>OY728166.1:409548778-410878697 GCA_963277665.1 Viscum album
TCGGTGCTGGCCATTATTGGTTTTCCTTAGTCGTAGAAGGATCAACAGAGATTCCATCTTTAGAAACAATATGTCCAAGAAAAGAAATATTCTGAAGCCAGAATTCACACTTGCTAAACTTCCCATATAATTCGTGTCTTCTAAGAGACTTCAAGATAATGTGCAAGTGATTTTAATGATCTTCATTGCTTTTAGATTATACCAAGATATCATAAATAAATACCACTACAAATTCATCAAGATATTACTTAAAAAATATATTCACTAGATCCATGAAAATAGAGGGAGAATTAGTGAGTCTGAAAGGCATTACTGTAAACTCATAATGCCCATACCTGGTTCGAAATACTGTTTTCAGAATGTCTTCCTTCTTCACACACAACTGATGATATCCAGATCGAAGGTCAATATTTGAAAAGTATTGAGCTCCAAGAAGTTGGTCGAATAAATCATCAATGTTAGTAGAGGATACATGTTCTTTATTGTTATAACATTGATCTCCCTGTAGTCAATGCACAACCACATAGATCGATCTTTCTTCTTAACAAAAATGACATGGTCTCCCCTTGGAGAAACACTAGAGAGAATAAATCCATTATTACTCAATTACTCTAGCTATTTCTTTAGTTCTAGAGGTTCCACAATGGCCATTCTATAAGGTGTCTTCGATATGGGCCTTGAACCAGTAATTAAATCATTGGAAAACTTAATTGCTCGTTCTGGAGGATGTCCAGGTAAATATTATGGAAACACATCAAAATATTCTTTCATAATAGGTACATCCTCTATTTGAACATTTATTTCCCCACCCACAATTTTTTCATTCTCTTCCTCCCCAATAATTGAATTTAGTTGAGCTACTGGGGCTGGATATAGATAAGAATTATGTGGTGACATTTATGCTCTAAAGATAAGGTGTTATTTATCATCATCATAAAAATAGTAACCTCCTTGTTCTTATAATAAATTTTGGCATCATGGTCCGAAATCCAATCCATACCGAGGATTATATCAAATTCCTCCAATGGCCTGAAGGCGTTCATTATTTATTTATTTTTGATAATCCACCTTTCATGGGGTGAGGTGGAACCCTTACAAGGCCCATAGGCATAAGTATTACATGGCCCGTAGCCCTTAGAGGAATTCATTGCCTGTAGGTTTCAAACATTACATACAACCCAGACTAACTACTTGGAACTGCTCCTCCCCAGCATCTTCATCGTGAAATTATATCTCCACCTTCGCATGCCTGTTCGGCTAGGCATTCCTTTGCATGCACAGGCTTGTCCCGATGGCAGGTTCCATACCCTCTCATTCTTACAATCCATTTAGCTTCTGCTGTTTTGAAGGCTCCTTGCTCGTCCTCCTTTAGAGCTTGTTCCTTGTAGTTTTTCTGGTTTTCATCTGCACTTAAGGTGGCCCGAAGGCCTTGAGGTGGCCCTAAGGCCTTACTAACCCAAAGGCCTGGGTGGCCTGAAGACCTTAAAGGACTCAGGGACTAAATCGGTGGCCCAAATGCCCAAACGGGGGAATATTCCCAGCTGCTACAGTGGAAAATAGAATCAAATAAATCATTGGCTAAACTTGAGGAAACCATTAAATTACCAGCCACCACGTCTTTCAGGTATTCAACCTCAGCAGTAGTGATCGCATAAGCTTGGCCATGATCCCCTGGCCTTTTCTGAGGTATGTTTCTCTAATGCATAGGACATTCATTTTCATAATGTCTCATCTCCCAGAAATTATAGCATTGAACATTGGTAATGTCTTTCTTTCCCTTACAATCACCAGCAAGATGGACTTTCTGTCCACATTTGTAGCATACTCCTTTTCATTTTAGATAGGCATCATGGTGCTTCCTTACACAATTATTACAGGGTGGAAATTCAATTCTTCCCTTCTTCCCTGTTTCCTTATTTCCTTTACGAGAGTGTTCAATAGATCTCTTCTTCTCTTCCTTTGATTTAAAGTCATAAGACATAGAGAATTACTTTTCTGTCTTGATATTACATGAGACAATATCTTCATATAATGAGAAGGATTTTGATAATAATGCTCGACAGAGAAATGGTTTTAACCCATCAATGAAACAGTCAATATTACTTCTTTGGTTACATATATAATCTAAAGAATGTCTTGCTAACCTAGTAATGTTAGCTTCATACTTTGTGACATTATCATCCTCCTTTTGCCTCAGACTCAGAAATTGTCTTTACATATCTGCTCGATGGTCATGAAGAAAGTATTTTTCTAAGAAAATTTCTTTAAACTCCCTCCATTCCATATTGGATACTTCATCAACTTCATTTGTGTTTTGAATCAACGACCACCATTGATCATCATCTCTAGTGAGGCGGTAAACTACCATGACAACTTTTTCTTTTTTGCTACTCCCCAAGGCATTGAATATTTTCTCTAAGGAATTTATCCATTTCTCAGATACTAATGGATTTTTACTCCCATGAATTTTGGTGGTTATTTCCTCATTTAGCGATCTATCATTGATCCTCCACACTGCAGATCAGGGTACTCCATATAGGTAAGGTAATTATTCATAACCTGAATGATTTGTCCCAGTATGGTGATTAGCTGATCAGCACTAGTTGCATCACCAGCTCCACTATAATTATCTTGAATAGGAGAGAAATCCCTACATAGAGTGCGTGCAATGATATGGTTTCCATTCCTTCTACTAGGTGCCATTTCTAAACAATAGCATACACTAGATAAGTTTATGAATAACTATACATAAATCCAACCTTGTAAAATACATAACATAAATTGAACAGCTTATGGATATAATCTATAATCATAAAAATGTTTTCTTTGAGGAAGTATATACTCATAAACCCTTCCTAATGGTTTTTAATGAAAATGAGATTATCCTATGCATATCCCCCAAGAGTGTTGTAACCAAGAGTGCAACAAAGATTGTTTTCCTCTACCAGGATACCCCGGGTCAAGCCTGAAACACCTTGTCGATGTTTTCACTCTTAGGTACATCTGTGCCAGAGCTGTCTCTACCTGCTCGTATCCAGACAGGGATGTATTTCTCAAAAAATACACAAAATCTCTTCATTACAAAAATTCTAGGAAGTTATTCTATACTAATCCTCAAAGTCCATCTTAGGGTATTGTGCTCTAATTTGAGTTTATCTAAATCTAGTTTCTATGGTTTGTGCTAAACTTCCTCTAACACTATGGCAAAAAAGGCTTTTAGCTGCAGGTTTTTTTTCGTTTCGCGGCGGTTTAAACTGCCGCTAAATCGATTGGCGGCGGTTTTGAAAAACCGCCGCTAAATCGTGTGTCGGGAAACTATTCGCGGTGGTTTTCAAAACCATCGCAGAATGTTTCGCAGTGGTTTTTTAGCAGCGGTTTAAACCGCCGCTAAATCATTTAGCGGCGGTTTTTTTGTTGTTTTGTTATTTTTGTTATTTTTTTTAATTTTTTGTATTTTTAATTTTATATATTTATTTATATATTTATATATTTATTTATATATTTATTTTTCGTATTTATTTATATATTTGTTTTTCGTATTTATTTATATATTTATTTCATATTTATTTTATTTATTTATTTTTCGTATTTATTTATTTATTTATTTTATCTATTTATTTTATTTATTTCATTTATTATTTTATTTATTATTTTATTTATTTTATTTATTTATTTATTTATTTATTTATTTATTAATTTTTCGTTTTTATTTATTTATTTTTCGTATTTATTTATTTTATTTCATATTTATTTATTTTATTTATTTTATTTTGTAATTATTTTATTTATTTAATTTCGTATATATTATTTATTTTTTTATTTCGTATTTATTTATTATTTATTTTCTTTCGTATTTATTTTGTTTATTTATTTATTTTATTTCGTATTTATTTTACTTATTTATTTATTTTGTATTATTTTATTTACTTTATTTATCCATGCATGCACATACCATGCACATGCACATGCATACCCATGCAATATAAAGAAATTCTGCGTTTGGTGAGATTTGAACCCCTAACCTCTTGCATATTTTCCAAAGACTTTACCACTCCAACAAGCTCACCATGTGGTTAATAAACAAAATTTAATATACTTATATATATTAATTGAAAAAACAAATAATACATAAATAATAGATATAAACTCAATAATAATAAATAATAAATAATAAATAATAAATATTAAATAATAAATAATAAATAATAAATAAGGAATAATAAATAATAAATAATAAATAATAAATAATAAATAATAAATAAAAAATAAAAAATAAAAAATAAAAATAAATAATAAATAATAAATAAATATAAATAATAAATAAAAAATAATAAATAAAGATAAATAATAAATAATCAACAACAAATAATCAATTATAAATAATAAATAATAAATAATAAATAAGCATAAATAATTAATAAATATAAATAATAAATATAAATAATAAATAATAAATAATAAATAATAAATAATATATAAAAAATAAAAAATAAAAAATAAAAAATAAAAAATAATAAATATTAAATAGTAAATAGTAAATATTAAATAATAAATAAAGATAAATAACAAATAATAATTAAATATAAATAATAAATAAATAATAAATAATAAATAATAAATAATAAATAATAAATAATAAATAATAAATAAATATAAATAATAATTAATAAATAAATATAAATAATAAATAATAAAAAAATAATAAATAATAAATAAATATAAATAATAAATAATAAATAAATATAAATAATAAATAATAAATAAATATAAATAATAAATGACAAATAATAAATAATGATAAATAATAAATAATAAATAATAAATAATAAATAATAAATAAACATAAATAATTAATAAATATAAATAATAAATATAAATAATAAATATAACTAATAAATAATAAGTAATAAATTATAAATAATAAATAATAAATAATAAATAATAAATAATAAATAATAAGTAATAAATAATAAATAATAAATAATAAATAATAAATACATAATAGATATAAATAATAAATAATAAATAATAAATAATAGATATAAATAATAAATAATAAATAATAAATAATAAATATTAAATAATAAAAAATAAAAAATAAATAATAAATAAACATAAACAATTAATAAATATAAATAATAAATATAAATAATAAATACTAAATAATAAATACTAAATAATAAATAATAAATAATAAATAAATATAAATAATAAATAATAAATAAATATAAATAATAAATAAATATAAATAATAAATAACAAATAATAAATAATAAATAATAAATAATAAATAATAAATAATGAATAATAAATAATAAATAATAAAAAATAAATAATAAATAATAAATAAACATAAAAAATTAATAAATATAAATAATAAATATATATAATAAATAATAAATAATAAATAATAAATAATAAATAAATATAAATAATAAATAATAAATTAGTATAAATAATAAATAAATATAAATAATAAATAATAAATAATAAATAATAAATAATAAATAATAAATAATAAATAATAAATAATAAATAATAAATAATAAATAATAAATAATAAATAATAAATAATAAATAATAAATAATAAATAATAAATAATAAATAATAAATAATAAATAATAAATACATAATAGATATAAATAATAAATAATAAATAATAAATAATAGATATAAATAATAAATAATAAATAATAAATAATAAATAATAAATAATAAATAATAAATAATAAATAATAAATAATAAATAATAAATAATAAATAATAAATAATAAATAAATATAAATAATAAATAATAATAAATAAATAAATATAAATAATAAATAAATATAAATAATAAATAAATATAAATAATAAATAAAAATATATAATAAATAAATATAAATAATAAATAAATATAAATAATAAATAAATATAAATAATAAATAATAAATAAATATAAATACTAAATAATAAATAAATATAAATAATAAATAATAAATAATAAATAAATATAAATAATAAATAATTATAAATAATAAATAAATATAAATTATAAATAAATATAAATAATAAATAATAAATAATAAATAATAACCAATAAATAATAACTAATAAATAAATATAAATAATAACTAATAAATAAATATAAATAATAAATAATAAATAATAAATAATAAATAAACATAAATAATTAATAAATATAAATAATAATTAATAAATAATAAATAATAAATAATAAATAATAAATAATAAATAACAAATAATAAATAATAAATAATAAATAACCAGTTACAAATAATAGATAATAAATAAATTAAAGAATATTATAAATAATAAATAATAAATAATAAAGGAAACACATGAAAAATTATGAAAAGACGTGATAAGGGATGAAAAATAATGAAAAGGCATGAAAAAGGATGGAGAAGCGTATGAAGAATGAGGCATTAGAAAGAATGAGAACGCATGAAAACTTGTGACAACTCTGGAAAACTCCTTAATAATTCAACATAATCATCATAATAACCCATAAAAAACCATTGATAAAGATAACAAGTCATGGAAACCCGAATAAACAGTAATAAATGGAGCTACCGTTAAAACCCGTCAAAACGGTCATAAAGAGACAAAAACATTGGACTCACATTAACAGAGATAACTTATGATCCGAGAGTCCATTTTAGATCCGCGACCTGTCAAATCAAAGATCCTAAAACGATCTTTGACCTAAAAGGTGAAAGGGTCCTAATGGACAGACGGATCAGAAGTTAAGACCATTTAAAAAAAGATGATGGGGAATGGGTGCTAGAAACAAGGCATTGAAAAACATAACAAACCCGATACCCACTAAAAAGGCCATAACATATGATCTAGGAGTGCATGTGGGTGCCACGACCAGTCAAACTGAAGCTCATGGAACAAGCTATGATCTGGCAGGTGGAGGAGGCTGAACTGACATGCGGATCGAATTTTAGGTCTGTTTGGAGACAAGTTCGACGGGACACCGGTGACGAAAACGGGGTTTTGGAGGCCGTCGAAGGGGTTTTTGGGGTCTAAAAACAAGACATAAGCTTGCTTCCATTAAATTGGTGCGTAGCTCTCTTCACTGGCTTCGATTTGATATGTTGTAGAGCCCAAACGGACACCCGAAGCGAAAGTTATGACCGTTTGAAGTTGGAGAACTTTTTTCAACTTTCTTAAAACTCTAATATCTTCCCCACCTTAGACCGTCTCACGGTTTTGATTATATGTTTCTCTAGATCTCTTCATGAGCTTCGATTTAACTGGTCGTGGTGCTTCAACGGATGCCCGGATCAAAAGTTATGGTCGTTTTAGTGATTTCGGGGTTTCTCGTGTTTTTTATTTTTTTCATTTCATTTCGCGGCGGGTTTACCGAAACCGCTGCTAATCCTCGAATAAAACTAAAAAAATAAAAAAAATAAAAAAAAATAAATTTTTTTGCCGTTTAGCGGCGGTTTTTTCACGGCGGTTTGTAAAATCGCCGCAAAATGGCGTCCCGAAACGCGTTTCACGGCGATTTTCTTGTAGTGTGATACCAACTGTAATGCCCTGACCCTAGTTACCCAGAGTTAGTGAATTATTACATAACATTGGCATGATCATAAGGAAATCATGTCCTGAAAGAACGATCATTTTAGTATTATTGGAAACAAGATTCATACATAAGATCAACTTTACAACATGAAAAGAAATACACCATGAATTTATTCCATTAGGAACATCCAATCCTCCTATATTATGCCCCCAAGTCACTCATAACTAACTTCTTCATATCCTAGGAAAATGAAACATAAGAATGGGGTGAGCTCAAATGCTTAGTAAAGGTAAGCAATATAGCGGAAGATAAAATAAATTTTAAGCATGGTGAATAATTGAAACCACATGCCTTAACCAATAATAAACATGAATACTTTTATGTAAGAAATATAAGCTGAGTAAATAATTCCATAATAAAACAGAATAATGGGTATTTTACTAGTCGAATGACCACATGAACCATCAATATTATTTTCATAATGAGGGATTTTATAATGCTGGACATTCTATAAAAATTTGTCAAGGCCTCAGCCAAGAAATTTGAAAATGATTAAGGCCTCGTCCATAACCATATATCAAATTGGGAAAGGCCTCAGCCAATTCCACTCTTAGTTGTCTCATGAGACATACCGATGCATCGAGTATCTATAACGGGCTCCACCCATCACTTACTAAGTTTAATACATTCCTCATATGAAAAGGATGAAATAAAACATAAACAGTTGTATTAAAACTAGAATACAAAATGTCAATACATTAACCATAAACCATGAATGGTATAAAAATAGTACATCTATAATCAAACATATCACAAAACCTTCAATACAATATGTATGTTTTTGTCATAATAAATAAACTTCAAATAAACTTATAACCCGTCAAAGGATGTTCACATAGATGAAATCAAAACCTTTTTTAGAGATATATATCTTTCTATTTTTGAAATCATTTAAGAGTCATATAATTATAAAGAAAACATTTATTTTGAAAATGTTCTTATAAGATTGTAAGGGAAGATTCAACGATGTTATAATGGGGGAAAATAGCCCCACCTACCGTATAAGTTAAAAAACATTCTTATCTTAATTTTGTCAAAAATGTCATAAAGTACCTTGTTTGGAAAATGATGGAAAGATTCCTTTCAAAACATATAAGGTCAAATAAGGGTATAAATGACATTACCCCATTGTCTAGTAAATATTTAAAAGGTTTTGAAATACATTTTTAGGAACCATGGATGTGGATGATAAAGAGGTCCCAATAGATACTTACGTAAAAACAACCTTGGATAATTTTGAGATTGTGAAATTAACCCTTACCTTGTACTTTTCATTGGTCGAGGGTAGGTTAACATCCTGTATAATGGTGAAATAATTGTTATTAAATTATAAAAGAATCATATATATTAATATGATATCATATATGATATTTTAATATTTCTTTGTCAATAATATCTTAGTATTGTCGTCATTTCGGGTGTTAACTGATTTGTTTTTCATTATCTGATTTGTTAAGTAAGTATTGGTTGTTATGGATAGGATGTATCTTATTCATAATCAGAATGATATTAAGTCCTTACACATTATTTTTAATCATCTAATGAAAATTAGACTTGAATGGATACGATGGGGAATGAACCTCATCACGTTTGTGGAGACGGTAATCTGTACGCACGCACGAGCAGCAATATCATTCTTTTGCTACTAAGATAATATATAACTGGATGGTATATAAAATATACAGAACCATTATCATGTTTTATTTATTATTTACTTCAATTACACATCATTATTATATCTATCCAAATAATAATGTATTGAATAACAATTACACCACGACGTGGAGATGGTAAGACGTACATACGCACGTATGGTGACATGCCATTAAAAGGATGGATATAATAATGAATATGGTTGTAATATATTTATAATAGAATCACAGTATATAGAAGATACTGGACTTATTATTTTAGAATGGAAACAACAAATAAAGAGGAAGTGGAAGAAGAATGGAACTTGAATGAGGTGATGAAATATTTTCATCTTCTTCGGGTTCTTCCTTTTGATTTGATCAAAAGGGATCCTTAGGCTAGATTTCTGACTAATGGAATGACTCTAGGATGAAGGGAGGATAGTTGGGAGGGTATTTGTGTAGGGTTTGGCCGAGCCAAATGGCTTTGAATGTGTGAATTTGAGAGAAGGGGGAGTTCACTTTTATAAGAGGGGTGAGGGGCACCTTAGGAAACGTTAGAAATATTATTTTATAATAAAATCATTTTTGGTTTCTAATGGCTCCAAAATAGATTATTTAAGGTCTATGGTGGGGATGGGTTGAAAACCACTAAACCAATAGGTTTTAGACAGATTTGGGTCACTATATTAACCATATCTTTTAGATTTATCTCTTAGTTATATAGTTTGACATTTACCATGTCTCTTTATGTTTTTATATTATATGGTTAATAATCTTACTATATACCCTTAGATTTTTAGGAATATTATATCAGTTGATAATATAATATTTTTTAAAAAAAACTCTTTTATGTCAATTTTGACACTATTTGGTATTTTGTTTTTGCTAAATTCATAACAGTATTACTACTTTGAAAAAAATTCATCTAATCAATCTTAACATGTCACATTAACCTAGAAAATTCATGGATGGCATCAAAACCTTCAAATTATATTTATTTTAACATCTATAATACCATTTATTTGATTCTTTCTTTAATAAGGAAAATAATGCACCATCATTGTGTCATAAATAAATATTTTTATTTTATGTCTAAAAATTATAAATAAAATATCCCGAGGTAGGAAATATTTTCAGATTTCTAATGAATATTTAACATTTAATAGATCAATTATATAACCTCATATAAAAATTGTTTTACTAAAAGATATTTTCTTTTGTTATTTTTGTCTCTACTTAAATTATTTAATACATAATGTTATTATCACTTACAAGTGGCTCAATGGGGTCCCAAAATCGACCCAAAGATGCCTATGGTCGGACATGTATTAGCCAAATGGGTTAGGACATGTGTTATGGTAATTTAATATTATAATAATATTATTTCTTAACCTTATTTACTAGATTTACCCTTTTAACCATGGTAAATAAAATATTTACTGAAGTAAATATTCCTAATGTTTATAAATAAGAGTTACCTATTTACACAATTTGGACCTTCTGATTCCAAATATGGAATCCATTTTTATAAATTCAAAACATAGAAGTACCAGAAATTAATTTAAAAGTAATTCCCATTGTCAAAACAAAATTCGTGTTTTTATGAAATAATAACTATTAAAATATTAACACTTTCTTATGTCCAGTTTAAATGTGAAATTATGTCCAACGATAAAAATTGGATTAAATGGTAAAAATATAATATAATTATAATTAAAACCATTCAATAGAATAATTTATCTCCATAAATTATTTTTATTAAAAAATTTGTTTTTAATTAAAATTTAGTATTTTTCACTATTAATAAAAAATTGAATGTTTTCAGAAAAATAAGAAAAATTCACCCTAAGATAATTTAGATATTCTAAACCCAAAAATGAAGTCCATTTTGAACGATAAAATTGATAAAATTTCAAAAAGTGGGTATTAATATTCATTACGGCTAGTTTGATTGGTCGTGATGTGTTAGAATCTTGAAGTTGCGTACAATGCAAGCTATTACATTATTTAAAGGGAAATGCACCACAGAAGCTTGGGGTTTTACATATGCTCATTGGATTTATCCCTTTCTAATGAACCATGTAATTTTTTTGTGTCATTTCTATGCATGTGATTGTTTAATTGATGTTCATATCCATCATACAAGTTTAACACGTTCCTACCAATGTGGTAACAAGATCATATACTTTAAAAGAAAAATTTTACATCTTGATTCACCCCTCCCTTCTCAGGGCGTCCCGAGGTCCTATACCTTTTTGATGGAATATATAATCATTATAAATGAATTATAGTGATTTGATCACTTTTTATATGACCTAGATTACTCATCTCAAACAAATCTATAATCATCTACACAATTCATGTTGATATGTAGATTATCATATAATTAGTTTGATTTTACAAGATTGATCAATTGGGGATACCATGCCACATAGTTAATGTGGACATGCATTTCATAGTCTATTCAAATTTATTATGAAGCTACATTAAATTTTCACCCCCTAAATTTGAAATATCAAGGCATTCCCCGTGCCCCCAGATCATTTAATAGAATGGTTTTGTGAGGCTCACAATGTTTTGTTAAGATCTTTTCTTGTCACCCTTGGTTATGAAATGATTTTGTGAATCTATATCCATTTTATGGAATATCATAAATATATGGAACCTACTATAATATCCATTGTTCTCCAAATAATTTTTCCATCCACTACCTCCCATGTCATATTCTAGAGAGAAACAATAATCTGATGAACAATAAACATTTCTTGAAGTATCTTCTCGAAAAATGTATTTTGAATATGGCCTCATATTTCCATAGTTTCTCCATTTGGTAGGTTAATTCTAAGACATAATTTGATGATGATTGAAAAATTATATCTAAATTATCCTTTAAATATAAGTTCTATTTATGTGTTTATAAATCCATTAGGTGTGTATAAATTGTATGCCAGAACCCTAAATTCTAATGTAAGAATATTTTATTTGATAGCATGTGTGACAAGAGACACCAAAAATGTATGTTAATATAATACCACTATAATTTAAAATATATTTACTATTATAAATAGATTTTATATATTATATATTTTTAAATTCATGAAAACACTAATTTAGATTTCCTTACATAAAATAAAGATGTTGTTAGATTTCTTTTGTCACATGAAAGACTATGTTTTTAACGAACAATAATATTTTATAACAATATTATTATTTAATAAAAAAATACTTAAAATTGCTATTAATTTAGTATATATGAATATTATTAACTAACTTATAAAAATATATGGTTTAAAAAATATAAAAAATAATTCATTTGTTAAAAATTAATTATAAATAAATCAGAAAATAGATTGAATACAAAAGAAAATAATATTAAATTTTATCCCCACAAAGCTATTTTACCAAAATAAATAAAATTAATTAAAATTAGTGGGTGATATTAATTAGATATATATATTATTTACTTAATAAAATATTTTTGACATTCATAAAATATATTTGATAATCATAAGATAAATACTAACCCATGCTTCACATAAAAATCAATACTTTATTAAGAAACTTTTACATCCTTTTAATGGAGAGCCCATTTTAAATCCAATTTGAACCATTTTTTAAATTTAATATATGAAAATAAAATTCTCATTTTAATTTGAAATTTAAAAATTATTTTAGAGTGATTTTTTGTTATTTTTCTGTGAACTTTCATTTTTTAGTGAATAATAAAAAATATTGAATTATAGTTCAAAACTACTTATTCATATAATTTATTATTAAGGTTGAATTAAATTTAGAATTGGTTTTAAAGTTTAAATAGATAAATTTGTTATCAATTAAAAAATTTATGCCATTGTATCCAATTTAAACATTAAATTTACTATAAAAGCATAGAAAATATTTATACCTTTTTACTTTAAAAACACACACCGTCACCCTGTATGTGGGATTAAATTTAAATTAAATTATGAAATTTAAGTTTTCAGAATTTGTAAAAATGGATTCCATATTTGAAATAAGAATAATTTATAATGTATAATTAGGTAAACATAGATTTTTTCCATAAATATTTGTGAAAGTAATTAAAATTAATTAGAAAGATTAAGGTAAAATTATGTTTAATTAGGGACTAACCCTTAATCTTAAGGGACTAAATTCCCAATAAACTTGTCCAGAATCCATTTTTATGGCCATAATTAGACCTTTTACCATCTTTTATAGAAATTTTACCATTATGGGATCAACTAACAATGTGAAAAATGTGTTTGGAATTTTTTTTTCACATTATTACAAGAGTGTCAGTCCTCCTCCACTATAAAAAGACATAATCTCTTTCCATTTCCTCACAACTCTAAAGAAACATTGGATAGATGAAGACATTACCAAATATATCATTCAAATCCCTATCCTTATCCTATAAGACTCACATTTTTCAGAAATAAATTCTAGGAATCCCTTTATTTCAAACCAAAAGGTGTTACTCGATTAAGAGGTAACATCTTTCCTTAATATCTATAGTTTTATTTCCATTATCAACAACCTAAACACTTATTATTACATTATTATATAAAAAACAGTATCCTAAATATAATAGGATGTTTTAATTCTATGGTTTTGACTTACACTCACAGAAACATCCATCTAATGGGTAATGAACAAACGTTTTACGGGTACAACGAACTACCACCTCATGAAATGATGATTGTTCATTTTTTTAATTATTGCCTATCATGGTCGAAATTATGATGTAAAATTTATTTATATATGATATATATGATATTTATAATTTATTTATACTTTTTTAGTTATTTTATAAAACATACTACTATACATTCTATTTTTTTTGTAAATGCGATAACATCGTTTGTGGAAGTGTAGACTTCCACCCCCTCAAAGCGATATGGCACATTCAAACAATTCATGGAACATTAAAAGTATGGTTTGATTTAAAAATATGAAACATAAATGAAATATATATAGTATTTATGACATAATAAAATTTATGGAAATATAATATATATCATTTTCTTTATTACATTTTCACACATAAAAAAACGATGACGTCATTTGTAGACGTGTGGACTACTGCCTCCTCGACACAATGTGATTATTTTTACTATAGAAGAATCCAATTCATAAGTATAAATGATTAAATTAATGTAATTAATGATATAATTATAATTATTAAAAAATATATTGTTACTTACCGTCTTTCCAAAATGATCATTGAAAAATGGGAATGTTGCTCATGCATTCGTAAGACCCACCATCTCCATGATTGTAACGCTGGTTAATTTTTCATAACAATATTTAATAATTGGTTTTAAAAGAATACTTTATGTAATAATATGATAATAATTTCATTATTATTATTCTTTAGATGTTATACAATGTCCCCTTTGACCATAGTTGACCTGCCAATGTTGTTTTTGACATATAAACTAAATTTAGTCAAAACCCCCGGTGTAAAATTAATTTTTTAAGTAGTTGTATAATTCATGGTAATAAGTGAAATAAAAGTAATTATACACATGATAATTATTATAAAGAAATAAAATAATTAAAATACATTTATTATTATGGAATATGAAGATACTAATTAAAATTCAGACTTAATGTAAGGTAATTTCATCTCAATTTATATTCCATTGAGACTTATTTGTTATTATACTCCAATTCACTTTTATTTGGTGTATAAAATTCCCATAACATGTCATATAACGAATATACATACTATCATGATATTATAAGTATCATTTAATATTATTCCTTCATCATGATTATAATTTAAATGTTTCTAATTTGTTAGGGATACTTTGGAGTGTTTGATGATTTTTCTCCTAAAGACTATTCTGAATAATTAAATTTGGAATCTTACTTCCTTTTGTGATTCTTAACTTGATCTTTAAGAAATAACATTATTTTAATCATTTTTCTTTGGAAGCTTACTTGTGTATCCATATTTTTATATGATGGATATTATTATTTCCTAAACATTATATAATTTAACACGGATTGCAAGAATGAGAGGGTTTGGAACCTGCCATCAGGACAAGCCTGTGCATGCATGGGACAACCTAGGAAAATAGCCATGTGAAGGTGGAGAGCTGATTCATGATGAAGAAGTTGGGGAGGAGCAGTTCCAAGTAGTTAGTCTAGGTTTTATGTAATGTTTGAAACCTACAGGCAGCGAATTCCTCTAAAGTCTACGAGCCACGTAATACTTACACCTACAGGACTTGTAAGGGTTCCACCTAACCCCTTGAAATGTGGATTATCAAAAATCAATAAAAAAATGAAGTAATTCGGGTCATTGGGCATATGGTATTTGTTTTAACAGTTATTTGGTTAACAGGGGAATTATTGACAAATTCATATATTCTCTTGAATACAAATATTTGAAGATAAAGAAAATTTATTATTAATTAAACCAATTATTAGATATATGATGAATGATTTTAATGGGTAAACATAGGTGGGTCCCAGTTATAGTTAACCACTCGGTGCATCAACAATCTCATAAGTCAAATCTGTTGGAAAAATCAGAATAGTTAAAACTGTTTTGAGAATAGATCATGACGATATAGAGGTTAATGTTCTAGATACACGAAATCAAATATTAAATAATTTCCAGAATTTTAGTTTTCATTTTTATCCATGATATTTTACATTGACAGATCTATGAATGCATTAATATTTTAGTTCATTGATTAAATGAAATGTGCATTCAGTTTCTTACCTCATCGTATTGACATTTCCTTTTATAATTGTTTAAATGGAAAGTGTTATTATTTATTTAAAGTTCCATTTATTCTCATTGGTTCATTATTTATTCCATTTTACATACCATTACTAAGCATTTTATCTCACCCTTATTATGTTTCCTTTCCCCATGTTATGAAGAATAAATCTTTGAATAAGCATTCAGGGATGTAATTTTTTTCATTTTATTATGTATCATGTTTGTATTTTGTACTTTCCATTGTATTATAGTTATCATGTATCTAATAATTCTTTCCATGTTTTATAAACTAATTGTCCCTTCAGGATTTGAATCATTATAATAATTCCAATGTAATAAAATAATTCACTGACACTAGGCTTCTGGGGACAGGGCATTATAGTTGGTATCATAGGAATTTTAGCTTCATCCTTGGAAACTAGATTTAGAATACTTAGATTAAGGAACATAAATGTAAGATAAAATTTGATGATAAGTATAGAATAACATCCTAAAATTTTGGTATGATAGAAATTATCTGGGTATTTATAGAAATACATCTATGTATCGATAATACAAGTGGATGTGGTTTTGGCACATATGTAATTATGGGTGTCAACTCTAACAAGATGTTCCAAGTCCAATTCAGTGTAACATCATACATGAAAATGCACCTTATTATGAAACACGTTTAAAACTCCTGAGGGATATTAATAAGATAGTTATCATTTTCTTTACCTACTATTATTTAGTATTTATAAGTAATGATATCCCCCTAGAATCCATGTTTATGTTTATGAGATTAGGTAAGCATAATTTTTTTAATATATGTTATATCATATTTAGAGTAAAAAATGTTCATAATTTTATTAGATTATTGACTATATAAAATTGTTTAGAAATGATTCATGGAAGGAATAATGGTAGTACTTATATAAAATGTAGATATTTCCCTACCAAGGAAACCAATACAGATGGTATTAGAATTGATAAGGTTATGGAAATATTACGGTAAATTAGTCATATTATGACACAAAACATTGCCTAGATAGAGAAATCTATTCCACAACAATATTATCAAATGTTGGATTGCTTTATCAGAAAGAGGTACCTATCATTTAGTGGGACTATTGATCCAATGGAAGCTGGGAAATGGATTATGTCTTTGGATAAAATATTCAAGGATTTGGGATGCAGTGAAAAGGAAGAGGTTACACTTGCATTATACTGTTTGAATGCCGATAGAGATCAGCGGTTGTATCTAATCAAGAATAAAAGGAAGTAATAATAAATATAAATCAGGGAATAGAGATATTTTAATGTGAAATACTTCAATAAATACTTCCCACAAGATCAAAAAATTGAGATGAAGAAGATGTTACATGGTTTAACGAAAAATAAAGAAGGGATTGTTATAGACTTTGAGGATACCTTTATAAATTTAGTAAATAATGTTACAGATAATATACCCTAAACATAGTAAAAAATAGACCACTTCCTTGAAGGTCTATATCTAAATCTACTAAGGGAACTAGTTTCTCAAAATTTTTCATCATACAAAGAAATTATTTTATATGTCATCTAAATGGAGAAGGAATTATCAGGATCCTATGTATTCAAGGGAAACCAAGAGAAGAAAAGGACTTCCGAGAACCATGAAGAAGTGAATGAGTCAACAAATAAGGGAAAAAATGATTTTACCACATGTGATATATGTAGGAAGAATCACTTTGGTAAATTCTTGAAGGAAATAAGAGTTTGTTTTAAGTGTGATGATAAGGGTCACCATGTTACGGAATAAAAAGAGAAAAAATAAAAAGAATAACATTCTATCTTAAAACTATAATAAGATGGGACATTATGAATATGAATGTCTAGTCATCAAAAGGGAATATATTAGAATAATCTAAGAGATCAATGTCAATAATATGGTATTGAAATGACCAATGTGGAATGATTAATATTATTCTATATTTTTATCTAAATAATATGTTGTAAATGTATTTAATTGATGATGTTCTCATCATATGTACTATTAAATATACAAAGATTATAATTCATTAGTTTTTCAATTAATATTTGAGATAATGTTATAAATGTTACCAAGAATATTTATTTATTAGAAAGTTAATATTTTTGAAAAACACATTATTTATGTATGTGCAACCCTTAATTTGTTCCCAATGTTGAGATAATGTGGAAGAAATGATTTATTTGGAAAAGTTATGACTACCCTAGAACAGATTATTGATTTTTTGAAAAGTGGTCTATTCTATTATTTATGGATTTTAAAATCTTTTGGATTTATGTAATATACCCAATAACATGTGTCTTACCTAAGGAATAGATAATAATAAAAATATCCAATAAGTTTTTATGGAGATTTAACTAATTACCATATTTTAAGAGGATACATTAGGATGTTATTCACATCTAATGACCCGAAGACCTTCAATTTTTTTATTCAAAGAAAGCCCCCCCTTTTAAGGGAAGAAGGGGAGAAAACCCAAACTAACACCATCGAATTAGGACAAATCACAACCTGAAGGTTTAGCGAGACAAACCAAACTGACAATATGGAGCTACCCCTCCCCATAAATTGATCGTGAAAAAGCTCTCCACCAGTGTAGAGCTGAACGACAAGCAAGTGTCCTATGTCATAGCACATGCCCGATCTGATGACAAACGTCATACCCTCTCAACATCCAAATCCATAAAGCTATGCAATGAAGAACATATAGCTCCAAAATATCCTTTGGGGCCTGATCCACATGGTCGAGTGTGGGTGAATTACCATACCAATAGACCTCATAAACCCATTCACCATTCTCAGAAAACAAAACCAAAAAAACCTCCAACAATTGATCATCCTTGACCAACCTCATCGACATCCACCCCGCCATCACAGCCACAAAGATGACCATCTACGTCGAACCAGAACAACCAAAACCATTACCATAGTACAAATTCACAACGAGCACCAAATTAAATGCTTTTAAGAACTCATATCATCTAAGACCGAAGGTCTCCCCACTCCGAAGAACTGAGATCAAGTCCAACCAGAAAAACCAAAACCATAATCAGAGAAAATATCAAAACTGGCACCAAATTAAATGCTGGTAAAAACTCACAGCATCCGAGAATGAATGACTCCCCTCTCTGAATCACTGAGATCAAGCCCTGAGTTGCATCTGAAGATGGAAGCAAGCTCAGATCCAGCCGAGAACCCATTCCACTCCGTCGCCTAGCACGCCGGACAAGCTGAGAAACCCAAACCAAGAATGGGGCCACCCCAATCCTCTTCACCGTAGAAAGATGAAAAATGGTCCGACTTATAAAACTCAAATGAGAAGCGAAAAAACGACGTCAATGTAAATAGTTCCATACTGAGCTGATTGCCGGACTTCCACCGGGAAGCAACGCCACCACAGAAGAAACAACCCCAACACCATTCCGTGCAGAGGCATAGCCAAAGTATTAGATTATTCATATAGAAACATATAAATTAAGTAAACTTAATTATATTCTTATAAAGTGAAATAATTCCTTAACTATAGATAAAATGGTCATGAAGAAAAAAATATTTCGCTATTATCATCATTTTTTATGATATTAATAACATTTATTCACACCTATGGTTTTTGGTTTTGGGGTCAAAAAGATTCATATGAACATGTTCTCTAGAAATCTCCCTTAGAACATTCTTCCTTATTGATGTTTCTATTTCCTACCTATGTTATCCTACTATAAAACATAGTAATATGACATTTGTAATATAATTTATCTCTTATTAAGAAGATGTGTTATTAAACCTATTTACAATATTGGGTTTTCAACAATAGTTATTTAAAAATACCAATCCCTTGATTACTAAGAACAATTTTAAATTGTGAGGAATCAATTTAATTAAATAGGGGAGAATGTAACACCCCAAAATTCTAAAGTAAGAACATTTCATTTGATAACATGTGTGTCATGCGACACCAATCAGATAAGGTAATATAATACCACGATAATGTAATTTTTTACTATTTTAAATAGAATCAATATATTCTATATCTTTCAATGCACAGAAACTCTAGTTTATCTTTCATTACAATCAAGAACGACCTTGTTTAAAAGCTTGAGTTACACACAGGTCCATGTTTTAACCAAACAATCATATATTACCATATTATTATTATTTTATATAATAAGAATTAACCTAGATGTTAAATTAGTAGTCATTAATAAGATTATACAAATAATAAAAATATATGGACTACAAAACTATAAAATTAATTCACTAGTTACAAATTAATTTCAAATGAATATGAAATCTGATTGAATACAAAGGAATGTATTATTTTTTATCCACGCAAAGATGTTTTAACCTAATAAATAAAATTACTTACAATTAGTGTATTATATTAATGTGATATATATAAATATATAATATATTCAATAAAATATTTCTTATATTCAAACTATAGATTTGATAACCATAACCTAATAACAAACCTAATACTTCACATAAAAATCAACATCTAATTAAGGAACTTTTACCAACTTTTAATAGAGAACCCATTTTAAATCCAATTTTGAGAATTTTTTAAATTAAATACGTCAAGATAAACTTAATATTTGAAATTGAAACATGAAAATTATTTTAAGGTGAATTTTTGGTATTATTCTGTGATGTTTTAGTTTTTAATGAATAGTGAAACATTCTGAATTTTAGTTCACAAGTACTTGTTCATATAGTTGATTTATTAGTTTAAATTAAAATTTAATATGGTTTTAAATTTTAAATAGATTAAATTTTTATCTATTAATACAATTTAGGTTATTTTAATCAATTTCACTTTGAAATTGACTATAAAATCATAGCAAACTTTCAGATATTTTTAATTTAAAAACACACATTGGCATCTCGTATGTAGGATTAAATTTAAATTTATTTCTACTAATTTTTTAATTGGAATTTCGAAAATTCAATTCCATATTTATATTATGAATAATTTATAATTTATAATAAGTTCATCTAATTTTTTTAACAAAAATTATTAGTGAAATTAATTATAATTAATTATAATGATTAAAGAAAGATTGATCTTAAAAAACGACTAAACCTTAATATTAAGGTCCAAAATTCCCTAGAAACTTTCACAAGAGCCATTTAATGGAAATATTTCGAACCTATAATAACCTTTTGAGAAAATGGATCAGTACAGGAGCCTGTTTTAGTGTAAAAAATGTGTATGAAATTCCTTTTTCATAATATTACAAGAGTACCACTCATCCATTATAAAAAGGTCTACTATACTCCCACTTCCTCAAAACCCTAAATCAAAATTTTATCAGCCAATATCTTCAATAATATCTCGTAAAAATCCCTATCTTAATCATATAATCATCCCCTTTTGTTTCAATCAATCCATGAAATGCCTTTAGTTCAAACCAAAATGAGTTATCTGATTAAGAGGTAACATTTTCCCATAATCTCATTAGTTTTATTTCCATTATCAACCACTTAATTTATAATTATGAAAATTATTATCTAAAAAAATATTACCATAAACATTCTATAATTTTTATGACATGTTTTGAGGTACAATCATACACAATTCCATCTAATGGGTAATAAAAATACTATTTACAAGTGTAGTGAACTACCACACCATGAAATGATGATTATTCATTTTTGCCTTACCGCCCCTCATGGTGGACATTATGATTGTAATTATATTTATATATGATATATATTATATTTATAATATATTTATACTTCTTCAATTATATTATAAATCATACCTCTATACATTCCATTTTGTGTAAATGATATAACATCGTTTGTGGTAGTGTGGACTACCGCCCCTCAAAGTGATGTGACTCATTCACACTATTCATGGAATGTATAAAATATGGTTATATTTAAAAATTTATATATATATAGTATATTCATTAAATAATTACAATTCTATAAATATAATATATATCATTTCATTTATTACCTTTTCACACACTTAAAAAGTGATAACGTTAGTCATGGATGTGGGGACTACCACCTCATCAAAACGATCTGATTCCTTTTAATTAAGAAGAATCCAATATAAAAGTATATATAATTGAATAAATTTTATTTATGATATAATGATCATTCTATAAGGATATAGTGCTACTAACCTTCAATGCAAAACCATAATTAATAAAATGGGAACATTACTCATGCGCCCGTACGAGCTACTGTCTACATGATTGTAACATTGGTTAATTTTTCATAACCATATTTAATGATTGGTTTTAAAAATTTAATTGATTTAAAAATATGATAATTATGTCATTATTTTTATTCTATAGATTTTATATAATTTCCCCTTTGACCATAGTTGTCATACCAATTTTTTTAGACATATAAACAGATATTTTTAAAACACATGACATAAAATTAACTATTTAAGTAGTTGAATAAAACATGGTAATAAGTGAAATAAAATTAACTATTCACATAAAAATGTTTATCAAGAAAGTAAATAATAAAAATTAGTGTTTTATCCAAGAATATAAAGACACAGGAGATAATTCATACTTAATATAAGGGCATTTCATCTCAATTTAAATTTCTTTGAGATTTACTTGTTATTATGCACCAATTTGCTTTTATTTTGTGTGCATAATTCCTTTTGAGATGTTATATAATGAATCAAATTATTATAATGATAATATATTTTTCATTTAATATTATTCCTTCATGTGGATTGTGATTTAAATGTTTCAAAGTGGTTTGAGATTCATTGGAATTCTTATTGATTATTCTCCTAAAGAATGTTCTTAATAATTTTCATCAAAATATCAGTTATGTTTTTGATTCTCAACATTATCTTTATTTAATCACTTTATTTTTATCATTTTTCACTTTAAATTTACTTGAGTATCCATATTTTTAAATTATTGATATTATTATTTTCTAAAATGAATATCATTTAACATACAATGTTTACTTTGATAGTTATTTAATTAACTAATGAATTATTGATAAATATATATCATTTATTCAATAAAGATATTTTAAGATAAGGCACATTTATTTTAAACTAAATTATTATTTTATATATGAGTAATGCTTTGGATTTTCAAACATTGGTGGGTCCAGGTTATAGATAGCCCCTCAATGCATCGATTGTATCATGAGATGAGTGAGTGGGCTAAATTGGAATCGTTTAAACAATCTTGAGAATATATCTTGAGGGTATAGTGGTTCATGCTCTAGATACATAAAGTATAATATCGAATCATTTCCTTCATTCTATTTATCATTTTTATCCATGCCATTTTGCATCGACATATCCATGGATGTATATAATTTTTATTTCCTTGATTAAATGGAATGTGTTTTTAGTTTCTTACCTTGCCATATTGATTTTTATTTATCAATTAATTTGAATGGAATGTTCTATCAATTATTTAACATTCACTTTATCCTCATTGATTCATTATAGATTCCATTTCACTAACCCTTACTAAGTATTTGAGCTCTCACTTATTATGTTTCCTTTACCTAGGTTATGAAAAATAAATATTTGAATAGGGATTCAAGGATGTAGTTTATTTTATTTTATTATGTATCACATTTTTATTTTTTATTTCCCAATGTGTTATGGGTATCATGTATGTAATTTTTCATTCCAAGACTACTAAACTAATTGGTCCTTCAGAATATGATTCCTTGTAATCATGGAAATTTAAAAAAATAATGCACCAGCTTCGAGATCATGGGGTTAAGGTGTTACATAATATCCCTAAACCCTTACCCCCAAATCCATTTCAAACACATAACCATTACATTTGTAGATTATATATTGATATCAATGAAAAAATTTAACCCTTCAAAACACACAACATCAAAAAGAAAATATTAGATCTCTTACATGACCAAGGATATATTTGGTTTATATTTTTATAGAAATATAACTAACTCTTAAATAATGATACCCATGTATTTAAGTGAGTATATTCTCCTAATAAACCCGTTTTTTATTTTTACATATTATATATTTATCATTAATATAAGGACCTGGCCTTAAAACATTACATAATCTTGAATTAAATGAATAATTCACATTGGGGATCTTTTCAGGTTTATATTTTTAGAGAATTAGGCCATAAATACCACATATAAACATGAAAATTACATCTAGACACTACAAAAAAGTATCCATTTTTTTCATAAAATAAAATCTCTTAAAAAGAAACATATATAGTTCCATGATTTCGAAAAAATTACTTTTATATGATCCCATCCTTAACCCTCTTCATCTTTAAGTTTTTTCGAAAAAATTTCAAAAAATTGGGATCAACATAAAAAGCCCAGAAAGGGTTATAAAATAAGTTAAGGAAAAATTAACCAATAAATAAATACAAATCAATGAAACCATACTTTTCAATCAAAACATATCTCATGAAATCATATGTTTTATGAATAACACATAGAAATCATAAATCATAAAGGTAACATATGACATACATATCATACTTATATTTTAGCTATCACAGATACATAGGTAGTTACATTGGAATACCTATAACAGTATTTTCCCTAAATCTCTTATAAAAAACATTAGTTTTTACCTCCGTCACTTTACCCAATGCATTGTGGAGCTATCTCGGGCTCACCCGCCCTAGGTTTATCATGGAGCCACCCATATACGTAAACAATTCCCAATAACCATAACATATTTCTAACACATAAAACTAGAATAAATTAATGATAACATATCTACATTGCAATCATAATATATAATTTCAAGATATTAATATAATCAATGATTTATTGAACCATTTTAAGAAACATATAATTCATTTAATAAAGAGATTTTTGAATTAAGGCGTCCCATACCAATTTGAAAATTTTAAATGAATCATCATTTGAAAACATTAATGTCCATATAAATAAATCCTAAAAAACATTTTGAAAACATTTACATTAATGAGAAATATTTATAAGAATAAATATTTAAAACATTTAAAACAATATTTTAGTTAAAGAGTTTTTAACCAAATGAGAGAAGCTTGAATACAAATAAAATAGGAATAAAATTTAATAAAAACTTTATGATATCATTAGAATAAATTTATTCATGATTTAATATGCCAAAGGATACTATATACCCCATATAAGAGTGAATTGGTGCATAACAACAATTAAGTCTCAATGAAATGTAAATTGAGATGAAATCCATTATAAAAACTGTATCCTTAGATTAAAGATAAATAAATTATATAATTAGGTTTGATAAATATAAATAAACTAAATATTATTTGATATTCAGTGTAAAACAATCAGAGTTCATTAACACATATTGATATCATGAATTAATTAACAAGTCGACGTGTAACCCCAAGAATAAAAATTGGGTTAAAAAGTTACCTTACCGAAATTAGCATCACTTTAAAATTCAAAAAAATATTTTATGAGAGAGAAAAGGGTATCTCATCACATGGGCCTAAAATTTTCAGAAATAAGGATATATAAGATCATATCCCAACATAAGAAGTTGTAAATTAAAAGACATAACAGAATGAAGTCTTTTAAAAAGAGGAGGGTGAAAGATTCCCTCACCGATTTGGTATTTTACGAATCATACACCCCATAAAAGAAGGATCCTACAATGAAGATATAAATACTAATAAATTAATGTTTATTACACAATGAATACAATCATGGGAAGTACATACACCACATAAAAGGAAATAGTGGCAAATATATCATGAATCTCAAGGGAATACAAAGTGAGTTGAAAACACCTTACCACGCTGTAATCAATCGAGTCGTATGACAAAAATTTAATAACCATAAAATTAATCACAGAATAAAATGAATATAAATATAATAATGGTAATATATATAATATTTAAGAACACAATACACCCAATGAAATAAATAATTGGCGAATAATGGAAATCTAAGGGAATTAAATGCGAGATAAGAAATCCATTTCCTCATGTCCGACTTGACCCATTCATTATTTAATCTCCTGAATAATAAGTTAAAGTTAATTTATAATAGAATAAGAACTTTTTTCAGGTTTATTATTCCTTTAATATCATTTCTTATCATGTTTTAAACATTATGAAATCATTTATGTTAATAATAGTCATTTTTCTGATATTTAGTACTTGAGTCGGAAATGAACTTCTTATAATTACAAGTTGATCAGATGGTCAAAATTTCAATATATATAGAATTATATTCATGATTTAGATATCATATATATCATATATATACAGTATATGTATTTATAATATTATATAACATTTGGAGATAAGAAATGAAATTCACCGTTCATGGAGACGGTAAGCTGTACGTACACATTAACACTACTTTCATTTACATTTCATATTTAATGGAATGAAGACTTAAAAATACATAGGTATATTAAAAATAAAATATAATATAATAAGGTATATATGTTACCTAGTTTCATGAATGCTATCCTTTATACGTTCCATGTATGTCATGAACAAATCATATCACCTTGAGGGGGCTGTAGTCCACACTTTCTCAAATGAAATTATCATATTTACACATATTGGAAAACATAAATGTATGTTTGTAAATAAAAATTATAGAAGAATAGATAAAACATGAACATAATATATACCACATTTAAATAAGGTGCCATCATAATGGCCACCGTGAGAGGTTTTAGGAGAAGATTGGACAATTATTGTTTCATGAGGTAGTAGTTCACCGTCCATAGAAACAGTATGTTCTTTACCCAATAGATAGAGGTGTGTGTAAGTGTAGTTCTAATGCTTCTCATAAATAATCTATTATTTTGATTATAATGGTTTTGTTATAAAATAATGGAATAAAAAGAGTTTATGGGGCTGGAGAATTAAAATAAAACAAAAGAACTTAAGAGACGATGTTACCTTTAGATCAGGTATCTCCCTTTGGTTTGAACCAAAAGGTTTACATGAATTGCCTTACTCCTAGGTTAAGGATTATAGTTGGAGGAAAGGTATGTAGTGATATTAATTGGATAGAGGTTGGATTAGAAAAGGGGCTAGAGAAGAGTGTGGAATGAGATAGAATTAAGTGCTTTTTAAAAGGGGGCGGGGGCTCTTTAGGAAAGCTTTAAAATATAATTTTATTATATAATTATTTTCGGTTTATAAATGTCCAAAACTCATTAAAGTAAAATATAAGATGACTCATGATCGAAATAAAGTCATTCAATATGAATTTGAAATGTTTTGGATATTGTTTGAATCTTTATAATCTTATTTATTTAAATCTTTTATTAATGAGGTAAACACTCAATCATTATTGGGATATAAATATTATTATTTATTTGATGTCTAAAAATTATTAAAAAATTCCATGATGTAGGAAATAATTTATATTTTTAAAGAATAATTATAGTCTAAGAGATAACTTATATAACATCTTGTAAAAATTGATTTAATAAAAGATATATGTTATGTCATTCTTGTATTTACTTTATGTCAATTAATATAAAGTGTCATTATCACTCTTTAGTTTCTCTATGGGGTCCCAAAATCGACCCCTGAATTCCCATGGTATGATATGTATCAACCAATAGTATTAGGACACATGTCAGGGTAATTTAATATTATTATAATATTATTTTTTAACCCTTATTTACCATATTTACATTTTAACAATGGTAAATAAATTTTTTTCTGAAGTAAATATTCATAATATCTAAAAATAAAAGTTACCTATTTACAAAATTTGGACCTCCTTATTCCAAATATGAAATCAAATTTTCCAAATTCAAAACACAGGAGTGGAATAAATTAATTTAAAATTAATCCCTTCTGTCAAAACAAAAAGTGCGTTTTAAAGAAAATAAAAACTATCAAAAAATTGATACTTATTTATGTCCAATTTCAAATTTAAATTACATAAAATGAAAAACATTAGATTAATTGGTAAAAAATAATATAATTAAATTTTAAAACCGATTAAAAAGATAACATAACCTTATCAGTATTTTAGATTAAAAGAAAGTTTTGAATTAAAATACAATATTTTCCATTGTTCATTAAAAATTAATTTTATCAGAAAAATACCAAAAATTTACCCAAAGTAAATTTTGATGTCCCCATTCTAAAGAAAAATTTTATTTTTTCAAATAGATCATATAAAATTCACCAAAACTATATTTAAAGAGGGTTCACCATCAAAAGGCGGTAAATTGTCTTTTTAATGAATATTAGAATATTTATGCATAAAATCAGATTCTTTCTTATTTTAAGCCTCTAAAATTTATTAGATAAATATAAAAACATTTAAGAAACTTATTTAAACATAATATGGTTATTTTTGTTCATTCCCTCCAATATAACGTCAAGGCATTAACTACCATTTAAAATAATAATATTATAAGAATATTTTTCAGTATAACTGAACGTTTTGTGCAATGAATGTTTTAAAAGATATACATTGTTGCGTATCTGATATTCCATCGAACTTAGCATCCCCTTTAAGGTAAAATGAAAATTTAATTCACAAATTTTAATAAATATAAAAAAGTTATATTCATTATTTACCTGGGATGTTACATCCTTCCCCCCTTTTGGAAATTGCATCCTATCAATTTTAAAATTGGTCTTGGAAACTTCATTGAAAGTTCCACATCAGAAAAAGATTCAATAAAAATATCACTTTAAAATAATGGAAGAGAAGTAAAAAGGTCACCTGAGACCACAAATACTAGGATTCCATGAAAACATGGATATGGGAGAGAAACTAACTCTCATTGATTAATAGGGAGTGATGGAGAACTTAACCATGGAATGTTAACCACCACAATACCATTAATTTGTTGTTGCGTAAAATTTTGATTATAAAAGAGATATTATAACATTTTTTCTTCAAGATCCTTTTCATAGAGTTGAAATTTTTAATTAATAACTAGAATAAGATTTTAAGGAAATATACAAACTTGTCATGTAGAGTGTAATCCTTTAATAAAATTCTACCACAAACTCATCTTTTATCAAAACGGTAAGTATTCATGATGACTTGGTCACACCTAATGTTATAGAATAAACTTTTAGAGTATCTCATAATCTAAAAAAGATAAAATATATATTTACCCTATCATTAGACATCAACCAAAATCAAAATTGGTAAGTATAATATCAAATAATCCCAAAAGGATAATCCTTTATAAAAATAAATACTACTATTAATATGAAAAATTCAACAAAGTAACCCAATGTTCAAGAAAGACCATTCAAAATATAATTTTTCATAAAATTCATCAAAACAATTCAAACTATGATGGAAACCCAAAACTCAGAAGGATTTAATCTCATTGTCTTCCACAATAAATCTTAACATTTATCTTAAAAAACATCGACTACTCAAAAAGTATCATACTGAAGTGTAATTAACCTAAACACATATTCTCTATGATTGATTAATTATTTCCTAAATCACCTTATGTCCAAAATAAAAACTTAGATTCATTAAAAATTAAATTTCAATCATTACTCCACAAATTAAATCCTATAACACTTTATTTTCTTTAAGAATATAGTGTTCCCATAAGAGAGAATGTCTTCCAAAATAACCCTTATTACTTAATCACCAAATCATTTTCCTATACCAAGGATGTCATTTTGAAAAAATATAAGATCCCAATTAAACTTATTCCTGATCGATAAAATCACTTTACTAAAAAGAATTAGTCATACTAACCAGGGACTTCACGTAGTCTAGTGGTATGTGATAAATCCCAATCGCACTTTGGTTGTGGGTTCTATTCCTGCAGCTTTGTCCAACGCGATGGGTTGTCACACGATCTGCATTTTTCCCATTTTCCAAAACTATAAATTTTCATAACATAAAAAAGTGACAAATTCCTCAAAAATAACCATAACATATTTTATCTTCAAAGGTTATCTAATACCTTTCATTTTGAACCAAAAAATGTAATAACCATTTATCTACTCTAAAATAACTATAAATCTTTCTAATATGATAACCATTAATGTTATGTCACTTATACTTAAATAACACCCAACCTCTAAAGTTATCTAAACCAACCTCTGATACCAACTATAAGGACCCAACCTTAAAACATTATATAATCATGAATTAAATGAATAATTCACATTGAGTATCATTTTAGGTTTAGAGTTATAGAGAATTACGAAATAACTATTACATATCAACTTGATAATTACATGTAGACACTACTACCCCGTATCCATTTTTTATTAAATAAAAACTCTTAAAAAGAAACATGTCTAGTTCCAAGTTTTAGATAGCATGACTTTTCCATGATCTGATCATTGACCCTATTCGTCCTTATGTCAGGTGGAAAACATTTCAAAAACAGGGAATGAGCATGAAAATCTCAGTAAGGGTTATAAAATAACGAAATGAAACATTAACCTGTCAATAAATAAAAATCAATGAAACCATACTTTTCAATCATAACATGCCTCATGAAATCATAAGATTTTTGAATAACACACAGAAATCATAAATAATAAAGGTAACTTATTGAATCCATATCATAATTACATTTTAGCTATCATTGATATATAGGGATTTACATTGGAATACCCATCACAATATATTATATAAATATCTTAGGAGAAAAATTAACATTTATCTCTTTCAGGTTCCCCAATGCATTGAATAGCTATCTCAGGATCACTCGCCCTAGGTTTATCATAGAACCACCAGTATACATTAGAAATTACCAATATTCATAAAAAATAAAACAAGAATAAATTAAAGATAAAATTTCCACATTACAATCCCAATATATAATTTCAATATATTTACATAATCGATGTTTTGTCGAACCATTTTCAAAACAATTTAAATCATTTAATTAAGAGATTTTTGAATTAAATTTTCCTATACCACTTGGAACCTTTGAAATGAATTATTATTTGAAAACATTAATTTAAAAATAAATAAATCCTAAAAACCATTTTAAAAACATGGATATTAATGATAAATATTTTGAAGTATAAATATATAAAACATTTAAAATGATATTTTAGTTAAAGAGTTTTTAACAAAATGAGAGATGCTTGAATACAAATAATTGAGGAATAAAATTTAATAATAACTTTATAATATGATGAAAAAAATTGATTCATGATATAATATTCCAAAGGATAATATATACACTATATAAGAGTTAATTAGTGCATAACAACAATAAAGTCTCATTGGAATGTAAATTGTGATGAAATCCCTTAAAAAAATGGTATCCTTAGATTAAGGATAAATCAATTAGATAAATTGTATGATAAATATCCATAATCTATATATGATTTTATATTTAGTGTAAAAAAATCAGAGGTCATTCACACATATTAATATCACGACATAATCTACAAGTATAAGTTTAACCCAAATAATTGAAATTAGGTTAAAATGTTCCATTAGAGAAATTCAACAGCCTAACGACGTCATTTTAAAATTCAGAAAAAGATTTCATGAGAGAGAAAATCATATCTCATCATGTGGACATAAAATTTTCAGATATAAGGATATAGAAGAACATATCCCAACATAAGAATATGTAAATTAAAAGACATAACAAAAAGAAGTCTTAAAAAGAGATGGGTGAAAGATTCCCTCACCGTTTTGGTAACTTACGAAACATACACCCCATTAAAGAAGGATCATATAAGGAAGATTTAACTAAAAATAAATTAAATTATATTACAAAATGAATACAATAATGGGAAGTACATACACCACATAAATGGAAATAATGTCAAATATAACATCAATCTCACGACAATAGAAATTTAGATGAAAACCCCTTACCACACTGTAATCAATTGATTCGTATGAACAAATGTTAATAACCACCAAATAAATCATATAATACCATTAATATAAATATAATAATGATAATATATATCAAATTGAAGTATAAAATACACCACAAGCAGTAAATAAGTGGTGAATAATAGAAATATCACCGAATTAAAAGTGAGATAAGAAATCCCTTACCTCATGTCCGACTTGACCCATTTGTTCTTTAATCTCATGAATAATAAGATAAATTTAATTTCTACTTGATTAAGTACATTTTTCAATTTTTTTATTCATTTTATATCACTTATTACCATTTTAAAGGCATTATTCATTCGATTAAGTTAATAATAGACATTTGGTCGATATTTGGTACTTGAGTCCAAAATGAACTACTTATAATTACAATTTTTTCATGTGGTTAATTATCTCCATAATGATATTAATTATTTAGATATAATATATATCATATATATCCAATATTGTTATTTATATTTAATATTACATAACATTTGGATATAAGAAATGAAATGCACAGTTCATGGAGACAGTAAGTCATACGTATGCATGAACACAACTTTCTCTTATATTTGATATTTAATGGAATGAAAAATTAATGATACATAGGTATATTTTAATTATAGTATAATATTATATGAAATATATGTTACATAATTTCATTAAATCCATCCTTTATACATTCCATGTATTCCATGAACGTATCATATCACCTTGATGGGGTGGTAGTCTGCACTTTATCAAATGATATTATCGTATTTACACATATTGCAAAGAATAAAAGTTTGTTTGTAAATAAAAATTACAGAAGCATAGAGAAAACATAAACATAATATATATAATATATAAATACAGTTCCATCATAATGGTCACCATGATAGGTGGTAGGAGAAGATTAAACAATCATCGTTTCATGAGGCAATAGTTCACCGTCCACATAAACAATATCTTCTTTACCCCTGATATGGAGGTGTGTGTAAGTGTAGTTAGAATTATTCTCATAACAAAAACCTAGTATATTTATGATACTAGTGTTTTTATAAAATAATGTAATAAAAAGAGTTTATGAGGTTGTAGAAGTAAAATAAAACAAAAAAACTTAAGATAAGACGTTACCTTTAAATCGGGTAACATCTTTTGGTTTGAACAAAAAGGTTTACTTGAATTGCCTTCTTCCTAATGGAAGGATTCTAAGAGGACGATAGGGATTTAGGGAGCTTTATTGGGAAGAGTATGGTTGAGAAAATGGGCTTGATAAGTGTGTGTAATGGGATAGAAGTGATGGATTTTTATAAGGGGGAGGAGGTGCTCTTTAGGAATGCTTGAAAATATTATTTTATTATATAATGATTTTCAGTTTCAAAAGGTGAAAAACTCATTAAAGTCAAAGATAAAACGAATCATGTTCTAATAAAAGCATCCAATAATAATTGGACAGGTTTTGGATAATTTGTAAATCTTCATATTCTTATTTATTTAAATCAATCATTAACGAGATAAACATTGCATCATTATTGTATAATAAATATTTTTATTTATTTGATGTCATAAAATTATAACAATAATTTCATGATGTAGTAAATATTTTTAGATTTAAAATTAATATTTATAGTCTAAGATATAACTTATATAACCCTATGTAAAAAGTTATTTACTAAATGATATATGTTTATGTCATTTTTGTCTTTACTTTTAATTAATTAATATAAAGTGTCATTATCAATCTTAAGTGGCTCCATGGGGTCAAAATATGGACCCAAGGATACCCATGGTGAGAAATGTATCATACAATAGTATTAGGACACATGTTAGGGTAATTTAATAATATTATAATATTAATTTTTTGCCCTTATTTAGCAGATTTACCCATTATCCAAGATAAATAAAATTTTTACTAAAGTAAATATTTTTAATGTCTAAAAATAAAATTTCCCTATTTACAAAATTTGGGAATAATGATTATAAATATGGAATCCACTTTTCCAAATTCAAAAAATAGGAGTGGAAAAAATTAATTTAAAATTAATTCCTGCTGTCAAAACAAAAAGCGTGTTTTTAAGAAATAACAACTATTAAAAGATTGACACTTATTTATGTCCAATTTCAAAGTGAAATTACTTACAATGGCCAAAAATAGATTAATTTGTAAAAAAATAATATAATTAAACTTTAAAACCAATTAAAAAGATTATCTATCCTTATAAATAAATTTCATTAAATGGTAGTTTTGATTTAAAATGCAGTACTTTTCACTGTTCATTAAATAAAACATTTTATCTGAAAAATACCAAAAATTCACCCAAAGTAAATTTTGATATCCTGATTCTAAAGATAAATTTTATTTTGTCCAATATAAAAAAAGTGACCAAAACTATATTCAAATATGGATCTCCATCAATAGATGATAAATCAACCTTTTAATGAATATTAGAGTATTTATGATTAAAATCAAATTCTTTCTTATTTTAAGCCTCTAAAATTTATTGGATTAATGTAAAAACATTTAAGAAATATATTTAATCATCATATGGTTAGTTTTTTTTCATTCCCTCCAATACAACGTCTATCCATTAACTACCATTTAAAATAATAATACTATATTAATATTTTTCAGTATAACCCAACATTGTGTGCAACATAAGTTTTCAAAGAAACCCGTTGTTGCATATCGGGTATGCCATCAAACACTGAATCCCCTTTAAGGTAAAATTAATATTTAATTCACAAATTTTAATAAATAAATAAAATTTATATTCTTTATTTACCTAGGATATTACAATTAAACTCGTGAAACCATTATATAAATATCTTACTTATCATCATTCTTTATAACTTGATGAAATAGAAACATAATAAGGGTGATGTAAAATTCTCAAATAAGTGTAAAAATATTAATTTTTGATTGAATTTAATCAGTTAGAATTATAAGGGATTAAGCATATGATGACATAATCAATGGTCTTGAGAATAAAATAATATAATTCATATTCATCAAAACATGGATCATAAATTATGAAATTATGTTTAACCCATTAACATAAAATAATAGTCATATTAGTCAACAATCACAATCCATGTGAAAATAGTTATTGAAAAAAGGATCCATTATAAACTCAAAGAAATCATAGAGAAAATGTGTTGGTATCATGGAATATCATTATCATGTACCTATAATAATTTATATTTCAAATAGAATAAACTATTTTGTAAATTCCATAAATCTATTAAGAGATACCTATAAATAGTTAACTGTTTCTCATTACCAAATGTATAAGATAGATATAATGGATCCACTAGTAACATATTGGAAAAATTACCATGAGGATTTATTTTCACTCCCCAATCTTTTTTCCATAAATAATATCCAAGAACTATATCATGATAAAATAAATTATAATCTAACACTTTTCAACAATAAAATAACCATCATTATTAAAATTCTTGAGTATCCCGAGGATAAGAAATGGGTTCCATGAAAATATCATTGAATCAATAATTATATATCTATAGAAATAATAAGAATTTTATATTCCAACATATACCCCATTGGATAAAATTAATATTTTATGTCATTTATGAATAAATATACCATTAAAAGGTCATTAAAAACATTATTGTGGAAATTACCCTTTACACTTTGAAAATAACTTTTAAAAATAAAAAATTTGTTGAATATGATAAAAAAAATATTTGAAAAGAACCAATAAATGTTTTTAAGATAGATACAAATAATTGAGTGGTTATTATAGTGGGAAAATCTATACCTATTGTAAATAATAAAAATAAACATTCAGTTAAATATTTTATAAGTATAGTCAAAAGTGACCCATGAAGGAAACTTTAAGAATGTTCATTTTAAACCCCTTTAAAAGGAGTCCAAATATCATTAAAAATAAATTTAAGAAATAATTTATGTTTTTAAAAAAATATAATTCTATAAATATTTATAGAAAACAAGTTTATGGAAGCTAGATATTCCCATGATAAAATAATTTAGAAGATTAATATCACTTAAAAACAAATTTCTTGTTGTTTCTTTAATCAATAAGGGTGGAAATAAAAAAAATTAAAACACATTAAAATATATTAGAGAAGAAAATTGTTTTCATTTAAGAATAAAATATAATATGATTCTCTATAAATGAACCTTGACCATAAATCATGCTGTAAATACATGTGATTTTTAACATAAAACTTATACCACTTTGGTAATATTCGAAATAAAAATTCATCAAAAGAAAGAATATCATATGTATATTTACTCCCCATAAATTACATGATATAATATGTAATAATTAATTCATGGGGAAACATGCACACTATTCAAAGAAACCATGGTGCACAAAATGAACCATTTCCCATGAAAATGAGAATGAGATAATGAAAACCCTTACAAGGATAGACACTTTTAAAGTGATAATTAATAAATGAATTGACTATTTGAAAATATTTAAATCCACATATTTTTTTTAAATATATCATAAAAACATTTAGAGATAATTACACCCATAATCATGTAATAACAAAGTCAATGGATTAGAGTAACAACCTAATGAAATGAAATTGATTTAAAGAAACCCATACCACTTGGTAACTTTCAAGTAAAACCCATTTAGACTAAATAATTTGTGTATAAACTTAATATATAATTAATTATGAAGTATTAATGATATAAAATATTAAATTGGAAGTATATCTACCATATAAATTAAATAAGGTGCATAACATTCAAACACACCTCAACGAAGGGAAATTGAGATGAAATCCGATACATTGAGCCAATACTTGTTACATATGTCATTTATCACCAGTATTATAAAGTTATATAAATTATTTAATTTTATGATAAAATTTATTTTATTAATACTTTATCCATAACACATTTATTTTAATTATTTTAATGAAATATCTAGTAATATAATCAGTTTATTCCACCTTGGGTGTTTTGAGCATGTTTGGTTCAAAACATCAAAATGAATTCAATATGATGATCATGGTCAAAGGGATATTTTTTACATAATATAAAGAATAATAATAATGATATAATTATAATTCTTATACACCAATTATACTTTTAAAACCAACCATGTATGACATAAAGAATTAATTATGTTATAATCCTAGAGATGGTAGGTCGTACGTAAACATGAGTAATATTTCCAAATTTTAACAAAAATTAGTGAAATATAAAAAGTTTAATTTTATATTGAAATAATTAGTATTTTAACATATATATAATATTATTCCTTCAAATATAGTTATATATACTATCATTGTGATGCGATGATGAAAACTAATTACATCGCTTCACGGTGGTGGTAATCCGCACGTTCGCAAGAACAATGTTATCATTATTCAATGGATGGAAAAGAAAGAAAATATATGATATATTACCCTTATATATTGATATTATTTCATTAATATCATATAAGTAGATTAAATTAATCATTTTAATCATCCTGGAGGGGAAGTTATGTAAATCTAAATACAGAAGTTTGTGAGGTGGTAGTCCGCCATACACACGAATGATGCTTTAATTTCCCATTTGAGGTAAGTGGTTATGGATAAAAGTTATTATATAAAAATAATATAATATAATTATAATAAATATATTTATGTAATTATTTTATCATATTTGAATAAAAGTTTAATGGTTTTGAATAATAAAACAAACAGAAAAGCTAAGTTAAGAACTATACCCCTCCTTTCAAAAACCCCTTTAGGTTCATACATATAGCCTTCCTAGGATAGATATATGATAAAACAAGGAAATATATAAAATGGGTTGTTATCTTAATAAGTTATTTTGGAAGTTATTTTTAGAACTATTGTGCTCAAAATGATGGATGAAGATACAGGAGGGGGAACCATTTTATAAGTGAGGGAAAGAATATACTTGTAATTAATTAAGAGATTACATATATGCCCTAATAATGTAAATTGTCACCATGTAACCCAAATTTATAAAATTATATGTGATAGGGTCTAAATAAACATAGTAAATAAAATTTATAAAAGTTTTGGTTAAATTTTAATCCTTATCTTATAATTAAAATGCTTTAAAATCATTTTAACCTTAACTATGAAAACTTCACAGTTTTAAAATATAAACTAATTATATGACCAAAAATTAAAGGGTAATTCAATTTTTTTTAATTTTGATTTATAATTCATAATCCATTTAATTAAAATAAATTTATAATTTTTAAGAAATTAGTTTAATATAATAACACAATACTCATGAAATGCTTTCTTTTGGAAAATTCATAGTTTAAGAGTAAAAACGATTTTACCTTGAAATGAATTAGTAAATTGGATTAAAAAATTTATTTTTTAAATAATAAACATTCTTAAGTTTTTATGCATTTTTATCTTTGAAAAATTCAGTGTAATGTTCCAATCGTGATGTTAAATGCAAAGACCCAAAATGGCTTTTAATGTTAATAAAATATAACTTGTATTCTCCAATGTCTATATTGGGTTCCAAAATTGAGAATAATATAATAAAATAAATTATTTAACTTAATAAATATAAATTTTTTCTTAAAAAAACCTTCCAATACAATTATTCAACATGTTATGGATATTTTAATACATTAACTTGTGGATTTATTTAGGTATTACATAATTTATCCTGAACGAGGTGACAAATATTTACAATTTTTATTATTCATAATGACCATAAATTAAGATGATCATATTAAATTATATTATTTATTATGAATAAAAATATTTAATCCATTATATAAAATTTAATTCATATATGTAGAAAAAATTTGATTTAAAATTAAAGCTGCAAACTATGATGAAAAGCGGTTTCTTCATAAAATCGGTCTTCTTTAGAGTTAAATGTTTTTATAATAAAATTTAATTATTAAATTGATTAAAATGATATTAATTGGATTAATAATAATAGAAACTATCTAAAATTAATTTGAAAATGTTTTAAAATAATTTTTTTGAATGCTTGAAATGAAAAGATCATTTTCAATAATAAAGTAGTATTATTTCAATAATCACTGAAAAATTATTATTTTATGATAAAAAAGAAATAATCCTAAGAAAAACAATTATGATTAATTAAAAAATAATATCATTTTTATAAAATAAAATTTATAAAATTATCAAAAAATATTTAAAATATTCCCTCAAATAATTAAATAGAAACTATTTTTGAAGAAAATAAATTTTTGAATAATAAAACGACTTTAATAAAATTTGAGTGATTATTTAACAATAATTTATTATCAAATATGTATTTATTATCAACAATATATATTATATAATTTATTTACTACTATTCTTACCCACCAATTCAATGACAATGTTATAGTTTTCATTTTTAAATAATAGTATTTAATGGTTCTTTTAATCTTGGTGTTTCATGTTGTATATGATATAAAATACTATTGTGGGAGAGGGTATCATCTTAAAAAGTATTTTTGGAACCATGAATGGTCTTCATGATAAACATTACTGGGAAATTTTAGAGGGTAACTCTTTGTGGGGTAATTATATGCAATGTTCTTATGTAAGTTAAGGGTGTTTTTTCTGAGTGAAACCCTCTAAAATTAAAAAATTTATTTAGAATTATATTACTATATTCCAATATCATTATTGGTGGTTAATTGGTAGAGGGTATATTATATTTTGGAACCAAAACTGGTCAGGCGATTTTCTTCGTTTCTCAAACTTCCCTACACTAGATATCAGCTTCAGAGAGGTGGTTCAAAACCCCTTCTAATATCTCAAATTAAAGGGGGTTCTATAAGGCCCCAGCCTTAAACCTTACATAATCTTGAGTTATCACAAGATTACACATTGAGGATCTTTTCAGGTTTAGAGTTTTAGAGAATTAGATCTTAAAACATGCATTACAACCCACATTTAAACAAAGTGGTTACAATAAAAGATAGTATTCTTTTTCCCATCAACGGAAACATATTGAAAATAAAACATGGATTCTTTCCTGACACTTCCTTGACACTATCATCTTATCATGTACCTTTCCCGTGACTAGTGAAAAAAATTTCAAAAACTTGGGATGAGCATAAAAAGATCAGTATGGGTTATATAAAAAAACAAGGAAAGGAAACATGAGTCCATATATTCATAAGAATGAAATCATACTTTACCCCTAAAACATAGGCACTTTAACATACCTCATAAAATCATGAACAAATCATAAAATCATAAGACATAAAGATAACTTGAGGCATTCATAACATTCTTACATAGGGAGTAACCCTCTTGGTTACGTTTGGAATACCCATCACAGTATATTCCCTAAATCTCTTCGGAGAAACCTTAACGTTTCACTCCTTCGCGTTACCCAATGCATTGGAGATCTATATCGGGCTCACCCCCCCTTAGTTTATCACGGAACCACCCGTCTTCATAATAATGCCCAAGAACCTCAACATAATCATATCACATAAAACATGCATAAAGGAAACATAACATTTCCACCATTCAATCACAATATATCAATAAAAAACATTGATATAAAAACATTATGAAAACCATTTTCAATACCAAAATAAAAGAAAAGTAAAACATGGTATTTATTTCTCTTTTAAAAACAAGGTATGGCTTGTAGAGGAAGCCAGAACTCAAATAACGGTCATGGCTGCAGAGAAGTCATTGTCGCCGCATACATACGAAAAAAACATTCCCTTTTGTCGTTTAGTAAAATGATTCGTATAAAAAAGATTACTTTTGGATAAACGTAAAAGTCAAAGGGGTTTATACACCGTATAAAATAAGGTTGTGTATAACACAAAATATGCCTCAATGAAAGGAGATTGAGACGAAGTCCCATACCTCGTATCCGACTTGCCCCGACCGTTCTTTAATCTCCTGAATAATAAACTTGAGTTAATCTCTACTTTCTTAAGAACCTTTTTCAAGTTCATTATTCCTTTTATACCATGTTATGAACATCATGTAATCATTTAAGTTAATAATGTTCATTTTGTCGGTATTTGGTTCTTAAGTCAAAAATAGACTTCTTACACTTACATGTTGTTAATTTGGTCAAAGGTTCCTTATGTACAGAATGATATTAATGATTTGGATAACATATATATCATATATATTCATCATATACATGTATTTATAATATTACATCACATTTAGAGGTAAGAAAATGAAATGCACCGTTCATGGAGACGGTAAGCCGTACGTACGCATGAACGCTACTTCCATTTCTATTTCGTATTTTCTGGAATGGAATCATAATGATATAAGAGTATATTATAATTCCAGTATAATAAAATATATAATATCATTAAATTTACCCTTTACACATCCCACATATGGTATTAACGAATCGAATCACTTTCAGGGGCAGTAGTCCACACTTCCTAAAATGAAGATATCGTGTTTACCCATAATGGAAACAATAATGGTATGCCATAAATGTAAAATACAGAAGCTTAAGGAAAGAATAAACATATTATATATCATATATAAAAATAGTGACATCATAATGGCCACCTTTGAAGGTGTTAAATGAGTATTGAACAATCATCGTTTCGGGAGGCAGAATTTCTCCATCCACGGAAACGGTATGTTCTTTAACCATTTGATGTAGTTGTGTGAGAGTGTATCTCGAATAAATCTTATAACAACATCCTAGTATATTGAAGATACTGGTGTTGTAACAAAAGAAGTAAATAAAAAGAGTTTAGGGGGTTGTAGAAGCAAAATAAAACAAATGAACATGAGAGAATGAATTACCTTTAAAAGTGTAACTCCTTTTGATTTTAGCCTAAAGGCTTCCTTTGAAAGGATTATTCCCAAAGGGAATACTATAGGATGAGTAGAGGGATGTGGAGAGAGTAAATGGGCAGGGGATGGCCAAGCCAAAGGCTTGAGGAGTGTGTGAAATGAGGTAGAGGTGGGTGCCTTTTATAAGAGGAGAGGAGGGGCACTTTTGGAAATCATGAAACTATTATTTTATTTTCAAAAGTGTTTTGAATTTATAAGGTCTCACATTGATATATTTAGAATATAAGATGATAAGGCTTAGAAATATTCCCATACAATAGTTTTTGGACAGGTGTAGGTCTTAGATTTTATATTATCGTTTCATTTTATTTAAACTGTTCATTAATGAGGTCATCGTTGCATCATCATGATGTCATAATTAAATTAATTTATTTAATGTCTAAAAATTATAAAAAAATATCCTCATGTAGGAAATCGTTTTATCTTTACAAATAGTATTTATAGACAAAAATATGATTAGTATAACCCCTTCTAAAAATTGTTTTAGTAAAACAATTTATGTTAGTGTCATTTTCACATTTATTTAAAAAAAAGGCATTAAAGTTATTATCTCACCCAAGAGGCTCCATAGGGTCCCCTAAATCGACCCATGGGTTGTCTTGGTCGTATATGACTCATCCAATAGGGGTAGGACAAGTGTCATGGTGTTTTCATGTTTTTATAATATCATTTTACCTTAAATTACACTAATTACCTCTAATCGCGATTAATGAAAAAAAAGTTACTATTCACCAAAAAATTATTTTCATCCCATTGAACCACATTTTACATACTAATGACAACCATGTATGTCGGATTTTCAAAATTCAATACACATTAGTGGTAAACATTCATTCAACTGAAAAATCAGTTTGCTTGATTACCACTTAGTGGTTTCACTATTCATCAAAAATTGGAGTTTTTCAGAAAATTACCAAAAATTCACTCTAAGATATATTCGATATTCCAAATTAAAAAATGATGTTTATATTACCTAATTCAAAGAATATAAGTAGAATTAATTAATTTAATAATTAACACCCACTGTCAAAACAAATAGCGTGTTTTTAAGAAACAATATATATCAAAATATTGATATTTGTTTATGTCGAATTTCAAAGTGAAATTAATTCCAAAGTCCACCATTGAATCAAATGGTAAAAATATTTTATGGTTTCACTTTAAAACCAATTCAAAAGATAATCTAATCATATAAATAAATTAGATTAAAAGAGGTTTTGAATTAAAATACAACATTTTTCACTTATTCATAAAAAATGAACTTTATCGGAAGAATAACAAAAACATACACAAAGTAAATTTTGATGTCCCAATTATAAAGAAGGATTTTATTTGGTCCAAAAGAATGTATAAGAGTGACCAAAACTATATTTAAAGAGGGTTCACCATCAAAAGGCGATAAATGAACCTTTTAGTGAATATTAATGTATTTATGTATAAAATTGAATTCCTTTCTTATTTTAAGCCTTTATCTTTTATTGGATAAATGAACAAACATATATATTCGTATTTTAGTTATTTCTATTCATTCCTGCCAGTACAACGACTATGTGTTAACTACCATTTGAAATTATATTATTAGCGTGTAATGTAAGATTTCAACGAAACTCATTGTTGCGTATCGGGCACGCTATCGTACATAAAAACCCCTTCAAAAAATAATAATATTTAATTAAAAAAATATTAATAAATATGAATATGTCTTATTCTTTATTTACCTGGGATGTTACATCCTTCCCCCCTTTTGGGAATTGCATTCTCACAATTTTATTCACTTATCGAATAAGTGGGGGTATTTATCCCTCATAGCATTTTCAGATTCCCATGTTTCCTTTTCAACCATATGGTTTTTTCATAAAACCTTTACCTGATGAATCACCTTATTCCGCAATACCTGCTCCCTGTGGTCAAGAATCTGGATCAGTTGTTCCTCGTAAGATAGATTCTCTTCCAGCTGAACTACCTCTGGACTCAAAACATGAGATGGATCTGGTATATACTTTCTCAACATCGAAACATGAAAAACATTGTGTACCTGAGATAAACTCGGAGGTAAATCCACTCGGTATGCAACTGATCCAACTCTCTCCAGAATTTCGTATGGTCCAATAAACCTTGGAATTAGCTTTCCTTTCTTACCGAATCGCATAAAACTTTTCCATGGAGAAACTTTGAGAAAAACATGATCACCTACCTCAAAAGAGAGATCCTTCCTCCTGTTGTCAGCATAACTTTTCTGCCTGCTATGAGCTATTCTCATGTGTCTCTGAATCAACTGAACTTTTTCTGCCATCTCTTCTACCAACTCTGGTCCCATCAGCTTCCTTTCCCCTACTACATCCCAAAAAGCTGGAGTTCAACACCGTTTGCCATATAATGCCTCAAATGGAGCCATCTGTATACTGGAATGAAAACTGTCGTTATAAGAAAATTCAACCAAAGAAAGATGTTGGTCCCAACTTCCCTGATAATCCATCGAACAAGAACGTAGCATATCCTCCAAAGTCTGAATTGTTCGTTCTGACTGCCCATCTGATTGAGGATTAAAAGTTGTACTAAAATTTAATTCAGTACCCAAAGACTTCTGAAGGCCTTTCCAAAAGTTAGCAGTGAACCTGGGATCACGATCAGACACAATGGAGAGGGGAACTCCATGTAACCTGACTATCTCCTTAAGATACAAACGAGAAAGTTGTTCTAGAGAGAATGTATCTCGAATAGGAAGGAAATGAGCATATTTTGTCAAGCGATCAAGAATAACCCAGATTGCATTATTACCTCGAGATGTCTTTTGTAATCCCACAACAAAGTCAATGGATATATTCTTCCATTTCAACTCTGGCACTGGTAAAGGCTGGAGCATCCCTTTCGGTAACTGCCGCTCTGCTTTAACCTGTTGGCAAGTCAAACACTTCACAGTAAAATCAGCAATATCTCTTTTCATTCCACCCCACCAGTAATACTCTCGAAGATCTCTGTACATTTTAGTACTGCCAGGATGAACTGAAAACGGAGAACTATGAGCTTCACATAACAACTCTTCCTTCAACTGTGAATCATAAGGTACACACAATCTCTTCCCAAATCTCAAAACACAATCATTATCAATGTTTAATTCAGGCAACATACCTTTCTAAACCAGCTCTACCTTTTTCTGCAACTCACTGTCTTGCTTCTGTGCTTGCTTGATTCTGTCTGATAGATAATACCTCACTGATACCTGAAAAAACAGAAGAACTTCCTGCACCAACAACTTCTATGCCAAAGTTCATCAAATCCTTAACCAAAGGATCACGTTCCAAACGCAACATTGCTAATGAAGCATTACTTTTTCGACTCAAAGCATCATCCACTTTATTTTCTTTTCTCGGATGGTAGTGAATCGTACAATCATAATCCTTGATTAATTCTAGCCATCTCCTTTGTCTCATGTTCAATTATTTCTGAGTGAATATATACTTTAAACTTTTGTGATCGGTATATATTTCACACTTTACTCCATACAAATGATGCCTCCAAATTTTCAAAGCAAAAACAATAGAAGCTAATTCCAAATCATGTGTTGGGTAATTTACCTCATGTGTTTTCAATTGTCGTGAAGCATAAGCAATTACCTGATCATTATGCATTAGGACGGAACCAAGTCCTTTCAATGAAGCATCGCTGTAGATGACAAAATCACCCTTTCGGGAAGGTAGTGCCAAAACTGGAGCATTCACCAATCTTCTTTTCAGTTCCTGAAAACAATCATCACATTCTTTTGTCCAGATAAACTTAACACCCTTCCGAGTTAGCTTAGTCATTGGACCAGATAAACGTGAAAAATTTCTAACAAACCTTCGGTAATAGCCTGCCAAACCAAGAAAACTACGTATCTCGGTTACATTTGTGGGTCTTGGCCATTCTTCAACAACTTTTGTTTTAGTAGGATCAACAGTTATCCCATCTTTAGAAACAATGTGACCAAGGAAAGAAATTTGTTGCAACCAAAACTCACACTTGCTGAATTTTCCATATAGTTTCTTTTTTTAAGGTTTGCAAAACAACCCTTAAATGACTTTCATTCTCCTCTTTACTTTTAGAAAACACCAAAATATCATCAATGAAAACCACCACAAACTTATCCAAGAATTCAAAGAAAAATTCTATTCATTAAGTCCATGAATACAACAGGTGCATTGGTTAGCCCGAGAGGCATAACTACAAATTCATAATGGCCATATCTAGTACGAAAAGTAGTCTTCGGAACATCTCCTTCTTTTACTTTCAACTGATGGTACCCCGACCTCAAGTCAATCTTCGAAAAATACTGAGCTCCCTGGAGCTGATCAAACAAATCATCGATATGACGCAAAGGATATTTGTTCTTAACAGTAATATTATTCAAGGCTCTATAATCAATGGAAAGTCTCATAGAACCATCTTTCTTTTTAACAAATAAAATAGGAGCACCCCATGGTGATGTGCTAGGTCGGATGAAACCTTTCTCTAATAAATCATGCAATTTCTCCTTCAACTCTAAAAGTTCAAATTGAGCCATTCGATAAGGGGGTTTTGAAATTAGCTTAGAATCAGGAACTAAGTCAAAAGTAAATTCAACTTCTTGATCCGGTATTATTCCAGGCAACTCATTAGGAAAAACATCAGGATACTCATTTACCACTGACACATCATTAATCTGAACAGTTCCCTTGTTTTCAACAATGTGTGCAAGGTAAAATTCATTTCCATCTTTAACAAGTTTCTCGGCCTCTTGATATGTTATCAACAGTAAGGGTTCATTCTTGTACACAAACTGAAATTCTTTCTGAAAAGAAACTTCTTTAGCTCTACAATCATTCTTAGCATGGTAAATTGAGAGCCAATCCATACCCAGGATAACATCAAACTCTACTAGAGGTAAAACAATAAGGTTTTCAAGTAGGTTCTTTCCCCAGATAAGGATAGTAATATTCCTATAAATCCTTTTTGCCTCAACATTTCCCCCATGTGTTTTTACCACAAGTTCAGGAGTCATTTCTTGAGATGGTATTCCCATTTTACTAGAAAAGGTTTCAGAGATGAAAGAATGTGTAGACCCCAAATCAAATAACACACTGGCATAATCTGAAAAAACAAACAAAGTACTTGATACAACTTCATTTGATGGCCCGACATCTGCTGAAGTAGTTACAAAGGATTTCACCACCCCTTTCTACTTGTAGTCTAACTGCTTCCCACCACTCAAGCTCTTTGTTGGACACTCATTTTCATAGTGACCCATCTCATTGCACTTAAAACATTTCACTAACTGTAAATCAAATTTGGTCTTACCATCACCCTGATATTTTCCAGTGCAATCACGAGCCTTATGTCCCATCTTACCACATCGGTAGCACTTTCCAGAATTCAGAAGACATTCCCCAGCATGGATTTTACCACAATTATCACAAAGTGGAAACTTAGTTTTCCTACCATCATACTTTTTTGAATAATTATTTCCTTTCTCCTGCCACCTCGGTCTCTTCTTTTGCAGGTTGTTGTAGAACACTTGATCATCGGAAAACACCATTTCTACCTTCTCAGCACATCGAACAAGCTTTTCATAACTTTTGAACTCACAAGAAGCTAAAGCCCTTTGATATTTTGGATTTAATCCTGAGTAAAAATGATTGATTTTACTATCAAGGTCTCAGATAAAATTTGGAGCATACCTTGCCAATCGAGTGAACCTTTCTTCATAGGCAGCCACTGAGTCTTCCTCTTGCCTCAATTCCAGGAATTGGTATTCCATCCTAATTCGAACAGCCTTAGGAAAATACTTATCAATAAAAATACCTTTGAATTCATCCCAGTTGAGAGCATCAATCTCATCAGCGTCCCTGATGTTTTTAACCATCGACCACCACTGATCTGCTTCACCCTCCAAACGGTAAATAGCAAGACTAACCTTTTGATTGTCTGAACACCCCATGACATCGAAAATCTTTTCTAGTGCTTTAATCTACCCTTCAGCTAACACAGGGTCAGATGATCCTCTGAATGATGGGGGATGTTGCCTCATGAAATGTTCCACTGCTGACATGTTCCTTTGCGGTTGATCTGGCTGATCTCGTGCATGGATTCCACCACCATTTATCGCTTGAGTCAACTGTGCCATTACTGCAACAAACTGTTCAGTTCCAATTCCGAGCATCTCAGGATGCTGGTTCGGAAGGTTATTTCCTTCCGTATGCCTTCCTAGCACTGCTTCCCTATTTCCTCTGTGGAAAACCATTCTGAACAAACATGTCTTAAATAAAGCAACATGGTAATCTTTAAATGCTATATCATTTCAATTTGACCATAAAAAAAACTTTTGGATAATCATTTCATAGAATTCTAAATCCTAAAGTTATCTAAACCGACCTTTGATACCAACTATAAGGCCCCAGCCTTAAACCTTACATAATCTTGAGTTATCACAAGATTACACGTTGAGGATCTTTTCAGGTTTAGAGTTTTAGAGAATTAGTTCTTAAAACATGCATTACAACCCACATTTAAGCAAAGTGGTTACAATAAAAGATAGTATTCTTTTTCCCACCAAAGGAAACATATTCAAAATAAAACATGGATTCTTTCTTGACACTTCCTTGACACTATCATCTTATCATGTACCGTTCCCGTGACCTGTGAAAAACATTTCAAAAACTTGGGATGAGCATAAAAAGCTCAGTATGGGTTATATAAAAAAACAAGGAAAGGAAACATGAGTTCATATATTCATAAGAATGAAAGCATACTTTACCCATAAAACATAGGCACTTTAACATACCTCATAAAATCATGAAAAAATCATAGAAATCATAAGACATAAAGATAACTTGAGGCATTCATAACATTCTTACGTAGGGAGTAACCCTCTTGGTTACGTTTGGAATACCCATCACAGTATATTCCCTAAATCTCTTCGGAGAAACCTTAATTTTTCACTCCTTCACGTTGCCCAATGCATTGGAGAGCTTTATCGGGCACACCCTCCCTTAGTTTATCACGGAACCACCCGTCTTCATAATAATTCCCAAGAACCTCAACATAATCATATCACATAAAACATGAATAAAGGAAACATAACATTTCCACCTTTCAATCACAAGATATCAATACAAAACATTGATATAAAAACATTATGAAAACCATTTTCAATACCAAAATAAAAGAAAAGTAAAACATGGTATTTATTTTTCTTTTAAAAACAAGGTATGGCTTGTAGAGGAAGCCGAAACTCAAATAACGGTCATGGCGGCGGAGAAGTCGTTGTCGCCGCATACGTACGACAAAAACATTCCCTTTTGTAGTTTAGTAAAACTCTTCATATAAAAAAGATTCCTTTTGGATAAACATAAAAGTCAAAGGGGTTTATACACCGTATAAAAGAATTTTGTGTATAACACAAAATATGCCTCAATGGAAGGAGATTGAGACGAAGTCCCATACCTCGTATCCAACTTGACCCGACCGTTCTTTAATCTCCTGAATAATAAACTTGAGTTAATCTCTACTTGCTTAAGAACCTTTTTCAAGTTCATTATTCCTTTTATACCATGTTATGAACATCATGTAATCATTTAAGTTAATAATGTTCATTTTTTTGGTATTTGGTTCTTAAGTCAAAAATAGACTTCTTACACTTACATGTTGTTAATTTGGTCAAAGGTTCGTTATATCCAGAATGATATTAATGATTTGGATAACATATATATCATATATATTCAGTATATACATGTATTTATAATATTAAATCACATTTAGAGGTAAGAAAATGAAATGCACCGTTCATGGAGAAGATAAGCCGTACGTACGCATGAACGCTACTTCCATTTCTATTTCGTATTTTCTGGAATGGAATAATAATGATATAAGAGTATATTATAAATACAGTATAATAAAATATATAATATAATTAACTTTATCCTTTACACATCCCACATATGGTATTAACGAATCAAATCACTTTCAAGGGGCGGTAGTCCGCACTTCCTAAAATGAAGATATCGTGTTTACCCATAATGGAAACAATAATGGTATGCCATAAATGAAAAATACAGAATCTTAAGGAAAGAATAAAAATATTATATATCATATATAAAAATAGTGACATCATAATGGCCACCTTTGAAGGTGTTAAACGAGTATTGAACAATCATCGTTTCGGGAGGCAGAATTTTGCCATCCACGGAAACCGTATGTTCTTTAACCATTTGATGTAGTTGTGTGAGAGTGTAGCTTGAATAAATCTTATAAAAACATCCTAGTATATTTAATATACTGGTTTTGTTACAAAATAATAAAATAAAAAGACTTTAGGGGGTTGGATAAGCGAAATAAAACAAATGAACATGAGAGAATGAATTACCGTTAAAAGTGTAACTCCTTTTGATTTGAGCCTAAAGGCTTAATTTGAAAGGATTATGCCCCAAGGGAATCCTCTAGGATGAGGAGAGAGATGTGGAGATAGTAAATGGGCAGGGGATGTCCGAGCCAAAGGCTTGAGGAGTGTGTGAAATGAGGTAGAGGTGGGGGCCTTTTATAAGAGGAGAGGAGGGGCACTTTTGGAAATCATGAAACTATTATTTTATTTTCAAAAGTGTTTCGCATTTATAAGGTCCCACATTGATATATTTCGAAGATAAGATGATACGTCTTCAAAATATTCCCATCCAATAGTTTTTGGACAATTGTAGGTCTTAGATTTTATATTATCGTTTCATTTTATTTAAACTGTTCATTAATGAGGTCATCGTTGCATCATCATGATGTCATAATTAAATTAATTTATTTAATGTCTAAAAATTATAACAAAAATATCCTGATGTAGGAAATCTTTTTATCTTTCCAAAGAGTATTTATAGAAAAAAATATGATTAGTATAACCCCTTCTAAAAATTGTTTTAGTAAAACAATTTATGTTAGTGTCATTTTCACCTTTATTTAAAAAAAGGCATTAAAGTCATTATCTCACCCAAGAGGCTCCATAGGGTCCCCTAAATCGACCCATGGGTTGTCTTGGACGGAAATGACTCATCCAATAGGGGTATGACAAGTGTAATGGTGTTTTCATATTTTTATAATATCATTTTTACCTTAAATTACACTAATTACCTCTAATCGCGATTAATGAAAAAAAAGTTACTATTCACCAAAAAATTATTTTCATCCCATTGAACCACATTTTACATACTAATGACAACCATGTATGTCGGATTTTCAAAATTCAATACACATTAGTGGTAAACTTTCATTTAACTGAAAAATCAGTTTGCTTGATTACAACTTAGTGGTTTCACTATTCATCAAAAATTGGAGTTTTTCAGAAAATTACCAAAAATTCACTCTAAGCTATATTCGATATTCCAAATTCAAAAATGATGTTTATATTACATAATTCAAATAATATAAGTATAATTAATTAATTTAATAATTAACTCCCACTGTCAAAACAAATAGCGTGTTTTTAAGAAATAATATATATCAAAAGATTGATATTTGTTTATGTCGAATTTCAAAGTGAAATTAATTCCAAAGTCCACCATTGAATCAAATAGTAAAAATATTTTATGGTTTCACTTTAAAACCAATTCAAAAGAAAATATAATCATATAAATAAATTAGATTAAAAGAGGTTTTGAATTAAAATACAACATTTTTCACTTATTCATAAAAAATGAACTTTATCGGAAGAATAACAAAAACATACACAAAGTAAATTTTGATGTCCCAATTATAAAGAAGGATTTTATTTGGTCCAAAAGAATGTATAAGAGTGACCAAAACTATATTTAAAGAGGGTTGTCCATCAAAAGGCGATAAATGAACCTTTTAGTGAATATTAATGTATTTATGTATAAAATTGAATTCCTTTCTTATTTTAAGCCTTTATCTTTTATTGGATAAATGTAAAAACATATATATTTGTATTTTAGTTATTTCTATTCATTCCTGCCAGTACAACAACTACGTTTTAACTACCATTTGAAATTATATTATTAGCGTGTAACGTAAGATTTCAAAGAAACTCATTGTTGCGTATCGGGCACGCTATCATACATAGCAACCCCTTCAAAAAAAAAATTAATATTTAATTAAAAAAATATTAATAAATCTGAATATGTCTTATTCTTTATTTACCTGGGATGTTACAAGTTCACAACCCCCTCTAATGTATTTAAATAAGAGGGGGTTCAAAACCACCCTCTAATTTAAGAGATTATAGGCGTACATGCACCCCCAATATTAAAAAAAAATTAACTACTTCCAAATTTTATATAAATCATTAAAACATAATATATAAATTTATTTGAATACCTTATATGAACATATTATGTAAAATATATATATTGTATTTATATGTATACATAAATGTAATTTTATAATATTATGTACATTAAAATATAATTATTTGAATAATGTGAATTTTATAAAATATTAATTATTTATAATATTAAATTATGAACATATTATATAAATATAAACATAAATAAAATTTCTTTTTAAAAAATATCACATATTTTATAAAATTTCTATTATCATAATAATAAATATATATTTTAAATAATATGATTATGATTTTATGTTACATATAGGTAAATATTATATGATATAAAATTTATACTGATAAATAATATATATTAATGTAAAAAATATTATACAATGATATTTATTTGTATATATATATATTAATGTGTGTAATAATAAATATATGTATTCAAATACTTTATATAAATATTTGTATAAATTTTATATAATATATATGTATTTCATATAATATATATGTATTTCATATAATATTAATTATATACAATATTATATAATTTATTAAAATAAATATATATTAATTTACATAATAATAAGAATATGTATTGAAATACATTGTAGAAATATATTTTTGAATGCATTACATAAACATATAAAATAAACATATAAATATATATTTTATATAAACAAACATTTATATAATATATAAACATGTATTTAACAACATAAACAATTTAAATATATATATTTTGAAATATTTAAATGTATGTGTATATACATAACATAAATTTTATTATAGAACATATTTACTAAAATGTATGTAAGTACACACATAAAATATATAGTTCATATGAATGTATAAATTGAATATAATATAAATGTATTATAATATGAATACAAAAATACATAATATAAAAATGTATATATTAATTTATATTAATATATATAAGTTATATTTTTATATTTGTTTAATTATTTATTCAAATATTAGTCATTTAAATAAGATACACAATATATATTAATATAATGATGTTTATTTATATTATCAAAAATCAATTGCCTCAATGGTAGAGGCGCTAAAGTTTATACTACCGATCCTTGGTTTGAAAAACACATGAAGGAGTTTATAAGAGTGATGACCATGCACAATGAATTGGAGGGGCAGGGATGGAAGCATAAGGAATTAGAGGGAAGGTAGGGTAGGGAATGGAAGAGATGGGTGGGGGTGAACTGGATTCTTTAAGGGAGAATGGGAGAAGGCGGGTGGGCCCTGGGGGGAATGGGGGTAGGGAATTGGTTGTGTGAAGTGATCAAGGAATGGGGAACAAAAAAAATATTAAAATAAATAAATAGAGGTGGTTTTATAAACATCCAATAATATTGGACTACCTTAGATAGAGTTTTAACCCATCTAATATTGGGTTCAATTAGAGGTGGTTTTCAAAACCACCCCTAATAAAGGTATTTTGAATCGATTGGAGGTAGTTTAGAACCACCTCTATAAAGAGTTTGATATTATAGGGTATTGAAAACCCCTATAATATGGCATTTTATTATGAAATTAGAGGAATTTATAACCCCACTATAAATTAACCAATGATAATTGTGTAGGAATTTACCATTGTCTATCAAAAACCACCACTAACACAATGTGACGGAAACATTAACGATAGTTATGGGTAACCACAACTAATGTGTTTAGAGTGGGTTATAATACCCTATAATCTAATAAATAACCCCTTATAATTTGGGAATTTATTATGTAGTGTAATAAGAAAGTCGATGAATAAAAAATCATAATCCAATGAGGTGTTAAAAGACTATAAAATAATAAAAAATAAATGTAATAATATAACATTAAAATTTATAAATTTCTTTTCCATGAGTTGGGGAATTTATTTTCCATCTAGACTAAGAACATAATGAAATATACTTACTTTATTTTCTTCGAAGTGAAAATGAAATTTATTCATTCGGTAGCATGTTTCAATTAGTTTCCACATTTATCAAATATTTTCATTTAAATTATAAGTATTATTATTTAATTTCTAAAGTACTATGATCAACTTTTGATTGATCATGATGAATATAAAAGGATTAAAATATATTATTTCCGTCTTTACTAAAAACAAAAATGGTAATATCATGATAAAATAATACCCAAAATTAATAGTACTTCATCGGATGAAATAATACATTAATATAAAAAACAATATAATAACTCCAATGGTTTAACATAGACTATTAAATAAATAAATAAACCTATACCCCAAATAAGATCAATAGTGTCAACACTAAATGATGTTTTAACATCAAAGGTTGTCTCATACTTTTTATCATACATTCCTAAAAATACAGTAACATTTTTCTAAAGTAACACATCATTTTAAATTTAAGAGTTATAGATAGATTAACACATTAAAACATATCTTAAAAGAATACTAATATCCTCAAAATCCAATCACTTAATACCTCAATGGGATGTCTAAGTGCTGAACATATGATTAACCCTAAACTTATTAGTCCATGAGGATTTTCATAACTATTAAGTTAACCTCACAGGAAAACATATTAGTATCCAAAGTAATATAAACCCTCTTATAACACCAACTATAACAACCCCAAACCCACACTCTAAAATTTGTGGCTAAAACAATCTTTACATTTATGGACATGATAATTATAAACATGACTGAATTTGAATGATTAAAAATCATACACCATCAAATAGAAATATTAGATCACATACATACTTAAGGGAATTTTATATTTTTATTTTATAAGAATTAGCAGTGTATGTCTCATAATTATACCCATGTATTTATGTGAAAATATTTTCCACTAAATCCATATTTTCAAATTCTGAGTTATGTTTTCATCATCAACTACATGAAACCCTTCTCATTATGTCATACTTATTAACTTTCTCTATAAACTGGGAGACAAGAAACATAAGAAGCGTGAGATCATAATCATAATATGGTTAAACATAACAATTAATGATTTAATTTATCTAATGAGAATAATACAAGAATAAATATATGATGACATAATAAAACTACATTAGTATAACATAAGATAATTCATACTGATCAAAACAATGATAAAAAATCATGAATCATGTGATAAATAATTAGAATAATATAAGAGTCAAATAATAAAAAATAATGATCCATGTTAAATTAATCCTTGAGAAAATTATCCATTATAAACTCAAAAAATCATAGAGAAAATCTGTTGGTATATTAGAGAATCATTATAACATCACTTTTATAATCACTCATGAAATTGGAATAGCTCACTTGGTAAATTCTAATATTATATTTTTAGAATCCTATAACTAGTTATATATTTCACTTTACCCAATTCATTGGAGGGATGTAATATACCCATACATGTCATATAAAATAATTTCCCATAAGTATTTGGGTTAAATCCTCTAAAATGTTTTAATAAATAATTTAAAAGTATCATATTATGTGAAAAACAATTTAAATCTTACACTTTTCAACAAAAAATAACGGTCATTCTTTTAAAGATTGATTTACCTATAGAAAATAAATGCCTTCCATGAAAATATTATTTAAAAAATCATAATCCATTTAAAGAATGAACAAATATGATATCATTATAATATCTACCCAGTGGATTAAAATCAATGGTTTTTATTTTTATTGAATAGAAATTTCATTAAAAGATAATAAAAAAATTCTTTAGTAAAATTCCATTTCCACATTAAAAATAACTTTCAAAAAATAAAATTTTTTAGAATATTAATACTCTTTTTAAAAGAGTCATTTAAAATTTTAATGGGAGATTAAAATCATTGGGCTGTCAGGATGTTAAGAAAATCGATTCTTATCATAAATGTAAAAAATAAACATTATTTTAAATCATTTTTAAAGATAGTAAAAACTGACTCATGGAGAAAACATGAATTTTTTTACGTTAAAACCTTTTTAAAGAAGCCAAAAGATCTTGTAAAATAACCTTTGGATATTTTTTATGTCTAGAAAAGATTAGTTTTTTTAAAACATGGATATAGAATAAAAAAGTAAAACTTTATGGATTTAGTAACATTAAAAATAGAAATTAATTCAAGGAAATAATGTGAAATGGATTTATAAATACTAAGGATAACATGATATAATATCTCAAAATTAATTCATGGGGTATTAAGTAAACCATTCCAAGAAATCATTTTTCATGACATGAAACATGCCACTAGACACTTAGATTGAGCTATAGATTTCCCTTATAAATCTCATAACTTTTAAAATGATAATTAATATATGATGAGATTATACTAATATTTCTAAATATATATATTTTTAATAAAAAATATTACAACTAATAGATAAATTCGGACGTAATGATAACTGAAACAATTCAACGAAGTCTTATAACTGAATGAAAGGAAATCAAGTTATGAAACCCTTTACCACGTAATTACATTTATTTCAAAAACCTTTAAGTAAATAATTTTATTTCTAACAATAAAATGGAGCCATAATGAATCATGATATAAAATATAAAATGGGTTCTATAAAAACCATATAAAACTAATCAAATGCATAACATTTAATATTGCCTCAATATATATAAATTATAACAAAACCCCTTACCTAGAGTCCAGAATTAATTTGTATGGCTTTTAACATTACATAATAAACTTATATCTATTATATAATTATATAAGAAATTAGTACATGATTAATCCCTTATCCTTAAACCATTTATTTAATTTATATTAATTAAATATTTAATACATAATAAATTAATCCACATCATGTGGTTTGTGGATGTTCGGTTAATAACATCAATATAAATTTGGTGTGTTGACCATGGTCAAAAAGATATTTTTTCCATCATTTATACATAAATAATCCTGAAATAATTAATACTTTTTTTTTCATTAATTAGATATTCAAAACCAACCATAAAAGATGGTTATGAAAAATAAATTTCATTACAATCTTGAAGATGAGAGGTCTTATGTAAGCATTAGTAATGTATTCATTTTATAATGAACATGAGAGAAAGAAGATAAATATCATTTAATATTTACAGAATTATTATTATATCATGAATATCATATTAATTTACTAAATACACTTATATATACATTCAAAGTGATCTAGTGATGAAAAACAAATTACATCGCTTCAGGAAGATAGTAATCCACATGCACGCAAAAAATTATTATTATTTTTGAATGGATTTAAATTTATGAAAATAGATGATATATTAGGTTTAGAGAATAATAATTATATCATTAACATCATATATATATATACATTAAATACATCATTATAACCAGCTATGAGAGTTGGTGATGGGAAAAAAATTTATCCGTTTTCATGGTGGTAGTCCTCTTTACACTTGAACGATGGGTTAATTTCTCATTTTATAAAAGAGAATATGGATATATGTTATGATATTAACATAATAACATCTTAGTATATAAAACATATTTATTTTATTATTTAAATATAGTTGTATAATATTTTAAGAAGTTTTATGTAACTCCCTGATTTTATATTATTTTTTAAATAAATTAAACTTCGTTTATATCTTATATTACCAAAATAACCAGGGTAATTTTGCACTACACACAATACATGGTTATATTACATTAAAAACGAAACATATTTTTAACAAAAACATAACATATTATTAATATAACTATTTAAATGTGATAGTTTTAACATAGTTGTTAAAATTAATGATATTACTAGTAATTACTAATTTGTATATAAATTATAATATAAAGTAAATTTATTGATACAATGTATATAAGTTAACTTTAAAAATTACATATTTTGAAAATATTAATTTAACAATTTTTTAATATTTCTTTTTATGAAAAACAATAATAATAATTTTTGAAACATTTTTAAAATTAATTTCATAAAATGAACTAAATTGTTGAAATCATAATATCAATACTATTTTGGGGTTAATTTTTGGGATTTCTCTGAAAAGATTCATTTTTTGTTGGGTAGTGGAAAATACATAATTTTATTTGAAATATTACATTACATTTAATTTATTTATAAAGATAAATCATATTTTAAATTGGTTGTAAAGTAAAATGAATCCCATTATATATCTATTAATATAATTCTAGTCATTTGAATCAATTTCATATTTAATTTTGATATTAAAAAAATTCCTAACTTTTTAACATTTTCTCTTTAAAAACCCGCTTTATCATCACGTCTCTAGGATTATTTTTAAATTTTTTTTTTCCATTTTCCTAAATAAAATTTAGAAAAATAGATTTCCTATTTTGAATCATTAAAATTTATACTCTTAAATAATATGTAGATAATTTTTATTTTCCAAAATTAATAGTAAAAATAGTAAACACTATTTACTGATGTTAAGGTAAAAATGGGTTTACTAGTGGAAAAAATGATATGGGTAAAAATGACCAATAAACATTTATAAAAAATATTTTATGGAATATGTTTGACCTTATACCTGATATTATAGAGAATGGTCCATCATTGGATCTTTTTTCCTAAAAAAATACATGGGTTTAATTATTTCTTTTGAAAAATTACAAGTGCACCACTTAGAGCATTTATAAAATGCCAATCTCGCTTCTATCTTCATCACAACATTAAAACCATTTAGTTCAAAAAATCATGGACACAATAACCAACCCACATCCATCCTCTCATTCTAAAAGACTTATTTAGGATAAAAATCCTTCATAGGAAGGATTTTACTGCATACTTAAGGAGGATATCTGAAGAAGAGGTAACATTCATCAATGAGTGTATTTTTTTCTTCCTCCACATAAAAAAATTATATTTATTACCTTATGATATCTAAAATTTAGTATATTAAATATAATGAGTTTTTTTGTTTCTTTTCTATAATCTAAAACCATCTCCACTTGCATCAAATGGTGTTAGAAATCATCAATCATGTGTACAATGGACTACCATATTATGAACCGATGTTATTGGTTTTTCAATTACCACCCATCATGGATGAAAAACATGATGTGTATTATATATATATACTATATTATTAATATTTTTTTAATTATAATATGACACATACCTTCCTGATTTTCATTTTCTGGTAATATGATAATGTCACTCGTGTGTACAACAAACTACCGCCTCACGAAGGGATGTGATTTATCAAGCCTTATAGTAAAGGTAGTAAAGATGATATTAATGAAAATATTTGATATATTTGAAATAAAAATGACTATCTAATAATAATATAATGAATGTTATTTAATTTCTTTTATACCAACAAGAAGATGGAATCAATTTTAATGCTTACGTACGACTTACCGTCTCTATGAATGATGCATTTCATTTCTTATAAATATATTTTTTGGATTTATTTAAAAAAATATATTCTGAATATATATGATATTTATATCATGGTTCAAATTATATATATTATTAAACCATGATCTAATTAATGAGACCAAAAATAGAAAGTCAAAACATAAATGAAAGACATAACAGTTATTGCCTGAAGTGATACTTTAACATGAAATTGTTAATAAATGGGTAATAAGAGGTCTTAAGAAAATTATACATTGGACGATATATAAAAATAGGGTTATTTAATTTATTTATAATAAAATTATTTTTATTATTCATGATTTTGGAATGATTATAATAGAATTCAAGGCTTAAGGTAAAGGATTTTTGTTTCAATTTTCCTTCCTTGAGATGTATATAAAGTTGTGAACATATATTCCTTAATTAGTTTTATATATATAACCATTGACATGTTATTTAGCAATTTTATTTATCCTGCAGATATTTCATGTTACATTTTATTTTATCCATTCATGGGGATTACGATTTAAATTTTCCAAAGTGGTAATTATTTTAAGTTAAAATCTTATCATTTATTAGGATTGTTAATGATTATGTTTCTAATGATAAAACCTTATGATCCATCTCTTATGAAAATAATAAAATTTATTATAAAATACTTATTCATGAAATTATTAGGTAATATTTCCATTCTTAAACTCTTTGGTACTTAATATAATTTAAAAAAATGTTTTTTAAGAAAACATGAATTTATTTCTCTTAAGTTGGATATCTATTGTCATAAAAAAAAATGTTTTCTAAAATGTTTTTCAATTTTTTTCCTTCATCTATTATTTTTAAAAGACAATTTTACCAATTAATTACTTTTAAAATACTGTTAATGTAATCTTTATGTAATTTTTCTAATAATTCTCATATTCATTTTATTGATAATGTGAATGGAATATTTGTTTTAACATGTGTGACATAAACAAAATATACCTTCGTCAATACAATTATTTTATTTGAAGTATCTGTTTTCAATTTTGATATTTAATTTCAATTAAAATGATTTTAAAAACGTTTTATGTTTTAATATTTGTTTTTAAAAGTGTGAAGGAGATTTTCCTCAAGAACTATATTAAATAATCATTAAAAGTATTTTTACATATAATATGACATACAATGAAATTGCTTATGATGTAGTAGTGATATGATCCAAAGATCCCACTACCATTCCTTATATGAATGGTTTAGGTTTTTGATGTCATGATTTTTATGAAACCCATCTCTCATTGATGGGATATTCCATGATAAAATTCATCTAAACCCTGCTTATTTTTTGATAGTTTATGCTATGATGAAATTATTAAATTATTATGATATTTGTATCTTTTATAAAAGATTATATATGATAACTTTTTTATGAAAACCCTTTCATTTAATGAGTTATGATATGATGAATCTTTCATGATCTTGTGTCACACATTAAGATGCTTTTCATTGTGAGACGTGTGGGACCTATATCTCCATATAATGCATCAGGTAAATATCTATATCTCATGAGATTGACATGAATAGAATGTGGAGTAAATTGAATTATATAAGGTAATTTTACCACTATTATGGTCTTGGAAATGAACCTTGACCACTACTATGGGTTTGGGGGTGAACCCATTAAACTATGATAGAATTTTAAATGTTATATTACTATTATAGAAATGATTTTCTATGTTTATGTGTATACTAAAAATATATTTATTATTCCAATGTTATGATCTCATGGATCATGTTCATTGTTCCCCTTATTATTCATGTATTATGAACTACCAACCTTTATTCAATGACTCCTGATTATGATATTTGATATACAGGGTATGGTTTTCATATTTTATTCTCATGTTCTCATACCCATATATTCATGTTATGCTTACGTATCTCCCTTGTTTCCCCATATAGATAATTTTATCTCACCCATTATTATGTTTATTTTTCCTAGGTTATGATGAAATTTATTTTTTATGATATATGTAAGATGGGTATTGGTTATCCATATCATAGTGGTAGATTATGCATGTAACACCCTAAGCTTCCATGGTATGTTTCACTTTGAATAATACAATAGCGTGTGAAGTGCGAAACACAGAGTTCAAGCACACCACGACATATCAAACTATCCTTTTAAAAAGTGGTTATGAATATTAATAACAAAATTTTTAATTTTATATATTTCCCATATAATTTAAACATTCATATTTTGTGTTTCTTTGGTATAATATAAGGACAAATTTATTTTTTCAGATAAAAGAAGTATTTTTCAAAAAAAGAGGTTTTTCCACCTTTTAATGGGGAACCCTTTTTAAATTAAATTTTTGATGCCTTTATATATTTAATTTTATGGAATAAATTTTTATTTAGAAGCGGGACATAAAAATTTATTTTGGATAATTTTTTGGGGTTTTTCTGATATCTTTCATATTTTCATGAATAATGAAAAAATACTAAATTTTATTTGAAAAGTTTTTAATCAAAATAATATATTGTGTAAAACTATAAATTTTAATGGGTTTGAAATATAATTAGATTATATTTTTATCATTTAATCCATTTTTTCATTGGAAATAATTTTACATTTAAATTGGACATAAACACATATAATTCTTTTGATAATTTTTACTTCTAAAAAACCTATTTTCTGGTTTGGAAAATGGGATTTAATTTTTAATTAATTAATAAAACTTATACATTTTTAATTTGTTAAAATAGACATCATTTTTTAATTCGGAATATCAAAATTAAATTAGAATGAATTTTTGGTATTTTGTTTGAAAACATTCAATTTTTGAGGAATAGTGAAAAATACTACGTAGTACATAAAAACCAACTATTTATTTAAATAATTATTATATATATATATTTATGTTCATGTCAAAATATATAAATAATACCTATTTTAGACCAATGTAATTCATTGGATTCATTTTATAATAATATTTGATATACAAAATTTTATAGAACTTTTAACTTCTTTTACCCACCTTCTAAGAACATTTGAAAATTTGTATAAAATGTAATATTAATACTTATATAAATTTAATTTCAAAAATAAAAGAGACAAAGTTTACATTAGTAAGTAATATGTAGTTTATTAGGCTGAAAATAATTTTCGATAAATAGTAATTTTTGAATTTTATTTACCAAGTTTAAAAGTAAATAGGGAAATTAAAGGTAAAAATTATATTATAATTACCCTAACACATGTCCTAATTCTATTGGATAAGTGTATTTAGAAAAAAATCAACCGTAGTAATAAAATACAATCCTTTTGGTCTACTTTTATTAGATTATGGCATATTATTAATTTATTTAAAGAAGAGTTAAAAGTATTAAATTCAAAGTTTAATAACTAAAACATTTTTAATATAGGGTTATACATAAGATAAATTTGACTGTAAATATTCATTAGAAATATAAAAATATTTCCTACATAATTGTATTTTATTTATAATTTTTAGACATTAAATAATTAAATTTATTTACGACATAGTGATGATGCAATAATTACCTTATTATTGAATGATTAAAATATTTGATATTATAAATATTAATTTAATTTAAATTGTGACTTTTGATCTATTCGACAAATTTTCTAGCTTAATATAACATGTTAGGGTGAATTAAATAAATATTTTTCGAAGTGATAAAGTTGTTATGACTTTCCCAAAAATCAAATACCAAATGGTGTAAAAATTGACATAAATGAGTTTTTAAAATAAATACTATATTATTAATTGAAGTCATATTTTTAAATTCAATGTATTTGAAAAAGGACTTAGATAAGGTTATATATATAAATAATTAACCACTTGGGGTTCTCTTTTCTTTTTAATAGTAAGTTAATTAACCATTAATTATAATAATACAAGAATACATGGTAAATGATAAACCATTTAACTAAGACTTAAATCTAAATAATAAGGTTAATATGGTGAAGTTAAACTTTATAAAACTTATTAGATGAGAGTTTTTCAACCCAGTTCCACCTTATCCTTGAAATAAATCCATTTGGATCAATTATAAACTGAATATGATTGTATAATAAATTAATATTTCAAGCTTTTCCTAAAGTGACAATCACCTCTCTTATAAAAGGGTACTTCCCCTTCTCTCAAAATCACAACTCCAAATCCATTTATCACAACCAACCCCTAATCAATTATCCTAAAAAATACCTTCACTTCAAACAAAAGTCCTTACTTTTAGCAGAAGTCAACCAAAGGATCCCTTTTGATCAAATCAAAAGGAAGCACCTGAAGAAGTGGTAATAATTTGATCACCTCATTCAAAGTTCTTTTTTACTTCCACTTCCACTTTCTTTTTTATTTCCATACCAAAATAATAACTCCAATACCTTATACTTACTTTAATTTTATTATAAATATGGTATAACCATATTCATTATTCAATCCATCTTATGAATTTCAATGTCACCATACGTTCATACATACAGCATACCATATCCACATCGTGGTGTAGTTTGTTATTCAACACTTCATTATTTGGATGGGTAAAATAATGAATTTAATTGATGTGAAAATAAATAATACATTACAATGATTCTGTATATATGATATACCATTCAATTACATACTATTTCACCATCAATGGATTGATATTGTCGCTCAAGCATATGTACGGATTACCGTCTCTATGAACGCAATGACATTCATTCCCCATCGTAACCATTCAAGAATAATTTTCATTTTAGGATTAAAAAATAATTTTAAGAACTTAATATCATTATGGATATGAATCAAATACATTCTATCCATAACAAACATGACCTATGTAACAAAACATATATGGGAAAATGATTCAATTAACACCTGAAACAATGATACTACGAAAATATTTTTAACAAAGAAATATTAGAAGATCATATATGATATCATATTTATATAGGTGGTTCTTGAATAACTTAATAAAAATGATTTATCTATTATACAGGAGGTTAATGTACCCTCTACTAAGGAAAAGTACAAGGTAAGGGGCTTTCATCTCACTTCTTATTCGCGTATTATTCAAGCTATTTTTCCACAATTTCATTTTGTGTGGTGTATGTACTATCAATGATTGTATTATTTGTGTAATATAAATTAATATATGTGTATTTAAATCTTTATTTTGTGATAATTCTTTCATGGGGTGTATGTTTCCTAAGTTACCAAATTGGTAAGGGAATTTCTAATTTCATTTTCCACTCATTGTGTTCTATGAAAACTTCATTGAATATTTTACTCCAAGATTTTGTGTGAAATAACTATTTATTTATTACATAGTAATTTCCACTCCAATTTGTATGGATATATGATTGATACAAATAATCACTCTATTGGTAATTTCTCAAGTCATTGATATGAACTTTATAAGAGTAATCTTAACTCAATTTCCATTCATTAAGTTAAACATCCAAGTTATTGATGTAGTTTTTACAAGAATATGTGTGAAATTAATCTGATTGATTTACACTGAATATCCAATCATATTGAGTGTATATATATTTTTCACAAATAATTATGTCATTGATTTATCCTTAACCTATGGATATAGTCTTTATATGGCATTTCATCTCAATTTACATTCAATTGAGACTTATTTGTTATTATGCACCAAATCACTTTTATATCATGTATATACTATACTTTGAAATAGTATATCATGACTATATTTATTCACATGATATTATAATGTTTTTACTAAATAAATTATTTTTAATCAATCATCTCTCATTTGGTTAGGAACTCTATCTAAAATACAATTTTCAATGTTTTAAAGTTTTATTCTTCAAAATCATTCTCATAAATGTCCATGTTTGAAAAATGGTTTTAAGGATTTCTTTATATGGACATGAATGTTTTAAAATTAAAATTCCTTCTAAAAGTTTCAATTTTGTATGGAACACATTGATTCAAAAATCTAATTTTTAATATCTTCTTGATATATAGTGATACATTTAAATGTTTTCAAGAAAAAGGGATATTTCTCTCAAATTGTTTTACTGATTATACTCATCAATTTCAATATCCATCATTGTTCTCGATTGAGGTAGATTTATTTTAATCAATTATCCATAGTTATTTAATGAGTTATGTCTTAATATGGATGTGCTATTTTTATACAATACAAGGATTTTTTCTAAATTATTAACATTTCGTATGCTATTTGTACTATGAATTTTTATATTATTTTTCATCCTTTTAATTTGAGGAATGAATTGGACATAGTAAGTGATGGGTGGAGCCTGCTATAGCACCTCGATGCATTATTAGGTCTCATGAAACAAACTAGTGTCTTGGCACAAGGCCTTGAAAAAATTTTATTGGTAATCTTGGAATGTGTCTTTGACTATGTGGTTATGATGTCTGGAATTATGCATTCAATTATTATGAAATTAGAAATTGATATTACATGTGATTATTTGACCAGTAGAATATCAATGTGAATAAGAAAATGGAACTATTTTATTTATCTTTTTCCATATTATGCTGATTTTAATTTTAAAAGGATTTTGTTTTAGTATAATACATTACCTTAAATGTTTATGCTTATTTATGATAGTTTCCGCTATATTTTTACCCTTACTGAGCATATGAGATAACCCATTTCTTATGTTTTCTCTTTCCCAGGATGTGAAATAAGTATATTATGATTGACCTGCAAGGATTAGTTAAGGTATTTTAGTGTGTTCAATGGGGACACATTGTTGTTGTTTTTTATGATGTAATGTAAAACTTATGTATGTATCAAGTATATCCAAGGATACTAAACAAATCAGTATTTTGATACATGATATATTTTTATCATTCTAATGTTATGTAATAATGCACCGACTCTAGGTTACTGGGGTAAGGGTGTTACAGTTGGTATCAGAGGAAGTCTAGTGAAAACCTTGGAAACTAGATTTAGAAACAAATAGATTATAGAACATTACCCTAAGATAGACATTGAGGATTTGTATCGAATAACATTCCTAAATTTTGGAAAAAACGAGATTTTGTGTATTTTCTAAGCAATATATCCCTATATAGATATGAGAAAATAGAGGTGGATCGGGCACAGATGTACCTAGGAGTGAAAAATCCAACAAGGAGTTTCGTGTTTGACATAAGGTATCATAGTACATGATAGTGGTCCTTGAGGAACTCTTGGTTATGACACTCCTAGGGGATATGCTTAAGATAATTCACGTTTTCTTTATAAAACGATTTTAAGGTTTTTAATATAAGATCATAATAAATAATCTTGAATAATCCTATGTTGTTTTAGATTGGAAATAAGGTCATATTATATTCTCTAAATGATTTTATGACTGTTTTTAGTCACGCAATGCATTCTAGTTTAAGTCAATTGATGGATTCCAAGGAAGTCATAGTAACATTGAACATGATGTACAAGGTGGAAATAGTTGTGGAAATGATCAATGAAATGTAATGTTGATAGGAGTAAAAGATATGGTGTTCATGAAGAATCAATTTTCCAAAAATATTATCAAAAACATATATATTAACCAACTCCCAATGTCAACGAAGAAGAGAAAGGAAAAGAATGATAAGAGCACCAGCAGAGGAGACGATAGTGAAAAGAAAGCTCATTTTACCTAATGTAGGAAATGTGGAAGGAGACAGTTAGAAAAGTTCCTCAATGGAAAAAATAAATGCTTTATATGTGGGAAATATGGGCAGAAAGTAATTAATTATTGAGGGAAAATGAAGATTACTATGGAAGAAAATAAAAATGATCATAAGAATCCATTTACAGTCATTTTCCATAAATTTAGGGTACATGGGAATTACCCTAGTCAACATTCTATTCTATAGGATAACCTCTATGTAAAGGAAGAACCCATGTGAAAATAAATGGATGGAGAAAATTTTAAAGGTATTAATGCTCTTTATTGATGGAATTACATTGGAAGACTTTTATTGTGTATGAGTAACCCTACAGTTTGTAATATGAAAATTGTATTTGAGGAAGAATTATATTTTCTTTTGTGGATATAGTTATACAAATTAATTTGAGTTTATATGATATTTTAATTTGAGTTAATTACAAGTTATTACATTTTTGGATGAAAATACAAGGCATGAGATAACATTTGTTGATAAAATATGTTATTGTTATTTTTGATGAATTTTTCTAATTTCTTAGAATGTTATTAAATTATAGTGTTTTTGAAAAAGGATAACATGAAGTCTGTGTGACAACCCTCCATGTTAGAGAAAGCAGCTGTAATCGAGCACACTACCAAATTGAGACTGATATTGATTGCCTACCACTGGACTATGTGAAGACCCTAGTTATTATGAATAATTCTTTTTAGTTAATTGATTTTATATACCAAGAATATGTTTATTTTGGTAACTTATTATTTATCCTTAGTATTGGAATATGATATGATGATTATGTGATAAATGTTATTTTGGAAGATATTCGGTCTTTTGGTAACACTATATGCCAATGGAAAATAGAATACTATGGGATTTCATTTGATGAGTAATGGTGTATTTTTATTTTGGAATACTGTATGTTTTTTGTGGACTTATAAAGATTTGGGATATTTATGAAAAATGATTAACCTACCATAAGGAATATGTGATTTGGTTAATTACTTTTAAGTATATGACTTTAATAAAAGTCTATATTATTTAGAGATAAAAGTTATGATTTATTGCAGAAGACTATGTGACCAAATACTTCTAAATTTTAGGTTTCAAAGTTAGTTTTGATTATTTTGAATAATTTTAAGGACAATTGTTTTTAATGGTCTTTGTAGAACTTTGGGAATTGTATGTCTATTTTGGAGATTAAGAGTAGCATTTCTTTCTATAATGCATTATCCTTTATGGGGATAATCTGGTCTTGTACTAACCATTCTGTATTTGGTTAATTTAGAAAGAAAAGGGAAATATGTATTTCATCTTTTTTGGATTATGTGATTCCCTAGAAGTTGATTGTAGCACATTAGGTGTGACCAAGTCATCTTGAATACTTATCTTTTCTAGTGAAAGAAGAGTTAGTGTTAATTTTTTTTAATGGATGGAACTCTAGTGTAATGTATTCCTTTTATAATTCAATTAATAAAATAATTCTAAAACATTAGGGAATGAATATTGAAACCAAAATTGTTTTAACCTAATACCTTATGTTTTGTTGTACTGGAGATATTTTAAATCATCATAGATTTATGGTCTTGAGACCCTCAATTTTCCATTCACTTTTTTGTGATTGATGACCTCAATCAATCCCTATAAATATTTAAATTTTTCCTCCAATTATAATTTCCACCAATGTTCTTCTATTCCAAATCCCAATTTGGTGGTGACTGTTTCATTACTCTTTCCTCTTATTAAGATTAAATTTTATTAACCCTATTTACAATATGGGTTTTCCAAAAAGGTATATTCTAATTTTTATCCTTTTATTTACAAATAATAATTTTAAATTGCGAGGATGAAATTTATTGAAGGAGGGAAGAATGTAACACCCTAAGCTTCCCTGACACGTTTCTCTTGGAATAATACGATAACATGCAAAGTATGCAACACCGAGTTCAAGTGCACCAAAACCTGTCAAACTAGCATTTTAACAAGTGGTTATGAATATTAAAAATCACATTTTGAATTCTTTATATATGTAATATAATTTTAGCATTCATATTTTTTGTTTTTGAGACATAATATAAGGATATATTAAATTTTCTAGATAAAAGACGTATTTTTCAAAAAATATGGTATTTTTATATTATAATGGGGAACTCTTTTTAAATCCAAAAGTTAAACATTTATATATTCAATATGAAGAAATTAAGCAAGAAATAAAAATTTAGTTTGGATAAATTTTTGGTGGTTTTCTGATAACTTTCATATTTTTATGAATAATTTAAAAATACTAAATTTTAATTGAAAATAACATTTTTAATAAAAATAATTTATATTGAAATACTATAAATATTAATGGGTTTGAAATATAATTAGATTATATTTTTATCATTTAATTTAATTTTTGTTCCTGAAAATAATTTTACATTTAAATTGAACAAAAACACATATCAATCTCATGATAATTTTTACTTCTCAAAATCCCTCTTTCTGGTTTTGACAAAGAGAATTAGTTTTAAAGTAATTAATTCAAATATGATGTTTTTAATTTGGTAAAATAGGAATCATTTTGGAATTTGGAATATCAGAATTATCTTATGATAAATTTTGGGTATTTTTTTTGAAAACATTCAATTTTAAATGAATAGTGAAAAATACTGCATAGTACATAAAAACCATCTGTAGAGACCCATATCTTGACATACATGGGGATTACATTACTTTTGCGGAATACTTAATACATAACAAAAAAAACACTCAAGGACCGTAATAGTTTACTATCTTTGGAAACACGGAACATAATCTTCTAATCATGGTGAAGGATCTTCATCATCTCCCATAAAGATCATCCCCTTTTGTTTTCTCACTTAAAACCTTTCTTTAAATCCTTGGGAAAAGAAAACATATAATGGGTGAGGTCAAATGCTCAGTAAGGGTAAGCATGGAGAAAATAAACCAAATCATATACATTTGAACATAAAAAACATGAACATAAAGTTTAAACATCAAAACCTTGAGAAATAAATGTTGGCAGTACATAAGGCGTAGATCATAAAGGAACATTAATCATGATAAAATAGCATGTGAATAAAACATTTAATTTTGTAAAACCATAAAGCACATGATATTATTTCCATAGTAGCCAAGGCATTGCTACCAAGACCATCTTAGTGGACAAAGTCCCTTACTGAATCGAGGTCACTCCTCGTTCCAGTCCTGTATCACTGAACCGGATTAACTGGCCGTTCCAGCCATGTCTATATCATGAGATATAAATCTTTATCTAATGAATTTGAGGGAGATATAGCCCCCAACCATCTCATAATGAAATTATTCTTACGTGTTCCATAATATAAACATAAATCTTTCATCATAAGCCAAAGAATAAAATTGGTTGCTTAAAAATAATCCCATCATAACATAATCCATATAAAACAAATGGATATCATTTAATCATAAGAAAAGTGAAACCCTGAAAATCATAGATACATTATACTTGAAAAATAATCATACAAAATAATGTCATCTTAGATGGAAAATAGTTTTGACAAAACAGTTGAAATGAATTCTTGAAGAAAATATCCTTTCTTCTTCAAAATCATTTTCGTTTCAAAAAATTACAATAAATTTTAAAAGAAAAATATTTTTTTGAAAATAATCATGAAATATTGTAGAGTAATATTCATGAAAACAAGTCTTTAGGAAACCATAAAAATCCGTTCATGTAGTATAAGTTAAAAAAACATTCTTCTTGTACTTTTGCCGAAAAAGTCATAAAGTACCTTGTATGGTAAACAAAATAAAGATTCCTTAAATACCATATAGTAAAATTAAAAATGGGTAAAAAGGTCAATAAACATAAATGAAACAATTTTTAGAAAATAGGGACACAAATAATAAATATAACCCTAGTAAATACTTACGAGTAAACAATCTCAGATAAAAATGAAATTGGAAAAGTTATCCCTTACCTTATGTATGATATGCATCATATGTATCTGGACCTCCTGTATAATGACTTAAATAATGTCATTGACTTGTTATAGAATCATATTAATTGTTTTCATATCATATATGGTTTACTTATGACTTTATATTACCCGTTCTTTTGTAAATTCCATGTTAAAGCAGCGTTTTGGGTAAAATCGTTTCATTTACCGTACGTGTTTAGACTTGTTGTTCTTAATATTATTACTTATTTCCTGATTTAATTAATTACGTGATGTAAAAAATGATTTATATATAATATATATTCATCATATAAATATATATGATAGATCGATAAATGGAATGAAATACACCGTTCATGGAGACGGTAGGTCGTACGTACACATGAAAGATATTTTCGTTTCCTTATTGAATTAAATGGAAATAAGTAAATGAAACATATATGTACATAAATACAGTATCATTATTATGTAATATCTTTCATGATTATTTATTTTATATATACTTTATAATCAATTTATAATCATACTTGAATGGAAAATGAATCTCAATGCGTCCGTGGAGATAGTAGTTCGTACGTACGCATGAGCGATGATATCATTCCCATGATCGTGTAATTCTATCTAAATGTATGTATAATATTTCAGAATCAATATCAATTTACAATAATCATATATAGTTATTTATTTACACCATTATACCCATCCATGTAAGGTGGTGGTGGAAAACAGATTACACCATGGTGTGGAGACGGTATTCCGTACGTACGCACGCGCGGTGATTTTGTTTTCCGTAGGATGGATAGAAGTTGAAATAGGGTTGGTTCAGATTTATAATGACATATAAGTATATTAGTGATACTGATGTTATTACTTTATAATAAAACAACTAAATAAGAGGAAGTAGAAGAAGGAAGAAATTTGAACGAATCAGTAGAAGAGATTACCTCTTCCTCGACGTGCCTCCTTTAAACTTCTTCCTAAGGGACTAGAGTTTGTCTTTTGAGAAGACCATAACCTCCAGAATATTACTAGGGAAGTTGATAAGATTAATGGGTAGGGTTCAAATGATCTTTAAGGCTCAAAGTTGTGTAAAGAGGAGAGGGAGGAGGTTCCCTTTTATAAGGGAGGAGAGGGACACCTTTGGAAACCTCAAAAATATTAATTTATAATAAATTCAAACCCCAAATAAAAACTTAAAAAATGTCTCAAATCGGCATCTTAAATGAGAAAGATTTGTAATATCATCAACCAATAAAATTTATATATTTTTGAAATTTATTTTAAACATTATCAACTTGATTTATCCTTATTTAATCAATTTAATTTTAATTGTGGTAATAAGATTCTAAATTTTAAATTATTATAAATAATTTTTATATGTGTTTTAAATTTTGCATAGTTGGATAATTTATGAAATTTTAGACCATATAAATTTTAAATTTTAAATTTTAAATATTTTTGTGATTTTTAAACAATTTTATATTATGTTATTTTTATAAAATATCAACTCTGACAATTCTGACACTATTCATTTATTTGAATTTAAATAAAATCCACATAGAAGATATGTTATAACTAAAACATTTAATAGATTCATAACATGTCATATGTATCTATAAAATTAGTGTAGCATATTAAATAGTTCATATAATATTTAATTTAATATCTTGAAAACCATTTATTTTATATTTCAATCAAAACAATAATTTCAACATCACAATTGTATCACCTTTAATGATAATTATATAATACCTAAAAATTATAAATAAATTAACATGATGTATATAAATTTATTATATTTCTGGATACTATTCATGTATGAAGTTTCATGAAGTTTATCACAAAATTAAAATTATTATACTTATAAGATTTCAGAGAGTGACATGTTCTCCCTTTCATGATTTTAATAATAATTAAATTATTTTCACGGTCAAAAGTCCATAAAATGAAACTATTCCGACCCTTATGTGATATGGGTCTACTTTTAGTCATCCAATAGAATTTTTGCAGGTGTTGGGGTAATTTTATAATCTTATTGTTACCCTTAATTACCCTATTTACCATTAACTACAGTAAATAAAAATGATCATAGTTACTATTCATAATGCCTAAAAATAAGAAGTAGATTATTAACATAATTTGGACATACTGATTCCAAATATTGAATCCATTTTTCCAAATTCAAAAAAAAAAAAATTGAAGTATTTAATTTATAATTAATCCCGCTGTTGAGAAAATGGGTTTTAAAAGTTAAAATGTTTCAAAATATTGAAATATTTTTACTTATGAATTCAGTGTAAAATTAATGTTAATGACTTAAATTATAGTAAATGGTAAAAATATATTCAATTTATACTTTAAAACCATTCAATATTATAATTTAACCATATAAATTATCTCGATGAGAAAAGTTGTTAATTAAAATTTAGCGTATTTTTACTATTCATCAAAATAAGAAACATGTCAGAAAAATATCAAAAATTTATCCAAAGTAATTTTTTATATCCAGATTAAAAATAACAATTTTATTTTGTCAAATTAAACTTATAAACACGTCAAAAAATAAATTTAATATCGGTGCGCCATCAAAAGGCATCAAAACTACATTTTTTTGAAAAATACTTATTTTACCCAAAAAAATTATTTTGTTCTCATACCATGTTCTATAAAATGTGTAAGATGAATTATAATGTCATAAAATTCAAAATATATTTACTACTATTCCTAATTTATAGTTCATAAAAATATTATTACAATATATCGTTATTTAGTGAAACTCAGTATTACGTACAACCCACGCTATTGAGGAAAGGTTCTCTTGCGTGCAACACAAGCTATGAATAGTGATTGAGTAAAATATAAGCTAATACGGTTTTGCGTATAGCACAAGATAATTTTGGTTTAGCGTAAAACACAAGACATCGCTGAAATTAAAAGAATATTTTTCATAAAATCTCGGGGTGTTACATTCTTCCCCCCCTTAAAATGAATTTTTCCCTCGAAATTCGTCAGGGTTATAAGTGGTTTACTACTTGAATGTTTCTTTAATAGAAACCCACACTGTAAAAAGAAATACCAAAACATAACATTAAAAACTAAATTATGAAATGTAACGGTTACCCAAATTAACTAATCACTGGGTTTCTACATAGGAGAACATAGGTGAAAATATGGATATGAAAGAGAAATATATAACCATAAAGTTTTGATGGAGAGTGGTAGAGAACATGTCTATGAAAAATACAATAATCACAAAGCAATAAATTTGTGATGATCTAAGGTACCATCTGATTCATTAGATTTGAGGGCAATAGGACAACATTTTTGCTTTTTAAGATCATTTCCCTAAAGTTGAAAATTTTGAATTAGAAGAAATACTTACTTTATTTTGGTAGAATCTCGTCGTTGGTCATTCCATGAACAATTTCCAATTCATATCATAAATAAATGAAGTTGAATTTGTCATTATTGAAGTGTTAGAAAAGCATGTGATAGATTGATGGGTCATTCCATCTGTCTCAAACAAATGGTTAGCAAAAGTTATCAAATATACATAAGTCCATCTATGGTGAGGTTAATCGTTTATGATTCAAAAAATGGACTTATAGTTCATATATCATACCAGTTAATAAAATAAAACTAGTTTCTACTGACCAGGGACTTCCTGTAGGCCAGATGTAGGTGATAAGGCCTGTCGTACTTCAGTTGGGGGTTCGATTCCTACAACCTTGTACGACGCGACGGGTTGTCACTCGTCCTGCAAGTTGTCCCTTTTATTAAAACTACAATATTATGACATTCCTGAAATAATATCGAAAAATGATTTGCCCTTAAACAATACTATATTATGTCTAACTTAATTCATTCTAATATTTAGGCTTATCCAAAATACTTCTGTCCATGCTTATTGTATAAAGAAAATGATTACATGAAAGGTCACATAACAAGCACGTGAATACCATCATTTATCCCCCATATATCATAAGATATATCTTGTTGATCACATTCCAAAAATGTGAATACCTTAATCATTTATTCTACTGAAAAATGAACCTTAGTGAAAACATGAATGCTCTAAAAAGTTAACTCTTTACAGATACAGAAATCCCAAAATTTCTATATACTCAAACCATGATATCACTTTGTCCTTATATCAGTCATGAGCTCATTTAATTTTCACTGTATGCCTTCATTATGCACATATCATCTACTTTCAAAAAATATTTCAATCACTTTTCATGGTTACTGGTACCATAAAGTTATTGAAAACCACAATAGACTAATACATAAATTTTCCAATATACCATAAAAGTACCTCAACAACTTTATTCTTGAATACCAAAACATAAAAACTTCAATCCATCCTCTTCAATGATTATCATGGAAAAAGTCCTTCCATGATTTAGAAATTACCACTTAGGTCAGGGCATTGAGTTGGGTAATGCCCCTATTCTCCACAAATAAGACATTGAACTCCATAACAGTCTGTCACTCTATGACCCTTCTCCTCACACAGATAAAATCTTCCCCTCCATTTGATGTATTAATCAAGGTTATTTTCCCTTATTTTGAAATCTCAATCTTCCTTTCTCTATGCATCTCACCATGAGAACATGCATAAAAGTTCATCTTCATCTTATTTGATGAATTAGGAATACCACTAAAGTTTACCTTATTAATCATATTTCGCTATGACTGATTCGACATAATCACAATATCTTTATTTCTAGGAATTATGAAATTTTTTTTCTCGTAGTCACCAATTTGTCCATTGGATTCAATGTTGACCCAATTCCTTCTTGTTCCCTCCATTGACTAAAACCAAAAACCATGGTGTAAGAAACAGTTAAAATAACAAGGAACCACATAATCATAAAAAGTATAACTTTTCACACATTACTTAATACATGACACCTTAGGTTCATACTAGGTTATTCATGATCATTAACATAATTATAGGACTATAACATATAGTTATACTAAACCTTAGGGACATCCCTAGACATACCTTATAAATATCTCTAGGGATCTCACTAAAGTTTTCACATCCTAGTTTCCAAAGGTTGACTAAACCTTTCCTCTGATTCCAAATGTAGAGACCCATATGATGACATACATAGGTATTACATTACTTTTGCGGAATACCTAATACATAACAAAAACCAACACTCATGGACCTTAATAGTTTAGTGTCTTTGGAAACTCAGAACATAATCTTCTAATCATGGTGACAGATCTTCAACATCTCCCATAAAGATCTCCCCCTTTTGTTTTCTTACCTAAAACCCTTCTTTAAATCTGGGGAAAAGAAAACATATAAAGGGTGAGCTCAAATTATAATTAAGGGTAAGAATGGAGAAAATAAAACAAATCATATACATTTGAACATAAAAAACATGAACATAAAGTTTAAACATAAAAAATTGAGAAATAAATCTTGGTAGTACATAAGGCATATATCATAAAGGAACATTAATCATGATAAAATAGAATTGGAATAAAACATGTTGGTGTGGAAAACCATTAAGCACATGATATGATTTCCATAGTAGTCAAGGAATTGCTTCCAAGACCATCTTAGTGGACAAAGTCCCTTACTGAATTGAGTTCACTCATCATTCCAGTCCGGTATCACTGAACCAGATTAACTTACCATCCCAACCATGTCTATATCATGAGATATAAATCTTTACCCAATGCATTGGAGGGAGATATAGGTACCACCCATCTCATAATGAAATCATTATTACGTGTGCCACAACATAAACATAAATCATTCATCATAACCCAAAGAATAAAATGGGTTGCATAAACAAAATCCCATCATAACATAATCCATATAAAAAAATGGATATCATTTCATCAGAAGAAAAGCGAAAACATGTAAATAATAGAGACATTATACTTGAAACATAATCATACTAAATAATTTCATCTTAGATGGAAAATAGTTTTGACAAAACACATGAAATGAATTGTTGAGGAAAATATCATTTCTTCTTCAAAATAATTTTCTTTTCACAAAATTCCATTCAATTTTAATAGAAAAAGATTTTTTTGAAAATAATCATGAAATCTTCTAGAGTAAAATTCATGAAAATAAGGCTTTATTAAACTGTAAAAATCCGTTAATGCCATATAAGTTAAAAAACATTCTTCTTGTACTTTTGACAGAAAAGTAAAAAAGTACCTCGTATGGTAAACAAAAATATTCCTTACATACCATGTAGTAAAAGTAAAAATGGGTAAAAAGGGAATTAAACATACATGAAACAATTTTTATAAAACTGGGACATGGATGATAAATATAACCCCAGTAAATATCTACGAATAAACAATCTCGGATAAAAATGAGATTGGAAAAGTTATCCCTTAACTTATGTTTGATATACTTCATATGTATCCGAACCTCCTGTATAATGATTTAAAAAATGTAATTGAATTATTAAAGAATCATATTCATTGGTATGATATCATATATGGTTCACTTATGACTTTATATTACCCGTTCTTTTGTAAATTCCATGTTAAACTAGCGTTTTGGGTAAAATCGTTTCATTTATCGTACGTGTTTCGACCTGTTGTTCATGATATTATTACTTATATACTGATTTAATTAATTATAGAATGTAAAAAATGATTTACATATAATATATATTCATCATATAAATATATATATGATAGATCTATAAATGGAATGCAATACACCATTCATGGAGACGGTAGGCCGTACGTACGCATGAACGTTGTTTTCATTTCCTTATTGAATTGAATGGAATTAAGTAAATGAAAAATATAAGTACATAAATCTAGTATCATTATTATGTAAAATATTTCATTATTATTTATTATATATATACTTTATAAACAATTTATAATCATACTTGAATGGAAAAAGAATCTCATCACGTTCGTGGAGACGGTAGTCCGTACGTACGCACAAGCGATTATATCATTACCATGATCTTGGAATTGTATTTAAGTGTATGTATAATATTTCAGAATCAATATCACTTTACAATAATCATATATAGTTTTCTATTTACACCATAATACCCATCCATGTAAGGTGGTGGTGGAAAACAGATTACACCACGGCGTGGAGACGTTATTCAGTACGTACACACGCGTGGTGATTTCATTTTTCGTAGGATGGATAGAAGATGAAATAGGGTTGATTAAAATTTATAATAACATATCTGTTTATTAATGATACTGATGTTATTACTTTATAAGGAAACAACTAAATAAGAGGAAGTAGAAGAAGGTAAAAATTTGAAAGAATCGGTAGAAGAGATTACCTCTTCCTAAACTTTCCTCCTTTAAACTTCCACTTAAGGGACTAGAGTTGGTCTTTTGAGAAGACCATAACCTCCAGAATATTACTAGGGAAGTTTAGAAGAGTAATGGGCAGGTTTTTCCCGAGCTTTAAGGCTCAAAGTTGTGTAAATAGGAGAGGGAGGAGGTTCCCTTTTATAAGGGAGGAGAGGGCCACCTTTGGAAACCTCAAAAATATTAATTTATAATAAATTCAAACCCCACATAAAAACATCAAAAATGACTCAAATATGAATATTAAATGATATAGGGTTGTTATATCATCAAAAAATAAAATTTCTACATGTTTGGAATTTATTTTAAACATTATCAACTTGATTTATCCTTATTTAGTCCATTTAATTTTATTTTTGGTAATAAGATTCTAAATTTTAAATTGTTAGAAATAATTACTTATGTGTTGTAAAATTTTCATAATTGGATTATTTATGACATTTTAAACCATATAAATTTTAATTTATAATTTTTAAATGTTTTTTTGATTTTTAAACAATTTTATATCTTGTTATTTTTAGAAAATAACAATTGTGACAATATTGACACTATTTATTTATTTGAATTTAAATAAAATCTAGACAGAAGATATGTTCTAAATAAAAGCATTAATAGATTCATAACATGCCATATATATCTTGAAAATTAGTGTAGCACATTAAATAGTTCATATAATATTTAATTTAATATCTTTAAAACCATTTATTTGATATTTCAATCAATACAATAATTTCAACATCACTATTGTGTCACCTTTAATGATAATCATTTAATACCTAAAAATTTTAAATAAATTCACATTATTTATATAATTTTATTATATTCTTGGATACTATTCATGTTATAAGTTTCACAAAGTTTATCACTAAATTAAAATTATTATACTTATAAAATTTAAGAGAGTGACATGTTGTCAATTTCATTAGTTTTAATAATAATTAAATTATTTTCAAGGTAAAAAGTCTATTAAATGAATCTATTATGACCATTAGGTGATATGGGTCTACCTTTAGTCATCCAATTGAATTTTGGAAGGTGTTAGGGTAAGTTTATAATCTTATTTTTACCCTTAATTACCTTATTTACCTTTAACTGCAGTAAATAAAAATTACCGTAGTTTCTATTCATAATGCCTAAAAATAAAAAGTAGCTTATTAACAAAATTTGGACATACTTATTCCAAATATTTAATCCATTTTTCAAAATTCAAGACACAAAAGTTGTAGTATTTATTTTAAATTTAATCCCACTGTTGGGATAACTGGTTTTAAAAGTTAAAACTTTACAAAAGATTGAAATGTTTTTACTTATGAATTCAGTGTAAAATTAATGCTAATGAATTTAATTATATTAAATGGTAACAATATATTCTATTTATACTTTAAAAAAATTAAATATTATAATTTAACCATATAAATTATCTCGATGAAAAATGTTGTTTTTAATTAAAATTTAGCGTATTTTTTCTATTCATCAAAATAAGAATCTTAACAGAAAAATATCAAAAATTTATCAAAAGTAAAATTTTATATCCTGATTCAAAAGAAGAATTTTATTTTTTCAAATTGAACTTATAAAAATGTCCAAAACTAAATTTAATGTGGGTGCGCCATCAAAAGGCGGAAAAACTGCATTTTTTTTTGAAAAATACTTATTTTACCTGAAACATTTATTTTGTTCTCATACCATGATCTATAAAATGTGTAAGATGAATTATAATGTCATAAAATTCCAAATTTAGTTACTACTATTCATAACAGCTAGTTCATAAAAATATTATTACAATATATCGTTGTTTAGTGAAACTCAGTATTGCGTACAACACACGCTTTTGAGGAAGGTTTCTTTTGCGTGAAACACAAGCCAAGAATAGTGTTTGCGTATAATATAAGCTAATACGGTTTTGCGTATAACACAAGATAATTTTGGGGTAGCGTACAACACAAGACATCGATAAAATTAAAAGAATATTTTTCATAAAATCTCGGGGTTTTACACCAACTTTCTCATTTAAATAATTATTTTTTATTAAAATATATTTTCAATTAAAAATAGATACATAATACTTATTTTATTCCAATGTAATTCATTATAGTCATTTTATAATTAGATTAGATATATAAAATTTTATTGAACTTTTAACGTCTTTTACCCCCTTTCTAGGCACACTTGCAAATTTGCATAAAACATAATTTTACTACTTTTTTGAATTGAATTTCTATAACTTGAGAGACCCAGTTTACATATGTAAGTAAAATTTGGTTTAATAGGATGAAAATATTTTTTGCTGAATAGTAACTTGTGAATTTTATTTACCATGGTTAACAGTAAATAGTGTAATTAAAGGTAAAAATTATATTATAATTACACTAACACATATCATAATTCTATTTGATAACTTTATTTAGAAAAAAATCAACCTTATCAATAAAATATTATCCTTTTGGTCACTTTGGATTAAATTAAGACATTTATTATTATTTTATTTAATAAAGATTTAAAATTGTTAAATTCAATGTTTAATAACTAAATAATATTTAATATAGGGTTATACATAAGATAAATTCTATATTAAATATTTATTAGAAAGATAAAAAAATTTCTTACATAATAGTATTTTATTTATAATTTTTAGACATTAAATAATTATATTTATTTATGACATAATAATGATGAAGCAATTACCTTATTATCCAAAGATTAAAATAATTGATATTTAAAATATTAATATAATTGTAAATTTTTGGTTTGGGTGTATTACATGAATTTTCTAGTATAATATGACATTTAACGGTTGATTAAATAATTTTTTTTGTAGTGGTAATTTTCTATGACTTTCAAAAAAACAAAAAACAAAATAGTCTAAAATTGACATAAATGAGTTTTTAGAACAAGTACTATATTATTAATTGATATAATATTCCTAAAAATATAAGTATCGGAAAAATTAGTTAGATAAAGATAGATATATCAATAATGAACCACTTGGGGTTTTGTTGGCTTTTTATAGTACACTTATTTACAATTTATTATACCAATACAAGAATACTTGGTAATAGTTAACCTATTTAACTAAGAGTTAAATATAAAAGATAGGTTAATATGGTTTCCTAAACCTATCGAAAACCTTTTGGTTGAATGGTTTTCAACCCAGCCCCACATTAGCCTCAAAATAAATCCTTTTGGATCCATTATAAATCTAATATTATTGTATAATAAATTAATATTTGAAGATTTTCCTAAAGTGACCCTCACCTCTCTTATAAAAGGGTACTTCCCCTTCTCTAAGAATCACATCTACAAATCCATTTATCTATGCCAAACCCTACACAAATATCCTCCCAACTACCCTCAATTAAACCTAGAGTCTTTAATTTGATCATAAATCCAACCTATGGAGCCCTTCTGATCAAATCAAAAGGAAGCACCCAAAGAATAGGTAATGATTTCATTACCTATTTCAAAGTTCTTTTCTTTTTCCACTTCCTCTTTATTTTTTGTTTCTCTAAAAAAATAACTTCTGTGCCTTATTATTTTTGTTATGTTATTATAAATTTGGTACAACCAAATTCATTATTCTATCCATCCTAATAATCTTAATGTCACCATACATGTGTATGTACGACTTACCTCTACACATCATGGTGTAGTTTGTTATTCAACACTTCATTATTTGGATGGGTATGATAATGAGTATAATTGATGTAAATAATAAATATAAAATGTTAACGATTCTGTATATATATATAATATACCATCCAGTTACTTTGAGAACGTGTTTTTATGACTTGATTCATGGGGTAAAAACCTATTTCCTATCTTGATTCAAGGTGTAAACTTGTTTCTTCAATTCATTATAGGGGGGGACCCATCTTCAACACTTGATTCAATGCGTATGACCTTCACTAACTTCAAGAAGATTCTATTCACTTTTATATTAATATAATATTCCTTCATGTCTACTACATGAGAATCATTATTATCACCTATAACTCACTAGAATCTATAAAACACAATGGTTTATTTCAATTAGCTATGTGTATATCCAAACAACCACTAAAGAACTTCAATAGAAGCTCTTAACAAGTCCATTAATTTTTTTTGTCCGATTAGACTGTATGTAGATATATGGATGATTGTTTGTACCAGTTCCATCTATATAACAAACAATTTATGAATTATCTTATATAAGTGAGAGTTTAATGGGAGATTCGATCTTAAATAATTTTCCTATGAATCCCATGTAAGCATATAACATCCTAGACATAGATATTTCTAAGGTCACCCACCGAGAAGGTCTCTTTTATACTTAAAATGTTAGAAAACCCTATCAAAATATCCATTACAACCCAAACCATGTTACTAACCAATAGTTTCCTTGGAAACATCATAAAAATATATATAGTCATGTATTTCCATTTATTCTGATCAAATCAACACAATCAAACAGATATCAAATACAATTATTTCAACTAAACATACCATTTCTCCCCACTTACAATGGAATTATTAAACTCCCAAAATAAAAACATTAGAGATCATTGGTTGTTTCCAATGGTCTGCACTAGTCAATTAGAACCCATAATCTCACTCCCATGACTACTTATAACTTAATTACTTTTTTAGTATTCACGCTGGTATATTAATATAAAGAACCAAAGTCTCGTAGTACCAATAAATCACCAACCTGCTTCTATCATTCAAAACAAATAAAACCACCTGAATATAAACTGGTATCTGGTTATTGAAAAAATCTAATCACATTAACTCCACTCAAATACATTAATTGATTCCTATACTTGGGTACCTTCCATTTTTTGTAAATAAACTTTTATCTTATACCAAACAAACATCAAGAAACCAGAACCACTATCAGATAGGGTTTATCAACATGTTACTCCGGTCACTTAGAAAAAGTACTCAAAATGGGAACCACTTTATAAAATGGTCCATGTTGTACTCCCCACTATCGGGATTCCTTATTACTAATCAATAAGAATGATCTTTCTTAATAACAATCATTATAAAATCATCATAATTCTCAAAACGTACTAACATTATGGCATAAGTTCTTTACTCTAGCCCTTTCCATATCATTAATGACACCTGAGTGCTCTATGAAACTGCTTCCCATTAATAATAGAAAAAAATTAAAAACACACCATGTCTTAAATAATATAACTCATTGCCCGCAACCAATTTCATAACCAGACATTTCTTTAATTTTATCTACCATACGCCCTAACTAGATCCTATAGTATCTTATACTCATATTATTGCTCAACTCACCATATATTGTGAACTTTTTTGACTATATAACCTTGACACTTTTAATCAATCCCTTGGTATCTGACCAATCCCATGGGTCATATCACCATAACACACCCTTTAAACATAAGTTTAAAACTCATGTAACACCGCCAATTTTAGATATTTCGCGATTTCGTTCTCTAATTTGAGATATGTAATTTTTGGTCCATACATCAGGATGTTTTTGGTCATTTTAATGGTGTTTTGGAGAGGTTTAGCTGGATGCATTGTTTGATAATGTCTATGGGAAAATGTTTATTATTCACTAGCTATCTTTATGATATCATTGGGGTCTTATGTGTAGGTTCAGGGTTTGTTCATAGTTTTTCCAAATCCTATGATAACTATGATACTTCTATTTTTCCTATATAGAACCAATTTTCATGGTTAGTGAAAACGATGTCACCCAACCAGAAAATAAGATTAACTAAATACTAAATTTTTATTTAGAACCCAAAACTCCCAATAAAACATTCATTATTCCTCCTCTAACCTAGGATCCTGAATTTTAGCACTCCCCTAATATATTTCTATGACAATATTCATTATATTGGTCAATTTCAATGGTGCATTGAGTTTTAGATCTATGAAATTAAAGTCAAATCCTCTTTCTTATTCTCTCCTATTGATTTTTTAGTTTACCTTAAAGAGAAACATTAGGTCATGAATTTATATCTTGAATCTTTTGGGAAGATATTATTTCAATCAATCAGAATATGTATTCATTAAAGGAATGAAATAGGAATCCTAGATCATTGATCCTGTATAGTAATTATTTGTATCAAACTCATTAGTGGTATCCAGATTATCTTCTATTTTGAAACTCTCTATGAACATGAATGATTTTTGTTTTATAAATAAATTGGCTATTCTTTTAGATTGGAAAAACCTTTTAAATTATTTATTTGAGAACCCTTTTAATTGGATGATCTTAAAACTTATAATTTTGGCTAATTCCCATATGGTTTGAGATTAAACTATTAAATGATTTCTTTAAAATAAGGGTTTTGAATGTGTAAACTTTGAATGAACATATTGGATGTGTGTTCTTATGAGTATGGAAAATACTACGTAGGTGTGACATGGTCGTGCTTCCAATATTTTGGAACAATATATTATGCCACAATGAGAAGACTTCGAGATGATGGGATTGATATAGCTCGCGAGTTAGACTATTGTGGAATGTCTATCATATATCGGTTATAGTGGTTTGTGCACTTCATATGTGTGTGGGCTTATTCCTAGGTTGTGTTTTTAAGTCTGTATATTTTCATTAACTTATGGATATATATTTTTTCATGGATTTTACCTATTCTTCCTATTCTCTATTTTCAATAAAATAAGATCTAACCCATTCTGAATTTTAGAGGGATTTAGGGGAAGTATCTAGGTATACATGCTATGTTGTATTATCACCCCTATATTTACAGCTTTGTGTATATGAATATGTGATTTATCTTGATATAATCATGGGGATTGTGTTTTACTCTACCTATGAAGCTTCATGATGTTGTTGTAATGGATGCTTAGAGTAAGAGGTTGGGAAAGCATTCATGTATTGGTGTCTAGAGTGGATCCTATTTGGCGCCTTTGGACTTTTCACTTTCATTCTTATGTGACTTGAATTTTATTATATTAGGACTATATAATTTTATTTTATTTTGTTCTAATTTTTTACACTAATCATTTGATTGTTATTATTTTGGTGTTTATTTTGGACTATTTAATGCTTTATATTGTGTCTTTTATTAGAATATACTTAAATATTATTTATTATAACTAAATCATACCAATTATTTAATAAATACCATGACATTTATTGTCAGCCATTGGTGCCTTTTTAATGTCACTGAAGGTTTGGTTCATGTCGGTAATTCCCAAGCCAACGGGTTAGATGAGTATGTTACAAATCATATCATTGTGTTATAGTCCATTTTATGGGATTGTAAAAAAGAGATATGTTTTTTAGTACTTAAAATATATATATAAAAAAGACATTGATAACCTTTTTATGCTAAACTTATATTTACTACCATGGTTTAGGTTCAAAAATGTGTTCAGAGACACTTGAAGACATGTCATAAACTCATCATCATTGGTTTAGTTGATGATCATATGTTATTATACAATAGTAAATATAATTCCCACTAGGATTTCATTGTAAATTTATTAATTAAAATACATCATTTGAAACCATATTACTATAATATTTCATTATGTTTTATAATATGTTCCATAAATCAAAATTAAATAAAACTGTGATGACTGACTGGAGGAAGTTACTTTGGTTTTAAAACAGTGAAACTAGATAGATGAAAAAACGAGCAAGAGGGAGAGACATAGAATGTAGTTGTACCTGAAACACATATGAAATAAGAACTTATTCAGATAATTTTTCATGTGTTCCAAGATGTAGAAAAGTGGAATCATACTAGGAAACGAAGCTATAATCATTGCAACCTGTAGTTTCAGAAATAGAATCCACTAATTTTTTTGGGGGGATTCAAGACATGAATAAGAAGAAACATGGATTAATATGATAAATTGTATTTTCAATTTACTTGGTAATCTAAATGAAGTTTCAATGATTCTAGGGATATTTATACTAGAGTATATTACACATAAATGGTTGGAATTACCAATAAAGGCTAAAATAAACAAAGGAATTACATGATATGGATTCAAATAATTATTCCAAAAAACCATTCAACTATATAATTTTAGTTTACTAGAATGAGATATTTTTTAATCTCATGAAATAAAATATACCCATTATAGAATAAATTGTTTATTTTATGAACTTAGTTCACTTATATCTATAGGTATCATATAGAATACACTTTAGGGTTCATATCATTGAGGTTGGGATATAACCAGATATTGATTCTAACATTGTCATGTTATTACTGGATGATTATATAGTCCATGTCAATATAGAAACAATGGTATAAAGGGATATATCTAAGAATTTTAGTAGAGTGAATAATGTTTTTGTCACAAACATGAATGGAAAAATCAATGCATGAAATAAAATGAGTAGCGAAACTGACTCTCAAGAAAAAATTTTACTAGAGAATCATAACACTAACCAAGTCTCATTTCCACCACATCGCAATATGTAACTAGGTTGTATTCAATGTTGTATTTTCATTCAAAAGAAATGGTATTTTACAACACAACATCAAGACTATCATAATCTTGTCTGTAATGAAAATCAACAACATTATGGTATAATTCCTATAAAGCTAATAGTTTCATATGGATTAAATCAGTATTAGGTATTTTATAATCAACATAGAAGGTCACATCAAAATTTTTATTACCATTAATGTAAATAGAATCATGAAAATAATTGGAAAACCCTATCTATACAACTTATATAACTACAACTATGTAGAATGGACTACATAGTGTATGTTGATCGATAACTATATAGAGTTGAGTAAGAAATCCAATCTAAGTATCCAAATTCCACGATAGTGTGAGGTACCATTATTATCAACACTAAATTAATGAATGTATTATTTTATACTTGTGAATACTATTCTTTTCTTAATTTATGTGTGGTAAATAATTTAGGGATTCACATAGAAGTCATTCCTCATGTATTGAGCTTTAAAACACCTATTGGTCCATGAGAATATAGAGGATTAATATATTATCATACCATATTACCATTTATAATGTAGATTTTTGTGGGAGTTTATATTCTTTTAAATGGATAGTAGTTATTTTATATTAGGAATGCTCTAGCTAGTGGAATTTAATTCTTATACCAATTGTTACACTAGAAAATAAACTTTCTCATTCTTAGATAGTGTTGTAAATTTATTTAAAGGGGCTTGGGACATTAATAATGGTAGTATGGGGATTTTGGTAGAATTATATGGTTCACATAATTTATTTGTGTATTATCATAAACAAAATCATGTTATGATTATGAATCAGTAACTTCTTACTAGAATTGATGAATTTTTTCATCAATTGAAGGTAGATGAATGGTTTCAAAAAAATGATCTGTGGTTTGGATATTAACAAATATGAGTTATGAAATAGGATATTTAGAAGGCATCTTTCTAAATTTTTTATGGTCACTATGATTATATATTAATTCCTTTTGGGCTTAAAAATTTAGCTTCACTTTTCATCAAATTAATGAATCATACATTCTACATGTACATCTACTTGTTCAACATGATATTTTTTAAAATATTTTTGTGTACCACCACACTAGAAATGGTTACAAAAATAACTTAGAGAATATATTGGGTACATTAAATGAGCATTAGATTTTTGATAAATTATCTAAGTGAGGCATCTGGATACATTAGATTCTTTTACTTATTTAGGTAATATCTAAAAGAGGCATTTGACTCAATTATGAAAAGATCAATTTAGTGATTTATTACCATCCAAAAGTAATTTTTCCATAATATAATGATTTCTGGGCTTAAGAAACTATTATCATTCATTTTTAGGGACTTATCAAGGATTTATTATATTATAAATTCCTTAATAAGAAATGGATGTTTATTGAAACAGAAAGAATATTTCATTAAATACATTTAGTAGCATAAGTATCATCTCACATACATTCAAATAATTATCTTTCTTGAACCTAGATAAGGATATGTGGTTTATTGTGATGCATTAGGATTTGTATTGTGTTGTGTTCTCATGTAGGGAGACTATATCAAATCTTATGGCTTGGAACATCTATTTTTTAAATATTACTGAACACATAATATGGAATTTTCTACGGTGGTTTGTGAACTACAAATTTTGTTCCACTATTCTCTTAGGTGAAAATATTCATTGTTATTTAACATTATTAAATTTGGAAACAAATATTCTCACAAAGATATTTCAATCTAAGGAGATGTTGATGGATGAAAAATCTACAGATGATTGTCTATGACTTAGTCTATTCACTAGAAAAATTAAATTTAGTAAACGATTATTTGAGTCAGAAGTCATATAATGAGGTGGTCAGGGTGTAATCTAACAGGTTAAATCATATAAGAGTTATTGATTAAATATATTTGGATTATATAGAAAAGAATCAGAATGTAGTTTTCTTTACGATTACTCTAATTAATAATATAAGGATATAATTACTAAGCCTCACTAATCAGACCAATATTTCCAAGGAAAGTGACAAAAATTAATGGTGGGATGGCCATTGAGGTTTTGAATGTGGATGAAAGCACTATTTTATTCTTTTATAATAAAATTTTAGTTCCTTAATCATTCTAATATTTTTATTTTTCGACCTTCCAACATTCTAAATGGGTAGTTCACCAAGGTATTAAAATGATGTATAGGTAAATGAAGACTAATTTTTTTGGTTAGGTATGAAATGAATTTTTTTTAAATATGTTACAATATATAAAAACCTACAAATAATTAAACGATTAACACCAACAACCAATAGGATTTCTATATTTTAGGCCTATAACTATTTGTAAATTGGAACATATTTTCATTGATATTGTAATCAGACCATCATGGAATCTTAAGAAATATGACTCTATTTTAGCAGTTATATATCGAAACCCCATGTTGTAACATTTCATTCCAATTTGAGAATCCAATAGAGTGGAGGATTTAGAAAAAGTTTATCTTAAGGAAGTGGTGAAATTTCATTATGTACCTTTATCGATTGTCTCTGAGTGAAACCCTCAATTCACTTTATGGTTTTGGTGATCCTTGTAGTTATGTCTTAGCTCTTAGTTGACAATGAGAATGATATATCATCCATAAAAAAAATGGAATTTTGGAATATATTATCTATACATTAGAATATACTACCCAAGCATGTGTTAAAGATTTTTGTGGTTCAAGGGAATAAAATATCCATTAGCGGAGTTTTCATATGACAAAAAGTATTTTTCCATGATAAATGTAGATCCATTTAAGGAATTTTATGGGTATACATATAGATCATAATTTTATTTGGTATAGATTGAAGAAATATCTCTGATCAAACCATGAAATACCCACAATACTACTTTCAAATTCTAAATAATCATGAAATGAATGGAAAAAATCCAAACACATTGTAAATAATATGAATATCATCTCTAACAACCCTTATATTTTGAAGTCGGTGACCATGTATTATAATTAAAATCCTCAAGATTGGGTCACCATAATTTTGGAAATAACAGAAAATTTGAACAAAAATACATTATACAATTTAATATTTTGGAACATATTGGCAATGTTTTATATTAATTAACCTTACAATCAAGGTTCTGTTGTGTACATAAATTTACCATTTATCCCGACTACATAAGTAATATATTAAAAAAACCATGAGATACACTAGGACCATGTTAACCTTAAATCAGATGTGACATTTATTAATTCCATAATATATATTTTGGATATATAAGAAAAAATGTTGTGATATTAGAGAATCTATTGAGTATGAATATTATTTCTGTGTGGTCTAATTTATGAGGAAACATGGGAGTAGTAGAAGTTTATACTAGAAAACTGTCCTAAAAATTTATAGGAAAGCACCCCCATCTTCTTATTAATTAAATTCCCCATGGTATGTAGAGTTCAAGACCCCTAGTTTTAGGTGTTTTATTATTTTATTAAGTATTTTAATATATGAAATCATTAAATTAGTCCTCATGAAGGTTCCAAATGTTTTAATGTGTTTTACTGAGACTTATTATGGCACATGGTTTTGGATAGGTTAAGGGAAAACATGACCTATTATATAGGATACAATGTGAGAGGTGTGGGGTACTCTATGTAGGAACAATATGGGTAAAAAATTTGAAAAAACCATGTAATAACTATGGGATTGTGAAATTTTCTATATAGAGTCTATATTAATGGTTATCATTTAGTTTTCAAAAACATTATATTTAGTGGGATTAATCAAATAATAAAATCTTATTTAATTGAAAAAACACCCACAAAATACTTTATTCTTCCTCATCTAACTTAGGCTCTAAACTTCTAGAACTCCCATTATATATTTAGTCATATTCTTACTTATGGTGGTTAATTTCAATATATTAGAGAGCATTGTGTCTAGGAAACATAAATTAAGTTCCTCATTAATATTATCACTACCAAGAATTTAGAATAATGGTTGATTACCCTAAAGTGTTATATGAAAATATTAAATAAAATTGGATTTTAAAATAATATTTTTAGATGTATAAAAATGGATTGAATTTGTTTGGTGGGTGTTCATATTAATATGAAAAAGAACCATATATGCGAGACATGGTCACAATGCCAATATTTTGGAATATTATACAATTACATTGAGTAATTACATGGGATTAGAGGGATGGATATCACCCTAATGTGTACAATTCAGGAGTATCCATTAAGAAAGGGTTGCATTGGTTGGTGTTCTTCATGTGTGTGTGGTTTCATGCCATGAATGTGTTTTTGTGCGCATAGTCTCACTTCTTTATAGGTATATATTTATTTCCATATATTTTGAAGATTTTAACTATTTATTATTTTTTAAATAACCTATTTATTATTTTAGTATCATTCTGGGGAAGTATCTGGGTTTTCCTATTTGGTTGCATATAAAACAATGTAATTGTACCTTTGTTAATTAAGAGATGATATTTATCACGAAATAGGAAAGGGGAAGGATTCATACACTACTAGTGGAGATTTCTGATGTTTTTCTCATGGATTTATGGTGTAAGATCTAAGGGATGTTGTCATGTCTTGGTGTCTGGAGCAGTACTAACTTGGGACCTAGTGTATTTCCACCTTGAGTCTTATTTGTATTGGGATTTATTATCATGGGATTATAAATTTTTTTATTTGTTCTCTTCCATAGTTAATCTAATTATTATTTGGTTATACATTTGGAGTTTATTTTGGTATGTATCATGCATCAATTTGTGTATTTAATTATGGTATTCTACTAGGTTTTTGTTTACAGGATGATCATCCCCCAAGATTTGGTAATGTTCATGAAATTTTTTATATGCCATATGTAGCATGGGGATATCACCTATATTTAGTGTCGTTTCTCTCCATCCCAATATAATGGGTTAATTCAAAATTTTATAACTCACCACTCACATGAGATGACTATCCACACATCACCAAAGTGTTCATGACCTATGTTTTAGTTTTTTATCCCTTATAATGTCATCATCTCATGCATTAGGAATACCCTGAATCATCCATTTTAATGTAAAAGATACACTAGGTTATACACTAGAGAATATTTTTATCTGAGAAGTAAAAATTATAGTCTCAAGGTTCCATGAACTCATTCTATTCTTAATACAACATGAAATCTCATACCTTTCAACAATCATATAATAGTGAAACATCAAGATATGGAATTTACAACCCACAACAACACTCCACATGATCGAGAAAACTATGTAGTCCAAGAACCCTAGAAGAATATAAAGTCACCTCATAAGGTCCTAACACCAATGGTTCTAAAGTGATTGAATATGTACATAATTTTTTTTTACATTAGAACAAAAGGAGAATGACATACATCCACCATGAATTTTTCATCCATTAATGTGACATTGTCTCATGAGTCACAAAAAATTCCTATCTCAAACTATGTATCCTAAAGGCTCTTAAATTACCACCTATCCACATGTATCCCAATACATATAAATACAATCACATAAATTCAAACACAAATTAAATATATAATTATAATACTAGGATAAACTAAACCCACCAAAAATATAGATTAAATAAATATCTATACATATAGTACAAAATTAAGGAGTTTCCCTTTAAACACCTCATTATTGATTTCAATAAATCAAGATGAAAAACTAACATAACAGTAAGTTCACATCCTAGTATTTGACAATTATACAACATGATTCAACAATCATGATCCATATTCCATCAATCATAGGAATGTATGCCAATTGAACTTGTTTTTTATGATTAATGTATGTCAAATACTCTAGCTGAATGTATCTCACTTGATTATTCCTTTCCAATAATCCCAAGGAACATCAATCATGCCAATGTTAACTAAAAGATCATTGATCATATGGGTAATCACCAAAAAACCAAAATCATCCACTCATACTAAACCAATTCATGATTAAACCATCCAGGATTTCTTAACAACTAGGATCAAGCATCCAACCAATCCTTCCTTTCAAAATCATGACACTAGTCACAACATCATGGTTGTGCATCTAATCTGTCAACACACAAGTCATCTATATTCCCCTTATAAGAATTGTTTTCAATTATATACACCAATATCAGTGTAAATCAAATATTTTTCATTTCATTTATAAGGCATAATCAATTTTTGATAACCACTCTCTAGGGTTACCCTCATATGCCACATGTTTCTATAACAATATTAAGAAAACCTTCTTAAACTCCACAAATATGTTAGGATAACCAATATCATATGAAAAATATTACATAGTGAGAAATCTCATATAAAAACCCACCTAGTATTCTCATACATGGATATATCAAGTATCCCATAATAAATACAATTTACCAATTTAGGTTTACCTGCAACTCACATTCCTACACAATAAGGAAATAACAGTGATAAAAAACACATTAAATTGCTCTAATTAATCCCTACAATAATAGGGTATAAAAAACAAGTTTAAGCCCCATATATTCTACCCATTATCAGGTCATTAATAAACCAAAAAGGGTTACAAATAGTCATATAATATAATAAATTATCAATATCATAATTCAAATCAAAGTAAAAAAAATTATAACATTATATAAATTTATACACCCCATCTCATAAGCCATCTATCTCAATCCCAATTTACATCTTCCTAATATCATATCACAAAAAAATTTATACATCATAACCAAAATTTGTTAAAATCCCCCACTTCAAATTTCAAAGAGGGAAATGACAAGCACAACACCTCTCTATCCTCTATATCTCATATAACATGATCTTATAAATCATGTTCTCTCAGTATCCCTAAATACCCATAAACAAGGTCAAAATCATATAGAAGGAATGTGAACAACATATACATAAGATGAATTCCATCATTATTTTCCAATATAATTTATAAACAATTTCATAACTAGGGATACGTAAACAAGATATTGATTACAAGTTACACAAGAAATTTTTTATATTGATTTAAATTGGAATTCTATACAGTATAATTTTCATAAAAAATTTATACAAGTGATTATGAAATACTATTTTTATCATTTAATTTATTCAAAAATATTAAAAATTTAGGCTCAGTTAAATTAAATGTAAATTATAAGTAATAGATTAAAATGTTTTTTAAGTTAAAATTGTAATTTTTTTATTCAAATCCAAATAATAATTCAGGAAAGTGATAACATAAAAATATTTTAAATTATTTTAAAAACTGAATATGTAATACCAAACCATACATGAATATGTGAATACACTCTAAAACTAGCTACAAAAACATTGAATAACTGGAAAATGTAATAAATAGAGTAAACAACCATAGACAATCATAAAAAATGCATATTAATCCAACATTCCTAGAATTATGCATGAATACACATGTCAAGAGAAAAAAATCCCAAAAAGAATAACCTCTTAATCAATCATGTCACTCATAGTGAAACAATTCAACAATAAAATAAAAAATATAGAACCTCAATACCAACCCTGTAAATATGGACTTCCCTCATATGTGGGATAGTCATTCCTAGGTTCATGTTTCATTTCATGTTTTGACAACAACATATCTCCTATATTCCTTAACAAAATAGTTAGAAAAAATAAAAATGATTTGATTCCACTTTGTATTGTCCTCCATTAATGGACACTAATCATTAACAAACCATAGATCATAATGTGACTTCCGGAATGCCTCCAAAAATATCAGATGCCATCAACTAGAAATATGGATCAATGGTGGTATGATGGAGAGACCATAGCCAAATATTAGAGTGAAATAATATTGAAAAGAAAGGAAGTAAAATAATAATATTAATTTAATAAAAAAAATCAAAATCAATGCAAGTGATAGATAGATAACCACAAAAAAATAATTATTAAATGACTATATATATATAATTATCATGTAAAACAAAACCATATCTATAATATCTCAATAAAAACAAAGTAAAAAAATTGAAATCCTCCAAAAAATGGTCTTAATTCTTATCCTGACCCCATTCTCCCATGATTCATCATAACATTATTCATCACACAAGATCTATAATGACATACCCTTATCCTACCATGTAACCATGATTTTTACCCAAGTACCAATAATAGTTCAATGGAGGTGTGAGTATAAATATTTAGCCCATTCCCAGGATGTCTATAAATATATCTAGTTTTAGTACGTGAATAATAATGTGACATAAGTATATATACAAATATAACAGTGAAAAAGTAAATAAAATATACCTTTTATCTTTAGGTTATATGAAGATACAATAAATTAACCATACCTTAGTCAACCAGTGATCAATGGTTCTGAACTATATGCATACATCGGTAGAAAATATTCCCATTACCTTGATTAGAACACCTCCCATTAAAATATAACAATACAAAAAATAAAAGTCGACACATGAGGAAATGTACCCATCTAAGAAATGAATGTTTCACCCAGGGAAATATACCCATCCTGGAAACAATGTCACACCTATGGAAATATAACTATCCTAGAACAAATGATCACACCCATAGAGAAATTCATATCAAAAACTATAAAACAAAAACCAAATGGAAACACTAACTCCCGAACCAAGTCATATGTCCAGAAACATTAAATCATTTATTATCATTCCATACTCTTATCATTTCATTAAAAAGAAAATTTTCTTAAAATAAATATGTAAGGGAAACAATAATTCCATTTTCAAATTAAAACCAAAACACAGTTTATTAGAATTTCAACATCATCCTTTACCCTTTAAATTTTAACCATTAATCATTTTATTAATATGTATTTTTTATTCATAATTAAAGAAAATCAATTCGGGTACATTAATTTTTAAATAATATTTCATGAAATGAAATCCTATCTTCTTAGCTTGCCTTCCATTTAGGGTTCAGTGAAGAATAAAGGGGTCATTAAATAGTAGAATCATTATTATTTAAACTTGTATAATTAAATTGTAGGTAAAACTCATGGTAAGATAATATTCCCTCACAATCCAATCAATAATTAATAAATTACCAATCACATATGACATTCCCTAAGCATAAAAAAGATTGATAATCACTAATCACTAACTGAATCAAACCTAGTGAACCATGATCCATAAATTGGATTTCATTGACACCATATTAGGGTTTATTAGAAGGAGAATAATAAATATATAAGAAACAAGATATTTAGGGAATAGAGAGTTTTATACATTTAAAAATAAATCAATCATAATGAATGTGACATTATTTTCCATGAAATAATGGAGATGTTCCCTTGGAAGACACAATTCATTGAAAAAATGGGTGATGTTGAGGAAAGAAAACAAGGGGTTTTCCATGTGATCCCCTTATTTAAAAATAACTGAAATAATGCATAGGATAATTTTTTTTGTGTGAACTATAAGTTCACACCCTGAATGTTCATGGAAACCCTCCCTATGGTTGATACATGATTTTTTGGGCGTCGCACAATATTACATGAAATGAATAGATTCCTGTAGCTCCCAAACACCTACAAATCCTTCTCGTTTATCTTAAACTCACTTATAAAATATCTAGAAACCATAATCATCTAATGTAAATAAATTAAACATTCCTAAGAAAAAATATAAACTACAACATGCCTCAAAAAAATTTATTGGAGTTACCAAAAAATAATTTACCATTTTATATTTATAAAATTTTATAGTATAATCATATCTATTTTATTTATAAATACACAATTTATACTATTTTTCAACAAACATTGGGTATAGTGAAAAAAATATTTTTCATACTTATAGATTCCATTTTATCATTTATATATTCTTTCTAAAGAGTTTAATAAAAAATTGATTTTACTTATTTTTTCGGATTTTATATCATAACCTATATTTAATTAAACATAGATTTGTGAAATAATAATTTTAATATACCATATATCATGTAAATTTATAAAGCGTATCGTAAAGACCCAGATTATTCGATGTAATATTTTAAATTATATGGAATTTTATGTGTGTGTAAAAATTTATAGCACATGAATCTCAGTTCCGGTGTGCCCGGAATTAATTTCGGAACTATTTTTGAGGTATGTCCAGTAAACGTGTAACCATATTTTTCTAACTTTTGAACGGTGCTCGAATAAAAAATCAGATGAAAGCATTAAATCGGCGATCCTGAGATTTTCTTAAGCGAGACTTTAATTTGACCGTAGTAGGTCCTGAGAAGAAGTTATGTTTTGTGAATTTTAAAAGTAATGAAATGAAATAATTTTATAATTTTATTTTTTATTTTTTATTTTCCCACCAACGGAGAAGTGGAGTGTGGGTCTGGTGGTGATTCTGGCCAATGAATTGCTTAACTTGCTAAATCCTAAGTAGCAACGTCATTGGGGAATTATGAAGGTTCCTAATTTATGATCCCCCATTAATTCCCCACATAATTACTTACCCTCCCCTTGCCTATATATATAGAGCGTGGAGAGGGGAATCAGACAAGCTTCACCAAGAAACAAAGTTCTGTAGGAGTGCCGTAATGCTGATCCCTTAGGGGACGGAGCTGATCCCAACATGAGGTGATGTTCGAAACTAAAACCCCGAACCAGAGTTTTACATTCGAGCGGTGGCATGCGAAAGATTTTTGTGGGGATAACAAACAACGAGACTCCCTCAAACGCAAGAACTATCCAATGTTTCAAGGAAGGGGTTATTTCATTTGTGTATTTTTGTCTCCCACTTCCCCATTCATGAAATTATACGAAGCACGCGGGTCAACTGAATAATGGTTTGACCTGTGATTCATTCATAATTATGGAAGGTTGTAGTGGGAAATCTTTTAGGGTTTATCTTGTTGTTTAATTCAATTTCAATTAATCCCTTACCCGCCTAATGTTATGAGCGAATGCAGAGGGTTCATGCCTAATGAACCAGGCCCGAACCCTCTGTTATATTTGTTAAATCCTTGTGCCTCAATGGAAGATAGGAAGCTCAACGACACTGGCCGGCTACATGGTGGATAGTGCGTTGACGCACACCACTAGAGGAGACCATAGAACAAAGCCATGATAGGCATCGAAGTGGTTGGCACCGGCTGGCCGCGGTGGGGCCATTGTGCACCGTTGCCTGCTACCGATGAACGAGGAGGGTCGTAGCTCATCATCCGTGGTGACCAGAGGAGAGGATTGTAGGAATGCTGGCCAGCCACGATAGATATGGTTGAGTAGAGGTGGGGTACGCCCACACAGAATCAAGGAAAAGACCGACAATGGCCGTGGTAGGAGCTGTGGGCCACCGATCTTAGTGGCGATAGGTGGACGGGGCGTACGCCAGTGGCCCACCCGACGGAAAGACCGCTCCCTGTCAGCCATGGTGCGGAGGAACCAGGGTTCCATGTGGTGCCACGTCAGGACAACCCTAGTTTGTTGACCTACTGATGTCACTCTATGCCACATCAGCCCTACCCTCAGGCTCCATGTCTGGGTGTCTCTGGTGGCATGCGCCGCCATGCGGAAGGCACTGCCGGGTCGACCCAGCGGACCAACCCACTTCCTAGAAGGCCAACCCATAGACCATCGGGCTGACCCACAACCTAGCGGCCTAACCCATGGCCCAGACAGGTAAGGCCGGGCCCAGAGGTCCGGCTGACCCGGGTCGGGCCGGTCTGATCGATGCCGACCGGACCCAGACACAATACCATCTTGTTATACAAAACAAGCCCAAAATTCTAAAATATACGTCCATTTGACAAACCATCCATGGAGTATGGATCTTTAGGACAATGTGGTCCTTTTTTGAGTCACTCCACCTATGTTTTGGAGAATGTTGAGGCATGGTCGGGTTGGATCATATAAGAATCCAAGAGGTCCCTCGAAACTAAAATGCCCATATCTCACAAACCGTGCATCTGATTGATGATCCATTGGTGGCTTTGGGACTCTATTGAGTAGATAGATCTTTTAGATAAAGGTTTTGTGTCTCCCATGGATGTCAAGATGTGTCTACTGTATTGAAGAGTGGTTCTACCAAGTAGACTACGTATAGAACCCTACGGTTTGCTGAGACCTGAAGACTGCTCGACGATTGGCCTAGTGGGAAGCAGCTTTGTGTGACCTAGTAGTCCCACAGTGGGGAATGTATATTTTTTACCTAACAAACCCATGGTACTCTACAGTAGGATTACCTCACTTCAACCATGGCTGGAAGTAGCTTTTGTGACCAGATATGCCCACGGTGGGAAGCGGCTCTATGTGACACAACATGGACATGGTACCCATCAGGGACGGGTACCCATGTAGTTCATGGTTAGTGGGAAGTTGCTCTCGGTGACCTTGAAGGCCCACTATAATTTATATAGGAGGAGTTATCTATCATTTGAGATGTTTTATTATGTAATAACCCTTCTATCCTTGACCTAATGTGATGCCTAATATGAGTTGACTTGTTTTGTGTACGTTTTATTCATGATTTGTGGGTTTTACATTACGGAACCCTAGGGGAAATACATGGGTCTTAGGGCCCCTACTGAGTATTGTTATACTCACCCCAGCACAGGCTTCACCAACTCCTTGTTGTGTCTAGAACAGACAATTTACAACATTGATTGAGGCTGGGGGAGCAAGGACTGGGCGGTGCTTAGAGAGGGAAATTTTTAGCTTGATGTGATGCAATGAATACAGATCGCGAGCTATACCTACCCTTTAGGTAGGATCCCTGGAGGATGATCCAGGAGCTACCTCTCACTTTTTAGCGGTTATGTATTTTTTCAGTTGTACTTTTACTTTTTCCAGTTGGGCTTGTATTCTGGCCCCCCTTTACTTTTAGCACTCTTTACTACAGAAGTTTACATTACAATTGATTTTGTTGTGTTCTAGTCTATGTGGTTTTATATTGTTGCATTATACTTTTTGAGTTTGTACAGGTTTAAAGTAAATGCCTTACCATTCTAGGGATACACCTTTCCGGTGCTAGTTTCCAGCCCTTGGCCTATGGAATTCAGGATTGTGGTAGTCATGGAATGAGCCCCGAGGGACGGGTCATGACAGAGTGGTATTAGAGGGTGGTCGGTTCTATCTTAGAGACTAAGAGTCCATATTTTTGTTTTAAAGAAATAGTGTTGAGTGTTATGATTCTGACCTTCAAGTTCAGGGAGTATAGGGTTGGATCAGTGGCCAACGTATCCATACACTGGAATGTTGAGTCCTGTTGTTCGGCTCGATGCACAAAAATACTGGTTGTGTTTTCATTTTGTGATTTCGAATAAAATTCATCTCACTTGGTATAATGCTCTAACCGTGGCACATCTTCATTTATTTCAGGATGCCTCCAAAAAGATGACCTACCAGGATCTAGATGATTGAGGATATCTCTCTCAATGATGAGGAATCTGTCTAGGGACTAGTTTTTGGGATGACCCCATCAGGTGGTGACCCAGTGCTACCACCACCCGATGGTCAGCCCCTACTACCGATCATTCTGTTAGACTAAATTCATAGGATCAGCACCCTACATGAGTTCCAGAGGTAGAGGCCTCTTAGGTTCAAGGTTGAGATAGACCCTTGAGTCACTGAGGACTGGCTAGAGGCCGTGACATGGGTCTTCCACTTAGTTAGGAACCCACCTGACCAGATGGTGATCTTGGGGGCGAGCCTTCTATAGGGATCGGCTGGGAGATGGTGGAGCTTGACCATCCAGGTTCACAATGAGATGACCCTCACTTGGGTTGATTTCAAGAGGAGTTTTAGGAGGAGTTTTTCTTACAACATTGTGCTCTATGCGCATTCAGGAGCTGGTTCACCTTCAGTAGGGAAACAATACAGTTTCCGAGTACTCAGAATGGTTCACAGAGCTTTGTTTCTACTATACTAATATGGTGTGAGACCCTTTATTTAATTATCAGGCCGTTGAGTAGGGGCTCAAGAGGGAGATCAGGGCTTCAGTGGTGACCCTTAGAATCCCCACCCATGCCAGAGTTCTAGAGCAGGACCCTCTTGTGAAGAGCTTCCTAACGGACCAGGCATCGACAGTTGGAGCCCCCAGTAGACCCAGGAATTAGATTATTTGGTAGGCATTAGGCATCAGGTGCATTGGACCGAGAAGGCCAGGTCTTTCATAGGGTGAACCTAGAACTTTAAGTCGGCAGTATGAGGCTCCCGGTTCAGAGGGAGTTAGTATAGAGTCAGACAATGCTTTACGTGTGGGGGACATGGCCACATGATTCATGACTACTCGACCCGCCATATGGATGACTAGAAGATGGTTGAGGGACCGCCAAGGTAGAGGTAGAGGTTCAAGCGAGGAGGTCCACAAGGTGGCAGACCTGTCCAGGGAGAAGGCCGTGTAGCAGGAGGTGGGATATGATTCAAGGTGTTACCGCCACCACCTCCAGGAGGCCCACACCGACTAGAAGGATTAGGTGGACAAGGGTGAGCTTAGCTCCAGGCAGCTGAGGACTACATCCATGATGCTCCAGGGATGATTATAAGTACGATCTGTGTCTACTCCACCATAGATGCGGTTCTTATAGACACAGGTTCCAGTCACACTTTCATTACCATGACCCTCGTTCAGAGCATGAAGATCCCAACAGAGTCGTTGGATCTATCCTTACAGCTAGAGACTCTCCTATAAGAGCATATTAGATGATTACACACTAGTTCTAGAAGTGTGAGCTTACTCAAAGAGTTGAGATCTTTGGTTGGGATATCCTTGTACCAGCATCTAGGACTTACGACGTCGTCTTAGGTATGTACTAGTTATCCACAATCCATGCTCAGATCGACTGTATTAGGTGAAAAGTGCAGTGCATCTACACTGATGGGAATATGTTTTCCTTTAATGGTGAGAAAGGAACATTTTCAGCACAAGAAACACTTACCCAGAGGAGGGTACAACAGATCACTCATCAGTTGGCTAGCCTTACCCTTAGGGCAGTTGATGTTGAGAGTCCGAGCTATCCTATAGTGGTAGAATAGTATGTCGATGTCTTCTCTGATGATGTCCCAGGACAACCTCCATACAGGGAGGTTGACTTTTTCATCGACCTGTACCTCGGGATGACACTGATATCTACACTAGCATATAGAATGGCTCAAGAGGAGCATCGTGAGTTACGGGTAAAATTGGAGGACTTACATGGAAAGGAGTTCATATGATCCAGTGTTTCTCCATGGGAAGCCCCAATTTTGTTCACCAAGAAGGCAGACAAGAGTTTGAGACTCTTTGTGGACTATCGTTTCCTAATCTAGGTGACCGTGAAGAAAAATATCCGATTACGAGAATTGATAATCTTTCTAATCAGTTGAGGGAGCTCATTGGTTTTTGAAGATAGAACTCAGATCAGGATATCATTAGATCAGGGTACGATATGAGGATGTCTAGAAGATGACCTTTAGATGTTGGTATGGCCACTATGAGTTCTTGGTTATGACATTATGTGTGACCAACTCCCATGTAGTGTTCATGGGACTCATGAATAGGATGTTTTAGCCATACCTCAATCACCTTTTAGTAGTCTGCATTGACGACATCCTGATATACTCAGTGATGGAGGAGGAGCATGCCTATCATCTACAGATAGTCTTGGATACACTCTGATAGCACTAGCTTTTTGGTCAAGTCTCAATGTTCTAGTTCTAGATATGAGAGGTCCATATTATGGGACATGTTATCATTGAGGCTGTGGATGAGGTGGATCTAGTTATGATAGATGTTGCGCTTGCTTTAGAGCCACCCAAGAGTGTGACTGTGGTGTGAAGTTTCCTGGGGTTGGAAAATTACTATTGAAGATTTGTGCCTTACTTTTCAAGAGTTGCAGAACCATTTCCAGCATTGATGAAGAAGGTCAAACCCTTTATATTGATAGAGAGATGTTAGAATAGTTTCAATGAGCTATGATAAAGACTAATGAGTGCTCCCATCTAGAGGCTACCAGAAGAGGGTGTCAGTTTTGTAGTCTACTATGACACATCAGGGAACAGACACATGTGTGTCAAGATGCATGAAAAAGTAGTGATCACCTATGGATCACGACAACTGAGACATCATGAGAAAAACTAAGCTACCCATGAATTGGAGTTAGCAGTAGTGGTCTTCACCCTGAAGATATGGTGAAATTACATTATGGGCAAATGTTTTACTATCTTCTCTGATCAGAAGAGTCTCGGGTATATCTTCTCTCAGAAGGAACTGAACCTGAGACATCAACGATGGCTAGAGTTCCTCCAGGACTATGAATTTGAGATAGTCTATACTCTTGGGAAAGGGAACGTGATAGAAGATGAACTAACCAGGAGGTCTGTCCTGCATTTACTGAGTGAGGATATAGAATAATTAGTCATATTGCAAATATCCTTCATGGATAGAGATGGTATAACATACCTCTAGTCTATTACTGTCACTCCCCTACTTCTTCCGTTAGATAGGGAGACACAACTTGGGGATGTTGACAACAAGGCTCGACGTGCTTAGATATCCCCGAGACAAGCACCTGATAAATTTTCTGAAGGTGGGGAGAATTTCATCCTCTTCAGGGGACACACCATGGTACCATTGTTGATATGAGAAGAGGTGTTGAGGGAATTCCATACGTCCCCTTAGGCGGTATATCCTAGTGTGGAAAAGATCAACCAGGACATCTGTCATTAGCACTGGTGGCCAGGGATGATGAAGGTTGTAGAAAAGTTTGTTTCATGATGCCTCACTTGTCAGCAAGTAAAGGCTGAGAATTAGGTTGCAGTAGGCTTAGCACAACCACTAGAGGTGCTAAAGTGGAAGTGGGATGAGATCTCCATGGACTTTGTGACATAGATTCCATGTATGTGTAGGGTACATGATTCCATCTAGGTGATCATTGACCGACTCACCATGTCATCCCACTTTCTACCTATCAGAGAGTAGGGATTAGTAGAGATCATGGGATGCCTTTATGTACAAGAGATTGTGCAACTCCAGGAGGTGACATCGACGATTGTCTCTGACAGTGACACACATTTCTCTCCTAGCTGTGGAAGGGATTGAAGAAGGCATTCAGGACACTGCTACATTTGAGCACCACCAATCATCCTCAGATGAATGGTTAGATAGAGAAAACTATACATATGGTAGAGGACATGCTTCATGCATGCGTCCTAGATTTTGGACGCACTTAGTCGGACCACTTTCCCTTGGTGGATTTTTCTTAAAACAATTGTTTCCACTCCATCATCAGTATGGCGTTATTCGAGGCCTTGTATGGCTGACCTTGTAGACCACCTCTATGTTCGAAAAACCTAGTGGAGTCAAAATTTATGGGCCCAGAGTTGGTACGAGCTACCATTGAGAATGTGCAGACCATACAGGAGCCGATGAAGACTAGGAAGAGGATAAAAATTATTATGCTGATAGGATGTAGAGGGATTTGGTGTTCCAGGAGGGAGGCCTCATATTCTTGCGAGTCTCTCCTCGAAGGGGACTACAAATATTTTTTCTGAGGCCTCAAGTTATCACCGAAGTTTATCGGACAATTTCTGATACTTTGGAGGATATGCAAGGTGGAATAATGTTTGGAACGTCCACCATAGTTGGAGGGGTGCACAACGTCATCCACATATCCTAGATAATGGGATATGTGCCTGACACATCTCACATCATCGACCATGGTGAGCTAGACTTGAATGATGATGCGACATTTACAGAGGTTCTAATGGAGATTGAAGATTGCCAAGAGTGAGTCCTTCGTGGGTGGTCAATACATCTAGTGCGTGTTCGCTGGCAGCACAAGGACCTCAAAGAGTGATCTCGGGAGCGTGAGGCTTAGATTATTGCTCAGTACCCCCATTTTTTTCCTTAGTCTATGTTGTGGATTTCGGGGAGAAAAATCCCTAAGGTGGGGATAATGTGAAGACCCTAATTTTTCCATGTAATTTTTTTGTTTTTTTAATTATATGGAATTTTACGTGTCTGTGAAAATTTAAGGTGCATGAATCCATGGTCCGGTGTACTCGAAATTAAATTCTGATCTTTTTTAAGGTATTTTTTGAAAACATGTAACGGGATTTTCTAACATTTGAACTGGTCCTAAGATTAAAAATCTGAGGGCACCGTTGAATCTGTGGCACCGTGACTCGCTTATGGGAGACTTTAATTTGATCGAAGTCAGTCCTAAGAATAAGTTATGTTTTGAGTCTTTTAAAATAAAAGAAATAATTTATTTTTTATTTTTTTCTTTTCCCACCAATAGAAAAGAGGAGTGTGGGACCCACATTGAGTCAGGCTAATGCATTTCATGACTTTCCAAATCTTATGTAACGACATCATTAAATAATTAGGAAGGTTCTTAATTTATGATCCCCCATTAATTCCCCACGTTGTTACATACCCAACCACTATATTATCAATATTGAGCTTGGGGAGGGGTTTGAGACAAGCTTCATCGAGAAATGAAGTGTTGTAGGAGTGTTGTAATTCCAAGACCTTAGAAAATAGATCCAATCCATACAAGAGGGGATGTACGAAACCAAAAACCTAAACCATAGTTTGATGTTTGAGCGGTGGTACCCGACAGATTGTTGTGACGAAAGAGAACAACAGAACTCCCTCAACCGCAAGTGCTCTCCTACGTTTCAGGGAATGGGTTATTTCGTTTGTGTATTTTTGTTTCCCTATTCCCCATTCTAGAAATTATTCAAATAATGTGGGTCAACCGACTAACAGGTTGACCTATGATTCATTCTTCTTTGTGAGAGGTTGTTGCAGGGAATCTTGTGTGGTTTATCTTGTTGTTTAATTCATTTTTTATTAAACCCTTAACCCCCTCATGTTACGTGCTAAAGAGGAGGGTGCGAGCATAATGAACCCATCACATACCCTCCCTTTTATTTGTTACATACTTCTGCCTCCATGGAAGACCGACATCGCAACGACATCGGCCAACTACATGGTGGATTGCGCTTCGATGCACGCAGCAAGAGGAGGCCGCAACATAATGTCGCGGCATTAATCGAAGTGGCCGGCACCTGCCGACCATGGTGCTTCTGTGGCGCATCATCGCGCACCGCCAATAAGAAAAGAGAGATGTGGCTCATTTGCTGAAGCGACCAGAGGAGAGGAAAGACCGCATGCCATCTGGCCATAATGGAGCCAGCAGAGCAGAGGTGGCGCGCCCCCCAGCGGCGGACCCATGAGGCAGCAAGGTTGTGACCTGCAATAGCCGCAATAGGAGCATTGGGCTACTATTCCGACAGATAACCAGTGGATGGGGCATGCACAAACAGTGCGCATTTGGGAAAGACTATGGCTAGTCGGCAACAGTGCAGAGGACCCGCGACACTACGCGGCGCTGGGTCAAGTCAACCCCCGTGGGTTGACCCGCTGATGTGGCTCTTCACCACATCAACATTACCCAGATGCTCTGTGTTTGAGTGAGTCTGGAGGCCCGCGGTGCCAGGTGGGTGGCGCCGCTGGGTCGGCCCGGCGGACCGACCTGCCACCCATTGGGCGGACCCAGAGACCAGTGAGCTAACTCTCTGCCCAGCGGCCTGACCCGTGGCCTAGTCAGGTCGGGCTGGGCCTAGCGGGCCAAGTTGACCCAGGTTCGGTAAAAAATGAGTCGTTCCTGGTCGGTCCATGCCAAACCAGGTCAAATTGGTCCGAACGAGGTAGATTGGACCCGGAACCTGTACTGTCTTGTTACACAAAATGAGACCTAAGTTCTAAACCGGATGTCTGTTTGATGAATCGTCTATGGAGTTGGGATACATAGTACAAGGTGGTACATTGTGAGTTACTCCACTTGAGTTTTGGAGAATATTGGGTCATGACTGGGTTCGGTCGTATTTGAATCTATCTAGGCTCTCGATACTAAAATGCATGTATCTCACAAACCGTGCATCGAATTGACAAGCCATTTGCTGCTTTGGGACTCTCTTGAAAAGACAGATCTTTTGTATTACATTGTGGTGACTTGAATGGATGTAAATATGTGGATAGTGGCTTGAGGAGTAGTTCGCCTAAGAAGACTACGTATGGAACCCTACAGTTCGCTGAGACCTAAAGACTGTTTGATGATTGGACCTATGGGAAGCAACTCTGTGTGGCCCAATAGGCACACAGTGGGGAGTAGCTCTGTGTGACCCAATAGACCAACTATACTCGATAGGAGGAGTACCTTAGTTCGACCAATGTGGGAAGCAGCTCTGTGTGACCCGACATGCCCACGGTGGGAAGCAGCTATGTGTGACTAGACATGGCCAGGGTACCCATTAGGGATGGGCACGACAGTAGTTCAAGGTTAGTGGGAAGAAACTCTGTGTGACCGAATATTCCCACTGTACTCGTTAGAGGATGAGTTATCCAATAGCTGAGGATTTCGAGGAAGTGATAACCCTTCTATCCTTAACATAAAGTGACACCTGATGTGAGCTGACCTGTGTTGTGTAATTTTTCTTCAGTCTTTGTGGGTTTTCCTTTATGGAACCCTAGGAGTCCTATGGTGGTCTTAGTGTCCCTACTGAGTATCGTTATACTCACCTCAACATGGGCTTCGCCTGCACCTTTTTGTGTCTAGTGAAGACAACATGCAACATTTATTAAGGCAAAGAAAGCTAGGACTAGGCGTTGCTTGGAGATGGAACTTTTTGGAATGATGTGATGAAGGGACTATAGATAGTGATCTGTACCTAACCTTTCGGTAGGATCTATTGAGGACGATCCAAGAGTTGGTTTTCACATTTCATCTGTTTTTTAATTTTTCAGTTTTACTTGTACTCTTTCCTGTTGGGCTTGTATTCCAACCCCCCTTTAATTTCATCTCTCTTTACCAAATCAGTTTACATTATAGTTGCTTTTGTTGCATTCAAGTATCTGTGGTTTCTTCTTGTTGCATTTTACTCTATGAGTTTCTACAAGTTTAAAGGCAATGCCTTCCCGTTCTAGGGATACACCTTTCTAGTGTTAGTTTCCAACCCCTAGCCTATGGAAGGCGGGCTTGGGGTAGTCACGACACAGGCCCTAGGGGATGGGTCCTGACACATATCCATATATCATAGGTATATAAATTCATTTTCCTCAATGAAACTCCTCAATAGTATTTTATGTGATATTTTTATTTGAACTAAATTTCATGAGAATAAATTACTTTACTAAAGAGGTGAAGATATTTTTTTGAATGTAACGTGTTCTGATTAAACATGTTTTTAAAAAATTAAAAAACTATTATATTCCCCAACTATGGATCTAGAAGCTTTACAACACTCTTTATACCAGAGAAATTCATATTCAATTCCACTTGGACCTATTTTCTCTTTCTATGGTTTATTCAGACTTACTACTTTAAAACACTATAAAACATATAAATAATTTAGTTTTAGTTTTATATACTTCAGTTATTTATATGGATTCATAAATTTCTATTTTATTGGAATATTTTTAAAAATATGACACAAAATCATCAAGGCCTCTCCCTAGAGTCCTTATGATAGGGTCATGAAAGATTTCATGAAATTAACTATTTTCATTTATGTTTTAATCTTCTTATCTACTATACTATTTTTTTGTATATAAATTTTTCTTTTAAATGTACAACTTCTTAGGATACATGTATTTTAGTGGTATAGAACTCCCGTCTTTTATCAAATATTGGAATTTTATATTAAACTAAAATTTTGTTTCTAATATTTTTTTCCTAAATGAAGAATTTAACTGTTACTTGATATTTAAGACATAATATATAAATTAGGATAAAAATAGATTATTCATATATAAATGTAATAAAAATATTTTGCAATACCTATAGTAGAGTAAAACGGAAATAAAATATATAGATATAAAATGGCACTATTATGGTAGTTTTGAATTACAAAACATGTTATGTTTATAGTTTACATATATGTGAGTCAATTTTTATCATTTATATTTAGGGTTGATAATATTGAAAATTTTATCATATCAAGAATTTTTTAGAAATAATATATTTTAGTATATTTTTTGAATAAAAAAATACCAAAAACTAAATAAAAAGAAAATTATTATTGTTATAATTTTAAGAACCCCATTATATAAATATCCAACATGAATAAGTGCCCCGCCTTGGAACATAATAATATTATTTCCAAAAAATACAACTTAGAACCAATGATTAATTAATAATATCCTTGAAACAATGTCGCTATACATAGGACATTATTGAGATATTATAACCCTAAATTTGAAGAAAGACCCTAATATTGAATTTTGTGTGGAAATTTTGGCTAATGTTCCAATCAAATCTATTGAATCTAGAATAGAATGTGTTGAAGATTATTAAAATCAACAATGATATATTTTTATTAATTTTCTTCTGTAAGAGACACATGGGCCATCAGAATTATTAACACTAATGCTTTTTGAGACATTTTATTGAAAAATTATACACAAACCGTATAAATATATAGAGTTATATATATATTTTTCACACATCACATTCCAGGATAAAATTATTACATTTTTTTATTTTCTAACCATTTATTAAATTTTGTTTACAAATTTATGGACACCATTATTATTATTGATTTATTTTAAATTTTTAATTATTACATATTTCTTGATGCATTAAATAAGTTTTAACCATTATATATACACATGTAATGATTTTTTATAAAACATTTGGTTAGAAATAAATGCATCGATAACATTCAATGATTGAAATTTTAATTATTTAGAGTATTTCAAAAAAAACAAAAAAAATTATTTCAAATTTAAAATAAAAAATATTTAAATTTTATTTAATGGAATTTATTATCATATCAAAAAATTTCTAATTTTATATTGTTTAAATTTATCATTTTTATAAAATTAAATATACTTTATATTTTGATGATAAACTTTTGTAGGCATAAAAAATTGAGAATTTATTATAAAGTTTTCTAATAATTATTAAAAAAAAATAAAAAATTATCTAAAATAATAAAATAATTCCATAATAGTAATAGATTTAATTTTTTTACAATGGGATATATAAAATAATTATATTTACAATTTTTCCCTCACAAAAAATTATCATCTCAAAAATGAATTTAAAATAGTAAAGCTAAATTTTATTTTATTATAATATATCATTTAAAAAGAAAACAATTTTTTTCCATATATTTTTTTGTTTCAAATAAATAATGTGAAAAAATTTATATTTAGTAATATATTTTTTAAAAAATGTAATAAATCTTCCTTTTTATTTAATTTGTCTCATAATTCCAACATGAAAAAACTGTAATTTAAATAACATCATTAATGAGATATATAATGAATAAGTATTGTTATTTCAAAACCTAATTTCATTTAGTAATTAATATTTGTTTCATTTACTTGATCAAATAAATTTTATCTAAAATTAATTTAATTCCCTATTTTTTCTATTTTTTTACAATAGTTTAGGTAAAATTATGGGTGAAGTAAATTTTATTTTTGAAAATATTATATTTTAAAAAATTAGATTTCTTATTTGTTATATAAAAAATATATATATTAATTAATCATATAAAAAAACATAATATGAAAATAGTGTATTGTTTTTATATAAAATTGAATATATAAATATCATATATTATGTTTTTTTATAAAAAATGTAATTCATCCATTCAATGATGTGAAAACAATTTCCTATATTCATGTCACTTTAACAAAACAATTTATCTTAAGTGTATAATGAGATATGTTTCATTAACAATGATACAAATTTTAAAAAAAATATAATTTTTCCCATGTAAGAAAAGAGTACATTTTTATATACAATGATATTAATTTTATAAATGAAATCTATATCATATATGAGATGAAATAAATTTGATAAACAATGATGAACCATTTTATAAATAAAATTTATCCAAAATAAAAAAATCATTACTATCATATATATTTTAAAAAACAAAATTTATTTATGTATGAGATAAGATAAATTTCATTTTCTATGATACAAAAAAATATTATATTTTATTGAGACAATACAACTTTAAAAAAAAGTCATAAAAATATATAAAACATTCAACTATTTGAAGTAGATTTATCCTTGGTTGGGATTAAAAAAACTTTAAATTCATCATAAATGCTAAGTTGATTGATATTTTATTTTATTTTATTATTAATTTAAATTGAAAATTATCTAATTTAAATGATGATAACATTTTCATGTAAAATGATTCTAATTTTATAAGATTAAAATTATCTTATGTATGAGATGAGATAAATACAATCCATGATGGTATATCTTTTATAAAATAAAACTATTCTCATTCATGGGATGAGATAAATTTTCTCTACTATGATATATCTTTTAGGGAATTTATTTTATTTCATGTATAAGATGTAATAAATTAAAAATTAAATAATATATTACTGAAAAAATGAAATTTATCTCATATTGGAGATGAAATAATATTCACCAACAAAGATATATCATTTAATAAATGTAATATACTTTCCATGCATGATGTGATAAATATAACGTATTATGATATATATTATTAAAAAATATTTTTATTTTATGAATGGTATGAGATAATTTTCACCTATTGTTATACATTTTTCATAAAATAATGTTTTCACAGTCATAAAAAGTGATAATTTTCATGTACTATATTATGTACTTTTAAAAATAAATTTATCAAATGTATGAGGCGAGAGAAATGTCATATACAATGATGTATTTTTTTCAAATTTATATTTCTCTCGATAATGATATGAGCAAAATTTCATAAATATTTTTTTTAATAAAATTAATCTTATCTAATATAAGAGATAAAATAAATTTTATTTACGATGTTATATATTTTAAAAATTAAAATATAAATCATATACAAGATGTGATAAATTTAATGTATAATGATATATATTTTATGAAATTTAATTTATTTCATATTTTTTGATGAGATGAATTTCATATATAATAATAATTTATTTTTAAAATTTATCCCATTTACGAGATGTGATAAGTTTCAAAAATTATTTCACATCTACTAAAAATAAAATTTATCTATTCTAGGATATGATGTTTATGTTTTATTTTCTGGAGTTAAATTTAAATTTTGAATAAGACTATTAATGTCATTTAAAATTTAAAATTTTAACTTATATTAATAACATTACTTAATCAATAAAAGTTTTATAATTTGTACATACTGAAATATATGTTTTTCTTAATGTATGTATTTTTTATCATTAAAATTTATATAATAAACTTTTCTCATTTATAAGTGGTTTAGAAAATTTTAACTAATATTAAAAATTAATAATTATAAATTAAATTATATATCATAGTTCATTTTATCTCATATTTTTTCAATTAAATTTACAATTTATTGATGTAATTTTTTTTAATTTATAATTAAATATAAAATAACTATAAATGTACATAATAAAAAAATATCATTTTTTCTAAAATGAAAATATTTTAATATACCATGTAAATTTTCATGTATTAAATTTATTAGATGGTTGAGTTAAAATTTTATTTTTATCAACAATGAAGTATTATTTTTGTCATAATATATTTTAGAAAACCAATTTTGATAGTTTATATTAATATTTTATTTATAGTTAGGTGTTTAAATGTTTAATTTTTTATGTTTTTTCAATTGAATAAGTCTATATGTCAAAAAATATAGTGTAATAAAATTTATAGAGGGATAAATGATGACTATTTAATTTTTTAAATATAAAATTGAATAATCTTTTTAATATGGTGGTAGTATTAGGAGGCTATGTGGGTGAGAGAGTGTTGAGCTACATGTATGGGGGGTGGGATAAGTATAGTATTGTAGGAGAGATATTTATACTAAATTTATTTAGAAATATCATTGTAATATGGTGTTTGTATTCTATGTCATGAACCGACCCAGATCATCCATCCACATAGGCAACAGATCAAGTTCATGAAAGGGCTTGAATGGAATTCTTGATCCCCATTAGCTGGTGATAAACACTTGGGAATGAAGATTTTTTTTCTGGAATTATGTCTTAAAAAGCTAAAAAACAACCGACATGGAATATAAGTACAATTTAAGAGAAAAGGAATTATATAGCACATAATAAACTGATCAAGACAACAATAAATATACCTTATTAGCTAAGAAAATCTAATCATATTTTTCATAAATATGAAGTGAAACTCCAAGTGCTGAAAAATTATGACATATACTTCATGTGATATGTGGAAAATATTCTAGCACCCTCCCTAATATATACATTCATAGCTATATATGAAACCCAATGCCTTACTGAAACACCTTTCCCTTTCCTGAATCAGATAAAAAATGGTCTACACAAAGCTGAGGTTGTGTGCCAGGTTTGAGAAAAATATGCCTAGTAGGACCCCCATGATTGTTCCATAACTAATATGTATTAGATAATTACATGTATGATAAAAATTAATAAAAACATGTTGAAATAAAAAATTCTTCAATTTATATCAAAATATTGTAAATTTTTCCATTTAATTAGTTACAAAAAAATTGAGAAATTTTTTTTCAATGAAATTTAAAAAACTGATTTTTAATATTTCAAAGAATGAATAAAAATCTATATCTCAAAAAAGTAACAAGTATGGTTCCTTTAAAATCTACATGTATTAGTAATATTGGTTTCTCTTACTGTAATTGATCATGTCTAGTGTGATTTATCCCCAGTGTGGTAACCAAAGGTGGAGAGGAAATCACCAAAAAATAATTCTCCTCAATGATTTCATGTAATCAAGTACCTTATGCACTAAAATAGGATGAAAATGAATTCCTCTTTGTTAGATCACACCAATAAATCAAGGAAGACTCTGAATACCAAACCCCCACCTAATTACCCAAGGCTATCATGTGCGGTGTACATTAAAATTTTATGAAAGGGATCATCAAAATTAAATAAAAAATTTCACAAACCATTCAATATCACCAAAACCATGAATTGAATCCCCATTTCAATAAACTAAACATCAATGCTTTAAAATCATCCTTAAATTACCACGTATGAAGGTAAAAACAATTTATATCAACATCAATTAAATACATACTTTTTTAACGTAGATATCACACTAATAACCATTTTAAAAACAAGTTAAAAAACCAATTGGCATGTGTATTTCATTAATAAAATAATTCATATGAAACTAACTACCTCAAAACTTAGTCACCATAATGATAACAATAGGATCCATGAACTAAAAGGAAATTTATCACAAGAGAAGATAATAGGAATACCTAAACATCATTTCTCATAATATATAAATAAGATTTGGTCAAAACATGGTCGATAATGAATAAATTAGATCACAATAGTATTCATAAATGACATCAACACCATTAAAAAAATTACTCTCCTATATTAACCAAACACCCAATGTATCTATGACAAAAAATGAAGGAAATATTATAAAATCCATATATTGGATGAAAATAATATAAATCAACTTCTAATCCCTGATAAGTATGAGAAAAAGAAGAAAATTGACCAAATATACCAATTTGAACACAATAAATTGATCTATGATCCATGAGACTATCAGATTTGATCTATGAGGCCAAAAATTCCAAAGAAAAGCCTCTACAAGAGCTCTGGTTGAATTAGGGTTTAAAAATTAGAATTACATGCTTAATAGGATGACATAGTGAAACAGTCATTTTTATCAATAATTAATATTAATTTAATTTACTTGATAAAATAAATGTTATGTAAAAGTATTTTAAATTTGTAATAATTTTTTATTAAAAATTATCACTCATAGTAGATGAAATAAATTCTAATTTTGAAAATATCATATTTGAATAAAATTTAAATTTTTAAATTTTTATAAAAATAATATATTTTTTAATTGATGTTATATAACTAATGGGATACTAAAATGGTGTATTATTATTTATTTTATGAAATTGGATATATAAATATAATATATAACGATATTTTTATTAAAAATGAAATCCACACCATGCACTCTATGTAATAAATATACTTATATTCATGTCACTTTTAAAAATAAAATTTGTCTCATCTAAATCATGAGTGAAATTTATTTAACCATGATACAAATTTTAATAAATGAAAACATCCCCATGTATGAAAAGGGTAAAATTTCATGTACTATGATAGATATTTATAAATTGAAATTTATATTATATATAAGATGGAATAAATTTGATATACATTGACACACCATTTAATAAATATAATTTATCCCATATAAAAAATGATAAAAAATTCATTACCATATTATATATTTTGAAAAATTAAATTAATTTCATGTATGAGATGAGATAAACTTCAATTAAAATTCTATAAAAAAATATTTTATTTCATTGCAACATTATAAGTTAATAAAAATTATAAAAAAATTTAAAAAATAAACTATTTGATGTAGATTTATCCTTGGTTGGGATGAACAACATTTCAATTTCATCATCATTATTGAATTGATTAATAGTTTTTTTTCTTGTGTATATAAAATAAAAATTATCTCATCAAAAGGATGAGAAAAATTTCATGTAAAATGTTTCATATTTAAAAAAATAATATTTATCTCATATATGAGATGAGATAAATATCGCCCATGAGAATACATCTTTTATACAAATAAATTGTTCATATATATGAGATGAGATAAATTTTATCTATCATGATATATCTTTTAGAAAATTATTTTGATCTCATGTAGAATTTGAAATAAACTTCATATAGGATAATATATTTGAAATAAAATATAATTTATCTCATGTCGGAGAAGGAATAAATTTAACCAAACAAAGATATATCTATTAAAATGGGAAATATAACTCACGTGCGAGGTGAAATAAATATAACATACTATTATATATATTTTAAAAAATTGAAATTTTCTTTATGTGTGGTATCAGATGAATTTCTCTTATTATTTTATGTTTTTTAAAAATAAAAATTCCACATTCATAAGATGTGAAAAGTTTCATGTACTATGATATGTATTTTAAAAGGGAAATTTATCACTTGTATGAGGTGAGATGAATTTAATATATAATGATTTATCTTTTAAAGAGTGATATTTATCTCTAGAAGAATATGAGAAAAAAATTCATAAATAATAAATTTTTAATGAAATAAAATTTCTCTAACATATGAGATGAAATAAATTTCATGTATTATTGTAACACCCAGAGATTTTATGAAAAACATTCTTTTTAATTTCATTAATGTCTTGTGTTGTACGCTAAACCAAAAGGAGCTTGCACAACACGCATCCTTGACTTTCCTTGCATTACTCGCAATCGCGACCTTCCTCGATAGCGTGTGTAGTACGCAATACCGAGTTTCACTAAACAACGATATGCTATTAAAATATTATTAAAACTAGCCGTTATGAATAGTAATAACCACTTTTTGAAATTTTTTAAATTTCATTTTTCAAAATGGCCTTCATTTTTGGATTCGGATTATCGAAATTAGATTAGGGGGAAATTTTGGTACTTTTTGGATAACTTTCATTTTCTGATGAATAGTGAAAATTACTAAATTTTAATTAAAAACAACCTTTTTAATAGAAATAATTAATAGTGATAAATTATTAATTTGAGTGGTTTTAAAGTATATTTAGAATATATTTTTACAATTTAATACAATGTTGGTCAGTGGATGTAATTTCACATTTAAACCAGACATAAACAAGTGTCAATCTTTTGATAGTTATTATCTCTTAAGAACACGCTATTTGTTTTGACGACGGGAATTAATTTTTAAATTAATTAATTTAACTGATATGTTTTTAATTTTCTAAAATAGACATCATTTTGATTTCATAATATCAAATATATCTTAGGCCTAATTTTTGGAATTTTTCTGGAAACATTCATTTTTTGATGAATAGTGAAACCACTAAGTGGTAGTTAAAAAAATGAATTTTTCATAAAACTTAATTTTACCACTTCTGTGAGTGGAATTTCAAAAATACGAGATACATGGTTGATGTCATTATGTAAAATTTGGTTCAATGAGATGAAAATAATTTTTCGCGAATAGTAACTTTTTAATTTTTTTACCACAGTTAAAAGTAAATAGGGCAATTAAGGATAAAAATGATATTATTATTACCCTAACACATATCCTAATTCTATTTGATAAGTGTAATTCGACCAAAAACAACCTTAGGAATAAAATATGACTATTTAGGCCCACTTGGATTAGATTAGTACATTTATTATTTATTTATTTAAAGAAGGGTTAAAATAGTTAAAATCAAAGTTTAATAAGTAGATAATTTTTAATATAGGGTTATACATAAGATAAATTAGAATATAAATATTAATTAGAAAGATAATAATATTTCCTACATAATGGTAATTTATTTTTAATTTTTGACATTAAATAATTTAATTTATTTATGACACAACGATGATGCAGTAAATATCTTATTAATGAAATATTGACATAATTGATGTTATAAATACCCAAATAAATGTAATTTGAGACTTTTTATGAATTAAACTAATTTTATAGATTAATATGACATGTTATTATTGATTTAATTAACCTTTTTTGAACTAATAATTCTTTTATGATTTTCACAAAAATCAATTACTAAATAGTGTCGAAATTGACATAAAATAGTTTTTAAAACAAATATTATATTATTAATTGTTACTTTATTCCTAAAAAACTAAGGTTCGGCCAAATGACTTAGATAAGGTTATATATATTAATAATAACAACTTGGGGTTCGTTGGCTTGATATAGTAAGTTTATTAACCTTATAGTTTAAGAAAACAAGAAGACATGGTAAAAGTTAAATTATCTAACTTAAAGTTAAATGTAAATGATAAGGTTATGATTGATACCTAAACTTGTATAAATTTTATTGGATGAGATGATTTCTACCCATCCCCACCTTATCTTCTAAATAAATAAATTTGGGGATATTTAAAACCGAATTTGGCTTTATAATAAAATAATATTTTTAGTTATTCCAAAGGTGCCCCTCTCCTCCCTTATAAAAGGGAACCTCCTCCCTCTCTTCTTCACAACACTTTGAGCCTTCAAGCTCGGAAAACCCCTGACAATTTCTTCTCTCCACTTCCCTAGAGACATCCTAGAGGTCTTGGTCTTCTTCAAAGACCAATTTATTTCCCTAAAAAGAGGTCTCAAAGAAGCGCTTCAAAGAAGACGTAGTGCCCGTTACCGATTCTTTCATCTTTATTTCCTCTTCAAATTATTCTTATTTAGTTGTTTCATTATGAAGTAATAACATCAGTATCACTAATATACTGATATGTTATTATAATTATGAAACATACCTATTTCACCATCTATCCATCCTACAGAAAATGAAATCACCGCGCGTGCGTACGCACGGAATACCGTCTCCACGACGTGGTGTAATCTATTTTCCACCACCACCTTACTTGGATGGGTATAATGGTGTAAAGAATGAATATATATGATTATTATAAATTTATATTTATTCTTAAAAAGTATACATACACTCCAATACAATTCCACGATCATGGGTACGATATCATCGCTCGTGCATTCGTACGGAATACTGTCTCCACGATGTGATGCGACTCGTTCTACATGATCTTCATTGAATAATGATTATATAAATGAATTTAATGAATGAATATAATATATATTACACTAATAAAATTATGTAAATGAGGTATCTATAACCTAAAATGAAGAATAAGAATTTATTCGACAAAACACGCATAAGAACAAAAAGTAATAAACTCCCGAATAACAAGTATCAATGAAATATTACTAATAATAAGCTAAGAATATGACCATATATGATATCATAACAATAAGTATGATTCTGGAACAAGTCAATGACATTATTTAAATCATTATACAGGAGAGACTTACGAAGCAAATCGGACCTAAGGTAATGGAAAATATCACAATCTCATTTTTATCCGAGATTGTTTAAACTTTGGTATTTACTGGGGTGTATTTTATCATCCACATACATGTTTTATCAATATGTAATATTTATATCCTTCTAAAATAGTTTATATCCAATTTTAACCTTCGGTGAGTTTTTAGTAAAAGATATGAAATGAATCTCTTGTCGTTTTTTGTACGAGGAACTTTTTGACTTTTCCGACAAAAGTACGAGAAGAATGTTTTTTTAAAATTATACGGCATGAATGGATTTTTAAAACATTATTTCCAAGAAGCTTCCTTTACATGTTTTCAAGTTTATTTTTAATCAACTTCTTTTAGATTAAAATTGTATGACATGTTAAGAAAGGGAAAATGTTTTTGAAGTAGAAAGGATATTTTCCTCAAGAATGGAGTTCAAGTGTTTCATCAAAATTATTTTCCATCTAAGATAATAAAGGGTTCTGTTTCTATCCCTATTATTAAATTGATTTGATTATGTTGTGATGGAATTATTTTTATGAATTCCTTTATCTTATATGAATTGTTTTATGATTTCATTATGTTTAAGAATCCCATTTTTATTACATGGGTTATGCTATAATGTATGTTTTACGATTTTGTGGCACACATAAGAATGGTATCATTATGAGATGGGTGGGACCTATATCTCCCTCCAATGAATTGGGTAAATATTTTATATCTCATGAGATAGACATGGCTGGAATGACAGGTTAAACCGGTTCAGTGAAACAGGACTGAAACGTGGAGTGAACTCGGTTCCGAAATGGACTTTGTCCACTAAGATAGTCTTCGCAATGAGTCTTGACTAACAAGATATGATTCTTTATGATTATGTGTGTATGCCACAATGTTTCAAGTTTTAAGTTATGATTATTGGGATTACATTTCACTACTATGATTTATCCCATGTTATGATATTATTATCTCTTTTGCAGGTTAATATTTCCAAAAATGTTATGTTCTTATGAATATGATGCGATTGATATTTCTTTTTTTTACCCTTACTGAGCATTTGAGCTCACCCTTTTATGTTTTCTATTACCCATGACATAAAGAAAGGTTTTAGGTAAAAAAAAAGGAAGATCTTTATGGGAGATGTTAAAGATCTTTCACCACGATTAGAATATTATATTCCGAGTTTACAAAGACACTAAACTATTACGGTCCTTGTGTGTGTGTTTTTGTTATGTACTGAGTATTCTGCAAAAGTTATGTAATGTCCATGTTCATTAAGCTTCGGGTCTCTACAGTTGGTATCAGAGGAAAGGTTTAGTTAACCTTTGGAAACTATGATGCGAAAACTTTAGTGAGATCCCTAGAGATATTTCTAAGGTATGTCTAAGGATGTACCTAAGGTTAAGTATAAGTATAGGTTATAGTCCTAGAATTATGGTAACGATATTATAATTAAACCTAATATTGTATATGTCGAAGGTACTCTCCCTTGATTATGTTATTTTTATTTTATGATTTTTCCCTCTCATAGATTTTTTTTGTGTTTTAGTCAATGGAGGGAACCAGAAGGGATTCGGTTAACATTGAATCCAATGGACAAATTGGTGACTATGAGCAACAGAAATGCGTAATTCCTAGGGAGAAAGATATTGTGATTATGAAAAATCAGTCATTGCGATATATGATTAAAAAGGTGAAATTTAGTGGTTTGCCTAATTCATTAAATAATATGAAGATAGACTTTTATACATGTTCGCATGTTGAGGAGCATAAAGAAAGGAATATTGAGATTTCTAAAGAAGGGAAGAAGAACCTTGAGGAATACCGAAAATGGCGGGACAAATGTTATCTGCGTGGAGAAAAGGGACATAGAGTGACAGACTATTATGGAGTTCAATGTCTTATTTGTAGAGAACATGGTCATTACCCAACTCAATGACCTGACCTAAAAAGTTACTTCTAAATCAAGGAAGGACTTATTCTAGGACAATCATTGAAGAGGATGGATTGAAGTGTTTATGTATTGGTGTTCAAGAATAATGTTGTTGAGGTAATTTTATGGTGTATTAGAATATTTCTGTATTAGTCTATTGTGGATTTCAATAATTTTATGGTACCGGTAACCATGAAAAGTGATTCAAATATTTTGTAAAGAAGATGATATGTGCATAATGAAGGGTTAAGGAGAAAATGAAATGTTTGACAGTATTCATGAGCTCATGATTGTTATAAGGACTAAGTGATATCATGGTTTGAGTATACAGAATTTTGGGATTTTGGTATGTGGAAAGAGTTAACTTTTGACATCCCTCATGTTTTCAGTAAGGTTTAATGGGTATTCATTTTCCAAGAGAATACATGATTAAGGCCTTCGAATGTTTGGAATGTGACCAACAAGACATATCTCAGGATATATGGGGATCAACAATGGTATTAACATGCTAGTTGTATGAACTCTTTGGTAACCGTTTTCACTATAATATGAGATTAGACCACATTATTTTGGATAATCCTAAAGATTAGAATGGATTATGTTGGAAATAAGTTAGTAATGTTTAAGGATAGAAGTTTTTTAGATATTATTTATGGGATGTTATAGTAAGGTAGTTTTAGAAAAAGGACAACCTGCAGGATGGGCGATAACCCATCGTGTCGGACTAGGCTGTGGGAATCGAACCCACAACCGAAGTGCGACTGGCCTTTATTGCCTTCCACTAGCCAAAAAGAAGTCCCTGTTTAGTAGAAACTAGTTTTATTATATTAATAAGTATGATATAAGTAGTATAAGTCCATTTTAGGAACCATATATGATTAATCTCACTATAGATAGACTTATGTATTTTTTGATAACTTTTCTAACCTTTTGTTAGAGAGAGATGGAATGACCCATCATTATATCACATGATCTGCTAACACATCACGAATGAAAAATTCAACTTAATTTCTTTAAGAGATGAAGTGGAAATTGTCCAAAGAACGACCAATGGTGAGACTATACCAAAATCACGAATTTATTTCTTCTAATTCCAATTTCCTCAACTTTAGGGAAATGATCTTGAAAACCAAAAATGTAGTCCTAATGCTCTTATATCTGATAAATCAGATGGTACCTTAGATCGTCACAAATTTATGGCTTTGTGATTGCTGGCTTTTCCATAGCCATGTTCTCTACCACTCTCCATCAGAACATGATGGTTAGATTTTTCTTCTATATCCATATTTTCACCTATGTGGAAACCCATTGATTAGTTTATTTGGGTAACCGTTACGTTTCATACTTTTGTTTTTAAAGATTGGTTTTTATATTCCTTTTTATGATGTGGGTTTCTATTAAAGAAAATTTCGAGTAGTAAACCATTTATAACCTCGACGAATTTCGAGGGAGAAATTCATTTTAAGGGGGGTAGAATGTAACACCCCGAGATTTTATAAAAAATATTGTTTTTAATTTCATTAATGACTTGTGTTGTACTCTACACCAAAAAGAGATTGAACAACACACATCCTTGAATTTCCTTGCATTACACGCAATCACGACCTTCCTCGATAGCGTGTGTAGTGCGCAATACCGAGTTTCACTAAACAACGATATGCTATTAAAATATTATTAAAACTAGCCGTTATGAATAGAAATAACCAATTTTTGAAATTTTGTAAATTTTATTTTTCATAATGGACTTCATTTTTGGATTCGGAATATCGAAATTAGATTAGGGTGAAATTTTGGTACTTTTCTGATAACTTTCATTTTCTGATGAATAGTGAAAATTAATAAATTTTAATTAAAAACAACCTTTTTAATCAAAATAATTAATAGTGATAAATTATTCATTTGAGTGGTTTTAAATTATATTTATAATATTTTTTTACAAATTAATACAATGTTGGTCCGTGGATGTAATTTCACATTTAAACAAGGCATGAACAAGTGCCAATCTTTTGATAATTATTATCTCTTAAGAACACGCTATTTGTTTTGACGATGGGAATTAATTTTTAAATTAATTAATGAAACTGATATGTTTTTAATTTGGTAAAATAGACATAATTTTTGAGTTCATAATATCAAATATATCTTAGGCCTAATTTTTGGTATTTTTCTGGAAACTTTCATTTTTTGATGAATAGTGAAACCACTAAGTGGTAGTTAAAAAAAATAATTTTTTCATAAAACATAATTTTACCGCTTCTGTGAGTGGAATTTCAAAAATCCTAGAGACATGGTTGATGTCAGTAAGTAAAATGTGGTTCAATGAGATGAAAATAATTTTTGGTGAATAGTAACTTTTTACTTTTTTTACCACGGTTAAAAGTAAATAGGGTAATTAAGGGTACAAATGATATTATTATTACCCCAACACATGTCCTAATTCTATTGGATAAGTTTAATTCGACCCCAAACAACCTTAGGAATAAAATATGACCAGTTAGGCCCACTTGGATTAGATTAGGACATTTATTATTAATTTATTTAAAGAAGGGTTAAAATAGTTAAAATCAAAGTTTAATAAGAAGATAATTTTTAATATAGGGTTATAAATAAGCTAAATTCGACTATAAATATTCATTAGAATGATAAAAATATTTCCTACATAATGATAATTTATTTGTAATTTTTAGACATTAAATTATTTAATTTCTTTATGACACAACGATGATGGAGTAATTATCTTATTAATGAAATATTGATATAATTGATGTTATAAATACCCAAATAAATGTAATTTTAGACTTTTTATGAATTCCACTAATTTTCTAGGCTAATATGACATGTTAGTAATGATTTAATTAACTTTTTTAGAACTAATAATTCTATTATGATCTTCACAAAAATCAATTACTAAATATTGTCAAAATTGACATAAAATAGTTTTTAAAAAAAATATTATATTATTAATTGTTCTTTTTTTCCTCAAAATCTAAGGTTCGGAAAAATGACTTAGATAAGGTTATATATATTAATAATAAACAACTTGGGGTTCGTTTGTCTTGATATAGTAAGTTTATTAACCTTACAGTGTAAGAAAACAAGAAGACACGGTAAAAGTTAAATTATCTAACTTAAAGTTAAATCTAAATGATAAGGTTAAAATTGATTCCTAAACTAGTCTAAATTCTATTGGATGAGAGGATTGCGACCCATACCCACCTTATCTTCGAAATAAATCAATTTGGAGCTATTTAAAACCGAATTTGGCTTTATAATAAAAAAATAATTTTTGTTATTCCAAAGGTGCCCCTCTCCTCCCTTATAAAAGGGAACCTCCTACCTCTCTTCCTCACACCAAATTGAGCCTTCAAGCTCGGCCAAAACCTTACAATTTCTACTCTCCACTTTCCTAGAGATATCCAATAGGTCCTGGTATTCTTCAAAGATGAATTTTAGTGCCCTAAAAGGAGGTCTCAAAGAAGCGCTTTAAAGAAGAGGTAATGCACGTTACCGATTCTTTCATCTTTATTTTTTCTTCCACTTCTTCTTCTTTAGTTGTTTAATTATGAAGTAATAACATAAGTATCAATCATATGATTATATGTTATTATAATTAAGAAACAACCCTATTTCACCATCTATCCATCCTACGGAAAATGAAATCACCGCGCGTGCGTACGTACGAAATACCGTCTCCACGACGTGGTGTAATCTATTTTCCACCACCACAAAACTTGGATGGGTATAATGGTGTAAAGAATGAATATATATGATTATTTTATATTGATATTGATTCTGAAATAGTATACATACACTTCAATACAATTCCATGATCATGGGAATGATATCATCGCTCGTGCGTACGTATGGAATATCGTCTCCACGATGTGATGCGACTCGTTCTACATGATCTTCATTGAATAATGATTCTATAAATGAATTGAATGAATGAATATGATATATATTACACTAACACCATTCTGTAAATGAGGTATCTATAACCTAAAAAGAAGAATAAGAATTTATTCGACAAAACACGCATAAGAACAAAAAGTAATAAACACCCGAATAACAAGTAGCAATGAAATATTACTAATAATAAGCTAAGAATATGACCATATATGATATCATAACAATGAATATGATTCTATAATAAGTCAATGACATTATTTAAATTATTATACAGGAGGTTCGGACACTTACGAATCAAATCAGATCTAAGGTAAGGGAAAATATCACAATCTCATTTTCATCAGAGATTGTTTATACTTTGGTATTTACTGGGGTGTATTTTATCATCCACATCCATGTTTCCCCAATATGTAATATTTATATCCTTCTACAATAGTTTATATCCAATTTTACCCTTCAGTGAGTTTTTATTAAAAGATATGAAAGGAATATTTTGTCATTTTTCGTACGAGGTACTTTTTGACTTTTCTAACAAAAGTACGAGAAGAATGTTTTTTTTAAATTATATGGAATGAATGGATTTTTAAAACATTATTTCCAATAATATTACTTTACAAGTTTTCATGTTTATTTTTAATCAACTTCTTTTAGATTAAAATTGTATGACATGTTAAGAAAGGAAAATTTTTTTTGAAGTAGAAATGATATTTTCCTCAAGAATGGAGTTCAAGTGTTTTATAAAAATTATTTTCCATCTAAGATAATAAAGGGTTCTATTTCTATCCCTATTTTTTACATTGATTTGATTATGTTGTGATGGAATTATTTTTATGAATTAATTTATCTTATATGAATTGTTTTATGATTTCATGATGTTTAAGAATCCCATTTTTATTACATGGGTTATGATATAATGTATGGTTAATGATTTTGTGGCACACATAAGAATGGTATCATTATGAGATGGGTGGGACCTATATCTCCCTCCAATGAATTGCGTAAAGATTTTATATCTCATGAGATAGACATGGCTGGAATGGTAGGTTAAACCTGTTCAGTGAAACAGGACTGAAACGAGGAGTGAACTCGGTTCAGAAATGGACTTTGTCCACTAAGATAGTCATGGAAACGAGTCTTGACTAATAAGAAATGATTCTTTATGATTATGTGTGTATGCCAAAAAGTTTCATGTTTTACGTTATGATTATTGGGATTACATTTCACTACTATGATTTATCCCATGTTATGATATTATGATCTCTTTTGCAGGTTAAGATTTCCAAAATGTTATGTTCTTATGAATATGATGTGATTGATATTTCTTTTTTTCACCCTTACTGAGCATTTGAGCTCACCCTTTTATGTTTTCTTTTCCCCAGGATATAAAGAAAGGTTTCAGGTAAAAAAGGAAGATCTTTATGGGAGATGTTGAAGATCTTTTACCACGATTAGAAGATTATATTTCGAGTTTCCAAAGACACTGAACTATTACGGTCCTTGTGTGTGTGTTTTTGTTATATACTAAGTATTCCGCAAAAGTAATGTAATGTCCATATATGTTAAGCTTCGGGTCTCTACAACTATTATCAATCTAAAATAATTAAATTTACCTCATATAATAGATACAATAAATTTAATGTTCAATATTATATATATTTGGAAATAAAATTTATTTTGTGTCTACGGTTAGATAAATATGATATACAATAATATTTTTATAAATTCATCCTATGTATGAGATGCAATATGTTTCGTATGTTATGTTAAATATATTAAAAAGAAAATTAATCCCATATAATGGATTAAATTTACCTTACTTTGCCTTATAGTAAATTCATATATTGTATAAGATTGACAAACTGATTTTAAAATAGAGTTTTTGTCTTTTTTTATAATATTCATTAATTAGTAATTTAAATTTATCATATTTAAAACCTAAGATATTTTTGTTCTAAAATTATTTAGTTTTTTTTATTATTAAAGAAATTTACATAATCAAATTTTTTCATTTAAAATTGGTTGTGAAAATTTTCAGTTTTAATTAAAATTTACCCACATAAATTATATTTTATATTACAAAATAATTTATTATTTTTTTCATAATTTATTGGGAACATTATTTATTAATTAATGGTAATATATTATGTTTATAATAAGATATAAAATAACTATTAATATTCATAATCACAAAATGAAATTCTAAAAAAATTATTATAATTTTTTTTCTAATGGTTAAATTTTATATATAAAATTATCCGGCGTTTGAGTTAAAAATTTAATTTTTATCAACAATTAAGTATTATTTTCTAAATTATATTTTATGAGAAAATATTTTGTAATTTGATCTAAATTTTTATTCTTAGTTATATGGGTTATTCTTACTTTATTAATTATAAAGAGAATCCAAAAATAAATGTCAAAAATTTGGTGTAATTAAATTTATTGAGGGATAAATTATGAATATTTAATTGTTTAAATATAAAACTAGATAATTTGTTTTGTTGGGAGGTGGTATTATGGGGATATGAGGGTGAGATAGTGAAATTGTATATTTATGGGGGGGGAGTAAAAGTATAGAAAGAGAGATATAGTTATACTATATATATTTGGGGAGGGAATTGTAATAAGTTTTTTTCATTTGGTGTCATGAATTGAACCAAATCACCCATCCACCTAGGCACCTTGTAAGAAGACAAACCCCATTAGTACAATATCATTTTTTTATTTTATTAAAATGGAATATATACAAGAGTTAACATCACCAATGATCAATTAGTTTTGTAACAATGAAGAACTACATACACACAAGGTTTCCGTATTTCGTTGGTAATTAAACATCAAACATAACAAAAGAAAATAAACTCATTCTTTGATGATTATTTAGGGATTTAATTTTTAATACTTGGATAAGGGAATAAAAATAAAGAGATGAGCCCAAATTATCACTAACTATTACATGAATCAATAATATTTGAAGCAATGTTAATAAGTAATATGCATTTTGGGAAGGCAAATAATTGAAGAACACATGACATCAATAAATGACGAATAAAAATGCCTCCATTGATTCTTACATAATCAATATATGATGAAATATAATAAATAAATATTGAATGAATAAAATTATTAATCAATGTACATAATCTATATGGTACATGAACCATTATAACGTCAAGATGGTTTAATTCTGTGGGTAGAAACCTGTCTGATTCTTCTTGGAAATAAACAAGAACAGTTTATCACCAACTATTTTGTCTCATGATACATGTCAAAAAATAATTAAGCTACCAACCATTTAATAAGTACTATTAATTTCTCAAATGAAAGGGGTGAAACCTAATCAATATATACATTCATATTGAAACTAGCATATAAAATGTAAATAATTTCCCAATCAGTAAATATAATCATAAACTACCCTGGGTAATGTTATGAATGATATAAAAATAGAATATAAAAAAGAAAACATGAAAATTAACCTTTAAATTTTTTTAGATTTAATCATAATAGATAAACCTCAATTAATCATAAGAAATTAGTATAAGGTTTACCCTTGGAATGAAATGGGTACTGTAATACTGTCACAAGGCATAAAAAATAAGTGTATCAAAATTTTGTCCACAAAAGAGTGGATTTAAATAATACATGGACATTCATAATGGAAAATAGGAATATATCATTATAATTTATGTCCAAATGAATTTAAAACATGTAAACTTGTTGTTAGGTCCACTAGGTCGAATACCCTAGGGGGGTTGGTGAATCTGGGTATGGTAGATTAAAACATTCTCTCCATTGGATCTTGATAAATTTTTATGGAAAAACACAATTATCTCTTTTTTATATAGTAATATACTGAAATATATGAAATCATGCATAGGAAACATCATTTTTTACTTGTTTCACCCTCACTGGGATACGTCCAAGGAGAATATGACGACAATGTACCGAAGTACCAAATTAACTAAGGCTCATAGCCATTAATGAGTAAATTGTTTGGGCTAGATCTTTTATGCCCAAACTCACTACCTTTACAATGTTTAGGGGTGTGCTAACGAAATTTTGTAGGGTCACTCCTTATGATTATTTCTTTGTCCCACTACCGGTGGAAAGGGTCATCGTCTCCCTCTTCATTCGCTCACTACTCTTGGAATAGAATCCACTCACTGTTTATTGACTTTTAGGTCAAACACAATGTATAGAAATGTAGGTCCCTTAATTTTCATGAATTCATATATCCTCAACTATAGGGAGATGCCTTTTTGAAGTTCCCTTTTTTACTCAAAGATGAATTCCACCTTCCCAAGTACTCTTAGGTACCAGAAAATACTTTCAAAAACTAAATTGAAGCTTTTGCAAGTTTCCTTATGCAAATCACGAACCACCTTCCTCTCCTATGTACTGAGTACTGGGTTTTGTACAAGAACCTCCTACTCTGTGTAATACTGCCTCTTCTGTGAACCTCCTCTATTCGAAGACTGCCTCCGCCTTTGCTATCACGTATCTCTACCACGTACAGATTTCACGAACCTTCTCTAAGAGTCAATTTTTATCTGCGAACTGTTAAATGTTCATGGACTGACTTCACTTCCATGTACTACTTGAGTAAATCTCCTTCTCATGTACTAGATATTCCTCTTCTGTGTACTGAGTCTTTTGTGAACACAGTTTTCTGCATAAATCCTTCGGTAAAATTTCTTCCTCACGTAACACTTTATCCTTCGCGGGATTATCCCTTATGAACATCATTCGGGCTTTTCCAAATTCCCGGAGAAAAAACATGTTCTCTAATAATATTAAATCTCCACAGTAATCGGCAGGATTATCAGCTCTGATATAGCCAAAGATATCGACAAAAATCGAAATTCCACGATTTACCAAATCTTTCATCCAACCTACACTGCTTATCGATTCTTCGTCCTCCATGAGCTACAAGCCACTCTTGAACTGTTTTTCATACACAGTTCACATACCATATTTGTTCCTTCATGGTCAATATTTTCCACCGAATACAATCCATATTCATACCACACCGTCGCTCAATCATGAACCATTTTTGGTTTCACGAACCGCACCCACGTACGGTTTCTGCCACTCTGTGTACAGTTTCCAAAACAAACTATGTAACCCATGAATTAGAGAAAGAGGTTCTCACCCATTTTTTATTTTTGTCAATTTTATTTACATCATTAACTCCTATGAATAAATACTTCTTTTTCAAACATCAATCTTTCGATTTTGATGTCCTAAAATTTGGAAAACACAGGGAAACTATGCCACCTTAAAAACCTGTCTTTGGAAAACACCAAAGATACTCATCTGTGGTCATCTGGCTTTGTCAAAAAAAAAATGAAACCCAAAAAATTCCATGATAACACCGTGAGGTAATTTTCCCCAACAACAGGGTTTAAGAAACATTAGAAAAGATCATCTTTAGTTCGGTTTAAGGGAAAATATTAGAGTATTTAGAGAGGAAAAAGTCGTAATTATTTGAATAAAACCAAAAAATAAACATAGATAGTTTTTCTATTGATAAAATGGTATATTTTATAAAACAATTTAGCTTAAAAAGATTATGGTGTGTAGTTAAAAATGGTTAAGTAATTGGGAAGTTCCCTTCAATCGGGGTTGCTTATCGGGAAAAACTAAAAGGGTGTCCTTAAAAAAATTATTTCCCCATCAATGAAATAATAATTGAGATAAGTACTTATTTTTGTTTGAACATACACACACAACATACGATTATTATATATGACTTATTAATAATTACACTGGGGTAAAGAGATAGAAAGCGTATCTTGATGGAAAATGGAGGTTCAGTAAGAAACCCATAACTTGTCTCCAAAAGTGTTCTGTACATTTACATAATATAACAGATAATGAAGATATATTCATTAAAAATTTAATTCAAATCATATTAAACATGTATTTTATTTATTATAATTTCATAATTTTTATTTATGGTCTTTTTATGAATTATAATATTTAATTCTGTCATCTGTGAGTGTTTGTTTCATTGGTATTCATGTCTTGTTCTCCTATATACATGTATGAATGATCATGTAAAAAGGGAATAATTATACCAAATTAAAATTATATTCTATCAGTTAACTTATATATGGTTAAAAGGTCTTAAATAGAATTTTTAGATATGAGGATGATTCAATAGATAAAATATTAATGATAACCGTTTAGATTATATTGGCATTTTTTATCATCATGAACTAGTTTTGTTTTATTAATTAATTTTGTGTATATATACTGGTTCCAAAAAAGAATATAAATTACTCTAGGTACAATATACTACGATTTAACCATAAAAATAATTTTATGACCAGAATTGATGGTGCTAATTGAAAATAAAAATGCATCGTCCATGATGGCAAAAAATCGACACATCACCGACGATGATTTCCTTTTTAGAATAAAAGGGAGAGGGAAAGGGGATGGATGAAGGATATTTGAATAAAATAATAAAATAATATTATATATTTTATAATTGAATTTTTATTCATGTTTGGATAGAGTATATAGGAATAGTATAAGGAATGATATGATATTAAATGAAACTAAAGGAGACGAAATAAGGATTTTACATCTTGAATTCTTCTCTGTGAGAACCTCCTCAAGGCACTTGGGTGTTAAAATTTACATTACTTGAATAAATTGGATTGGGATAAGTGGTTGTTAATTTTAATTGTTCAGAATATATGAATGATCACTATCATATAAGGTATTGGGAAAAGGGTTATTGAAGGGTGGTATTTATAGTGGAGGAGAGAGGTGTTTTATTATTATTTTATTCATTAGTTTGTTATTTTGGATGAAGACCATCAATAATGATGATTGAAATGATGAGATATAGTAAATAGAGAATTATATTTAGAGATAATGGTTCTTACACCATACATACATCATCAATGAATCACAAATTCATTTATTTACCTATAATGTTAAATACCGTAAATTATTATTATTTCACTATTCAACAAAAATTCAACTATTTTAGAAAAATAAAAAAAATAACCATTACTATTTTTTAACATATAATATTTAAATATGGACTCTATTATCTAAAAATATATTTATAATTAAGATAAATTTAATTTTTCATTAAAATCATCATTTATTTGAAAAATAACTGTTTTAAAATTTTAACTGATTTTATGCCACATAAAAAAATTATTTATGTTCTCATGAAATTATATTATAATCATATGAAAAAGTATATTTATTTATGATTTTAATTTATAAAAAAAAATTATTTTAAATTATTATATTAATTTTAAAATTATAAATAAATATTTACATTTCATAAATGTACCATTACTTAATTTATCATTTAAAAAAATTTATTTACTTACCCAATTTAAATGTATCATATTTTCATTTATAGGATATTTATTTTTTATTAATTATTTAATTGATGAGGTAATTATTCTAATGGACAAATTTCTATTTCTAATGGATATATTACTATTCTAATGGTCTTCTTAATATTTAATAGTATATAACGGGTTTTCAATGAAATGAAAAGCATTAAATAAATTGAATTTATTTATGAAGATACATTCCATAAAATCGAGGGATGTTATGTTAATCCATAATTTATGAATCTTTTCCCTAAAATTATTCATGAATATTTCCTTCTAAATAGATTAGGTAGTTTCTTCTCCATAATATCCTCTGGTTCCCATGTTGCTTCTTCCATTTTATGGTTTCTCTAAAGAAACATTACCATTTAAGTTTTCGTATTTCATAGTACATTATCTATCGTGTCGTGAATCCTAATAGGCTTTTTTTGTTAGATAAATATGATTTTTAATTCTATTTCATTACATGTGAGTACTTGCATTGAATGTTGAATGAACTTATTTAACAATGATATTTGGAACACATCCTGAACATTGGAGGGACTTGGATGAATTGCTAATAATTAAGCTATATATCAAATTCCTATTAAAAGTTTAAATGATCCGACGTACCAAGTTGGTATTTTCCCATTCTTATTAAATTTTATGACTCCTTTTACTAAATAAAATTTCAAAAAGACATAATCCACCACATTAAATTCCAAATCCTTCCAACGGGTTTCAACATAAGTTTTTTTCTACTTTTTCCAACTTTAATATACCCTAGATAGTATTTACCATTATTGTTGTGTCTTCAAAATGTTTTGTTCCTATATGTTTCCTCTCACAGACATCATTTAAAGAAGTTGGATTATGAAATATATTTCTATATAAATATGTATATGGTTCAATTTTAATACTATAAGGGAAACTATTACTTTATTAAAATTATAATAAAGGTAAATATTGATCCCACATACCATGAAAGAAAATTGAGAATGATCTCATCATGACTTATAGTGTTGGAATAATCATTTTAGAATGTTATTTTATTTGATGGTGATAAGCAAAACTCAAATAAAGCTCAGTATCAAAATAATTCTAGATTCTCTTCTAAAATATTGATATAAAATATGAATCTTAATTAGACATAGTCAACATAGGTACATCATGATGTCTTACAAATAAACTAATTCCGAGTATTACTATTTAAAAAATAGTTAAATATTCTGTTATAGAAAGAAAATAAGTATATTTTTAAGGCGAAAAACAATAATCTATATCGTATCATACTTTCTTGGGGAATTTATTAATTGAGTGATGATGTACTTAGAAATGTCATCCAAATTATACACTGTAATAACTAGGGGTTTCATTACTTATTTAGTATGGAGTTTCTCATCCGTCAATTGATGAAAAACTAGACATTTTAACATATAGTCATCCATTTCTTGGTTAATTTTATCTCCCCCAAAATGTTCTATCATATTTATATACATCGTGGTATGACCATTATGTATAGAGAAAAATGATTTTTGATCATCATCTAATAGTTCCCTTTAATGATTAGGTATTAATGGAACACATTAACTATTTACAAATTTCATAATTACATATTCATACACAATTTCTGTTAATCTTCCATCCTTAATGACATTAATTTTATTTTAAAAATTATCTAGATCAGATTGAAAGCCTTTTTATTTCATAATTAAGATGGTTTTACAATCATTTGAAAAATGATTGATATTTCCTCTTCCTTAATATGCCCCATATCTATATTTACAAGATATAGGATCATAGAATTTTCCTTAATCCTCATTTTAGTTAGATGTTCACGATCATTCCATCATAATGCTTCTACATCCATATTTTTATTTCCTAGGTGGTATTGTATTGAGAAATAATAATCCTTGAATAACTCAAGATATTGTTTTTCCCTCATGTTCAATTATTTTTTGTGTAAATATATATTTTAATATTCTTGTGATATTTATCTCTTGAAATAAATGATAGTTGTATCTGGAAATAAATGTGTGTTATTATATATAAACTTAATTAAACCCACAATAATTTATTTAATTAATAAATATTGTTACAATAATGCATAATGAATCCAATTAAAATATTTGAAATTTTAATTATATAGAATATAAATAATAAAAAATCTATAATGGAAAAGTAAGTATTTCCCAAATCTTCTTGGATCATCGCCCCATGAACAACACTATAAAAAAGTGATAAAATATTATTAAAACAATCATCATCACAGAAAATGGAAATAGTGAAAATTAATAGTAATTGAGTTTAATATTGAGTTGATTAATGAATTTTTATTTATCATTATTAAGCTGACTAATGTAATTGTAATGTGTCTATTAGAGATCTCAAAAATCTAAAATGGAGAAGGATGGAAGGCCTCTCACTTTGTGTGAAACCCAACTGTGTGATCTCTTGCTTCTTGAAACCTGAGAAAGATTAATTTACCTTCGTCTCAATCTTCCAACCATTAGATTCCTGGATCCTATCTAGGAGATGCATGAGAAGGTGGTGGAAATAATGAAGGTAAAGAAGGTTGAAATAAAGAGGTAAATAGTGGTGGAATACGCAAAGCAAATAGATCCATCGATGACATCAAGTCTCAGAACGAGAAGAATCTCCTTACTTGATGCTTTGACGGGTGTTAATCCTGAAAAATCTCAAGCCCAGAAGCCGTCAATGATTCGAAAAGCCGATGATGGAAGTTTCACTGTAGATGCTGACCCAGATGTGTTACAACAAAGATTTGATCTCTGTAAGTACTCCATTATGGGTCGTATATCATATCTGAAGGGTGATAAACCAAGGTCATATGCTGATATAATGACCCGTATTGCAGTTGTATGGGGTTTTACCATTTTGAAATTGGTGCCATTGGGGAAAGGGTATTTTCATATACTGTTTGCCTCATAAACTAACCTTGACAAAGTGTGGAAACTAGGTAATCTTCATCTTAAACCTAGTTTTCTTAGACTTTTAGAATGGGATTTTCCTTTCAATCACAATAATAAAAAAACAACACTGCTCATGTATGGGTAAGGTTGCACAATTTGAACTGGTTCTTCTGGCACCCTCAAATCATAAATGATCTTTCATTATGTATTCTTACTCCACTGAAAGGTGACTAGAGAACACATAATGGTGAAATAGGATTATTTGCTAGAGTGTTAATTGAAGTGAATTTGGAAAACAATCTACCTGAATCCATCACCTTCAATGATAGGGAGTATAAATCTGTAGTGATGGTTGAATATGAAAATATTCCCATGTATTGTGAGTTTTGTAAAATTGTGGGACACTCAATACTAAATTGTAGGATTGTTCATAAACATCCACCACAAGCAGAATATTCTGAATGGAAAAAAGTCAAAAATAATAAAACGAGGAAGGATATTATCCCTGATAAACCTGAAACAACAAAGAAAATGCTAGAAAAATGGGTTACTAAACCCCTTACGCAAGTACAAACTGAACATGAGAATAAGAAACCATGGGCTGCGATTTTAGATGAACATGAAAATAAAGACATAGATCAAAAAATTAAATATGTTATTGAACCAGATGTTTTAGAAATCTTTGAACATCCTCATTCTATGGAAAATTCTTATTTTCATAACCATTAAAATGATGAATGTTTTTTACAGGAAGAGAAGGGACACCCCCTGATTGATAAAGCCATGGAGCAGTATAACTGTTCAAAAATACCAGAACACTCTGGGAAACTGAAGAGTACTTCTCCTTTGTCTAAAATTTCCCATGCTCTAGATCTTTTAAATATCAATTTGTAGGACCCTTGCTCAGGTGACTGTGCAGATCCAATTAGAATGGACCCAAAAAAGAAACCTGGCTTGGATAGAGCACAAGTTGAGTTATGTATAAACACAATGGACAGTGCTGGTACTTATAATGATTCTTTTTCTATGAAGGGATTGATTGTGGGACTGACCATAAAATTAATGCTAGTAATAAACAGACTTTACCTCCCAATGAATTGGAATTGGGGAGCAAGAACACATTGAATGAAATTCCCCCTGCCAACTCTAACAGGGGTCTGGTAGATCCTACCCAGATTACTCCCTCTCACCATTCTATTACTCTTGATATTCCTATATCATCTAAACCACAAAATATTAGCATTCTGCATACTAAAATAGGTACCTATATGCTACCTCCTATTTCTAATTTCAATTCCCACTATGTGAAATTGGATGTTATATGCAGTGATATTTCCGTGGAACCTATTACTTAATCTGTTTCTTCTGTATTGAAAACAGAAACTGTCTTGAAATAGCACAATTCTGATCCCTATTTAACCTCCGACATGAATATTACTCACCAAAATCCTTTCAAAATGGATAGGGTAGATAGAGAAATTCCTCCAAAACTGAATTCTCCTATTACTATACAAAAGACAGATATGGAGGCTGTTTTGGTTTCTGTTTCAGAACAGAATTCTGAAATGTCACCTCTCCACAACATAAACACTACCCACACTTCCCCTGTGCAAACTTCAATTACTGCTAGGAATGTTACCTCTTCTCATATTTTAGAGATTAACCTTATTGATAAGAAACCAAAAACAAGCCCCTCTCAAAAATTTAGAAGATTAGAGACGATGAAAGGTTCAGGAAAAACCAAAAAAGGGCTATAACCCAAAACACAATTCAAAATGAATATTATCTTTTGGAATTGTCAGGGTATCGCTAATACTGACAATTTAGTTGTTCTTAAGAGGATCTTAACCACTCATAAACCTAAGATTTTCTCTATCTCAGAACCTAAAATAAACTACACTTATAACTTCAAGAACTTCTGCTCCCTTAATAATGTGTTTCTAGGAGCCTGCAAAGATGGATCCTTAGTAGAAACTCTATGGAAATTCTATCACACATCCCTATAAAAAGTGAATATTTATTTATGTTCATAGAAACATATTACTTGTGAATTATTTTGTGAAGGGAAACAATCCTTCTGTAGAATGATTTATGCCAAAGATAGATATCACGAAAGAAGAACCCTTTGGCATGATCTGTCTATGTTGAACAAAAATATTCATGTCCCTTGAATTGTGATGGGTGACTTCAATTCCATTATCACTTACAACGAAAATATTATCCCTAATCATCTATCAATATCTTCAAAGGAGTTTAGAGATTCTATTGATGATATTAACCTTGTGGAAATCAACCTGACTGGTGCTAGGAATTCATAGTATAGGAGGCATTATAATAAAGTTGTTTCCAGTAAACTGGATAGAGCTTTTATTAATCTGGATGCTCTGGATAAATGGGATAATGTATTTAGTATAACTTTATCGAGGTTGAATTCAGATCACCACCCTATTCAGGCCAATATTCACAGAAACAAACGTAAGAATATTCTCCCATTCAAATATAACAATGCTTGGTCTACATATCTTGAATGTTTGTCTTTTAGAGAAATTTTTTTGGGATACTATGAGTCATCCCCATGATGCTTTTTCCTGCATTTTTAAACTTAAAAAATTAAAACATGCCCTAAATGGTTGGTGTAGAACTAAAAGTAAGAAAATTGACGTTGATATCTCCTCTCTTGGAAAAGAGTTGGATCAACTGCAAAATCATAATACCAACTTGGATTTTAACCTCGATCCACGAAATGAAATAAGAAAATCATTAATACTCAATTCCCTACTCACATTCAATGATAATATGCACAAATAAATTTTCAAAACCAAATGGTTAACCGATGGTGATAGAAACACTAAATTCTATAATTCTCTTCATAGAGTTAGAAAGGCCAGTAGAACTCTTACTAAACCTTTACATAATGATGCTATTATTGATTCAGAGGAAGCTATCTCCAACTATGTTGTTTCTTATTTTCGTAATATTTTTAATGGTCTGGAAATAAATATAGATCTTAAACCTGATATCATCCCAAGGACGGTGGATGAAAATGATAATTCATCTCTCCTATGTATCCCTTTAGACCATGAAATTAGAGACACTATTTTTAGTTTAAAACCGAATAGTGCTCCTGGTCCAGATGGCTTCAATAAAAAATTCTTTCAGCAACTTTGGGATGTTATTCATATTGATATCTGTAAACTTGTGATGTATGTCTTCCGTAATGGTTTTCTCCCTCATGGTCTTAATGCTCAATTTCTTACTTTAATCCCCAAAGTGGACAATGCATCTGAGATCCACCAATTTCGGCTTATTGCGCTGATAAACACTCTTTTCAAAATCATTTCCAAAATTCTTTCTAATTTACTTTCCCCTATATGCTACAAAATAGTTTCTTGGAATAAATTTGGCTTCATTAAGGGAAAGTCTATACAAAACTATATTTTCCTTGCCTATGAATGCACCAACAATTTAAATAATGTTACCAGAGGAGGAAATTTTACTATCAAACATGACATTAGGAAGGCCACTGATACTATGGATTGGAACTTTATTTTTATGGTTCTAAAAGGATTTGGCATTAATGATACTTTTATCAAAATGATAAAAACATTTTTCAACTCTGAATATATATCCCTATTGGTCAGTGGCACCCCCAGCGGCTTATTTAAATGCACAAAAGGGGTCAGAGAAGGTGACCTGCTCTCGGAAATTTTATTTGTAATTGCAGAAGATTATCTTAGCAGGCTCCTCACTTATTTGGTAAATCAAAAAAAAAACTCAAACCTATACATGCAGCTAGAAATCTTAGAGTCCCTAATCATCTCTTATATGCTAATGACATCATATTGTTTCTTTAATGTGACCAAAAGAATATTCAAGTTCTTAAATAGGCGCTTACTCACTATGAGAACGTCTCGGGTTAGGCCATTTCATGGCATAAATCGCACATTATTTTTTGTAAAAACTTCTCCACATAGAGGAAAAAAACTATTACCAATGATCTTGGTATTAAAGAAGGTTTCTTCTCCTTCACTTATTTGGGGGTAACTATATTTTGGGGAAGACCAAAAACTATTTACTTCGATAACATAGTGGATCAAATTATTAATCAACACTCAAATTTTAAAGGAAAGTCCCTCTCAATGGATGATAGAATCTGTTTGGTCAAATCGACCATTGTCTCTAAAATGGTATACTCCCTTATGATTTATAAATGGCCTAATGGTACTTTCAAAATAATGAACAACTATATTAAGAACTTTATCTGGACATGAAGTATCTTTCAAAAAAAACTTGTCACCATTCCATGGGTAACCTATTGTAAAACTTTGGAAAAAGGGGGTATTGGTATTAAAAACTTAGAGTTGTTTAATGATTCTCTTCAAGATTTACTTACATAGAGATTAGTCAATACTGACTCGAATGTCATTGAATTACTTAAACACAGATTCCCCACCAAACTTACGAAGGGGAACTTTAATTATATCTCTTTCTCGATCTGGACTTATATTAAGTACACTTATCATAAAATCATGGAAAACCTTAGATGGATAATGAGCGCTAACTCTAATATAAATTTTTGGCTTGAAAATTTGACTGGTGTTCCGCTGGCCTTGATGCTATCCCCTGATTATACTCTGGTGGACACCAGTCACCCTATTAAAGATGTTCTCCATTCCCATAGAGATAATCTGCCTAAAAATGTTGCTCAGATCATTGATAACTATTATTTTATTAACAGTGATGATTTTCTTGTCTGGGAACCCGCTCTGAATGGTATTATTGACTCAAAAAATTCCTATATTCACAACTTTCTTGGATCTAAAACTAGCTTTCAATGGTTATATTTTTCAACAATCCATGGATTAAGCCTACTAGACTCACTCTAATTTGGAACATTTCTCATAATAGATTTTCCACTGATTTTTGCCTTCAATATTTTGGTATTAAACTATGCTCTAAATGTCACCTATGTAATCAAAATATGGAGGAGACTAGCCATATATTTTTATCTTGTTCCACAACCTTTGATATTTGGAAATATTTTTTTTACTTTTTTTATTGCAGATGGAAAACCCCCAACTCAATTTTCACTCTTCTTAAATGTTGTGTGCATCACCGAGCCTCTCAGAAAATTAAGAACAATTTTCTAACTACTGTTGCTAAGCTCATGCATGTGATCTGGTATGAAAGAAATGATTTTCTACACAATAAATTCTCATTAAATTTTAATGTAGGGAAAGTATAGATCCTCATTGTGATTCGAGAAGCTACATCAATTCAAAAATATAACTGAAACAATTCGGTTGGTTACTAGGAGATTTTTCATAGGATTCGGGTTGATGGAATATACCATCCACCTCTTCACACCATTGAAGTTTTCTAGAAAATTCCTATTCCAGGATGGATCAAATTCAACGTTGACGGTGCCTCAAAGGGAAATCTTGGACATTCCAGCTGTAGAGCCGTTTTTAGTGAATCTTCTGGGAAGTTTCATGGGTGTTTCTTTGGAAATTGTGGCATAGCTTCGTCATTGGAGGCTGAAATGAAGGGAATAATTCATGCTGTCATGTTTCCATTCAAAAATGATGGAGGAAACTATGGGTTGAAAGTGACTCTACGACCATTTTCATGAAAATATGGAATAGTGTGACTCACCTTGCCTGTCCTTTGATCAATCTTTGGATGCAGTTCCTGGACTCTCTGCGTGGTATAGACTACATTTCCACACATATATTCAGAGAGGCTAACACTGTTTCTGATGCCCTTCCCAACAAGGGTGTTTATCAGACCATGACCTGGATGGACACCCTCCCTCTAGATTTACTTCAGGTATTTGATAAAGATTGTAAAAAAATTCCTTATTTCCGTCTCTTGTAATATTTTTGACTTTTTATTCAATAAAATGTGCTTTGGTCTTTGACCAAGGCACCACCTTCTCAAAAAAAATCGTGTCTACTAGAATATTAACTAGACCCTTTGAAATTGTTATCTAAATGATGGGAGTATAAACATGAAAATTGGAAGAGTAATTTGACCTCAAAATAAATATATTTCTTGAAATCCAAATTTTGATATTTTCTATGGGTGTTTTGTTGGTAATTTTATAAAATACATCAATTTTCAGATGAAACCAAAAAAACAAATTTTCACATAATCAGTCTAACTTAAATTACATCATTCATAATGTAATAATGAATAAATTTTTTCCCGAACCTTAGATTTATTCATGATATTTTTTATTTCATAAATGAGATATTAAAAATAAAATAAACATAAATTGAAAACATAAAAATCACTTTCCAAAACCTATAGTCAAAAGGGATTCCTTAAAATAATAATTTACCCTTTTTCACATTCATTTTCAATAAAATAATGAATTATAAATATAAATGTTATTTACAGTATTAAACCCAATATATTATACTTATATATGGTTTATATTTTATAAAATTTACCATTACATGTTTTACCATTGATATAATACTTTACTCAATATTTTGTTTTATAAATATGCATCTCCTCAAGAACAAATAACCTCTATCACTCCCATCAAAAAACCACTCATCCCCCACATTCAAAAGCCTATCATATGAAGAAAATAATTCCACTAAATCTTGTTTTAATAGTTATTTTCCTTCCATAGTAATCCTACTCCAATTATCGAGGGGGGTTTTATTGTTGTACAAGAGAAGCTACCTTGAGGATTAAGTGAATTTTGATTAACTCTTCTCTTTTTTATTCTTCTCTTTTTTATAAGATCCATTTCAAAACAAACCCTTATAAGATTAAATATGAATAATTATAATATTAAATTAATGATAATGAACTATTGTAATTATTATATTCATGATATATATAAATCTCAAACATCACTTTCTCGCTCCCCCAATAGTGTCCCATCAAAGGTCGATTAACCACCTACAAATACATTTCCCAGTAAAAACATATAACAATCAACATGGATGAATATTATGAATTATATATAATATATATAATGATATAATAATATTCATTATATGGTTTTGGAATTAATTAAATTAATTTTTAAATTACATTGATCAAAATAGTGAAATAGAGGAAAAATGGAAAACCATTATGTAAAACATGATTTAAAAGTGAAAAAATAGTTGTAAGAAATATAATAATTCAATTTTATATTTTTTATTAATTAATATATGTTTCATTTCTAGGAGGCACAAAATTGATGAATCAATGCAAGAATAAATTTAGGGGATCTTGAAATACAACTCCTTTTTATTAGGTCACCCCGCTTTCTCTGTATCTCATGTAGGGATATTCATATATAGTTTCTAAAATATCATTTCATTATTATTAATTTTTATTTTTGAGGATTACATGCTTCTAAAATGATTTATATGAAAAATATGATAATTTTCCAAAAATAATTTCCTTTCAAAACATATCTTCTTCTCCTCTTGAGTTGATTCTTCACCACTCAAGAATTATTATGAATAGACCAAATAAATTTTACCTTATAAATTTGTGAACACTATGTTTTTCAAGAAATTATGCGTGATTAATTCCTCACCAAACCCATTCCTTTCCAGGTGTTATTTCATTACTATAATTGTTAGGACTTTTACATGGAATACATGATTATGTAAATATTATGATGTGATAGTTTGGCCCAGAGATATATATCCCCCTAATAAATTGGGTAATGTGATGTATCTCATGATATAATATGTAATATGCATTTACATGATTCAATATTTGTTCACAATGATGATTTTTTGAATATGTAGATATATTATTAATGAAAAAGATGCTAGATCTGTTCACAACTATGTGTGGTATTTATTCACTAGGACAATATGTATCATTTTTATGCATATCCACATTCCTTGACATTATCACATGTTTATCTCAGGATTTTTATGATGATCCCATGATTATTATATGATGATAATTATTATGATCACCCTTTTTATATTGATTCGTGTCCCTTATTCATCATCTTACTGGGATTTTATCTTACCCCTTTATTTGATTTATATCCTCAGGTGATTATATATATTATGGAGAATGGGAGATTTTAGAATGATATATAAAAAGTATTTATAATAAAATTTATGATTTATTAGGTAAATTTCATGTATGAGCCTAATTTTCCAAGGCCACTAATCAATTTAATTTTGTATTTGTACCTCTATTATGTTTTTTATCTTAAAAACGATGTCATAGGAATATAAAAAAATATGGGATTATATTGTTGGTATAAAATAATATTTTAGTTAATTTAGTAATTAGATTTATAAAATATTGGTGAAAACCCTATGTATAAACTTATTTATAGGTAAAACATCCTAGATGAATTTTTTTAAAAATAGACAAACAAAGGTTTTCCATAATATATTCCATTACCATTAGTTTAAAAAAATAATAAGTTATTTTTTCATGATTTTTTGAATTTTTCTTTCTTATAAAAAATTATATTTTAGAAAATGTCAGAATAAGGAGAAACTAATATAACGGACTATATGTGTTAAAATGCAATGATTTTCCAAATGTAATTCAAAATACCATAGGATGTGGAGTAAAAAACATTATGAAGATGTCTATCCAGTTGTCTTAATATGTGAAAAATAACTTACACAACATAGAACGTCTTCCCTCACCCAAGAAGCAGTGACTAGACATTGACTCCATTATGCAGCAATGTACACCAATGTTTTATGGAACATATGATCCACTTTTCCAATAAAGTTAACTCAATGGAGAATACCTTTTTTGATATCCACTATCATGAGAAGGTGAGGGTGACTCTGTCCATTTATAATTTAGATGGAGATAATGATCAATAGTAGGTGTTGACCGCACTATCCAAACACATAAAATTGATTAAGTTTTTAACGTTGATTTATAGTCTAGAACATACCATTGGTCATCTATCAAGGTGTGTTTGAGGTTTATAGTATGATTTTTTTAAATAAGTAAAAAAAGATGGGGGGGGGTGTTTTAGAAAATTGTTTTAAAATTAGAATAACATAATTGATGTGTTTACTAGTTGAAAACATGTGTATTTTTAAAAATTTATTATAAGTATGGGATCATTTCAATGTTACAACACTAGAATAAAATATATTTATTCATAATCTATTAATATTTATTGGTGTAATCCATTGTTTGAGGGATAACCATGATCTTGGGTACCAAAATGCCTCTAAAACAATTAAAGTAAGACTAAACCTTCACATAACGTTCATGTAGTAATATTAAAACCCCTGAAAATGTTATTATGTTTCTAATGGAATAATGAAATAAAAAATGTTTGGGAAATAAGAGGCTTATTATGTTGTCCAATTTGAACTACACCAGCCACAAACATAAAATTACACATTGATCAGTTATGAAATTAAAAGTCTTTTAAATAAATGCATCAAAAAAAGTTAATATACATATAAAAGAACTATTCAAAACCACAAAAACACCAAACTAGTAGAGAATCATGTTCGAGAACTCCCTCTTCAAGTGTATAGCTCTCCCAAAATGACCACACACTATTTATCCACCATTAAGAGGATGGGGAAGCTCATGAGGAACATTGAATTCATTTCATATCTATCAATGAAGATAACGAGATCCAGAACCTCAAAAGGTTTTAGGGGACTCCATGATTTCTTAAAAATAGAACCAAATTTCCTCATAGTTGAACATGAAATTTAGGGTCCAATGATGTCTATTTACAGTCAAAATGGGATGTGGTTTTGGGAACCCAGTTTTTAAGATACCACTTGTGTCTCAGTTTGGGTTGGAAAATGTAATTATCACTACCTAGAATAAATAAAAGAGTTATTTTTAGGAATAATTAATACCTATATGTAAAATTTGGTTTCCATTATATATATATAATGAGATATATTGTCAATATACCAAGACAATATTTTTAATTCATGCAGATTCGGTTCCTTAGACAGATTAGTTTGGATGTTCCAACAAATAGACTAATTGGGATTTGGTGACTTGAGATGAGTTATACAACATTGAATTTGGGATCATAAAAAAATTTTCATCCCATTTTGATGAACTTATTTCTTGTAATGTGAAAAACTATTGAATAATTTTCTTGATCTCCCATGAATTTTGGCCCATTTTACTTTTCTATCATCTCCAACCCTCTAAATCACCTCTCTTAAAATGAAATCACCTAAACAAGTACAATTTTTCTTTTTCAAAAGTGATAAACCTTACATATTTGAATAAAATGGAAACTAAAATATTAATTAAATTTGTGGTTTTTAATGTAGAAATAGTTTAAAACCAGGGTGTAGGATTAAAATTAAATAGTGAATTATGGTGTGATCTAACCCCCACACCTATACATTTTCACTCTTAGGAAAAGACAAATTTTATAAAATTTTCCATGTATATATTCCCAAATTTATGAAGATTTAACATAAAAAATTTAATTCATGATAGAAATGTGATAAATGAAATAATCAAACCACAAAGTTATTCTTAGGGATCATGGAAAAAGATGTCTCATAAATTTTATCAGAAAGAAATTTAAGGAGAATAATGATATCAAATTGTAAAAACAATTCAAAAGTAAACAATGTAATTAACTCTCCACTTGTTTTTGTGAAAAGAATTCCATGATATTATTTCCACTTTATATCTTGTCAAATAGGTTATTTTATAATTTTTCTTTTGAAATTATTCTTCCCATCGAACCTACTCTACAACATTTGTAATCAAATTTCAATACCCACTCACTTAATAATTTCCAAAAGTCAAACATTAATCTTTATACCTTGATATCACCATATGTTTTATATTTCATCTCTCCCCACATTTATTATTTTGTTTTTTTTCAAGTGTTTAACCTATATAAAATCTAAAACTGAACACTCAATGCTTGTTTGAAATCCTCATGATATTAATTCAAATAGTTATAACTTGATTAAAGCTCTTGGATGAGTGAGTTTTGACATAACCAATACACAACCCATGTTTTTTCTCAATTGTTTTTGGTTTATTATTTTTATTTGTTTTTTCTTTTTTTTGGGGGTATATAATATTATGATAACTTGTACACTCACATAGTTCAATCTGGTATATTAAGGAAATATATTTGATAAGGAACAGACCTTTGAGAAAAAATAAAATTTTAATGAAGATAAATATTAACTAAACTTATTTTTACCTTTTATTAAGTCAGAAATATTCAAAATTCATGGTTTGGTGAAAAAATGTGTACATAAATTATGTGGATCAATTTTCCCATAAACTAAACACACAAAGGGAACAATTTTTATCAATGGATTGAAAGTGATACAACCATTTATATCATCGAAAAATAACAAAAGTTCAAGAATAAGTAAAACCTCAATGTAAATTTGAAGATAAATAACACATTACATCAACGAGAAAATGAAATGATAAAAGAACATGAAATAGGGAAATTCATCACACATTTTCAATCATTTACATGATTAATGGGTCATCATTTTCCATGATTATGTGGGGATCATTTTCCTTGATTACCTGGTATCATTTTCCATGATTAATTGGCCATAACAAATGAATATTTTGGAAAACCATTGAGCGGGGGGGGGGGGGCTCCAAAATGGATTCATCCTCTACCCATTAAAATAGACGGTTTGTTTTGGTTCTATAATTTGAAAATTATAAAAATTAAATGGATTAACATTACTAATAATGTATAGGCCAAACTAGTTGAAACAATGCATTCCTGGATGCAAATTCAACCATTCATTGAATAGGATGACCTTTTTCCAAATATGAAATTGACAATGATGGATGAGGAGGTCATGGGTAGCCTTGGTTATCTCCTTATAAAACTTAGAGTTCTCATATAAATATATTCTCATTTCTAATATCTCTTTAATCTGTAACTTCCTTTGAGAACCTTCACCAGAAAAAGCAGAATTTCATTATTTAATAGACCAATAAGCCCGATGCTCTATATCAACAGGGAGGTGAAAACTATTTCCAAAAACATGATGATTGGGTGAAATTACAATGGGAGTTTTAAATGAATTACCGTAATACCATATGGAATTATCGATTCTAAGACACCAATCTTTTATTCAGGGTTAAAATTGTTTTTCAAGAATTTGTTTTTCCTCTCTCTTTGACATCTCATCATGATCATTGGTCTGTGGGTGATAGGCATTAGACCCTCGATGCCCAACCCCATACCCACAGAAATGTGAATGCAATATTCTTTTTTATAAATGAGAACCCTGGTCACTAATGATGAACCTTGGTAATATAAACATATAGAAAACTGGTGTTAAAATAATTCCCCAAAAATCATTGAATCATCTAACCTCGTGATTCATTCCTCTACCCATTTTGACACATAATTAAATTCCAAAAATAATGTACAAGTTTCTAATTTTTTTTTTAATTTTCTTATTTATTAAATTCCACAAACAACAATAATTTCATCTAAGAGAAAGGGTTGTTGTAGAATTTCATATATTTTAGAGACATTCCCCATTCTTTGATAATGAGGACATGCTTTAAAAAATGATGCGAATCCCGAAGTAATGTTTTCCAAACGAGACCAGAATCAAGGACCATTCAAGTAGTCCTTTGGCCAAAAAAGTATCCCCACAAGAAAGAGTGTGGATGAACCAAAGGATATATTGAAACTCTTTATTAAGAAAATATAGCCTAAGGAATTGATCACCAACTGTGCACCAAATGTAGGGGTCATCCAAAATATAACAAAAAGACTCATGTTATTGATGATTATCTTAGTTTTTGGTTAAATAAGTAGGAATTAATTACGTTACCAAATAATTTACAATTACATCATTCTAAGGAATACCATCCTGCAAGCGGTACAATTACTCATCTAGAAACATTTCATTTATGAAAAATTCTATGTGATAATTCAATGTCTAAGGATGAGAGGATCATACATATATGTTCAAACACAAAATTATCTTCTCTATTTTGATAACCTATTTCATTATTATATTCCTAAATTATGAGCATCCAATGAATGAGATATGGTTTGGATTCCGGTTTTGTAAGGTGATATCAGAGGGTTGCACGATCTGAGAACAAAATGATTTTAGACACTAAAATATTTGAGAAAAATATATCGAACAAAAACAAAATGGTAAGGAATTTTTTTAGTTGTTGTTTAGCTTTATTTGGAAGGGTCCAGTGTGCGAGAGGCATAGGCTATGACTTGTAGAGCTCGATCGATCCATTTTGATAAGACTACCCAAATTAATAGTTATAGACATTACACTAAAGATCAAATAGTAAATGCCACTGAGGTGGTTGGATTACTAGGGGTGATGTGAGACACCATATCAATTTATTAAAATCCTCCTCGCTTTTGTTTATCTAAAATAAACTACTTTTCATTTTGGAGTAATCATGAGAAGGGGAGTTAAATCATACTAAATCCATGAATGAAACTATGGTAAGATCCATCATGAACGAGGAAAGGCCACACATCCCACAAATTTTTTGGGAATTGTGAGAAATAAAAGACAACCACATTTTGATATATCTAGTTGGATACTATACTTACAATTGACATGTCCAAGTGTTATACTTTAACGCACCATGAAATAGAATTTCTAATAATTTAATACAATATTTTATTCAATATAATGATGTAGGACAAAACTACGATTACTCAAACATTCCTCAAAAGAGAAACCATAAATAGTGAAATCATCCACGGATACTTTAACGTAATTTGATATCTTATTCAAAATAATACTAACCATGCATCTCTAGAAAGTACCCTAATCATTCCACATATCAAATGGAATCCTTATATTTGAAAATGTTCCAAAAAGGCATGTGAAGGTTTTTTTTCATAATCGTAGGGGGAAATATAGATTTTAATATATCCAAAATACCCATCAAAGAAATATTAGTGGAAATTACCCTCTATCCTATCTAGAATATTATCAATGAATGGTGATGGAAAATATTTCTTCCTATTACGTTGTTTTAGTTTTCTATAGTCTATACAGACACACCAATTATTATACACATGAGTTGGAACCATATGATTATTTCTATTTTTAATTATAGTAAGACCAATTTTTTTATGAAATACTTTAAATGGACTGACCCAATTTCTATCAAAAATTGGGTAAATGTTTCTAACAACCATTAAATTTTTTACCACATTTTTAACAATATCTAAGAGGATTGGGTTCAATTGATATTTTTCCTACTTAACATGTTTAGCCTCAGAATTTATGAATATATGATGTGTGAAAATATATGGGATAATACCACTAATGATAGAAAGTGTCCATCGCAAAGTTTGTTTATACTCCTTCTAAGGTTTAATCATTCACAATTTATGCTCTTGAAGAAGTGAACTAGCATTTATGACAGGCATATTATTTCAATTCATATGATAGGAATATTTTAAATTTGGAGGTAGTTATTTATGTGCCAATTCAAGTGGATCTTGGAATGAAAAGAGTTAATTTGTAAGTGAGAGGTCAATTATATCCTCTATCTACTCAATAGTAACTTACTTAGAAGAGAATTAAGCTTCTACAGTCTTATAAGTATCATAAATGGTCATGGAAACCTTAGTGGTCCAAAAATTGTCAATTAACAAACATGTATGATATTTTTCATAAACATTACAACATTAAATGCATGAATCATTACCTATAATATATATCAAGGATTAAAACTCAAAAAGTATTTCATGGGAAAAAGAATATGTTTTTAGGGGAATGGAGTACATAAATAGAATGAACTGAATCTAAGGAATGTTCTTCAGAGGGGTGCTACATGGAATCAAGGATGTTGAAATGGAAAATGTCACCACTATGTACAAATATAATGTAACTTTGTGTCCACTTATTATTTTTTTATTAGATTTCAGGAAAGGCACCAACAACATAATAATGTCATGTTTATTCATCATATCATTTTCCATTTTGACCACCAAAAATAAATAATTAAAATTAAAATTTTTACCCTCACATGAACATCCTCTAACTCACCATCGAGGTGTGATATACACCATTTTTCTTGTTGAACAAAAATCTCAGTGGGTTTCAATTCCTCAAAATATAATTTGGAGAAAATAAAATAAAGAATTAAATTAATAGAAGAGCACAAATCAAGCATATAATTGGAAATTAAATTCTTCCCATAGATAAAAAATTGAGAATATTCAAAGATATTTTCATTTGATAGGAATTGATGGAACTATAAATGATAATATTTCCTACCTAATATCAAATTCTCATCACTTAGAAGTTTCCTTTGATGTGTATACATCTCCTCTAAGAACATGTCATGTAATGTAAATTTCTTCACAAAATCAATTAAGGGGATGTAAACATGAATTTTTTTGAAAATTTCCAGTATTTACTTATTAAGTTCTATTTTTTGTTATCTGGGTTGGGTATCCCTTTGAGTAAATAGAAGAGGAATGGTCAGGATATGTGGCTCATTGACCCACACATTATTTTCTTTAGGGGTATTTTTCTCCGGACAATGTTTTTTATTATTTAGTTCATTTGAGATGGTTGGAATGTATTCTTCCATGGGAGGGGATGAATCTGTTAGAGGGGTAATTTGAATTTTGATGTTGACTTCCACCCAAAAGGTCATGACACTCACTTTTACCTTATCCATAATGTTTAATAGTGGATGAATGGGAATTTTACCCAACCCATGACTTTGGATTTCCCCCCACTAAGTTGCATAGATGGCCTAATTGGGTTTTAAGGTCTTATATGTTAGTTTGGGTGGTTTGTTGGAATTTTATATCTTCGGAAACCATTTGTTTCATTATTTCATCTAGTCTAGGCTCATGTTTTGGAAGGGGTTTTTTAATGTACTTTATGGTGGATGAGTATTTATGGGTGGTTGTGGTGGATAATAATATAACCTAGGTGGTTCTAATATTTTGGAGGTTAGTTTGAATCCCCCATTACAAATAGGTTTTCTTGTCTTTCCACCTAGAGTTAGATGTATAATATCATTCCTTACTAATAGGTTGGTTAAAGGGGTAGTCTAGAATGATTTCCTCAAAACTCTTAGAAGTTTCTCTTAGTTTAATTCATTAGTCAGAACAGTGGGTGTTAGTGGCATAAATACCATAATGGATGGGAGGAGATGATTTGAATTTCTCTTGGGAAAGAGAATGGTGTCATAGAAGGTTACTTACCACTTCAAACATTGTGTCCACCTTATTCTTGAATTTAGTAAATTATACCTCATGGAAATGTACAAAGGGTAAACTAGACCTTGAACTGATGTTTTGAGTGTTCTACGCCATGTTACCAATGAGGGTCCTCACAAAAAATGGGATTTTGTCAACTATCTCACCACCTTAACAATCATCAATCACATTTTGATCAGTAATAATTAATCCTTCTTAAAAATATTACATTAAACGTCGATCACTTATTTGATGGTGTGGTAAACATGAGAAAAGAATTATAAATATTTCACAGTATTCATGATGTGTTTCCCATTGAGAATTATTTACCCCAAAAATTTATTTCTTTGTTTCTCTATTTCAAGAGGCTAGGAAATATTTTTCCTGAAAAATGTGTTTCATGTCTATCCGACCTCTAATCTGGGAGTTAAAAAAATAAAACAAATATTTTGTAGTGATTTCTAATAAAAAAGGGAATGACAAAATATTTAATAATTTTTGATCCACTTTAGTTGGTGTTTATATAAAAGAGACAATATGAAATTCTTTTAAATTCTTATGTGGGTCTTTTCCAGCAAGTCCATGAATTCTTGGAAATAAGTTAAATAGACAAAATTTTAGTTCAGTGTTTGGTTCTTTTCCGTGAATTTGAATAAAACTGGGTGGGATATCAATATCATGAGAGGTTAGTTATTTTAGTGTTCTATAATATTCATCCATTATATACATGTTAACTTCAGTTTATTGTTTGGTTCTAGATAAAGAGGGGTTTAGAATCGTAGTAATGTGGGGTGTGTCCTCCTTTAATGGGTTGTCTTGTGTGTCTCAGTGTCATTAACTTAAGATCCTCCCTGGTCTGGATTAGAAATGAGGTAAATCTCCCAAAGTATAACGCATCATGAAAAAAACTGTCACAATAAATAAACCCGAACACATAATTATATGTAATGGTAGAAGATTAAGAAAATTTATATTTACCAAATTTACAAATATCTTATAAAAAACATGCACTAAAAACCAAATATCTCCCCAAAAAACATTAAAAAATGTGGCCACATTTTCCTAAAAAGTAAAATTGATTCTACTTATTCTGTTTATATATCATCTAGGGAAGACCTTAGGTCATATCTCAAGGGGAATTGGTTGTTTGTAGTATTTGTTTTTAATAAGAGTTACTAATAGAGTGGGGTGGTTTGAGAACGGTTTTAAAAATAAAATGACTTAATTAAAGAGTTTAATAGTTGAAAAAGTGGATTTTAAAAAATATATGATAAGTATATGATAAATTATAAATTTATACACCGCTTGAAGAGCTCTTTTTTCTTTAATTAATTATTTGGGTTTGGTTTAATCCTTTTATTGAGGGTTAAATAATATATTTGGTACCCCTAAGTCTTTAAAAAATGAAAATAAGAATAAAACATGAAATAAAGATTACCTAGTAATGTTAAATCTTCTTACAATTCTATAATTATTTCATGGAATGCTGAAATATCAAATTTTTTTTAAAAAAAGACGAGGCTTCTTAAGTTTACTATTCGAAATAACACAAGCCAAACACTTAAAATTACACAATGATCAGTAATGGAATAAAATATATTTTAATTAAATTCATAAAAAAGGTAAGAACTATATAAAACTAAAATCTCAAACAAAAAAATATACCAATATAGTATAGGATTATGTTTTAAAAGTCCCTATTCAAGTGTACAACTCTCTCGTAATGATCACCCTCTATTTAGCCCTTCATCGAGAAGAGGAGGAATCTCATGTAGAACAATGACTTCATCTCAGCTGTCTCGATATGCATTGGGATCTCCATAACCTTCAATTTAAATTGGGTACTCATTGAGGACTCCAAAAAGTGTATAACATTTACTCCTTGTCTAACTTACAAATGAGGTTCCCCTGGTGACCATTTATAGTCAAAATGGGAAGTGGTTTTGGGAACCCAGTTTCCCTGATACCACTTCTAGCACTTTTTTGGATTAGTGAAGGAAATAATCTCGATTTGGAAAAACGATATGAGTTTTTTATGCATCCTTAATATGTATAAGTAATTGTTTTCCATTGGATATATACAATGGGATATATTTTCAAAATTACAATCCAGACTTTGGAATTTGGTGGAGATTCAGTTCCCTGGGAAGATTGGTTCAGATGTTCTTGTAGATTACAAAATTGGGATTGGTTGTCTCGTGATGAGTTGTTTCCCACGTAATTGTATATCATCCAAAAAGAAATTCTTCTTATTTTTATGAAATCATTTCATGAAATTTTTAAAACAGTGGACATATGTCCTTGGGATTCTATGCAGTTGGGACCATTTTCTATTTGGATCATTTATTACCCTCTAAATCACATTCTTATATAATAAATTCACAAAACAGATCGAATTTACCAATTATAAAGTGATAAAACTAAATAATTGAATCAAATGGGTTGTGAAATTTATTATCAAATTTAGAATTTTTAATAGAATACCTGTTTAAAATATTGTTGTGTGGGAGAAATAATGTAATAAATCATGGTGCGATCAGACATTGATTAATAGAACCACGTGAAGGATGAAATGGAAGAGATGGAGTGAGAAGAAATTAAGAAGAAATAAATTCCTAATAATTTCCATCGAAGTCTCCATAAAATTATGGAGAGATAATTCATAGATCAAAATCCAAAGGAAGGTGAATTTCTCATGGATTATATACAAAACATCACAAGGACTTTTAGATAAAACATGGGTTTTATTATAAAAAAATTAATGTCCAAGGTTTTGACCTGTAATACAATGGAATATTTCTAAGAATATTCCTGATGATAGGTGCTAATTCAGAGTGGGATTTCAGGGTCATAAGATCCCATAAGTTGTGATTTTGAAATTATTATATATATTTTTTAACACATGTTCATTTCCCTTAAAACATTTAATAGCTCATTAGTGGGGTCTCAAATTAAAATTTTCAGTCCTTGTTTTGGTTTAGATTATCATTTTTACCCTACACATGACATAATATTTGTCAGCACTGGTAGTTTGGTTGGAGGATAGTTGTTGGGGTGTTGTGTAGTGAAATTATTAATTAAATTATGCTTTATTAACAATTTATCCTAAAGGTAACAATCCATAATATAGTATCCTAGATCTGATGGTGGTTTTATTATAATGTAATATATAAAATAAATCACATCCTCGAGGATTGATCAGTTTAGATGTCTTGGAGAACTAGATATAGTCATGGTTCCCCTATTAAATTATTAATTAATCATAAAACATTAAAAAGGATAATAAAATACTTCCAAGAGACTTATTAAAAAAAATTAATCTTCATAACCCGAGGAAGGGAAATATAAAAGTGTGATCTCTAATGCTCAGTAATAGTTACATGAATCAATAAGAAGTGAATAAAATTAAATAAGGCATGATAATTATGGGAAGGTAAGAAACTAAAAAACCCATGCCACAAATAATTTGGGAATGAAAATGCATCCATAAATTTTTTCATTGTAAAAATATCATGTAAACTAATAATTGAATACTGAAAGAAGAAAATGATTATTTATTAGAGCTCATGTATTTGGAATATGAACCATTATACCATAAATAATTTTTATGTACATGGGTAAAAACCCATATAATATCTCTTGGAAATAAACACAAAGTGGTTTTCACCAACTTTTTTGTCTCCCCGGATCTGTTAATGCATAAAGGGGATTTATATTAGTGGTCCCCACTTATCACAACAAGTCTAAATCATTCTTAATTCATAGCTTCAATTCAATAAAAACAATGAAAGAAAACAACATATATAAAAAAGGTAGAAGGCTAAGATAATAATCATATCCATGATATAATAATAATATATATTTAATTGAATCTTCAATGAATGATGATTAGAAATAAAAGGGATGTATACATTCAAAACAGAAAAGGAATAAGTGGTCAAATGGAATATCATAATGGTTTACATGAAAGAATGGATTTTAATTATACATAGACATTAATAAGGGAAAATATTCATAGATCATTGAAAATTATGTCCATCTGAAGTGAAAACATTTAAAAATACTATTTTGAGATACTTTAGAAAAGTTTCTATTTAGTGCGATTAAAGGAAAAATATAAAAGTGCCTTTAAAGTGGGAAAAATAATAATTGATTGCATAAAAACATAAATGAACAAAGATAGTTTTTCCTGATAGGAAGAGATATTTTAGAAAAATTTATTGGTTGGTTAAAATATAATATGGAGTGTACTTGAAAATCAGTAAGAAATTGGAAAGTTCCCTTAAATCGAGTTTTCTTATCGGAAGGTATTGAAAATAGAATATTATAGAACATGTATTTCATCATAAAATATTGAAGAAATGAACAATATGTATATTTTTGGAACATATAAATATAACATATAATAATTTATTAAAAGAATATAAGAATTACATTAAGGTAAAGACGGATAAAGCGTAACCCCATTGAAAAATGATGATTTTTGGAAAATCCATTACATTATGTAAGACAATGGTCTTCACATGGAATAAATAACCTAGATAATGAAATTAGATAATAAATAAAATAATTAGGAATATATTTAACATGTATTTGATTTATTATAATTTTATTTATTTCATTAATGGTATTTTTATGGGTTATAAATTCAATTTTGTCATTCGGGAGTGTTCATTTCCTTAGATTTCATGGCTAGTTCATTATTATACATGAATAAAAGATCATTTTAAATGGTAATATTTAACCAAAATTTAAATTAAATGTTATTAATGAAAAAATATTATTTTAAATGATCTTATATAAAATTTTTCCCCATATATGGGGATGAATCCTTAGATAAAACGTTAATGATAACCATTTAGATTATTTTGGCATTTTTCAATCATCACACAATAGTCTTTATTTGTAAATTAATATTATTTATATATACCTATTATATAATATTAAATATATTGTAATATAAATTTTAATTTTACTTAAACTTTTACAATGGTTTTATGAATAACCTTGAAGGTGGTAACAGAAAATGAAAACAAATCGTTCTTGAAAGAGGGAAATTGACACATCCTGGATGTTGTTTCCATTTTTAGAATAAAATAGAGTGGAGAAGGGGGTTGATGATGAGAATAATAATATTATATTATATATAAGATACTATAGTTATCATGCATTTTTTGATAGAGGAGTCATGTTAAGGATACAAAAAGAAAATAAATGGAATGAACAGTTAAAGATTGAATGGGGTGTTCACCTATTGAAATCCTCACCTTGAGAACCACATTAAGGAAGAATGAAATGGTATTTTGGATGAGACCATCAATAAAAAAAAATTTATGAGAATTGTTTAGGGAAGTATTCAGATCAAATTTGACAAGCTTCCAGGCTTTGTAGGTAGGAGGAAAAGAGGTGGTGGTGGGTGTTATTTATAGTTCACGAGACATGTTTTTTTGAATTATTTTATTCATTAGTTTATTATTGTTTCTCAAGACTATGAATAATGTTAATTCTTGTGAGTAAATATAGTAACTAGTGCATTTTAGTTTTATCCAATGGTTCTTACATCATCCATACATCATCCATGAGTCCACAATTCATGTACTTATCTTATACTGTAAATTACCACATTCACTATTCCCCAAAAAATAAGTTCTTGTATAAAATCACAAAAAATCACCCTATTAATTTATCAACATGTATAATTAAAAAATGGAATCTATTTTTAAAAATCATTTTCTAAATATGATTAATTTAATATTTAATTAAAATAATCATTTATTCAAAAATACCAAATTTAAAATTATATCTAATTTTATGATACTTTGAAAAATTAATTACGATCTCATAAAATTATCATATAATCATAAGAAAAAAATATTAATTTATGTATATATTTATGAAAATAATTTTTTTTTTAAATTATAATATTAATTGAAAAAAATATATTTTTTTAAAAAGTACCAGCACTTAATTTTTTATTTTAAATACATTTATTTACATATTAAATGATATAAATATATAACATTTTCATTAATAAGATACATCAATTTTATTTATACCATCATATGTGAGATTACTATTCTATTGCCCAGTTTAATTTATCTAATGGAAACATTACTATTCCAATGGTCATGTTAATATTTAATAGTATATAACTATTCATTTAATCTTGGTGTTATGTGAAATATAAGCAATTGAAACAATTTGATTTATTTAAGAGGATAAACATTAAAAAATATTAGGTTCTATATTCTTCCCCCATTTATAAATTTTAACATAAAAAATTTTAATGAATATTTTCTTTTAAACAAATGTGGGTGGTTCTTATTTATAACAACCTTAGGATCCCACGTTTATTCTTCCATTTTATGGTTTATCCAAAGAGCCCTTTCTAGTCGAGTAACCCAATTTCTCAATAACTACTCTATTATGTCACAAACTATTATAGGCTCTTCAAAATAAGAAAAATATGGTTCCAATTCTATTTCTTCATAGGTGAGTACATTTGTTGGGTCGATAATGTACTTCTTTAACAATGATATGTGGAACACATAATGAACATTGTAGAGACTTTTGACATTACTAATTGGTTATATACAACTATAATTATTTCTAGAATTTCAAATGGCCTAATATATATGGGGTTCAGTTTCCCTTTCTTATCAAAACCTAAGAAACCATTTTGTGGAGACACTTTCGTAAAGACATGGTCTCCCACTTGAAATTAAAAATCCTTTATCATAGTGTTATCATGACTATTTTCCTCCTTTGAAATTATTTAGTATGATCTTGAATGGTATTTACCTTTTTCATTGTCTCTTCAATATATTCTGTTCCAAAAAGTTTCCTCTCACCAACTGTATCCCAACAAGTTGGAGTCTGACATCACTGGCCATATAATTTTTTATATGGCACCATTTGAATACTAGAATGGAAACTATTATTTTAAGAAAATTCCACTAATTGTAAATATTGATCCCACAAACATTGAAAATAAAGTGAACATGATCTCAACAAGTCTCCCAATTTTTAATAGTCCTTTTTGACTATTCATTGGTGTGAGTGTGATAAAAGTATTCATATAAAGAATAGTATCAAAATAATTCTTAAAAATTTACTTAAAGTATGATGAGAAATAAGGATCTTGATCTAAAACATTTGATATAGTTATACCATGACTTCTAACAACTTCATTAATATTGAGTTTTAATAGGCACTTGAGTGGAAAATCTTCTCTTATAGATAGAAAATATGATTATTTGGTATATCGGTCAACAATTACCCATATTGAACAATTACATCTTTGATAATTTGGTAATCCAGTGGCAAATTCCATAGTAATGTAATCCGACTTACACATAGGAATAACTAGAGATTTCATGACTTATGTATGATGTTTTCTATCAACATTAAATTGTTAATTTTTTTTTATCTTGACACATATTCAACAATTTCCTACTTCATATTATCCCAAAATAATGTTCCTTTGGATATCTATTCATCTTGGTACTACTAGGGTCTATAGGAAAATTTGTCTATGGGCATGATCTAATAATTCCCTTTTGAGCTCAGAATTTGATGGAGCATATAACCTCTTCCAAAATATCAGAATTTCATCCTCATATATGAAGTATGTCATTCTATCATCCTTAATAGATATAATTTTATTTTCAAAACACTCAACATCATATTGAGTGATTTTTGTCTTCTCCAGTAAATACGTTTTAATAATCATTTGAAAAAGGAGTGATGTTTCCCCTTCCTCAATAATTCACATATCCATCTTTACCAAATCCATTAATAGATGATCTTTTTCAATACTCATTTGGGTAAGAAGATATGATCTTTCTTGATAAATTCCTCAAATACCATATTTTCTTTTCCTAAATGGTAGTGTATTGAATAATCAAAGTCATTGAGTAACTCGAACCATTGTCATTACCTCATTTTGAGTTATTTCTATGTAAATGTTTATTTCAAACTCTTTCGATCCATATATAACTCACATATTTCACCATAGAGATACTTTTCCTCATATCTTCAGAGCATAGATTATGGCTTCTAAATCGACATCGTGATCTGGATTACACCAACGAACATAACTGAGAGTCTCAAGATTAATCTTTAAGAGATTATCAAGGACTTAATTTGTGTAAGATTATACCAAAATATCATGAATGAATAATACAACAAAATCATATTGATATTCCTTGAATATTTTATTCATTGGATCCTTGAATATATAGTGTTAATTATTCACTCGAAATAACATTACTATAATGTCATAATGTTCACACCTTGTCTAAAAGTTTTAACTTTTAATGCATTCCTTATTTTTTCAGAAATTAGGATACCCATAATGAAGGTAAATCTTCAAAAAATATTGACCTCATTAAATTTGATCAATTAAATCATAAATTTAATTCACAAGATACCTTTTCTTTATTTTAATGGAAATGATTTCTCTATAGTCAATTCAAAACATCAAGGAAACTTATTTCTTCATAAAAAATAGAACATGGGCTCCCCATATAGAAATACTTGGGAAAATAAATCCTTCACTTATCGAATTATATAGTTGTATCTTCAACTGAAATAATTGCATAATTTCAATTCTATATGGAGTCTTTGATATTAATCTTGCATCGGGGATTAAATCAATTTAAAAGTCAACTTCGTACTCTAGGAGTGTCTGGGTAATTCCTTAGAAAAGACATCAATGTATTCTCTTACAATTATTCCATCCTAACTTTAATGATTAATTACATCATCCTTAGATGTTTTTTTCTCTTCCTAAATAATAATTTCCTTCAATAAAGCTACTAGGGGTAGATATATATAATATTTAGATGATAAAGTTTCTTCTCTAAAAGATATGAGATTCTATGTCTTCCTTAAAAATCAAAATTTCATTCTTCTTATAATAAAAATTCATATTAAATTTTCAATAATCATTTATTTCGAGGATTATATCAAATATGAACATAGGTATGATGATATGTTCAGTAAATAATGAATGTTTATATGTCATAATGGGAACTTCTTGACAATTTTTTTGTTGCAATGGGACTTCCCATGAGATATTTGAAAGGAAAATCCCATACAAATTAAAAATGGGAATATCTTACTTTCATGAAGAATTTGGTAGATATATCATAGTGTGATATTAAAGAATCAAATAATGCATTGGAGAAATTTAAATACATGACTATTTTACCTACTACCACATCATTGGGTACTTTTACTTTAGTTGTGGTGATCACATAAAATTAGCCATCTCCACTTGGATTTTTTTTGTGGTAGATTACTATATAACTTAAGATATGTTTAATAATTCCCCATTTTATTATAGTTGAATCATTACCCAACAAATACTTTTTTATTTCCCTTATATTCATTTTTTGATGACCATTTTCTATGAACTTATAATAAACTCCCATGCCTTTCAACCATTTTTTGGACGATTATTTCCTCATTTTTTTCATAATAGAAATTGCTTCATTACCCTCTTCTTAATTAATGCTTTAGCTTTTCCAAGGTAATCATAAGGAATATTATTCTCTTTATTTCCCTTGATGATATAAGATATAGGAAATTATTTTTCTATTATGATGGAACTTAATACTATTTCATGATATGTTGAAACATTTTATGAATCCAATTCCATTCAGAGAAATGGATTAATACCTTCAAATAAATGATAAATTTTGTATTTCAAATCATGTATGTAATATATATATAATACTTGGTTAGTCTTGTGAAGGTATTCTCATAGTCTGAAACACATTCTTCTTCCCTTTTCTTTAAGTTAATGAAATTTTTCTTCATTTCAATTCATTGAAAATGAGGTAAATATATTTCAAAGAATGATTATATAAAATTTATAAATTCAATGTATTCTATTTCATCTATCTTTATTCTATTATAGATCAATTAACATCATTTATCAATATATCCCATGATATAATATACTTCTTGTACTTCCTTTTCATTTTCATTTAATCCCAATTCCAAAAATTTCTTTTCAAGGGACTTGATCGAATGGTAAATTTCCACGGGATTACTAGTCCCACTAAAATATGGGGGATTATTCCTCATTAAATTATCAAATAGCGGAGTAATATGGTTATTCTTCATAACATGAGTAATCTTCTCAAAAAATTTCATGATATGATTAGCTCCAATAATAACCATGTTGACATTCTTAGTAGGTAAATCCAAACCATATCCTTAGGTATTTATTCCTTTCCATCCATTAGGTTGCATTAATAAATAATCAAAATCACCAATTTAGCTCTTAATCATCTTGACTATGGAGAAAAATATTCAATATAAGGAACTATTATAATTCTCATGAATATTTAATAACTAGTTCCCAAGGTTATTCTTAAACATACTATGATACCAACTCTAACAACCCTGACCATAATATCCCAGATTTTGTGGTTATTTTATTGTAATGGAATAGAAACAATATTTTACATCACCCTAGATTAATTAATTTATTTATCTTGAAAAACTATATATATACATGGTTTCATTATTACATCAATAATTAAAAATAGAACATAACAAATGAAAATAAACTAATTGGTTGGCACTTATTAAATGATTTAATCTTCATAACATGGTTAGGAAAAAAAGTATGATCTCAAATTCTATGTAATGGTTTCATGAATTAATAATAAGTTAATAAAAGTAAATAAGGAATAATAATTATGGAATGTTAAAAAAGTGAAAAATGAATTCAATTAATTAATTAAGAATTAAAATTCATTCATAGATTTTAGCAGAGTGAAAATCACATGGTAAGAAGTAACTAAATACTAATTGAATAAAATGATTAATAATAGGATGTGATGTATATATAACATGAACCATTATACAATCAATATGGTTTATGTCTCTGGGTAGAAACTTATATAATAACGAATTGAAATTAAAAAGGGTATGCCACCAACTGTCTTGTCTCATAAAACATGAAGTTATATTGATTGGATATAACATGACTCACCCAAAACATAATATGTCAGAGGAACTCCTCATATGAAATGGGTGAAATATGAACATAATTTACATTAATACTAAGACTAGAATATGAAATTTAGATAACTTTTACAATTTAAAACTTAATCATAAAATATTTCGTGTTATATAAGGAATGATATCAAAATAGAATGTCTAAGGTCACAATGATCATCAACCATTAAATAAAATATGTTATATAGTATGATAAGTTATCAAACTAAATTAATCATAATAAATTAAAATATGGGTTACCCATGGAAGGAAGATGATATCATAATCATGTGAAAAGGCATTATAAATCAGTCTATCATAATGATGTCCATGAATGAATGAATTTAAATCATACATGGATTTTAATAAGGAAAAATATACCTATATCAGGATATTTATGACCAACTAAAGTGAAAACATGTAAAAAGTGTGTTTAAGAGACTTTAAAAAAGATCCTATTTTGTGTGGTTTAAGGGAAAATATTAAAGAGTCTTCAAAGAAGAAAGAGGCATAATTGTTTTCATAATACCAGAAATGATCATAGAAATAATTTCATGATAAAAGAATTTAATCCAGAGAAATATTTGTGGCTTAAAATTTGTTACAAGTTGTACTTAAAATTGTGTTAGAAATAACGATGATCCTTTTAATTGTTATTTCTTATTAGGAGAAATTAAAATGGGAACCTTATAAAACCTATATTCCCCCATAAAAAAAATAAGAATTGATATAGGTAAACATGTTTTTAAAATAAAAATATAATTTAAGATGTCTATATTAGAAGAATTAATAATTTAATGGTTAAAATTAGAGAGTAATAATTAACTGAAGGAAAAAATAATGGTCCGGGATGAAACCCAAAAATTATGTCAGAAAGTGTTCTGTATAAGAATTTAATGTCCTATATATTCTAATTAGATTCATTAATAATTTAATTCAAAAAGTAGTAATATGTATTTTATTTAGTATAATTTTACAATGTTCATTTTTGGACTTTTGGATGAGTTTTAAGATTCAACTTCTCCTATCAGGAGGGTTTGTTTCCTTGGTTTTCATGTTTGGTTCACTTGCATATAAACATGAAAGATCTTGTAAAATGGGAATAGTATTCCCAAATAAAAATTAAATGTTATTATGGAATTTAATGATTTTTAAATGGTCTTATATATCATTTTGTTTTCAGATATGATGAAAATTCAATAGATAAAACCTTATTGACAACCTTTTAGTGTTTTGTTTTTGCATTTTTTGATCATCACGAACTAGTTTTGTTTTATTAACTAATATTATGTACATTTAATGGTTATAGAACATTACATAACTTATGTAATGTATAAAAAATTACTTAACCATAATAATATTTTTATGAAAATCTCGGAATTCTGTAATGGAATATGTGAACACATCATCGATGATGGCCGTAAATATACACATCATGAATGATTTTTTCATTTTTAGAATTAGAGAGAGAGGAGAATGGGTTTGATGGTGAATATTTCATTAATATGACAACATTATAGTATATAAAAGGTATTGGAGATATCATGAATGTTCGGATATAGGTTATAAGTATAGGATAATAAATGAAAATAAAATAAAAGAAACTAAAAAAGTATGAAAGTGGATTTTACATCATGAATTATTCTCCAATGGAATCTCCTTAGGGAACATGGGTTTTGTAATTTTATTGTGTCCAAAAAGCTCTTGGCCATGGGGAAAAGGTTTTAAAGAGAAATTGGTTAGAATATTAAAAATATTTGAGTATTAGATGGTGTGTGGAGAAGTGCTGGTGATGGGTGGTATTTATAGTGGAGGTGAGAGATGTTTTTTGATTTTTTTATTGATTTGTTTATTATTCGGGCTCAATAATATCAACAGTGACGATTAACATGAATAAATACAGTTATATAAAAGTAAAGTTTAATATAATGGTTCTTAACTATTATATACATCATCAATGTCTAAAAATTTATTTATTTACATATATTTCTATATACCGTAAATTAAAATTATTCACTATTCACTGAAAGGTCAACAATTTTAGAGAAATTAAAAAAATTCACCCAAACCATTTAATGAAGTTTAGAATTCAAATGTGGAATCTATTTTTCATGAATAATTATATATATATATATATTAGAATCTTAATTTTCAAATTAAAACATCATTTATTTTAATAGCACCGATGAAAACATTATACTAGATTTTATGAGACTTTGAAAAATTAATTAAGGCCTCATAAAATTATATTTTAATCATAAGAATCAAAATTTTAATTTAAGAAACAATTTTATGAAAAATAAATTTTATTTTAAATTATTATATTAATTATGAAATTGTGAATAAATTTTTAAGATTCATAGAAAACCCCACAATTAATTTATCATTTTTAAGAAACTTATTTACTTATTCCATGATATAAATTTATCATATTTTCAATTATAAGATACTAAATTTTATTTATTCATTCATAGCTGAGGTTGTAGTTCTAATGGCCTCTTTACTATTTCTAACAGTTACATTACTATTCCAACATTAAAGTTAATGTTTAATTGTATATCATAGTTCATTTTTCATTGTAAAAAACTGAATAAATTGATTTTTTAGAATATAAATACCATAAAATGTTGTGGTTTTATAAATATGATCCAATCTGTGATTAGGCTCAATGGGTGTTCCTAATCCCCTTGAAATGGGGATAATAAGCTGATCATCAAGAACAACCTTTGGGAATGTTTTCTATACAAACTGAGAAACAAATGACATGGAATATATCTACAAGGGATGAGAAAGGGAATAAAAATGTATTCCATAAATATATCAAATCAACATAATAAATACATCAACGAGTATTGATGTTAATTACATCATACAAAAACATGAACATAAACTCCAAGTACTCAAAACTGAAGACAACGAATCCTTGTGATATGTGTAAACTATCCCACTATCTTCCTGAAAGAAACCCATGCCTTTATAGCTGTGAAACACACCAACTCACCAAAACACCTTTCTCTTTAATAAATTAGATAAACCAAGGTCTATAAATAGCCAATGCAGTGTAAAGGGTTTGAAAAAAACAAGTCCAATATGACCACATCAAAAATTCCATAAAAATTGTCTATTAGATAAATCCAGTTAACATCAATATCACTAAAAAAATACTAATATAAAATTATTTAATATAAACCAAAATCATGTATATTTTCCTTTTTTGTTATTTAAGATACATCTTAAAAAAGAATCAATTAACCATAAAAAACCATTTTCCATTTATTAATGAATGAATCAAAATCTATTTCACAACCACGTACAAAGAAAGGTACCCCTAAGATAACATAGGTATGTGTAATCTTTAAGAGCCCAAGTTAAATTTTGGCAATGAAATTAGTATTAAGTGGATAATAGAACGATTCAATGAAACACTAAATTTAATCAATAATTAATATTTTTTAAATTTAATAAATAAAATAAATTCTATCTAAAATAAATTGTAAACCCTAATGTTTTTATATTTTTTACTTAATTTTATCTCACATAGAACATGAAATAAAGATTAATTTTAAAAATATAATACGTGAATAAAAATTAAATGTTTAATTTTTTGTCTTAAACATGTCTCTTTTAGTTAATCGAAAAAACTAATGGCATATTACAATTGTGTAGTGTATTTTTTATGAAACTGGGGATAACAATATAATATATATTGATATAATTTTTTTAAAAATTAAAATTTATCCGTTTCATGATGTGAATTAAATTTACCTATTTTCATGTAATATTAAAAATATCTCATGTATGTCATTAGATAAACATAATTAATAATGATAAAACATAAAAAAGTAAGTTTTACCATGCTCTAAAAGATTTATATTTCATGTATATTAATATAAATTTTATAAAATGAAATTTATATCATATATGAAATGAAATAAATTTTATATAAAATGAAGAAAAAAAATTAAAAAAAATTAACCCATATAAAAATGAGTGAAATTTAATTACATTAATATATATTTTGAAAAATTAAATTTATTTCATGTTTGAGTGTGATAAATTTCATTTAATGGGTTATAAAAAAATTATATTTCTTTACACCACTACATGTTTTTTTATTTTAAAATAATCTAAAAATCAATTATCCAATTTTGAAGTAATCTTGGTTGGGGTTAACAACAATTCCAATTCGTCGCGAGTGATGAATTTATTGATAGTTTGTTTTCATTTGGTTGTGTATTTAAAATGAAATTTATATAATTAATAGGATAAAAAAATTCTCATGTAAAATGATTAATATTTTATAATATAAAATCTATCTCCTGTATAAGATGAGAAAAATATTACCTAAAAAGATAAAATTTTTATAAAATAATATTTTTCTCATAAATGGGACGAAATAAATTGTATCTAAAAAGATATATCTTTTATAAAATTAATTTGATCTCATGTATAAGATGGCATTGATTTCATACTGAATAATATGTGTCTTATAAAATGTAATTGATCTCACATAAGAGATGCAATAAATTTAACCAACAAAGATATATATATTGTGAAATGAAATACATCTCACCTGTTAGATGAGATAAATATCACATATTATTCTATGTATATTTTTTTAAAATACAAATCACCTCATGAATGGTATGAGAAAAAATTAACCAATTATTATATGTTTTTTTAGTTTTTTTACACATTCCAAAGATGTGATAATTTTATTGTACTATATTATGTAGTAAAAATATAAATAAATCACATATCCGAAGGGATATGAGTTCTATATACAATGATTTATCTTTTATAAATCTATATTTATCTCTATAATTATATGATAATAATTTCATAAACAATAATTTTTTTAATAAAATTAAATTTACCTCACATATGAGATGACAAAAATATCACCTTTTATTATGTATATTTTAAAAAATTATATATACTTCATATAGAAGATGAGATAAAATTTATTTACAATTATATATATATATATATTGTAAAATTAAATTTATTTCATGTTTCTTGTGATATAAATTTCATATACAATATTTTATAAAAAAAATTATCTCATGAATGAGATTCAAAAAGTGTCAAATATTATGTTATATCTATTAAAAATAAAATTTTCACTTATACGAGATGAAATTTTAATTATCTTATCTTGATGAAAATTTCAATTTTGTATAAGATTATTACAATAATTTTTAAATGTAGATGTTATCTTATTTTAAAAAAATTATTTTATCAATAAATAAAATTAATCATTTTTACAAAATGAGATATAAATTTAATTTTTTTTCTTATCATCAACATTTATAAAATAAAATTTTCTATTTTATAAGTGGTTTTGAAAAATTTCAGTTATAATAAAAATTAAATTATATATCACCCTTTAGTTTTTTTTAAAATATTATATTATAATGGAATTATTTATTTATTGTTCTTAAAATATTAAATTTATATTGATATATAAAATAACAACAAAAAATATAATCTTGAAATAAATTTTTCTAAAATGTTAATTTTTTTTATTCTGTGTAAATTTGAATATATAATCTTTATGAAATGGTTGAGTTAAAATATAATTTTATCAAGATAATTGTATTAATTTTTAATAATATATTTTCTATAATTGTTGCTTTATTTGATATATTTTTTTAGTTAAGTGGACAAATAATTTTTATGAATTTTAATGTGAATAAAAATACATGTCCAAAATCATGATGTAATTAAATTTATGGTGGGATAAATGATGAATTTTTATATAGTTAAATATAATATTCATTGATTCTTTTAAATGGGAGGTGGAATTAGTGGGCTATGCGAGTGAGATATATCCAAGGTACATTTGTTAGGTGATGAGAGAGGTATAGTATATAAGGAAAGATATTTGGTCTAGGTTTTTATTATGGATGGAATATAAATATGGTTTATGTATTTGGTGTCATGAATCGAACGAGATCACCCATCCACCTAGACACCTGATTAGTTACATGATAAGGTGCAAAGGAAATTCTTAATCCCCATGGGTTGGTGACAGGAATTGTAATGCCCCGACTCTAGTTACCCAAAGTCGGTGCATTATTACATAACATTGGCATGATACAAGGAATCATGTCCTAAAAGGAAAATTAGATTAGTACCCTTGGAAGAACTAGATACATTCATAAATTTTTCATATCATCATTAGAAAAAAAAAATACAATGACATTTTCCCCATTTAACACACTTATATCCCTTATCCTATCCCTGTAGGTCAACCATAAAATACCTTTTCACATCCTGGGAAAAATAAAACATAGAAAGGGGTGAGCTCAGATGCTCAGTAAGGATAACAATATAGTAGAAACTTTCAGAAAAAATCATAAACATTTAAGGAAATGTATAAGACTAAAACATAATCCTCTTAAACAAAAAATTCTATATAATATGGCCAATATAAATCAAATAATTCAATTTACGTATTCACATGGATATTCTACTTGACGAATAATACATGAAATATCAATAACCATTTTCATAATGATGGAATGTAAAATTCCAGACTTCATAACCACATAGCCAAGGCCTTATTCTAAGACTACAAATAAGATATTGTCAAGGACTTGATCCAAGACAATAATTTTCCTCATGACACCTACTGATGCATCAAGGAGCTATAACGGGCTCCACCCATCACTTATTAAGTCAAATTCATTCCTTGTTTGAAAATTTTTAAACATAACATAAACATTTGTATTAAAACTAGAATATGTAATGTCAATACTTTATCCATAAACCATGAATTGTGTAAAAATAACACTACCATACACAACATGTCACAAAACCTTCAATACAATATGGAATATTTGAATCATAATAAATCAACTTCAAACAAGATTAAAATCCATCGAAGGATGTAGAAATAGATAAAATCAAATCATTTTGTAAAGAAATATCTCTTTCTATTTTGAAATCATTTAAAAGTCATATAATTATAAAGTAAATCATTTAAAAGTTATTTTCTAATCAAGGTGTCACATACCACTTTGAATCTTTTGAAAGGAATTAATATTTTAAAACATTCATGTCTATATAAATAAATCCTTTATAACACTTTGAAAACATGGAAATTAATGAGAAACTATTAGAAGAATAAATATTTAAAACATTTAAAAGGATGTTTTACTAAAAATAACTTTAAAAACAATCCCTTTGAAAACTCTTTTACGAAACATGGACATGGATAATAAACATGTCCTTGTAGATACTTACGTAAAAACAACCTCAGATAATAAAGAGATTGTGAAATTAACCCTTACAATTAACTTTCCTTTGGTCTAGTGTATGGTTATACTCCTGGATAATGACCATAGTATTCTATTCAATTATACCAAAACCATATTCATATTTATATATCATACATGATTCATTTATTATTTTTTATTACCCATTTAATAATGATTTCCATGTTAAATTAACATTTTTGGTAATAATCACTTTCTTTATCGTATGTGTTTTAACATGTTATTCTTGATCATATCATTTAGATAATGACTTAAATACTTATAAAATACAATACTTGATTTATATATCATATATATTTATAATTTATAGATATACGATATGGAAGGCACCGTTTATGGAGACGGTAGTCCGTACATACGCATAAACGCTGTTTCTATTTTTATATCGTATTGAACAGAAGTATGTGAATAAAATATATGTAAATATATGTATATATATATCCAGTAGAATTATTATGTAATATACAACATACTTATAAAAAATATACATATTTTTTAATCCTAATTGAATGATGAATATGGGAATGAATCTCATCGTGTCGTGGAGACGGTAATCCGTACATATGCATAAGTGAAAATATCTTTATATTGATGGTGAAATCATATGTAATTGGATGGTATGTCATATATCTAGAATCAATAAAATTTTATATTTATTATTTACATAAGTAATACGTATTATTATACCCTTCTAAATAAGGAATTTTTTGAATAACAAACTACAACACGATGTGGAGACGGTAGTCCGTACGTACGCACATATGGTGACTTTGTCATTTTTAGGATGATTAGAATAAAGAATATGTTTGTACCATATTTATAATAACATCACAGTATGTATAAGTTATTGGAGTAATTATTTTGTTATGTAAACAACAAAGAAAGGGGAAGTGGAAGAAGAAAAGAACATAAAAGAGGGTGGTGAAATTATTACCTCTTCTTCGGGTGTTTCCTTTTGAGTTGACCAAAAGGGCTCCTTAGGATAGCTTTTTGATCAAAGTAAGGCATCTAGGTTGAAGGGATGATTTTTGAGAGGATATTTGTGCCGGTTTTGGTAGAACCAAATGGATTTGGATGTATGAAATTAAGAGAAGGGGAAGTACCCTTTTATAAGAGAGGTGAGGGTCACTTTAGGAAAAGCTTGAAATATTATTTTATTATTCTATCTTATTCAGATTCTAATGGATCAAAATGAACTTATTTAGAGAAATAGGTGGTTATGGGTCGTAATAATCAGAACCAATAGGGTTTCAACAAGTTTAGGTTACCATATTAACCACATATTTTTTATTTAACTCTTAGTTAAATAGTTTAACATTTACCATGACCCCTTGTATTTTTATATTATATGGTCAATAAACTTATAATAAAATTTCAAGAGAACCCCAAGTGGTTTATTAATGACATATATATCATTACAAGATTATTTTTGCCGATCCATATATTTTTAGGACTATTATGTGATTTAATGATATAATATTTGATTTAAAAACTCATTTAAGTCAAATTTTAAACTCTTTGATTTTTTGTTTTTTTGAAATTCATAACAGCATGATCACTTCGAAAAAAATACATTGAATCAACCCTAACAGAACATATTAACCTAGAAAATTCGTGGATGTCATAAAAAATAAAATTATATTTATTTTAATATTTATAATACAATTTATTTGATTCTTTCATTAATAAGGTAATTACTGCATCATCATTATGTCATAAATAAATTAAATTATTTTATATCCAAATATTATAAATAAAACACCGTTATGCAGGAAATATTTTTATCTTTATAATTAATATTTATAGTTGAATTTATATTATATATAACCCTATATTAAAAATGGCTTAGTTAATGAAGATTGAATTGAACACTTTTAACTCTTCTCTAAATAAAATAATAATAAATGTCCTAATCTAGTCCAATTGAACCAAATAGGATCATATTTTATTCTTAAGACTCTTTTTAGTCTAATTACACTTATCCAGTAGAATTAGGACATGTTTTAGGGTAAATATGATATCATTTTACCCCAAATTACTCTATTTACTTTTAACCGCGGCAAGTGAAAGTCAAATGTTACTATTCAGTAAAAATTATTTTACTCTTATTGTACCAAATTTTACTTACTGATGTAAAACATGTCTCTTGGATTTTTAAAATTTAACTCACAAAAGTGGTAAAATTATGTTTTATGAAAATATGTAAATTATTCTAGAAGGTGGGTAAAAAAACGGTTAAAAGTTCAATAAATATTTATACATCTAATTTTATTTTAAAATGAATCCAATGAATTAAATAGAACTTATACAGGTATTATATATCTACTTTGACTTATTTTAAATTTATATAAAATAAATAATTTTTGAAATATATTTTTGGTTTTAAATAATAACGTTGTGTTTTCACTATTCATAAAAAAATAAATGTTTTCAGAGAAATACCAAAAATTTACCATAAGAAAATTTTTATATTCTAACTTCAAAAATTAAGTAAATTTTACAAATTAAAAACATATAAGTTTCATTTATTAATTTAAAATTAATTACCTCTTTCAAAACCAAAAAGAATGTTTTTAAAAACTAAAAACAATCAAAAGATTTACATGTGTTTTTGGAAACTTTAAATGTGAAATTACTTATAATGATACATATTTTATTAAATGATAAAAATATAATATAATTGTACTTAAAACCCATTCAAATCAATAATTTAACACTATAAATTATTTCTATTTAAAAAGTTGATTTCAATTAAAAAATAGTATTTTTCACAATTAATCAAAATATGAAAGTTATCAGAAATGTACCAAAAAATTTTCCAAACTAAAATTTTATGTCACACTTCTAAATAAGAAGTATATTTTTCCATATTTAATATAAAAGTTATAGGTAATTAATTTAATATTTTTTCACCATTAGGAGGCGGTAATTTTTTTGAAAAATAATTCCTTTATTTGAAAAATTGAATTTATTCTTATATTGTGCCTAAGAAACACATAATATTGGTGTTAAAAATATATAGAGTATATAAGTTTCAAAATGTTTTTAATATTATTCATAACATCTTTTTTTAATGTCTAGTTTGGAATGTTGTGGTGTGTTCGAACTCGGTATTGTGTGTAGCGCAAACTATTGAATTACTATAATTAGATAATGTACTCTAAAATCTTGGGGTGTTATAATAAATGGAGAATCAAGAACACCATTTGGGAATTTTTAATTCCCTATATAAGAAACAAACGATATGGAATATATATACCAGGGAGGATAAAAGAAAAAGCAAAATATGATATAAATAGAACCAATCAATAGTTGCTAAATATAAAGAGCAAATAAATCTAATCATGTTATACATAGACATGATGCAAAAATCAATGTACTAAAAATTTAAGACATCTAATCCATATGATATATTGAAAATACCCCCACCCAACAAGAAACTCATTCCTCACTATCCATGATACCAAACACCTCATTATAACACCTTTCCCTTTCCTACATCAGATAAAATTGCGTCTATACAAAAAACAATGTTTTGTGAAGTGTTTGGGAAAAATAATTCCAGTAGGACCACATAGAGTGTTTCATAAGTTGATTTTTTAGATTAATCTAGGTATGATCAAACTTAATGAAAATATATCATTAAAATTCTCTTTTTAATTTATAAAAAAATCATGTAAATTGACCATTTTAATTGAATATGAAGAAATTTTTTAATTTTTTTTTCAATGAACATTAAACAAATAATTTTATATGTATCAAATCATGAATTTAAATCCACATCCCAACCAAATGTAAAGTATGGTAGCCCTAGTATAATATTGGTTTTTGTAATCTAGGTTTCTCTAATAGTGAATAATTAGGACAAGTGAAACATATCCCTCATATTATGACCAATGGAGAAGATGAATACCTAATGTACAATTACCCTAAATGATTTTAGGTAAACAAGTACTCATTTGGGTGAAATAGGGATCAAATGAATACCTCAATGACTGAACACACCAATAAGTCATTGAAAATTTCTAATACCAAACCCTCAACTTAGTAACCAAGGCTCTTATGTGCGGTGGATATCCAAACAATTCAAAAGGGATCATCATAGTTCTATGAAAAATTTAATTATTATTTTATATCATCAAAATCATTCTTTGAAATCCCATTTATATAAACAAAACATCGATGCATGAAAATCATCCATACATTATCACATTCCAAATAAAAACAAATTTTATATCCAAATCCAATACACACACATTTTTAAATTAGATATCACACAAATAATCATTTATAAAACATGTTTTTATACCAATAAAAACATACATCTCTTTGAAAAAATATTTCATTCAAAACCACCTACCCCAACACATAGCCTGTATAATGAGTACAGTAGGATCCACAAAACAATAGTAGGGTGGTTATAAGTGTAGAAAAAAAGGGGCCCTAAAAATTAATTCCCACAAATTAGAAATTTGAATTAGTAAACACTTGGTTAGTAGGGAATAAAAGAGATCGCATACATCATCAGACATGAGATCCCCACAATGAGAAAACGATAACTTTTCTCTAGTATCCAAACACCCAATTATTATACAAGAAGAGAAGGGAACATCATTAAATGAATAGATCATATAAAAAACATAAATCGACATCCAATCCAAGAGGAGGGGGATAAAAAGAATAAAATGGATCAAAAATATTAATTTGAAAACAAAATTATATCCATGATCAAATAGAAAATAAATGATGATCGAGGGAGTCATGAATTCCAAAGTGCAACTTCTCGAAGAGACCTAGTTGAATTAGGTTTAGAAAATCACTATTAAGTGGTTAATAGGATGATTTAGTGAAAAATTATTTTTCAATTACAATTAATATTTATTAAATTTAATTGATAAAATATATTATATTTAAAATTATTCTTAATTATCTTAAATATTTATGTATTTACTGAAATTAATCTCACATTGTGGGTGAAATAAATTATAACTTTGAAAATAAAATATTTGTAATAAAATTAAATGTTTAATATTTTTTTAAAAAATATATCGCTTTTATTTAATGGGATAGTGATAATTGGACATTAATATAGTTTAGTGTTATTTATTTTAATCTATTGGAAATACAAATAGAAAATACAATGATATATTTATTTAAGAAAATAAAATTAATCCTCTGCACAATGTGAAATAAATTTACCTACATTCTTTTTACTATAATTTTATTTACCTCTTGTATATGAGGAGATTCATTTAACTAACAATGATACAACTTTTAAAAAATACAAATTTTCCCATATACAAAAAATTTTAATTTCATGTGCAGTGATATAAATTATAAAAAATGAAATTTCAATCATATATTACTTGAATCAAATATGATATTAAATTAGTCACCATTTAATATATAAAATTTATCCAATATAAAAAATGAGATGAATTTCATTAATATCTTATATGTTTTGAATATTTAAATTTATTTCATTTGTGAGATTGGAAAACATTCACTATCTATGTTGTAAAAAAATATTATGTTTCGTTGAAACATTACAAGTTAAATTTTTTTATAAAAAATATTATGAAATCAACTCTCTGATGTTGTTTTATTATTTTATGGGATTAAAAACCATTAAATTTCCTCATCAATGAGGAATTGACAGTTAGTTTTTTACTTTCTACTGCATTGAAAATGAAATTTATCTCACGAAAAGGATGAGAAAATTATATTATAAAATGATTCACATTTTGAAAAATAAAATTTATCTCATGTATGAGATGAGATAAATATTACCTGTGATGATGCATATTTTATAAAATAATATTTATTTTTCCCACGTTATGTTATAAATTTTACTTTCCATGATATATCATTTTGAAAATTAATTTGATCTCATGTGAAAGTGAAATAAATTTCATATTGAATAACGAATTTGTTATGAAATGAAATTTATCTCATATAAGAGATGAAATTTATTTTACAAAAAATGACAAATATATTAAAAATGAAATATATATAACATGATATATGAGATAAATATCACATATCATGAAATATATTTAAAAAAATTAAATTTGCCTTATGTATTTTTTTGGGAAAAATTTAAAATATTATTATAATTTTATTGAAATAAAATTTACACATTCATAAGATGTGATAATTTTCACACACTATGGTATGTATTTTTAATAACAAATTTTTCACATGTATGAGTTGAGTTTAATCTCATATAAAGTGATTGATCTTTTATATTGTTTTATTTAAATCTAAAATGAGATGAGAAAAATTTCAATGTTTCTTTAAATAAATTAAGTTAATCTCAAATATGAGATAAAATAAATTTTATTTACTGTGATATATCTTTCAAAAAATTAAATTTTCCTCAAATATGAGATGTGATAAATATAATGTATAATACTCTATATTCTACAAAATTAAATTTATTTCATTTTTTAAATGGATAATTTTCATATACAATAATAATTATTTTTAAATTTACCCCCTATATGAGATTGTGTATGTTTCATATATTTTGTAACATCTATTAAAAATAAAAAATTTCATATATATTTTATGAACATTAACTTACATTTTCCTGAGGTAAATTCCCATTTTGGGAATGTTTTTTTAAGTGATATTCAATTAGAGATGTTATCTAATTTTAATAGTATTATTTTATTAATAAATAAAATTTATCATATTCCCAAACTGAGATAATTATTTTTTCTAAATGAATTTAATTTTCTATTTTCATTTACATTTTTATAAAAAAAATTCTCATTTTAATGTGGTTTTGAAAAATTTCTGTATTAATAAAATTTTATCAAACTGAACTAAATTTTAAATCACAAATTAATATTAAAAAATAAATATTTTATCATTGATTTTTTTTATAGATTGTAAAATTATAAATTTATAATTACATATTAAATAACTATAAAATTATATAACCATAAAATAAAATTCCTCTGAAATGATTCTAAATTTTTTTGTTCCGAGTACATTTTATTATGAAATATTTATGGAGTGATTGAGTTAAAATTTATTTTTTATCAACATCAATGTATTATATTTCTGATAATATATTTTCCAAAAATTAATATGTTATTTTATATAATTTTTTACATTTATCTAATTAGGTTAGTATTTTAGGTTTTATGATATGTAATGAGAATAAAAAAAATACATGTTAAAAAACATGGTGTAATTAAATTTATGGAGGCATAAATGATGCGTATTTAATTTGATTAATATAAAATTAAATTAATTTTTTAAATTGGTGGTGGTATTTGGGGGATATGTGGGTGAGAGACAGCCAAGGTAAATTTATGAGTGGTGGAGAGTGGTATAATATAGAAGAAAAATAGAGTTTTTCAATATTAATTTAGGGAGGGAATGGTAAAATGGTGTTTATATTGGGATTCATAAACAAACCCAGATGTCCCACTCACCTAGGCACCTGATCTATTATGTCATAAGGCCTGAAGGGAAATTCCAGATTCCCACGAGTTGGTGACAAGAACATGAGAACCAAGAAAAACATTTAGGAATGATTTTTACCCAACCTGAGAAACAATAACCTCGGAATATATGTACAGTGGTGGAGAAAAGGAATATGAAAGTATTCTATAAATGTATCCAAATAGATTTAGTGAAACATCATGGGCTAAGAAAGCTAATCACATCATACATAAACAAGAAGATAAACTCCAAGTACTAAAAAGAGATGATGTATAGTAAATGTGATAGTTGAAAATATTCCACCATGCCTTCCAAGAAACCATTTCCCATTTGACCCTGAAATTCACCACCTCACTAAATAACCTTTCCCATTCATACATCAGATAAATTGAGGTCTACACATATCATAGATTGAATGAAGGGTTTGAGAAAACCTAGATGAGTAGGACCCCATTGAGTGTTACATAATCAATATTTGATAGATAATTATAAGTATGATTAAACTCAATGAAAAAAATAACATAATAAGAAATTATTTAATTTATATAAAATTCATTTAAATTTTCCTTTTTTATTAGTTATGAATCAGGTTGATATTTTTTTCCAAAAAATATTTAAAAAATCATTTTCCATATATCAAATCACGAATAAAAATCTATATCACAACCAAATAAAAAAATGGCACCCCTAGGATAACATAGGTCTAGGTAATCATGGTCTCTCTTATATTGATCAATCATGACTAGGACCATCTATCCCTGGTACGATGACCTAAGGAGGAGAGGAATTCCCCAATTTATAATTAACTTCAACAATATCATGTAAACAAGTCCCCAGTGTGCTATTATTAGTAGAAAAGGAACACCTCGATGTGAGAACCCCCCAAAAAATCAAGGACAATTATAAATACTATACCCCACCTAAGTACCCAATGCACAAATGGATAGTTCGTATCAAAACATTACAGAAGGGCTCATAAAAATTCAATAAAAAAATTTCAAAACCCATTTTATATCATCAAAACCATGATATGAAATCCCATTTCATTAATAAATATTTTTTATTTAAAATTATATTTTCATTATAAATTTTTATGTGAAAAAAAATTTATTTCAAAATCCAATACACAAACATTTTTTAATTTAGAGATATCACCAATAAACTTTTATAAAATAATTTTAAATACCAATGAGCATTTGATGTTCTTAAAAAAAATATTTTGAAAACACAAGCCTCTACACATAGTTCACATTTTGAGAGGAACATTATCCATGAACCAATATGAATGTTATAAAAATAAAATACAAGAGGTAGACCAGAAAATCATTCCTCACATATGATTTAGTGAACACATGGTTAGAAGAGAATTAAAATGATCACATTCCTTATCAAACAAATAAACCGATAATGTAACTAAATAATATTTGGCCTATGGTACTCAAGAACATGATTGATATATGATAAACAAGGAAAAAAACATCATTTAATTGATATATCAAATAAACACAACATAAATATACTTGTATTACAAGAAAAGACATAGAAACACAAGAAAATGAATCAAACTTACCAATTCAAACTCAATGAATCGATCTATGATCAATGATATAATTATAGATGTTTGAGGGATCAAAAAACTCCCAAAGGGAAGCCTCTCCCAGATACCTAGTTGAATTAGGGATTGAAAATTAGTATTAAACTGTTAATATGAAGAATTAGTGAAATTAAAATATTGGCCTTCACTAACACCCTCAGAACAACACCATTAGTTGGAGATAGGATACATGCATAATGACTATAGCTTAGTCCCCTCACTCTGTAGCATATGTGATCTATAAGAATTGGTGGTTTTTTATAAATCCATTGGATGGCCGGTGAACTTTGGCATCAACCACCTATTGAAAACCTCTCCAAGATCCACCAATCTAGCTAATCCACTTCATTAACGTGAATGAATACTTCTTATAACATAAAATATTATGTACCTAAAATAGGGTGTGACATTTCTTCCCACTATAATACTTTCTATCCCCTAGAAGTCAGGAGGAAAATGGATGATTCAATTAGAGATGATGGAACAACTTTCTCACTCCCATTTTACACCCCCTAAATCTCGTGATAATATGATCCATATTTCTAAAAAACATTAAGTAATTGAATCGATAAACCAGGTAGAAACTTCATCTTGGTGTTAATTATTTTCACTTTCTCCTCAACCACTGATACATCTAGCTCCAAAACAACTCCCTCCAAACTCAGAACAAGGGAGGGGTCATAGTTATATTTTTTATTATTAGATATATGTAATACATCATGAATCATATGCAAATAGGGATGTAATTCTAAATGATATACCACATTTCTGAGCAGGTTAATGAACATAAATTGACCAAAATATCTCAAAATCAACATTCCATGTTGACCCAACAACAAAGATTCTTACAAAACAATATGGTCAGTAACCATGAATTACAAAGGTCGATGATATTAATTTAAATAATATTTATACCGACTTTGAGTTGTCACCAAGAATCAATGTATAACTTGAATCTTCATTATTATCTCAAGGAAAATAATCTCTTCCATAAGAGAATCCACTCCCACCACCAATTAGCAATGTGCTGATATACACAAAAGGAAATAAAAATCCACTCAAGGAGCCATTATAATTGAATACTGGTAACTATTGATAAAAACTCTGAACTAGTCCCAGATAGTTATCCATAGATCCAATGATATAAAAATTTAATGATCAAAGAATATACACTAGGGTATGAATATAATTATTTAACATACAATTTATATATATATGGAAAACTATATTAAATATTACTCAATTTCCCATTTTCTTTTGAAGAACCCTTAGATCTGCAAAGTATAAATAATATCCCTATTTTAGATGATAATATATATAACCCCAGAAAACCTTAAATGTTTTTAAAAATATATTTTTTAAATCCATATCCTTAGTGGTATCAAAAATTAGGAAAAAGTGATACATTTTAGTTAATAAATCAACCAAAATTAAATAGAATCCTTCACTTTGAAAGACTATGGAAATCTAAAAATGAAATACCCTAAGACCACAATCTATTTTCATAAAAACACTTGAAAAGGGGAGGCATAACAGAAGGATTTTGGGTAATATCATTAATTTTTGAGTAGGTGAAACAATGATACACTCAACAAAATTGGTTTCAATTCATACCAGGCCACCAAAACCAACGTATCATTCTATAAAACATATTTTTAATTTTAGGGTAAATGACCCATAAACAACTATGACAATCCAATATCACTAAAACTATGATAGATAGAGTGATTAATACCTGATCTCCAAAGTAAAGGATACAACTAGAAGAGAGTGATCACCAAAAAATGGTCTCCCAACAATATAAAGTATCTCTAATTACCTTGAAATCATTATCCTCATGCAATTTTCAAAGAGACAATTCTTGTCGAGAAGATATTAACAACACAATAAACATGATCACACACAATTCATCCAACCTAGCATCTAATTGCAACTCCGAAAAGGGCCTCAATATAGTTTACTTCTCATTTAATTCTGAGTTAAACAGAGAGGGAAATTTCATTCTAAGAGTGTTATAAACAATGTTCCACATAATAGTGGTAGAAGAAATGTCAATGTAAAAGGTCTGAAGCTACTCATCCCACCAACTCTACCTGAGGTTAATATCATTCTAAGAGAAGATATAATAAAAACCCGTATGACCAGAATAGACAATGAAACAAACCCAAAAAAGGTAGTTTCCTAAATACATAAGAGAATTCATAATAACTGTATATTTGAGGTTATGGTAAGGAATATTAATCTAATGTGAAAAAGATGATGATATCCATAAACCACTACAAGATTAATTTTCATAAGAAATAAACCCATAACAACACCCAAACTATCACAATAGACCACATAGTCTCAACTAGCTTCTGGAAAGATCTTGTTTAGAGATAATTTCATAAAATATTTTAATTCAACAACTGCTTCATGACACTTTATATCCAATAACAATTTCACCCCTTACATATAAGAGTTTTCAATGGGGACTAAAATTTTGAGTTGTCTCTCATAAACCAATGATTTTATTTTGGTACACCCATGAAGCTCTATATCTAAAATAAATTCAATGGATCTTTCCTAGATAAGAAAAACTTTAACTATCCATAAATATCCATGATTCCATTGTTTAAAACAATATTACCTATGAACTTCACTTCTTGAATCCATAAATAATATTTTAATATTCTAGAACTAAGGTTATGATTCCTCATGATTCCCAAAACCAATCTAAGATGAATCTCATGCTCTTTCTTAGATATTGAATAAGACATACTATCATTGAATAATACCATAAAAAGAACTATGATACTATTGGAATACCTATTTCATAAAATCCATACAAACTATTATAAATATAGTCATTTTAAATGTTATCAAAAGATATGTTTAGTGTCTATACATGTACCAAAAAGTGGTGTTAAGAATATATGTCTCATTATTTTTGAGATGTTGATAACTTGTTTGATAGTTGATCATCTAGAACTAACATTCCACCTTTAACAGATCAAATTTTTAATCAATATAGGTTAAATTATATTAATATATAATCACTACCAAATCAATATTTTGTTAGTTGGAACAATGTCAAAGAGTTCCATTATCATTATTGGAAAACACCATAAGGGATTCTCAAGGGAATACAATGAAAAAGATGGAACCCTTCATTACAAGGTCGACTAAATAACCCTTGATATCATTTAGTTCATATTATTACATATGATAAGAAGGTACATATACCAGATGAGTACCATAAACCACATCAATATAAAAATATTCTTCCTTTAACAAATAAGTCACTATGGGATACCTTGGCATTGTCTTGAATTTCCTAAAGAAGGTCCAAACTAGAAGATTCATCACTGAGAATAAGCACAAAAGTGGCTTCCAAATTACACATCTCTTGAGGAGAAGGTCCAATATGAGAATACCTTAGATACTACTTTCTCTGAAACACATAATATCTCCCATCATAATTTTAGAATGACACATGATGATGATAAAATTTATTCTCACCAATATGAGTATCCAACCAGGCCATTCGAATAATAAATTCAAAGAGATATAGTTCAAGAAATAGATATTCCTAGACTAACTCAGTATCAAATTCATAGAGAGAAAATTAAGGACATCTAAATGCATTATATTTTTTCATTCCTAGGAGAATAATCATCCCTATAACATATTCCATGAGTTTCTGTGGATGTTTCAAAAATACACAAAATGAGTAGATAAAAAAGAGTTATAATAACCTGTATAAAGAAGAGCATTCAATATATAATTCAAAATAAATATAGTACCTCTCATTGTGGCTAGGATCTAGTTGAAATCAACATGATATTATTTCACACTGTGTATCTGCTCCACCATAGAGGCCTTTGGCTGAAGCCCAATAATAATCAAATCCTAATATTTCACCATATATTCCTTTGGTGTTAATTAACTAGACCAATAAGTAGGAGAAAATAGTTCATAGAAGAACTCATTTTTATGACAATAGTCTGTACAAGAATTCTAGATCTTTAGATTCATGGGGAAATACCACTTTTATTTTCCTTATAATTCAATATAGATATCAATTAAAATGAGTATTTCTTTCTATTTCCAATGGTGTGGGGGGAGCATGATGCTAAGAAATAACAATGACACCACCTCTATTGGCCTTGATCCATTTACTCTACTTTCCATGTGAGCCACTAATGTTACCACTGGGAGCATGAGGGTATGTAGAAAAACCCAAATATTTTGTTAGATTGATCCTTACCATGAAAGATATTTTTACCAATTACACAAATGAGTTCAACATAATGATGAATAACTGAAAATTAATACCATGTCTCAAGACCATTTGGAACCTCTAATCCATTATCATTTCATTTTTTACAACCTTAAGAAAAGAAAATCCAGTTCATTAATGTGATTGTCATATTCATTCATTGAGTGATAACTGAGTTGAATGGTGATAAACTCTATGAAATTTTCCATATACAAAGATTTTTAGTGTAACTACAAAAATAATATGGTGTTGAATCCTTCCACTTCAAACCCTCGATCCAATTTTCTTGAACCATATTGATCTACCATATTTTATAATGACCCACAAGCTTTAAGGTATCAAATTTCACCGTTAAATATTCCAGTATCTCTATGAATTCAATGATATTTAAAACCCATTATAACTAGTCCTTAACTTCATGTATATCACTCATTCCTGTAAAAATTGTAAATTTTTAAAGAGGAACTCCTAAGATTTATTTGTATATCATCATGATCCTGATTATTCTTCAATCACATGGGTCTGAGTAGGTTATATATATTGATCAATTTCACCAACTGAACATCCTATAGGCTCCAAATTTTCTTTTTAATGAGAGGATAACATTGAGGATCATTCCCTGTAGCATTATCCTAGGGAAATATAAAAATTATTCTAGGTGTCATGATTCTCCACATCATAGGAAGAATATGGTCTATCAAATGAGGAACAAAATCATTTTGAGTCAAGGTAATATATAAATGAATAATATTAGACCAAAAATAATAAAAGGAGACACTTAACCAAACATCCCTTAGTGAATAAATGAATGTTATGATGATTTATTTATAGGAACTAGCACACAAACTACCCAGAAAGTCATGATAATCTAATCACTTATCCACTAACCCTCCAAATACATGGAAACTTTTTTTCACAACTTGACCTTAATACCATATAATAATAAAGAGAACCAAAAGACCCATCAATCTAGGAATCGAACTCGGTCTTCCCTAAGGCCCATATGGACTTCCCAAACCCCCAAAATATAGTTTCATGAAAAAGAACATCAAAAACACCGTTGGGAATAATTTATACCCAACTAAGAGACAAGAAACATAGGATATATATATGTATATAAATATATATTGGGGATAACAATTATCAAGAAATTATTCCATACATATAGTCAAATAGTAGTAGAAATAAATTGGGGGAAAAGAAAGGAAATCCCATTATACAAAAACCAGAAAAGGAACTCTATGTAATCAAAACTTACAACGGATACTCCTTGTGATACATGGAATATATCACACCATATCACCATCAGACACCCATGAACAACATAAAATAAAAACCACCAACTCATAATGGGATGTTTCTCTTTCCAACATTAGATAAAAAGGTCAACAAACACCTAAGGGTGTGTGCGTAGTGTGGGAAAAAACAGGACTTTTAAAAGCACACTAAGTGTTACATAAGAAGTCTGTATTAGATAAATTCAAGTATGATAAAAATCAAATAAAACACATAATTATTTTTTTAAATATATTTCAATATATGAAAATTATAAATTTTATTAGTTATGAAAAAATTTCATACAGAAAAACATTTAAATAAATTTTTAATTTTTTTTCATTTATCAAAATGTAGTCTTAGGATAACATTGGACCCATCCTAGTAGGTGACTTATAAATTGATCAATCATGACTATTGTTCACTAAATAATTCTAAGAGTGTGATAAGATAAATTAAATAGGAACGCAATGTGGTATTTTCATGATGTGACTGAAACCCTAGTAGCCCAAAGCTGGTGTCTGCTACAATTACATTGATATAATATGAAAGGAATCACATCATGAAGGAATAAATAGTTTAGTAGTCTTAAAATAAAAGATATATACTTTAGCCTTTTTTTCAATTGAATAAAAATATTATATGGTTTTTTTAGAATAACATTATTCCATCTCAGGTATCCCTCCATAATATTCATAGTACACTTCATGGAATCCTAAGTAATAGAAACATAACAAGGGTGAGATCAAATGCTCAATAAGTGTTATATATAGTAGAATATATCATGAATAAATAATTATAATATATATGAAATGGTAAATAACTTTTAAAACATTCCATTTAAGTAACTGCATAAGGAATAATGTCATGAACCAGGATGGAGTTCAGTCCAACCTGACATCCTACCCAACCCATGTCACGACCCAAAGGGTGTTCTAGATCCCCACAGGATGGAAAATAGTCCCTGGGTATCAACAAAATATATTGGGAATGATTTAAACAAATTTCATAACCATGAAAAACCAATGATAATAAATATGACATAACTGAATAACCAAAACCAAACATGACACATCAATTTTAAGATTAACGATTTTACAATTTTAACCAAATTCAAAATACGAAAAAAGTAATAAAAAAACATCATAGAAACCTCCATGTAATATTATAGTAATCACTATCAATCCACCAACATCACTACCTATAACAAGAACAACACTAGAAACCCAAACAACCAACATCTCCATAACTTATCATTCTTTTTCCAAGGTCATACAAATAAAAGTCTACATACGACAAAAGGTTTATGTTGGGTGTTATCAAAAGTCCAAAAATATTTCACCCAAAATGAAAGATTCATAGATAAAACAATAGAATACCATTTAAAATTCTCATTTATGTAAAATATATTTAATTTTTATGAAAACATTTTAAGAAAATTTTTTTTCAACACAACACTTTTAAAGGTAACATTTCAAAAGGAAACATTTACAAAGATAGACATGGTTTAAAATTAAATATATTCAAGTGACACTATATTCCAATGGATGGATACACTTTACATATGTTTGATGTCATAATAGGACACTATAGGTAAATCCCTAAGGGTAATATTTCTTAAGTGAGACACTAGGACATCATACCTCTTTGAAACACGGTATAGAAACCACAACCATCAACTTTATTATGCATGAGCCACTAGTATGGGACACCACATGGCCATAGTGGTCTCCGATCATAATATAGGTTTATTTAGTGTTGTAATCATCAATCAAGATAAGTAATACTAGGACATTACACTTCCATATCCCAATCATATTAGTTCTATTATGCCCACCTACATACCTGAGATCTCTATTATTCTCGAATTCTCATTCCACATGTCATAGGACAATCCATTTTACAATACGAATTATAGGAATTAAAATGATTCCATGAAATCACCACTTTCACAAATATTTTCATAGAAACAACCATTTTCTAAAAACAAGACACTTCCCATTTTATAAAAACCATAACCATTTGAAGAAAACTTTTTCACCAAATAAACAACAAAATAAACTCATTTTAAAAAACATAAGAAAAGAACATAATTGATTCCAACCATCTCCATGGACCAAGCCCTTTTAGTTTCACACATAAATTACTTTCACATTAAAAATGTTTCACATCATTTACCTAATTCAAAATTCATTATTAAAGGTTCACAAAAATGAATCCATTGTGAAAAAAATTCTCATTTTTTTTAGAAAAATCAATAGCTTTAATAAATAACATTGAAATCCAATTTATCACTTTCCACATAAATAATAAAACCCTTTTTATAAAACCTAACAATAAAGCATACCCAAACATTAACATTCCCATTAAATAATCCACTTTCAACATGAATTCATGACAAAACAATTCTAAAATATATATTTTTACCATGAAATTCAACTATAGAAAATTTTTAAATACACAAACAAGAATGTTAAAACCATCTAAATATGACATGGCATTGAATCACCTACCTCACACTTGGGAACTTCTGAAAATTAGTGAAAAATCAAAATTGTACCACCTAAAAACCTTAATAAGGAAAAATTTAACAACAAACATTAATACCTAACTCAACTAGACAAGAAAAAGCACTCCCTAGGTTATACATCCCACTAAAAAATAGGAACTCCAGAGGGGAGAAAGAAAACACCTAAAGAGAGGGAGAATTTGATAGTGAAACCACATACTTGATGATTCCTTGAATAATTAAGTCCAAATGACGCAAGGATTGAGGTATAAGGGGATTTGGAAATCATGGAGGTATCTCACATGGCTAAAAATACTAAATTGAGTAGAATGGGGGTGGTTTAGGGTAAAATACTAAGAGCAAACAAAGGTTAATTTTCATATTTTTAATGATGTAAATATGACACATGGTTTTCCAAACCATGCGGCGATGGTATGACATCAATGGTGAACATAATACCTAGTTATGTTACAAGTTATTCAAATATTATACTAACTGTGTAGTTATACACTGTCGAAAAAATGGGCATAGGCTACACAATTTCGTTAAGAATGGCACATAGTTTAAAAAACCATGTGATGACCATGAACCATATGTTTTAAGGCCATAAATTTAAATTTTTCTCAAAAAACACAAATAAAACCCAAGAGGAAGAATCTTGGAAAATGTAAATAGAATATTACATCAAAAATTATAACCCATTACTCCAGGTTCGTGAGAGAAAAACCAAGACCCTTAAGTGAACTCGATCAAAGAACAAAAATAAAATCATAGGTGTAACAATTATCCCTATCATAAGTCTTTCTTCAGCCAGTAATCAATAATAAATAATGATAAAAAAAATTGATTGTCCTCCATAGATCATGGTGATTCCAAATAAACATTTAATGAGAATAAAATAAGAGCACCATGAAAAGAAAAATAGGTTCCCATGGTTTATCTTGGGAGGCAGAATTGAATTACCAATACATCCCCTCTTTCCCCATAAATACACAACACCTACACTTGATTGATAAAAATAAAAGTAATCCTAAAAATCATATAATCAAACCTCTCAATATTTTAAAAATTCATTCATATTAAAAAAAGCACACTATTTTCCTAAAATAAACAAACAAACTCAAACCACTTATTGAGAAAAATTTCCACAACCTTGCTTCAATGAACAACTGGGTAAAATCTATCCCCCAAAATTACTCAAGGTGAGATCTCTAAATTAGATAGATCCAGAATAGATTACCACGACTAACGAAACACCACAAACCAGAAAGATTATCAACATGGGGAGGACTGAATAGATTCCACACCATTTAAAATGAACTACCACCGACTTACATTAGAAAAAATATCTACAAGACCTATGATGGGACTCCCCAACATAAGAAAAACCAATATAACTAACCATAACTTTCCAACAAAGCCCTAAATTGATAAGGGAAACACCAATCCATGGGAAAATATATAACTAAAATGAATACAAGAAGGTCAACCGCCCAAGGAAAACCATATGGGGATCACCCTGTAGAAGGCTCAACCACTGTAATTTCAATGACACGAGGCCACTCATACTCCTAATACGTAAGGATGAGTTCTGAAACCACATTGGACATAATGATAAAATTATGCCTCTATTTATATTCCCACAAAATGGAACCATTTTAATTGAAATAGCTATATAAGAAGCATAAATTGGATCTATTTCCCACTCAGAAGATGAAATATAAACCACAATCCCTTACACCTATGGGGTTCCAAGTTACACGAAAGCTTCAATATAGGGCCTATGTATAGGGAAATAATATTTTTAGAATATATTAACTTACATCTAGAATCAGATAGTCCCAGAAAATAACTCTTTCTTTGGTATATTGGCAGACCATACCACTCTTCAAGAAAAACCAAAAGAAAACTACATCACACGAGACTCACTTTCTTCAACATGGTACTTTAACCAAGACATATATTTTGGGAACACAGATGCATCATCCTATTTCTCCGTGAATTAGTAAAAAATAGAATAATTAATAGTTAGAAGAAAATTCCATTTAAAATGGATGAATTTTAAATTTCCAATAGAAAAACATGATTCCATTAAAGATAAAGTTATAAAAATATTTCACCACATCAAGATCTATATTTTAATAGAAATATGAAACCAAAAAACACTACCTGATACAACCATAATAAAAAATAATAATTACAAATAAAGGATCTTAAACTATATCCCAACTAGCACAATACAACTACAAATAGGAAGGGGGTTTCTTAAAATTGGTGGACTTACCTCTATGATGCTTCCTGGAAACTCCCGCAAAAAATAGTTTCACATGACATAGGAATACTCATTATTTATAGGTATTTTGAGTACCTAGTCAAGATTATTTCTAATTAATAGACTTTCTAGAATAATGTAACATCATTTTCATTCACCCGAAAGATACTCATGAAAATTTATTAGGGCTTGTTAACACTAAATTCATCACCAATAACTCTAGGCCACTTTCTATTTCTATGATTTCTTTTCACCACGTCCAGGATAGTCCTTTAAGAACATAGTAGTTATGATTCACATTTTATGAATCATTCATATTAATAAAACTATGGTTTCATTTAATTCCCGGCATATATTCTTCCACATCAAGAGGATCTTCTTGACTAAAAACGTGAGGGTGATTTAATATCGGAAATTCAAAAAGGAAGTCCATACTTTGATCAACTAGAGGGGTTTCTAATGGTGATCTCACCATGGACCCAACTTCATTAAACAATTATCCTTTATCGGGAATTACACTAGGCAAAAAGTAATCCAATGACCCAATCTAACTAGTCAATTGACTGAACCATACCATAGAAGATCACCGAAACACACAAAGGGGAACAACTCGAAGGATCCCTAATTTTTTTTAAAAGACCCACTAACCATCATATAAAACAAAATTTGTAAAAAATTATTACTTGAAACCTTATTTAAAAAAATAAGAGTTTTCAATCTCAAAAGACCTTGAAAGAAACATTAGAAAATCACAAGGAGATATATCTCATAACTAATGGTTACCAAAAAATCACATATTCTTTTAAAAGAAAATTTTAATGGAAATAAATCATGGAGGTTTGCACACTAACCAAAGGTATTCCATGGAGCCTCATACATGTATTTTCTCATTCTGAACCCAACACCCATGCACTTGTACCAATCAAGGAACTCATACATTCATAACAAAAACCATCCACACGTATCCATGCATGTGGTAACTCATGGAAATACCATAGATCTAAAAAAACTTTTCTACTTTCCAAAACAAAACAATAAATCCACACTATCAACTCCTCAATTTAATTCCCATTTAAAAAATATATAAATCATTAAAAAATTTCACTAACCACCAATCAAAAAACATTTTAAATCTCTACATATCATTCCATTTAATTTTTTTTAAAATAAAAATTAAATTACATAAACATTTATTTGGTTGAAAGAAATTCTTTATCCTATTTAAAAATATTTATGGTTTCCAATCAAATGATTTCATTAAGCTCCATATTATGATTATAAAAGTCCAGCCACACTATTCCATTCCCAATTTTCCCAATTTTTCATTTCATAAAAATTCTTATTTATAAGGTCTTTCTCAACATCAATTATAAATAACCATTTACCCCTTTCAAAAAATAAAATCATTACCACTTTAAATATCATTTGTAACAATTCAGATATAAGAGTTTTCAAAACAATTTTCAGAATCATTAAGACCCAAAAAAACTCCAAAAGGGAAAATAGTGTTGCTGGGTGACATAGAATTATGGTCGGTGGTTATACACAAATCATACCAACATCACAGAGAGTCTTATAGGATGGTGTCCCCAACTCCATAAATCTTTCCAGGTCCCACAAGATCATATAGACCATTACCAAACTCGATTTTCATTTCTAGACACAAAACAACCTGTACGAACTGAAGAAACCAAAAGAAACATGAATAACAATGGTAACTCGAGTCCCGCCATAAGGTGTTCCATCCAGCCCCCTTACTCATTATTATAACATCATGCTCGGAATGTCCTATCTCTAGTCCATCAATACACTTCCCCATATAGCATGACCCAAAAAGAGTGTCACCTTCTTTAATACCATTTTTTCCAAAACCAAGACAATGTTTCATCCAATCTGACACCATACCTAGACTGTAAAATAACAAGAAAGGTGTTCCAAATCCCAATAGACTGGAAACTAGTTCCTGGGTATCAAAAAAATAAATTGGGGACAATTTCACCTGATTTCATAACCAATAATAACCCATAATAATAAACATTCCATACTTGAATAACCAAAACCAAACACAATACAAATATTTTCATATTAATGGTTTTACAGCATTAACCCAAATAAAAATAATACAAAGGAATAGAAAAAACAAAACATCAAAAAAAACCTCCATGCAAAATGAGGGGAATCACCCACAATCCCCTACCACAAATACCCACAACATAAAAAATAGTAGCCACCAAACCAATAAAAAATCCATGAATCATATTTACTTTACATTGGTTATAAAAAAGAAAAGTATGCATACACCCGATGGTGTATGTAGGGTTTGATCCAAATCCTAATATTATTCCACCAAAAATAAATGAATCCATGATACAAAATTAAAAGATAATTTAATGTTCTTATGTATGTAAAATACTTTGAAATTTTTTCAAGGAAATGTTTTAAGAAAAACAATTGTCAGCACCACAATTATAAAGGTAAGATTTTAAAAGGAAACTTTTTAATGAAAAATTTCATTAAAATAAAACAAAATATAGTTCCACCATATGCTGATAGATGGAACCAAATCACATAATAATCATGTCCCTAGAGAAGACCATAGGTAAATCTCTAAGTGTAATTTAGCTCGAGTGAGGCATTAAAACCACATTCCTTAGTGAAACATGGTATAGAAACCAAAAATATCAACCTTATCATGAACAATCTAGTATAAGGGGACCCTTCATGGTACTACATCTCTCCAATCATAATACATGTTTATTGAGTGTTGTAATCATTAATCCAGCTAGGTGAAACTTGGTCTTTCTACATCTGTATGAAAAAGGTACACGATCTAATTATCCCACCTAATACAATGGATCAAATTTGTGCTCCAATTACCATTTCACATGTAATACAAAGAACCCTTTTCACATTCACCTTCCAAGCATTATAAAGATATCGAGAAATCACCAATTCATAAAATTATTTCATAGAAGCCACCATTTTCTGTAAATAAGACACCTTTGATTTTATAAACACCAAATAGATATGGATACACAATTTTAACCACTTTCGTAACCAAAAATATCCATATGAAAAATGGAAATGAAATCCAAATATTTATTGAAACCATTTCCATATGCCAAGAACTTTTCAATTTCACATATAAATTTGGTTCACTATAAAAAATGATTCAATTCATTTACATAATTAAAAATTTTCATTTTATGTTGAAAAATAAGGAATATAATGGTAAAGTGTTCTCATTTAATTTTAAAAAATAATTCTAACATTTAAATACATTTGAAATATAATTTAGCATTTTCTACACAAATCATAAAATAATTTTATATATGATATCTTAATAAAAAATACACAAACATAACCATTTCATTTATAAAATTCACTTTTAAAATTAAAACATGCCAAATCAATTCCAAAATATATTTCTCACCATGAAATTAAACCATGGAACATGGTTAAAAACACAAAAAATAAGATTAAAATCGTATAAAAATGTTAGGACATGGAACCACCTACCATTCCCTGGTAAATTTCTCAAAATTGATACAAAACCACAACATCACCACCACAAGACCCTATAATGGAAATATTTAACATCAACCTTAAAGATATCACTGAACATGACAAGAAAAAACCATATCTTGGTTATAAAATCATTTATAAATTATTAACACAATATGGGAGTAAGGGAAACCCTAAAGGGATAGATGAATCATGGAAGAAACTAGCTACCTGATGATTACTAGAATAATATAGGAAAACCCACACAATGATTTTGGTACAAGGGGAATATAAAATATTTTTGGGAAATCCCATGGATTAAAATCCTTAAATGGGTGGAATGGTTGTGGTTTAGAGTTAAATCTCGAGGTGACACAAAGTTCATTTTTTAAATTTTTGATGACCTACATCACACATAATTTTCTCGCATATTTTTTCAAACCATACGTCAATAATTTACCCCATACTATCCACAAGGAACATGACACATTATTTGCCTACATGGTTTGAAATAAATGCACTAACCATGTGGTTAGGCGCTATTAAAAATGGTAATAGGCCACACAGTTTCCTGGAGAAGGATGCATGGTTTGAAAACCATGCTTCCCACTATGTGGATCTTACTATGAGGCCAGAATTTTATATTTTACCCCCCAAAAATTAAATCTGAAGTGGTAAATATATAAATAAATATAAAAATACCTCAAAAATTTAGAATGGTCACACCCAGTTCCCAAGATAAAAACTGGGACCCATAACTGAACCAGATCCAAGAACGAAAATAAAAACCATGGTGTGAAACATAAAAATATGTAAAGGTAAATAAATGATCACAAATTTCATTTAAATAAATATTTAATTAATACTAAATATTTAAATGAAAATATTTTAAAACATAATTATATTTAATCATTAAAATGAAAATAAAAGTCATACAATGAAAATATCATTTTGAAAATATCCTAGAAATTAATAACTGAACGCTTAATGAATGAAATGTGTAATTATCAGACATCATGTTTAATAATAACATGATAACTTGAAATTTAATGCCTTTAATAATATGGTTTTTAACACACAACTTTCAAGACCATTCCGATGGAAGTTTAAAACATACTGGTTACAAACACATAGGATTTGTTCAATGCATTTTGTCTCATGAGACAACCGATGCATAAATAGAATAAATTAACCACTCCCCAACCTATGTATTCATTTTAAATAACATTATTCATATATATATATTAATATATTTAATTAATTATCGTTTTTCATTATTAAATACTCATATTGAGTAAAGGATTTAGATTTATCATTATTTCTCTAGTTAATCAAATAACTTTCAAAGTAAACCCCATTTTTAAAAAGTGCATAAAATTTATCAATTACTAATATTAATTACACCAAAATATTTATAGTTAAGTAAAATTATATTTACAATGAAAAATGATTGAAATAAAGTGATTGTTTTAAAATAAATTTAGCAATCAAAAAAAAAAGTGAGATTTTACAATAAATTTTACCACATGGTAATTTTTTTTATTAAATCTATTTGGATTGGATAAGTTGAAGATAAAAATATAATATATTGAATTATTAAGTACTCATGATATTAAATCTAAAAGGGGACGTATATACACAATATAAAAGTTATTTGGTGTATAATTACAAATAAGTCTCAATGAAATGTAAATAGAGACAAAATCCATTACCTTATGCTCACTTTCTGGTTGAAGGTGACATAACCTCACATATAGTGGTTTTAAAAATTTTATTAACATAATAATTCATCATATTAATATTTATAATATCATATATCATCCATTCATAACCTCTTACTACCCATTCATTAACAATCATTCATTATTCACATTATTTCATGTCTTTAATTGCCTTGTTTTCTAATGAGTGTTCTATCACAAAAGATCCAATTCTAGCATATTTTATATAGTTTCATGATCTAAAAAATAATAATCATTAAAAAATAGTTAGGTTATTATATATATTATAATTTTAAAACTAGTCAAGAATGATTTTTAAGAAAAATTTAGTATGGTATGATCTTGGAGACGTTAGGCTGGACGTACGCATGAGTACAATTTTCTATTTTTCAATGATCAATATGGAAAGGAAGTAAGTAATATTATCCATTTAAATAAATATAATAATATCATTAAAACCATACCTTATAGTTATATATATATATATATCATTTATGTGGAGTGGTCATGAATATAGAGTCACATCTCTTGGTGAATGTTGTAGTCCCCTCACACACAAACAATGATATTTTCTTCATTGTGGGAAAAAGTTAAGAAAATAAAATTATATTTTATAGTTTTAGAAAAAAATATTTAACTAATATACGAATTATTTCATGTATATAATATATAATCACCAACATTATTTCTTATCACCTTCCATGTAAAGCGTTTGTGAAAGGTAAATTACATCACTTCATGAGGTGGTATTCTTATGTATGTAAGAGAGACATTATCATGTCTCCTAATGAATGAACAGTAGTAAATTTTTTAGGATATAATGAATCCATATTTTTAAAAATTATATATTATATATATATATATATATTTATACTTTATATCCATAATAATATCCTACCATGTGATGTGGTAATTTAAAAATAAACAACACAAGTTCCTTAGGTGCTTGTTTAGAGTACACACGAACATTGATTTTGTAACCCATTTGATGGAAGTGAATATGGTAATAAGAATTACTCTTAATAAATAAATAATTAAATTTAATATACTGATGTTATTATATCATCATGGCCTTTAAATAATTGATGGATGTGGAGAAGGAAAAAATGAAGACCCTCACTAAAGAACATTACCTGTTCATCGAGTATCCTCTTTATGTTTTCCCAAAAGCCTAAAAAGTTAGATTTATACCCAAAATAATGCATCTAGTATGAGTTATTAAAGGTGGTATGTGATATTATAATTTATTGGATGATATAATGTTCTTTTAATTTGTGAGGAATTGAGGGGAGTGAGTACCCTAGAATAGTGGAGGAGGAGAGACACATTTATGAATACCCAAAATTATTTACTATTGGGAGGTGAATATTAACTAAAGTATATCCATGATTTATAATTAATTATATTTTTGGATGATATGGTCAATCAAAACATCCAATACATGATTGAACTACTATTTTTAACTTTTTGTTCCCCAATATGTACATTTCTATATTTCTTCATTTTTTCTATTTTGGGAATTATCCTTCAATAATAACTTATTCCTTACAAAAAAAGTAAAATTATACATAATATATAATTTGGATCCAATGATTCTAAATATTAAATCATATTTTTAAATAAAAATACTATTTTTTTTGGAAAATTAATTTTAACAGAATAATATGTAATGTAAAAAAACACTACTTTAACCATATATACACTAAAAATGTTTTTACTACTTAGGGGTCAATATATTAACTATAAAAGAAAAATTGTTCCATGAATGAAACATATAAAAAATTTATTATAATTTTAAAATAACTTGATATATGATACAAGTTTAAGTAATTTTAAATCATTTAATAAAATATAATTTATCATAAAGTAAAAACAATGTCAGTTTCGGAATCATTCATTTAAAATGAATTTGAAAATATCAAATTAATGATGGATTTATAATATATATTGTTACCATCTCATCAAAAATATATATTTTTCAAAAATATAATGTAACATAACAATTCATTCAATTTACTTTACTTTTATTATTTTTAGAATTAGTTAATTTATTTTGTATGAACTAAATAATTATTGAGTTGGAATTTCATAAAATTATTATGATTCTAATTCATTTCTAAAAATAATTAAAAATTATAATGATAAAAAATTTGTATATTTTTGAATAAAATATGTATAACTAAACCAATGATGTCTTTTCTTATCCCAAATCATTACAGATATTAATGGGGGAAATGTATCTTTTTTTGTCATTTTCATTAGTTAACTTATTTTATTTTTCATATTCAATGAAAACTCACCAAGAATAACATGTTTTAGAGGCATTGGATTCCATTGTCTATATAAACTCATTAAATAAATTTATATAATATTTTTGGTCATTTTCACTCTTACCATTCTAGCTTAACCCCCCGGTGAACCCAATTTTACCTTAACCATGTTAATTAATTTTTATTACATTCACTATTAATCTTGGTAAAAAAACATTTTTACCTTATTAGAGAATACAAATTAATTTTATTTCAAATATTTAACAAAATATTCTTGTAACAGCCCGAGATTTTATGAAAAATATTCTTAATGTCTTGTGTTGTACGCTACACCAAAAGGAGCTTGCACAACACGCATCTTTGACTTGCCTTGCATTACACACAATTGCAACCTTCCTCGATAGCGTGTGTAGTACGCAATACTGAGTTTCACTAAACAACGATATGCTATTAAAATATTATTATAACTAGCCGTTATGAATAGTAATAACCACCTTTTAAAATTTTAGAAGTTTTAGCTCTCAAAATGGACTTCAATTTTGGATTCGTAGTATCAAATTTAGCCTAAGGTGAAATTTTGGCACTTTTTGGATAACTTTCATATTTTGATGAATAGTGAAAATTACTAAATTTTAGTTAAAAACAACTTTTTCAATCGAAATAATTAATAGTGATAAATTATTAATTTGAGTGGTTTTAAAGTATATTTAGAATATATTTTTACAATTTAATACAATGTTGGTCATTGGATGTAATTTCACATTTAAACCAGACATAAACAAGTGTCAATCTTTTGATAGATATTGTTTCTTAAAAACACGCTATTTTTTTAACAGCGGGATTTAATTATAAAATTAATTAATGAAACTTCTATGTTATGAATTTGGTAAAATAGACTTCATTTTTGAATTCGGAATATGAAATATAGCTTAGGATGAAATTTTGGCATTGTTCTGAAAAACATCAATTTTTGATGAATAGTGAAACTACTAAGTGGTAGTTAAAAAATTAATTTCTTCATAAATCTTAATTTTACCGCTTATGTGAATGGAATTTCAAAAATCCGAGAGACACGGTTGATGTCAGTAAGTAAAATGTGGTTCAATGAGATGAAAATAATTTTTGGTGAATAGTAACTTTTTACTTTTTTTTACCACGGTTAAAAGTAAATAGGGTAATTAAGGGTAGAAATGATATTATTATTACCCTAACACATGTCCTAATTCTATTGGACAAGTGTAATTCGACCAAAAACAAACTTAGTAATAAAATATTACCATTTAGGCCCACTTGGATTAGATTAGGACATTTATTATTAATTTATTTAAAGAAGGGTTAAAAGAGTTAAAATCAATGTTTATTTACTAAAACATTTTTAATATCGGGTTATATATAAGATAAATTCGACTATAAATATTCATTAGAAAGCTAAAAAGATTTCCTATATAATGGTAGTTTATTTGTAATTTTTAGACATTAAATAATTTAATTTATTTATGACACAATGATGATGCAGTAATTATCTTATTAATGAAATATTGACATAATTGATGTTATAAACACAAAAATAAATGTAATTTGAGACTTTTTATGAATTCCACTAATTTTATAAGTTACTATGATATATTAGTGTTGATTTAATCCACTTGTTTTGAACATATAATTCTGTTATGACTTTCACAAAAATAATATATCAAATAGTGTCAAAATTGACACAAAATAGTTTTTAAATCAAATATTATATTATTAATTGTAATTTTATTCCTAAAAATCTAAGGTTCGGCCAAATGACTTATATAAGGATATATATATTAATAATAAACAATTTGGGGTTCGTTTGGCATGTTATAGTAAGTGTATTAACCATATAGTGAAAGAAAACAAAAAGACATGGTAAAAGTTAAATTATTTAACTTAGAGTTAAATCTAATTGATAAGGTTAAAATAATACCCTAAACTTGTCTAAATTATATTGGATGATAGGATTTCGACCCATCTCCACTTTAGATTCGAAATAAGACCCTTTGGAACCATTATAAACCGATTTTGACTTTAATATAAAATAATATTTTGAGATATTCCTATGGTGCACCTCTCCTCCCTTATAAAAGGGCACCTCCTCCCCCTCCTCCTCACACCAATTTGAGCACTCAAGCTCGGCCAACCCCTGCCAAAATCTCTTATCCACTTCCCTAGAAACATCCTAGAGGTTCTGGTCTTCCTCAAAGACCAATTTTAGTGCCCTAAGAGGAGGTCTCAAAGAGGCGCTTCAAAGAAGAGGTAATTACCGTTACCAATTCTTTCATCTTTATTTCTTCTTCCTCTTCTTCTTCTTAGGTTGTTTAATTATGAAGTAATAACATCAGTATCACTCATATACTGATGTGTTATTATTAGTATGAAACAACCCTATTTCACCATCTATCCATCCTACGGAAAAAGAAATCACCGCGCGTGCGTACGTACGGAATACCGTCTCCACGCCGTGGTGTAATCTATTTTCCACCACCACCTTAAATGGATGGGTATAATGGTGTAAAGAATAACTATACATAGTTATTACAACATCATATTGATTCTGATATATTGTATAATCCACTCCAATTCAATTCAATATTTATGGAAATGATATCATCGCCCGTGCGTACGTACGGACTACCGTCTCCACGACGCGATGAGATTCATTCTCCATGTTAACCATTTAAGAATGATTATAAAGTATATATAAGAAATAATAATGAAATATATGACATTATAAAGCTACTGGATTTATGTATATATATATATATGTATGTCATCTACTTACTTCCATTCAAGACAATAAGGAAAGGAAAACAGCGTTCATGCGTACGTACGGACTACCGTCTCCATGAACGGTGTTTTTCATTTCATTTATCTATCTATTATATATATATATATATAATGAATATATATGATATATAAATAATATTTTATATTCTGGAAGTAAGTAAATTATGATATAAGTAATAATAATATCAATAACAACAAGTCAAAACACCTACGATAAATGAAACGATTTTACCCAAAACGCTTCTTTAACATGGAATTTACAAAAGAACGGGTAATATAATGTCATAAGTGAACCATATATGATAATAATGAATATGATTCTGTAATAAGTCAATGACATTATTTAAATCATTATACAGGAGGTTCGGACACATACGAATCAAATCGGACCTAAGGTAAGGGAAATATCACAATCTCATTTTTATCCGAGATTGTTTATACTGTAGTATTTACTGGGGTGTATTTTATCATCCATATCCATATTTCCTCAATATGAAATATTATTTCCATCCACCTACAATTGTTTAAATCCAATTTTACCCTTTGGTGAGTTTTTAGTAAAAGATATGAAAGGAATCTTTTGTCGTTTTTCGTACGAGGTACTTTTTTGACTTTTCCGACAAAAGTACGAAGAATGTTTTTTTTAACTTATACGGCATGAATGGATTTCTAAAACATTATTTCCAAGAAGTTTCCTTTATAAGTATTCAAGTTTATTTTTAAAATTGTATGACATGTTAAGAAAGGAAAAGTGTTTTTGAAGTAGAAAGGATATTTTCCTCAAGAATGGAGTTCAAGTGTTTTATCAAAATTATTTTCCATCTAAGATAATATAGGGTTCTGTTTTTATCCCTATTATTACATTGATTTGATTATGTTGTGAGGGAATTATTTTTTATGAAGTCATTTACATTATATGATTTGTTTTATGATGTCATGATGTTTCAAGAATCCCATTTTTGTTACATGTGTTATGCGATGATGTATGAATTATGATTATGTGGCACACATAAGAAAGGATTCATTATAAGATGGGTGGGACCTATATCTCCCTCCAATGCATTGGGTAAAGATTTTATATCTCATGAGATAGACATGGCTGGAATGGTAGGTTATACCGGTTCAGTGAAACAGGACTGAAACGAGGGTTACTCGATTCAGAAAAGGGACTTTGTCCACTAAGATAGTCTTGGCAATGAGTCTTGACTAACAAGAAATGATTCTCTATGATTATGTGTGAATTCCACAAAGTTTCATGTTTTAAGTTATGATTATCTTGATTACATTTCACTGCCATGATTTACCCCATGTTATGAAATTATGATCTCTTTTGCAGGTTAAGATTTCCAAAAGTTATGTGCTTATGTATATGATGTGATCGATATTTCTTTTGTTTACCCTTACTGAGCATTTGAGCTCACCCTTTTATGTTTTCTTTTCCCCAGGTTATAAAGAATGGTTTTAGGTAAAAAAAAGGAAGATCTTTATGGGAGATATTGAGGATCTTTCACCACGATTAGAAGATTACATTCCGAGTTTCCAAAGACACTAAACTATTACGATCCTTGTGTGTGTGTTTTTTTTATGTACTAAGTATTCTGTAAAAGTAATGTAATGTTCATGTACGTTAGGCTTCGGGTCTCTACAGTTGGTATCAGAGGAAAGGTTTAGTCAACCTTTGAAAACTAGGATGCGAAAACGTTAGTGAGATCCCTAGAGATATTTCTAAGGTATGTCTAGTGATGTCCCTAAGGTTAAGTATACGTATAGGTTATAGTACTAGAACTACGCTAACAATCATAGAATTAAACCTAAGATGTTAGATATTGAAGGTACTCCCCCTTTATTATGTTGTTTTCCCTAGCATGATTTTTGCCTCTCACACTATTCTTTTTGGGTTTTAGACGATGGCTGGAACCCGAAGGAACCGTGTTGATCAATGCAATGGACAATGCAATGGTTGTCCTCCTGAACGAACAAATGTTATGGGAGATGGAGTGCAAAATCTTATTTCTATACTTACACAAGCTATGAATCATTCTGGACTTCCAAATGAGCAGAGAAGGGAACAATATTCTATTGAGTCCTTCATGAGGCAACGTCCACCTTCTTTCAGTGGGACTTCTGATCCACTTTTTGCTGAACAATGGATCAGTACCACTGAAAAGATATTTTCAGTTCTTCAATGTTATGAACATGATAAAGTCATCTTAGCAGTATATCGTTTGGAAGGTGAAGCTGATCAATGGTGGAATCATATCAAGAATACGAGGCCAAGAGATGAAATTGAGTCCATGGAATGGGACGAGTTCAAGAACTTGTTTTTCATTAAGTACTTCCCTCGTATTCTTAGAACAAAGATGGAGAAAGAGTTTCTTGAACTAAAGAAAAAGGATGATGAATCTGTTGGTATATACAAAGCAAATTTTACAAGACTTGCAAGGTATGCATCTGGCATTATCATCCAACCTGAAAGTAAAGTTGATCGATTTTTCAGTGGCTTAAAACCAAGTCTTCGAAGGGCATTAGCTATAAGAGACTTCAGTAGCTATGAAGAAATTGTGCGTTGTGCTATCAAGGTAGAAATGGAAGTTTGTGTTACATATCCATCTTATGGTTTTGAAAAGAAACAAAAGATGGAGTTCAAGGAGAAATCTCAGAATAATGGTGAAAAGAAGATGAATGTTTCCTTATGCATAAAGTGTGGAAAGAATCATGGTGGAGATTGTCTTAAAGGGACTATAAAATGTTTTAAGTGTGGAAAAGAAGGTCATCGAGTAGCTGAGTGTCGAAGTAATGGAAAAAGGGATTCTAATGATGTGAATAAAGCAAACACGGCATAGAACGCACCACCAACACTTCAATGCTTCAAGTGCAAGGAAATGGGGCATTATGCAAATAAATGCCCTAATCCAAGGGTTAGTGATGATCAACATGAGCAACCACTTAAAGCAAAGGACAAAGGGAAGTCACATGTGATCACTATTGGCGATGTTGAATATGATAACGATGTGGTGGAATGATTAAGTGTTTATTTAATGGGATTTCCAAAATAATGTTGTATCATAAAGTATTGGAATATTTATGTATTGGTCTAATGTGGTATTCAAAGTGATTCAAATATTTTTGGAAATAAGATGATATGCACATAATAAAGGGAAAACGAGAAAATGAAATGTTTAACAGTATTCATGAGCTCATGATTGATATAAGGACTAAGTGATATTATTGTTCGAGTATATAGAATTTTGAGGATTTTGGTATGTGGAAAGTGTTAAATTTTAACTGCATTCATGTTTTCACTAAGGTTTTCAAGAGAATACATGATTAAGGACTTTGAATGTTTGGAATGTGACCAACAAAACATATCTTATGATATATGGGGATCAACGATGGTGTTAAATCTCTGGTAATCATTTTCACTATGTTGTGAGAGTGGACTACAGTATTATGCATAAGCCTAAAGATTAGAATGGATTATGTTGTACATAAGTTAGTATTGTTTAAGGATAGAAGATTTTCGATATTATTGATGGGATGTTATAGTAATGTAGTTTTAGAAAAATGACAACCTGCAGGACGGGCGACAGCCCATCGCGTCGGGCAAGGCTGTAGGAATTGAACCCACAACCGAAGTGCGACTGGCCTTTATCGCCTACCACTGACCTACAGGAAGACCCTGTTTAGTAGAAACTAGTTTTATTATATTAAGAAGTATGATATATAAAGTATAAGTCCATTTTAGGAACCATATATGATTAATCTCACTATAGATCGACTTATGTATATAAATTTTGCTAACCTTTTGAGACAGATGGAATGACTCGTCATTCTATCACATGATCTTCTAACACTTCACGAATAACAAATTCAACTTCATTTATTTAAGAGATGATGTGGAAATTGTTAAAGGAACGAACAAAAGTTAGGTTGTACCAACATAAAGTAAGTATTTATTCTAATTCAAATTCTTCAACTTTAGGGAAACGATCTTGAAAACCAAAAATGTTTTCCTAGTGATCTTATATCTGATGAATCAGATGGTACCTTAGATCGTCACAAATTTATGGATTTGTGATTATTGGCTTTTCCATAGCCATGTTCTCTACCACTCTCCATCAGAACATGATGGTTAGATTTCTCTTCCATATCCATATTTTCACCTATGTGGAAACCCAATGATTAGTTTATTTGGGTAACCGTTACGTTTCATACTTTTGTTTTTAAAGATTGGTTTTGATATTCCTTTTTACGATGTGGGTTTCTATTAAATAAACTTTCGAATAGTAAACCATTTATAACCCCGACGAATTTCGAGGGCGAAATTCATTTTAAGGGGGGTAGAATGTAACAGCCCGAGATTTTATGAAAAATATTCTTAATGTCTTGTGTTGTACGCTACACCAAAAGGAGCTTGCACAACATGCATCTTTGACTTGCCTTGCATTACACGCAATCGCAACCTTCCTCGATAGCGTGTGTAGTACACAATACTGAGTTTCACTAAACAACGATATGCTATTAAAATATTATTATAACTAGCCGTTATGAATAGTATTAACCACCTTTTAAAATTTTAGAAATTTTAGCTCTCAAAATGGACTTCATTTTTGGATTCGTAGTATCAAATTTATCCTAAGGTGAAATTTTGGTACTTTTTGGATAACTTTCATATTTTGATGAATAGTGAAAATTACTAAATTTTAGTTAAAAACAACTTTTTCAATAAAAATAATTAATAGTGATAAATTATTAATTTGAGTGGTTTTAAAGTATATTTAGAATATATTTTTACAATTTAATACAATGTTGGTCATTGGATGTAATTTCACATTTAAACCAGACATAAACAAGTGTCAATCTTTTGATAGATATTGTTTCTTAAAAACACGCTATTTGTTTTAACAGCAGGATTTAATTATAAAATTAATTAATGAAACTTATATGTTATGAATTTGGTAAAATAGACTTCATTTTTGAATTCGGAATATGAAATATAGCTTAGGATGAAATTTTGGCATTGTTCTGAAAAACATCAATTTTTGATGAATAGTGAAACTACTAAGTGGTAGTTAAAAAATTAATTTCTTCATAAATCTTAATTTTACCGCTTATGTGAATGGAATTTCAAAAATACGAGAGACACGGTTGATGTCAGTAAGTAAAATGTGGTTCAATGAGATGAAAATAATTTTTGGTGAATAGTAACTTTTTACTTTTTTTTACCACGGTTAAAAGTAAATAGGGTAATTAAGGGTATAAATGATATTATTATTACCCTAACACATGTCCTAATTCTATTGGACAAGTTTAATTCGACCAAAAACAAACTTAGGAATAAAATATTACCATTTAGGCCCACTTGGATTAGATTCGGACATTTATTATTAATTTATTTAAAGAAGGGTTAAAAGAGTTAAAATCAAAGTTTATTTACTAAAACATTTTTAATATGGGGTTATACATTAGATAAATTAGACTATAAATATTCATTAGAAAACTAAAGAGATTTCCTATATAATGGTAGTTTATTTGTAATTTTTAGACATTAAATAATTTAATTTATTTATGACACAATGATGATGCAGTAATTATCTTATTAATGAAATATTGACATAATTGATGTTATAAACACAGAAATAAATGTAATTTGAGACTTTTTATGAATTACACTAATATTATAAGTTACTATGATATATTAGTGTTGATTTAATCAACTTGGTTCGAACATATAATTCTGTTATGACTTTCAAAAAAATCATATATCAAATAGTGTCAAAATTGACACAAAATAGTTTTTAAATCAAATATTATATTATTAATTGTTATATTATTCCTAAAAATCTAAGGTTCGGCCAAATGACTTAGATAAGGATATATATATTAATAATAAACAATTTGGGGTTCGTTTGGAATGTTATTGTAAGTGTATTAACCATATAGTGAAAGAAAACAAAAAGACATGGTAAAAGTTAAATTATTTAACTTAGAGTTAAATCTAATTGATAAGGTTAAAATAATACCCTAAACTTGTCTAAATTATATTTTATGATATTATTTCGACCCATCTCCACTTTAGCTTCTAAATAAGACCCTTTGGAACCATTATAAACCGATTTTGACTTTAATATAAAATAATATTTTGAGATATTCCTAAGGTGCCCCTCTCCTCCCTTATAAAAGGGCACCTCCTCCCCCTCCTCCTCACACCAATTTGAGCACTCAAGATCGGCCAAACCCTGACAAAATCTCTTCTCCACTTCCCTAGCAACATCCTAGAGGTTCTGTTCTTCCTCAAAGACCAATTTTAGTGCCCTAAGAGGTGGTCTCAAAGAGGCGCTTCAAAGAAGAGGTAATTACCGTTACCAATTCTTTCATCTTTATTTCTTCTTCCTCTTATTCTTCATAGGTTGTTTCATTATGAAGTAATAACATCAGTATCACTCATATACTGATGTGTTATTATAAGTATGAAACAACCCTATTTCCCCATCTATCCATCCTACGGAAAAAGAAATCACCGCGCGTGCGTACGTACGGAATACCGTCTCCACGCCGTGGTGTAATCTATTTTCCACCACCACCTTACATGGATGGGTATAATGGTGTAAAGAATAACTATACATAGTTATTACAAAATCATATTGATTCTGATATATTGTATAATCCACCCCAATTCAATTCAATATTTATGGAAATGATATCATCGCTCGTGCGTACGTACGGACTACCGTCTCCACGACGCGATGAGATTCATTCTCCATGTTAACCATTTAAGAATGATTATAAACTATATATAAGAAATAATAATGAAATATATGACATTATAAAGCTACTGTATTTATGTATATATATATATGTATGTCATCTACTTACTTCCATTCAAGACAATAAGGAAAGGAAAACAGCGTTCATGCGTACGTACGGACTACCGTCTCCATGAACGGTGTTTTTCATTTCATTTATCTATCTATTATATATATATATATATACTGAATATATATGATATATAAATCATATTTTATATTCTGGAAGTAAGTAAATCATGATATAAGTAATAATAATATCAATAACAACAAGTCAAAACACCTACGATAAATGAAACGATTTTACCCAAAACGCTTCTTTAACATGGAATTTACAAAAGAACGGGTAATATAATGTCATAAGTGAACCATATATGATAACAATGAATATGATTCTGTAATAAGTCAATGACATTATTTAAATCATTATACAGGAGGTTCGGACACATACGAAGCAAATCGGACCTAAGGTAAGGGAAATATCACAATCTCATTTTTATCTGAGATTGTTTATACTTTAGTATTTACTGGGGTGTATTTTATCATCCACATCCATATTTCCTCAATATGTAATATTATTTCCATCCACCTACAATTGTTTAAATCCAATTTTACCCTTTAGTGAGTTTTTAGTAAAAGATATGAAAGGAATCTTTTGTCGTTTTTCGTACGAGGTACATTTTTGACTTTTCCGACAAAAGTACGAAGAATGTTTTTTTAACTTATACGGCATGAATGGATTTCTAAAACATTATTTCCAAGAAGTTTCCTCTATAAGTATTCAAGTTTATTTTTAAAATTGTATGACATGTTAAGAAAGGAAAAGTGTTTTTGAAGTAGAAAGGATATTTTCCTCAAGAATGGAGTTCAAGTGTTTTATCAAAATTATTTTCCATCTAAGATAATATAGGGTTATGTTTTTATCCCTATTATTACATTGATTTGATTATGTTGTGAGGGAATTATTTTTTATGAAGTCATTTACCTTATATGATTTGTTTTAAGACGTCATGATGTTTCAAGAATCCCATTTTTGTTACATGTGTTATGCGATGATGTATGATTTATGATTATGTGGCACACATAAGAAAGGATTCATTATAAGATGTGTGGGACCTATATCTCCCTCCAATGCATTGGGTAAAGATTTTATATCTCATGAGATAGACATGGCTGGAATGGTAGGTTATACCGGTTCAGTGAAACAGGACTGAAACGAGGGTTACTCGATTCAGAAAAGGGACTTTGTCCACTAAGATAGTCTTGGCAATGAGTCTTGACTAACAAGATATGATTCTCTATGATTATGTGTGAATGCCACAAAGTTTCATGATTTAAGTTATGATTATCTTGATTACATTTCACTACCATGATTTACCCCATGTTATGAAATTATGATCTCTTTTGCAGGTTAAGATTTCCAAAAGTTATGTGCTTATGTATATGATGTGATCGATATTTCTTTTGTTTACCCTTACTGAGCATTTGAGCTCACCCTTTTATGTTTTCTTTTCCCCAGGATATAAAGAATGGTTTTAGGTAAAAAAAAGGAAGATCTTTATGGGAGATATTGAGGATCTTTCACCACGATTAGAAGATTACATTCTGAGTTTCCAAAGACACTAAACTATTACGATCCTTGTGTGTGTGTTTTTTTTATGTACTAAGTATTCCGAAAAAGTAATGTAATGTTCATGTACGTTAGGCTTCGGGTCTCTACAATTCTGAATACATTTCATAAAATTTGAAATTTTGAATTTTAAATTAATCTCATATACATGGAGACGAAGCATGTTTTTAAAGTAAATATGTTCATATGTTTACAAAGATTTTATATCTAAATTCATTGTCAATATGATTAAAATAAAATAATTTTAATTAATATATATTAAATTACACTAAATTTACATTTCAACCAATCCAAAATATAATTTAAATTAAAAATAATTTAATTGAAAATGTATTATTCCATTAAAATTCATTATTTTTCACTATACATAATAAATGAATCTTTTCCAAAAAATACCTAAAATTCAAAAAAGATAATTAAGAAATTACACATTTAAATATAAAGATTATTTTTCTATTTATTTTGAAAATTGGTAAAATTTAATATTAAATTATGTGTGTGAATTAATATTAAACCATGTTTTCATAAAATATTAGTTTTCAGAAAACATTTTCATTTTATTTTAAATTATTCATATTTTATTTATAATCAACAAATAACTAATAAAAATGTGTAATATATATAGTTAATTTGTAATTTAGATAATCATTCTTAAATCCTATATTCTAATGACTAGGTAGTAACTAATATATAATAGTATTATATATATTTTATAGTTCCATAAAACACGGTCTTTCATGTAACTCAAGGAAAACTCAATGTTGCGTGTAATGAAATTTATTGAAGATATTGATTTTATTTGAAAAATAAATATATCATAAAGTATTAAATTTTAATATTACCATCTATGATTTATATTTTCTTACACATATTATATTGTATATAATATTTTTTATTTTAGAAATTTTGGGGTGTTACAATCTCTCAGCCTTAAATAAATTGAATTTTCATTTTTTAAACATGATCTCGATAATCAAGTGTTTTATATTTTCAAATTCCATTGAATGAATATACACATCATAAAAGGGTTAATAAAATATCCTCTTAATAGTATTGAAAGGGAAGTACAAATGTCATTTGGAGTAATCACATAATAGGTTACTGAGTTGGAGAATAGAGGTGGGAAATGAAATCATGGACATGGAAGAGAAAACTAACAACCAAATAATGTTGGAGAGTGACAAAGAACATAGATCACAAGAATGTGGGTGATCTAGATATGGTTAAAAACCCAAAAATCATAAACCAAATATGTGTTAAAAAGGTCATTGGTATCATCAGGAATGGAGGTAATATGATAAAATTTGATTTTAAGATCTTTTTTCCTAAAGATAATGAACTTTCATGAGAAGATAAACTTACGTGATTTAATTCTATTTTATAAGCACAATATCATGCTCTGTTTTTTTCTTTATCAATTCCCACATAATATCTTACTCAAAAAATGATGTTGAATTTGTTTTACCTAAGGCACTAACAAATCATGAGATCTATATTAGAATAATAAATCATTCCACTGATCTTCAGTTTTCATTATAACATATTTCGTAACACAGGTTATCCAATATTCATAAATATTAATAAATTGAAGTAATATGTTAATAAAAAAATCTATTCCAAAGTTAAAATTAAAAAATTTCCTAAATTGTTAACCTTATGACCCTAAAAAATACTACGATCCATATCTTTAGAAAGATGGTCTCTAAATTTCCAAAATAAACTTATCTTTAATTATTTTCAAGGTAGGTAGTAGAACCCAATTTAAATTATCTATATCAATCATCGAATTATCCCAAAATCATTATCTCAACATCAAGAACATATTAAGGGTCCTCAATCATGTGTTTTCTAAGAAGTTACTTTTCCACTAGAACACTTTTCTTTGTACCATTAAATACATTATTTCAAATATTTTAATAAATAATATGAAATTACAATCCTTATACAATTCATAATACTTATAATGATAATATCATCAATAAAATAATTTTAAAACATATTTATGGGATCCAAATACAAAAAATAGTAACCATTCTTCTTCATTTGTTTTAATAGTATAATCATGACATTGAGCATATGGATTCTTCTCATGAATATTCCTCTGATGATTAGAGAATTAATTTTCTTAGTAACCCATTTCTTTATAGTAGAATCATTTCACATTTTAATTTTCATTCTTTCCCATGAAATAATCAGCTTGGTGTCCTTTTTCTCCATGCATATAGAGAACTTATATTCCCTTAACGAATGTACTGGATATATCTTTCCACAATTATTACATGTGGGAAAATATTACATTCTTTTTCCCCCTTATCCATTTTTTTGATTTGCGATCCTATTATTCATTGGATATCCTATAGTGTATTAGTAGTTATATAATTTTTTATTTATCTTTATATAATACAGAAATATTTAATTATGTTAAAAAAAATTGAGAGACCAATGCACTTTACATTATTGACTTGATCCCATCAAATAAATGGTCAATATTTCACTCCTCGATGCATATTTATTCTATAAAATTCCTATAAACCCATTTAATTGTTGTTTCATACTCAATAACACTTTATTATTCATTTTTATTTAATCTTAGTATTATTGTATTCACTTTAATTTGTTTCACATGAGGCAATTTGTCACGACCCGTCCTCAGGGCCCGTGCCGTGACTACCGCAAGCCCACCTTCCATAGGCCAGGGGTTGGTGACTAGCACCAAGGAGTAAATCCTAGTAAAAAGGGAAGGCATTGCCTTTGTAATGTAAACAAGCACCACAGAGTAAGCAAGAGGAAGAAGTAAACACTAAGTAAAAACTGGTACAACAGTAAGTGCGAAAAAGTAAGTGGGCCAGTATACAAACCCAAACTGAAAGTAAAGCCGCAACGTCGAGCTGTCCACTAGAAATCCCACCTGAAGGGTGGGTACAGATAGCCTCCACTGCTCCTCGGGTCTAGCCGACTACTCCGAGTACGTCCCGCCCAGTGGTCCACCTCCAGGTACCGTCTTGCTCCGCCAGGCTCAACCACGATCAGCGTTGTCCGTCGTCTGCAACCAACACAACATAGTGCGGGCGTAGACCGTGCAGGGGTGAGTATAAGCTACTCAGTAGGGACCCCGAGACCCTCGAAGGTCTCCCCGAATCCACAAAGGAAAGATTCAATCACAAAGTAACATCCGACACTGCTTAGGTATATGCCCATACATATACCTAAGTCATCAATTCTCGTTCGGCTCCAACATCCGAGCCCAAGTACAACCCAGTCCACACAGGAAAGAAAAATGTAAACCCATACAGGATAGCACAACACAATCCACAAAGGAAAGAATAACATGGTTTCATCTCACACAGGAATACTTCTTTGTATGACGATAGAGATGATCGGGTATTGCCACTGATTCATCTAATTCGTCGGACCCACAAAGGACCGATAGGTACTAACCCCCGCAATGACCCACAAAGGATCTGACCCACACAGGATCGATAGGTAACTAACCCCCGCAATGACCCACAAAGGATCTGACCCACACAGGATCGATAGGTAACTGACCCCCGCAATGACCCACACAGGATTGGACCCACACAGGATCTGTAGGAGCTGGCCCACACAGGACCGCTGAGCGCTAACCCACACAGGATCAGTAGCACTGACCCACAAAGGATCGTTGAGTGCTGTAGTCGTCTCCGTCGAATCCACTGAGGATCTATGCACAGTCTCCGTCGTCGAAATAGCAGTTGCAGCCAGCTCTAGGGTTCCCGCACACAGCAAACTCATTCGGGAGGGTCCGCTCCACGAGCCGAGAGGCTGATACATCAACTGACACATATTCCAGAGTTGATGTATCCAAAAGTTCCGTATCGACAATAGGAACTCAACGTCGCAGACGGCGCGTCAATCAGACGCCCGATCTGAGAGTTATTGGCTTTTTCGTCCTAGGGGCCCGGTTGGTTTTTAAGTCAAACCAGCCCGACCGTACTCCACCTGCGTCCAAACCTTGGGTGGAGTAATCCAAAAGATACGTCTCACTTTGAGGAATCCATCAAAGTCGACGGCACGCCAATCGGACGTCCGGAGCTCAAGTTATGAGTGTTTCCGCTCCGAGGGCCCTGTTGGTTTCATGTACGAACCAACCCGGATGAACCCAAAGTATTCCGAAACCTTGAGTGCGATATACCGAAACGACCGTCTTGATCCAAGGATCGCATCACCGCTGACGGCGTGTCGTTCAGATGCCCGTATCTCATGTTATGAGCAAAAGACAAAAAATGTCTGAAAACGGGGGTATGGGCCCGGACCGACCCGAGTTCGGGTCCGACCCGGCCGGCGTGGCCCGGCCCTGCCAGGGAGGCCCGGCCCGGCCGGGGCATGACCCGACCCGGCCGGCACGGGCGCGGCCCGACTACCGGGGTCGGCTCGGCCAGCTACGGCCGAGCGGCGCGGGGGTGCGCTGCCCCCGCGTGAAGGAAAGCCGCGGCCCCGCGTGGGGCCGCTCTGTGTCACCGGACGCGACGCAAGGCCGTGTCCCTTCCTCCGCGGTCCTGCGCGGCCGCGGTACCGGCCAGTGCTGCCGCGGTGGGTCTTCTTGGCGGCGCGCCGGGCACCGCCGCGTCCTGGCGGCCGGCCGCCGCCTCCAGTCGACAACGCCGGCGTGGCACGCCAGTGAGAACTTCCGCGGACCACCAGACGCGCTCCGGTGGTCCGTTTTGCCTGCGGTTTGCTCCTACAGCTCTCATGGGATCCGAACTTTGATGCGAAGGCCTCCAATCACCATTCCAATCCCATTTCGTAAACACCGTTAATCCGCGCATCAATGAAAAACCGCGGAGGGTTGTCGGGTCGTGTTTGTTTGGCCCGCACCCTCCGCGTTAGGTGATAACAATTGGGAATAATAATCAACACATGAAAACATAACAAGGCACAATTTTAAGAAATTATAATTGAACATTGTTCTGGGATATTTGCTTTGGAAGAAACAACCATGGGAATAAAAATTATTCTCAAATAAAACCCCTACCTCGTAGTAGTCGTCGAACGAGAGTTCTTCACGGAATTGACCGTCACGGAAGAAGAGGATCGTCACATCACGTAAGGGCATCACGTCGTCGCGGTATACGGCGTCGTGTCGAAGATCTCTGAGGGTAAATAAAACACACAGATTTAATCTCACGAATTAAATCCATGTGAAGGATAAAATCCACAAAGGAATTAACGATTTGAAAACTCCTACCTCAAGCAGTTGATCGAAGATTTGTTGCGGGGAAAGAACGTCGCGGAAGAAGCTTCGTGGAAGGAGAACTGTCAGCGTTGTGGAACACGACATCATGTCGTCGATCTCCGAGGGATCGGCATTCTTCACGTTCTTCATGTTCTTCGCGTTCTTCGCGAGGAGGATGAAGGTACAGATTCTCCAAATCCTCTCAACAATCAACCCGTCAACAAAAGAAAAAGGTGTTGGTCTTATTTTATTATTACACCAACAATTTGAAAACATGTTGAGAAACGAACCATTAATTCGGTGAATTAATGGTAACGACTTAACTATCTACTTAATAGGAGCGTTTAAGAGTTTTAGAAAATGCTCTAGTTGACTTTCATTAAAGAGGAGTTTTTGCAGGTGCGTTACTTAGAGGAAAAGAAAAGGTGGGGTTCGTGTGGGCCCCACCTCACAAAAATCCTACCAAGAGGGTAGGATATTTTGGATTGCACCCTATCCGCTTCAACTTTTCTGAAGTGGATTTAAGTGGATTTTAAGTGGCTTTAAGTGAAATAAAAATAAAGTTGTCGCACCACATTATTTTATTTCTTAACTTAACCCCAAAAATTTAAAAACTACACCCGAGCAAACGCAACTCCGGAAGAGGCGTTTCTAAGCAAAAATCAGCACCGTGATTCCATCGGTGCCCTCAGAATTCGATTCCGAGCACCGGTTCAAAAGTTAGAAAAACCCGCTCATTTGTTCACTGAATGTACTCGAGGCAAACTTCGGAAAATGATTCCTGGCACACCATGAATTGGAATCAGGTGTCGTCAGAAGCTGCGTTCATGTAAAATTCCAAAGAAAATTAAGAAAAAAATTTCCTTGAAATTTACGGGTCTTCACACAAATATTTTCTAAAGAATATATCCTTAAAATAATTATATTTTATGAGTTTTATATCCACTTCATCCATAGTATTTGAGATCAATGAGGAACATCGATCAATATTGTCCTTTATACAATAGACAACAATTCTAACTTTTTTCCTTTTCACTTGATCATAATTCCATAAATGGATTCTCTAATGAATTTCTCCATTTATTTTACACTACTAAAATAGTAGTCCCAGTATATAATGAGATATTTGTTTACATAAAGCAATCAAATATAAGAGAACATCAATGTGTAATTTTTTCCTGCATTAGGGAAATGTTATTTTTTATAATCTGATTAAGCTAACCTAATTTAGACATAATATTAAATATTCTAATACCAGTTTTATTATTTTAATAAATAGGTAAATATCTATATTTTCATGGGTATTGATACCCTTCCTCCTCCTAAAGACTATTTATAAATAGTTATATACACTGGATTAGCTCCTAAAATTATGAATTTTCAATCATAATGTAAAATTAACAATATGGTGTAACACTTAAAATTAATTAAAAATTTATGCATTGTTAATATCAGAATCATAATATTTGGTTTCTTTGGGGACACATTACATTAAAATCCTTCATTATGGCTTATAAAGAAAACATGAATTATCCAAATCATATCCCCCAGGAGTGTAAGACCTTTTACGAATTATTTCCTATTGTTGGGTACAAAGTAACTCTCGAGTGAATCTTGACAAGACTTTCTTGGACTTATTACCCCTAGATACCTATGGGACATAACCATATCCATTTTTAGTATCCATAATTGTATGTATTTATAGGAAGAACCACACAATCTATTATTTACCAAACCCTTTGGCAGTTCTTCTATACTTATCCTCAAATTCTATCATAATGATATGTTATCAAATATATTTTCGAAAATCTAGTTTGTAAGGATTCAAATAAAATTCTTATGATACAAAATGTAGCGACCCCGATCCCAGTAGTCTAGAGTTAGCTCCATATACCATTAAATTGGAATAATAAAAAATGAATCACATCCCAAAGGGCATAATACATTAATATTCTTAGTAAAGTAGAACCATAAGTTAGTTTTGAATTATAATTGAATAAAAAAATTATAACATAATTTTTTTAGAATCAGTTTATATCATCTAGTGTATCCCATCATATTAATCATAGTAAGCTTCATTGAATTCAAGGTAATGTAATAAATATAATGGTGAGATAAAACTTTCATTAAAGGTTATGTATAGTAGATTCTATCATGAATCAATAAGAATAATCAACATAGAAAGGTAAATAACTGAACATACACACAATTTAATAAACATGATAATGAATAATAATTATGGAATTATAAATAACTATAAAAAAATTCCATTTAAATGTATTTATAATTAATAGTAAACATGTAAAGGTAAATAACATAAAACCAAATCAAATTAGTCAATAAATTGAAAATCAAATTCACTGGGAGATAATATCATAGTGAAAGCCTCCTAGATAATAATAACTTAACTATTAATCAATGAAATCATTAATTACATAGTTTTTTGAAGGAATATAATACAATTACTATCAAGACAATTCATATGTTAGTTCAGAATACACTATTTTCAAGACCTTTCATAAGATATTTTAAAATGTACTTGTTATAAATGCATTATGTTTTTTCAACTGATTTTTCTTCATAAGACCACCAATATATCGGGGATATTATATGAACCATTCCCAACCAATTTATTTCATGTATAAATCATTAATAATATATAGAATAATCAATTTAATTTAATAATATTGTTCACGAGTAAATATTTGAATTGGGTAATGGATATAGGTTTATCATTATTTCCCTAGTTTTTCAAATAACATTCAATGTAAACAATATATCTAAAAATGATATCTCGATAAGAAGTAATGAAATCCATGACACATTAATATACATATTTAAGATAAATTTTATTCCCAATAAAAAAATATAATAATGTTATTATTGTAATATACATTTAACAATCACAAAATAAATTGGGATTACACAATAATCTTTACCATTGGGTAATTTTAAAGTAAAATACCAATGGATTAGTTCATTAAAATAAAAATATAAAATATCTTGAATAATTATTTCTTCCTGATATTTACAATCATAGGGATGATATATACACAAAATATAAGTTAATTTCTTCCAAATAAAAAATATGTCTCAATAGAATGCAAATCGATATTAAATCTATTACATTACATTCTCTTTTTGGTTGAACATTCATTAAAATTTAGTATCATGGTTATAAAAATGTTAATAATTTATTATAAAACTATATTAATATTTATAATATCATATATTATCATTTTATATCATATTATTACATCTTAATTAAAAATCATTCATTAATTTCATTATTCTGGTTGTTTAATAATGTTGTTTTATCTTTCATGCTCCATCACGAAAGATCTGGCTCTTTAACATTTTTTATTGTTTAATCCTATAGAGAATAATAATCAAGAAATAATTATCATTTTCATGTATCAATTATAATTTTATAACCAATCATGAATGATATTTATGGAAAATGTAGTTCGTTATGATCATTGAGACGATTGGTTATATGGACACACAAGTAACATTTTCCATTTTTGATGATATTTATGGAAATGAGGTAAGAAATAATTTACCTTTATATAATGATAATAATATTATAAAATATATATTATATTCTTATATATATCATTAATGTGGCTTGGTGATGAAAATATAGTCACAATGCTTCTTGAAGGCAGTAGTCCACACGTACACGAAAAACGTTATCATATTTCATTGGGTGAAAAAGTAAGAAATAAAAATTATATAATATATTTATAGAATTATAAACATGTGATTAAAATAATATTAATTTAATTTATATCATATATTATAATTCAAATTATTCCTTATCACCCTCTACGTAAACCGCTAGTGAATGACAAGTCACCTCACTTCGTAAGGTAGTGGTCCGCCATACAAACATAAGACATTGTCTTGTATCTTGTATAATTAAAATTAATAATTTATATATGTTATATAATTACTATATAGGTATAAAAATTATATATATATTATATATATTTTTATTATATATCATAATACACAATCTTGAGTTGTTGTAATGAGAAAACAAATGGCATTGATTCATGAGGTGGTAGTCCATTGTACAAACAAATAAAGATTTCATTATTTATGTGATGGATGTTTGGGTGGTTATATTTAATAATATTAACATAAAAAATTAAAATTTTAATTATATTTATTTTATTATGTCATAATTTTTTGAAAGTAATTTAAGGAGGTGATGAATGAAATAAAATGAATATGATGGTTGAAGAACTTTATCTCTTCTTCATGTATCCTCTTTAAGGATTCACTAAATACTGAAAATGATGAATTTATAACCAAAATAAGGATTATATTTTGAGGTGAGATAATTTGGGATGTGATTAGGGAATTTCATGGCTAAACCATATGGTTTAATTGTGTGAGGATGTGAAGGGAGCGGATTCCCTTTTATAGCTGATGAGGAGTAATACTTTTGTAAATACCCAAAAGTATACAACATTTTGAGGTCACTTATATATCAATTGGATCCAATATTGACAATTAAAGGTGTTATTAGATTATATGATTGATACAAATATCCAGATAACATTGAAACACATGTTTTAAACATTTTCTCGAAAACATATATGATTCCTTATTTATTTCACTTGGGTTTTTAATTACTCTAAGTAGTTTTCTAACATACAAAATTTATCCGTTAAGAATGAAATAAAATGATTCTTGAAATATAATTGTTACCCAATTTTTCTAAAAATGGAAAAGAATTTATAAAATAAAAATACTTTGTGTGTTGAAATATAATTTTAACCCAACCGCATGTAATACGAAAAAACAACACATTACCTAAATTGTCCTAATTGAGTTTTTACTATTTAGTCATAAATATATTCATTATAAAAGAAAATTAGGTCTGTTAATGAAACCTAGTTTTAATTTCATAACATTTAAAACTAACATAGAAAAATATATTTTTTACTAACTTCAAATCATTTAATAAAATATACTTTTTCGCGAAATAACATAAATGTGAAACTTCAAACTATTCATTTATATTGAATTAAAATATAAAAATACTTTTATGGAATTAGAATATATAATGATAAAAAAATGTAACATTTTATATTAATATAAAAAATATATATATCATAAAACAATAATTCATTCAATTTATTCACTTTTATATTTTTTATCAGTTATTTTATTGTTTATAAAATAAATAATTACCATATTTTAATTCCATAATCATTTTAATTAAAAAATGAATCTCTAAAAAGTAAATATAAATTATTATGAAAAAATAAATTATTTATATTATGAATTAATATGTATAACCTTACCAATGTCGTTTTTTACCTATCCCAAAGCATTATAGATATTAAATGTTAGAAATTTATATTTTTTGTTCTGTTTCATTTCCTAACTTATTATATGGGTCAGATTGAATGTAAATTGGAAAATAACATCCATATTTCATATAATATGATTTTAATAGTAGAAATATATTCATTAAATAAAATTTATATAAAATTTTATGTCGTTTTCACACTTATCAATCTAGTTTGACCCACTCGTGAACCCATATTTACCATAATAATGATGATTAATTTATACCACATTCACTATTCAGTTTGGTCCAGAATTAATATTACTTTATTATAAATTAAAAAATATCTTGACTCAATATATTGAATACATTTTTCAAAATTCCTTTCACGTAATTGGTAAAACTTAATATAAAAATAATCCCACAGGCATGATGAGAAATATGGTTTTAAAGTGAAAATGATCAAAGTTTAGAATTTTATTATATATAAATACAATATGAAAATGATTAAAATTAAATAAATTGTATTATTTTATATAAAATTGAAATAATTATAATATTTAATTAATTTAAAATATTATTTATCATTATTATATATAAAAATTAAAAGGATGTTTTCAATTAAAATTTATTAATTCTCACTATTCTTCAAAAAAAATGAAACTTCTCATAAAATCTCCAAAATTAATTATAAGATAATATTTATGTTAGAATTTCAAAAATTAATTTTATTTTGTTCTATTGATCTTGTTAAATATGTAAAATTTAATTTTAAATTATGTGTTCTAAGAATGATTAAATCATCTTTTGGAAAAATAAGGTTTTTTGGAAAATATTTTTTTTCTTTTAAATGATTTTAATTTTATATAACAAATAAATAACTAAATAAATAAGAAATATATATATATATTCTTAGTTTAGATAATCTTATTCATACTGAGAATTTCAATTTCTAGGTTATAATCATTATATAATATTATTAATATTATATTTTTTGTTTGGTAAAACTAAGACTTGTATATAATGCTAGCAAAATTCTGTGTTGCGTGTATTGTTAGATATTGAAGAAATGAATTTATTTAAAAAATAAATATATCATAATGTCTTATGATGATATATTCCGTTATATTTTTGTTTTTTGTGTAGCATACAATATTTAATAAAATTTAATATTGTTTTAGAATTTCCGGGTGTTACATTTCATGATGTAGCTTGGAATAAAATCTAGAGTAGAAGAAGAACTCTACAAGACCCCTTAAAAATGTTCACATTGTACTGATTTTATTAACAATACAATTATAAAGAGAATTCATTCCTTTTTTATACAACCATTCCATAGTTTTAATAATGAAATTTGAGTTCATGATAATTTAAACATTTACAGCATTAGAGTTTTACATGGTTCTTGAATCACCATTTACAAATATATGTAAATAGAAGTAAAAAATAAGAAAAATGTAATAATTTTTTATTTCACATAAATTTCCATATCATGTTTTATGAGTAAGATTATATTTTAACAAACCATATTTTTTCACTTTTGACGGTCCTCTATTTCAAGCTAAATTTTCCAGATAAGGTGTGAATTGTGTTGATACAATCCAAAACATAATAGAATAACCATTACATGGATATTAGAAGATAAATATAATAATATTAAACATGGTGGGAGAATATAATATCTACGCCATGGATCATGGAAATAAGATTCTAAATTGAATTTTTGGTTTAATTAAATATATATTGGTTTAGGTCTATGAATATTTTTATACAAATAATATTTGAGTTTTGTTAGGGACTAAGTGACTAGGTTATAGAGTTAATATAACTTCAAAAAGACCAATTGTTTTAGCCTTTTTGGATTCATTTAGTTTAAGGTATTTCAGTTTGGTTCATTTATTTTACCATATGCTATATAAGGATATTGATTGAGGATACAAACATAGTTCCCATATTTTTTTTTATTTAAATGGGTTTTCCTAATATACTAAGGTGTAAATTTTTAAAGATTATTTATTTTTATTATTATTTGTAATTAATAGAGATGAGATCTTTTATTTTAATTTTCATTTAGTTAGATGACAATATGAAATTAAATTATGATTATTGATTATGATTAATAGTTTTTAATTAAAAAAATTATTTATTTATACATTATATTATGATGTTAAATCTACTGATAATTGATGATCAATAAATAATGAGTGGATAAAAATATATAAGGTGTGATCATTGATAAAAGAAGATTCATCAAATAAAATTTTATAATAACTTCATTAATGAATGAACTAATTTATTAATAACATATTCCTATTTGGATTTAAAATGTATTCTTATCAGTATTTCGATTAAACATGTTAAATTATAGAGGATAATAAAAATAGTAAATGGAATTAATTCATGAAAAATCATTTAGATTCATCTTTTACAAATAAAATTCTAATATAATGTGACTTTTTCTATTTTGAGCCCATTAATGATACGAATTTAAATAAATAAAGTTGTTTTGATAGAATTTGAATATATAAATATCAATTATATGAAAAATAAAAAATAAGTTTTATTTAATAATTTTTTATGTGATTTAGAATTATTATATTTAAATGAAAATTCTTGCTTCTATTTTAATTATAATATATTCACTCTAATAAATTTATTATTTTCAATTATGATATAAAAATTGAAATTTTTATAAAATTTTTATGATCTCAAAACTGATTTAATCATTTGAACAATGGTTACTTACTCTTCTTGAGAATTAACTCATAATTTCACCATACTAAACATTTATATGTTTAGGTTTGGTAACATAAATAAATTTCTAATGGGAGTTGATGGTATTTGTCGACATGTAATTTTTTTGAATACTTATTTGTGAATAATGAAATATATAAATAAATAAAAAATTTAATTATTATGTCATAAAAAACTACCAAATTTATATTTTAATTATAACAACTTTTATTCTTGGTTTATTTTATTTGGATAATGTAGGCCATAGGTGAATGGGACACACATACTACACCATATAATAGAGAGTATCACTATGTAAATATTTAGATTTTAAGGGTGATATTGAGGGATACTTATTCACTTACTGAATATTGTAAATAATATAATAATATTAACATGAAGAAAAAAACTATTAAGAGGGAAATACACAATCACATATTAACAAATTATGCCTCAATAATGGTAAAGTGATAATTATATCATGAATATCATTTATTATATATTGATGAGAAATATTAAAATATCATACTACCTCTAAGATAGGTTAATAAAATCCAATCCTGTGGAGAATTCTGTAGAAGACACAAAACGTGGGACAATATTATGGGTTTTATGAGGGATATCTATAAAAATATCAAACAATCTATCTAGAGATAAATTAAAATGTAATATAAAATTGATCATCCAATGATAATATCAAATTTATTGAGATCTATTTGATTTTAGGTTTTTATAAAAGGTTATATGAAAATATTATAATTGGGATATAATAATATATTAGATATTTTAGAGTAATATATATTACAAAACCATTTTTCACAATTAAAGTCCACCATGATTGGAAATGAATTTAAAATTTTTATAGAATAAAATAGGGGATCAACTTGAAAATCTCAGGTGATATTTAAAAAAAATTCATTTATCATGGAGTTAGATTGTGGATAAAATTAATGATGTTCTATTTTGGGTTACAACTCAATGTTCATTCCATGGTTAGTGATTATACTTACGAACATTTACTGAATAAGAAACTTAGTGTTTATTATGTTTTAGTTAGATAATAATTTGACAAATAATTACAATCAAAAGGTAATTTGAGTCACACTAAATGGGATATCAATTAGGGTGAGCGGACTTCCAATATTGTCTAATAAGTGGTTTATTTTAAGAAGATTATAGAAACCCCCTTATTTTCTTAATTCGCAAATCTATCTCAATTAATTCACTATCATATGATATTTAATTTTTTAAACAACAATTATAATATTTTATAGTTATATTGGATGGTATCTATGTGAAAATATTGACATAAGAGTGTGATAGAGAGTCTCTCTACCGATAATTTGGGCTTTGATTACCTAATTAATATTTAGGATTTTATCACCCTCCGCCGATGTCTGGGGAGGGGATCACTACAAGGTATTATTAAATATTTTAATATATATCCTTAGTTTTTAATCCGAACACTAATATGGATCTATTTTCAGTCATTCATGAAATTCTTATAGGTCTAAGGTTATCAAGAGTTTTCAGTGGTTGGATTCTATTTTCTATTTCTCATTTAAAATTTAACGAGGCTTCACCTCAATTAAATTTCTTTATATTTCTCAATTTGGTTTCATTAAAACTTTATTGTAGTATTTGAAAAATTTATCAATGGGAAATAGAGGTTGATGGGTAAAATAATAAACATGCCACTTTACCTTTAACATTTTATAGTTTGTTTCTTAAATGATGATGATATAATGTCTTCTTAGTCAAGAAATTTGGGGGTTGTAGACTTGTTCTATTTCAACCTATTCAGATTATTAGTTAAATACCATAGAAATAAATACCCCTTCCAATATAGTGTACCTGATGATTCCTGCTTCACCATTAAAATTCAAAACCCATCCATCATTATGGTCATTTGCAATTCTTATTGTAGATATAATTCTATAACAAATGATGGGAATTTTTTATTAGGATAAACAATATTAACATTTTTATTCAAGAATGTAATATAAAGAGACTTGTTTCTCATATTTTCTACATTTTTAATTTGTTGAGATTGAACCATCGAAATAACTACCATAGGATATGATGATTTAATTAAAATATGATTATAGATTTAAACAAATGATTGAGTTTTAATATAGGGTTAAATTTTTCTATAATTTATTTTGGAATGTCCTTATGGCATCCAATTTTGGAATTAATGTTTATTGAGATGAAAAAAACTTCTCAAACTATCTAACAGGTAGGGGATAATGATATTGAGGATATGGTTTTATCAATTAACAAATAAAATATAGTAAATTTGGAAACATTTTTCTCTTAATCACATTCAAGTAAAATTCTTCACCTATATTTGTGCTATTAAAGGAGGAAGATCATGTTAATATTGTTATGGATATGTAAAAAAATGTGTGTAAAATGTTAAACTAAGATATCCAGGTCACTTATTACATAGAAGAGGAAATAAAAGAATGAGGGTTAGACTCCTAGTTTCATTGATGTACTCATCCTCATACAATATAAATACAATTGAGGGTTCGATCCAAATAGCGGAATGAGAAATGAAGGAGACCTTTATCAGGACATAGATTACTAATAGGTTAAAATCTCTATATTCTATATTAGGTTGGTATTTATTAGAGATTATAGGTAATCAGGTAAATTTATAAACTGAACAAATTACCCTATCTAATGTTATTTTTCAACTAATTTTGAATTATGAGACCTTTTAAAATATTTTATAACGTTTCAATGGAGATGGAGTTGGTGGATGGATGTAAAATATTGGGGTTTAGGAAAAATACATAGGGTTTGGTTGTAATTGTGATAAATTGTTTTGGAAGTTAATTTTCACGAGAAATAGCACCAATGTTTCTTTCAAATTCAATTTATGGTCTTGAAAATGGTACTACATAAAAGGAGATCATTGATGGTTTTAGTGATGCTAAAAAAAATGTAAATGATTATCCTGTATAATTTTAAAATATGATAAAAATTTCGAGGTAACATATTTCTTCTTCAACTGGGTATGAAAAAATAGTGTAAATACCTCAGTCATCTAGTAGGGTAATATAATGAATCCCAAGAGTAAGGTTATAAGATGTAAATACTATTCATACATTCCATAACTAAAAGAGAGTAGGTTAGTGAAAAAAATATTAGTTTTATAATGCTTGGAAAACTGGAAAATCTAGTTTCCAAGGTTCATATACTATCCAAAAATCACGAATCCATTGTTGCAATTATAGAGGTTAGCTATTGGAAGTGGAGTGGAACCATGGGATAAAAATCCCATAGTGGTGTTTGCTTCCCCCACACAATTTTTCTTTGGAGTAAGATATTTTTGATATACTTTTTAAGAACCTTATAAAGAATATGAAAAATATATGGCTATTAAAATCAAGATGATAGTATAGTAAAAAAATATAAAATGGATTTGTAATGAATAAATTAAGGACTCAATGATGAAATTATACAATGGTTTGGCATATAAGTTAAGTTCATATTTGAAAAAAATAAAACTTAAATTCTTGACATATGATTATTATAAAACATAAGTCAAAATTATTTACTTTTTCATTGAAATAATATCTATTTCAACCCTAAACATTATATAAGAAATCAATCATAGAAACACTTATTGGATCCCCCATGCATGGGGTCTGATGAGGATTTTTTATAAAATTATTGGTAAAATTTTTTCACCCATTTTTTTAAAAAGTTTATGGTTATTTTTTTTATTTTTTTCTATTATAGTGCTACCAATGAACATATTAAATTGGATTTATTCATATTAATAAAAAAAATATCATAGATTTTTTTTTGGTAAAAAACCATTTGATCCAAAATCATTAGATATAAATAGACTTATCATTTTTAAAACTAATGTAATTGAAAATACATAATAGGAAATAAATATAGCTTGAGTAATATTCAACGAGTTAAAAAAATTATAGTTGAATTAAGGATTATGGTAATAATACCAAATGAGTTGTACTCAATAGTAAATAGATCAAAATACATTAATTTTTATAAAACAAAGGGTGTTTTTCCATTATACACACCATTGGATGTTTCGAATCTTGGAATGAATTGGGTGAGTTTGGGGAATAATGATAATGATTTATTAGAGTGTGTTTAATACTATAGTATTAGATGGTTTAAAAAAAATAATGGAACAATAATTATTTTACTAATATATTAAATAATAATTTTTACTTTTAGATGATATTTTTGTTTTGGTAGAAATTTGTTTTCTTTCCAACAAATTATTATATCCCTGTGACTGAAGAAACAATGGAAGTACCAATGATAATTGAGAAAAAATTCAAATATACCAGGGATGAAATGATTGATATACAGAATGGTGATTTTTTATTTTATTTTATACATTAAAAAATTAATGTTTAATAACTCTTAAACTTTATATGAATAATTATGTGTATAGTAAAACATAACAGAAGATACTTTAATAAAAACATCCGTGGGAAGTAATTTTTAAAAGAAAAAGGATGTTTGCGTTATTGAAATTGTAGAATATTGTTTTAAAAAATTCAATATGATGCACATAAGATGTGTGATATTAATTATTCTTGTTTATTTGGTCGTAGAAATAATGAAATGAAGAAGAACACAGTTACCCCAACAAAATATTTATTTTATAGATATACTTTTGATTTTTTAGAGATATTTTATTAAACCATTAGTCTTGAGAATAAAAAATAAATTAAAAAAATAAATTGAATGTGCATATGAAATCAAAATGAGAATTATGGAACGTCTAAATTGAAATATATATAATAAGTAATTATTAAAATATCATGAAAATAATAATAAAATTATTGTTTAAAAGTTATTGAATTTTAAGAAAACATTATAAGTATTTATTTTATTTTAGTGTTTTTTAAATCAGTTCCATATAAATTGAGCATTATTGAATTCTGAATTTGAAAAATGGGAAAAGGAAATTTCATAAATTGTGAATGCATTACTAATGGTGGTTAAATTAAAAATTAATTAAATATATTTCAAGATTTTATATGTTAAAAACAACATGTCACTACTAGAATGCGAGGATTTAACTATTCCACTTTTTACACTACATTCCAAAATATGATAGTATGAACTAATTACATGATTTTTTTAAATTTGAGTGGTTTATTAAACCCAAGAGGGTTAACATATTACCCGAGGTCACTTTTTTTAATCCTTGTCTATAACATAGTTTATTTTGAATTATTTAAATATAATTTATTATCAGAAATAATAGATAATATTTAATATTATAAAATTTATATTTATTATCTTGAAATAAATATTAATATAATAATAATAATGAACTAATTATTATAAATTGATTTAAAAAATGTATGTATTAGATAAATTAATAAAACATATAATATATGTCAAATAATTGAATATAACATAGTGGTCATATTATTAGAAATGGTAGTTGGGAGTGGAGTCAGAGAACCTAGGAATTTTTTGATAATAATATTTGACTATTAATTTTAGGAATCATGGACAAAATGCACTGCACTAACACTAAACCAATCTACATCTTAAAAATGTGGTAATAATAAAAATTCATGAACTTCCATCGTTTCAAACTGTGGGAAAGGAATTAATTTCAAGTTGTGTATGATTTGAGACATTTTATGTGAATATTATATATTTATTTATTAATACCTCATCAATCATGAAAACTTCATGACACAAAAAATAGTATTTACAAAAAAAATTAATATTCAAATTCATCAATAATAATTCATTTAATTAAGAAAAATAGGAGAACACAATCCTTGTAATGTTAATTCAATCTTGTTGTTATTAATGTTATTTTAAATATTTTCATGTTCGAACTACAATATCACTTTTAAAAAAAGTCAAAAATTAATTTAATTATATTTTATAAGTGTTACAGAGGGTTATATTAAAGAATACACGACATTTTTCATAAAATTATTTATTTAAGAGATGTAATCTCATAAATATATAATTATGTTTGAATAAATATTGTATATTTATCAAACTAATTTAATGAAATATATAGGTGGTTAATTTAAAAAATATTAGCATTAATTTTATGAATTATTAAATAAGTCAATAAAGGTATTATTCAAAGTAATAGTTGAATTTATAAAAAATGATTTTGAAAGAGTTTTAAAAAAATGGAATATAATGTTGGAAAATAATGAAATTAATTTTTTTGACTTATAATTGATGTAGATTCCTACTTTGTGATGCTAAATATAATAATAATAGTTTGGAACATTGATTTCAAAGAATAATGGTTCAAATTAGTTTTATTTCGAATGATATTTTGGGTATTTTTATTTTAATTCAAACAAATTCTTCTTTTATGTGTTCATATTTTAATTAGTGTTAGGAGTCGATCAAACATATAAAAATGGGTGGATGTGAAACATGATCCTCATATATAATTTCATTGAAAAAAGAAAATTGAATATTATCATGTAAAAATAGAGGGTATTTTTTTAAGCATAATTTAAAAGTGAAACACTATATGAATATGTGTAAAAATAATGAATTGACCTCATTATTAATTTATATTTGAATAATTAAAATTAGTATTTGGAAGTTATTTTTTAAATAACCTAACCATTATATGTCATTATTGTCCATTAATTCATGTATTTTAATCAATTTTGGATGAAATTATTGATATTTGAAGAAGTTAGATGTGTTTGGTAATGTTTAAAAGGAGAATGAGGAAGGGACCTACATATTAGAGTAGTACTGGTTACCCGATCCATATGGAACAAGAACTCAACAATTCATAGGGTGATGTAGTAAATTATTAATCTATACTAGCTACTTAGTATAAGGCCCCGACCTTAAACCTTATTTAATATTGAATTAAATGTATAATTCATATTGAGGATCTTTTCAGGTTTAGAGTTTTAGAGAATTGGAACATAACTACTACATCTCAAAAGATTACAAAGTAGACACTTCTACTAAGTTTCCATAGAATAAAAAAACTCTTAAAAAGAAACATGTCTAGTTCCATGTTTTATATAGCATGACTTTCCCTTGATCCCATCCTTGACCCTATTCCATATTAAGTCCTGTGAAAAACATTTCAAAAAACATGGGGTGAGCGTAAAAAGCTTATTAAGGGATACACAAAGAATGAAAACTGTTAGTTTATCAAAACAACAAGAAAACCATGTATACTTTATCAAAGTAATACTTTTCACCTTTATGAAGTAGTAAAAACTATAAACTGAATAAAAGATCATTACTTACCCTTTTGTAACCCTAAGATTACCATAAATCCCATAAAAATATCACATAACATATAAAGGTAACTTGAGACATAAACAAACTTAAGTGGAATAACCATACGGTCGACTTCCACACATATCACTTAATGGAATAGTTATACTGACAACTTCCATATATACTTAATGGAATATCCATACGGCCGAATTCCATACCCATGCATTGGAGGTTATAACATAACCACCCTTCCTGGTATTCATGACACCACCCGTCATATGGTTCATCATGTAACCACCCGTCAAATGTCCAAGTACCATTATAAAATCATAAGACAATAAACAAATATAATGGAAAGAAAAAATTTCCACACTTTGATCACAATATATCACTTAAATATATTGCCATAACAAATCCATTATAAAAACTATTTTCAATACCAAAATACATAAAAGAGTATATGGTATTTATTTCATCTAAAAAAACATTTTGGCTTGTTGAGGAAGCCAAAGACCAAATAATACTTGCGGTAGCGGAAAAGGTCGTCGTCACTGCGTACGTTAAAAGAAACATTCCTTTTTTTCCTTTAGTAAAACGATTCGTAGAAAAAGGTTACTTTTGTATAAAAGTAAAAGTCAAAGGTTTTTATACACCGTATAAAAGATAGTTGTGTATAAAATGAAATATGCCTCAATGAAAGGAGATTGAGACGAAGTCCCTTACCTCGGGTCTGACTTGACTCGATCGTTCTTTACCGTCCTGAATAAAAAACTTGATTTAATTTGTACTTTCTTAAGAAAATTTTTCAAGCTTATTATTCCTTTTATATCACTTACTTCCATGTTATAAACATTATGTAATCATTAAGTTAATAATGTTTGTTTTATCGATATTTGGTTCTTAAGTCGAAAGTGGACTTCTTACAATTACATGTTGTTCGTGTGGTCAAAGGTTCTTTATACCCAGAATGACATTACTGATTTGGATATCATATATATCATATATATCTATCATTTACATGTATTTATAATATCACATAATCATTTAGAGGTAAGAAATGAAATGCACCGTTCATGGAGACGGTAAGCCGTACGTACGCATGAACGCTACTTTCATTTCTATGTCATATTAATGGAATTAAAACTAAATGAGAGGTATGTATATTTTAATTACAGAATTATATTAATAATTTAGATGTAACATACATCATATATATCCATTATATATATGTACTAATAATAGTACATTACATTTGGGGATAAGAAATGAAATGCACCGTTCATGGAGACGGTAAGCCGTACGTACGCATGAACACTACTTTCATTTATATCTCATAATTTAATAGAGTGAAATCATAATGATAAAAAGGTATATTATAATTCAAGTATAATATCATATATAATATTGTTAAATCCATCCTTTATACGTCCCAATTATGGCATTAACGAATCAAATCACTTTGAGGGGGCGGTAGTCCGTACTTCCTAAAATGAAGATATCGCGTATACCAATAATCGAATCCACAAAGGTATGACATAAATGAAAAATACATAAGCTTAAGGAAAACATAAACATATTATATATCATATATAAATATATTGACATCATAATGTCCACCTTTTAAGGTGTTAGAAGAATATTGAACAATCATCGTTTCGTGAGGTAGAAATTCGCCAGCCACAGAAACAGTATGTTCTTTAACCATTAGATTGAGGTGTGTGTAAGTGTAGATCGAATCCTTCTTATAAAAACATCATAGTATATTGAATATACTATAGGTGTTACAAAATAAATGAATAAAAAGAGTTTAGGGAGTTGGAGAAGCAAAATAAAAAAAAAGAATAAAAGTGAAGACATTACCTTAAAATCGAGTAACTCTCTTAGATTTGAGCTCAAAGGATTCCTTGGGAAGACTTCTGCCCAACATTAGGCTTCAAGTAGTAAGAGAGGGATGTGGAGAGACAAAATGGGCAGGGTTTGGCCGATCCAAAGGCTTTGGAAGTGTGGGTAAGGTGGTAGAGGTGGGGCCTTTTATAAGAGGAGAGGAGGGGCACTCTTGGAAAGTAAGGAAATGTTACTTTATTATAGAATGAGTATCGGATTTTAATGGTCCCAAATTGATGTGTTTCGAGGATAAGGTGATAAGGGTTCTAAATCCACCCATCCAATAGGTTTTGGACATGTTAATGTCTTATATTTTACATTATCTTTCTATTTTATTTAAATCGTTAAATAATGAGGTAATCGCTGCATCATCATGGTGTCATAAATAATTTAATTTAGTTAATGAATAAAAATTATAAAAAAACTACTATGATGTAGGAAATCGTTTTAGCTTTCCAATGACTATTTATAGTCAAAAATATGACTTGTATAACCCCATTTAAAAATTGTTTTAGTAAAACAACTCATGTTTGTGTTATTTTAATTTTAACATTAAATAAAAATATATTAATGTCATTTTCCAACAAAAGTGGCTCCATGGGGTCCCCAAGTTGAACCATGGATTTTATTGGTCGTCCATGACACATACAATGAGGGTAGGACATGTGTCTAGGTCATTTCATAATATTAAAACAATATTTTTACCTTAAACTACACTAATTACCTCTAATCGTGATTAAAAACTTAAAAGTTACTATTCGGAAAAAAAATTATTTTAATCCCATTGAACCACATTTTTCTTCTTAATGAAAACCATGTATGTCGGATTTTTGAAATTCAAAACACAGAGGTGATAAAATTTCATTTAAACGAAAAATTAGTTTTTTAAGTACCACTTAGTGGTTTCACTATTCATCAAAAATTGAAGTTTTTCAGAAAAATACCAAAACTTCACCCAAAGCTATATTTGATATTCCGAATTCAAAAATGAATTATATTTTACAAAATTCAAAACATATAAGTTTCATTAATTAATTTAATAATTAATTCCTGCTGTCAAACCAAATAGAGTGTTTTTATGAAACAATATGTATCAAAAGATTGACACTAGTTTAAGTCTGATTTCAAAGTGAAATTAATTCCAAAGACCACTAGTGGATTAAATGGTAAAAATATATTCTAATTTCACTTTAAAACAAATTTGAAAGATAATATAATCATATAAATAAATTATATTAAAAAGAAGTTTTGAATTAAAATACAACATTTTTCACTGTTCATTAAAAAATGAACTTTATCGGAAAAATACCAAAAATTTACACAAAGTAAATTTTGATGTGACGATTCTAAAAAAAGAATTTTATTTGGTCCAATAGAAAGTAAAAGAGTGTCTAAAACTATATTTAAAGAAGGTTCACCATGAAAAGGCGATAAGTGGACCTTTAGGGAATATTAGAGTATCTATGCCTAAAATTGCATTCTTTTCTTATTTTAAGCCTTTATATTTTATTGGGTAAATGTAAAAACATTTAAAAACATATATAATCATATTTTAGTTATTTCTATCCATTCCCGCCAATACAACGGCTATGTGTTAACTACCATTTAAAATAATATTATTTTATTACTAGTGTGCAACGTAAGATTTCAATGAAACTCTTTGTTGTGTATCAGGTACGCTATCGAACGTAGAAACCCCTTTAAAGTAAAATTAATATTTAATTCGTAAATATTAATAAATATGAAAATTCTTTATTCTTTATTTACCTGGGATGTTACATCCTTCCCCCCTTTTGGGAATTTCATCCTTGCAATTTTATTCACTTATCAAAATAAGTGGGGGTATTTATCCCTCATAGCATTTTCAGTTTCCCACGTTGCCTCTTCAACCATATAGTTTTTCCACAAAACCTTTACCTGGTGAATTACCTTATTTCGCAACACTTCCTCTCTTCGGTCAAGAATCTGGACTAGTTTTTCTTCAAAAGAGAGATTCTCTTCCAGCTGAACTACCTCTGGGCTCAAAAAATGAGATGGATCTGGCATATACTTTCTCAACATTGAAACACGAAAAACATTGTGTACCCAAGATAAACTCGGAGGTAAAGCCACTCGGTAATGAAACTGATCCAACTCCCTCCAGAATTTCATATGGTCTAATGAACCTTGGACTCAGCTTCCCTTTCTTACCAAATCGCATCATACTTTTCCATGGAGAAACCTTGATAAAAACATGATCACCTACCTCGAAAGATAGATCCTTCCTCCAGTTATCCACATAACTTTTCTGTCTGCTCTGAGCTATTCCCATGTGTTTCTGAATCAACTGAACTTTTTCTTCCATCTCTTCAACCAATTCTGGTCCAATCAGCTTCCTTTCACCCACTTCATCCCAAAAAGCTGGAGTTCGACACCGCTTCCCATATAATGCCTCATATTGTGCCATCTGTATACTGGAATGAAAACTGTTATTATAAGAAAACTCAACCAAAGAAAGATGTTTGTCCCAACTTCCCTGATAATCCATTGAACAAGCACATAGCATATCCTCCAATGTCTGAATTGTTCGTTCTGACTGCCCATCTGATTGCAGATGAAATGTTGTACTAAAATTTAATTCAGTACCCAACGACTTCTGAAGGCCTTCCCAAAAGTTAGAAGTAAACCTCAGATCACAGTCAGATACAATTGAGAGAGGAACTCCATGTAACCTGACTATCTCTTTAAGATACAAACGGGAACATTGATCTAGGGAAAAAGTATCTCGTATAGCAAGGAAATAAGCAGATTTAGTCAAGCGATCAACAATAACCCAGATTGCATTATTACCTTGAGGTGTATTCGGAAATCCCACAACAACGTCCATGGATATATTCTCCCATTTCCACTTTGGCACTGGTAAAGGCTACAACATCCCTTTCGGTAACTGCCGCTCTGCTTTAACCTGCTGACAAGTCAAACACTTCACAGTAAAATCAGCAATACCTCTTTTCATTCCATCCCACCAGTAATACTCCCTCAGATCCATATACATCTTAGTACTGCCAGGATGAACTGAACACGGAGAACTATGAGTTTCACATAACAACTCTCTTTTCAACTGTGAATCACAAGGCACACAGAATCTCATCCCAAGTCTCAAAACACAATCAATATCAATGTTGAATTTAGGCAACTTACCCTTCTGAACCAGCTCTACCTTTTTCTTCTACTCACTATCTTCCCTCTATGCTTGCTTAATTCTGTCTGATAAGGATGATCTCACTGATACCTGAAACCAAACAGAAGAACTTCCTGCACCAACAACTTCTATGCCAAAGTTCATCAAATCAAAAACCAAAGGATCTCATTCCAAACGTAGCATGGTTAATGGAGCATTACTTTTTCGACTCAAAGCATCAGGCACATTATTTGCTTTTCCTGGATGGTAATGAATTGTACAATCATAATCCTTGAGTAATTCCAGCCATCTCCTCTGTCTCATGTTTAACTATTTCTGAGTGAATATATACTTTAAACTTTTGTGATCAGTATATATTTCACACTTTACTCCATACAAATGATGCCTCCAAATTTTTAGAGCAAAAACAACAGCAGCTAATTCCAAGTCATGTGTAGGGTAATTTACCTCATTAGTTTTCAACTGACGTGAAGCATATGCAATTACCTGATCATTCTGCATAAGGACACAACCAAGTCCTTTCAATGAATCATTACTATAGATAACAAACTCACCATTCCTGGAAGGAAGTGCCAAAACTGGAGAATTCACCAATCTTCTTTTCAACTCCTGAAAACAATCATCACATTCTTTTGTCCAGATAAACTTAACACCCTTCCGAGTTAGCTTAGTCATTGGACTAGATAACCGTGAAAATTTTTCAACAAACCTTCGGTAGTAACCTGCCAAACCAAGAAAACTACGGATCTCGGTTATATTTGTGGGTATTGGCCATTCTTCAACAACTTTTGTTTTAGCATGATCAACAGTTATGCCATCTTTTGAAACAATGTGACCCAGGAAAGATATTTGTTGTAACCAAAACTCACACTTGCTGAATTTTTCGTATAGTTTCTTTTATTTTAAGGTTTGCAAGATAACCCTTAAATGACTTTCATGCTCCTATTTACTTTTAGAAAACACCAAAATATCATCAATGAAAACAACCAAAAACGTATCCAAGAACTCATGGAAAATTCTATTCATATGGTCCATGAATACAGTAGGTGCATTGGTTAACCCAAAAGGCATAACTACAAATTTATAATGGCCATATCTAGTACAGAACACAGTCTTCGGAACGTCTGCTTCTTTTACTTTAAACTGATGGTACCCTGACCTCAAGTCAATCTTAGAAAAATACTGAGCTCCCTGGAGCTGATAAAAAAAATCATCGATATGAGGCAAAGGATACATGTTCTTAACAGTAATATTATTCAAGGCACTATAATCAATGCAAAGTATAATTGAGCCATCTTTCTTTTTAACAAACAAGATAGGAGCACCCCATGGTGATGTTCTAGGTCGAATGAAACCTTTATCTAATAACTCCCGAAATTGCTTCTTTAACTCTAAAAGTTCAACTTGAGACATTCGATAAGGGGGTTTTGAAATTGGCTTAGAATCTGGAACTAAGTCAACAGGAAATTCAACTTCCCGATCATGAATAATGCCAGGAAACTCATCCGAAAAAATATCAAGATACTCATTTACCACTGGCACATCATTAATCTGATCAGTTCCTTTATTTTCAATATTATGTGCAAGGTAACATTCATTTCCATCTTTTACTAGTTTCTCAACTTCCTGATATGTTATCAAAATAAAGGGTTTATTCTTGTACACAAACTGAAAATCTTTCTGAAAAGAAACCATTCTAGCTCTGCAGTCAATCTTAGCATGATAAAAATAAAGCCAATCCATGCCCAAAATAACATCAAACTCTACTAGAGGCAAAACAATAAGGTTTGCTGGTTGATTCTTTCCGCACACAAGGATATGAAGGTTCTTATAATTCATTTTTGTCTCAACGTTCCCTCCGGGTGTTTTTACCATAAGTTCAGGATTCATATCTTGAGATGGAATTTCCAATTTCCTAGAAAACTTCTCGGAAATTAAAGAATGTGTAGACCCTGAATCAAACAACACATTGGAATAATCTGAACAAACAAAAAGTGTACCTGATACTACTTCATTCGATGGCCCAACATCTGCTGAAGTTGTTGCAAAGGATTTCACCACCCCTTTCTTCTTGTAGTCTAGATGCTTTCCCCCAGTTGAGTTCTTTGTTAGACACTCATTTGCGTAATTACTCATTTCATTACACATAAAACATCTTACCTCTGGCTTTTCATTGCCTGCTTGATCATCTTCCTTACAGTTACGAGCAATATGACCATACTTACCACATCGAAAGCACTTACCATACTTGGATAAACATTCTCTAGGATGCATTTTACCACACTTCTCACAGGATCGATATTTGGTTTTCTTGCCTCCTGGCTTCTTTGATGAATTCTTCCCCTTTTCCTGCCAACCGGACCTCTTATTCTGTTGTTCGTCAAAGAACACCTGATCATCGACAAACTCCATTTCCACCTTCTCTGCACATCGAACAAGTTTTTCATAACTTTTGAACTCACAAGAAGCTAAATCCCTTCGATACTTTGGCTTTAACCCTGAGTAAAAATGGTTTATTTTACTATCAAGATATTGTATGATATTTGGAGCATACCTTGCCAATCGAGTGAACTTTGCTTCATAAACAGCCACTAAGTCATCCTCCTGCCTCAATTCTAGGAACTGTTTTTCCATCCTAAGACGAACCACCTTAGGAAAATATTTCTCAATAAACATACCTTTGAATTCGACCTAGTGAAGATCATCAATCTCATCACTATCCCTGATATTTTTCACCATCGACCATCACTGATCAGCTTCACCTTCAAAACGGTAAACAAAAAGACTAACCTTTCGATGTTCTGAACACCCCATGACATCAGAAATCTTCTCCAGTGCTTTAATCCACCCTTCAGCTTGCACAGGGTCAGATGATCCTCTGAATGATGGGGGATGTTGCCTCATTAAGTGTTCCACCAATGACATGTTCCACTGCGGTTGATCTGACTGATCTCGTGCATAGATACCACCACCATTTATAACCTGAGTCAACTATTCCATCACTGCAACAAACTATTCAGTTCCAATTCCTACCATCTTAGGTTGCTGATTTGGAAGGTTGTCTTCCTCCTGATGTCGTCCCAACATAGCTACTTTTTTCCTCTGTGGAAAACCATTCTGAACACAGAAATATCTTAGTTGAAGCAACATGGTAATCTTTAAATACTATATTATTTCAGTCATACCATGTATTAACTTATAATTTAACAATTTTCTAACTCCTAAAGTTGTCTAAACCGACCTTTGATACCAACTATAAGGCCCCGACCTTAAACATTGCTTAATATTGAATTAAATGAATAATTCACATTGAGTATCTTTTTAGGTTTAGAGTTTTAGGGAATTAGAACATAACTACTACATCTCAAAATATTACAAAGTAGACACTTCTACTAAGTTTCCATAGAATAAAAAAACTTTTAAAAAGAAACATGTCTAGTTCCATGTTTTATATAGCATGAATTTTCCTTGATCCCATCCTTGAACCTATTCCACATTAAGTCCTGTGAAAAACATTTCAAAAAACTTGGGGTGAGCATAAAAAGCTCAGTAAGGGATACACAAAGAATAAAAACTGTTAGTTTATCAAAACAACAAGAAAACCATGTATACTTTATCAATGTAATAATTTTCACCTTTATGAGGTAGTAAAAACTCTTCACTGAAAAAAAGATCATTACTTACCCTTTTGTAACCAGAAGATTACCATAAAACCCATAAAAAGATCACATAACATATAAAGGTAACTTGGGACATAAACATACTGAAGTGGAATAACCATACGGTCGACTTGCACACATATCACTTAATGGAATAGCCATACGGCCAACTTCCATACATACTTAATGGAATAGCCATACGACCGACTTCCATACCCAATTCATTAGAGGTTATAACGTAACCACCCATCCTGGTATTCACAGCACCACCCGTCATATGGTTGATCACGTAACCACCTGTCAAATGTCCAAGTACCATTATAAAATCATAAGACAATAAACAAATATAATGTAAAGAAAACATTTCCAAACTTTGATCACAATATATCACTTAAATATATTGATATAAAAAATCCATTAGAAAAACCATTTTCAATACCAAAATACATAAAAGAGTATATGGTATTTATTTCATTTAAAAAAACATTACGTCTTGTTGAGGAAGCCAAAGACCAAATAATACTCGCGGTGGCGGAAAAGGTCGTTGTCACCGCGTACGTTAAAAGAAACATTCCTTTTTTTCGTTTAGTAGAACACTTCGTAGAAAAAGATTCCTTTTATATAAAAGTAAAATTCAAAGGGGTTTATACACTATATAAAAGATAGTTGTGTATAAAATGAAATATGCCTCAATGAAAGGAGATTGAGACGAAGTCCCATACCTCGGGTCCGACTTGACTCGATCGTTATTTAACGTCCTGAATAATAAACTTGAGTTAATTTCTACTTGATTAAGAACCTTTTTCAAGATTATTATTCCTTTTATATCACTTATTTCCATGCTATAAACATTATGTAATCATTAAGTTAATAATGATTGTTTTGTCGATATTTTTTTCTTAAGTCGAAAGTGGACTTCTTACAATTACATGTTGTTCGTGTGGTCAAAGATTCTTTATATCCAAAATGACATTACTGATTTGGATATCATATATATCATATATATCTATCATATAAATGTATTTATAATATCACATAATCATTTAGAGGTAAGAAATGAAATGCACCGTTCATGGAGACGGTAAGCCGTACGTACGCATGAACGCTACTTTCATTTCTATGTCATATTAATGGAATTAAAACTAAATGAGAGGTATTTATATTTTAATTCCAGAATTATATTAATCATTTAGATGTAACATACATCATATATATCCATTATATATATGTACTTATAATAGTACATTACATTTGGGGATAAGAAATGAAATGCACCGTTCATGGAGACGGTAAGCCGTACGTACGCATGAACGCTACTTTCATTTCTATATCATAATTTAATGGAGTGAAATAATAATGATAAAAAGGTATATTATAATTCCAGTATAATATCATATATAATGTTATTAAATCCATCCTTTATACGTCCCACGTATGGCATTAATGAATCAAATCACTTTGAGGGGGAGGTAGTCCGCACTTCCTAAAATGAAGATATCGCGTATACCCATAATGGAAGCCACAAAGGTATGACATAAATGAAAAATACAGAAGATTAAGGAAAACATAAACATATTATATATCATATATAAATATAGTGACATCATAATGTCCACCTTTTAAGGTGTTAGAAGAATATTGAACAATCATCGTTTCTTGAGGCAGAAATTCGCCATCCACAGAAATTGTATGTTCTTTAACCATTAGATGGAGGTGTGTGTAATTGTAGCTCTAATACTTCTTATAAAAAAATCCTAGTATATTTAAGATACTGGATTTGTTACAAAATAAATGAATAAAATGAGTTTTGGGGGTTGGAGAAGAAAAATAAAACAAAAGAATACAAGTGAAGACATTACCTTAAAATCGGGTAACTCTCTTAGATTTGAGATCAAAGGCTTCCATGGGAATACATCTGACAAAAGTGAGGCTTCAAGGAGTAAGAGAGGGATTTTTAGAGACAAAATGGGCCGGGGTTGTCTGATCCAAAGGCTTTGGAAGTGTGGGTAAGGTGGTAGAGGTGGGGTCCTTTTATAAGAGGAGAGGAGGGTCACTCTTGGAAAGTAAAGAAATGTTACTTTATTATAGAATGCGTTTCGGATTTTAATGGTCCCACATTGATTTTTTTCGAGGATAAGGTGATAAGAGTTCGAAATCCACCCATCCAATAGGTTTTTTACATGTTTAGGTCTTACATTTTACATTATCTTTCTATTTTTTTAATCATTAAATAATGAGGTAATCGCTGCATCATCATGGTGTCATAAATAATTTAATTTACTTATTGTCTAAAAATTAAAAAAAATATACTATGATGTAGGAAATATTTTTATCTTTCCAATGACTATTTATAGTCAAAAACCTGACTTGTATAACCCCATTTAAAAATTGTTTTAGTAAAACAACTCATGTTTGTGTTATTTTAATTTTAACATTAAATAAAAAGATATTAATGTCATTTTCCAACCAAAGTGGATCCATGGGGTCCCCAAGTTGACCCATGGATTTTCATGGTCGGAAAGGACACATCCAATTAGGTTAGGACATGTGTCTAGGTCATTTCATAATATTAAAACAACATTTTTACCTTAAACTACACTAATTACCTCTACTCGCGATTAAAAACATAAAAGTTACTATTCACCAAAAAAATTATTTTAATCCCATTGAACCACATTTTTATTCTTAATGACAAACATGTATGTCAGATTTTTTAAATTCAAAACACAGAGGTGGTAAAATTTCATTTAAACGAAAAATCAGTTTTTAAGTACCACTTAGTGGTTTCACTATTCATCAAAAATTGATGTTTTTCAGAAAAATACCAAAACATCACCCTAAGCTATATTTTATATTCTGAATTCAAAAATGAAGTCTATTTTACAAAATTCAAAACATATAAGTTGCATTAATTAATTTAATAATTAATTCCCGCTGTCAAACCAAATAGTGTGTTTTTATGAAACAATAAGTATCAAAAGATTAACACTAGTTTAAGTCCGATTTCAAAGTGAAATTAATTCCAAAGACCACTATTGGATTAAATGGTAAAAATATATTCTAATTTCAATTTAAAACCAATTTAAAAGATAATATAATCATATAAATAAATTAGATTAAAAAGAGGTTTTGAATTAAAATACAACATTTTTCACTGTTCATTAAAAAATGAACTTTATCGGAAAAATACCAAAAATTTACACAAAGTAAATTTTGATGTCCCGATTCTAAAAAAAGAATTTTATTTAGTCCAATAGAAAGTAAAAGAGTGACCAAAACTATATTTAATGAAGGTTCACCATGAAAAGGCAATAAGTGGACCTTTTGTGAATATTAGAGTATATATGCCTAAAAATGAATTCTTTTCTTATTTTAAGCCATTATATTTTATTGGGTAAATGTAAAAACATTTAAAAACATATATAATCATATTTTAGTTGTTTATATCCATTCCCGCCAATACAACGACTATGTGTTAACTACCATTTAAAATAATATTATTTTATTACTAGTGTGCAACGTAAGATTTCAATGAAACTATTTGTTGCGTATCAGGTACGCTATCGAACATAGAAACCCCTTTAAAGTAAAATTAATATTTAATTAATAAATATTAATAAATATGAAAATGATTTATTCTTTATTTACCTGGGATGTTACACTTAGTGACCTATAATAGGATATCATTAGATTTTTTTTACATTTTTCATGGAAAATTTATAACATATTATAATATAATTTAATACATTAAGTTTCTTTAACATAAGAATATACCTTTGTTTCGGTTATGTAACCCACATTAAGAGATCATACACCTCTACAAAATCATTTAAGAAGATATATATTTATCTTTTTCATAGAGTGCATATGTATGGTAATAAGAGCTCATCTTTACCAAGTTATGCATGTAATCTCTATCTAATATTCCCTTTAATTAACTTTTCATTATGGAAATAGTCTAAATTTACTAATTATCGATCCTAGATTATGGCCACCCAAGAATATTATGGCATAAATAAAATATTTTATATGGATTGTATATATTTTATCATAGATAATTCTAGTTTTAATTAGGTGGTTTGGGAGATAGTAATGTTTCAACGAGGGGTATCGGGGCACTCTTGCTGAAATTAAATAGTAGGAGGGAAGATGGAAACCAAGTACCTAGAGGATTCTCTCATGGACCAGTTGACTATGAAGCCTCACCAATTGGAGTTAGGGGGTTCTCTAAGTTGTCAATGGATCCCCAGGTACCCAGTACAGGTAATTCAAACACTCGATGGTCAACATGGGTGGTTTAATGGGATATTGATAAATTTCCCCATAAATACCTTTAAAAATACATCTTATTCATTTCTTGATCATATATATTGTCAACCACACAATTTTGGGTCCTTATTGTCTTCTTATATCTTCCCCCATCATTTTTTGTTTGATTCATCTACCATATATTACATCTGGACATCGATTGTTATTCTAATAGTATGAAAGCCCCATGTTCCATTTCCCATTATTATTTATTCTTTCCAAAAAGTAAATTACTAATTCCATGATATTATGTATGATTTAATGAATTTTAATGATTCATATTAATTTGGGTGAACTGGCTATGTGATTCAACTCTCCAAAACAGAATTCAGTAATTCCTTATCATGTTTTGGAATTTCGATGTAATTCCATGGGATTTGAAGCATGAATAGTTCACATGTTTGATTGAATTATAAATTCCATAGTTATCCAAGTGAATAGGTGGGTCTGAATATATTAAATTCATCTAATGGGGAACACATATTTTCAATCTAGTTCAATCATATTACGGCCTCAATGTTTATGGTGGAATTTTATAGTGTGGACGACCATCCCTATCTAGGTACAATGTAAGATACCCTAGCATGTTTTTTGTATAAAGGGGATTGTGATTTGGGTTGTCGGTTTGTTCTATAACCTCCTTCAATAGAAATTGTGAGGTGTTTTAGTGAAATATATTTCTAAGAGTTTCTAATTATAAAAATCCTTTTGGTTGTTATTCAGATGATGTAGTTCCATGCTTAGCTCGAACAATGTTGTTTAGTTATTATAATATTATGATATTATAACTTATTATTAATTTTTATGTTGGGTAGAAATCAGAAATCATCTTATTTTATAGGGTGTTAATTAGTGACCAAGAAGACGACCTCATCTTGAGTGATTGGGTGTTGGTTGGAAATTTGGTAAGTGACCACACCATGGGTGATAGTGTTCTAGTACAAGACTTGGATACAATAAATAAAATTGGGTGATAGGGGATGGTATAAAAATTAGTTTTTGAATATAACAAAAGTGATATTCAATATTTCATCTTATGTAACAGTTTTTTGTTTGTTAGATCCATTTATACAAGTTTCATTTCCTTCCAGTATTAGGATCAAGTCATTATGGATGGGGTTTGTGGCGGATTTGGTAGTAAAAAATGACCCAAATTGGGTACATGTGAAATTTTTTTTATTTTACATTCATTTAGAAAGTTACATATATATTATACGTTTTTTTATGAATGATTTTTGGTTTCCTAATGTGTTATGTACTCACACCATGTACATGCACCTTTTTTCTTGTAAAAAGTTTACTGTCTGGAATCTAGAGACCCTATATAAGGTGCTTGAGAATATTGTGTTGGATATAAGAAGAGGTAATAAAAGAAATACTCTAAGATATTGTTTCATTATTCCAAAATATTCATCTTTTATTTCAGTTATTTAATGTATTTATCAACCACCTTTGGGGATCACCTTTTGACAGGCATAGTGTATATATAGGTCCTTATAATTTTATATGTGATGTTGTTTATATGGTTAGCTTTCATCATTAAAATTATATTTCTTGATTATTGGTTTTGACTATTTATGATATTTATATTATTATTGTTCACCTAATATTTCGTTAGTAGTATCCTTAATGAATGGTTTATAACCACACTATAAGATAGATACAAATTTTATATTGTACTCATGTCTGAGATCATGTACCACTCTAGTCCTAGAATGGTAAACCTAGTTAGGTTGTTAGAAAATATTATTTTCCATTTTTTATTTTTCTATTTATTTTGGGCTTTCCGGATGGGAGATATTTTAGTTGGTACTTTTTGTGTGAAGCAATTCTTATGTCTAGAAAACACATATAATGTTGACATTTTAGTTTCTCGGGTAGTTGGATTTATTTTTATTAGTTTCATTATGATGGTCCCATGTTTTCCTTTAAGTTTTGTCGTGAGATTTATTATTTGTTGGTTTTTTATATCACCCAAGGTGGTAATATACTAAGATTTTAGTCATCATGATTTCATACATAGGTTATCTGGTCATGTCACTACTTATATATATTTATTAAAGTTTTTAATTAATTAAATGTTTGTAAGAATCTATTCAATGCATTACCAAATAAATTATTGTTGAATGATAATTAATTTAACATGATTATTTTATATATAATTTAATAACCATTTTTAGAAAACATGCAATTTTTAGGTGATGTGATCATTGAATTGGGTATTTAATGGGTTGTAATATCTAGTGACTTATCTGTAGAACCATAGGGAATATTTCATTGGGTGGTTTGTGTATTTATTCCAGATTATGGTTAAATTTGTTCATGATTTAATATTTTAATATGTTTTCTAAAACTATATTTTTTTATTTAATTAAAAACATTAGGTCGATTATGTACATGGTTCCACCTAGGGATAGGGACGAGGATATACTTATGGTTTTGAAACGTTTATTATACATTCAGATGATCAAGATGGCGAATCTAAGCAGCCTTCCAAGGATACTATTAGGGCTTAGGATATTAATACAATACTGGAAAAAGTATATCATATAGTATTGGTTGGGGGAAAAGGTAGACATTGAAATGGAGACAGCTTGGTAAAAAATTACTATAACGTCCATATGTTGTTTCATAGCACTATATTCCTATAGGATACTAAGGATTGGGGTGATACCATCATGGGAATCATTGAGCAGGTTGATACACTTACAAAGTTATGGGTGAAGAAGTGACCTTTATGATTTAGGGACCTTCCAAGAGGCGGTGGAGTATTATGCTTCAACCTATGGGTAATGAAGGGATATCATGGGAGTCCTAGAAGGGTATATCCTTTGAATATTTTTCCCCAGAGTCACTCTTGTTGTACTAGGAAATAGTGTTTGTGGTGAATCATTAAGGGAATTATTGGTGAAATATTATGCCCCCAATTTCTTTGATTCATTAATTTTTCCCATTTTCAGCTTGGAATAAGGCCTAAAAATATCATAGAATCGATATTTGTTTTCGATCTAATATTATGTCCTAGGTAAGGATTTATAACTAGAAATACGTTTCAGATATAGTCAATATGGATCCTACTATGTAGAAGATCATTTTAATGAATATTATAGTAGAATTCCATCATTTTCTTGATGGTATTAATGTTGGGTCTTCTGGTGATTCTTGTGTGAGTCGGAGTAAATTAGGTGAGATTCACCTAATGGGTATTGAGAAGGGTGGATATAGAATATGTTTATTAATTATTTTATTGGGAGTAGTTTCACAGTTGTGTTATTAGTGCTGGTGGTTTGATAATTTTCATAGTGTATGTCCTAGATCGCTAAAATAGTGACTTCCCTATGAATGGATAAGTTATTTTCAACATTTATATGAATGGATCCTTGAATATGATCTTGGATGATATTTTTGGTAACTATAGGCTTAGGGATTTTATTTAAGGGGACATATGTAGATAAATAAATGAGCTTCAACAAAAAGGCTTGACAATTATGGTGGTCAAGAGTTGTAGTCAAAATTTTAGTAGTCTTTGAATGGACAAATCAATATTTGTGTGGGAATTGACAGGGGAGAGGATGAATCAATTATCTCTTTTTATATTTTCTAACCTATGAAACAAAATTCTCTATCTGTTAAAGAGATATGACTTTTCTAAGAACAAGAATGCAAGCACCACTATAGTAATACAAGTATTTAAATGTTTCAATAATCAATAAGAGTATATTGTCTTTAGAATGGATTGAAAAAAATAAAATTCCACATAATAAACTAGAATAAAATAATTTTTATGTGGTTAAAGCAATCACTAAATATCATTACACTTTCATTTCACTATAATCAAACAAAAATGTCTTTTTTTCCACAAAGATAAAATATTTAAAAATGATTCATGTAAAAACTATTAGGAACCTTCCAAAATAGGATTCAATATTTTCACACTATTATTTTATAATATATTCATACTTTTTATTCTTATAAATACCTATTATTAATATTATTTCAAAATAGAAAAAAAAGAACCCTCTTCAGTCAATTAGTTCGTCTAATAGGTTCATTTGGTATTCTCCACATGCCGTTATAGTATAGTCCATTTAATTTATTATTATATAATCAATCATTTTGACCCACTGCACATCTACTCACTATAACATTCTATCAACTGGATATCACCTAATAAAAAACCCTTTCATGCATTCTTTGTCTGAGAAATTTCTAAAGAATCAACTACTACCTATTTAACATATTCATCTTATTGTATCCTAGTAACATCCAACAAATACCAACTTATAGGAAGTCTACTTCTAGAATATTTCAATATGAAAACTCTTCATGGTTGTTAGATCATGTTTACTCATATATAGTTAGTGTCATCATTTCTTTTCATGTGTGAAGTGTCTCATTGTGTGTGTATGAACACCCCATTTATATATTCAATCATGAAGGATAAATGGTCGGATATCATATTTATTTTAACACTAAAAAACAGAAAAAAATCTCCCACTCAAAACAATTTCATTAGATTATTCTTAGGACTACTAGTGTATTATTGAAGCTTTTTGAATGCATAACACTAGTCACATTACAAAAACATAGATAATGTTTCCTCTAGAAATGGGGATGACCTCGATTGCTTAAGGTTCAAACATTCCAAGTGGTTTCTAACAGAATTGTTCGTAGAACCAGAAACATCGAACGATTCCATATCCATTTGGACATACTTTCCAAAGGAAGGTTCTAATTAGTTGTGAACTGATGAGGTTTAATAATTTGAATTGGTCGAGAGGATGGGAGGTCGGACTCATCACACCTTTTTAAGGGGAATTATTGTTTACTATGGGACTGTCTTTATAGATTTATGTTATGTTCATGAATCCTTATTAAATTACCAATTATGAAAATGAGCTTTCCTTTATATCTCACAATAAATTATAAGTATGTAGAATATTCAGAGAGTCTTTTATATGTATTTGATGTTCTTCATCGATAGAGAATCATCTATTTGTTTAGAGATTCTTAGTTAATGGTATACTTCGACACATTATATATAAATATCTTAGTCTTTAGGATAATCATACTAGTTTTACAGCCACTCAGTGGGGAAATTGAAGTTTATTATCATTCATAAGGACATAGATTATTTCAGAGTTGGGATCATAACCGCAGATGGGCTACCTACGTATCATGTGTTTTAGAAAAGGAATCAGAACCCATGTAGTTCGAGTAAAGAAGTATGAGGTTTATATATGATTGATGGTCCAAAGAAAGATGTCATAATTACTTTTACGCTCTAAGATCACGTGAGTCATGCTCTGGGTGAGAAATAAGAGGTATTGGTAAAACCTGACAATTGTGCCATCATAAGAAATTATGTGGGGCTTATGTATGTTTGGCTTCCCAAATAAATGAAGATTAGGTTTTATGTTAGGGAAGAAACCCGAGAACAAGGTCCATAATGATAAATGAGATTTTAATGAAATTTGGATACTTAACTTAATACTTAATCCTAAAAAGGATTCCCAAATTAGAGGGGTCTTATGATTTGGATTCTATTCCTGAGAAGGAAGTCCAAATCAAAAGAAATTATGACTGGTAAAGAGAAATTAGGACTGGGGAATATTCTTGAGATGGAGGCCCAGGTTAAGGAAATTTTGAAACTTGCGGCTTACTCCTAAGGAGGATTTCCAAATTAAGGGAACATGAAGACTGGGGCTTAATCATGAAAAGGAGGTCCAAGTTAGGGGAATTATGACTGGGGTTTACTCCGGGAAAGGAGGCCCAAGTTAGGGAACTTTTCATCGTAAAGGATGAGGTCGAATGAATGAAATCTCTCACCTTAGTGACATGAATATCTGTAAGTCACTAGGTTTTGAGAGATATTCCACATAATTCCTTTCAAGTAAGGAAGAGAATAAAGGAATCATGTCATAAATGACTTTGAATAGGGTTTTGAAGGCTAAACCATAAAGTGGAGAGGTGAATTTGAAGAAATCAAGTGAATAGGCAGGAGGGGCACCCAAAAAGAGAGAGGTGCACAGGTCCTGCATGGGCGCGCAGGTACTGGTCGCCCAGGTATACCAGTGCGATACATAGGTACCTATGCGACGGTCAACCCATAGGATAATACTTGGGCGAGGCATGGCTCAAGCCCTTACTATTATCCGTAGGGGCTTCCAAAATGGAGGCGTTCAGCTTATGGTGAAGGGATAAGGCGGCTCACAGGTGTGTCTACTTCCCTTAAGGGTGTAAACACCTAGGCGCCCAGGTGTTGATGAATTTCAACACTTAGGACTTATTTCCCCTGTTTAGATATTCCATTATAGGTAAGAAATTACCTTATAAGTCTTTAGAAGACTTCCAAAAGAGACTAGGGCACTGAGAGCTCAAATATGAGTTTTGGAATTTTTCCATCTCTCAAATGGGGGGCGCACCTGGGGTATTTATAGGCTGCTGAAGACCCAAAGTAAAAAAATCAAGTAGGGTGTGCATGTCACCTGTGCGTCCAATATGTGGCGTGCAGGTATACCTGCGTGACCGTGATGAAACCTACGTGGCCCATGCTAAAAAAAATCAGTGTTCATGCCTTTGTCATTTTTTGACGTTTCTTCAAAGGACGAATCACTTTATGATAAGTTATTCCCCTTTTTCAGTCATTTAGACTCTATGATGAAAAAGAGCGTCAAAAAAATTCCCCCCTCAAAGATGGATCCGAAAGGAAGGAGGATGTGACTCTGAGGTAAAGAAGAAAACCAAGGAATTGCAGCGCGCAAATGTGGAGCACACAGATGGCGTCGCGCAGGTGTTGAGCGCGCTTGGTTTAGGCGTGTAGGGTTGTGGTCTTGCCTATAAATATGCGGCCATTCCTCGCGCAATGAAACTTGTTCTCAAGGATTCCCGCTCTCACCGCGCAAGTTGCCTTCATCATGCAACTGTCTTTTTTTCCACAGTTCTGTGCTTTTTTCTGTGGCCTGCTGCCGCAGAGGTATATTGACATGCGTGGTGATATTTGCGCGCCAAAACCCTGTGTGACATAGTTATTCCTACGCGCCAAAATTGGACTTGTGTGCCTTAATTCCTTAGTCATTTTTTCTAATTTATTCACAAATTTTATGAAAAATCAACTCACTTAAGAGTTAATTATTCGACCTTTGTGCAGATTCAATGGCTCCTAGACGAATCGGAACAGCTAATGAACTAGCTAGAAAACAGATTAATTATATGATGAACGTTGTTGGACATGATTACTATGATATCTGCGACAACACTCCCCCATATTTGGCCAAGTACATGAAGAAACATCATGTTAATTTTCCAAAGAGCATCTACTTGTCTCTGTATGGACATGGTCATTTGTAAGACATCAACATTTCAGATTCAAAGAACTATCTACCTGAGATGAAACTATAATGCTACTCCTCTATTTCGGTTAAGTTGTTCATTAATAAAAACAACAATTTTGTGAACTTTCAAAATTTTCCTCAATGCCATTTCCTTGCAGATATGAAAATGGAAAACCCATGGGAATAATTTTTTTCTGCTCTTGGTTGGTGGAAAGAAGACTATCATGGCATTTGAACAATATCTGAAAAGAGTGCTCTCTCCAAATGGATCTTTACACAAAATTCTCCATTCTCAAATCCGTGTATCCATATTCCAAGTCTCTAGTATAGAAACATATTCACTATTTGATTAGTAGAAAATTTCCTCAAACAACACTCAAAAACATCCGTTTACAATTCTTCTAACAAGAACTGGTATCACTGCATCTCTTATTGTATCCAGTTGAATGAATGAATTCCAGGTGGCTGTTGATGAAGCTCGGGATGCTGTAAATAAAATGAAGAGTTATGTTGAAAGTCAATTGTAATTCTTGAAAAAGAGAAGAGACTCTAGTCCATGGATGTCCTTCTAACTCTTGTGCATCAATGAAAAACACTTTCATCTTCAATCATTTGTTCATGCTTTCTTTTTCTACCTGCTTTAAATTTTTCTCTAAGCCAATCGGCCTAGTAAGGTTATTTTTATTTTTGCTAGGATTGTTATAAATAACCCTACAATCTTTGAATCTTTTAATTGCTTAATATTACTTAAATCATATGAAATGTACGTTTAGTGAGCCAAGAATTGACTTTTGGTCAGAGTTCCCTTGTCATCTGTGGGCAGTTTAAAGTCATGCACGTCGGACATAAAAGGCCAATCTTTAAGGTCGAAATAGATTTGACCGAATGGATTAAAATTGACTCAATTCCTTGAAAATTTATCTTAAAACATACTACCATGTTCAAGTATGAGGGAAAATATGTAAACTACAACTTTAGAAATTTTGAATCTGAGGAATGATACGAAAAAGGGCTCAAAAGAATTAGAAGAAGTAGTTCCCAAGAATGAAGTTACCACTATTTGAAAAACCTGTTAAAGAGTTGAATTAGGTAGGGCCTCTTAAGGGCATTAGCTGCATAGTCAAATTATAGCATCTTTTGGCTGAAAGGTCTGTTATGTAGACTACTTCGCAAGGCCGCCTAAGGGCACATGCTGTATAGTCAGGCAAAAGAACTCTCGGAAATTTACTTTTCTACTGCTAAAAATAATTCATTGGAAGTTTATAGAGATTCAAATTTTTTAAATCATAGAGTTTGCTGTATGGAGAGAGGTACTTGAATATGGAGAAGATATTTCAATACAACATTGTCTAAGAACTGGATGAATGTCACTCCTACAAAGGTTTGACTGAAACTTAAGGAAGTGAAATATAAACCATAAACTTGAACACTTTCAGATCATGAAAAAGAGTATGGGACACATATGTTAAGGATGACCATTTTTTGGCAGATCCCTACATATTGTCGTTAAGAAAAATAAAGAAAAAAGAGGTTTTCATCCCAAGAATGAAGTTACCATTATTTGACAAACCCGTTAGGGGGTTGAATTATGCAGGGCCACCTAAGGGAATTGGGTGCATAGTCAAATAATAGTATCTTTTGGATGATAGGTCTATTATGTAGACTATTTATGCAAGGTCGCCTAAGGGCACGTGCTGTATAGTCAGGAAAGAGAACTCTTAGAAATTGGACATTTTGTGACCAGAATTCAAGAAAAGGGGTTATGTAGGTTTGGAAGTATTTAAAGTTAGGAGTATGACACATAAAAAATGGGCATTGTTCAATGCATTTAAAGATACAAAGATCAATTAAAACCATAATCATGTTGTGGTTGGGTCCTGAATTGAGATGCTGGACTTAACTACGTATCCCATAAGTATGGTAATCAATCTATACACAGTTCTTGAAATACAGTTTAACGTCATGTGGGATAAAAGTATAGGAAATCTTAGTTTGATGTCATAGAGCTCAGACCAAGGGGAAATTTTCAGCCAAGGGACTGAAAGTGGAATTTGGGGTTATGCTCAAGGAAATGGGGCCAGATTCGAGGGATGCTCAAACGTTCCTACGTATCCCATAAATATGGGCATCAGGCCACACGTAGTTATTCAAATTCCGTCTGTACATATTTAGTTCATACAAGTGAAGGGTGAAAAGGGGACTCTAGTGCAATGATGGTTTTACCTGAGATAAAAGGTCTGGGCATAGCCATGTATGCACATAGTCTTTGAATATAACATGATTGGAGATCAATGTAAATTATGATACCTTCTCAGGTGAGGGTATCAAATAATGTTGTAGTTTATTTTCATACAGGTCAAAAGTGTTTTATAGTTTAATGTCATATAGCAAGGACAATAGTGAAACAATGTAAAGAGATTGGTTTTGGGGGTGGCTTCACGAATCAGCATCGTATGAGATGGAGATGAACTGATGTGAAGAGATTGGTTTTGGGCTTGAACCTCAGGAGGTTTCCTACGTACCCAGCCTAGAAGGCAAGGATAAAAGTCTGCATAGTTCGATTAAAGAATGAATTTGTGATAATTTTTTTTTGAGGACAAAAAATTAAAAATGATGATGGTACTTACACATGGTTAGTGGCCTAGAGAGGGTGTTATAGTTGAAGTTTACTCTAAAATCATGTGAGTCATACTCAGTGTAAGAAACAAGAGGTAGCAACAACCTTAACGATGTACAGTTTAATGTCATGTACGACTTATGAAGTGACTATGCAGTTTAAGGTCTTACAGTGAGGACTATTGGTGCTGCACAGTTTAGTGTCATGTTACAGGGACAAAATACAGTTTAATGTCATGTGGGATGTATTAAGGGACTTCTGTACAGTTTAGCGTCATTTAGCTAGGATGATGGGGACAATATAGTTAAACATCATGTTGGACGAAAGGGGGACTGTACAATTTAATGTCATGCAATAAGGACAAAAGAGGACAAAATTTAAGGTCGTGTTGAACAAAAAGGACTTTTTCACAGTTTAACGTCATGTTGGACGACGAAATAATTTAACGTCATGTTGGATGAAAGTGTGAATAGTTTAAGGTCATATGCATGGACCGGTGCTACATAGTTTAGCGTCATGTAACTAGGACATCATAGTTTAACATCATTTTGGACATTTTATGAATATGTGTTACACAAAATAATTCTTTAGAAATTTGGCATTGGTTGGAGTCCTGATGAGTTCTACATCCATTATGATTAAAGAATAAACTCCATTGGGGTAAACCTTATGTATTGAGTACGGTCCTTACCATTTTGCCTTAAGCTTTGGAGGTTTCTTTCCTGGTATCATTGGATCATTTAGAACCAACACCAATTCTCCCTGAACGAATGAACAAAGATGAACTTAATTTATGAAAGCTTGTGTTATTCGATATTGATAGACTTCAAAGTGATAGAAGGTGCACAATGTTTTCTCATCTAATCATTCCAATTCATCCAATCAATTTTGATATTTTTCATCTGTATATGATTGATCACAAATGGCTATCTTTAGTGAGGTTAATTGAACCTTAATGGGTAAGACTGCATCAGTTCCATATACCAATGAATATGGAGTTTACCGCGTTGCAGTGCGGGTGGTGGTCTGATAAGACCATAAAGCATGAGGGAGTTTATCAGGACATGATTTCTTATCTTTATTCACCATCTTTTGTAGTATATTTGATAGGGTATTGTTGAAGGCTTCTATATGGACATTGGCCGCTGCATGATACCGAGTGGAATGGTTGGATTTGATGTTGTGTTCTTGATACAACTTTGTTACCTCAGATGAACAGAAGTTGGTGACATTGTCCTTCAATATGGTATGATGGACACCAAATCTGGTAATGATGTTAGACTTGATGAAGCTAACAATGCATTTAGAACTAACTTCCTTGAGAGGTATTGCCTCTTCCCATTTGGAAACGAAGTCAGTAGCAGTAAGAATGTACTTAAACTGCTTGGTTGTAGCTGAAGGGTAAGTTCACACCACATCCATTACCCATGTGTCAAATGGCCATGAGTATTTAGCTGTGTGAAGCAACTCTAGGGGTTGATGAATGAATTTGGTATGTACATGGCATGAATGACACTTCTTTGTGAAATCAACACAATCTTGTATCATTGAAGGCCAAAAGTATTCAATACTTCGAATTTTATCAGACAGTCTAGGTCCAGATTCATGGGCACCACAGACTCCTGCATTTACTTCTTTCATGACAGCCATTGTCTATTCACCATAGATTCATCTGAAGAGAATTCCATAGAAACCTCTTTTGTAAATAATTTCCTCTGGGAGATCTGAGCTATCATAAAGAGTAAACTTTACCACATGTCACCGGATTTGTTCTTTCCCAGCTCTATCATGTGGAAGTGTTCCACTTTGAAGGTATTCTCTGATAGGTGTCATCCATCCTATAGTAGGACCATATGGTTCAAGAATGAGACTAATCTCATTGATTTCCTATGTTCTGATTTGAACATAAGGTGGAATTGTATGAAGGTGGGAAATACTGATGATTGTCTCATTCCAATTTGGATCTTCCAGAGGTGTGGCTATATTTTCTAGTGCATCATCATAGGCATTTTGTGATCGCGGGACATAAGAAAATTTCGGTTCTGAAGGAAATTACACCATTAACTCACTGATGTAATCATACAAAGGGATTAGTTCTTCTTTTCTAATAGCATAATCCCCAAAGACTTGTTTGATCACCAGGTCTGAATCACCTTTCACCTTTAAGTGATTAACTTGTGCTTGAAGCACCAACTCCAATCCTGTGATAAGATCTTTGTATTTTTCTTCATTATTTGTCCCACCTCGCAATAATGAGAAGGAATATGGTAGCACTACCTTTTCTAGAGAAATGATAACAATTCCTAACCCAACATTGTTGAATTTTGGATCTTTCATTTTCTTCCTTGTTGGACTTCTGGAATCTCTATCAAAGTACATTTCCCATGTTTGAATACTATCTTGATTAGAGAATAATTCCTCATCAGGAAGATCAATATCTGAAGATGTATCTTCTACTGAAGGATGTTCAGCAAGTAAATCAGCTAGATCATGGACCTTTATTTCCTTTTGAGACACATACTGAATATCAAATTGCTGTAAAATAACTGCCCACCTTCCCAGACGTCCTGTAAGCATTGGACAACTAAGGATGAATTTGATCGGGCTATTGCGAGATACCAATTGGACCTCATGATGTTGCAAGTAGTGTCTCCAATTTTGAACTGAAAATATTAATGCTAGGAAGAACTTCTAAATATTTGAATATCAGGTTTCTACTTCATGCGTAGTCCGACTGAGATAGTAGAGGCTGTTTTCATTCTCAGCATCATTTTTCTGGGCAAGGAAGGCACCCAATGATTTCTCTAATGCTATCACATAAAGAATAAATTTCCTTCCTTTAACAGGTGGCATTAATACCAGTGGAATCAAGAGATATTTCTTGAGAATATAAAATTCTTCTTGACATTCTTTAGTCCACTGGTAAGTGACTCCCTTCTTCATCAATTTGGTAAAGGGTAAACTTTTTCCTGCCAATTTGGCGATGAAACGTGGAATATAGGCTAAGTGTCCTTGAATTACTCTAAATTATTTTAAATTATGAGGAGGTGACATACCAAGGATTGACTTTGTCTTCTCAGGACCGACTTTGATACCATAATGGAATACCACAAAGCTGAGAAATTTTCTTTAGGTTACCCCAAAAGCACATTTTAAGGGGTTTTTCTTCAAATTCGGTTGCCAAAGTTTGTGGAATATGCATCGAAAATATTCCAAGTGATTTTAACGTTTCCTGGATTTAACCACCAAATTGTCCACATAAAATTCAACAATCTTCCCTAAAAAGGGTTTAAGATACGATGCATGGCACATTGATATGTTGCGCCTGTATTATTTAGGCCAAAGGGCATTACCCGATAGAAAAACACACCCTGAGGGGATCTGAAGGCTATATATTATTCATCTTCTAGAACCATTCAGATTGGATTATACCCAGAATATCCATCCATGAAGTAAATTGCATCATAGACATCTGTTCCATCAATCAAGAGTTATATGATCGGAACTGGAAAATCATCCTTAGGACAATGCTGATTAATATATCTGAAATCAATCCAAACTCTAATTTGTCCATTCTTCTTTTTCATAGGGACAATATTATCCAACCACTTGGAATATTGAACTTATCTGAAAAAGTTTGCTTTGATAAGATTATTCACTTCAGCTTCAATTTTGGAAGCAAAAGTTGGGTGTGTTCTTCTCGCGTCTTACTTGAATCCTTGATGTTCTTCTGCAAAACCCAAACGATGAGTGGCAACATCAGGATCAAGCCCTGGAGTCACTATATAGTTACAAGAAAATATATCTTGATTTTTCTTCAAAAATAAAATATAAATTTCCTACTCTTCAAGAGTCATGACCGCACTAATTAAAGTGGGGTGTGGATCTTCTTTTTCCCCAGATTTATTTCTCTGAGTTCATCCATAGTAGTAGAGATACCCTCTCCAAAAGCTGGAGGAGCATCTCTAAGATCCTCCTCTTCTTCTTCAACATGTGTTATTTCTTCTGATTCTACTTGCGAAGTAGATTAAGAATCCAAATTTCTAGAATCGAGAGAGATGTTAAAATTTGAACATCTTGAAGAAGAGGCTTCCATTTCTGACCCTATTAATGATGAAGGGTCTTCCTTGGGTAATAAAGAAGAGATGATGGATTAAGAATCAACATCATCATTAACCTATGACATTACTATAACTTCTTCTGACCTAGTTGGAAAAGTATAGACTTGCTGGTTTTCATCGGATGAAATGAAGACATCTCCATTTTAGCTTTAATCATTTCTTAGTGAATCACCACTTTCTCTCATGCTGTCTGATTTGATTGCCGTAATTGTCATTATGGAAGTTTCTATAAGAGTATTTGGATTCAGTTCTATCATGTCAATTTGACTGACAGGCAACACGTTATCTGTACTAACATGTGTGTATGTGTTTACTAGAATATTTTCCAAACCAAATGGAGTATTAACCTTGGTAACCTCCTTTCTTGGGGACTTCTCCTTACCCTTCATGTGATAGAATTCCGCCTCAATATATTGAGATTCACATCTTTTGAAGGAGAAATTATCACCATAAAATGTACCAAATTCACCATCGAACAATATTTGACGCATTGATGATATGATGAAGGGATAGCCACATATTGATGCATCCAGGGTCTTCCAAGAAAAACATTAAAGGCTGTATTGGGATCAACAATCATGAAATCAAAATTGGATACAAGGTTTCCAAAATGTGTTCTGAGTGTAATCTCTCCCAGTGGTTCTTGTTATTTTTTATCATATCCTTGTAACATCAAAGTAGAAGTAGATAAATCGGATTCTGTGAGGCCCAATCGACGAAGTGTACGAATAGGGATGAGGATGACTCCTAAACCATTATCAATGAAATATATTTGGATGTCTACACCATTGACCTTTCTAGATAAGTAAAATGGTCTAATATGTCCATTCACGGCATCATCTTCATCTTCATCTGTGAAAGATATCACTGCATGGAATTATGCAGGACCATTCTCAACATTATAGACTTCAGCCGGAGTGATTTCAGTCTTGAATTCTTGAGGACATGAAAAATCCCCAATGAGTGCCTCATGAAGATCCTTTGTTATATTCAAGGAATCCAAAATTGATAACTTGGCTATTACTTGGGCCAAATGTTTCAAGACATCATACTTTTGGTCCAAAGGTCTGTGTTTCCCAACAGGGACATGTGGTTTTGTAGGTGCCTTAGAAGTTGATGCATTGGATGTAGATGCCTCCTGTATTGGGTTAGGAATTGTAAATAATCCTGGCTTTGGAAGATTGGACCGATTAAGTCTATTTACTTGATGAGAGGGAGAAGGTGGAACCTCTAATCGGTCTTCCAGAGTAACTGTTCCATGACTAAATCTGCTATTAGTGGAAGAATTTGCTTGTTCTTGTTGAGCCCGCTGAAGGGATCTGCCACGAGTTTCTGCTGCATATACAGTTCTGGCAGGGGCAGAATTGGAATAGTGGATTCTAGGATATCCACGCCTTCCTCCATATCCCAGACCTCTGGAACTCCCTTTAATTCCTCTATTTGATACAGGGAACTTAGTCTCATTAGGATCGAAACTATGACTGCCATAAGGATATGTTAAATGAATCATATTAATAGAACCAAAGATTAATTCTTCATCTGATGAAGACTCTTCCTAATTAGCCAATTTAGGCTGTGCGATTTTTTGGGGCGGTGCCAATTGCTTCGAATTAGATGACCTAAATTTTTCCATAATCAAAGACAACTTGGGCTTTAAAACGATTTCATCTTCTTCTTATTATTCCTCTTTCTTTGAATTATGCCGTTTCTTTGAGGATTTTACCTCTGATGAAGAGGGTTTTTCTATGGCATTCATAGTAGAAGACACAATTGGGTTCTTCAATTGTGTTCTCAAAATGGAATGAGTTTGGTTGATCATTTTTCTGACCATCCAATCATCATATTTTTGCGAATTTTTGTATTTGACTTCTTTCCACCCGCATTCCTCCTTTGGATTTGTAGTTGTAACACATGCTACCTGAGCTGAAGAACCTTTCAATTTGACTTGTACCGAGTCCACAATTTTTGGCAGGAGGTACATGAAGAAAACAAACTCTTGAATGGGATGCCCCAACATCTGATGAAAGGGGAAATAATTGGTACGTTATTTATCTCCATTCTTTTTTGGCCTTTTGGGCCTTGGAAATTGTAAAAAATTATTTTCCAGAGCTGAAATGAAGTAACCGGGAACTTTTTCATTTTGGAAAGAATAAAATTTGCTATTAAAATCCCCATATTGTTTCTGTCTTTGATCACTTTGATCATCTTGATGAAATGGCCTCTAATGTTGATGCTCAGGAGGTGGAGCCCTTCGAGAAGATGAAGGTTTTGAAGTGAAAGCAGGTACATGTGCCAGTATAAGTGTAACTTTAGCAGTATCTGCTTTACCCATTCTCTTTCCTAGAGCTGACGGAATTAAATGAGTTTTATCCTTAGTGTTCATAAGAGAGTCTTCAATCTGCTGGGCGATCAAAGTAAGGTCTCAAAACCCACTTGTGTATTTCACAGGGATCAATGGTGTGCACAATTCATCACTCAAATTTTCCACACAGATTGGCAACAATTATTCTTGAGGGAGTGCTAAGCTTAGGGAATATGTTAATCCCTTCCAGCGAGGAATGAAATATGAAACCCTTTAATTCTCCCTTTTCATACATTTTTTAAGATCAAAAAACTATTGTCTTTGGCAATGTTGAGCTGAAATGAAGATGGAATCGTTGACAGAGATCCTCCCACCCGGTAATTGACCAGGATTGTAAGCTTGTATACCAGACAAAATCAGGTTCTTATAATGATTGTACAAAACACATGAGCTTAACTACTTCCTATTGCTGAGGGGTTCCCATCATAGGATCACAACAAGAAACAAAATTTGTTAAGTGTTTCTCTGGGTCACCCGAACCATTAAAGATTGGGAATGTGGTACTTGAAAAATTTGATGGGGGAGGAATTGCATTAACCCATTCAGGGTAAGATCTCTTTTCCGGTTGAATTTGAGCACGTTTTCCCTCTATAGCTCCCAACCAAGATATTAATGAATCAATAGTAATCATTAACTTTTGAGAAACAACTAGTTGAGCTTGGACCTATGAAGGTGCAATAACTTGACCTTGAACAGATGTGGTGGCTGGTACTGCAACTGATGGTAGAACTGCCGGTTGTTGTTGCAATTGACCCATAGGATTAGACCTATGAGGGTGTACCGATAAAGGAGGATATTCTTGATCTATCTCAGTCGATGAAAAAAATTCCATTGGATGACTGACTCCAACACGTTTAGGAGGAAGACTACCTTGAAGTAGTTCTACATTCAACCTCATCAACTCCTTTATTTCTTCCTGCTGTTATGCTAATCATTTATCTAATGAGAGTGATTAACCTTCTCCAGATGAAGGGTATGTAACCTGATTCTCTCCTTTCCCTTTATTGGACACATTTCAGAGAGGGGGAAGTGGGTTACTTGAAGGATTACCTAGATTATAGGTAAGACTTTGATTTCGTGTACGCACAACTTCTTCATTTGTGTCTGTGTGTAAAACTTCTTGAGAAGGAACCTCTTCATATGATCATTCTAAGTGGGCCTCATGTTCTGGAGGATCAGCAACAATGGAATTGATGACAATAATTTATGTGTATTGTATTGCATCCTTTCAATCAGCATTTCTGTGATATCGTCTTCTTCCATGTCTTTGATGAGACATTGCCTTTTGTTGATTTGATCCCTCAGGAACTTCTTGACGATCCTTAATTTGGAGGTAATCTCATGAGAATTTGGATCTTCATTCCATTTGTGTCTTCTTCCCTAATCGAGAGAAGACTAGATTTCTCTGAGGAAGAAATTGAGGATTTGAAAAGGTCCCTAGTCCTGTGGACTGGGGCTGTTCCTACTGTTTACGATCAACTCCTTGAATCCTATTTGTTGATTCTAAGGGTTTGGTTAAAAGAGTCCTCAGTCTAGAAAGCTGGGGTGGTTCTTGAGCTTCTACATCTGATACTTTCTTGAAAGCTCTTCTGATCTTGCAGACTTTGGTCCAGAAATTTGCTAGATGCATCAACCTACATCCACTCTTATCACCCTGCTAAAAAGACCGTTGGATGATTTTTAACACTTCTGTCACCTGATGATGTGCACGCTCCAAATGAGAAGCTTGTTCAATATTCTCATTCGCTTGATACAGGAGTAATTCAAAAACTTTTTCTCTGTATGGTTGACTTTGAGAAGAATTAGTTGAGTCCTGTTCTTAAGCAAGCCTTTGATTACAAACAAATCCAATTGGCTATGGCCAACCATGGGCAATAACATTTCATGAGACCATTTTCGGTGGGCTTTGTTGGCTAGAGAGTACAGTGAAATGTAGTTCTCCATAAACACCCCATCCCCTGATATGAATACCATATGGGGCATTGGATATTATCTAGCGCAATATTCTTAGTTCCCCAAGGTATGAACGGTGAAGGGATCTCTGCTGCTTTTCAGCCATCAGATATCGAGAAACTGAGAGAGATGCCAAGTCAATTTGGCGTTGTAACCCTTCTATTATTGTGACATGATTTTCATATTCATCATAAGATAGTATTTTATTTTTCAACTGACAAAGAATTTTCCATATGTTAAGACAAATATCAGGAATTCCATCTTCCATCAATGTCTTTGGAATGTCATATTGAGAGTCAGCCAAAGGCCAAAACATAACAGGCACTTCACCTTTCACCAGTTGTTTTCTCATATTCAGCATTTAATCTTTATCGTTTGATGATGATTATTCTACCTGATTAGACTATAGATGGTACTTCCTTGTTGATTCATTTGATTCAACAATATTGGTAGAGAATTCACCGATCAAACTAGAAGATGAACAAACCAGGTGTGGTTCAGAGAATGACCTACACCCCGTGTTATCTTCTTATTAAGAAATTATTTCACCTACAAATGGTAAAGCATCATACATGAATTGATTCATATTTGAAAGGGCCTCAAGATAAGAACATTTTCTAATTACTATATTGTCCTTCGGAGCATTTTCCAGGTAATGTGATTTACTACTGAAGAGAGGACTTTCGTAGATAAATTCAACATCATGGGGAGGACCACCATGGTGTGTTACAACAAAAGATAAAACATTTATCTCCTTGGTCTTATGACCACATAGGGGGTTCCGATGGCTTTCATCTGAAGATGAAACTTCGAGATCAACCGAATTGTCATAAAGTTATACTTCAATGAGGAAGAGTCTGATGAAGACCTTCGGAATTAATATTCCCGCTATTGGGAAATGAGGTAGTAGAATCTTGAATTCAACCAGATATTTGTCTGAGCACTTCAAAAACTCCAGCATCGAGAAAGGACTTATTACAGATTAGCTCTTGATTTCATGATTGTGATGGGCGAGTCTTCTTCATAGATGCCTTCTTACTCACTTTGGGAACAACTTGTTGACGAATTTGGTTATTATGGGAAGGTGTATGTGCCTGCACAGAAGAAATGATCAGGTTATTCTGATTATCTCAAATCAAATTAGGTGTATGTGCCTAACTTGGTTGTCCGTATAATATGGGGGAGTATTCCCCACAACCATCTTGGACTGGAACAGAGGTGTGTGTCTGTTCCGGACTGAACTGTTGATGTGTCACTCCACTTGTAGAGATAGATTTTCATTTCTTTCCCTGTGATGCTGCTGATGCTGTTATAATATTCTGACAGGCATCTTGAATATGAGTAGGGATTTGCTTCAACTCTTTCACCATTGATAGAATATGCTTGGTGACTTCATCTGCCAGAACAGGGATATACGTCCATTCCATTCTTGGAGTAGGTGTGTATTCCTGCTCCTATACTCCTTTTCCTGTCAGTGAATTCCGACAGTACTCATGTGCGGGGGAAAAGATTTGAGTGTGCCTCCTGTTTGTCATTGGGGATTTCCAATTGACTTCTCCAGGTGATACCAAATGAGACTGTTGGTAGGACTGATTAATACTAGCAGGTGTATGTGCCTACTGATCTTACTTCATCGAACATGGATTATTTACTTCCTTCAATTCTAACAGATGAGGCTGCTGGAAGGATTGATGAGTGTAAGCAGGTGTATGTGCCTATTTACCAGTTGTCCACACATTGGGTTGGCGGGCATCATCATATGTAGTCAGACAAGCCTGCTGACTAGATGATGATTTATAAACATGTGTATGTTCTTATCTATAGTACTCCGCCATAATTGCCTGGTAGGATTGGTGTGTTGCTACCATATGAGTCTTCTGGATAGCGGAATTAAAACTGACGGGTGTGTGTGCCCACTCATTGCTTTTCCCTATGTTAGGTTGGTGGACTTCTCCAAAAATGGAGGAAATAAGAACCTGCTCACTGTTGACCGGATTTCTACTCTGGAGTCTCTTCATTCCTACTCGGGTTTGAGGAACCTGGGCCGAACACCTAGAGATGATACAATCATCATGTTGAGGGCACGATGCCACACGAGTCTAGTGGCGATTGTTGATGGGAGCCCTCAGTAAGGACTCTTGTATCCTTGAATTAAGTGCATCAGTGACATTCTCATTCACCTCTATAGAATATGGGAAGGACTGGTGATTTCATTCTGGGGATAACGACCTGAAACGGTTGGAGACAGTGGTTGGCACCACCTACTTCTTGATTGCTGGTCGTCACTGTCCGGACAACTAGGGTGAATTATTGACTATGAGGGCTTGTCTAGTGGCCTCCAGAGTTGGAATAATACCGTTATGAAGATATTATTTAACCATCAAATTTGATACCCAGCATTGAAGATGCTGAGTAGGTGATGTCTTCCTCAGAGCGGACGACGATCCAGCAGGAGTAGTAGCAGAGGCATTCACCGTAGAGGTATTCAGATGTGTGAATTTAAGAGAAGCCATTTCTGTAATGCAGAAGATCTTGGAAAAGAGTTCCTGTTTGATATAACAGAAGTAGTCAAGATAAGTCCAGCCACTACGTATTTTTTATGATCCCATATGTTATTGATTGTTTTGTTGGCCCTCTCATTAGGTTTTAAATAAGGGCCTAACAAATAAGTAAAACATCATTTTAACGTGGTTAAGGATTCATGCCGGGTTCACCATTCTTTGTTTCCTCTGGAAATGGGGATGACATTGATTGTTTAAGGTTCAAACATTCCAAGCAGTTTCTAACGGGTTTGTTAGTAGAACCAGAATAATCCAATGATTCCATATCCATTTGGACATACTTTCCAAAAGTAGGTTCTCATTAGTTGTGAAGTGATGAGGTTTAAGAATTTGCATTGGTCGAGAGGATGGGAGTTTGGACTCATCACATCTTTTTTAGGGGAATTATTTTCTACTCTGGGGCTCTCTTTATAGATTTAAGTTATGTTCTTGAATCCTTATTAAATTACCAAGTATGAAAATGATCTTTCCTTTAGATCTGACAATCAATGATTAGTATGTAAGACATTTAGAGAATCTTTTATATGTATTCGAGGTTCTTCATCGTTAGAGAATCATCTGTATCTGTTTATAGATTCTTAGTCAATGTTATCCTTCGACAAATTATATAGAAATATCATGGTCATTATGATAACAATATTGGTTTTAAAGCCACTTAGTGGGGCACTTGATGTTTATTTTCATTCAGAAGAACATATATTATTTCAGAGTTGGGATTGTACCTGTAGATGTGCTACCTACGTATCCTTTATTTTAGAAAAGGAATCAGAACCGATGTTGTTCAAGTAAAGAGGTATGAGGATTATGTATGATTGATGGTTCAAATAAAGATTTCATAATAACTTTTACGCTCTAAGCTCACGTGAGTCATGCTCGTTGTGAGAAACAAGAGTTATTGGTAAAACCTGACAATTGTGCCATCGTAAGAAATTCTGGGGGGCTTATGTATGTATGAATTCCCAAATAAATGATGATTATGTTTTAATTCAGGGAAGAAACCCGGGAAAAAGGTCCATAATGGTATATATGCTTTTTTGAAATTTGGATACTTAAATCAGGACTTAATCCTGATAAGGATGCCCAAATTAGAGGGGTCTTATGATTTGGGTTCTATTCATGAGAAGGAAGTCCAAATCAAAAGAAATTAAGACTGATTAAGAGAAATTATTACTAGGGCTTATTCCTGAGATGGAGGCCCAGTTTAAGGAAATTTGGAAACTTGGGGCTTACTCCTAAGGATGATGCCCAAATTAAGGGAACATGAATATTGGGGCATATTATGGAAAAGGAGGTCCGGGTTAGGGGAATTATGACTGGGGATGACTCCTAAAAAGGAAGCCCAAGTTAGAGAACTTTTCATATTAAAGGATGAGGTTGAATGAATGAAATCTCTCACCTTAGTGACATGAAGATATGTAAATCACTAGTTTTTGAGAGATATTCCACATAATTCCTTTCAGGTAAGGAATCCATCAAAGGAACCATGTCATAAATGACTTTGAAGAGGGATTTGAAGGCTAAACCTTGAAGAGGAGAGGTGGATTTGAAGAAAGAAAATGAATAGGCAGGAGGGGCACCCAAAAAGAGAGTGGCACACAGGTCCTGTGTGTGCGCACAGGTCCTGGTCGCACAGGTATACCTGTGCGATACATAGGTACCTACGCGATGGTAAACCCATAGGATAATACTTGTGCGAGGCTTGCCGGAAGCCCTTAGTATTATCCCTAGGGGATTCCAAAACAGAGGCACACAACTTATGGTGAAGGGATAAGGCGGTGCGCAGGTGTGTCTACATCCCTTAAGGGTGAAAACACCTAGGCGTGCAGGTGTTGAGGAATTTCAACACTTAGACCTTATTTCCCCTATTTAGATCTTCCATTATAGGTATGAAATTACCTTTCAAGTGTTCCGAAGACTTCCAGAAGAGACTAGGGCACCGACAGCTCGAATATGAATTTTGGAATTTTTCCATCTCTAAAATGGGGGGCCCACCAGGGGTATTTATAGGCTACTGAAGACCCTGAGTGAAAATCAAGTAGGGTGCGCACGTCACCTGTGTGCCTAATATGGGGCAGGCAGGTATACCTGCGCGGCCGTGATGAAACGTGCATGGCCCATGCTGAGGCGAATCCTTGTTCATGACTGTGTCAATTTTTTATGTTTCTTCAAAGGATGAATCACTTTATGCTAAAGTATTCCCCTTTTTCAATCTTTTAGACTCTGTGATGAAAAGGAGCATTAGTAGTTAACCATGGAATTAAGGAACATTGTTAATCATTCTTCACACATGGAATAAACCACAATCTTCCTCTGTGATTTATGTACATTGAATGACCGACTCAACATCAACAAATTTTGATATATTTATAAAGGATTCAAAAAGAACATTGAATTGGTAAAATATTATAACATTAATTCATCTAGTAAAACATTATATAAAAATTTATATTCGATGAGACTACAACTGAAATTCCATAAAAAACATCAAAGGAACCTCTTAGTAGTGTTTCAATATACACATCCAATATCTAATGACTTGTATCAGAACACTTCTTCCATTATGTAAAAATTCAATCATATGAGCGATGATTTTTTTTTAAAAAACATCCATCTGATGAATTCAACCACAAATTTTTTTCCTATGACTCAGATAGTCCTATCCAATCTTGTTGAAACTACTTCAATTCGTAAATTCATACAATTTCATGAATTATAATTTTTGCAATAGGTTCATCTTCTAGACTCATACCAATGATACTGAAAGATATCAACTGATGCTCTTAATCTGAATAGACATTATGCAAGGAAATTAGTCAACATCTTCCATTTATAAATGAACAAAATTCATCTATCTTGTTGAATTTATTCCAATATATCTTTTAGGAATATAATATTTTCCTCTATCTAGATAAATTATAAATATTAAACACAAACTTCACAATTCATCAAGTAAAACTATATTGATTATGGGAATTAGTTGATACCCTTACAAAACATTCACATATATGCTTAAATGAGAAAATAAATATGTTTTACCTCTATACATCATTACAAGATACCTATAAATCAGACTTCTAAAAACTTCATAAATTATGCACACAATATGAACTTATCGAAACCTCATTCTGACATTATATATTCAGTGAATTCCATAGAAATTAATAGTGCAAGAATCGAATAAATGAAATAGTTTCTCACAATTTCAAATGGTCCGGGTACTATAATATCTCTGAATACAAATGACATTAGAAAATTTAATAATGGAAAAGTGACATAGGAAAAAAATATTCACTGAAATGTTTTTCTGATGAATCATGCAATAAATTTAAGATAACTATTTGAGAAAATGATAAATCTGATAATGATAGTATTGTAATGTCTAATATTCATTTTCTAATTGGCCATTATCGAAATATTATTAATTCATTGAGATTTATGTTTATAGAAAAATATAAAATACTTTCCAGAAAACATTCATTACAACTTCTATCATCTTCGATACACCTTCAACTATCTTAGTCCCAACAATCACACTTTGTATTTTCTTCTCAAAAAATTTAAATTAATCACTAAAACATTATAAATCATCTGTTGTATTATATATACAACTAATCCAAAATTTATGATTTATGTCATTTTCTGGAAAAACATATTCTTCAATATCTTGCGTTGAATGGAGCATAGATTTTAATCAAAAATTCTATATTATAATAGTATTTTAACATGACCGTTATAACAAAGCCATTATGTTAAAAGGTATGAATAATAATAACTAAAATATGAAAATTATATATTTTATAAATTTATAAAATAAATTAAATGGATATATATTTAGTAAAAATTTAATAAGAATAATTTGTAATAAAAATAAATGTATTGGGTGAAAAACATTATTTTTCAGAAAGTAGGATTTGTAGATCAATGAATTCAATATTTACAATTAATTTTTACTAATTTTAAGAAATTTTATTCATAAAATTAATTTAATTTCTGAAATCCTCATATCCAAATTATTATAGGATAATGTTTTTATATTTTTAAGAAATATTTCATTTTCCAATGAATAGTAAACATATTTATTTATATTGAAAACTGAAATTTCATTTAATTTATTTTAAAAGTAAAAATATATTTTATATTTTTTTTATAGTAAAATTAATTCAATTATAATATTATAATCCGAATATAGTTCATGGAAATAAAACTGTTATTAAATTTTATATTAAAACCTTATATACATATAGGAATTTTATCTTTAGAAACAAAACTCTTCATCGCATATGTAGGTATATTTTTAAATTGGATCCATATATTTCTAAGAATAAAATTTGATGTAATGGATAAAAAAATTATAATTATCATAATTTATATTATCTAATATTTTGGATGTAATTTTTTAGCATTAATAATAGTAAAAATAGTAAAAACTAATTACCATGATTAAGGTAAAAATAGATTTACTAGGGGTTAAACTAAAAGGATATGGCGTAAAATAACATAAATACATGTCAAATACCCATTTTATGAACATATGTAGACCTATAACCTATATGTTTTCATAATTACACATTTTTTAGGATTTATCCATGATTAAAATGTGGGTGTAATTCATATTTTTTAAAAATTCCATGCGTGTCCTCCCTGCAATATAAATTGCCTTCCCTTCTCCTTCCCTAATCATACATCCATTGAAATTTGGCTAACAATATCCATTTCTAAATGACTTAGACACTCCAATAATAATATCATATAGATTTTTTTATAATAAATCTATCCAAATAGAAATTTTGGTGGAAACCTAAAGATGTTATCCAAAGAAGAGGAAACATTCATCCGTGATAAATTTTATGTTATTTATTCTTACAACTCCTTCATATTTTACTAAATATTATAGATATAAAAAAAACTGTATAATATATAGTGTTTTGTTATTATTTCAATGTAAAAACCTTTTTTTATCTCATATTATATGACATGGGAAATGTAACCTTCAATTGTGTGTACAGAGAACTACAACCTCACAAACCAATTGAACTCATTTTACATAAACACCTATGATGGTTATGAATAATGTTTGGTTTAATATATGAATATATATAATATTTATGATATAATTAAACTTATTTTATAATAATATTATGTATAACTTCTTATTTTCCATTCCTTTTAAAATACGATAATGTCGCTCGTGTTTATGGCGGACCACCGTCTAGCGAATCGATGTGATTCAATTTTCACTTAATATTTTCATGGAATGTAATAATTATAATTTTACTGAATATATGTGATATATATAACACAATATAAATTAATGAAAATTAATATATCATACAATTCCATACCCTTTTACCCATTAGGGAATGGTATCATCACTTGTGCGTATGTATGGCCCACTGTCTCAACAAAGCTATTTGAATCATTTTCCCTCCCAAAATTTTAAGAATGGTTATAACAATATATTGAATGGGTAAATATGATATTCATAAAATTATTATCATTTTTTAGATGATTTATTTGTATCTTATGTAAAATTATTAGACCTTTCATGAAAAACAATGTTTGATAAAATGAGGCAGTTTACAACCGAAACAATGAAAATAATGAAATATGACTAACAAATGTGTGGTAAAAAATTCTAATAGGATAATATAAGAAATAATAAATATGGTTATGTTTCAATAATGACTTAATAAAATATGTTAAACCATTATAAATGAGGTTAAATCCTTTTCAACTAATAGAAATATTTAGGTAAGGGATTACGTCTCAATTTCCATTTCATTAAGACATAATTGTTGATATACACCTATTAACTTTTATGTAGTGTATATACATACCTTTTGATGTATTTAACATTAATAGATAGTTATTAATAATAATTAATGTTTTGTTACTTGTTTACTATTCAACGGTTTATAATTTAAATTCTTTCCTAAGAAGTCAAAATTATTGGGTAATATCACATTTTTTTGAGATTATTTAAATTATTTTGAAACAATAACTTTATTATGAAAATTTTTCATTGGGAACCTAATATATCCTAAATATCCATATTATTTTATAATGGAAATTAATATTTACTAAACCCCACACACACACACATATATATATATATATTATATGGTGTTTACATGAAATTTATTTGATTAACTATGGAAAAATTGATAAATTTGTGTCCATTACTCCATAGGGATTTTTGATAACAAGGCATATTGATTCATGAATTAAGTAAATTATTCAATATATAATGAATTATTTGGAAATATAGTCATGGGTGGCACCAAGCTATGGATTACTCCTATATGCATCATAATGTCTCAAGAGAAAAATTTGTTTCCCAAATCAGATAGTGTTTCACCCATTATTGTATTCCTTCTTTTGAATGGTCTTGAAAATATATGTATCATGATACCATAGATCATAACGTCCAATAATTAATATTTTTTCATGTATTTTTTAGTTATTATTAATTGAAAAGATATTTTATCAATGATATTATCCTTCGAATCATTTTATTCTAATTTTATTAATTTAATGGAATGTGTTTCCAGTTATTTACCTTTCCATATTGTTCATGCCAAAACAATTATGGTAGTCAAGTAATTAATTAAATGGAAAGTTTGTTATGTTATTTACATACGATATTGAATATTATTTAATGATTTATGATAGATTTCTGTGTAAGTAACCCTTACTGAGTATTTGAGATCACCCTTATTTTTTTTCCTTTACCCATGATATGATGATGAATTATTGGAATGTGTTTAACGATGAAAAATGTGTTCATTTACAATGATATGTACTTTTTAGATGTATAATGGGGATTATGGGTGTACCTAGTTCTCCAAAACTTCTAAATATATAGGTAATTTGTGATTTTACCACTTGTATCAATGAAAATGAAATAAATTAAGAACCGTCTCCATTATACTAGAGTCAGGGTTATAACAATTGGTATCAAAGGAAGATTATTAGAATACATAGAAAATATATTAAGGAAAATATTGATTAGGTAGAATAACCATATGATATACATTGGGGATTGGTATATAAGAATATTATAATGTTTTTCTAAGATGATATTATGTGTTTTTTTTCTAGAAATACATCCAATAATAGATATTATAAGTTGACATGGTTCTCAAATAGATGTTCCTAGGGATAATAACTCATAAAAAGGTTCATTGGGCCTGAACCGATCATCTATCGCTAAACGAAAATGGGTTTCACCACCCCATCCTCCCAAATAATCCCCTTAAGGGATGGAAATGAAGAATGAGAGATGAATAATCCCCCAAGTCCTGCCTCCAGTAGGGCCTAAGTTAGCGTCTAACACTAAGGATGTATAAATCTCATAATATAGGAGGTATTAACCTTTATAAGAAACTGACTTATTAAATATGATGAATCACGCACAAAAAAATCATGACATATATGAAATAGAAAGTCAGAAACCATCACACATGCATAAAACAAGTGATCTCATAGAAAAATTGCAATATCTCCAATGTAAATACCAAAAACTAAGCTAAAGTATCGACTCAAAAACTATCAAGGATCCTAGCTAGTACTGTCAAAAAGGGTCCACAAAATCATCCTTGGAACATGAAAACAGTTTTATATACTTAGTCTTAGAATATAAGTATACTCAGTAAGAATGATAAAGTCCCTCGTGCACATTTTAAATAAGCATACTAATGCCCCTGTGAGAAAAAAGAAGAACAAATGTACATAAAAACAGGCATACTAACCAAACCCAATGTCACCAAGGCACAATCACAATGTAATGATTATAATGTAAAATAATATTTTATAAATAACATCGATGATAGGGTACCTACATAACTTTCCCACTGGTATGCCACTTTTCCCAACATCATACAACATGGCACTCCCATCCCATCCATATACCAGATCACATCCCTCCCACACACACCTGGGCCTCACAACACAACCCTTCTGCACACACATGGGCCTCATAACACATCCTAAACACACACCTTAGCCCCACAACACATCATACCCACACACACATGCGTGGGGTCCATATAGAAATCACAATTATATACAAATATATGTATAGTATCAAATAGTCTAACCCAAGATATGGGTTAAAAAACCATCTCAGAACACCTTCACTTTCTCTAAAACCCTTAAATGGAAAACACCACACATGAATCAACAAATCCCATTTTATAGTTTCCATCCAATTCATTTAACTAATCAAATTTTATAAACTAAACAATCCCAAGCCGTTACAATCATTATTAAAAAAATATTTATTCATTCCATCACTTCCAAGGAAACAATATAGCACAAATTATAGTAAGAACCATAGTAAAAATTATTTAGGAGGTGAAGAGCCATGTTAAATTAATACACTTCACCTTAATGAAACATCATACCACAAACTCTAGATATGGGTTGATGATTTATGAATGTTATTAATGAATTAACTCTTGAAAATAAACCAGAAAAGGGCTAATTTTATTTTTCACACTCATCTCCATTTTTCATCATATTAACAGAACCAACTCCCAAATCCCCACATCATCTAGAAACCGATTACCGCACAACCAATTTTGCGACCCTACTAGTTTATCACCACATGCCCATCACAACCCCATTGAACAACCACCAGAAATCCCCTTCCCCCACACATAAAACCCACAAGAAATCATGCATCATGTAACAATAATACATTTTACGGGTTTACAATAATATTTATCACATTCCACTATGTTACTTTACAGAGTTATAAAAAAAACCAATCCAAGGGAAACTAATTCATTAGTCAAATATATGTGGTTAGGTAATTTCCATTTTCTGGTGATACCAAAAATTCTATACCAAAACAAAATTCATTGCATACATATCGAGAAAATTCAATGCCACCAATGACCATATATTTCAGTGGGGGAATTTAGACAATATAAACAGAATATTAAAATCGATACCATAATTTTAAATGCATGAAAATAAAATCCCTATAATGTTATCAATTTCATTTATACAATTATTTATCGTTGATTAATCTAGAAATATCATAATCTATAGGCAATAAAAATAAATCCCATCCATCGGGGTGCAATAATTAAAGGGAATTAAAAGAAACCCTACCTTAAGGAATCCTTTAAACTTTTCTAGGAACCACTTGGAGAATAATTCCCACAAACAATAACTACACTGCTATAAATGAGGATCGACCAATTCCATACTAAAATATGATCCGAATACTTCACAAGCATCCAACTCAATCCAAACAATATCTCTACAGTCAATCCCGGGGGATGAACGAGAGAAAACATTTGACAAAGAGTAGAAAACTTATCATAGATCAACCACAGATCTCCAAAGAACAACCACCTGGGTCAACAGATTGAAGAGGGAGAAAGAAGGATTGAATAACACATTAGGGTGCCTAGGGTTCACCCAATATAGAAGGAATAACAGAGTATGACTAAATGAGTAAATTTTTATCTGAAAATAGTTTTTTAAACATAACATGATCATGGTATTACAAGACCTATAATACCATTTTACGTCATTTGATACATGGGGTTCAGTTTCCACCGAACAACTCATCACCATACCATTTTATTATTTATTTTATACCTTATATTATTATAAACCATTAATCCCCATTTCATGGAATGTAAAATGTTTACACCCCATGTAACCTCATAGACAAGCTATGAAACCAAATTTGACATCGCGTAATCTACATACACGATGTTTAATATCCATTCTTCCAGAACTAAGCAACCAAACATGTTAAGACTCCCTCTAAGGCTCATATAAACACCTCCAAAATCCAAAACAGAGAAGGTAATGGATCAAGATAGAATATAATGTTACATCAGATACCTATTTGATGATATTCACCACCAAACTCCAAAAACATTCCCAGAATTAATGGGGTTTGAAAAACAAACCTATGAGATACCACTGAAAAATATTTCCGTACCTCAAATGTTACCACAAACCAATAATGCCTCACAACCACTACATAAATATCTCAACATCCATGTAGCCCAAACCAACAAAAACTACAACCAATGAACCACACTTCCACACAACCATAAAACTAAATTTCCCTAAGCACACGAATTAGGGAATTCTATCCTCCATGTCAGTATTCTATCCTCTGTGGGTGGCGTTGATCCGCCCACAAGGATTTGATCGCATCGCTGTTAATGCATCTCTGTTTAGAATTAGGTCTTCCCCTTTTCATAAGTTAGGATCTTATCACACATTGAACCACACACATCACAAAATAAGGAAATCAAATCTATCATAAAAAAGGGTTCAAACATCAAATCATAAAGAATGATAGTAAAAATAAAATCTCAAAACAACTCCGAGTACAATAAATGACTCTGCATATCTCACTCCCATGTACTCTCCTACTAGACATCATGCCTCCACAACACATGAACCAAGGAAATGGTTCTTCCACATAGTTCCTCCTTTTAATGGTCTTGGAACACCACTGAAGTCTCTACAAATATCTTCTCATCCTCAATATCCAAATATCACTAGTCAATAACATTGCAGTCAATGTGAAGATACCGAGAAAGATTAGATAGGTGAAAAAAGTTGTGGATTATTTCAAACTTGGTGGAAACACCAATCGATACACCACCTTTCTAACTTTACCCAAAACCTCAATGGGTCAAATGAACATAGGAGAAATCTTACTCACAATTCAAAAACTACACTTCCCACATCAAGGGGAAACCATTAAGAATGAATTATCTCTAACCTCGAACTCCATGGGTCTCATTCTATGATATATATAAGAATTATGTTGGTCTAGTGATGATTTAAACCTCTCAAGAACGAAACAAACTTTCTCTATCTTTCTTTTCACCACATTGGGAACTATAATAGTTGTCTCCCAAAACTATATCTATCACAATGGAGAACAAAATGTTATTTCACTACTGGAAAACGGGCCTATACCCACAGTTTTGCAAAAAACCGTGGGTATAGGGATAATATGGGGACCTATACCCACAATTTTCCCAGAACTGTGGGTATAGCTTATTTTTAAAGACCTATACCCACGGATTTGGCTAAACCGTGGGCATAGAGTTTTTTCAGAATACCTATACGCACAGTTTTGAAAAACTGTGGGTATTGGGGTATTTTGTTTGAAGACCTATACCCACGGTTTTTAAAAACCATGGGTATAGCTGGCGGTAGGAAAAAAATTACGCAGGAAAACAACCAAAAATTGTCAGGAACACGGTTTGGGTTAATATAATTACAAATATAAGTAAACAGATATATGAAAATGTAATCAATATATTTCTAGCTCAGTTGGTCATGTCATAAATCTTCTTCGCAATGGTCGCGGGTTCGAATCCCGCGTTTTTCCTTTCTTCGATTACCGGTAATATTAATATATTTATATAAATATATATATATATATATCAAATGACTCGATAGCTTGGTTGGTCAGAGAGGTAGTTTTGCCGGTGCAGCGTTCTGTGTTCGAATCTCGCCTGCAACGATTATTTTTGCACGTTTTATTTTATAAAAAACCAGTAATATTAATATATTTTTATAAATATATACATATATACCAGATAATCCGGTAGCTCGGTTGGTCAGAGGCATTGTGTCGTGGTCTATTGCCCTGGGTTTGAGTCCCGCCTTTGCCACTTTTTGAGATATAAATGCCCACGGTTTTCAAACCATGGGGGAAATCTTATGCCACCTATGCAGTGATGTGTATACACGGTGAACCCTATATATACCCACGGTTTGGATGAACCATGGGGGTAGCCTAAGACCCCTACTGCGACGCCACTCAGCCCCAGGGTTCCCAAAACCGTGGGTATAGGCTATACCCACGGTTTTGAACCGTGGGTATATGTAGTTTTTCCAGTAGTGTTTCCTACAAATCCCTAAATAGTGTCGTGCTAATGAAATAGAGATAGATATTATTATGATCAAACTCTACCAATGATAGGTGTCAAACCAAATATCATCCAAAATACAATTTTCATACTCACAACATATCTTCTAATGTCTTCATAGTCTGTTATATATTCTCATATTTATATAGGGGGAAAGTAGTGATTAGGCATAACTAAGTGCTAAAATAATGTAGTATTCCCCTCTAAACTCATGAGGTATTTTTTTAGGATCATAGAATATAGATATTAAAACTCTATAAAATATCACCAAATCATCCACACTACACATAAACAAGGATCCCACTACTCCAGACTCCTTAATCACTATGAAGTGGGGTGATTTTGTCAAATGATCCACTATTACATTGATATCATGTCGTACTCACTGAGTTTTGTGTAACCTTGTGAATAAAATATATCGATATATCATCCCATTTACACTAGAGAACATATAAGTGCTACAACAAACCACTTGGAACATGATTCCCAACTTTTTACTATAAGAAAACCTACCACTTTTACATGAACTCCACCAAAAACTATTTCATCATGGGCCACAAAAACTAAATTCTCAAGACACGATAAATATTAAAAATTAATAGGTGTAGCACAAAAGGTAATTTATAAAATTCACAAAAAAACACTATCATGCATTTCTACCATAATAAAGAACCTTCCACGAAACAACATCTGGTCCCTACCATCATCTGAACATCCCTCTAGAGCACTAACATATCCAACATGATCACATATCAACTCTGACTCTGAGTCTCCCCACTGAGACTCCTCCACATTCTGAATCTAATAAGATGTCTCCTTCATTTGAAACAAACATCCTTTACACCATCCACCCATGAATCCATGTGAAAGGTTGGGAAATCCTTTATCTATATCCGAGCATCCTTAGATTCTGGAAAAAATACTTATATGAATTTCTTCTCAAATTATCATCCACAACATTCCCCATTCCTGAGGTGTAGGAGATCTGAAAATCATTTTTCTAAATATACTTCATCCAAATATACTGTAATAGATTCATGTCACACTAGGAAAATATATTCCTCAAAATCCTATGATCATAGAAGACCAAAAATCTCTCCTCAATGTGGTAATGAAACCATAATATTATCAAAAACACATCTAATGCTAACTCCTTATTATGGGTGGCATAGTTATGCTCGTGGGAACGTAACTGCCTTGAAACATTAGAGATCACCACCTTTAGATTCATTAAGAAGCATCCCAATCCTAGATGGAAATAAACATAAAATGCTTCAAAAATCACCCCTCCTCTTCCAGGTGATGAACTAGAGCTCTGACCATCATCCACTTTATGTAACTGAAAGCTATCTGGAACTTGTCATTCAACACCAAATTTTGGTCCTTCATTGATAAATCTATCAATGAGGATGAAGCTTAAGATAAATTGGGTAAAATACTACAATAAGAGCCTATAAGATAAAATAAAATTTGGAACCTTTCTATGTTCTAGGGTTATTTCTGAGAAACAAATGCTTTAACATTCAACATGTATACTACTATACCCTATTAAGACACACATTCCCACATAAATTCACCTCATATGTCTAGTACATATACATGGAAAACATCCTAGAGAGATGGAGGTGTCAAAGAAAATGCAATATTTATATGAGATTCTCGGTGTGATCCTCCTCCAACTCTATGTATATTAAGATATTGTTGATTAAAAAAATCAAATTGATCTAGGATCTCCAGGAACATGAAGTTTATAAGCCCAATGAACATGATTGGTGTGTTTGTAAAACCAAATATCATGACTATAAATTAGATGTTCTCGTACATTCATCTAAGTGTCATCTTTAAGATATCACCCTCCTTCACCCTCAATTAGTGATGTCCAAACTCCAGGTAAATTTTTGAAATCCAACTCACCCATCATAGCTTGTCAAATAGACCATATATCCTTGTAAGTGTGTAGTGTGTTTTTTCCTTTGCTTGATTTAACAGTCGAGAGTATATACACAACCTCAGGACACCATCATAATTCTTTGTGAATAACACTAGACCACCCCACAATGACACACTAGGATGGATTGAACCCTTCTACATCAGATCAACTATCTAAATCCGCAACTCTGAAAATATAGATGGTGTTATCAGATATAGTGTCCTAAAAATCTAAGAAGCACAGGGATGCAAGTCTATCCCAAAATCAACATCATATTGTGGGGGTATCATTAAAACCACATCACGAAAAACATCAAGGAACTACCCAAAAACCTAGGAATCTCTACCATCCCAGAGTCACTTGATTCCACTAAACTCTCTGCCAACAATGAATGTTGGGGATCCATATTTCGAGTTGCCACCTGACAACTCCACCCACTAATGAGGACCACACACTGATCATCCTCATATGAATATATGAATCTCTTCCAAAATAAGTTGAAAAAATGGAATACATCATAAAACTATTATATGATGATTATGACATTGTATGGCTATATATGTTTCTATTAAAGATCCCCAAGGGAATGATGTAGTCCCGTCATCTGTATGAATCTATAGAATAGATCAAACAAGATGGTTTGGACTTCTACTGGTGTACAAAAAACTTGGGGAATGAGAAGCTTCTCTATTTCTTGTACCAGAGCACGAACTATAGAGGGTGAAATAAAGGAGTGTGAATCTCCCTAATCAAATAAGGAATAAATAAGGGTACTGAACAAACTGATCACACCCCTTCGATCTTCAACACCATTGGAACTGCTAATTCCAGCACATGAAACTGACCACTCTCATCTCCTATAACTATCTTCTAAAAAACCGTCCACAACCATTCTGGGGTCACAGTCCCAAAATCTGAGGAAATTCCTAAGGATGGATTATTCCCACTCGATCTCCCATTGGTAGAGAAAAATCATGCTACCCGTTCTACGGAAATAGTATCATTAGAAATATCTACTAAGTCTAGTGATGAACCTATCCAACACTACAAAACTATGATCAATGAAATACTAGGCACTAACTCTGGGGATGACCTTTAACCCCACAACCAAAACAAACTGGTGTAAAGATCCTAGGAAAATCAAAGAAACCACTAGTACCAGAAGGCCGAAAAGAAATCCACTGCGGTCAAATCCCTTCCGGTTGAGACCCTGATGCTCATGGAGCCTGAGGCATACCACTAAAAACCCTTCCCATCAAATAAATATACTATTTACCCTCCCATAAAAAAACACATCATGAGTTCATCCTCTTAATCACCAATTCCCTTTTCTGAACCTCTTGATACGTTGGCAATGTTGAAGGAGTAACTGCATAATGAATAGAAGGATGGAGTGCCTATTCAATAAATATCACACGAGTCTACTCATTTGGAAAATTATATGGGAGAAAATGCAACAGGTCCTTGAACGTGATTTACAGCTCCCACACTGAAAGGATCACTTTCTAAAGAGAAATAATCTTCGTCCCCTTTACTCCCTTTACAGTCAATGTAAGGAACTCAGCTCATCACACATTATGGAAGTCGATCTATAAAACATCTGCATCCTTCGGCTCTTCTAGATACAATGACTCCCACCGATGCACAAGTCCCCACATATGACTGACTTAGAGAGGGACCTAGTACTCTTTCAGGAACTATATCAAATTTAATGTGATACCTAGATCCCCTATACAACTCTTTGTATCCACATATAAAACTATACCTCTGTACATCCCCCAAAGAATACCACTAGAAGGAACACAATGTCTAGTTCTACTGATCATCCTTCACAACAGGATCAACCCTATAATGATCAATCCGATTATCCTGTCAAACCTCAGCTGCTTGATCCACATATAGACGATGACCCAGAGCCACAACGGAAAGAGAAAAAATGGATTCTTTTGCCTAAGAAGTATATATTTTTTTAGATTTATTTTAAATAATTTAATCCAACCCCAAACAACCCAATTCAGATAGGAACACAAGTAATTATAACGCATGTACCTATCCTAGGTCTCTACCCGACAAGTTGGTCCTTCTTGCTTGGCTATTGAATAATCTCAGAGACCATACACTAGATTATGAAGGGACCTAAAATCCTATGTCCTATCTAGTATCCCTAGCCTATGTCACACAACAAGGTTAACTGGAACTATTTCTATACCAACCCATGCAAACCTCACGATTCATAACTACAAAATTCATCCTATCTCTCAATAGGTAGTCCTTATACCACTCTATAATGAGACCACCATCTAAAGATACCCCTCCAGGGTTAGAAATGAACAAATACAAATAATTACCCCTGAGTATCACCTCTAGTAGGCCCCAAGATGGGTACTAACACCATGGGTGTATAAATCTCAAAATATATGAGGCGTTACCCTTTATAAGAAACAGGATCTGGATATAAGATGAATCATCTAGAACAAATCGAGGACATATATAAATGATAAAATCCAAAAACCATCCTACATGCATGAAAAAAGTAGAACTGATACAAAATGATTAAAGCCTCCAAAGTAAATACCCAAAAGTAAGCTTAAATAGAGACTCAACAACAGTCATGGATCCTAGCTAGTATATTACACCATGATCCATGAAATCCTCTAGGAAACATTGAAATAAATATTTATATATAGTGTGATAAAACATATGTACTCATTCGGAAATACAAATCCTCCCTTGAAAATGTGAAAAAATAATATTAATTCCTTTATTAGATAACAACAGAACCAAACAAAACCTAAATAGGTATACTTACAAAACCCAACCTCACTATGTCATTATAATCATGTAATGCACATAAAGTAATATTATATGTTATAATGGAAATATATAATAGGTTACCCCACACCTCTTTCCCACTAGTATTCCTCACTCACCCAAATATGTACATCTTTTTGCTCTCATCCCATCCATACACCACATCACATCTCACATACACACACCTAGGCCTCACAACACATCCCACCCACACAACTAGGCCTCCCAACACATCCCACCCATAGACACCTGGGCCTCACAACACAACCGAAATTCACACACTTGGGCCTCACAACATAACAAATCACATCACATCTCATCCTAAAGACACCTGTTAAAGCACATCACAACTCATCCTTAAGACACCTGAGATAGCACAAACAACCTCAACCGTAAACACCTGGGCTATCACTTCTCTCCAAAAAAAACACTTGGGACCTCACAACCACCTTATAAATAACTAAAATACCTCTCTACATCACAACCTATTCTATAACTACCTAATCTAGAAGAGAGAGTAGAAAAGAAAAGGTACCCTACCATCCATATTCATCACCGAATGTTAGAAAAAACACCACGCACATGACTATGTGAGTGTTCAACAAATAGTGATCATATTTTGTGGGGTGAATATACAAATCAAAATAATATAAAAATATATTTATAATATCAAACACTTTATCCCAACCTATGGGTTCACAGAACAAAAAACCATCTCACAACACCACCACTTTTTCTAAAACCTCTAAATATAATACACCACAAAACAAGACACAAATCCCATTTCACATTTTCCGACCAATACATTTATACAATACCATTACATTAACCAAACCATCCAAATCCATTCCAATTTTTCTTTAAAAAATATTTATTACTTCCAGCACAACCTGAGAAACTATTAGAAACATCATATATCAAGAAACATAAAAGACGTATTTTAGGAAGTGAATAGCCATGGTAAATTAACACAACTCACATTAATGACACATCATACCATGAACTCTAGATATGGGAGGGGGTCTTTCGGAATGTTATTAATGAAAGTAATCTCATAAATTAACATCACAAAATCTACTTCCCCTTTTCAAACTCATCCACCCAGTTCATCATATTAATAGTACCAACCCTATCTCACAACCGCATCCAACAACTCATTACAGAATAACCAATTTCACATCCCTGTCATATAATCACACTATTCACATCACATCCCCACTACACAACCACATTTCATCCACATCCCCACATGTATGATACATCAGAACAAAACATTTTATAGGTTCACAAGAAAATTTATCACATTCCACTAATTTTCATTTGGTCATTATCACACAAACCAATCAAAAAGAACCTATAAATATATATGGTTAGTAAATTTCCATTTTCATGTCATACCAAACAATATCAACCAATCGAAAAATCAAAACACATATACCCAATGCAATCAATGCCACCAAGGACTAAACTTTTTAGTGTCATGTTTATCACGTATAAACACAACTTCACAATCAATACCAAAGTTGTAAAAGCATGTCAATAAAATCCCTTTACCCATTTCAATTTTAGTTACCCAATTATTTATCTTTGATTAATCATTCACAACCATAATCCATAATTTGAAAAATAAATTACCTCATGTATGACACACAATTGAGGAGAAATGATTTAAATCCAAATTTAAGGAAGCATTTCAGCTTGCGAGTGCACCATATGGTCAAAATGAATTATAGAGAACAAAAACTACACTACTAGTAACATAGTTCAATCTATTCTATACCAATTTTTTTTCAAAATGCTTCTCAAAAATCCAACTCTAGAAAAATTGTATCACTTCAATGAATCCTAGGGGATTAACGAGAGAAAAAAGAATAATAATGAGGAGAAATATTATGATAAATCAACCATGGATATCTAAAAAACAACCACTTTTGTAAACAAATTAATGAGGGATGCATATAGTTTGAAAACACCTCAAGGAGGATAGCGTTCTCCATAAATTTGTGGAAAAATGAAGAAAATATGGATATGTAAATTGTTTTCCAAAACTAATTTTTAAAACTAAATATTATCTAGGTATTACATGACATTTAATTACCTTTATTTCATGTAATACATGCGGATTGGTTTCCACTAAAAAATGTTTCACCTCTTTAAATAATTATTCATGTTTAAACATTAAATTATTACTTGTTTTGAAACCCCCTTTTACATCATGTAAAATTTTTACACACAATGAAACCTCCTATAAAACATGTGAAATCAATTTTTACCTTGTGTAATCCACTTACACAACATGTAATCTCCCTACTTCAATACTTTAGAAACCAAACTTATCCAGACTCATTGTGAGCCTTTTCTAGAAACCTTCAATAGACAAAACAATCAAATTAACATACTGGGAATCCACATAACATTATAATGTGCCAAATGTACACCTAGTTTAATACTTCTAGGATATTTTATTAGAATAATTCACATTTTATTTAGAAACCAATATAAATGATTTTAAAATAAATATATCCCCAATGAAACCAATTAAATGAATTTAATATTAACAATGAACATATATTTTAATTTATGTTTAGTGTTATTAAACATTTATAATTACACCTTATGATTTAAAATTTATAAATTTATGAGAGAAACCACTACATTTTAAAATCCCAGCATATTCCATTATTTTGAAATTGATCCACAAAAGAAAAAAGGGTATTAATACTCATGGAAATGTAGAAATATTCTTACTTAGTATTCCAATTATACTATTTTTTTTAATAGAAACTATCATTGATCTATTTGGTCTTCTAAATCAGCTTATGATAAAAAACCTTTTATGGATGTGGAATCATTTTTTAAAACATTATTCTCATATTTTGGATCACTTAATATGATATAACCCCTCATAATTTTGTTGGGATTATAATCTATTAGTAGTTTATAAATTGATTAAGTATATTCAGAATATATTTATGGACATCAGATGCGATTAAAAGGAAAATGTTACAGCTGTAGTGTATTGTCTCAATGTACATTTTGATAATTGGTGGTTGGTTGTCTATAATAAATGGGAGTAAGAGTAGATAAAACTCATGGGATGGAAAACATTTAAGGGGACTTTATTTAAAAAATATTTCCTTAATGAGAAAAAATTATATGAAGAGAAGGATCCCCATCTTAATGGAACAGGAAATAGAATATGTTTCTGAGTATTTATAGAGAAACATTGACTCCTTTAAACCAGAGTTGATGTCTTACTTTGTTACACTAGAATAAGATAAAATTAATCACATCTTAAAGGTCCAAATGGTTATTTAGACTTAGTATATTAGATACATATATAATTACCATATTACATTTTAAAATAATCTAAAACACATTTTTTTACTATAAAATTAGAGTCTCTATAAAATCCTTTCATATCAATCATTTTACACTTCAAAGAGTCCTAGAAAAATGAAAAAAATAAAGGTGAGATCAAAAGATTAGTAAAGGTTAAGTACACTATAAGTTACCCTGAATCAATAATAATAATTAACATAGAAGCACAAATAACTGAAAACACATCCCATTAAATTTCATGAATATAAAAGTAATAATAAATATGTCAAGATAAATAACTTAAAACACATTTTATTTAATTACTAAACTTTCAATGAAATGAATACAGAGATAATATCATTATCAAAATCTCATGGATAATAAATAATTTATTTTTAATGAATGAAATTCAATCATATTGTATCTCATGTCTCTAATAATGATACCAATATCATTAGGACATTCAGAAAATTATTTAAACCTACAGATAAAATAATGTTTAATGGTAGCTTACTAATTTGATTTATGATACCTATCGATGTATGAAGGGGATTTCTATAAATATTCCCCACCCATGCATTCATGTCCAAATAATTCTTCATATATTTGAAAATTGACTTCATTAATGATAGAATGAATTATATCATCAAATATAAATATTTAGTATATGAAATAAAATTATTAATATTTCCCCAAATAATCATAAATCATTTAATGTAAGAATTTTATGTCCACTTGGTATTTGATTTAGGAAATAATTATATATATTATCCTATAAGATGGATATTTAAGAAAAATTTAATATCTCATGGAAAATGATTATAATATAGTTAATTTCACTAATGAATTTTAATAATAAAAAAAGAAAGTGATATTGTACAACAAATTTTACCATTTGGTAATTTTTATTTCAAATCTACTTGGAAGAAATGATTCAAACTTCAACATAAAATTCACTGATCTATGAATGAATCATGATATTACATGTAAAATTGTAATTATATACACCATATAAAAGTGCATTTATGTATAATAACAAATACATCTAAATGGAATGTAAATTTAGATGAAATACCTTACCTAACATTTCTTTTTGGTTAAAAATGATTTAAACTCCTACATAGATTTTTTAAAAATGTTATAAACTAATTAAAAAATGTTAATAAGATTGATAATATCATATATGTTCCATTTATAACATCTTATCACCCTTTAGTTAATAATATTTCAATATTTTAATTGTTTCATGTGTTATCTTTCTTGTTTTCCCATTCAAGATTTATTACAAAAAGTTTGGATTCTTGTGAAGATTATATATTTTTATAATTTCCTGAATACGAATAAATATAAAATTATAATATTTATACATCAATAATTTTAAGACCAATCATGAAGGGGAATTTTGATATATGATGTATGTTATGATCATGGAGATGACATGCCATACGTACACATGAGTAAGATTTCAATTTTTTAATGATCATTTTAGAAAATATCTATATAATATTTTACCATTTACAATGATAACAATATTATTTTATTTATTTAAATATAATTACATATATCGTCGATGTGGTGTGGTAATGAAAGAGACGTGTCACATCATGAAGGTAGTAGTCCAAATGTACATGAATCATAATAACAACTTTATGTTAGTAAATTGGTAATAATGGAAATGAAATATTATATTTTTAGAATGATAGTTATTTTATGAATATATATCATTTTTATAACATATATTTGTGAGCAATATCTTTATCACCTTCAATGAAAAATTTTCATGAAATATGATTCCCATTGCTTCATGAGGAACTTGTGCATCGTAATCAAGATCATCATTAATATATAAACTATCTAATGGAATATAAAATGGTATTGTTTTTTAAACATCTTCTATAGTGTCCCACGTTCTTGATAGTGTGTAGTGGCATTCATTTTTTCCTTGCATTACCTCTTTCTAGAGGTGGGAAACTTTCATTATTTTCAATGGTGATGTATGTTCCTTGATCTCAATTAGATTATGGGATGCTAGTTTATCTATCCATGGATTTGTCCTTTGAACTCATCTCCTAGTATGGGTCTCCCACATATATTTGATTTATGTTTATGAAACACTTTCTCAATGCCATTTCGTTGTGGACACTAGTTAATTACACTGTTTCTCTCTATATATTCTAATGGGTCTTGAAAGGGTAGAAACCTTCAATCATGAGAGTATTCACATTGGTCAGTGTAGACATATCTAGGTTCTAGGAACATTGGTAACATATATTCATCCTTGAAGGAGTATATCTCAGTGAATTATCTTAGGGAAAGATCACAAGGCAACCCGTGTCAATCACGATGTATCTAATGTTAATCTATATCTTCAATAATATTCATCTCAAGAATTCAACATTTTGGAGAGGTAAATGGATCTATATTAGCATATATTCCAAGTACTTCACCTCATGCATCCCCTTTTTTTAATGAGGTAGTAGTATGAGAGTGGTTTCATGTTTAACTTTATGAATAGATGGAATGAGACTAATCAAAACACCCCCCAGATGTGGATCAAGGAGGTGCATCACTATGGGGGGGGGGGGGCTCCACGGTTTACCATTGGTTTGGATTTAACATATATGTGGAGACCTACACATTCTTTATTAAAGATAGTGACAAAAAACCATGTAGTTTTATTCTACAGTTGAATTTCATCTGATTGGAGCAGCCCATGCATTTCAACATAATGTGATAAATATGTTATAATGGAGAAAGATGAATCAACAAGGAATGGTATGGGGATTATGAACATAATATGTTCTATTAATAAAGATCTATCTTAGTTGGATGGTGTGGGGATTATTCACGGGAGCTACCTACAAAGATGGGATGATTTTACTAAGATGTGGTAGTCTGGAAAAAACCAGGCCAGACATGAATGGAGTGTAGGGAGGATGGAATTGATGGGGTGGATGGAGTGTAGGGTTTGGACCTCATACATGGTACCTATGTATCCATGTTAGTTTAAAATCAAATAAAAAATATTTATAAAATGGAAACAGATTATAACAACTAAGATGAATTCCCATTGAAGTAGATGTTGTGGTTGGGATTTACATATAAGAGCTGCCCATAAGGGGGGAGCATGGTAGGGGCATACAGATGAAGAGTCCCATTAGTGGATGTGTGTGGATTGATAGTTACTAAAAACCTATAACAACACATGATTCATGGTCGATATAAGAAAAAATAGGAATAAGTAGACCTGGCACTCATGTCCTGAAAGACGCACACATGATAGATGATATGTGGATCACACATTGAGCAATCCTTGGAGGATGTCACTCCATGAGTGGAGGGTCTCTTTATATTTGAGGTGGATCTATTTAACTATGATTCATACATAGAGAATTATATGAAGGTGGTGGGGGGGATTTAACACAAAATATGGCTAAAATGGGGGAATTTTCCAATGTAGTGTTAGGTGGTGGCATCCCATGATGAGAGTACATGGAGAAACCTATGTGAATTGCACTAGGTAAGAACAAAATTTAACATCATGTGATAAGTATTTCAGTGCTAGGAAGATTTACTTCATGTAGCTTATAAATGGGGGACACAATACTTACCCCCTTTTCATAGAAATCTCTAACTCATGCACCCTTATGTGGGGAATGTCTTTTGTAGTGCTAGGTTTCAACATTATGGAGGAGCGGTCGATCATGAGATCCAAGTTACTGTGCCTATGTTTAGAAGTAATAGGAATTAGAATACTTCTCTAGGAATAAAATTATATGAAAATTCATGAAATAGAGGCATAGGGGACTCCTCATGCAGCACCATGAAATTTATTCACGTAATCATTGAGGTTTTGAAATAATAGATGCACAAAAGGCTGGTAGGTTGCATGCATGAGGTACTAAAAACAGTTCTAAAGGAATTCCATAGTTCTTCAATGATAGGGTGCATGAATGATTAGAGGCTTTCATAGAAGGGAAAAAGTTATGCACAAATTGGGGTTTGAACGCATGGTTAGGCATGTGCATAAGATAATTCTTTGTGCGCAACTAACTTGGGATGAAAGATTTTGGAAGAGAATTACACTACTATTTGCCCACTTGAGGGAGGACCCATAGTAAACCTATCACGATTGATATCTACCTTCAAATTTATATTTCTGTGTGATGTCATGGAAGTTAATTCATACATGTAGCATAGTAGAGGTTTGACTTCTAGAGGATCACTCTAAATAATGGGGGCGGCATTCTATTTTTAGATGATATCATTATAGATGTCATATATGGTTTCGAATGCAGAATAGGTTTTCCATGCATCCACATTCTTAGATGTGATGTTCGAGCATGCAAGGGGCTATTTTATGTTGTTTCTTGTGTGAAAGAGGATTACATGTGACATGGGTTTCTTGCACACAACATGAATGTCTTTCACGCGACTACCTTGGCTAGTTGAGTAGCCATTGTAGAAGGGGACATATTGACATCATATTTGGAGCACCATTGTCTAGTTTACAAATTTAAATCTTTAGTGGACACCTTGAAACATGCATGTGGCTTCCCTATATTTTTTGAGATGCTTCATTCAGTGGGGTAATATATTAAGTTTATCTAAAGATTCCCATTTATGGCTTCATGTAGAATTCAGTACCCAACACCCCCCGGAATTTGATTTGAAAGGGGACCATAAGGTTGGTTTCTAAGAGAAACTCCAAAAAGAGGGGTATATTCCAAGTGGGGTTGTGATGGAATCAGTGATGGATAGGTAATACACTTATGTGTCCATGGAATATCAGGTTCAAGACTATAAATAAGAGTAGGGGACCTATGTATGTTATCTTGACCTCCACCGTGATAATGTATTTACACTCATGTGTTTAGTTTTAACATTTTTGCATGAAAAATTGAGCTTTGTATGCTTTATTTGGGAAACTATTCCTTCTTGTGTGACTCTGAATTTGAGGAAATCCTGATATTTTGGGTTTATGATACTCGATTTTGGGACACAACATCATATATTACATTTAGATACTTTATTATTGTGTACACCATCATTGAAATTTTTCTGACCCATTTGAGATGGCCGGCCAATAGAGCACGACCGATACTGATGCCACAACTACTACCTAGAGAGATGATATGAATGGGAATCCTTAGATCTTTTAGGAAAATGGGGTTGAACTTGAAAACCAAATACTTTGGGTAATGTTTACATAGTAATAGAAATATTTTCCCCTAAGAGACTATCTCTCACTATAGATTTTTTAGGTTTCTAGATGAATTGGCTATCCCATCCTTCGATGTCGATTAACCACGATCCTGGTTTACTTTAGAAGATGATCTCCAACACTATAATGTAAATACTCTTGTTCATGCTTCCAGATATCATAGGAAAATTTATATCTACACACCAAATTTGAGGATCAGGATAGTCATAGGGGATCAACAAGAGGTAGAAAAATACCATGTCCACTATGTCATTATATTCGATAGTTGCATGAGGGACAACACCATGGTCTAGGGGAATGCTTGGGACATTTGGTATGGTAGAAAATAAACTAGAGAGTGGAAATTAACGTATTGGGTTTGATACACTTGCTAAGAGTACATGGAAGAGTTTCACATCATCGGGTTTTATGAAGTATTTTCGATGTAAAAAATCCATTTTAACCACTGAGAAGAGCTAGTATCAGAGCTCCTCAACTGGTGGTCCCCAAATATGAAGAAATTTCATCTCAATTATGGGGAATTCATCATCATCTTAGAGACATCAACAAAATTGGTGGAATTATTATGGAGGGATTCTAGTATGATGTTTTCCTCCCTCAAGAGAATATCTAGAATAATAGTGAGTGGGCTAGTCTTTTGATACAACATCTTTTAGCGATAGTGAAGGGGAAGCTAAAATTGGTGCCCATTTTTTTGAAGGAAATCTTGTTCAAGGAATAGTTCGACTGGTTTCTCAAGAGGGACATGAGGGCGGGGATGTTGGGTTAAGGGGTATATTATCTAGTCACATTGTATATGGGAAAGGATAGATCAAACTAGTATTCCTAGAAGAAAGAAACTATAAGACATGGGGGTAAAGCATGGTCAAAAGCTTGGACCCGATATTTCTCTATACTACATTACTTTCCACTTTTCTGAGTGGGTGGCTACTTCTAGTGAGATACAGAAAGATGAAAGTATGTCCAGTGACATTAGTGACGGTGGCAATCTTGGAAGCTAGTAATAAAGTCAACAAGGGGGTACCTGTGTTATCAAGGCTTTACAATATACTAAATGAAATTTCATGGGGAACACACCAAGAATTATCTATGGACTATTCAAGTATCTTCATGGCTGGATCACAGTGCATATTAAGGGTTATGAATTTTCAAATTCCATTTGTCTTATGAAATATGGCCTATATCCATCTTTAATGAACAATATCGGAGTTCATCCATTGACACCCGATGTGTCTTGGAATATATTTTGTATTGGAAACCCCAAAAATTTGAACATACACCACTATTGTACTCTATATGGTCTAGTGGGGGAAACCCATCAAGTATCATGGAAACATAGGGAGTACCTACATTGTTTAAGGGGAAGAGTTATAGTGGCTCACATCTATGGAAATGATTTTAGTGAGACATACACACTGTACCATTTCACGAGATAGTTTGGGAGACATCAACATGTGGTGAATATATTCAACATTAGGGGGTCGATGATGAGTGGAATCGATGTATCCTTTACCAAATATGGTGTATGTTGGTGACTGTGGGCTCAGGAGAAACCATCGTGCTGCCACCAACTAACACTAACACCAGTATGTGGACTAAATATCCTAAAAAATGGGTGGGAGGATATGTGGTGGATATAATGTGGATGTGTATCCAAGTAATTAAATAAGTCAGTGGGGAGTTAAATCCATGAGGAAGTAGGGAGGAATCTTCGTGAGTGGTAGGTCATGCATCTGGGGTCGCTCAATCATGAGTCACAATGGCGATGGGGACATGAAAGAGTGAAATTTCACCCCCACCCCTTGGATGGAATTGTTCACAAATGTTACCTTATGGGAAAAAATGGAGGATTATGTAAATAATTTTATGTATATTCTGTAGAAAGATACCAATATTATCCATCCATCTTTTTAGTATTCCTTGTGGATGCTTTAGAAGTCATTGACATTAGTGGACCTATGGTGGATGCTGACCCGATGTGGGTAGAGTTTCTAGAGGATGGTCTTCTATGGGTGATGACCATGGTGGATATTTTTGAGAGGCATATATAACAAGAAACAATGGATGACATAACATTCCAATGAGGGGTACACATTCTACCTTCCACCCTAGTGTTTGTGATTTTTGTTGAGGAGATGTGGCCTATAAAAACACCATCCATTGATTATTGAAGTTAAGAGACACTAACTGATGAAGTAATCTAGGAGTTTGATGATGAGGAAACATGGGGAAAACTAATCATCAACGGAACCCCAATGATTGTGGTGAAATCACTGTATCCATAAATAAACTTGATGAATTCCTCAAGGTGAGTCCTAACATACCTACTATTTATATACAATTCCTATTTTATTTTTTATAGTATCTAATTGAAACCTATCCAGTATAGGAGTGTCCTGATAGTGGGAAATGGGTTCTTATTGGTGGAGATGAAGGTTCACCGTCATGTGAGGAGGATTTCATTCTAAGGCCTGTACCCAGTATTAATGCAGTTATTGGGCCAACCGAGGTTGACGATGTCAGGGTTACATCTCCGGAGCCTCTGGTCCTCTGCGTGATCCATGAGGGTCCACACCAAGTTTTTTAAATGTTTTCACCCTCTGTTGGAGAATTAGTATACATGGGAAAACATATCCTTGAAATTCATCATCCTTAATGTAAGACCAAATCTCGAATCGTTCAGCCAAAAGTAGATGTCACAAAGCCTTTTCATCAATGTATTTGCTAAATTAATGAGGTTCTTGCACAATCAACACAAGAGGAGCCAATACCAATTATCATGATTACCAATGATGATGGGTAACCTATTGTGGGATTCCCTTCAGTGACCCAGGATCTCAATTTCGTGATGCTCAGATCCTATAATTTATTTACTCTAAAAGGTCCATACCTATCACCTATAGATCATTTTGATAGATATGATCCCTTTCAGAATAATTCTTGAGGTATTCCAAACTTATAAAGAAGATTTTGTTGGACCATTCTAGGGTCCTTTCATGATATCCAAGACATTTCGTGAGGAAATGTTTATCAAAGTTGATCTGACTGTGGTCTCAAGCTAACTATAGGTTGCGAATATGAGTGATGATAGTACTAATGAATCAGTCAAGGATGGTAGAGACCACATTCATGAGGTGGTTTATATTAAATATGATTGAACTCATGATATGGATCATATCCATTATAATAGGTTTTAATATGAGGACACCACCAATATACTAATTGTATCCTTTCAGGATTATGAGCCTGCACCGCCTGAAGAACTGGAGGATTTTGACCATGATGCAGTCGATGAGAACCACATCATCTAGTGTAGGAAATGGAAATTCATACCAATAATCATCAAACATACTATGGATATATAGCTAGTATAAAAAATGGGGTAACTACAACACTGGATGCACAACCTGTGCTATGGAGTGATTGACGATCATGGTCTTCACCTGTTGGATCGTGACACTCATTCGAAATGGATGTGGGAAGAAAGCATGAATCTGTGCATCACCTAGATCTAAGAGAATTCCAACAACATTCAAATGATCTATGATGACAACCAGGAGATCCAATTCCTAGAATATTAAATGGAAAAGCGTTTGGCATTCATTGATACTCAATCGAAACATATCATTCAATTTGTGGGCTGAATTTGGGGAGTGTTAGGGGATAAAAGGCTGATATCTTTTCTAGTAGACAACCATTGAGATGAGAGGGACTAGGCACATATCATGGATGATCAACGTCCTATTAACATTGATAAGAAGGAATGAGATCCTAGAAAATGGTAGAATACCATGAAGGATAAGCACCAAAGGTTAGTAGAACTGCAATGTTTGAAAACTAAAGTAGATATATATGGGTTATTTTTCTAAAAAACATGATAGAATCCAACATATTAATATCCCTTGCTGCTTCCACAACTTATCAATTTATTTTGAATGTTTCTTATATGAATGTACACATTTCATTTAATAGTTTATGTATCCCACTACAATCATATCTATGAGAAAACTAATGACTAATCCCTTAGCTCACATGGGTCCTGCCTGATTTGAGAAATAAGGGATGGCCACCAGAATGTTCAGTTGTATGAGAGTTTCATATAATCATAAAAAACTCGAGGTCTTATATTGTTGAATGAACACACAAGGTATTTGCGATGAGATATGATGTGTCTTGAGAATATGTATTCTAGAATAACAAACATTATTTTGTAATGTGTGCTAATACATGAGTAGGATTATGACAAGGGTGTTGGAATCTATCCGATAAAATGGGAAATGGGAAGGGTGAATCGCTATTCCCAAAATATTAAACAGAAGGAGGGAGGAATGGTGAAACATGATAAATACTGACCGTGCTAGAAACAGAACATCCATATCATTATACTGGAATGGGGAGATAAGATTAAGGGTCGACAGCTGACCATGTTCGAAAACACAAAACCTGTCTCAAAATGTCATCCAAAGTCTTATAGGATGTTTTTCCTAGAAAATAGATGAGGATAAATGGCATGTCACTAGGCCTTTATAGGGTCCCTTCATACCTGGATGAAGGTGAGGATCCAAAAAAGGGGAACACAAATCCCAAAAATGGAGTGATGGAATGTTCTAATATATTCCATCATTCTAGGAATTATGCCATTTTTGGATTAGAATACATTTTTTAAAGCTTGTTAGTCTAAAAAAATATCGATAATATTTTATTGGTAAGTGGTAACTCAGATGTCAAATGACATATTTTAATGTGAACAATGAGGCAGATGACCCACACTAGGGTAGGGGACCTCTCTGACGAGGGCCAGACACATTTCTCAATTCTCTATTATGCAAAAGAAGATAATAGACACACAATTTTATATAATACAATGGGTATTTCAGAAATGTTGTTTAACCTCATATAAAATGGTTGAATCAATATATAGTTTAACATCATCTAATCTAGACACATCACATAAGATATCATCCAATGGAAGGGATTCCTGAAAAAATTTATGGTCGTACATCCATGAACCTATCCAACAATTTAATTTCATGTTACATGGAAGAAATAAATGTATTTTTGATGTGAATTTTTTTCGAATGGGGGAAATAAACCTGACGTGAATGAGAGACTATAAGGCCTGATGTCATAGTATAATTTCTTAGTGAGGCTGTTAGTTTAATGTAATATTCTAACCAAAATATAAATATTCAAGAAAGAATAATACATGGCATCACCCACCCATCCCCCATATGCTAGTGGTTACCAAATTGCAGTGAGAGTCACAATTGAAACATTTGAGGACTACACCCTCGGTGTCGAGTCATAGGATTAATAATCAAAAATGATAATCTAAGTAATCATAGTAAATTGTGAACGTGTAATGATAACGTACATATAATGGAGAAGCCCCCAATGTGTTAAGAAAAACCTCTTATTCATTAGAATGAAAACTAGAACGTAAATAAAAAATCAACTATAGAGTGCTTTAGTGCCTATCCTGATTTTCTTTTGTTCCATGATCCACCAATCAACCACCTACCAAGGGCCCTTAACCTTCATAGGATATCTGGTCATAAAATCTACAAGCACAAAGAAATTCCATAGTAGGGAGTGAGTAAATGTTTCAGTAAGAAACCATAAAATCATCCTAAACCGTATGTGTTCAAAAATCAAGTTTATTCCATAATAAATAATCCAATGTAAACACATAATACATAACCATGCGGTTGTGAGCTATCCATGCTTCTACAACCCTAGTCGTACTAGCTTCAACTCTATGATAGATGGATAACCACGATGTAAGATGAATCAATGATTAACCACAAGGATAATGAATCATGTTTCTCAGTATCGTCTTATGACATATTATCAAGGATATATAAGAATATATGTACTCTTTGCGTGCTATGGAAAGAAGATCTAATCATCTTCACTTAATTATCAAGTTGACATACTGAGGATTGGGAGCTAATCGACATCCTTTAATCATCAAAGCACACCATCATGTAACGTACTAGGGACCGATAGCTAATCATCGTCCCCTATTCACTATGTGAATCCCAAGGAATCAACATGTGCCTTCTTCATGTATTGGATCCACATCATCAATAATGCACATCCCTCCTCCAAAGCCTAACAAAATTCATGATGGTCCACTAAACAGAATCCCCTAGGCATCGTCACATACCTACCATAGGTATCGGAACCTCATCGCTAGTCATGCACATCACTCCTCTAAAGGATAATGGATGTTGATTGTCCACCTATCCTAGCTCAAAGAACGAAACCGCAATGTAAATATAGCATGGTAGGGTATATATATATGTGCAATAATAATCATCACATGTATTATAGCACACAATATCAATGTAATCATAATGAAATTTGAATAAAAACTACAAGTACTCCTAGAATCAAGTGTAAAATTGAGTTTCCTAGGCTACACATATACCCACATGCATTCACTATTTAGTATGGTCATCAAACTTGTATTCACATCGTCATATTAATTGAAAGCATTTTTTAACAATCCCAAAAAGTAAAGGAACCTCCTACCATAATAGTTGGAAAACCTATCATATTTTTCTATTGTCATGTTGATACATCATTGTCTCGAGCTGTTAGCATGTTGGTTCTTGAGGTATGTCAAATATTACCTTGAATCATAACATTTATTTTATTTCAGAAGAAATATAACATCATGTGTGATTATTTTATCACTTTGGAACAATTCTCAAAATTATCATTAAATCTATCGCATGCACAGTTAAATTTTAATTAATAATTTAACCATTTAAAAACCACATGAAATGATAAATCATGAATTTTAATTTAATTTTATTACATGAAATGAAAATTTAAATCTTTATTTTATCATTTCTAGAATGTCAAATGAAATAATAAATCATGAATTTTTAATTTAATTTTATCACCCTCACTGATAAATTACATAATTTCATTATCATTTATAAAAACTCATCTGAAATAAAAAATCATTCTTTTAAATTTAATTTTATCACATGCGCTAATAATTTTTTTTGAAATTATAGTTTTATAAAATTATATGAAATGATAAATATATTTCTTGGATAATTAAAAAGTGATGATAATTATGATTTCCAATTTTTAAATCTATCAGTTACGCTAATAAATTATATTTCCACTCAATATTTTAAATTATACTTTCAAAAAACATTCTAACCATCACTTGATAATTTTTATCACAATTAACTTTGGTAATTTCATGTAATTATATTTTGATATTTATGTCAATTTATATATAAATCAATTAATAAATTACCTATTTATAATTAACTAATATCAGTTTCATGAAATTATTATTTGATATTCGATATTATAACTCTTGATAATGTCTAAAAGTTTAATGGAATATATAGATAATAATTTTAATAAAACATATATGTTGGTTATCATATTGATTTCAAGATTATATTTTAATTTATATATTTATTTTCATATTTATCTTCTTATTTTTTCATTTTAATGTATAAAATGAAGAAAAAAATAAATCAATAATAAAATGAAATAAATAACATGTTCACACAAGATGAAGGAAGTGGCCCTACACATTTCAATATTTACAATGAGAGGTAGATAAAGATCGACTGTCCCACCAAGTTATTTCTCTAACTCATTGATGAGATTCTAAGGAGTATAGATCACTTGGTATTTATAGGGTTTCGAAAAATCTGTTTTCCATTTTAGGAATTTATTACAAAATATTCTATCCATTATTCAAAAAATAAATTCAGGTGAATTCATTAGTTTCTCATCAGTAAATCATCGCCATTGATTTCAAGTCAAACTATGTGAAAAATAGAAGTCCCGAAAACACCCATTTGCGTTACTATTGGGCTGCATGAGGTTGAAGGTTTATGAACATTGATTTCTGTGTTTAATTAAATTAATAAATTAAAATATTTAATTCAATTATATAAATAAAAAACATTTTATGTGAATGATAACAATATTCCCATTTCATATGAATGTCATTCACCTTTTAGGGTAAACCCCCCCTTTTAAACATATTGGAGGTTTTTTAATTTCCACCCATTGCACCATTCATGAGATATAAAATTATATCCAATAATTTAATATTTTAAACATTTCATTTAAATAATTTAAATTAGTGATTAGGGAATCAAAATGTCAGCTTCTTTCAAATGTTATACTCACACTAGGGTAAACAACCTATTAGGGATCCAATTGTACCCTCAGTTTTATCTCTTGATAAACTATATGGATGATATTAATTTATTTTCAAAAAAAATCATAAAAATCATTAAATATATTATTTTAGCGAGGTAGGCCTCCAAACGCCCAATGACCTCAAGTGTTATACCCTTCATAGTGTAAACACTCTAATCTAGACCCAAAATTAGTATGATTTTTATCATATGATTTACCATTTTTTAGTTATTCAATTATTTTTAATAAATTCCCTACACTTATAATAATAAATTTTATATGTTATTCTATCTTCAATGAAGCTTTGCAGACCTCAAAAACATGCACTAATTCGTTGTTTAACTTTGATAATATTCAATTGAATATTCAAAAGTATTAACTAGTCTTTCTACCCTTCCATGATATGTTTAACAAAAATTGATATTTTTCGTTGATAAATCATTTTTTCCACTAAATAAGTAATCACAAGAGGGAATTATGATGTTCCTGAAATTTAGTATTTTACATTTAATGTCTTAGAGTTCGGAATTAGAGTCCCTTGTATGGCTTGATCACATCAGTTCACACCCTACCATATCTTTTAAGTCCATGCGATCCATGGTTAGTGTGGGAAACAAACACACAGGGTCTACTAGATATGTGAAAGAACATACGTAACATGTGGATGCACATAGTTGTGGTGCCATAATGTATTTGGAATTACACAACGATAAAATGGAGCGGAAAGGTGGTAAGTCTAGACATTCATGATATGGATGAAAGGGTGACTATTGAGTAAGGATCAACTATTGAACATGTTAGAAACACATGGATCACAATAATACTTGTTAGGAATGATGAGAGATTGTTAAAAACCTACTCGTGACCCTGTTTGAAATAGAGGATCTGCTATTTCAACCAATGATCCATTGGGGTGTTGGTCTGAGAAGGGAGGTAAGCCAAAATGGCCTAAGACCATCACTGTTAAGTTTTTTTTTATAAATTTGAAATATTATTGAAACTAAAATCATGTAATATTCGATGTGTGGAATGTTTCATATTACAGAGTGGTTCAAACCAAGGATTGAATAACAGTTTAAGGTCATATTACATGGACCATGTTTGACAGTTTAGAGTCACGTTTATTGGAATATAATATCATGGATTAAGGTCATAGTATATGAACCATAGTATTGTCTAAATATTATATTTGTATTGTGGTGTTATGATTAAACCAATGTTAATAAAGACCATGGGACCCAATTCCATATAGAAAGTTCCTTAGGAAACTCACATACAATTTAACATCATGATACATGGACTTTAATTGAGGAAAAAAAGACAAATATTTAAACAATTTGTGGTAAGAAAAAAATAAAAAGTGTTTGGGCGTCACTATGTATCCCATAAGGATAGAAATAAAGACACACATAGTTCTAGAACATAGCATGGTGAGAGAAAAACATCGGTGGGTGAAATACTCTCAGAAGAGGGAACTTGAGAATCCCAAGATTAACATGAGGCAACCAAACTTTGATTAGGGAGTTGTTTCAGTTTATTTTCATGGGTCAAGGACATGAAATACTATATCAAGGTCATAAAGTTTAGACCATATGGTAGAATAGACCAAATTGGCATGTTTCGTATGGTGTCCTGAAAGAACCGACATGAATGATGGCCGCAGTGTCCTAACACAACAGGAAATATTCATATGATATCTCCACATGTTGTTTGAAGCCATGACGCTTGGACTTAACATGAACAGTTTAAGGTCATATTGCATGGAAGATTACCTCATAGTTAATGGTTTCAGTGTTTAGAACATTGGGTGAGAAATTCTAAAAGGGATATTCATAATGTGATGGCTTAAAAATCATATCATTAATGTGGATCAAGGAGTCCCACACACCACATAAGTATTCTAGGGGATGATTTCATACATTTTTGAGTTGTGATGCTTTGAAAAATGCTTTTGGATGGAATAAAAAAAATGTTTGGGTGTATCTAGATATCTCATATCAATGGGAATCAAGAAAAATTTAGTTCTTGGAGGAAATATTCCTATATACGTTTGATCTGTACATAGAGAGGGGACATTTTTTGATGTGGCTATACCAAGATAAATAATTTATCCATTGAAAGGTATCCTGTGTGGACATGAATCAGGTTATAAATTGTTCCTAAATTTGGAATGGTGGATGAAGAATACCAACGAAGGAATCCTCTTGGTTGAGAAGATGATGGCTCTGGGAATTTTATAATCGTACATCTAGATTGATGGTAGTCACGTATTTTAATGCCAGGCTTCCAGGATGGATGGGGGAATATTTCACAAGAGATATGCATATGATGCAACAACTATTTCCCAACATGAATGAGGGTCACTATAATGACCCACAATTTACATACATTGTAATTAAATCAGAATTGAATCAACATATAACAAAACCATGACATGACCGTGTAGGTATAGTGTCTTTAGAAACTTGGAAACATAAACAACTAGTTCATAAAGTATCTACATTGTCTCTCGTTTATTTCATCATATCTAGAGTCCGTTTGGGCATATAATACTTAATATCCTTCTTCCTGACCTAGGGAAAAGAAAACATACAAAAGGGTGAGATCAAATGTTCAGTAAGGGTAAACAATGGAAATATCAATCACATCATATAAATAAAAACATAACATTTTTCAAATCTTAACCTTCAAAAGAGATCATAATATCATAACATGGGATAAATCATAGTAGTGAAGTGTAATTAGAATAATCATGACATAATACATGAAGCTTTGTTGAATACACACATAATCATATAAAATCATTTTATATTAGTCAAGACTCATTTCCAAGACCATCATAGCGGACAATGTCCATTTCTGAATCGAGTTCACCCCTCGTTCCAGTCCTGTATCACTGAACCAGATTAAATTGCCGTTCCAACCATGTCTATCTCTTGAGATATAAATCCTTACCCAATTCATTGGAGGTAGATATAGGTCCCACCCATCTCATAATGAAACCATTCTTATGTGTTACACAAAATCATAAATCATATATCATAGCATAACCCATGTAATAAAAATGGGAATCTTAAACATCATGCCATCATAACATAATCTATATAAGATAAAAATACTTCATAAAAATAATTCCATCATAACATATTCAAGTCAATGTAAAAATAGGGATAGAAAAAACCCTATATTATCTTAGATGGACAATAATTTTGATAAAACACTTGAACTCCATTCTTGAGGAAAATATCATTTCTACTTCAAAAACATTTTTCCTTTCTTAACATGTCATATCAATTTAAAATAAAATATGTAAACTAAATATTAAAAAGAAAACCTATAAAGTAAGCTTCATGAAAAAAATTCCCTATTAAATTATAAAAAATTCATTCACATTGTATACGTTACAAAAACATTCTTCTCGTACTTTGGCCAGAAAAGTCAAAAAGTATCTCGTACTGAAAATAACAAAAGATTCCTTTCATATATTTTAATAAAAATTCACCAATAGGTAAAATTGGATTTAAAAAATTTTAGGAGGATAGAAATAATATTACATATTTAGGAAACATGGATGTGGATGATAAATCTACCCCAGTAAATTCTGATATATAAATAATCTCGAATAAAAATGAGATTGTGTGATTTTCCATTACTTAGGATCTGATATGATTCGTATGTATCTGAACCTCCTGTATAATGATTTCAATAATTTCATTGACTTATTACAGAATCATATTCATTGTTATGATATCATATATGGTCATATTCTTATCTTCTTATTAGTAATTTTTCATTGCTACTTGTTATTCAGGTGTTCATTACTTTATGTTCTTATGCATGTTTTGTCAAATAAATTCTTATTTCTATTTTTAGGTTATAGATTTCTCATTGAAATAATGATATTAGTGTAATATATATCATATTTATTCATTCAATTCATCTATAAAATCATTATTCAATGAAGATCATGTAGAATGAGTTGCATCACATCGTGGAGACGGTAGGCCGTACGTATGCACGAGTGATGATATCATTCTTTTGATATTAAAATACTATATAATTGGATGGTATATCATATATAAAAAATCATAATAATGTTATAATATTTATTTATATCATTTATACTCATGATCATCCCCATCCTAAAGATGAAATGTTTGAATAACAAACTACACCACGATGCGGAGATGGTAAGCTGTACGTATGCACATGTGATGACTTTTTCAATCATAGGATGGATAAAATAACTACTATGGTTGTAAATTTTTTTATAATAAAATCATAGTATATAGAAGATACATGAATTATTATTTTATAACAGAAACAACAAAGAAGGAGGAAGTGGTAGAAGAAAGGAACTTGAAATAGGTGGTGAGATATTTACCTCTTCCTCGGGTTATTCCTTTTGATTTGATCAAATGGGCTCCTTAGGTTGGCTTTATGTCTAAAAGAGGGAATCTAGGATGAAGGGAGGATATTTTATAGGGTATTTTTGTAGGGTTTGGCCGAGCCAAATTTATTTGGAGGGGTGAATTAGAGAGAAGGGGGAGTGCCCTTTTATAATAGGGGTGATGGGCACCTTAGAAAAAACTTAAAACATTATTTTATAATAAATTAATATTCGGTTTATAATGGATCCAAAGTGACTTATTTAAAGGATAGGGTGGGGATGGGTAGAAATACACTAATCCAATAGTTTTTCGACATGTTTAGGATACCATTTTAATCTTATCATTTAGATTTAACTCTAAGTTAAATAATTTAACTTTTATCGTGTCTTCTTGTATTCTTACAATATATGGTCAATAAACTACCTATAAACTTCCATTCGAACCCCAATTATTTTATTAATGTCATATATATCATTATATAAGTATTATGGAAGATCCTTAGATTTTTTGGAATTTAATATCAATTAATAATTTAATATTTGATTTAAAGACTCTTTTATGTCAATTTTGACACTATTTGGTATTTTATTTTTGATAAATTCATACAAGTATTATTACCTATAAAAAAGTTCATCAAACAAACCCCACTATGTTATATTAACCTATAAAATTAGTTTAATTTTTAAAAAGTCTCAAATTACATTTATTTGGGTATTTATAATATTAATTATGTTAATATTGAATTAATAAGGTAATTACTGCATCATCATTGTGTCATAAATAAAATAAATTATTTAATGTCTAATTTTATTTGATAAAATAATATTATGTAGGAAATAGTTTTAGCTTTATAATGAATATTTATAGTCTAATCTATCTTATGTATAACCCTATATTAAATAAGTTTTACTTATTAAACATTGATTTTAAATATTTTAACTTTTCTTTGAATTAAATAATAATAAATGTCCTAATCTAATCTATGTGAACCTAAATGGTCATATTTTATTTCTAAGGTTGTTATTGATCGAATTACACTTATCCAATATAAATAGGACAAGTGTTAGGGTAATAATAATATTATTTTTACCCTTAATTAACATATTTTCTTTTAACCGTGGTAAATAAAAGAAAAAAGTTACTATTCAACATAAATTATATATATCTTATTGAACCACATTTTACTTAATGATATCAACCGTGTCTCTCAGATTTTTGAAATTTTACTCACATAAGCGGTAAAATTATGTTTTATGTAAATTTTCAAATTCTTCCAGGAGGTGGGTAAAGGACGGTAAAAAGTTCAATAAAATATTTATATATCTAAATTTATTATAAAATCACTCCAATGAATTACATTGAACTTATATAGGTATTATGTATCAAATATGACCTAAAATAAATTTAAATAAAATAAAAAATTATTTAAATAAAAATTCGGTTTTGAACTATAACTCAGTGTTTTTCACTATTCATCAAAAATTGAATGTTTTCAGAATAATACCAAAAATTCATCCTAAGATAGTTTTGATATTACGAATCCAAAAATGAAGTCCATTTTGAAATATAGAATTTATAAAATTTAAAAAAGTGTGTATTACCATTCATAACGGTTAGTTTATATAATATTTTAATAACATATCATTGTTTAGTGAAACTCGGTATTGCGTACAACGCAAGCTATCGAGGAAGGCTTCTATTGCGTGTAACACAATCCCAGACAATATTGTGAGTATTGAAAGATTCCTTTTGTGTAGTGTATAACATAATACATAAAAACAAAATATTTCTCATAAAATCTCAGGGTGTTATATTCTACCCCCCTTAAAAAGAATTTCACCCTCGAAATTCATCACTTCCTAACAAACAGATGAGGATACCTCTCCCTCATCATATCCTCAAGTTCCCATGTAGATTATTCTAATTGGTAGTTCCTCCATAAAACATTAACCAAGTGAGTTGTGTTGTTTCGTTGAACTTTTTTGATATGATCTAGAATCTCTATGGGTTGTTCTTTATAAGAAAGATCTTGCTCCAGCGGTACAACTTATGAGCTTAGTACATGTGAAGGATCGAGTATGTACTTTCTCCGGAGAGATACATGGATCACATCATGAACTTGAGAGAAATTTGGTGGAGGCACAAATCAGTAAGCTACCATCCCAACATGATCGAGTATTTCAAAAGGACCAACATACCTAGGGCTCAGCTTGCCCATCATTCCAAACTCATTACTCTGTTCCATGGAGATATTCGTAAGAACACTTTATCACCCACTTCAAACTCTAGGTATTTTATTCATTTGTCGGAATAACTTTTTTGTTGACTCAGAGCTACTATTTTTTGTTGTTGAATAGATATTACATTTTCTTCCATCTCATCAACAAGATCATGTCCTAATATCTTTCTTTCCCCAACTTCATCCCAAAAAGTTGGAGTTCCGTATTTCTTTCCATAGAGAGATTTAAAAGGATCCATCTGAATACTAGAGTAAAAGCTATTATTATAAGAAAATTCCACCAAAGGTAGGTGTTGATCCCAACCACCTTTGAAATCCATAGAGTAAGCTCTAAACATGTCTTCTAGAGTTTGAATTGTCCTCTCAGACTGATAGTTTGTCTGAGGATGATAATCAATACTGAAACTCAAATCGGTATCTAGAGTATGCGGAAGACATCTCCAAAACATCAAGGTAAACCTCGAATCCCGATCAGATATAATAGAAAGTGGTAATCCATCCCATCTTACCACTTCCTTCACATATATCCTGGCAAGCAGATCAAGAGAGAAATATTCTCTAATAGTAATGAAGTGTGACGACTTCATAAGACGATCAACTATAATCCAGATTGCATTATTGCCTTTGTATGTTTTAAGAAGTATAGTGACAAATTCTATAGTGATGTTTTTTCATTTCCATTCTGGTATGGGTAATTGTTGTAACATCCCCTTAGACTTCTGTCTCTCATCTTTAACTTACTGACAGACCAAGCATCGAGAGACATATACATCAACATCTATTTTCATGACATCCCACCAGAAGTACTCCTTCAGGTCCCTATACATCTTCGTGCTTCCAGGGTGAATAGAAAATGAAGAACCATGAGCTTCATCCAATATTTCCTTCTTTAATTCTGGGATGGGAGAAACACAAATCCAATTCCTAAACCTTATTATTTCATCAAAATCTCTGTGGAATTCAGGAATATTTCTCACCTACTTTTGTAACTCTGCATCTTCTTTTTGTGCCTCTTTAATCTTCACATGTATAGATGGTTGAACATTCATTTGATAAAGATAATATTTTTTCCCTTCCATTATAATTGAAAGATCCATCCTTTGTAAACCCATAAATATTGGATATTTTGTGATCCTCATCATGGATAAGCTAGCATGGTCTTGTCGACTTAATGCATCTGCCACTTTGTTTGCTTTCCCAGGGTGGTAATGAATTCAACAACCATAATCCTTAACCATCTCCAACCATATTCATTGGTGCATATTCACCTCCTTTGTGTGAAAATATACTTCCCTTATTGGATTCATCATTGTAGATCACAATCCTTTCTCCACTACAAGGCAGTGTGAGCATAGGTGCACTGGATAACCTTCTTTTTAACTCCTTGAAATTCACTTCACACTCCTCTATCCAAACGAACATAACTCTGTTTCGAGTTAACCTGGTGAGTGGATTAGATAATCGTGAAAATCCTTTCACAAAACGTCGATAATATCCAGCCAAAGAAAAAAAAACATCAGATCTCAGTTACTGTTGTTGGTCTCGACCATCTTTCGATAACCTCTGTTTTTGCTGGATCCATAGATATCCCCTATTTTGATGTTATGTGACCCAATAATGAATCTTTTTTTAGCCAAAATTCACACTTGATAAATTTATCATAATGTTTCTCCTTTATTAGGGTCTTTAATACAATTCTCAAGTGATCTTCATGTGCTTCCTTTCACATTGAATATACATGAATATAATCTATAAAGACTACCACAAACTAATCAATATAGTCTCTAAAGACTATATTCAGTAGATACATGAAGATAACAAGGGAATTAGTAAGACGAAATGGCATCACAATAAATTCATAGTGTCCATACCTTTTACGGAAAGTCGTATATGGTATATCCACCGTTTTGAGCCTTCATTGATGATACCCTGAATGAAGATCAATTTTGGAAAAGTATTAGGCTTAGCATAGTTGGTCAAATAAGTAATCAATGCATGGGAGATGATATTTGTTCCTGATAGTGATCTTGTAAAGTTATCGATAATAAAGGCATATTCTCATTGATCCATCTTTCATCTTAACAAACAGAAAAGGTGCTCCCCCAGGTAATGCACTAGGGCTTATGAATCCCTTATCAAGATTCTCTTGGAATTGCTTCTTCAATTCCTGCAACTCAATTAGGGCCATTATATAAGGTGACTTTGAAATGGGCATAACACTTGGTATGAGTTCTACTGAATACTCAACATCACGATTTGGTGGAAGACCTGAAAATTCATCTAGAAAGACATCATAAAACTTATGTAGAATGGGCATATTCTTAATCACAAGTTTCTCTCTAACCATTTGAGATAAGTAACCTTCATTTATTAGAATCAAGACCCATAATATGGAATAAGTTTCCACTGGAAGGTTATATTCATCATTGTATCGATATATGATCATAGATTGACCAAGAATATGAAATGTGACATCCCATCTTTGGAAGTCGATATGAGGTCCATATAAGGAAATCCAATCCATGCCAATAATCACATCAAATTCCACTATTGGAAGGATCACATGATTTGTAGGAATCACATTCCCACAAATGTCAATTGGAGAAGATTTATAAACTTTTGATGTAACTGTAGTGCCATTTGGAGTTCTCACAACTAACTCAACAGCTAATTGTTGAGATAGTATGATGATACCCTTAGAAAATTCTTCAGAAATAATAGAGTGGGTGGATCCAGAATCAAATAAAAAATTTGGTACTTTAGATTGGATGGAAAGTGTACCTTTCACCACGTCGTTATCCTACTCCACAACCCCGATAGAAATTGCATGTGACTTTCCTTTTTTCTTTGGCCTTAAGAGTTTGTTGATGTCGATCATCAACAACAACCCTTGGATGACAACATTGATTAGCATAATTCCCCATTTCCATGCACTTGTAACATTGAAGTGTAGGAGATGTATTCTGTGTAGCCTTTTCCTTGTTCGCATCACTGGTCCTCTTTTTCCCATCATTACAGATTTCAAATGCCCGATGACCTTCTTTTCCACATTTTAAACATTTACTTGTCCCATTAAGACAATTCCTTACATGTTTTTTCGACACATTGAGCGTAACAGAAAAATCATCTTATTTTTAGTGTGGTCTTTAGATTTCCCTTTGAATTCCATTTTCCTCTTCTTATCAAACCCATATGACTGATGGGTTACTCCAATCTCCATCTCAACCTTGAGAGCACATTGAACAATTTCCTCATAGCTATTGAAGTACCATATGGCTAACTCCCTTCGAAGAGATGGTATTAAGACACTGAAGAATCGATTGATCTTACTCTCAGGTGGGATAATAATTCCGGAAGCATACCTTGCAGGTATTGTAAAATGTTCATCGTATGTACCAATAGATTGATCACCCTTTTGATTTAGTTCAAGAAACTCCTTCTCCATCTTTGTTCGAAGAATACGAGGGAAGTACTTATTGAAAAATATGTTCTTGAACTAGTCCCATTCCATGGACTCAATTTAGTCTCTTTGCCTCATATTATTGATATGATTCCACCATTGATCAGCTTCACCTTCCAAATGATATAATGCTATGATGAATTTATCATGTTCAAAACATTGAAGTACTGAAATTATCATTTCAGTGGAACTGATCCATTGTTCAGCCACTAATGGATCAGTATACCCACTGAATGAGGGTTGAACCTTTCTCATGAAGGATTCAACAGAATGTTTCTCCTTCCTTTTCTCATTTAAAAGTCCTGCATGATTCATAGATTGAGAAATTTTTGTGAGCATGGCTACATGATTTTTCATTCCAGCTCCCATAACGTTTGGTAGCTTAGGGGGACAATCATTGCATTGCCCGTTGCATTCAGCATTAACATTGTTCCTTCGGGTTACTGTCATTGACTAAAACCAATAACCATAGTGTGAGAAACAATAATCATAATAGGAAAACCACATAATCAAGAATAAAATATCACACCTAAGGTCTTATCAAAGGTTATTCATGGTCATTTATAAAACACTAATATTGTGTTCTATGATCAGACATATCATTAGGGTTCTAACTAAGGCTTTAAAATCATAGTTTCCAAAGGATGACTATACCTTTCCACTGATACCAACTATAACGACCCATACTTTACATACATTGTTATTAACTCAGAATTGAAGAAACATATAACAAAACCATGATACAACTGTATTGGTACAATGTCTTTAGAAACTGGGAAACATAAACAACAGGTTCATAAAGCATTTACATTGTCTCCATTTATTTCATCATATATAGAGTCCCTTTTGGCATATCCTACTTAATACCATTCTTCCTGACCTAGGGATAATAAAACATACAAAAGGGTGAGCTCTAATGCTCAGTAAGGGTAAACAAAGGAAACATCAATCATATAACATTCATAAGAACATAACATTTTGAAACCATAACATGCAAAAGATATCCTAATATCATAACTTGGGATAAATCATAGTAGTGAAATGTAATACCAATAGTCATAACATAATACATGAAAAATTGTGGCATGCACACATTATCATAGAAAATCATTTCATATTAGTCAATACTCTTTTCCAAGACTATCATAGCAGACAAAGTCGATTTCTAAACCGAGTTCACTCCTCGTTCCAGTCCTGTATCACTAAACTAGATTAACTAGCCATTCCAGCCATGTCTATCTCATGAGATAGAAATCTTTACCCAATTCATTGGAGGGAGATATAGGTACCACCCGTCTCATAATGAAACCATTCTTATGTGTGCCAAAAAATCATAAATCATATATCATAGCATAACCCAGGTAATAAAAATGGGGTTCTTAAACATCATGCCATCATAACATAATCCATATAAGATAAAAGGACTTTATAAAAATAATTTCATCCTTACATAATCAAATCAATGTAAAAATAGGTATATAAATAGAACCCTATATTATCTTAGATGGAATATAATTTTGATAAAACACTTGAACTCCATTCTTGAGGAAAATATCATTTCATCATAAAAAACATTTTTCCTTCCTAAACATGTAATACCATTTTAAAGTAAAATAAGTTAATTAAAAATTAACATGAAAACCTGTAAAAGAATATTCTTGGAAATAATGTTATATGAAATCATAAAAAATCCATTCATGCTGTATAAGTTAAAAAAAATCTTCTCATACTTTGGCAAGAAAAGTCAAAAAGTATCTTGTACTCAAAATGAAAAAATATTCCTTTCATATCTTTTAATAAAAATTCACCAATAGGCTAAATTAGTTTTAAAAAGTTTTAGGAGGATAGAAAAAATTTACATATTGAGCAAACATGGATGTGGATGATAAATATTCCCTATTAAATTCTTAAGTATAAAAAATCTCAGAAAAAAATGAGATTGTGAGATTTTCCCATACCTTAGGTCAGATATGGTTCATACGTATCTGAACCTCCCATATAATGATATAAATAATGTCGTTGACTTATTAAAGAATCATATTCATTGTTATGATATCATATATGTTCATATTATTATCTTCTTATTAGTAATATTTCATTGCTACTTGTTATCCGGGTGTTCATTGCTTTATGTTATTATGCATGAGTTGTCGAATAAATTCTTATTCATATTTTTAGGTTATAGATACCTCATTTAAATAATGGTATTAGTGTAATATATATCATATTAATTCATTAAATTAATTTATATAATCATTATTCAATGAAGATCATATAGAATGAGTCGCACCACATCTTGGAGACAGTAGTTCGTACGTACGCATGGGAAATGATATCATTCTTTTGATATTAAAATCATATATAATTGGATATTATATCATATATATAGAATCATAATAATGTTATATTTATTATTTATATCATTTATACTCATTATCATACCCATCCAAATGATGAAATGTTTGAATAACAAACTACACCATGACGTGGAGACGGTAAGTCGTACGTACTCACATGTGGGGAATTATTCTTTCATAGGATGGATAAAATAACTACTATAGTTGTAAAATTTTCATAATAACATCAAATTATATAGAGGATACTGGATTTATTATTTTTAAATGGAAACAACAGTGAAGGAGGAAGTGGAAGAAGAAAGGAACATGAAATAGGTGGTGGGATATTTGCCTCTTTCTCTGGTTCTTCCTTTCGATTTCATCCAAAGGGATCGATAGGTTGGCTTTAGGAATAAATAAAGGACTATAGGATGAAGGGAGGACAGTTAAGAGGGTATTTTTGCAGGTTTTGGCCAAGTAAAATGGCTTTGGAGGTGTGAATTAGAGAGAAGGGCGAGTGCCCTTTTATAAGAGGGGTGAGGGGCACCTTAGAAAAAACTTAAACTATTATTTTATAATAAATTCATATTCGGTTTATAATGCCTCAAAAGTGACTTATTTTAAGTATAGGGTTGGGATGGGTCTAAATCCTCTTAACAAAAAGGTTTTAGACAAGTTTAGGTTACCATTTTAACCTTATCATTTAGATTTAACTCTAAGTTAAATAATTTATCTTTTATTGTGTCTTCTTGTATTATTACACTATATGATTAATAAATTTGCTATAAACTACTAATCAAACCCCCAATTGGTTCATTAATGACATATATATTATTATATTATTCTTTTTTACGAACATTTTATTTTTAGGAATAGAATATCAATTAATAATATAATATTTGTTTTAAAAACTCTTTTATGTCAATTTTGACACTATTTGGTATTTTGTTTCTGTTAAATTCATAACATCATTATAAATTTAAATAAAATTCATCTAAATTTCTATAATATGTTTTATTAACCTATAAAATTAGTTAAATTCATAAAAAGTCTCAAATTACATTTATTTTTGTATTTGTAATATCAATTATGATAATATTTCATTAATAATGTAATTAAAACATCATCATTGTGTCATAAATAAATAAAATTATATAATGACTAAAAATTATAAATAAAATAAAATTATGTAGATAATCTTTTAATATTTCTAATGAATATTTATAGTCGAATTTATCTTATGTATAACCCTATATTAAAAATCTTTTACTTATTAAACCTAGATTTTAATTCTTTTAACTCTTCTTTGAATTAAATAATACTAAATGTCCTAATCTAATACAAGTGGACCGAAATGGTAATATTTTATTCCTAAGTTTCTTTTTGGTCGAATTAAACTTATCAAATAGAATTATTAAATGTTTTAGGGTAATAATAATATCATTTTTACCCTTAATTACCCTATTTACTTTTAACAGTGGTAAATAAAAGTAAAAAGATATTATTCACAAAAATTATTTTTATCTTATTAATCCACATTTTACTTACTAATATCAATCGTGTGTCTTGGATTTTTTAAATTCCTCTCACATAAGTGGTAAATTTCAGTTTTATGTAAATTTGTAAACTCTCCAAGGAGGTGGGTAAAAGACGGTAAAAAGTTCAATAAAATTTTTATATATCTAAAACTATTATATAATGACTCCAATGAATTAAATTGATCTTATATAGGTATTATGTATCTATTTTGACAAAATATAAATTTAAATAAAATATATAATTATTTAAATAGAAATTCGGTTTTAAACTATAACTCAATGTTTTTCACTATTCATCAAAAATTGAAAGTTTTCAGAAAAATACCAAAAATTCACCCTAAGAAAATTTCGATATTCCGAATGAAAAAATTAAGTCCATTTTGAAAGATAAATTTTTTAAAATTTCAGAAAGTGGGTATTACTATTCATAACTTCTAGTTTATATAACATTTTAATAACATATCATTGTTTTTTGAAACATGGTATTGTGTTCAATGAAAGAAATCGAGGAAGGTTGATCTTGCGTGTAATGCAAGCCAAGACAGTGTTGTGTGTAGTCAAATATTCATTTGGTGTTTTGTATAACATAATTCATAAAAACAAAATATTTCTAATAAAATATTAGGGTGTTATAGTAACGGAGCCCCCCACTACTCAATACATTCAAAAAGAATATATTCACACAGTTTAACATCATGATTCATGGACATGAGTTTTTTTGTTTAAGGTCATATAGATCAGACCATAAGATGGATATTATTTTAAGCCTATAAATATTTGACCATGTGACATGTTTAACGTCATGTTTCTGGGACATTGATGCTATGTAGTTCAAATTCATACGTGGGATCTTAGTTTAAGGTCATAAAGTTTTCACCATAAGGAAAACAATAATCAAAATGGATAAAGTGGTGCAGTGGAGTGACAACCCAACATAAATTAGGGGAAAAGGGGCCAAATTCCACACCAAACATTTCCAATAAGGATTGAACATGTTTTAGAGTCATGATTCTTGGACTATATAACTCCTTATATGATGTAATACTAGAGAAACATGGAATTTTTTGAAGAGTGATTCACTATCCATCAATAGTTATTGAAGAGTATTTGCGATATGGATATACCTTATGAATTTTTTAAGGTAGTTCCCACTTGTTCTCTAGCATTGCAGGATTTATGTTGGGTATCATCGGCATCCTGAGACCTAGTACTGTGTCACATTGGAGGAAGGAGAAGATATGAACTCTTTCACTAAATTCCATATCTATCTTATTCTCGTGCCTCTTTAGATTAAGAAAGGCCTAGATCCTATTCTATTTGAGGTATTCCAGATCAGCTATAGAGACTTAGTCCATTCTATTTTTCATATATAGTTATTGGAATATACTAGGAGTGATTAAAACTAAATCTTGATGGGAAGGACCTCCTTTGTTATGTACAACAAGTAATATGGAGTCACTTAGATGTAATTTTAGTATGTCGTATGATAATCCTAGAGAGAATTGTGGAGTTTTTCTAGCCATGTATTCTTATTTTGGATTACCATATTCTGTAGAATATTGGAGTAGTCTTTTTGAATGCTTCAATCATCGATTTTCATGCGCATGGTAGCTAGATGTATAGTTGGACTGGATGTTACACTTAGTGCACAACATATTTAGCTCAGCTACCTAAAATATAGTGTCGTTGTCAATGAGAATAGTTTTAAGGACACCAAATCAATGGTTGATATTATAGCTCATTAATTATAATAATTATTGGGACTGGACTTATGTAAGTGGAATCAAATCAATGTACATGGTTAGTAAATCCATCGCGGTATGAATAAACAAAATTTTTTGAGCTAATTCTAGTATATACAGTCCTATAACATCAAGCACCAAAAATATGAATGGCATAGAATACTTGGTGATATGAAGTGTCTCTGGCAGTCGATACAGAATGTTGGCATGGACATGACTTTCATGGAACCTCTTGGTGAACTTGATACAGTCATGTATCATGTTGGGCCAGAAGTAGCCCAACCTTGGAATCTAGTGGGAGAGCTTCATCCCTACATGATGAGCACCAAATGTTACCACATGAAATTATTATGTAAGAGTGGTAATAACATATCATTGAATGTATTGGAAAATAATTATATCAAACCCACATCTGTAGAGTGTCTGATCAAGGTTAGGCCCACTCTAGAGGGTGAACTCTACTACGATGATAGATTCACTCAAGTTTGATTCTATTTTATGGGAGAGAACTGTGATGGAGAAAACTGAGGAAAGGATATATCAAATTTGAGGTTTCCTCTCTGATGGTGGGGGGTGGGGTCAAGTGTTCTTGATATAGAATAAATGACCGCCAGATGCTTTATATGACGAATGTCATAATCATTTAAAATTATGAGGTTGATGAACCTCTAATGCACCACAATAATGAACAAATAATCTTCTCTGGGATCTATAAGAGACATTATCCGACTGGACAAGGTTTTGGATCAACCATTTTGAGATCAGGGAACACGAGTCACCTATGGCTGAGAGGGGAACCAGTCAATTTTCTGGTGTGTTTGGTATTGCAAGGGAATGAGCATAGGATCACTGATGATATAATCACTATTAAGTTTCTTGATGACGTACTCATAGTCTCCCCTAACATGAAACTTGGAAACTTAAATCTCTAGGGACAGCTTGATGCTATTAATGAGGAATTAATACTATGCCTTATTTTTTTTGCCACCTTCTAACAAAGAGATTGAGTAGGGTAGGACAACTTTGGTTTGGGTGATGACGATGACCCCCAAACCTACTATGTTGAGCTTGGGATCATTGATCCTTCAACTGGTTGGGATCTAATAGGAACCATCAAAATGAATATAAAAAAATGGAATAACATGATACCCTAAGATGATTTCCAAATCTAGAAAATTAATATCTATATACACTTATTCAAGAGCCGGATAGGTAGCTATAAAGTCTTACAGTTCTTGTCCCACAATGACTTTTTGTAGAATGAACCTAACGTCGTGCTACTATGTAATCACAATCCAAAATTATAGACTTCCTATAATCATAGGTAGATTTAGGAAATATATTATCATATCAACATAGGACACCATATATATATCATGGTGTTTTAGATAATTCAACACCATCTACTCTAAAAAAATAGTGTGATGAAAATCTTTTTGATGGGAGAGTATCTGGACTCCATATTGATGATCATTTAACTATGATAGTATAAAATTTTCTCCTTACACTAATTTTTCTTCAGATCATGATGGGTGTCGATGGACCATTGTAGGGAAGTAACATAAAGGATCAAACAATTTTTGGATATGGGCGACATCTGAACCATATGTTGTAGAAGATACAATTTCATTTCTTCAAATGTGTCATGGCACGCTTTGTTACACTAGTACACAATACCATTATTCATGATTCTATAAAAGGTATTACACTTTTTCGGATAGATTCTAATTTAATTAGAATATTTAGGACAACTGTCCTTGGAGGCCACAATGTTCCCAGAGGTTGCTCAGAGAAGCATCTGGTGGATTTCCTAGATCTTTTCTTGGATGATCTCAATTCCTCTATATCTAATAAGGGATTCATCTTCAACTAATAGGAGTGGAAAAGTCTTGACACTATATCAAGATCTATGAGAAGGTCCTGAAACCAGTAGAACGTGATCACCATATTGTCCGCATAACATTCCACTAGAGTTCCAAGGACTTGTTTGGAGATATTGTGCAAAGCCCACTGGTATGTAGATCCTGTAATCATTATACCAAATGGAACTACATTAATGGGGAAGGTACCTTGTGGCTATACGAAGGTGGTAGAATCCTTATATTAGGGTTCCATCCAAATCTTATTGCATCTATATTATTTATCCATGATGGAGGGAGCCTTGAACCCAACTGTGGCATCAATCAATAACTCTGCCATTGGAAGGAGAAAATCTTCCTTCGAACAATGAAAATTGAGATTTCAGAAGTCAATATAGACTATAATATTCTCATTCTTCTTCCTAACTAATTTTTTTTTTCTATCCACATTGGGTTTTACACTTCCATTATAAAGCTCGGTTTGATAAGCATATGAACTTTGGCCTAAACAATGGAACGATGAAGATGGTGAATTTTCTTGGGAGTATACTTAAACAAACAATGATTTACTTAGAATAAAAGTCCGGACATGGTGACTTGAGGGTTTAGTATCATAATTTCGTCACTAATACCAGAAAATAAATATCCATTTTATTTAGGAAATCTATGTAGTACTTCTATTCCTTAGGAGGCATGGATCCAATGATCAATGTTGGCCATGGATCTAGCCCGGTATAAAGGTTCACATTAATAACATCATCAAAAGTGGTATAATCTACCTCTTAAAATGCACGAGGATCATCCTCTAAACACTATTCATTATCTGAGATTGGGGAGTGAGTGGGATGAATCATTTCGTCTAGATTGGTTGATTCTGGGGGAACACGATTGCCTACCTGACAGATGTGGAATCCTCACTATGATATTCCTACTCTGATGAAACCATGGTGACAAATTCCATCTAGTTGATTCCATCTGACCTTCATCTTTGGGGTCTATTCTTGATTTCAATGTGGGGATCATCAACTTGGATCATTATTACTTGAACACTAAGTGATTATATGAGGCATTAGTGATATGAAGATGGAATAACTACATGAAGATAAAGCCATTTCTTAACAAAAAAATTCATTATAATAGGCCTCCAATGATATTACCATGAAATCATTTTTTCATCCAAACCACCAAACTGGTTCTTTGAATTTTTCATGCTACATGGCCTCTATTTGTTCTTATCATAACCCTAAATATTTCTGTTATAGGGACTCACGTCTGCTTCATTTGGTCTCAAATTGTATAAAGTCCAAGACAGAATGATATTGATCCCAGAACCTATGTTTACTTGATAATAGTGTACTTCCACATAATTTCACTTTTTGGTGGTATATGCAGATGTTCCCCTTCATGATGGAGACCAAATCACCTCCAAAAAAGTCGATGATGGATTAATATTATACTTGATCAACCTTCTTATTATAAAATAGCTCTACAACCAGAAACTTATTTTCAAAATAGAGGGGGATCATCAAATCATCTATGGGGGTCTCACAAATTTCTTCTAAAATGAAGAGGGCCTCTAGGATCAAGAGCTTTGTAGGTATACTTAGGATGTGCTTTGACACATCATAATTCTATTTCAGGTGACCATTAATTTCCAAAAGAGGTTTCTCTTTTAATGGAGGCATGATGTGAATAGATGGATGAACCACTAGATTCCAAATGATGTTGGGAATATCCAAAAGCTCATTAGAAAACTCACCAAGAACAATAACTAAATAACTATTGACTAGAAGAGATCTGAATTTACCTAGACATAGAATATCATTATGCGGTTGTAAATGTTATGCCCAGTAAATTAACACAATCAGGTGTGGAGGTGTGTATAATAGATCCGGCTTAGTAGAACATTCATGTTAAGCTTTAGTGAACAGACACTATCTAGTCTTAATTTCATGCACAAATTTTTTTGGAGAACTAGCTAGAACATTCAGATAGTTTTCATGTCCTCAACTTTTTATTCGATGGTATTGTCCCTAGAAACTCCAAGGACATTCTTGATATTCCTCATCACTTGTGAGACTGTAGGGGTCCACCGATTCAATGGTGTTCACAAAGGCATATTCTTGGAACTCATTTGAGGTGTATTCCAATGCTTAGAAGACCCTAGGTGTGATTCCCATTTCTAGAGGCATGAAGTCACTAAATATGGAGGTAGGTTTTTTCACCGGTGGGGGAATGCGATTTCTCTTACAACATTACTGCATAATCTTTCAAGACATATAAGGATTAGATGTGAAAGTGAAGGCATATTCTAGAGAAGGAGAAATGATTTTAAGAGGTTCAAACTAGATTAAAATGGAACGAAAGATGATATGGGTGTGATATGTGGATCTATGAGCCAACCACTAGTCATACTATGGAGTTTCACTGTTATAAAACAATCTTTATTCATTATAACCTTCATTTCCGCAATCAGGATTAGTAGAAGCATGTTTCACATCTACTGGGACGTGGCCAAACTTGACCACACCATTCTCCACTTGGTTGTGGAGAAAATCCTTTAACACATATAATATTTTGATGGTATGTGCAAGGATTCTATGTTAAGTTAAATGGTCAAGGATATTGGCGACCTCGACTTCATGTGGCTTCTTTCACCCTATAAGCATCATAACAACTTGTTCTAAGGCATTGTGGAAATAAATGGGAACCTATACATCTTGGATGGAATAAGTCCAGTTTCTCTATCTAGGTAAGTAATTATTGTAGCTTGGACCTGATGAGGCGACAAGCCACATTCTCACACCTAGTAAGTGGTTCATTTCAATGATGATCCTTTCATTTTTTCAATAGGTGAGGCTAATCATGATGAGGTTGTTGTACTCGATGATGGTGTTCTTGTTAAGGAAAATCCATCAAAAGTTATAGTGGAACTGGGTCCTCCACTTGTACTTTAGTGGTTATCTCTACCTTGGTGTTTCTTTTTTATGGTTTTGGAAGAGGCAATATAGGCACCTTATTGGCCTACTTCATGGTTTCCTTAAGGCGTTGGGATTTTTCAAAAAATTCCGAGAATCATTCTAGGTTTTAAAAAGTGATGAGGGTTGGGTCTAGTTCAGTGTTGACATTCCCTATGCACATAATTAGCATATAATAAATGGTTAGTGAAATATTAAGTGAATACAAGAGGCCCATCAACTAGGAATAAAATTCTATTATTTGATAAGCTGGCAGTTGCTTGCACTTGAAGAGGTAAGAATTTCTTTTCTTATGGGAGGTGGGGATGAAATGGTTGAGAAACTTCTTATAATGGTCTTTCCAACAAGCGATGGACCCTATGGGTAACTGGTTTTACTAGATGAATACATTCCCTTTTAATATTTATGTAAAACATTAGATATTGGAGGCATCTAGAGACTATGGAGTTCCCAATATGGGTCTGTACCTCAAGATGAAGTAGACCAGATGCTGATGTGGGTATTTTTTTCCTCATTAGTGGGGTGTAGGTATGATTTCTAAAATCTGGGGGGCTTAGATTTTATCCACACAAGCCAGATATGACTTTATATCAGTTTGGATATCCACTCTCAACATCTCTAGGGTTTCTATAGGAGGGGTGAGAGTAGAAATCAGATTATATTGACTTGGTTTCTAATCATGATGAAGTTCACTGACCACCAGTTCCCTTACAGGCTCATCAATTTGGTAGGAAAAATTAGTGGCTCCTGGAGTGTCCTATAGAGCGGATTGATCTCGGTCCCAAGGAAGGTTATCTTGAAACATGGGAAGATTAGGCATTAGGCGCCCTGGTCATTTACCATAACCCCTTCCTTTTCCCACTTGGGATGCTCAGGATTACTAGGATTGATCAATAGAATTTTGGTGAGATGGACTTGTGGATATTCTTACTTCCCCTGTGGCGGAGGAACAAGACCTTGTCAAGGAGTGGAATAATCTGGGTTTCTCTAAGCAAAGAGATATTCTATGACACTATTTTGATATGATACCTACTATATAAAGGTAGTTAATTTAGGATTGATCTATTTCATATATACAAATCTAGATTGAATAGAAGGATCAAGAGTTCCTTTTTCATGGTGAGTTTTTTGACTAGTAGGCAATGATGTTGAGAGTGCCATGAGGTTAAGTGTCTCCATTTGCTGGCAGGTACATACACCAATATGAGAGTCCACATGACACTTAACTTCCTCGAGGGGTGGGTTCTCTCAATTAGACCCAGTTCTGGTGTCCCCAACCTTATATATATAAGTAATAACCATATTAACACCCACAATAGTTGGAGGCATATCCTTAATATCACTGTGAAGGTCTGGTTGTCACAAGATGGGGCTAATGTCGATAGTAGTGTACTTTCCCCAGACACATATCTGTAGATGCAAGGAATACTGTTCAATGATTCTTTACAGCACTGTGAAGCTCTAACAACATCTATGTCAGAGGGCTCAGTAGTATCGAGGTGGCACATCATGCTAATCCATTGAGAGTGCTTTCAACTCAACCATCCAGTACAACTGATCAATTTCATTGAAATATTCATGGCTTCTTGGGTAGACCAATTGATGGTCATAGATGTGAAAATGTTTCATATCAATAGTATGAGGATTAACATATCTGGTTCATAGGTGAGGGACTCTAATATGTCGATGTTGGGAATCACATTATGTTATAACACCTCTGAAAGATGGTCAGCAAACAAAGTCTCCCATATTATTTCTTGTTAGAAGATGGTCCTGACACATGGTTTTCCTAAGCTTTGATTGGTTCCGGTTGGGAAATTGGTTGGTGAACTGAGGTCGAATTGTGTGGTGGTTGACTAGCCATTGGAGGATCCCCTGCATGAGCCAATCAATCACTATACACTATGTCGTCTCTCGAGGGAGGTATAACCAAAATAATTTTGTTCCTATAGGATTTCATTCTTATCATTGCCTCAATTTTGAGGTAATAAACAATCCTTGGTGGTTCAACAATATTTTATTCATCTATGATGTTATAGTATATATCTTTATGATCTCAGCTAGAGGTTGATAATGTAATTGGTGATGACAGGTATGAATGCACCGTGAGACACTAGAAGGGAGCCAAATATTCTTCTACTTGTATGTACCTATGAAGAGAATCATTAATGATTTGGATATAACCTTCTAGGATAATGAACCTCACCTACCGATTTCTACTCCAAAATTTGAATCAGATCACAGGGATAAAAGATCCATTATTGAATCACATTCTAACATATAATCTAATAAGAAAACTATATTGGTAATGGCTTAGAGCTTCCCGGAATTTTTCATCCAGCGGAGGAGGCTCTCCATTTTATCATTGTATAGTTCCTTAGTCTAGGGATGTTATTTAGCTTGTGTAGGACATTTGTGTTGGCAGGTGATAGCATAGGGAGGTCCTCCGAATCTATTTATTGAGATATAGGGGTATATTCCATATTGGTTGTTGTCAGTGTGGGGAGGATTCCTCTTGGACTACCGTAGGAGTGGGGAGGACATCCACTATGTTTGTTGGTGTAATAGGGATGACCTATAATATTTTTTTGGAATATTGGTAGGAACTCCATGCTAGTTTTGAGAGTGGTGAGGACGTCCTCTTTTGTGGGTTGAAATTCGAGGAGGGCCTTTGCAATGCTCAAATATGATATGGGGATGACCTTCATGTTGCAGAATGTGACTACGGGGAAGTACTCTATAACAGTTGCTAAATGTGTGGGGAGTACCTCCATTATGTTTACATGAAACCATATGAGGGACTCCCTGTTGACCTTTCACGGAGTGGGTAAGACTTCTACTATGGTTGGTGGTGGAATGAGGAGTACCTCCGTGCAGGTACCATAAAAAATAGGGAGGACATTTGTACTGATCATTGATGATGTAGGGGGACCTCTATATTTATCAGTGTTGGAGTGTGGAGGGAATACACTTGAGATAGTAACCATATGAGTAGGACCTTGATTAGGATGGTCCATGATAGGGTAGATCTCCATGTCAGGAACCATATCTATTGAGAGGGATTTTGTACTGGATTTGGATGAAGTGTGGAGGGCATCCACTTTGGCCAATTATAGGAATGCAGGGAGGAACTCCATGTTGATTTTGAGAGTAGGGAGGGCTTCTTATTTTCATGTGTAGGTATGGTGAGGTCCTCTATAATAGATCTCATTTTCATGAGTTGACTCATAACAACTACTGGTGATGTTGCGGGATGACTGAGATAACCCAACCTGCTTGTAGGGAAGATGAGGTATCAACCACAATAGGGTATTCATAGACCCCATCATGGTGGTTGAAGATATCAGGTGTAATACCCCAATGTTGTAAGGGGAAAATGGATCTTTATAAGATGATTCATCTTTTAAAGAATCCTCTTGAACTTATGCCTCATTTTGGCCCCATTTTATTCATATTGGGGACACCATAGAATAGATATTGTCCACCTATTACTTGGTATGGAGGATTGGTATCTTCTGGTGCTGTCGGGGCCTAGTGGGAGCCATCCTTTGAAACTTTTGTACAGTAGTCCCAACTATAGTGACTCAATAATCCCCTATTTCTTCAGTGTATGAGAGTGAATCATATGTTTTTTCTAGAGTGACGATCCATAAATGGCTCACTATTGGAGTGGGGAGCAGTGGCTCCCTATGTGACCCTTGGGGGAGGCACTGTCTTTGAGGCATAATAGCCTCCATGTATTGGAAGGCCATATCAATCATGGGAATTACCCCCTCATTCATGTATCATTATACTAGGTAATCCATCAACCTTATTTGAATAATCTACAAGGGTTAGATGTAGCGTGGGTACCCAGTAGTCATGGTCTGGGATGATGTCATGACAGAGGTGGCATCATGAAGGATTTTTTAATGAAATTTCTCCTACACTTGTGTTGGTGGGATTTGGTAGTTGGGTTCCTACATCTTGGGTCTAGCAGAACCAGGTGATTCATCTATTAGTACAGATACATGGAAAGAAATTCCAAATGCCCCAACATTATCCAATATTCCACAGTTAGAGATAAAGATCCACATTGGCCATATCACTAACCAGAATTCCCAAGGTTTAACTCACCTAATTCGTGGTGAGTTCCATGTCAGGTCCACTATTTGATTGGTGGGTCCTTGAACTGGATAGATGGATCCTATGACATGATAATCTATTTATGTCTAAAATTATACTAGTCCACTTTTTGAGAAGAATAATGTCATGTCTGGTTCACCATTTCTATTTTTGATAATTTTGGTGGGGCACAAGGGCTGCATATTATTGTGTGAGGCATTCTTTTTTTCCTACATTACCACTTTCCAAGGGCTGGAAAAATTCATCACATTCAATGGTGATCTCTATTTCTTGATCGAAATAATATGATGGGATGTGAGTTCCTCCATCCATAGAGTTCCCCATGGAAGAAATTTTCTAGTCTAGAACACCCTCATAGATTTGAGTCATGTTCCTGAAACTCATTCTAGATTCCATGTCTTAGTGGATGAAGGTTAGTTATACTACTTATATCTGGAAATTCTAATGGGTGTTAATATGGAAAAAACCTTTGGTTCGGAGAGTTATCTCTATGGGAATCACTGGTGTGCCTAGATGCTAGGAAATGTGGTCCCTAGTATTCTTCCTCATAAGAGCATGTTTAGCATGTGGTATCTTACACAACAAGTTCATATGTTCCATGTATTTCACCTCAAATATCCCATGTTTGTAATAAAGTAGTAGTATGAGAGAGTTCATGAGATTAAAACCTTACATTGATGTAATCATATTGAATATAATGACCCAAAGAGGAAGATCAAAGAGGTATGTCCCTAGGATGTGGGTACCAAGGATTTCCATTAGTTGATATTGAACCTCAGAGAGGCATCATATGTACCCTGTATAGAAGATAAGGATCAAAACCCATGTAGTCCGATGTTGTAATTTACGATCATGTGATATGAAAAGTAAATACAATCTAATGTCCTATAGTAAGGATTATCTCTCCATTAAAGGAGGATCAAAGAGTTATGATATATGGATTATCCATAAAACTTTCCCTTCGCAAGAGGATATCTCTCGGTTTGAATGTGCGGGGCTTAATAATGGGATCATCCCAAGGATATGACATGATATTTCCGAGATGTTGTGGCCCAGGGAAATTATGGGTGGAGGTGAATGGAGTGTTGGGTGGATGGTGTAGATGGGGTTGATGGAGTGTTGGGTATGGAAATCATTGAGGTTTCTTAGGTATCCTAGTTAGTTGGGAATCCAATCCCACATTGTTCATAAATGGGAATTAGAGCTTACACTTTCAGGGTTGGTCCATTGAAGTAGAGTAGATGGTTGGGGCATACACTTAAGAGCTACCCATAATGGGGGAACTAGGATGTGTATAACACATTATGAGTCCCATGAGTTAATGTGGGTGAAGTTCCCTAGTCACTAATAATCTCTACACCCACGTCATTCATTCTCGGAGTGACAAATAGGAGGAAGTAATAGTCATGGAGCTTGTGTAACAAAATATTTATCTACGAGGGATGATGTTGCAGTTATACATTGAGCTACCATGGGTGGATATAATTCCATTCGAGGAGGATCTCATTCCATGTATGAAAAATCTCATTCCCCATGATTCATACATGTAACATCTTATTAAGGGTGTTTGGGTCTTACCCATGAGAGTTTCCCAGTATGGTTTGATTTCCCAACATATAGAGAGGTGGTAGAATCCCATGTTGAGAGTATATGGGGAATCCCATGTGAATTACACAGGTTAAGACCATATTTTAACTTATTTCTCTGAGGAATTTGGTAATATGTTGTTTTAAATAATGAAATATGGATTTGGGGGACTCACCCTTTTCCAATTGGGCTTACATAAACATAGCTCAAGCACCCATGGTGGGGAATCATTTTTGAAAATCTGAGGTTTCAATGGTGTGGTTGAGTGTTCAATCTTCAGGTTATCATTTGTGTGATTATTATGAGAAGAAAAAGGATTTATTATACCTCTTTTTATAAGAAAATTGTATATAAATACATGAATTAGTGGATTGGGGGAACCTCATGAGGGACCATGAAATTTTTGGGTGAAATCTTAGAGGGTTGTGCGCAAGAGGTGAACACAAGGCATGGGGGCTGCTCTCAAGAAGTGATAAAACATGGTACTTTGACATAAAGTAAAGACATGGAGCGTCAATGATAGACTAAACATGTGATGTAAGGCTTGCGTGCAAGGGTTGGGGTTGTGTTCATGATTGAGTATTATGTTCAAGGCCGAGGGTGTATGAAATAATATTCTTTGTACGCACCTAAATTGGGTTGAATGTTGCTCGATGATGATTAAGAAACAATGGGAACTCTCAAGGGAGGACCCTTAGGGAACATATATCATGACATCTCAAACATGAGGGTTCTATTTCATCACAATGTTTCATAAGTTCAGTCTTATGCACAATAGAGCAGATGTTCAACTTCCAGAGGATCACCCTGAAAAGGGGAGGGATGGAAATTTAATAAAAGTTGGTATATTCAGTGATGGAATGGATTATTTAATTAATTAAAGGTGTATTACATGCAACCTCATTCATATCCACGGAATTAAAGAACACATGAGGATATTGGACATCATATCTGGTGTGCAAGAGGCATACATATGGCTTGGGTTTTTTTTCACACAATGTGGAGATGTTGTGCCCGACTAACTTTGTTGGATGAATGTCACTCATGGAAGAAAATTAATTGAAATAATCTTTTAAATTCAAGTGTATTTTGTATGTACTTCTTTATTCCATGAAATACTTGAAAATTTTATCCTCCTTTAATGGATTTCTTAGGATGCTCTATGGAGTCCCATTATTGATTAGGATTGTCCAAACATTCCTATTTGCGGATTCAAGTGGAATTCATTGCCAACAGGTATTTATGAATTAATGAATATATATGTATTATAAGGTTATAAATATCATATATGTACTATATAACCATCAGCATACCTAACTTTGAGAGGTGTTAATGAAAACATTATGAAATTGTTTCGCGATGCGGTAGTCCGCAGTACAATAAATAAGGATTTCATAACCATATTTATGAAAATGGAGAAGGGTTTGTGTTATTAAATTAACATTAAAACACATAAATATATGGAATACAATTAGGATATTATACCATCATGGTTTAAAAATAATTAATGGTGTTGGAAAAATAAATAAAATTAAAACTCTCATTGAAGAACATTACCTCATCTTCGGGTAACATCGTTAAGTTGGAAAAAAATCCATTCAAGGATTGATTTATAATAAAAATAAAAAATATGGGATGAGGGAGTATATTTTTATAAGTTATTTGGGTAGGTATTGGATAAACCAAATACTTTTAATATGTGAATAAGGGAGGATATTTTGTTTCCTTTTATAAGTGAGGTGAGTGACACACTTTTTATTTTTTTTAAAGAAAAAGATTGCACACATGTTTTTTACATGAGGAAAGGGTACAAAATATATTTTTATCAATAAATAGATATTATAGGTTAAAAATATGTTTTAAAAAATATTTATACATGTTTTTAGGATATTTTAATTGTTATATATTTAGTTTAACCTTGAATAATTCCCTTTTTTCCTTAACCATGGTAAATAATTGTAATTGTATCCACCATTTATTTTGGAGAACAATTATGTTTACCCTATAATATAGAATAAATATGTTTTTATTCAAAATTTTGAATCAAATTTTACAAATTAGATTCACATGATTGGAATATTTTAATTCATAATTAATATCTTATACGCAATGAGAAAGTGAGTTTTAAAGTAAAATGTTTCAAATGTTTAAAATGTTTTTATATCAAAATTTGAAAATAAAATGGATAAAAGGAACTATATTAGATTAATTTATATAAAATTGATGTAATTTTACTTTAAAATAAACAAAAAATATAATTTAACAATATAATTTTTTAAATGAAAAATCTATTTCTAATAAAAATTTAGTATTTTTCACTTTTCATCAAAAAAAGAAACTTTTTAGGGAGATGCCAATATTTATTGAAATGATAATTTGGATATTATGATTTCAAAAATAATATTTATTTCTTAAAATTAATATTCTACATGTGGTAAAAATTATTTTTAAATCATGTGTGCAAAGCATGGGTAAACAATATTTCAGAAAAATTCCATTTTTTAGAATTTTTATTAATTGAATATTTATTTTATTTCAAATCAATAGATAACAATAATTTTCATAATTAGGTTATAAAAAATATTTCCCTATAATTTAATGGTTAGGATAAAGTGGTATAATATATTATGGTTAATTTAAACTTGGGATTGTGTGTTCCATAACCCATGAAAGAGATTAAATTAAAGGAAATATATTTTGTCAATTGTTTATGAACCTTGTTGTTTGTCTCATATGCTAACAAAAAAATTATATTATTTTATAATTTCTTGGTCTTAAATTATCCTCATATTAAATAAATCGTTTCTTCACAATTTAAACTTGGTATTGGAATCTATGTATTCATCATTTGGGAATACTGTTGTTGAAAAACCATGATGTTAAATAGGTAAATAAAACATCCTCTTAATAAGAGTGAAATAGAAGTAAAAAGGTCACATGGATTAATGTAGAACTAGGTTTTATCTCATACCTAATATCATGTCTGTCATATCGTATTTCTAATATCTCATATCTCATATCTCATATCATATATCTCATATCTCATATCTAATATATTGTATCTTATATATTATATCTCACATCTCTTATTATTTAAATTATATCTCATATATCATAACTTGTATATTATATCTCATATCTCATATCTCAATCCAACATACAGAGCATCCCTGTATTGCAATGATTATAGATATATTCTTCAATTGTCAAATCATTTTCACATCATCAATCCACCATGAATCCATGGGCCCAATCAAGCTCGGTTCCCCTTCAATGTTGAGCCGAGACAGCAAGGAACCAACTAGTGAAGAACTTGATGATTTAGGAGAGAAAACGGCTATAAAATAATGTTTTAAGCAACACATACCAAGGGTTCATGGATGGTGGTCAATAATGGATAATTGGGGTTATAATATTGATTAACCAATATTAAATCTTGTACTTGGGATCATGAAAAGTCTATAACAAGACACAGATCAAAGAAAAAATACTGATATACTCAATATTTTAATCCCAAGTCATAAAAAACCAAAATAAAAGTCTTAAAATATGTTTTTGTTGATCATTTCTGAATAATGCATCCTTAAAGTTATTGTAAGATGTTTATGCATTCATTTAATCTTGATCCGATCTAATTAGAAGTTCCATTTTCTTTCATCTCGATTCACCAAGGGGGGAGCTATTGCCAAAAGATTCATGTAATTGTGAGTCCAACGCTGAAAAATTTACTTTACCAATATATTTATATACATCATTTTATGAAAAATTAATTTAATTAAATAATTTATTTTATAAAATTAATCCACATAACATTCGGCCAATGAGTGAGGGGTTCAAAAATCCCGCACCGACTCATTTTATGTCATGCATGGGGAAAACATATGTTCCAGACCTAACTGTAGTCTCAAATTTTTAATCGGATCGACCTTTTATTATTTTTCCAATTTTTTAACGAAAAAGAAGAGTGCATAAAATATATATTTAATTATCTTAAAAATTTAATTCTGGGAATATTAGACCTCTTCCTTAGTGCGTTACTCTTGAAATATATATAAGAATATTTCAAAATCATACAAGAATAAAACTAGGTATGTACATCATTACCTCCAACATGATTTTCATCAGTGAAAAGAAGAAAACATAGAAAACAAATTAGGATATTGAGATTGAACATGGATTTCTCACTCCTAGAAACTCTTATACATATATTTATGCTGCCACAACATGTGAACCATCAGGATGGTTTATCCCGATGGGGTCCTCTCTTTCAGATCCTTTCACTCCACTAGGTGCTCTGCAAATGTGGCTTCATCCCCGATGTTAATATTACCTCAATCGATGATGTGAAATGGGTCATGCACAAATCTCCTCACCTATGACACGTGGAAGACCTCATTCACCCACTCGAGCTGTGGGTGTAGGGAGAGGTGGTATGAAACCTTTACAACTATATACATGATCTCAAATGGGCCGATGAACCGTTGTTATTGTTTTACTTCCTAGTAGGACATTCATGATCCTATTCCTGGGAAAAAAAAAGAAAATACAGTCTCCATGCTCGAACTCCAAGGGCCAATGATGGTAGTCTGTATAGGATTTCTGTCTACTCTTGGCCATTCTCATCCACTCTCGAATTAACATGACTTTCTTACAGGACACCAATACCAACCTTGGTCCTACAAGAGATGTCTCGCCAACATCTATCTAGAATAATGGTGACCTATAGGGTCTCTTATACAAGGACTCAAAATTTTCCATGTTTATGGTATAATGGTGGATGTTGTGGTGCACAAACTCTACCAAGGGTATGTGATCCATCTAGCTCCTACCAAAGTCTAACATGCAAGACATCAACATATCCTATAGCACCTCGATAGTGCACTCGGTCTTCCAATCATCATGGTGATGGAATCCTTTAATTATCTACACCTAGGTCCCAAATTCATCATGTAGGACTCTCCCCATTCGTGATGTAAACCATATGTCATGATCAAATACAATCATCAAGGTCACAACATGAAGGAAAATGATTTCATGTACATATAGCTTCCCAAAACTCTCTAAAAACATTTCTACCACATGGGAAGGAAGTGAGACAACATCATGAGTTGGCCAACTATCACCCATATGGAATGGTGACCCACCATTGTGAGTGGAATCCCTATAACAAAGTCCATTAATTTGACACCCCATTTCCACTCTGGGATCTCAAGGGGCTATAAAAAACCAACCAGAACATGGTTCTCATCTTTCACCGGCTGACAAGTGAGGCATTGAGTTTGAACCTCTTCTATGCTTCATCTCATTCTAGAGCACCCAAACTACTGTCGATAGTCTATATAAATCTTCCCCACACTTTTATGTATAGGTATAAGAGATGTGTGGAACTACCACATCACCTCCTCCAACATCATATCTGAAACCATTGTTCACCCCAAGACAAAGATATCTTTATTCCCTTATTCACAATATCCACCTGCTACATTCACAATTGATATATGATCATGTAATACCTAACTGTTGATTTCTACCACCTAGGACTCCAACACATGATCAAGCACTAAATGAGTCAAAACCATTGACTAATGAAAGTTGTCCACTCCTGCTCTACCAAGCTTAACTGCATGGAAGATAAATTTTCTGAATCTTCATACACTATGAAATCCCATGACTTTATGTTAAGAAAATTTTCTACAACATTTCCCTTCCTAGTAAATTATTCTATCTTGATGTTGTAGTCTAACAAGAACTCCAACTCGCATTGTTGTGTATGGTTTAGGTATCTCTGAGTGATAACCTATGAGAGACTCTGGTGGTTTAAGTAAACTATAAAGTGTTCTCAAAGAAGATAGTGTATCCATGTCCTTAAGGAAAAGACTACCACTTCATGATCTAGTTATCGGGTTACGTAGTTTTTCTCATGAGGTATAAACTACCTCAACCCATTTGTGATAACTACCTATTGTTGTGTCTATATGAAACCAATATCAACTCCTATGACATCATAATACATGACAAACTCCACGCCCTCCATTGGTAGCCTGAACACTGTAGCACTCATCATCCTCTACCTTAACTACTCAAAATCTCTATTACAATGCATAAACCAGTTAAATTGCTACACTTTACACATCAGGGTGGTCAAATAGGTTTTGATTTTGAAGATTTTTGTTATAATTCTCTTGTAGTACCCTACCATTCCATGGAATATCCATAACATGGACACATTCATTGGTGGATCTAAAGAAATCACTCTTTTAATATTTGTCAGAACCACGGTTTAAACTTGTTCAAAAATGACATTTCCTAGAAAGTGAACCTCATTTATCCAAAACCAGAACATAAATTTCATTCAGTAATTCTAGTGCTCTCAAAGAAATTCTATGATCGTCCTCATGTTCACTTCATGGTCATCCTCTATTATAGAGTATAAAAGTGTGTCAAAGATGAAGAAAACAACTAACTGTCCCATTTATGGATTGAATACCTAATTCATCAAATCTATAAATCTAGAGAGGGTATTTTTCACAACAAAGTTACTCGATATAAACGCATAGGGACCATAGAAACATCAAAATGATTACATTGGAATGTTAGCATCATGAACCCTTGATTGGTGGTATATGGATATGATAATGATCTTTGTAAGCCATATTGCACCTCAAAAATTATAAAAGAGTTCAAAAATTATCAGAAAGGTGTAGTCATTATTTATCTTGGCCTAGTTTATGTAACGAAAATCCATGAAAATTTCTAAGATTCCATCGGTCCTTTTTATAAATAACACTAGAGCTGTCCTGAGGGACACACTGGGTCTAATGAATCTATTCTCGTGAAGCTCCTCCAACTACAACCGTGCATCACAAAGCTTAGTAGGTTACATCATATATTCTGTAGATGATATTGAGTAATTATAATGATGCAAGTCAATGCCAAAATCTATCTCATACCATAGAGTTAGTCCCACTACTTCTTCATGGAATATGCCTATATAATCAAATAGAATTAATGGAACACAGATTCATAAAGAGCTTAATGCCCCAAAGTCTACAGTTTCAAACTAATGGGTGATGGTTTGATGCCTCCTCCTCACTGAACCAACTTTCCCAACCATGAGATCACTCCTGCTAGAGAAGGAAAATATCATCCAATCAATGCATATGCATCTGACATGTGTGTAGGGACAATCAATATGGGTTCCAACCAAGGAAATCCAATCCATTCCAAATATATCTTCGTATGGTTACAATATGATGATAAAATTCTCTACATGAACCTCTCTTATAAAATGATAGCTCACACTACCGGTGGATTAAATATACAGAAGATGCATTCCTGGTAGGAACCTCATGTCGAAGATGAGGTGCCATCACCACTACTAGGAGCTCCAAATCCCATACTGTAAGTATCGAGATAAAATAATGCCTAAAACCTAGGTCTAATAATACTGAGGGGAGACTAGAATAAACGCAAATAGTACCACTGATCATCTCATGTAGTGTGTGATCGTAGACATCTAAAGCATATAGTTGTCCGTGGCCCTGATCGTGGGCTCCTGGATCCTGACATGGGCCACCTGGTGGTGGTGGTGGAATAAAATAATAATATATTCCCCCACCTGTAACTATTACTACTCCTCTTTTAGAAATGTATACCTAAGTACCACCCTTCCCATGCCATGAAAATCTTTGATCATGGAAGTACCTCTGACGTGGTATCCCATCAGCTATCTACATTGGATGCTCAACATGTTTGGATGGGTAGTCTCGTTATATGTGACCCCACCCATCAATATAATATAAAATTACCTCCCCAAGATACCTCGGTGATCTGTGCTACCACAACACCATATGACCACATCCTAGAGCCTGCTCATCATAGGGTCTCTTTTATCAAGATCCCGTTGACTTGCTCCTGCTAGCTATTGTAGATGAATCAGTTCCACGATTTCCACTACCATCTCTAGATATGTGACCTCCCTCTGATAGAAATCCCTCTATTAAATGTGCCTACAATAGTACCATGAAATTTGTGGCGATGCACAGGGGAACTATACTAGCACAGATCACTTGGTGGCATCCCTACTCAAACTTCCATACTCAAAGTTGCCACCCTAGATCATGTTTAGTGAGTAGTTCATAAGGTCGGTAAACATCGCTATGTACTCTTCCAGCATCATCCCTCTCTACTCTAATTCCAAAATATCATGGATCCAAACTAAGAGTATGTAGGAGGGTTCATACTCTACATGAAACAACTGCTATAATTCTTCCCATGAGAGTTTCGACTCATCATGAATTTGTGTAACTAGGCTCCACAAATGGTTAGTTACACCATAGAAATTGCTAGATACAAAATCCAACACCAAATCCATCGAGGTCCAAAAAATTCTAAATATGTGGACCACCTACACTAACCAATCCTCTATTGCCTAAGGATTAGGCTTACTATAGAACCTCATCAGTCATTGATGCTGGAAGTCGAGGATTGTGCTAAACCTAGACATATCATTAGCCTATTTTACTTGGATGATCTATTGGTAAATATGTGGAGATACTACCACCTACCCACCAAGAGGAAGGGGAAAAAATAATGGACCCTTAATTGAGGCGTCTCCGCTCATTGGGTCATCTTCATGAAGTGGAGTAGGTATCCCAACTAGACCGAATTAGTGAGTGATCTTGAAAGTTATCAAGGAGAACCACAATCAGATAAGCACACACACACACATAGAGACTCTCTCTCTCTCTCTCTCGCACACACACACACAGATATATATATAGACAAAAATTGGGATATGACTCAAGATGGACAATCATAGGCTTAGTCCTATATGATGCATGAACCATTAATCCCTGCAACAAATATCTTATCACACCACGTCAACAAATTGGTAGTAAATGTCCCGGTGAATGGATGCATTGGGAGACTATATCTTCACTAGACTCCCAAGCCTAATATCCTCACTCAATAAACTTTGACATCATTTCTATAAACCCAACTGATCTTCTATAAGGGGATACATCTGAACAACATCCCAAAGAATTAATGGACTCTGATAAAAATAGATCATGTCCTAACCCATGTTGAGGCCCAAGCCACAACTTCACAAAGCCCCACATCATGTGCCTTGCATAGGAGACTTGTTTTGGAGGTAAAAGTAAACATGGGGAGGAATTTACCTATGTACCACTTTGAACTAACACTACCAACTACATGAAACATTGTTTAGGAAATGAGGAAAAGTAGCAACAATACTATAAAATTAACTGACAAAACATGACCCTCTAGATTGTATAAATGTATAGTAGTGTAAAATAAAAATAAAGAGTAGAAATAAACATCCAACCATAAATATGTCCCTACCTGAAAATAATGTAAAAGGGTAAATAGATGAGAGAGCCCAACTCCGGTGTCCCAAGCCACAACCACCATACGCGGTCCAAGCACCCATTATCACTATGCTCCTCTAATGTCAAAGTCGAAATGTCTGTCCTCTAATAAAGACATGAAACGTGTGAGAAAATCCTATGTAGTGGTGAGTATAAACATAAAAATTTTATTAACCAGAATGTGGTGAATGGGTAGTAGTAAGAGATACAACTGAAGAGGGATATGGTAGATATAACAAGGTACAATGAAAGAGTTCATCTCAACCCTACATGAGAGTAAAAGTAATCTCATCAAAGAACTGATGGATAAGAATGATGATTATATGAACTACCTATCAATCCATCACCATATATAGTTGGAGATAAGAACCATCCAACCACAAGTAGATAGACACAGAAAGCACATGGCATACCCCATGTGTTATTTCATCTATTGGAATGGTAGTATTAAAATCAAAATTGTTAATCCAGAAGAGAGAATAAATAAATAAATATATATATATTACCAGTAAAAGAATATAAAATGCAAGATTATGGGGATCTCCATATCGTAGATCATCTAAAAAAGAAGATTCACAAATAGTTCCAAATGAAGTCCAAAAAATGATTCCCAACACCTCACACGTTTCCCCCGGAAATGCAAGTCTAAGGGACTCAATCACCACAACATAATACCATCATAATTGGGTGGAAATGACTCTCCCACATGGTTTTTATGTGCATCATAAGAACACATCTTAGTGGGTAATGAATCCCTCTTCATTGTGAGTTTAAACCCACATAAAACCATGTCACATCACTATGAAACACAGTCTAGAGGACCTGAATTGTAGGTAAGGATCCGATGACCTTGTACAATAGGAGGTTCATAATCATATAGTCATCAAGAAACTCAACTACCTTGTCCTACTATAGGTTACCACTCGAGAAGGTCATCTGGAAATGACACTACCAAGTCATACTGTTAGGTAGGCCCAGTAAGGTCATCGGGGAAATCCACATCCCAACTCTGCTGGAGGGTAAGCCTAAAAAATCAAGGGAATGCACTACCCTACCCTACTAAAGTGTAATTTAGAAAGAACATTACGGAATTCCCATATCCATACCTAATGGAGGGTAATCCTAGAAAAATATGGTATTCAAATATGACCAATTCCATTATCGGGTTCCACCTCATTGTTTTATGATTGGAAGGTCTCAAATTGTATATAAAAAGCCACAGTGGAGGTCACTATCATGTTATAAATGAAAAAATGATCTAGATATGGTGTTAACTTGCTTCAATTTGACTCCTGGAGAAAATTTCACATTTCACAGCATCACGCTAGAATGACTTCTCATGGGCCCAATCCATGAGTCTAAATTACATACCGAATATTGGTATTCAAAATTCTATATAAATTTCAGTTTTTCTACATTACACATAATTATTCATTGAAAAAATATTTGGGAGAGGTATGTCAGACTCATGATTCTGAAATAGTAATAATTTTATTATTTTTAGGTGTCTCATTGACCTGAGGCACGAGTCCAAAAAAGGTATTGATCATTAGTTTTAAAATTAAGGTCCCAAATTCTAGGATTAGATTGTCACTAATGGTTCATTAAAATGATTACACAGTTAAAAAATATAATCGATATATTATTATTTAACCATGATTCATATCCCGTATCTTGTATCTTAAATATTATATCTCATATCTCATATCTCTTTTCCTGTAACTTATATGTAATATCTCATATCATATATATCAAATCATAGATCTTATATCCCATATCCCATATCTTATATCTTGTATCGTATATGTTATATCTCAATCAAATATATTGAGCATATCAGTACCGAAAAAAATTCTATATCTATGATTTTATCACCAAAACAATGTTGCATCATCAATCCATCATGAATACATAGGTTCAATAAAGCTCAGTTCCATCCTGAATTGTCTTGTCGAGACCATGAGGATCCAACTAGAAAACAACATAAAGAATTGTGGGAGAAACACACCATATAAAAATGTTTTATAAATTATCGGAGAAGCTTTATTGGACATTGATCAAGAATGGGGAACTGGGGTAAGAAATTTGATAAAAAATATGAAATCTGATACTTGAGCTCCTGTGAAGGCCATAAAAAGACTCAGATCTAAGAAGGAATACTGATCTACTCAATCTTCTAATCCAAAGGCATAAAACCCCAAAATATGAGTCCTACCTCTATTTTATAATGAATTTTCGTGAAGAATGATCCCACACAATGATTGGAAGAAGGTAATGCATTCATTATGTCATGATCTGATCTGATCCGACATTCGATCATCATTAGTCCCAATTCTCCATAATTAAGAGAGAGTTTCTCTCATTGGAGGATTCCATAAATTGTGAGGAAAACCTGGAAAATTTACATTAACCAATTATTTATAGACATATTTTTTATGAAAAACTATTTTAATTATTTTAATTTATTTATTTAAATGAAACCACTTATCTTATCTCTAATGAGTTAGGGTCCCAAATGTCCCATGTCAACCCATTTTTATAGCACCATGGGGGAACACTGCATTCTAGACCCCACTATGGTCTCAGATTTCCGATATGATCCACTTTTTAACATTCATCCCATATTCTTTAACAAAATAAATGTATATAGTTTAAAATATATTTAATATTTTTATAAAATAAATTATGGGAACACCAGGCCTAATAATCACATGCCTTTTTAGTGGTTATATTTGGGAATACATATTGAAATATCTCAAAATCTTACTAGAAAAAAACTGTTTCACTACAATAGATCTTAAATAAAGTATATTAAAAATATGGTTCAAACACATAGTTAAAATCTTATTTAATGCTTTCTTACATATTTTTTTAGGAGACTAACCAATAAAAATAAAGGTTTTTAGAAATGAAGTGAATTACCATCCTAGAGATGGTATTCCATATGTACACATGAGTGGAATTTCCATTTTTCAATTATCATTATGGAAATGAGGTAAGTAATATTTTATCCTTATTTAATTATCATAATATAAAATTATTTATTTAAATATACTTGTACCTATCATCCGTGTGGCGTGGAAATGAAAATAGAGTCATAATTGTTCCTAATGCCAGTAGTCCACACGCACATGAACATTGTTATCATCATTATATGAGTGAAAAGGTAAAAACAAAAAAGATACATTATATATTTTTTAATGATAAATATGTAGTGGATAACATAATTATGTCATGTATATCACAAACATATATATATTAAAATTATCCTTATTACATTCAATTTAATGATTTAATGAAAAACAAATCACATTACTTTACAGGGTGGTAGTTCGCTATAAGCATGGGAGACATTATTATATTCCCTACATAATTGAGTGTAAAAAGTTATATATGATATTAGGACTAAAGATGTATAATTATGTTATAAATATAATATATTTATTTTATAACAATCATCATACCCAATTTTGATAGGTGTAAATGAAAAAACAAATAACAATGATTTCTGAGGTTGTAGTATTCCTTACACATGAATTATAATTTCTAAACCAATTTGATGGAAGAAGATAAGGTTGCAGGTAATTATATTAACACAAAAACATATAATTATATTTAATATAGTGATTTTTTCAAATAATTTTCTAATAATTAATTACAAATTTTGAGTAAGAAATAAAATAAAATGCTCATTGAATAACATTACTTCTTTTTCAGGTAACATACATAGATTTTAAACAATGCCATCTATGGTTGTATTTATGTTAAAATTAAGGATTTTGGATGATGGGATGGAATTTGGGATGTGATTTGGTCAGTTATTTGATGAATCAAGATGTTCTGAATGTGTGAAGAATAGAAGAGAGGTGGTGGCCATTTATAAGTGAGATGAGTGGTACACTTGTAATTTTTGAAATGAAACAGGTGTGCCCATGTTCTTCAAATTCCAAAACGGCCCAAAATTTATTATTTTATATAATTAGAAATTATATGGTCGAAAAATGTGAAAAAAAAATTTTGGGCATGTTTTAGTTCATTTTAACAAATAAATGTTTAATATAAAAATTAGAATTTTAATTTTACTCCCAATAAATCTATTTTTACATTAAATGTGGAAAATAATTTTTACTATTTACACAATTAATTTTGGTAAAAAAATTGACATATTTATATAGTTTATATTTTTATGATTCCCCATATGGAATCCATTTTTTGTAATTTTAATCTAATATGTGGAAATTTTAAATTTTAAATTAATCCAACTGATGTCATGAGAAAAGGATTTTTAAGTGGAAATGTTCAGAAGTTTACAAGGATTTTAAACAAAAATTAAATATGAAAATGATTAAAATTACATATTTTAGATTAAATTATTTAAAATTGGACTAATTTTGATTTAAAATCGAATAAAAATATCATTTGACAATATAAATTCTTTAAATAAAAGGTAGTTTTTAGATAAAGTTCAATATTTTTCACTATTAATAAAAAATTAAAACTATTTAGAAAAATATAAAAAATTAAACATAACATAATATTGAATATAATTCCAAATTCTATTTTTATCTCTTCCAATAAATTTTTTAAAAATTTTAAAATTAGTGTTAAATTATGTGTGCAAAGAGAGACAAAACCTTCTTTAAAAAATTCTCTTTTTTAGAGAAGATTTTTTTTTCTTATTTTAAATGATTATTATTTTATTTATAATCAATTGATAAAGATAATTGTAGATAATTTATTTAGTAATATTAATTCAACCCAATTAAATAAGTATGTTACAATGGTATACTATATTACAGTTCATTTCGACTTGTAGTTTTGTGTTCTGTTAGCTATGGTAGATATTCAATTTAAAGAAATATATTTCTTAGGTTATTTATCCCAAAGTCGCATGTCACATAGGATATCAAATAAAATGTTTTTAATTTAATATATTATTTTTTTACAAGTTTGATACCTTTACAAGGTTATCTCGGTATTCCACAGATTACATATCTTGCACAGTGCACAAGATTGACTATCTCTATGAAGGGAAAAATCCATGTCTCTGAAGAGAACAAGTCTCTCTAAAATTCTCAAAATATAAGAAAATAGTTTTAAGATCCCTAAAATTTAATATAGAATTATCTTGATCCTATGTGTTCAAGGGAATTCAATAAAATAAGATGTCAATTGAGCACTATGGAAAATGGAATGCATCAATGAATAAAAAGATAATGAACAATGATCCATCTTATGAGAATTATAGAAAAGAATAATCATAAGAAATTATTAAATGGATTGGTAGTTTGATATATGTGTGAAATTAATGTTCATCCAGATAAATATTTTAAATAGAGGAAAGAATTTTTTTTTGTTATTTGTTCCAAAAGTTGGGATATGGGACACTACGAAAATAAATTCACCAATCATCAAGGGAATCTACCACACATGAGGCCAGTGGATGAAGAAAATGTATATTTGATCACTACATATGAAGTAGATGTATCACATAATGTGGTGAAAGGTAATTTAATCATATATTCACCTAGAGGTAATTCATTATTTGCTTCAATATCCATGCACGATTTTATACCTTCCTTTTTTCAAAAAAAATTGAAATTTTACTAGAAATTTAATATGGAAATTATTTGTCACAACACATATAAGAAGTATCACTGCAAAAAGGATGTGTCAGGGAGTCCCCATTATGATTCATAATCATGCATTATTTTCTGATGTTATTATTATTACTATGGTTTAATTGTTTATAATCAATGGCATAGACTGGATTTCAAAATATGATTCATTTTTTTTAAGAAGAAGGATGTTATGATACATGATGAAGATTGTAGAATCTCTTATTTTTAGAGGAGTGAAATCATCAGCTGATATATGCCTAAATCCACCATAGTTTCTCTACTAAATGTGATTTTTTGGGAATAAGAGAAGACACAATCTATGTATTGAGACGGTAATAATAAAATTTAGTATGAACCTATTGTATAAGAATACATTTATTTATATCCGAAAGAATTATCTAGACATACACTTGAGAATGAAGTTCATTTTCCATTTATTTAATACATAATAAAAGAGTCAAATAAAAATACTCCCTATAGAATGACCACAATGGAAATCGTTGAGTAGAATAATCATGCAAGAATTTTTTTTGATAAGTGAATTATTATTCCTATATTTTCACCATTGGGATAATGGATAACAAGAATGAACGTTACTGAGGTACATAGTTTCATAGGTATGGTAGGTTAATATGGGATACTCATTAATAGGTATTCTTTATTGGATAAACGGTTAACCAAGAATTTGTGTGATGGAGTAAAGATCGTTTGGACAGAAGAATTTGAAGTTTGTTTTGATGAATTAAAGAGGTGATTGGTTACTTCTCCAATTTTGACACTACCATTTAGAAATTATAGAATTTTGATATATTGTGAGGAATCCATAAAGGGGAATGATTTTGTTATAATGAAAAATGATAATGTTATTTCATATTCATGATGGAAATTTTAGACTCATGAACATAACCATTAATCAAATGATCTTGAGTTGGAAGCTATAATTTTTTTGAATATTAGATACAATATATCTATGGTGAAATATGTGAGATATATATATATAATAATATCCAAAAAAAATATTTTCAATGTTATAGATCAATTTGAGACAAAAGGGATGGATCAAAGTGCTTAAGGATTATGACTACTTGATACACTGCCACCTGAGGAAGGAAAATGAGGTTGCTGATTCTTTAAGTATGAAGGATCCTTGAGTCTTAAACACAAATGTGTGTTGAGTGGGATCCTATAAAAATTGATATAATAATGATATATATGGATGTTATTAAGTAAGGATTGACAGAAATTCTATTTTCAAATGATCATGAAATAATTATTATTATAAAAGGAAAATTTTTATTAATCTGAGGATGATAACATTCAAAAAAAATAAAGCAGGGATTACTTGGAATTTAGAATATTTAGTTTGTTAAGAATGTTTTATAAAATTTTTAATAGATTATGTATTAGATCTATTCATGAGCTAAAATATGAAATTTTTATATGATTCTAACTGCTCAAATTTTATTATACACAATTGTCGCATCAAAATGTTTAGGTAATTTGGGAAACATTTTTAATGGGATATAATAATGTGGGAAATTAAGGACTACGTATCCAGATGTTTGGGTTTTAAATAGTTAAAGGATATTAGAAAACATAAAAGAGGATTTAGGCAACCTATTTTTATTATTGTGATGAAATTACATGAAATTTCTATGGAATTTGTCATAGGACAACAAAATACTACTATGAAAATGCTAAAATCGGTGTGCTATTGATTTCATAACCAAATATGTACATTTAATAACTATAAGAGAAGAATTATGCCTTCATCTAATCCTATGTATCTATAATAATGTTTTTAATACATAATGGTGCACTTATTTCAATTTATTTGGATCATGTTCTCTACATTAGGTTGAAATTCTGAATGACTCTTCAGAAGGAACTTGATAATGACCTTCATTTGAGAACTTCCAACCATCCTCAAACCAATGAAATATTTTAAGAACAATTAAAATAGTGGAATAATTGTTTAGGTTATGATTGTATGAAATTCATTGTATGTGGGATCAGTATCAACCATTATCCGAGTTTTCCTTTAACATTAGTTTCCATTCAAGTATTTTAATGATGTCGTTTGACGAATTATATATAAAGAGATATCATGATTAATTTATTTGGCAGAAGCGATTGAAAGGAAAACAGTTAGCCTACAACAAACTTAGGAGAAAAAAATGAATAAGGCTATTAAGGATCATATTAATTTATCTCAAAGTAAGACAATGAGTTATGCTGAACATTAGGTTAAGGATTCAGAATTACATGTAAGGTATCCTATTTCTTTGTATTATATCTATAGAAGGCTATCAAATGGTGTGTTAAAAAAAAGAAAATTATCCCCTAGTACATTATTCCCTTTAAATTCATTGATTAAATTGGAATTTTTTCTTACCATTTTGAAATTCACCAAGTCCCTCGAAAGTACATGGTGTGTTCCTTATATCATTGTTACATTCATGACCCACTACATCTGGTAACCTATGATATATTAGAATTGAAAAATTAATATATATTAATGTGAAGAAACCATCTATATTGTTGATACGAGAGGAATATTATTGATAAATCCAACGACTCCTCTGATAATTGTACTCTATAGATATCATTAAATGGAGGAAGTGTCATGGGAACCTTAGGATGCAATGAAGAAGAACTACCCTAATCTATTTTGAATGTAAAATCCATGGAATTTAGAGGATAATTTTCATTATTAGGAAAATGTAAAACCCAAAAACAGTATGATTTATTTTAAATTAAATAAATTCAATCTCTTCGATAGTAAGTCTTGCACCAACCCCATGTTTAAATGAAAGTAATCTCTCAAAATAGCATTTAAGCATGACTATTAAAACCTATCCATTATGTTTTAGGGTATTAATAATTCAATAGAATGTATGAAAATTATATTATTTATAAATGTATAAAAAATATAAAATGGATATCTATTTATTGGAGATAAAATATGAATCTTTTTAAGGAAAAATTAATGTTCTCTAAAAAACTGATTTTTTTAAAAGGTTGTTTTGTGCCACTTTTCACACATATTTTAAAATTAATATTTACAAAATTTAGAATTTTTTTTGATAAAATAATTTTTTTCATTGAAATTCGAAAATTAAAATTATCTTAGGGTAAATTTTTGGGATTTTCATAAAATGATTCATTATTTGATGAATAGTGTAAAATAATGATTTTTATTGAAAATTTCCTCTTGGTTTAATTTATTTGCAATGATAAATTATATTCTATATTTTTTTATGTATAATTAGTTAAATTACTAATTTTTTGAATTGAATCTTAAAAAATGGATTTGTTATTTTTAATAATCCTAATTTATATTACATTCTAATTTAAAATTATTTTTTAACCATTATTAATAGTAAAAGTTATAAAAATTAATTACTATGGTTAAGGTAAAAACTTAATTATCTAGGTATAAAATAAAAATATAAGGGTTAAAATGGGATAAAAACATGTCCAAAACCCATTTTTATGGGAATGTTTTGAACTTATAACTTATATGATTTTACAATTAACTATTTTGTGTCTTTTTTCATGAAAAAAGTGTGTCTGTAATTGATTATTTTTTAAATTTCCATGTGTTTCGTCTCCCATACATAAAATAGTTCAACTCTATCCTCCCATATTCACACATAAAAATCCATCATGTTCAAAAAATACAAACCCAAATAATTTCCTTACTCATATTTCAATATCTTAGTGTCTTTTTTATCATAATTTCATCATGGTAAGGAATTTGGTTTAAACATAAATATGCCATTCAAATTAGAGGAAGCTTTCTTATACATTAATTTTCATTTTATTTATTCTTCCACCCACTTAAAATGTTATTGAATAAATATAATAAAATGATAAATTATCTACCATATAAATATATTATTTTATTTTATTGTAATAACAGATATCTATATCTACATCCATCAAATGGTATAAAAAACCTCCAATTGGGGGTATGATATAATACCACCTTGCGAACCGATGATGATCATTTTTAATCAACACCTCTCATAGTTATATATAATTTTGGGTTTAATATATATATGTGTAACACCCCAACCCTAGTTACCCAGAGTTGGTGCATTATTTAAAACATTGGCACGATTACAAGGAATCATGTCCTGAAGGACCGATCTGTTTAGTAGTCTTAGAAAACATATTACATACATTAACTTTACATTACAATTTTAATCATAAAACACAAAATAGATAGTTATTTGATAATTCCATTTTTCTATTTATCTTAACCATGCTTATCGATCAAAATACACTTCTTGGAATCCTGGGAAAATTAAACATAAGAAAGGGGTGAGCTCAGATGCTCAGTAAAGGTAAATAATTTAGCGGAAGCTATAAAATTTTAAGGCATGATGTGTAATAAAGACAAAATCCTTTTAAAAATAAAATTGAGCGTAATATGGTAAAAATAAATTAAACATTACCATATAAACACACACATGGATATTCTACTAGTCTAATAATCACACGTAATAACTATCTTCACAATGAGGGAATGCCGAATAACGGACATCATTACCATAAATTCAAGGCCTCGTGCCAAGACTACAAATAAATTTTTTGTCAAGGCCTTGTGCCAAGACACTATTTTGTCTCATGAGACCTACCGATGCGTTGAGAAACTATTGCGGGATCCACCGGTCACATACTAATCCCACAACATTCCTTATATGAAAAAGTTGAAACATAACATAAAAAATCGTATTAAAACTAGCATACGAAATGTCATTGCATTAACCATAAACCATGAATGGTATTAATATAGATCATCCACAGTCAAACATATCATAACTCATTCAATACAACACCGATGATTGTATTATAATAAATCAACCTCAATCAAAAATAATATCCAGTAAAGGATGCTGAAATAATTGAAAATGATGAGTAAACCATTTTTAGAGAAATATAATTTTTGTAAAATAATTTAAAAGTTGAACTTTTATAAAGGAAGTAATTTAAAAGATATTTTTTAATAAAAGTGTCCCATACCACTTTGAAACTTTTTAAAATAATTATCATTTTAAATCATTCATGTCCATATAAATAAATCCTTAAAATCATTTTGAAAACATGTACATTAATTAAAAATATTTAGAAAGATAAATCTTTAAAACATTTAAAATTCTCATCTTGAAAAAGAGTAACTTTCACAAATCATTAAAATATTTTGAAATAAATTTTATGAATAATGGACATGGATGATAAAAATGTCTCGATAAATACTTACACATAAACAGTCTAAGATAATAATGAGATTGCAGAATTAACCGTTAAAAATTTGGTATCTTATGAAACATACACCCCATGAGAGAAGTATCATAAAATTAATATGTAAATACTCATAAATTAAAGTGTATTACACAAAGAATTCAATTATGGACAGTACATCCACCACACAATAGGTAATAGTGGCAATATGGCATGAATCTCGCGGGAATAAGGAGTGAGATGAAAACCCCTTACCTTGCACTATCCTTTAGTAGATGGTACGTTTAACCTCTTTTATAAAGACTATAGTATTTTAATAATTTATACCAAAACCATATTAATATTTATGATATCATAAATTATTCATTTATGACTTTATACCACCCATTTAATAATAATTTCCATGTCAAATTAATATTTCAGGAAATAATCGCTTTCTTTACCGTACATGTTTTAACTTGTTACTCTTGATTGTATCACTTAGATCATGATTTAAATACAAACAGAATATAAAACATGCATTATATATCCTATATATTTAGAATATAAATATGTATAATATATGTATATATGAAATGGAAAACACCATTTATGGAGATGGTAGTATGTATGTACGCATAAACGCCTTTTCTATTTTCATATACTATTGAACGAAAGTAAGTAAATAAGATATATGTAAGTACATAAATACTTATATATATAAATATATATATCTCCAGTAGAATTATTATTTCATATATTATATACTTATATGTAATATATATTTTTATAATTGTCGATGAATGGTGAACTTGGAAATGAATCTCATCGCGTCGTGGAGACGGTAATCCGTACGTACGCACGAGCGACAATATAATTTCCTTAAAGGTGTGGAATTGGATGGAATATTAATTTTACAGAGACATTATCATGTAATTGTCATTATTTATATACATATTACTCATCATTATATCCATCCAAATAACATAGTGCTGAATAACAAATTACACCACGGTGTGGAGACGGTAAGCCGTATGTACGCACGCATGGTGACATTATCATTCATAAGATGGATAGAATAAGGAATATATTTGTTACATATTCATAATAACATGAAAAAATATATAAGATATTGGAGTTATTATTTTAGAATGGAAATATCAAATAAAGAAGAAGTGGAAGAAGAAAAGAACCTGAAAGAGGGTGGTGAAATTATTACCTCTTCTTTGGGTTATTTTATTTTGATTTGATCAAAAGGGCTCCTTAGGTTGGCATTATGATCAAAATAAGGCCTCTATGTTGAAGGGACGATAGTTGAGTGGGTATTGTTTTAGGGTTTTTCTGATCCAAATTGTTTAGAATGTGTGAATTAGAGTGAAGGGGGAGTGCCCTTTTATAAGAGGGGCGAGGGGCACCTTAGGAAAAACATAAAATATTATTTTATAATACATTCATATTCTGTTTATAATGGATCCGAAGTGACTTATTTCTAGGATAGGGTTTCTATGGGTCTAAATAAATTCAAACAATAGGTTTTAGACATGTTTAGGTTACCATTTTAACCTTATCATTTAGATTTAACTCTAAGTTAAATAATTTATCTTTTACGGTGTCTTCTTTTATTCTTACACTATATGTTTAATAATCATACTATGAACTTTACAATAGATCCCAAATTAGTTCATTAATGATACACCTATCATGATATAAGTCCTTTGTCCGAACCTTAGATTTTTAGGAATAGAATATCAATTAATAATATAACATTTGTTTTAAAAACTCCTTTATGTCAATTTCAACACAATTGGGTATTATATTTTGAAAAATTCATAAAAGCATTATTATTTAGAATAAAATTCATATAACCACTCCTAATATGTCATATTAACCTAGAAAATTATTTGAATTCATAAAAAGGCACAAATTACATTTATTTGGGTATTTTTAATATCTATTATCTTAATCTTTCATTAATATAGTAATTACCTTTTCATCATTGCATCCCTAATAAATTAAAATATTTAATTTCTAAAAATTATAAAGAAAATACCATTATATAGGAAATAATTTTATCTTTCAAATTAATATTTATAATCTAATTTATATTATGTATAACCCTATATAAAAAATGTTTTAGTTATTAAAAAATGATTTTAACTCTTTTACCTTTTCTTTGAGTAAAATAATAATAAATGTCCTAATCTAATCCAAGTGGACCTAAATGGTAATATTTTATTCCTAAGGCTGTTTTTTTCGGGATACGCTTCTCCAATAGAATTAGGACATGTGTTAGGGTAATATTAATATCAATGTTACCCTTAATTACCCTATTTACTTTTAACCGTGGTATATAAAAGTAAAAAGTTACTATTCACCAAATTTTTTTATCTCATTGGACCAAATATTAGTCCTTTATATTAACCGTGTCTCTTATATTTTTTAAATTCAACTCACAGAAGCGGTAAAATTATGTTTTATGTAAATTTTCAAATGCTCCTAGGAGGTGGGTAAAAGACAGTAAAAAGTTCGATAAAATTTTTATATATCTAATATTATTATAAAATTACTCCAATGAATTAAATTGAACTTATATAGTTATTATGTATCTATATTTACCGAAAATAAATTTAAATAAAATAAATAATTATTTAAAAAAAATCGGTTTTAAACTATAACTTAGTGTTTTTTCACTATTTATCAAAAATTGAAAGTTTTCAGAAAAATACCAAAAATTCACCCTAAGCTAATTTTGATATTCCAAATTCAATAATAAAATCTATTTTACCAAATTAAAAACATATGAGTTTCATTTATTAATTTAAAATTAATTTCCATTGTCAAAACCAAAAATGGTATTTTTAGGAAATAATAACTATCAAAAGATTGACAATTGTTTATGTCCAATTTCAAAGTGAAATTACTTACAATGACCAGATTTGGATTAAATGGTATAAATATAATCTATTTGTACTTCCAAACCATTAAATTTTATAATTTAACACTATAAATTATTTTGATTAAAAAAGTTCTTTTTAGCTAAAATATAGTATTTTTCACTATTCACCCATATAAGAAAGTTATCAAAATAAAACCAAACATTTATTGAAACTAAATTCTTATGTACCAATTATAAAAAGAATTTTATTTTGTAAAATTGAATATATAAAAGGTTCAAATATTTGATGTAAAAGGTTTCACCATTAAAAGGCGGTAAAAGTGTATTTTTTTGAAAAATACTTTTTTTATCTAAATAAATGAATTCGTTCATGCATTATGTCTAAGAAAATCCTAATATGTATTATAAAATTATAAGGATTGTATATAGTTCAAATTTATGTTAATATTATTCATAACCACTTTTGAACTGCTAGTTTGGTAAGTCATGGTGCGCTTCAACTCGGTGTGGTGTGTAGTGAAAGTTATTCAATTATTTTGAAGAAATAAGTTTCTGTGAAATCTTGGGGTGTTACATTATTGTATCCTTCAATAAATTGTGTCCTCACAATTTTAAATTGTTCTTTGAAAATAAAATGTTGAAAATAGAAAATACCCTTGTGGGAAAACCCACATCGGAAATTGGGTTAATAAAATTTATTCTTAAAAAGAGGAAAAGAGGAATGAAAAAGTCACCACCAAATTATGATTTCGATTAAAAGAACATTGGTGGAAATTAGAGGCACATAATTGGAGGAAAAACGTAAATATTTATAGGGAGTGATTGAGGTCATCAATTATAAACAATTGTAGAATTTTGGGCATCAAATCCACCAATCTATGATGATTTAAAATACCATCAGTTCAACAAAACGTAAGGTATTATGATAACAAATTTTTGGTTTTAATATCCCTTCCCTAAAGTTTAATAATTAATTTATCCATTAAATAAGTGGAATATATATATATGTATATATATACATGACATATAGAGTTTCATCCTTCAAAAAATTTCTACCACAAACTCATCTTTCACTCTAAAAGATAATTGAACTTAAAAATTATATTCTATTTATCCTATTCATTTAGGGTTTCAAAAAAATGAATTTATAATTCATCTACCAGACCCTTTTAAAAAAACTAAATTATTCAATCCAGGACATCATGTGGGTCAGTGATCGGTGGTAAACCCTTGTCTTCCTTTGGTTGCAGGTTGAAGTCTCATGGCCTTGCCGGACGCGACGGGTTTCTGCCCGACCTCTGTGTTGTCCTTTTTATGGAAATCCAAAAATAACCTTAACAATAATATCCAATTTCAAACTTAATACATTAAAACCTTTATAATTATCCAAAATACTTATATCCAAAATCTCAGTCCAAAATTTATAAGGAAGTTAAACATAATGAGGATACTTTTTTCTAGGTAATTACATGTGAAAGCTTTCATCATTTATTCTTTTACAACACTACAACATCCTAAATTACCAAAATCAACCATCTCTTATTCCAAAATAACTACCTCATTTTCAAGACCATATTAAAGATTAACATTCCTTAAAAAATTTATTTTCCAAAAAAGTGTAGCTTACTATTAAGTAACTTTTCTTAGAACCATATAATCTCAAATCCGCAATAAAATAGTCCTCCAATACAATCCATATTTATTTCCACAATTCATGTAACCAGTATATTGTTGATAAAACACTCAAATGAAATAATTCTATAATAACAACGTAAGAACACTAGTCATTCATCTTCTTATAAGGTAGTATCATAACTTGATTATTATCCAATAACATAATTTGTGGTATACTCTTATGAATGGGAAATTGATTCACGTAGTGTCTCAACACCTTGCAGATGAAGCATTTTACATTTTAAAACTTTTTCTTACCCTTTAAATCACATACTTGGTGTCCTTTTTCTCCACACTTATAACAAAATACCATTTCCTTCGAGCATTTACCAAGGTGATTATTTTCACATTTATCACATATGGGAAAATCATTTTCCCCGATTCCCCTTATCCATCTTTCTCTCTACCATCATTTTCTTCTCTTTCTTCCCTTAAAAGCCATATGATTCCGATAATTATTTACTTCTCTTATTAACACAAGATACAATTTCATGATATATTGAGAATAAATGGTAGACTATTTCATTTCTAACTGTTGGCATAATACTGTGAAAGATATGATCCTTCTTACTCATTGGATCATATGTATTGTTGGAGTGCTCATTCCTTCTACTGGGTACCATTTATAAACAATGGCATACACTAGGTCAGTTTATGAATCGCAATTCATAATTCCAAACATGAAAAATACCTAACATAAATTGAAAATTTTATGGATATAATCCATAATCACAAAAGTGTTTTCATTGAGGAGATATATATTCATAAACCTTTCATAGTTGTTTGTAAAGAAAATGAGAATTATCCTATGCGTATACCCTGGGAGTGTCATAAACAAGAGTGCAGTAAGGCCCATTGTTGTGCACCAGTTCCTATTCGAGTCTAGCTCAAAGAAGTGTTTTATGGTTTTACCCCTAGGTACATCACTGCCAGAGCCGCCTCTACCTGCTCCTATCCAAACAGGGATGCATTTTCTTTGAAAACTCACAAAATATATACATTTCCAAAATTATAGGGTATTATTCTATACTAATCCTCAAATTCTATCTTAGGTTAATGTGATCTAAAAAGAGTTTATCTAAATCTTGTTTCCAAGGTTATTTCTAAACTTTCTATGATACCAACTGTAACGCCCCGACCCCAGTTATCGAGAGCCGGTGCATTATTTTAATACATTGGCACGATTACAAGAAATCAAGTCCTGAAGGACCGATCAGTTAAGCAGTATTGGAAAAGAGATTACATACATTAACTTTACATTACAATTTTAAGCATAAAACACAACGTAGATAGTTCTTTGAGAATTCCATTTTTTCTTTTAGCTTAACCCTGCATATCAATCATAATACACTTCTTGGAATCCTGGGAAAATAAAACATATGAAAGGGGTGAGCTCGGATGCTTAGTAAGGGTAAATAATTTAGCGGAAGCTATAAACATTTAAGGAATGACGTGTAATAAAAAGAACAGCCTTCTAAAAATAAGCATGAACATAATATGGTAAAAATAAATGAAACATTACCATATAAACTTCCACATGGATATTCTAATAGTCGAATAATCACATGTAATAACTAATTTCACAATGAGGGAATGCCTAATACCGGACATCATTACCACATAGTCAAGGCCTCGTGCTAAGACTACAGATAATTTTTTTGTCATGGCCTTTTCCAAGACACTAGTTTGTCTCATGAGACCTACCGATTCATCGAGGAGATATAGCGGGCTACACCCGTCACTTACTATGTCCACTGCATTCCCCATATTAAAAAGATGAAACATAACATAAACATTCATATTAAAAATAGAATAATAAATATCATTACATTAACCACAAACCGTGAATGGTATAAATATAGAACATCCATAGTCAAAAATATCATAACTCATTCAATACAACATGGAAGATTCTATTATAATAAATTAACCTCAATCAATAATAATATCCAGTAAAGGATGATGACATAGTTGAAAATGATGAGTAAAACTTTTTGAGAGAAATATCCCTTTTTAAAAATCATTTAAAAGGCACACATTTATAAAGGAAGCAATTTAAAATATATTTTTGAATCAAAGTGTCCCATACAACTTTGAAACTTTAGAAAATAATTATCATTTCAAAACATTCAGGTCCATATAAATAAATCCTTAAAATCATTTTGAAAACATGGATATTAATTAAAAAGATTTAGAAAGATAAATCTTTAAAACATTTAAAATTCTGATCTTTATAAAGAGTTCCTTTAACAAATCCTTAAAATATTTTGAAATCAATTTTATGAAAAATGGACATGAATGATAAAAATTTCCCAGTAAATACTTGCACGTAAACAATCTCGGATAATAATGAGATTAAGGAATTAACCCTTACAAATTTGGTACCTTACAAAACATACACACCATGAAATAAGTATCATACAATGAATATGTACATACACATAAATTAATGTGTATTACACAAATAATACAATTATGGGCAGTACATACCCCACACAAAAGGTAATAGTGGCAATATGGCATGAGTCTCACGAGAATGAGTGAGATGAAAACCCCTTACCTTGCACATTCCTTTAGTCGAGGGTACATTTAACCTTATGTATGAAGACTATAGTATGTTATTAAATTATACCAGAACCATATTAATATTTATGATATCATACATTTTTTATTTATGACTTTATACTACACATTTAATAATAATTTCCATGTTATATTAATATTTTGGGTAATAATCACTTTCTTTATCGTACGTGTTTTTACTTGTTACTCTTGATTGTATCACTTAGATCATGATTTAAATACTTCCAGAATATAAAAAATGATTTATATATCATATATATTAGAATATAAAAATTTATAATAGAAGTATATATGATATGGAAAACACTGTTTATGGAGACGATAGTCCGTACGTACGCATAAACGCTGTTACTGTTTTCATATAGTATTGAACATAAGTAAGTGAATAAGATATATGTAAGTACATAAATACTTATATATTTAAATATATATATCCCTAGTAGAATTATTATGTCATATATTACATACTTATTCATAATATTTTTTTTTAATCGTCGATGAATGGTGAACTTGGAAATGAATCTCATCGCGTCGTGGAGATGGTAATCCGTATGTACACATGACTGACAATATAATTTCCTTAAAGGTGTGGAATTTTATGGAAGATTAATTTTGTAGAGACATTATCATGTAATTTTATATATTTATATACATATTACTCATCATTATATCCATCCAAATAACATAGTGTTGAATAACCAATTACACCACAATGTGGAGATGGTAAGTCATACGTACGCACGCATGGTGAAATCATCATTAATAAGATGAATAGAAAAATGAATATAGTTGTTAAATATTCATAATAACATCACATTATATATAAGATACTGGAGTTATTATTTTAGAATGGAAATAACAATGAACGAAGAAGTGGAAGAAGAAAAGAACTTGAAAGAAGGTGGTGAAATTATTACCTCTTCTTTGGATTCTTGCTTTTGATTTGATTAAAAGGGGTCCTTAGGTTGTATTTATGATCATAATAAGGCCTCTATGATTAAGGTAGGATAGTTTAGACGGTATTTGTGTAGGGTTTGGCTGAGAAAAATGGCTTAGATGGTGCGAAATAGAGTGAAGGGGGAGTTCCCTTTTATAAGAGGGTGAGGGCACCTTAGGAAAATCTTAAAATATTATTTTATAATAGTTTCATATTCTATTTATAATGGATCCAAAGTGACTTATTTCTAGGATAGGGTGGGAATGGGCTGAAATCCTCTTAACCTATAGGTTTTAGATATTTTTAGGTTACCATTTTAACCTTATCATTTAGAATTAACTCTAAGTTAAATAATATAACTTTTACCATGTCATCTTGTATTATTACACTATATGGTTAATAAACATACAATAAACTATCAATAGACCCCAAAGTGGTTCATTAATGATAAACCTATCATTATATATGTCATTTTTTCGAACATTAGATTTTTAGGAATATAATATCAATTAAAAATATAATATTTGTTATAATAACTCTTTTATGTCAATTTTGACACTGTTGGGTATTTTGTTTTTGATAAATTTATAAAATGCATTATTACTTCTAAAAAAATTCATATAACCAATCCTAATATGTCATTTTAAACTAAAAAATTATTGGAATTAATAAAAAATCTCAAATTACATTTATTTATGTATTTATAAATTCAATTATCCTAATCTTTCATTAATATGGTAATTACTACATCATCATTGTGTCACAAATAAATTAATTTATTTAATCTCTTAAAATTATAAATAAAATACAATTATGTAAGAAATATTTTTATCTTTCTAATTAATATTTATAATCGAATTTATATTATGTATAACACGATATTAAAAATGTTTTGGTTATTAAACTTTGATTTTAACTATTTTAACTCTTCTTTGAAATAAATAATAATTAATGTCCTAATATAATAAAAGAGGAACGAAATGATAATATTTTATTCATAGGGTCGTTTCTGGTCGAGGTACACTTGTCCAATAGAATTAGGACATGTTTTAGGGTAATATTAATATCATTTTTACCCTTAATTACCCTATTCACTTTTAACCGTGCTAAATCAAAGAAAAAATATACTATTCACCAAAAATTATTTTAATCTTATTGAACCACATTTTTCTCCTTGATATTAACCATGTCTCTCAGATTTTCAAAATTAGACTCACCAAAGGGGTAAAATTATGTTTTACTTAAAATTGAAAATGCTCCTAGGAGGTTGGTAAAAGACGGTAAAAATTTCGATAAAATTTTTATATATCTAATATTATTATAAAATTACTACAATGAATTAAATTGAACTTATATAGGTATTATGTATCTATTTTTACCTAAAAACATTTAAAAAAATAAATAATTATTTAAATAAAAATTCGGTTTTAAACAATAACTCAGTATTTTTTCACTATTCATCAAATATTGAATGTTTTCATAAAAATACCAAAAATTCACCCTAAGATAATTTTGATATTCCTAATTCAATAATGAATTCTATTTTACCAAATTAAAAACATAAAAGTTTCATTTATTAATTAAAAATTAATTTCCATTGTCAAAACCAAAATGTGTATTTTTAAGAAATAAAAACATTCAAAATATTGACACTTGTTTATGTCCAATTTCAAAGTGAAATTACATAAAATGACCAGAATTGGATTAAATGGTAAAAATATAATATGTTTGTACTTAAAAACCATTAAATTGTATAATTTAATAGTATAAATTATTTTGATTAAAAAAATTCTTTTCAGATAAAATAGATTACTTTTCACTATTTACCCAAATATGAAAGTTATCAGAATAACACCAAAAATTTATTGAAACTAAATTCGTATGTCCGGATTCTAAAAAAAAGTTTATTTTGTCAAATTTAATATATAGATGTTTCAAATATTGGATTTAAAAAGGGTTCACCATTAAAAGGCGGTAAAAGTGCATTTCTTAAAAATACTTCTTTTATCTGAAAAAATGAATTAGTTCTTACATTATGTCTAAGAAACTCATAATATGGATTCTAAAATTATAATGATTGTATATAGTTTAAAATTTAGTTAATGTTATTCATAATTGCTTTTGAACGGCTAGTTTGGTAAGTTATGGTGCGCTTGAACTCTGTGTTGCGTGTAGTGCATGTTATTGAATTACTTTGAAGAAATAAGGTTCTATGAAATCTTGGTATGTTAAAATATTTATATATATATAATATTTAGGATATAATTTTACAGTATTATTTTTAATTACACATATTACTTATTAATATACATTATATTTAAAATATTATAACAATAATCACGTGTATGGTGAACTACCGCCTCACAAACCGATGTGATTTAATTTTCATAAATACTTTATATTGAAGATAATAAAGACAAATATATTGAATATGTGTTATATATAAGACATTATATGAATTAAATAAAATTAATATTTTATAAAATTTCTTAATTTTTCACTCATTAAGAGAATAGTATCGCCGCATGTGTGCACATATGGCCTACTATCTCCACGATGTGATGTGAATAATTTACCATGAAAAAATATTAAGAGTGGTTATAATAATGTATATAATGAGTAAATATGATATTTATAAAATGATTTATGTTTTTTAGATGATTTATTTATATCCTATAAATAAGAGTAACAACCTTAATGGAAAAAACACAAAGGATAAAACAATGAAATTAAAACAAAAAACAATGAAAATAAAGAACTTTTTTTGACAAAGGTATTTTAAAATGATATAAAAGTATAATATATGATATTAAATATATTATTTTAGTTATTTTATAACATAATAACATGATTAAAATACTTATATAGAATGTTAATGTAAGTTCAATAAAATTAAAGTGTGATGTAAGGGATTCCATCTAAATTTCTAGCTATTTCAAACATAATTATTAATATGCACATATTCAATTATATGTGGTGTATTTAATTAACATTTGATTAATTTAGAATGAATAAATATTTATTAATTATTATTGATATTTCATTTTATGTTTATTATTCTCAGGGTTACACGGTAAAAAGTTACCATAGATGAAAAAATATTATACAATCTCACATTCTTTTGTGATTGTTTACTTTTTCTTGAAAAAAAAAACATTATTGTGACGATTTATCTTTAAAAACTATATTTATCTTAAATATATATATTATATTATAATGGATATTATTATTTCCTAAAATTTATACTATTTTTAAATATTTATTTACTTGAAATTTATTTTATGAAAAATATAAATATTGAAAAATATATATCCCGTCCAAAATTAAGATATTTTATGGTATAGAATATTGATTAATGAATTAAATAGATCATTTGATATATGAGGAATGATTTCTAGATATATTTTTGTGTGGGTCATGGTTATATATATCCATTTGATGTATCGATTGTGTCATGAGAGAAATTTGTTTTGAATATCATATGGTTTTTTACCTATAGTTATAAAGTATATTTTGAAAGTTCTTGAGAGGGGATGTATCATCATGCCTATGATAATAAAATCAAATATTTAAGAATATTAATCATTTATAATTTAGTTATTATTATTATACTTGAAATTGTTTCTATAATATTATCTCTAGATGCATTTCATTTTCATTTTATTTATTAAATGGGTTGTGTTTTAAGTATTTTATCATCCCATATATATAATGCATGATCCAATAATGAAATTAATGTTATTGATTAAATTAAATGAATGTTCAGTTATTTTCATTACCATATATATTATTAATGATTGATTTAAGATAGACACTGTTTTATGTTTCCCGTATGGATCATTTGAGACCACCCTTGTTTTGATTAATTTCCCTAGGATATGTAGATGAATGATTGGAATGATCTCTACGATGGAAAAATGTTTCCTTTAAGACAATTTATATTTTGAATGGATATGTAAAATAGGTACCATGTATATATTTTTTTCTCTAAAATGGATACACTTATTGGCCCCTTTTCATTTTAATCATTGTTTCAATACAAATGTAATAAAGTAGGTTCATGGTATAGGCTACTTGAGTGAGGGTTGATAATTTATCCATTAATTATAACCCCTCTACACCCCTCTCCACACCAATTGATGCATGATTAGAGATCACCATATGACCTTAGGTTTGTGTTTTGGTTATAATAAGGCGACCACCTAGTAGTTATTGTATATAGTGGTACAATTGGGAGACTATACCCACATATTAAAGTGAAACAATGGTGGAAAAAAAATAAATTTTATAAGAATATCTATGAAAAAATAGACACCACATCAAGTTCTATATAAATAATAAAATCCTCAGTTATATAAATTGAACCATATATTTTTCAAATAATCAAATAGTATCAATACAAATCCATAATATCCAAATAAGAAAAAAATAATGAAAATAAAATGACTCCTCCAAATGGTACCCAGTACTAGCTCAGTCCAAATTTACCATGCTCCATCGTAGAATTAAAAATAATTCATGGGACCTAGATACATTCCCTTATCATTTCCTATAATCATGATTTCATTTTATATGCCAATAGTGGCCCGAGAGAGGCCTTATTATGGTTTAGGAGGTAACCATATACAGTTTCATTAAATATCTCTAGTCTGGGTTTGGGCTTGATAAATTGAAAAAAGTATATATACATGCACATATTGGAAGAATTAAATAAAAAAATCATTGATCCTTATGTTCTAAGGTGACACTTGGGACCAATTATACCTTCCTCACATAGTGTTGGATGTATTTAAATAGTTGAAATCCATCTAAGAAGATATACCCCTTCCAATGAACAGAATAACTTTAGGGGAAATATAACTACCTCGAAAAATGTTTAGGCCCAAGAAAATATTCTCCTATATGTCCACATGGTGAAATATACAAATTCTAAAAACATATTTACCCCCCGCCCATAATATACCCATCCTAGTATAAAAGATGATTCTTATAGGTAAATCCATCTCCAAAAAACCAATAATAAATACTTAAGGAAAACACCCACCCAAGAAATAGAACCTAATTCAGAATGATGAAAATCATTTAACATTTCACCAGGTTCTCATAATATTATTATAATAAACATTTCCAAAAACTAAACACCCATGGGGAATTCTAATACCTTTTTATTTTAAAATGTAAACACAATTTATCATTATTTTATCATTATCCATTACTGTTTTAATTATGACCATTCATCATTTTATATATAAATATTTAAAATTTAAAATTCTATTTAAAAAATATTTTTAATAACTTTTGTTATCATATTTCTTCGATGAAATTGATTTTGAGTAATCCTATTATTTTTCCTTCCATTTAGGGATCATTGATAACACAAGGGATCATATCCCAGCATAATCTCCATTATTTAAAATAATATAATTTAATTATAGGTTGAACACACTATTATTAAACCTGGCCACACAACCAACGGACTATTAAAGGAATTAAAACTTGATTGATAATTCATAGACCATCAATATCTTCATATGAAATAGAAATCGTCAATAATCATTGACTAAATCAAATCCAATGATCCAAGATCCCTAAATCGTGTTCATTGGGCACCATATTGGGGTTTATGAGATTAAGGAGAAGAAATAGGGAGGAAAATAATAAAAGTGGGTTATAAATAAGATTAAAATTATTGATTTGAATCAATCTCAATGAAAATTTCTTCAGTCCAATCTAAAATGAAAGAAATACACCCATAGAATCCAAATTATTCAAAAAATTACAGGTAGGTCATTGGAAGAAAATGATGTGTTTCTCAAGAAATAAACCTATTTAAAAATAATTGAAAAACATACCAGGATAATTTCATGATGTGAAACACACTTTCACATGGTAAATATTTGTGACATCCCTCCCTAGGGGTGAGATAATTATTTTTCATATTGTGAGACATTGTGTCATATAGAAAATGTATGTCTGCAACTCCCAAACATCTACAAGTCCACCCAATTCCTCTCAATCTCATTATTAAACTATCTTAAAACCAATTATAAACAATTTAAAAATTTTTCCACGTTATCATGAAATTTCACCAGAGACTCACTCTATTTTTGGTGATTATAATCAAGTTGATAATGATCATGCACTTCAAATTGAGGATGCTGATATGAATTCGAGTGCCAAGAATGGTCAAAATCCATTTATTATTTCTGATGGTTTTATCACTCCGCATCCCATGATCACTCAAAAATGCATTGATTACTCTTAGTTGAAGAGAACCATTGTTACTAGATCTTTAGGGATTTGAATGAAGGAAATTAGCATCCCTACACAGCCAGTGCTCAATGAAAATCTATTTGCATCAGTATCCTCTGAGGATGGGGACTCCTCCTAGCATGAATAGGAACCCTACCATTTGATTGAGGAACAAGTGGATATAATTATGCTTATAAATTGCACTAGTGTGATTAAGGAAGGGTATTGGGATGAAATTTACCCTTGGATTGAGGAAAAAGAATGATTGTCTTTGGAATATATCATAACAAGGAAATATATGTTGATGACTATAACAGTATTAACGAGAGAATGTTTGAAAGATTGGAATTTGTTTATGAACAAAACCCTAATTTTAATTACCTTCAACTTCAGTGGGAATAGATATTTCATTGGATTGTATCTCATACTTCTTGCTGCTTCCAAGGTTTTTCTTGTCTAAGAGGGTGTGGAAACCTACTTGATGTGTTCTTATTGGTATCTTTGGTTCCTTGTTAATCTTTATTCCTCACATTCCCTTGTCATGAAGGGATGGTTTTGAGCATAGCCACTGTATAGGTCTATTGCCCGATTGTCATAGGCTGATGAGGAAGTGTTGTAATTGATTCCATTGTTCTTTAGTTTCTCCTGTTGTTTAATGCCTCTTCCATAGTGAAGTAGTTTAGATAGATGGCCTCATGGTCTTTGCCATGTATAGATGTTTGGAGGCCTTAGATAGGGTTTTTTTCTCCATTGGAAATGTGTAGGAGTGATTAAACATGTTTCTGTGTGCTATTTTCTCTTGCTCAGGGCTGTTTCTTCCTTCTCTGTGTATAGATTTAAATGAATTTATTGATCTATGATGGTTTAGGTGTGGATTAACATGGAAAATGTTTTTGATAAGGGATGGGAAAGTGAGTCATTGTATTGGTTTCAGTGTTTGTTGTCACTCGATCAGATGCTTCTGTGCTGGGCTTGAGACGTGCTAATTATCTTCATTACTTGTTGCATTCAGTGAGGACTCGATCATGGGTGACTAATTCTCTTGTTCATATGCATGCATTACAATTATAGATTTTCATGAATACCTTTGAGGAACTTCTTACAAATTTCATTCCATGTTTCAGATTATTTTCTAGCTCGTAAAATCTCATAGTACCTCGTTTAATCACCAGTCTTTAATCTTTTTTCAAAATAAATTTTGGGGAGCATGGGTTTTACTCATGCTTCTAGCCTTTCTAAGTATCTCAAAACCAAGATTAACTCAAAATTAATTAATTACATATATAAATTCACAAATCTAAACCTCAAAACATCCTAAAAAATCTGAAGAAATTACAACCTCCCCTTATAAATACTTATCATCCACAAGAAGGGTCTCGAGCAGTATCATACGAACAACCTAGAATATAAGAAAACATATTGGAATACTTATATCATTTTTTTAATAAATAATCGATGAATCCATAACACATGGGCCATGCTAATATTCTCCACATGTTTACCCCCATAATGATTCCATGAATTATGGTTCTTACCCTAAATCATATCATAAAACATATTAGAATGAAATTAATAACCTTAAATTCTCAACAATAAGAAAATAAAGGCACAGTTGATATGAAATAAATTGGTTCATACATTGAAAATGTATTGGGGTTTTACAATCTTCACATCATATAACAGTTCTGCCTTGTTTTATATTCTAGAACCAAATTGGGGCTAATCAGTAAACAAATTTATCCACTTAGCCCACATTTATTATTCCCACTCCCTTTTATCCTTTTGGTTATAGCAGTACTGTCACCACACTTGAACAAATATATCCTTCATAACACATAACACTTTTTCACTATGATCAACAATGAATACTAGAGACTCAAAAAAGGATGTGTTATCCTTAGGATCAATATCTTACCAATGACGCCAAACCCATGGTTCTTTATATACCCATGAGTCATGATTCCATGTTATATCTATTATTTATGAACTAATGTACCAAATTATAACATTATTTCATTTTCTTACATGGTTCACTCTCTAAAATTTTGACAAAACTGGGTTTTATACCCCAAATCATGTGACTATATGGATTCACACCCTGAATCATGCAACAAAACTAGGATTTAAACAAGTGAATTAAATGATAAATTTTTTTAAACCCTAAATAAAGTGAAATAATAGGTTCACACCCGAAATTAAGTAATGAAACATGGGTTTGACCACTGATTCAAATGCAAAAATGGGTTTACGCACTGAATATATAATTAAACCTATATTTCACCCCATTAATCAAATGTTATAACATTAAAACACATTGAATCTTGTAAGGAAACATGGACTCGTGCCATAAATCAAGTCATGAAAAATAATTATATAATCAAATGTCTGTATATGACCTTTACCTACTCTGGGAAGACATTATTCATTTATAGATTAACAGAACACCCCATAAAGTATTCTGCATGCGACTCAACCTAATCACCTATAAATCACTAGCCTAAATACAAATCATTGGTTATTTCACATAGATAAGAGTCTCTCCCAACAACCAAAAAATAGGTAGGATAAAAGCTCATATCATTTCCTTAAAAAAATTTATAGTACTCTTGGAATGTCCATCGATATATAAATGATAGTTAATATCAATTCAACTATATACCATACAAATTTTGAAACCAATATCATAACTGAGAGGTTAATATGAACCTTGATCTAAAATAAAGTTCATAGGTACCCAATGTAAGCACATGACATCTCAAAAATATATATTTACGAGATCACCCAATGAGAAGGTCGCTTTCATCAGTAAAATGTGAGCGAACTCTTTCAACTAATCCATTACCACCTAAACCATGTCACTGCCCCATAGTTTCCTTACAAACATCATCACAAAATCTATATTAATGTTGTCCAATTTATCTGATCAAATTATCATAGTACTGAACGTCACAATGATAATTAATTTAACTAAACCCTATATTATTTCCCACTTATAATGGCATTATAATCATCCCAAAATACCAACATCATTGCTCATTGGTTGTTTCTACTAGTCTACACCTTTTTATTTCACACAAGATAATTCTTATCATAACCCATAGTATAACACCGAATAATACTTATATCTTAATGAATTTTTTATTATTAATGTTGGTATATTAATATAGGGAAACAAATTCTCACCTCCATAATCACTCACCATCCTACTTCCAGTAATAAAAACTTGTCACACACCTGGAACATAAACTCGGATGGTTTCCAATGACTTTATTCATGGATCCAGAAACACCCAATGACCTTGGTATCTCTAATTCATGGACCTGGTTTCCAAAGGTAGGCACTTGTGGGATGATTATTTGTCCAACAACACTTAAGGAATCCATTGGTTGAGAGGATGGGAAGTCTGGCACACCACACCCTTTGGGGGGGACTATTTCTTATTCTAGGACTCTCTTATATATTTCTGTCAGGTTCATATGTCTGTTAATCCTTGGTTATTTCCCAAAGAGTGTGTCCCTGAGCTACCCCTTATTTGCTAGATCATCTTAAGAACATATGTATTTGATGTTGTGGAGGTGATGTTGACTTGACCCATAAAATAAGGCACTCTGGAGTTTTTCATCTTCCATGGGGTGGCAAGGAGACTTGAGGTTGGGATCAAACACATAAGATTGGTTTCCTATGTATCCATAATAGAATAATTTGAACCCACTTAGTTCAGATTGATTAGGGGATACACATGGAAACTGCAAATTTGGGGGAAATTATGGGTGATCCCTTTAATATGGGTACCCTTTTGAGATCGGGTCATCAATTAGGCACCCGATGTATCTTAGTTTGATCAGGAATCAGAGTTATCGTAGTTCAGAATTGTTGGTACTTACACATAGAAGCTTCCCATTTGATAGGACATGATTGGGTGAACCCTTTTTGATAGGAACCCTTTTGAGCTCAAGCCTTCAAGTTGGCATCCTACTTATCCAGGTTTGACTAGGAATAAGTGTTCTTGTATTTAAGAATTATATAGATGTTGTAATCATCACAAACCTCCTAGACCACATGATTCATGTTTGTTGTGAGAAACAAGAGTATGCTAGAGATCCAACCAACCACATGCTTCCTCACCTAATAGTGGGGGTGCGAGAGCCTGTGGAGGATGTGGCTGGGGAGATGGTGGGTGAGGGTGTGGAGTGATGAACTGTTTAATGTGAAATGACATTAAAGGTCATGCAACTCAGCCTCATAAGATTGGGGACTTACCACATTGGGAGAACCCTCGAACATGTTATAGGAAGGGGATGAGTTTCTTCCTTGTCAAACGGGTAATCAAACATAACCCCTTTGACTGATCAACATTCATCATTGAATGGAAAATATGGTGATCACCCATAACCCCTAGAATGAGGAGGTTCACATTAGAGTATCATGGCTGTACTCTGGGTTACCATGGGAATGTATACCCACATACAATCCTAAAGACTGAACTATTGTTGGGAGGGACTTCGTGAGTCCAATTACCATGGGTAATTGGACTCAAAGCGGAACATTGATGCACCTAATGGTCTGATCATACGAGTTAAGAGGAATTGGAGGAGGATTTAGCCTGATGTCGGGGGACAAGTTCGCAGGAGGGGATAATGGAGGACTGGATGGTAATGGAGGGGAATGATTGGAATTGTAGGAAAGAAAACCTGAAATGACCCCATTCCTTGTAATGTTTTCTTATGCATGATGGGGGATGCCTCGTATACCATAGTGGTATGTGGGATGATAGCCCGCCCATGTACGATAGCAGTATGAGTTCTTGAGTAGGGACCACCACACACCTCAGTGGTACGTGGTCCGACATGCCTCTTTGGGTTCCATCTGTGTACTGATTCATTATGCAACACCGAGTTAATTCTGCATTGTGATACTCTACATGTAACACCATATTGAAGGAGGGTCCAAGGAACTAGAAATCATGTGGTGTTCATCCAGAAGACATATATGTTTTTTGGTTTCATAATTTAATTTCACTGTTCTATTATTATTATTATGTTTCCCATTTTGTAGTTCATAATTGGTTTCACCTATGGAGAGTGCGATTCGCAATTTGGGTTCACCGCTGGTTCAATACTGAAGACATAATCTTATCCATGTTTTTTATTCAAACATATCAGTTCCATTAAAGATTTATTCATCTGTCCTTTCAGAATTCCTTATGAGATAATTTTATACAGAATCAGAGGAATCATATCTTTGGGAATGCAGCATAATTTTCTAAGGCCCATGAAGAGATATCTCGACCTGTGGATGAATTGATCAACTGGGGTTTGCAATTATAGTTTGTGGAACTCTACTGGTTTTATTCAACCATGAACTATTGAGTTCATGAGATGGTATGAAAATGACCATCACATAGATGAGTCTTTCAGAAGTGTAGTTCGTGGTACACAGTGTTCACTGCCCATTTCTCTGTGAGATAGATTCTCACAGATCTTTCTGCGTACCGATGGTTTGCGATCTCGGCGGTCCACAAACCCTTCCCGGTGAGGGTACGCTGGCCACATAAAATCCTTTAAAAACAAGATTCCCTTCCATTTTCATCTAATAATTGTAAAACAATTTGTGTATATTCACCTTGATATACTTGTAGGATTACATTCTTCCATCTTCAAAGTGATTGTGGGAGTATTTAATTCCCTTTGATGAATTTTAAGGACCCTATAAAGGCCACCCCCCATTAGAATGGGGTCTGTTCAGAATGAAAAGGGGACCATTTCAATGTAGATGTGGTCTTAAGCCAAAATGGTTCATTGTAGAACTGATAGGCCCAGTAAAAGGGGACCACTCCTATATATAGGGGCCCATGTCATTTCTCTTTTACCTTTTCTCGTGATGAAAAGAGATCTTGAATTCCCTGAATTCCTGTGCATTTTCATACCATGTTTCTTGATAAAATTCATTTCATGAACTTCTTATTATGTTCATAAATCCTAATTTTGTATTTCTGGAATGGGATTGTGGAATTTTAAAATTAATATTCGAATTCTGTGTAATAGAATCTTATGCTTCTTATGTGTCCAAATACTGATCTTGAACAAACAAACTGAACTTTAAGAATTAATCTAAACATAAAATCTTAATCAAAATTCTTTGAAAATGAACATAATGAGACCTAGGTTTTCCATATCCACTATTTGAAAAACCTTATGTTTGCTAGACAACGCTCTGCAGGCCGATTCATCATGGTTGGTTCACATTCCATGAGAGTACGCTATTTAACACACCAACGTACCACAACAGTATGCTACATATTCTTCCACACATCATGCAGTACATGGAATGTACATGCCATGTACCATTTCCAAGAATAGTACATAGAGCCTTATGTGGACATATTTGAAGTCCCTTAGACATTAATTTTTATAAATTTTCCCATAACTTTTATTAGACTAATTTTTATCAGCTTATGGATATCTCTGTGCAGGCAACAGTGGATGCTCCATAGGCTGATGTAAAATCGAAGAAGACAAGGGTGACCATGGTGGGGAATTGTTAGGATCATCATCGATCCTACATTAATTATTTTGTTAGATTATTAAAGGATTTATTAACACCATATCTACTAGAATACCCGCTATCTATACAGTTGCCACTTCACGACCTTGGTTTCCCTGAATATGTTCCTCCGCCATTGGCTGAACCTGATACCCCTTTAAACCCGAAGCTCTATAAGGACATGATCAAGAAAAAGTTTCCCCAATATGAAAATTAATAGCCACTCTGATTCTGGAGAACATATTCACACTCTTGTCCCTACAACAGCCAATAATGATTCACAACCTATTCCAACCCTTATATTAAGAAGACTCTCAGTTCACCGGTTGAAGTGACTAAATGGGGCTTCATCGTTAAAGCCTATCTCAATGGAGAGTGATTCAGAATGTTCCCATCCTATGGGTTCTTCCATGACCATAATGAGGTTGGCCATGTAGAGTATTACCGACCACCTTGGAAGTTGTGGTGAGTTCTCCGCACTCAGCCCCAACGGTTGAACCATCTGAGGTAAATGAGAGCCCCCCATATTGGGAGAACTTTATTAGGTCCTTTACCAATCCTGTAATGACACATCCTACTTATATAAATATTGAAAAATGGGAGGATCGAGGTGCTGGTGCCACAGGGAGGCACCAGGAAGTGCGGAAATAGACATAGATCTAGTTATGTGCTTTAGCCGCCGAGACACCTATGGATAATTTAACTGACAAGACTAAAACATTTCAGAGATTGTTCACCAAGTTGGGTTCTGACATCTTCGATTATCAGCAGTTACACCTCATCATATATTAAATCATCGTAGCCTGGGAATACCTTCCTTCCTACAAGTACACGCTGTCAAAGTTCAATTCTTCCCATCACATGGTGGTGACCTTATGAGATGTTTTAGAGTTATTAGATCACCTAACAGCCGAGGAGGTGAAAGGTCTTCATTTGGTGGAGACCCAAAAATAAGAGAAGAATGACTGCGAGGCCCACACATCAAGTTTGAGGGATCAACTAGCCTCTTCACATGCCAACTAGAAATCTATTTAGAAGAAAGGGTGGGGTCTTAAAGTCATTATGGAACAGGTGCATCCAGAGATCAAGGAAGATGCAGAAGAGAGAGATTCTTTAGAGTAGACTATTTATGGCCCACGTCAATTAGTTGCCACAATTTTTGAAAAGCCAAGCCAAGCCTTATTTTATCTATGTCCCACATATTGATAGTTACTCTTCCCATTTTTTTCTTGATACGTTGGATAGACACTTAAATTGAGATGTTCCTCCATTTGGTTGCTGAACTCAATGAATTTTTCATCCATCAAATAATTCTTATTTATCTTTTTTTTTGTCGTATCAACTGATCAAAAAACTTCATTTTGATTACTTATTATTTTTAAACAATGACTAGTAAACTGAAATAATTGACTTGGGCATTAATTTTGGCATCGGCTGTTGGACTCAGTGAGCATATTTCGACTATTTATGTGGTTTTATGGATCAAAATCATGAAATTTTATGACTTTTTTCATTATTACCCTTTTTTTCTAATGACTGATTGAAACGGGCTTAGCAGGAATGATATGAAATTTTCTTAGGAATCCCTTTGGGGGTTTTCAACCTAACAATCTATACATATTTTTTATGGATCAATGTTTTTTAACGAACTAATACTCAACTATTTCCCAAAGGTTCCTTTTGTAAATTTTCACTAGAGAATTTATGTCGTATTTTTCATTATCTAGAAGTTCAAAGTCCTTCCTATCAAACTTATTACATATGTTTAAGGTTGAATTGATTTGAACAATCTTAAGAGGGAAGGGGCTCTGATTTGGGATTCATCAGCTAGGAATGATTTAATATCCTTCTAACATGGATTATCGATTTTTCATGACCCTTAATTTGTGAATTATGGTCATGCATGATGCTCGGAATCCATTTTAGGCATAACGAGGTAAGAAAGGACTCCCCTAGGGAAAAAGATTCCATTGATTGACGACTATTTTGTATGAGACATATATAGAGCCACTGAGGCATTATGTGCATAGTCCAATAATGGTGACCACCAGACATTGGTCTTCTCTATTTGTTGTCCTGGTAGGGTTTGAAAGATGTTTTTTTATATTGTGAGCCATGATGGGTGACTGGTTTGAGTAATAAAATATGAACAATTTGGGGCATTCATATCAGTTTTGAGTTGGCAACCGTTCCTACATGGTTTATACTTACGTTGGGAGAGCTGGTGAATGGCTAGTTCTGTTAGAAATATGTTTTTATGTTATGGGAATTTGGGAATAGGATGGTATATAAGCTGTTATCTATAGGTCTTCCAACTCCGTGGGAGTAAAATGACATGAATGCCATCCAATCATACATAAACTGGAAAGGACTCTATTGAGTATGAATTTTCTTTTGATTGACTGCTATTTTGTAGGTGGTATATACAGATCATCCAGGTCATGATGTGCATATTCAAACAATGGTATCTACATGACATTTTCCTTCCATATCCGATGACTATAAAGGATTACAAAGAATTGGATCTTTCTGAATACACAACGTGACCTTTGACAAGGGGTTCACCTAAACACAAATGGTAGGTATTATAACAGAACTTCATTAGAGAAACCTGAAAATTAGTTTGTGAACTCTTGTTTTGTATGTGGATCATCATTACACATATGAATGGGGTATCATTAGAAACCTTAAAAGTGACTAGAGATAAATCAGGCCCGAATTCTTTGATATATCCAGGATGTGTATATGATGGAAAATTTGATCACTGACATTGAGGGACCTTGAATCCGGAGGGATGGTAGGAGGATTGGAAGCCATTGGGCGAACTGGGACTGGAGAGTACTATCCTAGGGACAAATTTTCCACTGATTGAAGATTTTCTTTTGTAGGCAACATATTCAAAGACACTGGGGCATTATGTTCATAACCAAGACAATGGTGTCGACAGGACACTGTCCTTCCTTCTCAGATAGCCATTAATGATTATGAGGATTCAATATCACTCCATGCAAGGAGTTTGAGGTATGGAAGAATTGTATATGAATAAATTTGAGGAATTTAGGATGAAATTTACTCATGGAATTAGTTCTCCCTTATGTAGATCTGACTCGTATGTACGGTGTGGAATTAGTCCCATTTTGGTGCAACCCATCATTTAAAATCGTATGACCTGGACATATAGTTACTTATGGGGAAGGGAACTGTGACGTGCCTCATACGGTTTTTCTACTAGGACCAAATTCTTGGACTGTTTTACTATAATTCCATTGTAGATATCTCTCTATGATCCCTAAGATCATGTGAGCTATAATCAGTGTGAGAAAAAAGGGATTACGAGGGTTCTGGATCACCACCTAAGAATGAAATAATCAACATTAGATATCAATTTCCGCTTAAACCATTTCAATGATGTTTAGAATCGTACAACAAGGACATGTTTGGCCTTAATGTGTAATGAAGTGTGGTGAGGACATGATGCTATGTAGTTTAGAGTCATGAAATGTGGACTATTATGCTATCATAATAATCTTTAATAACATTTCATAAATTGTAATTAGGCTGTTCTGGCAGCACATAGACATGAATGATGATATAATATGTAAACTACAGTCTCGGTGTGGGGCCAACTTGGATCATGAGGGATGTAATGGAGATTTGAAAACATCAGGCATACTGAGATGGGAGAGGAATCTCTTGGGAACAAATTTTCCTTTGTTTGATGGCTTTTTTGAGGTTAACATATACAGATCCACCAAGATGTGATGTGTATAGACAAACAAAGGTGTTCACAAGACACTGGCCTTCCATCTCAGAAGTCCTTTGACGATAATGGGGATCCATGTTTTCCCTTGGTATGGAATTTTACAAATGGGAAAGACATGCATGAAAACGTAAAGAATACCCGGACTGTGTCTAACTGTGAACTACTGGAGCTTCCCTATAGGTTTGAATCATATTTATAGGGGGGACATGATCTGTTGACTTCTCATGAGGGGGAGGGGGGCTATATGGGATCTCATAAAACTAAAAATTGGTCCCCAAATAACTCTTTAATATTTTCAAATTTTATTGTCATGCGGTTAAGAAACTTTCATGGAAACCCCATAGAAGTCTAGATTGTGCACATAACAAGGGCATTTTTATGGTGGATGGGTTTGATGCCAAATTCGGGCGTCACTACAGTTCCTGCAAGAGTAATAATCATGCCACAAATAGTTTTGAATGTCCCATGTATAAATCTAACTTAGACCATTTGTTAGGAAATGTTAGGGAATTTTTTCAGTGGTTGTTCCGAGATGCCAGATCTAGGTTTCACTACATATTCTTCAAGGAGAAGAATCAATCCATATGTAGTTCTGAACATTCATTGTACCAATCTGGCTCAGACATGGTTATATAAACATTCTTGTATAATTATCTATGGGTGTCAAGTCTACCATGCTTCTCTATAATTTAATTTCGTAAGGGAATCATCACCACTGATCCTAAGATCACAGGAGTTATAATCGATGTGGGTAAAAAGGAGTGAAAAGGTTTCCATATGCCAGTGTGGGGAAATTGGGGATATGCTATCGTCATTTTTTTGGGGGGCTAGGCCAAGATTGAGTATTGAGGCATCCCTACATATCCTATGAGGGATTGAATCAAGCCATACATAGTTCTATGAGAGATCATTCAGTTTATCATCATGCAATTAGGACACTTTGTGCCATATAGTTTAATATCTTACAATGATGACATGATTCACAGTTTAATGTCTAGTTATAGAGATGATTTTCTTACAGTTTAACGTCATGTGGAAAGGTCTATGACTTGTAATTTAATGTCTTAGAGTTTGGAAAACGACTTCATAGTATTACTACTCATTTTTAAGGTATTAGAGCTTGGACCAAATGTTTAATACCATACATTTTATCATCATGTGGTTCAAGAAGAAAACTCCAAGTTTAGGGTCATAGAGTTTGAACCCTGACTTTACATTATTACAAATCATAGTTAAAGGTATTAATGTTTGGACCATAACTTCACACTGCTACAACTCATTGTTTTGGGTCATAGCGTTTAGACCATGGGGACAATACTGTACATATTATCATCATGTTGCTTAGTACAACAAATCATAATTTAGGGTCATAGTGTTTGGTCCATGAAGTCACAATATTACAACTCATAGTTTATGGTTTTATATTTTGGACCATGACTTCACGTTTATATAACTCATAGTTTAAGGTCTAAGAGTTTAGACCATGGGGTTAGTACCATACATTTTATCACCATCTTGGTCCAAAAAACAACTCATTGATTGAGGTCATAGAGTCTGGACCATGACATTATGGTATTACAACTCATAGTTAAAGGTATTAGAGTTTTGACCATGACTTCAGGTTGCAACTACTCATAGTTTAAGGTCTTAGAGTTTAGACTATAGGGATAATACCATAAATATTATCATCATTTTGGTCTGAAAAAACTCATAGTTTAGGGACATAGAGTATGGACCTTGCCATGGGAATTGCTATTACATGAAGTACTTCATCAGTAACATTACAATTCTGGGAGGCGTGATGAGTTGTCCATCCACTGATATCAGAGGCTATGATCCATTGGAATAGGCCCTATGTATGACATATGGTCCTACCCCCTTTGGTTCAAGATTTGGGGGCTTCAATCTAAGTATCATCTGGGTTATGAGGACTAACACCAATTATCATTAGAGGAAATATCGAAAGTGATCCTTTTTTTAAATTCTTATGCAATATGATTTTGGTGGATTACCGAATGGTTTAGAGTGTGAAGACATTTTTCAACTTTCTTATCCATGTCATCAAACCATTTTTAGGATTTCTCTTCCAAGGACATTTGATCGAAAATGGCCACATTAAGTGATGACACTTGGATTTTGATAGGAAAAACCACATTTTTCCCATATGCTTGTGAGTACAGGGTCTCCTGGGGGGAAGTGAGGTTCGTGATCTAGTAATCCCAAAACCCAAGAAGTTGCTTTTCTGGCCAATATTTCATATTCTTATCTACCATATTCTAGAGTATATTGGACATAGTTTTGTTGACAGCCTCTATCTCCCCATTGGCTACCACGTGGTTGTGGGATGAACAGTTAGATTTGAATCTATACTCATGGTATAGGTTTTCCAATTTAGCAGAGCAGAAGTTGGTGTTGTTGTCCTTAAGCATAGTATGAGGGACTCCAAATATGGTAATGATGTTGGCCTTCACAATGATAACGATGATTTTCTCATTGACTTATATAAGTGGTATGGGTTTAGCCCATTTGGAAAATAAGTCAGTGACTATGAGTATAAACATGAATTGTCTGGCTGTAGCGTGTTGATATTGTCCCACAACATCCATTCCCTTAGCATCCAATGTCTATGAGTACTTAGCTTTATGAAGTTACTCTGGGGGTCAGTGTATAAAATTGGAAAGAACATGGGAGGAATGGAACTACTTGGGGAATATGGAAAAATTGTGTTTCATTGTGGTCCACTAATACCTAAGACTTCAAATTTGGTTAGGGAGCTTGTTTGCTGATTGGTGTTCTCCATAAGCTCTGGCATGCACATCATTCATGATGAAAATATTCTATTCTCCATCAGTGCACTTAATAAATACTCTATAAAGGCATTGTATATCGAGAATTTTTTCTTGGTTTACCCCATTTTACAAGGAAAAATTTATTACCATCTTAGGAAATCTTTCCTTCAAGCCCTATCTAGTGGGAGTACCCTATTTTCAAGGTAATTTTCAATGGGAATCATCCCCTGGAGGTGTGGCCATAAGGCTCAAAAAAAGGTATAATTTCTTCTATTTCATTCGTATTATTATGGATAAATAGAAAAACCATCTAGAAGTGGGCAATGATAATGTCCATTTCATCCTGGTCTCAATCCTTCAAGGTCGTTGATGCATTTTCCGTAGCATCGTCTGGTGAATTTTGATACTGAGGTGCATAAGTCAATTATGGTTCTAATGGGAATTCAACCATCAGTTATCATGTATGGACCATCAATGGGGTCATTACTTCTTTCATAATGGTATAGTCACCATTGACATGTTTGATGACTATCTCTAAATCACCATTTATATTTAGGTGTTTTGGCATGAATATGAAGTGCTAGATCGAGGCCTGGAATGAGGGCCCTATATTCTACTTCATTATTTTCACCCGCTTCCGAATGATGGATAGAGTAAGGTAGGATATAATTTTTAGGGAATACCAGTATAATTCCAAGAATCTATTTGTTGATCATGGGACCCTTCATCCTTTTCCCAGTCGGGGTTTTGGAAGAACCATTAAAGTAAATTTCCCATGTATAGGGGCCCTCTTGGATGGAGGACACTTATTAATCTAGAAGTTCAGCATCCAACAATGTTATTTCATTTGAGGGGTGCTCGGCCAGCAAGTCTGCTAATGCCTCACCATTGATGTACTTCAAGGGTACTAATCATATGTAAAATTGTTATAAGATGACCGCCCATTGTGATAGGAATCCATTTAGCATGGGATGATCGAGTATATATTTGAGCAGTTTGTAGCCAGAGACCATGTGGAACTCATGGTGCTGTAGGTAATGCCTGAGTTTATGAACATTGAAGATCAGTTAACAGAAGTTGTTTTCAATTTTTTAATTCAGTGTTTCAGCATTAATCAATGTTCGACTGAGGTACTAGATGATGTTCTCATAGACGACATCATTCCTCTGTGTGAGGAAGTCACCTCATGACCATTCAAGGGTAGTTACATACAAAATGAGTGGTATCTACTCAACTAGTAGAATTATATCTAATGGGATTAAGAGATATCTTTTATAATTTTCAAAGGAATCTTGGAAATCAATATACCACTCGTATGTATCCTCTTTCTTTATTAATCTGGTGAAAGGTAAAAATTTACCTGCTATGTTGGATATGAAGCACCGAATGTATGCCTCATGCCCCCTGGGGACCTCTCAACATGGGGAGGATGCGAGGTGGGGACATTCCAAGGATGGATTTTGTCTTCTTGGGGTCATCATCAATGCTACGATGACATACGACAAAGCTGAAAGAAAGACTTTACAGGATTCATCTTCAAACTGTTCTATCTAATTTTATTTAAGACAATTTCAAGACCGGCAAGGTGGATTGAGTGTTGTCATGATTTAATCAGCAGATCTTCAACATAATACTCGAAGAACATTACTGGGATGTATTTAAAGATGTGATGCATGATGCACTGATATTTGGCACCAAAATTTTTAGAATTAAGGGAATCACCTTATAATAGAAGACTCCCTGAGGGGCCCTAAAAGCAGTATATTCTTCATCCTACCAGGAAATCTAGATATTGTTGTATCCATAATAGCTATCCATGAAAGATAGGGCTTTGTATCCACTGGTTTCATCGATCAACAATTCTATGATCAGGACCAAGAAATCACCTTGTAGGAAATATCGATTAAGGTCACTAAAGCCAATGTAGATTCTAATCTGCCCATTCTTCTTTTTGATAGGGACTATGTTTTATAACCATATCAGATACATGACTTATTGTATATTGTTTTCATTGATCATATTTTCATCTCCATCTAATATTTTGGTAGCATGCATCATTTGGGTCATTCTTGCTTCTGCTATATAGCCTTCATGATATTATGGTAAGCCCTGATGATTATTTGAAACCTCAGGATCAAGGCCTGACATTTCTATGTAGTTCCAGGAAAACACATCTATGTTTTTCTTTATTAAGGAGGTGTATGACTCATGTTCCTCGACTAGAATATCCAAACTAATCAGAGAGGGTCATGGGTTGTCTTCCAATCCCATGTTTAACTCCTTAAGTTCATCTTTTGTAGTGGAGACACCTTCACTGAACATGGGAGGGGACTCTATGTGGTCTTCTTCTACTTATTATTCTTTATCATCTTCTTCATCTTCTTCATCATCTGATTGAGAGAGGATTCTTGAGACAATCTCTCATATGTTTTGAGGTCAATCATCATTCTCCCTAGTGAGAGAGGTGAGGGTTGTTTGGGGTCCTATGGATGGGTTGTGCACATCATTGTTGGGGATTTTCATGTGTTCACAGAAGCCAACATGTTCTACTATATATTTGGACTTGGTGGCCACAATGGAGATCACAAGGAAAATTGAATCTCCATCGGAACATGCACTTATTCATTCATCTTTTTTAATGGGTAATACATACTCTTACCCAAGTTGCTGGAGGGGGTCAGAGGGAGTCATTTCCAATATATTCAGGGAAGTAATCCAATAATCTTTTTTGGTCAATGGATGTTTTTCATCTTACTCATAGAACCTTGAATCTATATAATGTGGCTCACAAGACTCAAACTGAGATTTATCAGTATGCATTGTCTCGTTTTTACCAATAGTGTAATATTTGATGCACTGATGGTATGAGGTTGAAATTGCAGCATGATGTTGTAGACAAAGCCTCCCTAATAAGATGTTGAAGGTTATGATTTTTTCTACTACAAAGACCTTGGAATATTACTAGAGGTCTCTATGAATTTTTTTAAGCATGATTTGTCTCGACAGCTTCTGCTCGCTTATATCTTACGTCAGTAGAGTTGTGGTGCAATGGGTCAAGATGTCTTCATCATAGCCCACCCGAAGAAGCATTTTTCGGGGGTTGGGATTGGCCCTATATCCATTGTTGATAATGATCCTCCAGAAATCAATTCCATTCATCTAACTGGAAACATATAATTGTTTGATGTGTCCTTGAATAATGGTGTTCTCATACCTATCTTTGAAGGAGATGAAAAGTGAAATCTTTCAGGGTTGGTATCTGTCTAATAAACATCGACTACTGCTAATTCTGCCTTGAACTATGAGGTACATTTTACGGATTAATTTAACTCCTCCCTATGATCTGCGTTTATTCTTAACAAATCAGGGATTGACTATTTTGTTGGTTCGGACGAAAACATCTTTAGATTATCATATTCTTTCTCTTATGTTTGGAACTTCTCGACATGAGTTTTCTCTTTCAAAGACACCTTTGTGGATTGGGAATTGTAAATAGGTGGTTTAGCCCCTATGATAGGAGCTGGTGGCGCTGTGGTCCTTTCTAGGATCGGCAAAACTGGTCTACCTGTATGCCTTGGGTGATTTGACATTTTTTCTTCCCCAGATGGATACTATTAGATAATTGAGTTTTGATTTCTTCTAATGGGGGTAGAGGTGAATTACGGTTCTTGTGGTGTCTTCCGGAGGGTCTTTCTGTGAGTTTCTATGATGTTAACGATTTGACTTATGGTGTGGCAAGAAATTTGACTCCTTCTCTGATCATTCCTTCAAAAAAAGATCTGGCCTTTGTAGCCTCTTCCTATGGATCTTAGATTGGGAAGGGGGAATGTGTGTTAATGGCCATAGTATCTATCTGATATGGGGTTAATCAAGTGAATGAAATTAATGGATAAGAAGATTGGTTCTTGATCTAACACAGTTTCTATCTAATAGTATCCTTCTCATGGGGCTGTTTGGCAGGGCGGTGCATGTTATACCTTTTGGTGGGGCGATGCCAGTTGTACCAAGTCAATTGTTATGAAATATTCCAGTGTTAACAATGAATTTATATTTGGTTTCAGACCATCTTCTTGCTACTGCATTCTTCCCTTCCTGAATGTAGAGGACTGCGGGGCCAAGGAGGACAGTTGTTTAGTGTCAGTAATACTTGGGGGAAAATTATATTTTTTCAATTATGCTTGGGTGATTACATGGAATCAATTGATAGTATTATGGGTCATCCAATTGTCAAATTTTTGTTACTTCTTTCAAGAAACTATTTGGTATTCCTCTTCTTATCTTAAGTTTGTGGTAGAAACATACGCCACCTGTGCTAGTGGCATGTCCAACTTGACTTTCTGGAAATCCACCATCTATTGTAGGGTATCCTTGACAACGAATCATTCCTTGATTGTGAGTCCTAGTAGTTGGTGATGATGAAAATAATTTGGATGGTCTTCAAGACCCACTTCATCGTCTCAATTAGGCTCTGGAAGCTAGAGAAAAATATAATTCATGGAGGCTATGAAATAGTCGTAGAGTTGGTAATCTTTGAAGGAGTAGACATTATTTCTTTGTTTTTAGAACTAATTTTTTATCATCCCTTCACTCATCATAATGAAGTGGGGGTGGCTGTTGGCATCTAGGGGGTCCTGCATGGTTTGGTGGGGGCCTCACAACTGAAGATAGTGTCGGGGGTGGCATAAGTGTGATAAAAGCCTCTTCAACCTTTCCAATCCTTTTCCCTAGTACTAATGGGGCCACTCAAGACATTATAATGATAATTTTCATAGAGTATTCTATTCTTTTTGAAATAGAAGAGATTTCTTGAAACCCACATGTGTACATCACCAGGATGAGAGGTGTTTGCAATTAATCCTGAAGTTTATCGATGCCCATAATGAGAATTACATATAGGCGGAGTGGTAGGTTCCTGGAGTAAGCTAAGCCTCTCCATCAGGAAATGAAGTCTGAGACTCTATCATTTTATCACTACATGTAGTTAATGAGATCACTGACCATTTTCAGAGGAATAATTGTACTAAACTAGAAGAGAAACTGTCTTCAGAGGTCCTCCCAACCCATGAATGAGTTATCTGGCAGGCTAGTATACCATACGAATGCTGAGCCTTATAGGGTTCCTATGAAGCACCTGAGTTTTACTACATCTTTCTCCTCTAGAGTTACCATCATGGGGTCAAAATAAGAGTTGTATTGAATTAAATATTTTTACTGGTCCTCCGAGCTGTTGACTACTAGGAATGTGTGGTGTCTGAAATTTGGAAGTGGTAGAAAAGTTTTCACCCACTAAGGGCAGGGTTTGTCCTTCTGTTGTATTGGAGTCTAACACAACTCCATTTCTTTTAGTTGAGCCACTAGTCACTATATGGTGTTCAAGACCCCTTGATGAATATCCTACTAAGCTTGATATTGGGATGGTGCTTCATTGGCCAGGAATTGGACGATCCGGTGCTACAGGAATTTGGGATGGATACCCAGCTGGGGGTATCCTTAGTGGGGTTACATGAATATTCTCTGGTATCCCTCCCTATAGGGGAAGTATTGATATCTTTCAATGGCTAGTTTTAAGCAGGTTGAAGGTCCTGGGGTCGTATTTATAAAGCCTTTGAGCTTGGCTTCATTCACCGGGATGAATTCTTCATGTAAGGGTACCTCTTCTGGGAACACCTTCTAACGTTCCGCAGGGGAAACACATTCAGCAAGGTATCTCCCTAGATGCACCTCTACTTTAATTAACTTGAACTCTTTCATTTATTCCTCATACATAGCAAACCATTCCTTGATATTGGGGGAAACATTCTCATGGAGAGAAGGAGGTGGGTCATAGACAACCTTTGATTTATTCTTCTCCCTGTAGTGGTTTCTTGATATAGGTAGAGTCAAATTAACTAATGTGATGCCCAAATTTAGTACTTCCCTCTAGTACTGGGAATCCTCACAATCAGGCTCAGTGTGGGATGCCTCTTGGAGGGAAACATCTTCCATTGTTTCCCCTCCGTCTACATCATTTCTTGTGATATCTGTGGAGTTGATGTTTACCAATTTCACTGATACATACTGAATTAGGTGTGGTTTACAAGGTATTGAATGGTACAAAGGCATTTTGTATCCTTTGTTGGATTTTCTCCTTCCATTCTATGGTATTCTTCAGGATTCTTGGAAAACATTGACATGAAGGGGGCCCTTATCCAACCTCATAATAAAGCATTGTCTCGGAGTGTGTGAACCATGAGAATGGGTGGAAATGGTGACTCCTCTACCCATCATTCTTCCTAGATGGGAGAAGATAGACATTTTCTATATGGGGACCTGAGGTAAAAATTCACCTATCCCTGTGGGCTGTGGTTATTCTAGTTCTTAATTTGATGTGTTACAATATAGATTTGTTGGTGTTATGGGGGCAATTTGATTTAAAAATTTCCCCGACCCTGTAGGCTTGGGTTGTTACTACATTGCGGTGGTATCCTCCGATATTTCCGCCATTTCAATTTCATGTACTCTGGCACAAGGATGAGCCTACTATGGAATTGGGCCTACATGGAGTGTATGGTCTTTTGAATATTGGAGCACTACTTGCTGGTTGGCTTTACAAAGGTCAGAAGGCTGCTGGATGTTCATGGTTGCTTGACATAGAATCTTTTCAATGTCTTGATCTCTTCCGTCCTGACGCTTTTGGGACATACATTGGGCCAGTTTTTTTGAGTATCACATCTTTCCTATGAAGAGATTTTCAATTGATTTCTACCTTTTAGCAGGGACATTTCATGATTTAATTTGAAATTGATGTTTTTATGTGATTAGGGGTGAAGTGTAGAGCTCCATATTCTCTACATCCTCTAATGTGTTCTCCAATCAGGGCATCACCAATGATGCGAAAAAACTTATGCAGTGCAAGGAAGAAAACCGGTTCGTGGTTTTTGTTTTTTTCCTTTATGATTGTGGCTTACATGTGGATGGGAGGGCTTCCAAGTCGATTATATTTCTAATATCCCATATCATGTTGAGTTGGTCGGCATAACCTTTGTAGGTTAAGATTTTTTCTTTCATATAATGAAGAGTTTTCCATTTATTAAGGTGAATGTCATGTATACATTCCATAAACAACTCTCATGTTATGATGAAGTGAGTAGAGGCCTTAGGCCAATAAATCAATGGTATATTATCCTTAACTAGATATCTTATCATAAGAAACATATCCCATTGTTGTTCTTCTAGAGGATCCTCTACTTTATATACATTCTTGAATACTTATTAATAATTTTTTTCCTAGAAACTAGGCTGGTAGGATCCTCATTAATTTGAAAACAGTGCATGGGTGTCTTAGAAGCTGAGCATGGCCGTGATCCATCCTATAATTGATAATGGAAATCACTTGTTATATATGGAGTGCCTGATATGTCTGAATCCATCATTCATAGTTCCTCACCATAGGAGGCGTTTCTCACGTTTCTTCTGACAAGGGGAGGAGGTTCATTCCATTATGAATTTTGGTTGTGGGAGGGGGGGGGACCTTCTAAATTGGTTCTACAATGGAAATATCTACTATTAAAAAATGAATCCCAATTGAGTGAAATTTATTTACGATGTCTACAATAGGGAGGACCTTAATCGTGAATGTTATGATAGGGAGGACTGTAATCACAACATCATATTTGTCATTAGGGAAACAATTTGCAGTCCACATCTTGGGGAGGGCCTTCAGGATGTACTGAAAGAAGGGGAGGACCATCTCGTTTCATGACATTACTATTAGGAGGTCCTTCACAATAGTTTCCATTACGGGGGAGGCCTACAAAATGACCCTCATCAAGGCGTGGACAACCATTATGAATTGATGTCAAAGTACATGGAGAATCATATACACAGCATATACCATGGGGAGGACCATCATGGAGGATGAAATCAAGGGGAGTACCTTCTTTATCTATATTCTTCTAGTAAATGGGAGGGATACCCCGATGCACATCAGGAGATAGGCACTTTTGATCGATCATTCCTTGACCACACAGTGAGCCCCCCTGGGTGCTCTGGGGAGGACCTTCCAAGGTGTTGGTAGTGACATTTCATGGAGTGCCATTACAATTGCTACTTCCATATACATTTTTTGGTAATGGAATGACACTATCTTGAGAATTAATTGATATATATTTGATGGCATCAACAACCCCAGCTTCTAGCAGAGTAAGATCATGTATGTGCTCTTCATTTTCTAGTTTTCTTTAGTGAGTTTAATTTTTTAGCGATATCTAGTGGGAATTGGGGATATCTACTGTTGGTAATGACTAACATATTTTGATCACTATTTTTTTTGAGTCCTTTGATTCTTCCAGGATACATCGACGAGTATATTCAATTTTTAAGGGATATATTCATTCCCTAGTGCAGCCAACTGGTTGGACCGGAATCCCCCAGTTGGAACATATATTGTTTCTTGATCCACCTGTCCATGTATCATGAGATATTGTTTTCAACACTCCTGGACAAAATTACAGATTCATAACTACTCGAGGGTGACTAAATCATTTGGTGAGTAAGTCATTCCATTCAAGTAAACTTGGTCATTGGCCTCGTTTCTCACCTTTGTCATCAATACAATGACATCATGTCTTATTTGAAAGATATAGTCTCAAATCAACATTTCATCTTACTTCTTTTCCAGGATTTGTTGAGATACATCTTTGGATGGAATGAGCATGATGACCCATTCCGATATTATAGTAAGAGTTTGTGCTTGCCCCGACCCCCATGGGTTGTGATACAATATTAGAAGTTCTCATGTATTAGGATAGAGCAATGAGTCTTCCCCATTTCTCTTCTATAGTTGCCACCATATTTGAATAATGGGGTTCATATTCAGGAGTGAGAATTTTAATCTGATTGCTTGCAGCTATATTCGTCTCACATGCTTTGTATGCATTTTCATGATTTTTACGCTGCTCATATTTGCTTTCTGCCCTATTTAGATGGAGGGAATGATATAAATCAGCATTTATTTGTTCCTGTGTATAGCTGGTAGCCATCCTATTTGGATGGAAGGCTTTAAATTCATCAATAGGTATTTTTTCCCGCATGTAGCAGGTTTCCACTCTATTTGTATGGTAGGATTGTAATTATTCAGTAGGTATTTGTGCCTGCGTGTAGCTGGTGGTAGCCCTATTTAGATTGCAGGCCTGTCGTGAATTAGTAGATATCTACATATTCCTGTATTTTTCTACCCAATCTGCATGGTGGGATCAACTATCATTAGTAGGAAAATGCGTGTTCTCTTATTGTGCCACCATATTTCTGTGGCAGGCTTGAGTGGAGGGGGTAGAGTCATGTGTCTTCTTATTGAATTCCACGACGTTAATGAGGCAAATTTTCTCCTAAGAAACTATGGTGATAGCATGGTCTTGATTATTTATTCTCCACCCTTGGTGGGAACCCCAAGGACCCAGGTATCCCAGACTTCAGCAGGTTCCCTTGGAATAAGGTGCTCTTCAGCATGAGGAGGCCTTGTCATTCGGTGTCGGTAACGACACTCTTTAGATGGGGCCCGTGAGTGGGACCCCTATGCAGTTGAGATGGAATTTTCAGAATATACACCATCTACCTCCATAAGATAAGGGTGGTATTCACTATCACGTTCTATGGAAAGGCTCTTGAAACAGTTTGAGATGATAACCAGGGCCACATCATGCTAGGGTGCTGACTGCGACTCCATAGGTGGCTGGCGAGTCTTTGTAGACAGGAGGGCAAACCTCATAGATTTATCCATTTGTAGACTACCATTTCGGTGGTACACATTTATCCGCATGCTAGATACCCAGTGTTGAAGACACTGGGTAGGAGAGGGGGTCCTTCTTGTCATTGGGACCCCCGTCAGTCTATGGGATTGCTGCTGCGTGTGTCTACATGTTTTTTCGGTATCTTATTTTGATCAAAGGATGCTCTGGGGGAACCTACAAAAAACATATATGATATACAGACCAAAAAACCCCATCAAAGTACCATTCCATTAAGCATATTCATATTTTACAATTCATCATGGCCCCTTCCGTCTTTTTTTATTGTGTGGTGAAGGGGATTAAGTGGGGTAAGGCCACCACCTGACTTAAGGATTCACATTAGGTTCACCATTTTTGTATTTCCTTCGAGGTGGCGCGTTTGGTGCATATAGGGGATAAAAAAATGGTCCGATGTGCAATATCATTTTGTGTCTGTTATCATTGGGGTAGAACACCACCTTATTTAAGGATTCACGTTGGGTTCACCATTTTAGTTCTTCCTCTTAGGTGGAACATTTTGGGCTATGAGGAAATGGTCTGTTGAGAATCATCCCCGACCACTTTTCATAGAGACGAGTCCTCGTAAAATTTGTCATTTCTTTTCATTCAACATTTTCGATGTGATTATCCTCTAAAAAAGGATTGGACTAACCTCATGGGGACTGGGCAATTTATCAATTCTGTATAGTGCAGGAGATTCCATAGTTAGATGGTCCTAGTAGGCTATTTCATGGGGCCATGCACTCATGTAATCAGTCCTCCTCAGATATAAATTCCTTGGATGGTCTCCAATAGGTTTATTCATGGAGCCAAAAATACCCAACGGCTCTGGTATCCATGATTCATGGACCTGATTTCCAAAGGAAGGTGCTCATCGGATGATGATTTGGCCAAAAACACTTAAGGAATCCATAGGTCAAGTGGATGGGATGTTTGGATCAGCACACCCTTTGGGGGGGGGACTATTTCCTATTCCAAGACACTATTATAGATTTAATTCATGTTCATATGTTTTTGAATCCATGGTTCATTCACAAAGAGAGTTTCCCTGGGCTACTCATGGTTTGCTGGATCACTGCCAGACTATATGGATTTGATGCCACGAAGGTGATGCTGATGTGGGCCATACAATAAGGCTCTTTGGAGTTTATCATCATCCAGGGGGGATGGAAGGTGACTTGAGGTTCGTATTAAACCCATAATATGGGTTTCTAATACATCCTTGAAAGAGGAATCAGAACCCATGTTGTTTGGATTTGATGGGGTTTATGCATGGAAACTACACATTTGGGGGGCATTATGGGTGAACCCTTTTGGATGGGCACACTTTTGAGCTAAAGCCTTGAAGAATGAATCCTACATATCCTTGTTTGTTCAGGAATTAGAGTTCTTGTAGTTCATAATTACTGGGGATTATGCATAGACGCTTCCCATTTGAGAGGACATGATTGGGTGAACCCTTTTTGATGACAACCCTTTTGAGCTGGAGCATTCCAGTATGCATCCTACATATCCTGGTTTGATCAAGAATTATAGTTCTCGTATATTAGAATTTTTTTAATGTTGTAACCATCACAAAACTCTATGCCCTTGTGATTCATGATCGTTGTGAGAAACAATAGGATGTGAGAGATCCAAACATCCAATTTTTTCCTCTCCTAATGGTGGATGAGAGAGAGACTACGGTGGAAGAGGCCGGGGTGATGGTGGGGGAGGGTACAGAACGATGAAAATTTTAATGTGAAATGATATTAAAGGTCATGGGTCTCAGACTTGGAAGATTGGGGTACATACCTTAGTGGTAGTGCATTAGTACACATTCTTAGAAGGGGAGGAGTTTCATCTTCATCAAAAGGGGAATCAAACACAACCCCTTTAAGTAATCACCATTCATCACTTAATATAAAAACAGATGATCACCACTAATCCCAAGAATAGGGAAGGTCATCGTGTCATCCCAGGGTTGGACTCTGGGTTACCATGGGAATGTAGACCCCTAGACATTTTTGAATCCAAAACTTTTGTGGGGAGAGCCTTTGTGATTCCTCTTACCATAAATATGTAGACTCAATATGGAACATTGATTCACCTAATGGTATTATCATATGGGTCTGGTGGCATTGGAGGAGGTTTTGAACTGATGCTGGGGGACGGTTCGTGGGGGAGTTATGGAGGAGTAGACGGTAATGGATGGGTGAGATTGGAACTAGAGGAAAGAATACCTAAAAAACCCAATTCCATGTAATGTATTCATATGAATGATTTGGGATGTTCTGCATAATGTAGTGGATTGGGGGTGGAGGGTCCATCTGCATACCGAAGTGGTACGTGAGCATGTGTATGGACCATCGCTCACCATAGTAGAATATGGCCTTGCATCCTGCTTTGGGTTTTATCCATGTAATGATTCAGTACATTGTGCCAAGTTAAATTTTCTTAGCGATACACTACGGGGAACATCAAATAGAAAGAGGGTCCAGGGGACCATCATTCACATGGATTTCATCCACATGATATATGTGGTTTGAGGTTTCACCATTTATGTTAGTTGTTCTTTTATTATTATTATGTTCCCCCATTTTATGCTTCATGTCTAGCTCTACTTATGGAGAGCGTGATTCGCAATTCAGGCATCACTACTAGTTCAAGACTAAATCTAGAATCTTATTTGAGTTCATTCATCAAACCTCTAGGTTCCCTTAATGTTTTTTTCATCCTTACTTTTTAAATTAATTCCTTTCTCCTTTTATAGATCATTTAGGAAACCATATCTATGGGCATGCAGCACTATTTGTGGAGGTCCATGATGTGATATCCCAAACTGTAGAAGACTCGGTCAACCGGGGTTTACAGCAGCTATAGTTTATGATCATGGTTTATATAACCCTACCGGTTTTCTTCACTAGTTAACCATTGTGTTCATAATACGATATGTGGATGGACTTCGTGAACATAATTCCTTATACGACATAGTTTGTGGTCCATCATGTTCATTGGCGATCACTCTGCGGGCCAGCACCTCGTAAGTCATTCAACATACTGATGGTTTTTTGATCAAGGTAGTCGAAAAATCCTTCCTAATTATGGTACACAGTCAACTTAAAATCCTTTTTAAACATGAATTCCTTCAAGTTTCATCCTAAATTTGTATCTCAATTTGAGTAAATTCACCTTATTAGACTTGTTGGAGTACTTTCATCCTTCTACAAAGTGACTGGAGGAGAATTTTATTCCCTTAGAAGAATTTTTAGGACCCTACATTAAATTATTACCATGTTACAAAAATTACATAACTATTTAGGTTCATATCATATGCATTGTGGATATTTAGTACTTGAGTCAAAAATGAACATGGTAAGATGTCAATAGTCACGTGATAATAAATTTATCATCCCCAGAATAATTTTATTTAAATAATAACACTTTTTATATATCTATTATACTTTTTTATTAATCCATTTATTTATGGAATAAAAATGAACAATGTTATATACATGGCGACTGTAGGCCGTACGTATGCAAGAGTAACATTTTCATTGATCAATATGAAAAAAGGAAATTATTATTTTATCTTTCCAAAAATTAACATAATTTTTTTATAATCATAATAATTATTTAAATATTCTTATATATATATATATATCATACATGTGATGTGGTGAATAAAAATGATTCATGTCACTTCGTGGGGGTGATAGTTCACATGTATCCACAAACGATGTTTTCATTTTACTGCACATGGAAAGTGAAAAAATAATTGACATATTATTCTCTAATAAGGTTACATATTTCATGAAAATAATATATAATCACTAATTCAATATTTATGACTATACTCGAGAGTCGTTAATGAAAAATGAACTATATCAAATAGCGAGATGATAGTCCACTAAACACACAAACCAAATGTTCATTTCCCATTTGACGAAATTTGAGATGGATTTTGGAGATAATATTAACATAATAACTTATTAGTATATTGAGTATACTAGTGTTATTATATCATCGTGGATAAATTAGATTTAAAGTAAGTGGAAGATGAAATAAAATCGAATCACTTAAATAAAAACAAATCCTTTTTGTCAGATTATCACCTTCTAAACACCTTAACTATAAGAAGGTTTTTGTAACAAATATAATGCCTTAAGAATGTACGAAAGTATTAAAGTAAGGGGATAGTAATATCATTGACGATCCAAATAGTTTTTGATGTTTAAGTAATACCGAAGAATAGTGCCTTTTATAGTAGAGTGTAGGGACATTATTCGTATTATTATATGTATTAACTAAATATAAATTAATTTTCTCTTCCAAATTAGATCATGTTTATTTAGTTTGAAGATACGATGAGGATGGGTCAAAATCCATTCATCCATGAAAAATAAAAAATGTTTTCGATATTTTTTAATCCTTACCATTATGTTGTAACTTTTTTAACTCTTACCATTTTATTAAGTAATGTACACATTGAGAGTTAAAATAATTACCATAACATGTAAAATGACCAATTAATGAGTCATTAATTACATTTATAGACTTAACTCAATATTTAGGCAAATAATTTATTTTTATAAATTTTATATCACTTAATTAAATATTTTATTTTTTAAAAATAGAATTATTTCAATTTAGACACTATTGATTAGTATAATGTTTTTAAAAAATCATAACAACCAGATTACATAAAAAAACTAGTTTAACTATTCAATAACTTGTATAAGTCATCCATAAAATTGGTAGATGGCCGCAAATATTTAAATTTAATTTTATATCTATATTATCAATATCATTTTACATAATCTTGTGTTAAGTCAGGAATTTAAATTCATTCTTCTTGATGATCTTATCTATTTTAGAGTCTTAGTGAATTAATTCATAAATATTAAATAACATTTCAAACATTACAAAATAGACATGTCTTATCTCTATAAATTTTTTCATAATATAAACATTTAAAATAAAAATTGATTTATTTTTCATGATAAATATATTCATAGCATTCATCTAGACTTCTTTCTTTCTCTTACCCATCCTTATACCCTTTGAAAAACATCTTAAAAACAAGTGATGAGAACAAAAATCATAATTAGGGGAATAAAAGCAAGAAATAAACGGTTAGTCCATGAATGTTTTAAACTCATGAAATTTTTTTCACAAAAACATACTTTTCACCCATAAAACATAAGTTCTTTAACATGCCTTATGAAATAACAAGACTCATGAGAAAATTCATAACAATCATAAATCATAAAGGTAACTTATGAAATTTATATCATTCTAATAGTGTAACCTTCAGAACTATATAGGGAGTAACCTACACGGTTACACTAGGAATACCCATCAGAGTATAATGCAAAAATATCATAGGAGAAAAATTATCATTTATCTAAGTATCATAACCAAATGAAATGGAGAGATATCATTGGCTCACCCACCCTTGTTTTATCAGGGAAACACTCATATACATAGGACATTACCAAGGACCGTAACATTATCAAAACACATAAAACAAGCATAAGAGAATAACAACACTTCCACTTTGCAATAAAAAATATCATTCAAGATATTGATATAATAAATTCGTTTTGAAAACCTTTTTCAATACCAAAACACCTAAAACGTGAAATGGTATTTATTTCTAGTATAGAAACATTAGGGATTATAGAGGAATCCAAATAAAAAATAATTCTTATAGTAGTGGACAAGTCATTGTCATCGTATATGTTAAAAAAAATTAATTTGTTTGTTTATCAAAACATTTTGTATAGAAATATTCCTTCTGAAATACTTTTAATGAAATTAATACTCAAAGGGATTTATTATAAATTGTATAAAAGAATGTGTTGTATAACATCAAAATATGCCTCAATGAAAGGATAATGAGGCATAGTCCCTTACAATGTGTCTGACCCATCACATACAAATATTTTATTACTAAATAGTAAACTTACGTTAATTTATAATTTCAAGAGAACCTTTTTAATGATTATTCCTTTAATAACACATATTACCATGTTCTAAAAAATACAGAATTATTTAATTTCAAATTGGATGCTTTGTCGATATTCTGTAAATAATTCAAAAATCAACTTGATATGTTGTTAATAGTCATGTGATCATAAATATATCTTATCCAAAATAATATTAATTAAATAATAATAACTTTTATACATATATTATAATATTAAATCAAACTATTTATTTATGTTATGAAAAATGAACAACAATATAATCCTGAAGATAGTAGACCATATATACGAATGGGTAACGTTTTCATCAAACTTTATAGAAATAAAATAATTATTATTTTATCATTCCATAAATTATTATAATATTCTTGACATCATAATAATAGTTTAAATATAATTATATATATATATCATATAAGTGATGTGGTGAATAAAAACGATACACATCGCTTCGTGGATGTGATAGTTCACACGTATGCACGAATGGTGTTATCATTTTTATGCGCATGGAAATTATGAAAATAATTCATATTGTATTCTATTATAACAATAAATATGTAATGAAAATAATATATAAACATTAATTACATCATTATGACCTATCTCGAGAGACATTAATTAAAATGAACTATATCGGTTTGCGAGGTGGTAGTTCATCATACACATAAAAAAATGTTCATTTTGCATTTGATGAAATTGGAGATGGATTAAGATGATGAAATTAACATAACAAAATATCATTATATTGAGGATACAAGAGTTATTAGTTCATCATTGTTGAATGAGATTTAATTTAACTGGAATAAGAGATTAAATTGAAACACTTATATAAAAACAATACATTTCCATTAGAAGATCACATTTCATAACACCTTAAACCCTAAAAGAAGGGTGTTATGACAAATATAAACATGAAATAATTTAAGGAGGCATTATAGGAATGGTTTTTGGGTATATTTGGGTAAAAAATTTAATTTATTAACTATAGGGAATATAGAAAAAGAGTGCCTTTAATAGGAGAGGTGAGAGGAACTCTTGGAATTATTCAATGTATTAACTTAATATAAATAAATTTTATAATATAAATTAGTCCAAGTTTATTTAGATCAAATATAGTATGAGTATTGGATGAAATACATTCATAAAATATAAAATATCTATGTTTTTTATATTTCTAATCTTTATCTTAATATTTTAACCTTTTAAGTCTTACCTTTTTATAAAGTAATTTACACTTTTAGAGTAAAAAATAATTACCATAAAATTCCAAGACACAAATTAATGAGTCACTAATGAAATATTTAGACATACATAATCTTGTTGTAAAAATATTTTTGTTTTATAAATTTTATATATTTTAATTATATATTTTATATTTTAAAATAAAAGTTATGTCAATTCTAACACTATTCAAAAATTTAATTCTTTTCAAAAAACATAAAAACATTATTCATTAAAAAAAACTATTTTATCTCCCCAATAACATAAATAACTCACCCATAATTATTTTATGACATCAAATATTTCCATTTTATTTATTTTCATGTCATTAATATCATTTATTTCATTCATTATTTAGTAAATCTATTACTCCATCACCATTGTTTCATAATCGAATTTAATTATTTATTTCCTAAAATATATAAATAAATTATAATGAAGTATATACTTTTTTTATATTTATAAGTACTATTTATAGTCAAAGAGGTCACATATATAACCTATCATTAAAATTGTTTTACTAATAAGAAAAAGGTTAATGAAATCATTGTTTTTATCTTAAATAAAATGTTATTTATTTCATAATCCAACCCAAGTGGATTCCAATAGAAAAACAAGAAGCCCAAATAATATTTTTGGAAGAAAAAAACCCATATAATAAGATTAAGAAATTTTTGTTTGTTGTTTTATATTATTATTCTATTATTTTTACCATTAATTATCCAATTAATCTTTAACCTTTGTAAACAAAATATTACAGATACTATTAACAAAAAAATATTTTGATCCTATAAGATCACCGTTTTCAAACTTATTAAAACCATCTATGCCTATTTTTTAAAATTTAATTCACATAAGGGAATAAAATTAATATAAAAATTAATCCCATTGATAAATTGATGAAACAAGTTTTTAAAGTAAAAATGATCAAATGTTCAGAATATTTTTATATCTAATTTAAAATTGAAATTAATTCAAATGAACTACATTGGTTAAACGATAAAAAAAATTTCATTATATTTTAAAACCAATTAAACTTATAATCTAACTATATGAAAATTTGGATGAAAAATCTGTTTTGAAGTAAACTATCATATGTTCACTATTCATTAAAGAATGAATATTACCAGAAATAGGAAACAAATTAAGTCAATGTAAATTTTTATACTAAAATTCTAAATAAGAATTATAATCCCTCATTGAAAATTTTAAAAGTATAATAAATTAGATTAAAAATTGGGTTGCTATCAATTGGAGGTGATACTAACTTTAAAAAATAGCAGATCTTTTTATGCATAAAATTGTATTTATTTATATTTTATGCCAGAAAATGTTTATTATAAAAAATTAAAATCATTTAACAAAATTGTGTTAAAATAATATTGTTATTTCTTTTCATTCCTTCCTATAAAACAATTAGGCAATAACTACCACATCAAAAAATAATATTAATAATTTATTTTTTTCATTATACCATAGTCTTGTTTGAAATGTTATATTTAAGGGAAACCAATCGTTTCGTGTAGGGTACGCTATCAGACAATGTTTACCTTTAATGTAAAATTATTATCAAATTCATAAATATTAATTTTTATGAAAAGGTATTATTCTAAAATTACCTGGGATTTTTCCACACCAACCATATTTTCAAGTTAACACCAAAAGACTATTTATCACTATTTCAACATCAACATTTACCCATTTAAATATCATCATTCATAATTTTATAAATAAATATTTTTGTATTTAAAATTCAATTAAAAAAATTTAATTTCATTATGTTTTCTATAATTTTCAATGAAATTTAATCAATTTCAAGGCATCATATTGTCTTTCATTCCAATCAAGGTTAATTGAAGAATGAAGTGGTCATAACATTGTATAATATCCATGATTTAAACTTATATGTTTAAATTATAGGTATAAAAAATGGAAACAAATTGTTACCACACATTCTGAGAACTAATACAGAATTTTATATATGTGGGATAATTCATAAATGACCCACCTCAAGTAAAAAATAATTAATAATCACAAATCACATACTGAATTAATCCCAATGAATCATGATCCCTAAATTAGATTACATAAACACAATATTAGGGTTTATGAGAAAGAGAATAAGAAATATAGAATGAAAAAGATATCTAAGTCCTCAGGAGGCTTAGAATTAAAAAAATCAATAACCCGGAATATATCTTTAATCTGACAAGAAATAATTTAGAGGTTCACTTGGAAGCTAAAATTTAGTGAATACACGAGGGATGTTAATGGAGGAAAATAAGGGGTTTCCAATGTTATCCCCTTATTTAAAAATTAGTGAAACATTTCACAGAATAATTTTATGATGTGGAACATACCTTTGAACAATAGGGGTTCATACCAACCCTCCCCATGGCCTATCCACATGTTTTCATGCCATGATATAAGGTTTCATTCCAAGAATGAAATCATGTATCTTTAGAACACCTATAGTTCCATATCAATCCTCTTGAACTCACTTCTGAAATATATAGTAACCAGCATTATCAAAAGATGAATCAATTAAACATTTATAGGTCAATATATAAACCAGAAAATTATTTAAAAAATATGAAGGGTGTTATAAATCCCTTTGGTACCAATCTAGAATTATAATTTTTGATTGTATAATCAATATCTATTTTTATTCCAAAAAACCAATTTTTTAGTATTTTTTATAGTATATTGGTTATAATAAAAAACTATTTTTCATTATTATAGAGTCAATTTTATCAGTTATAGATTCTTTATAATGATATTAATCAAAAATATAATTTGAGTTCCTTTTAGGGTTTTAGTATGATAAACTATATTGAATACAACTAAAATTAGTGAAATAATAATTTTTGTATACCTTCTATCAAGTAAAATTATAAATCAGATCTATATATATTAGGAATTGGAATTATTATTTTTCAATAAAACCCTTTGAAATTATTCTCTGTTATAGTTTATAATCAAACTGAATTTGTTTAGAATAAATTAAATTACTTAAGAGGTTAAGCTATTTTTATTAAATATAATATTTTTTTATTATACATATTTTCTAAAAATTATAAAACCATTATATTTCTCAAAAATGAATCTATAATCTTACATAACTCTTCATACCATAGAAATATTCATTCAATATAAATTGCACCTACTAACTCTCTCTTAGGTTCATTCTAATAAACTACATTAAAACACTATAGAACTTTTAAACACTATATTTTTAGTTTTCTATTCGTCCCCAATTTATATTGTGTAATAAATCTATATATTTTATTAATATTATTAAAAATATGGCACATAATAACCCAGGCCTCTCTTTAGTTTTCTTATGATAGGTTCATAAAAAATTTCATGAAATTAATTATTTTCATTAATGTTTTTTTCTTCTTTTTATGATATATTATTTTATATGCAATTTTCATTTAATGTAAACCCTTTTCGGTTAAAAATATTGAAGTTGTATAAAACCCACCATTTTTATAAGATATATAGATTTTGAAATTAAATCTAAATATGGGTTCAAACCATTTTTTTAAATGATGGATTTAACTGTTACATCATATTTAAAATTTAATAAATAAATTATGGAAAAATATATTAACTATCCCTAAATGTAAGAAACATGTTTTGTAAAACCTATGTTAATAATAACTTGAAGATGAAATATATATCTATAAAATGAATCTAGAATACTGGTTTATTATGAATTTTTTAATAGTTTACATGTTTGTAGTCTAATTTTTATGATTTATATTTCAGCATGATAATACAAAAAACAATTTCATATCATGATTTTTTTATAATATTATGTTTTAATTTATTATTCTATGAATAAAATTCCCAAAAAATAAATTAAAAGCACAGTATTTATAGTTTTTATTTTAAAAACCCTTATACAATTATCCCATATCCATAAGTACCCCTCCTTTGAACATAATATAGTTATTTACAAAAAATAAAAGTTTGAACTAATGATTAATTACAAATATCCTAGAAAATACGTTTCAATATATAGGACCTGATTATGATATTGGAACCCTAACATTGATGAAATGTCATAAAATTAAATTTTGAAAGGGTATTTTTATATGGTTTTATAAAAAGCATTTGAAGTTGATATATAGAAGGTCAAAGAGGATAAGAAATAAATTATCATTGATTATAATTAGTTTTCATCTATTAGGGATGGATGGACCATCATAATTAATGAAACTAATGGTTTTTGAATCATTTCCTTGACAACGTATTCAAAAACCATATAAACATATGTTGTTATATATTTTTTTTACACATCACATTAAACGATAAAATTAATACATTTTTATATTTTCAAACAATTTATTACGTTTTGTTCATAAATTTACGGGCTCTATTGTTATTATTTACTTATTTTATTTTTTGTATTATTACATTTTTCATCATGAATTAAATATGTTGTAATCATTATATATATAAATTTAAATTTCCTGAAAAATATTTAATAAATAAATTCAACAATAATATTTGATCATTTAAATTTTACTTACATAGATTATTAAAAAATAAAATGAATTTTCTTTAATATTTAATAAAAAAATTTAAATTTATTCAATGGAATTTATTATCATTTTAAGAAAAGTGTTGTCATGTATTATTTTAATTTATCTTTTATTTAAGTAGATTTTTTTAAAAAAAAAATAAATTATTGAATCTATAAAAAATTATATTATTATGATATTGTTTTATTATAACTATAAAATTATCCTAAAAAATTAATTCATTTAAAAATAATTTATAATTCAATTTATTGAAAAAGGATCATATAAATGTAATTATTTTTAAAATTTTCGCTAAAAAATTGCATCCAAAGATAAAAATTATATAAGAAATATAAATTATATTTTATTATACTCTATCATGAAACCAAATTAAAAAAAATTATTTTCAGACATAATATATATTTGTTATAATTAATTGGATAAAATTTAGCTTCAATAATAAATTGGAAAAAAGTTGTTCAATTTTAAATTGTATTTAATTTATCTTATAATTGTAGTGTGATGAACTTTTAATTTATATAACATCATTAAAGAGATGTTATACTAAATAATTAATGTTATTTTATAAAAATAATTCTCATCAATAATTAACTATTATTACATTTACTTGATAAAATAAGTTTTATCTAACATTATTTTCAATCCAAAATGTTTTTATTTTTTTAATGTGATCTATTTCTAATGGGGAGTGAAATAAATTTTAATTTTGAAAATATATTATTTGAAAAAAATTAAGTCATTAATTTTTTATATAAAATATTTTTCTTTTAATTAATGGGATAAAATTAATGAAATTTTGAAATAGTGTATTGTTATTTATTTTTTATAATTGGAAATATAAAAAACATATATATTGATATATTTTTTTAAAAAATGAAATTTATCCCTTGAACTATTTGAAATAAATTTACATATATTCATGTCACTTTAACAAATAAAATTATCCCATATATATCTTGAGATAAATTTCATTAATTATGATAAAAATATTAAAAATAAAAATAATATCACATATGAGATGAAATAAATTTGATATACAATGATGCCCCATTTAATAAATAAAATTTATCCAGTATAAAAAGGAATGAAATTTTTTTACTATCTAAAACATTTTGAAAAATTAATTTTGTTTAATGTACGAGTTGAGATAAATTTCATTTACTGTATTATTAAAATATATTAGATTCATTGCAACATTAAAATTTAAAATAATTTATTAAAATATAAAAAAATAACATATTTTAAATATATGTATCCTTGGTTGGGAATATAAAAATTCACAATTAATCATTAATGTGGAATTGGTTAATTGGTTGTTTTTCAATTCTTGTTTATTTAAAATGAAATTAATCTCACAAAAAATTGAGTGAACAATTTGATGTAAAATTATTTATATTTTATAAAATAAAATTAATCTCATGTGTGTGAGGAGATCAATATTAGCTATGATGACACAACTTTTATAAAATAAAATTTTCTCCTACATGGGATGTGGTGAATTTTATCTACCATGATATATATTTTAGAGAATTAATTTGATATCATGTATAAGATGGAATAAATTTCTTATTGAATAATACATTTGTAATAAAATGAAATATATCTCATATAGGAGATGAAATAAATTTTACAAACACCGATATAGCATAAAAAATGATATATATATCATGTATGAGATGAGATATATTTACTATATTATGATATCAATTTTAAAAAATGAAATTTACCTCATTCATGGTATGAATCAAATTTCACCTATTATTATATGTTTTTAAAAAATTAAATTTACACATTCATAAATGTGATAATTTTCATATATTCTGTATGTATTTTTAAAAAATAAATTAATCACAAGTATGTGGTGAAAGGAATTTTATATACAATGATGTATCTTTTATGTAGTTATATTTTTCTCTAGAATTAAATGATAAATATCTCATAAACAATTTTTTTAATAAAATGATATTTAACTCACATATGAGATTAAGTAAATTTCATGTACTACAATATATCTTATAAAAAATAAAATATTCATTATATAAACGACGTGATAAAGTTAATGTATAATGATATATATTTTATGTATTTAAATATATTTAATGTTTTGGGAAATATAAATTTCATATAAAATAATAATGTTTAAAAAAAAATTATCCCATGTATGAGATATGATATGTTTCAAAAATTATGTTACACATAATGAAAATTTAGTTTAACTTATATAAAAGAAGAAATTTAACTTATACATTCTTATGGAAAATTTTAATTTTGTAGATTATTTTTAATGTGATTTTAAAATAGAGAAGTCATAATATTTTAATATTATTATTTTATCAATAAATAAAATTAATCATTTTAAAAATGCAACATCTTGAACAAGTTTCCACACACAGGTGCCCTGAGCGAGTTAGTCACATGACCTCAGGAGTGACTCCCCCTACGTAAGAGATTGCCAACTAGCAGTGATGGTCTAATATCAATCACGATGAGTCCACTACCTCTTTATCAGAGTAGTACAATAGAAAAAATAAGTGGACAACTACCAAATAATATAACCATAACCAAAATGATACCAATATCAATTGATTAACTATGTGTAAAAATACAATACCAATTTAAAGTAGTAGATATACCATGACAGTGTACATGCCATGTGTCAATATAAAAAAAATCCAAATAATTAAATACACTGAAAACAACCAAGAGCATCCCAAAGAACATCGGGTCCCTCATCCATGCTCCATCCTGACTCAACAATCTAACAAAGGGACCTTTCCCATATCATTCCCTATAAACATGAAATCTATTCGGGTACCAATTTTAAAACCTGAGTAGGGTGTTGTTATAACTTAGTAGCCCATAACCAAATACATCTATAACAATATATTGTCAATAATAGTGAATGAAATTATATAATGATAAAAGTACATTATACAAATAAATAGTTATCACATTATCAACTATTATTTATTTATCCACATAAACCCCCAGGTTCCCATGGACACATAAACACGAATACTTTCTTCGTCCCATTTCAGAGTCTAGACAACCCATAAGGGATATCATATCTCAAAATTAAATTTTTTAAATTACTTTTCTCATTTCATATATCAAAATTCCATTTACAATTTTTCAACTAAATTCATATATTAGAATTCCATTGTTACCATTTTTCATCTCAAATATTATAACTGAATCCCATTCTTACTATTTAGTATCTGAATACATATCTCACAATACCATTGTTTCCAATTAGTATCTCAATTAATATCTCTAAATTAAATTGTTTCCATTCAGTATCTCAATTCATATATCCAAATTCAATTTCTACCCTTCAGTATATCAAATAGTTAATTAATTCAACAATTAATTAGTTAGCAAAACCATATAAATTAATTCAATGATTAATTATTCATCACAAAAAATTTAAAGTTCACGACAATATTTGTTAATTAATTCAAAAGTTAATTAAATCCAAATAAAAAATTTCAATATAAAAATAATTATTTCAAGAATTAATTTTTCCAATTCAAAAATTAATTATTCCAATTTATCAATTTCAATATAACAATAATTAAATCAACAATTAATTATTATAATTCAATAGTTCCAATATCCCTATATTTTATTCAACAACTAATTATTAGATTTCAATAATAACAACATCACCATAATTAATTCAAGAATTAATTATGTGAAATCAATAAATTTTATAATACCAACCATTCCCATTATGTAATTAATTAATTAATTAATTAAGTTCAAAAATATCAATATCGCCAGTTTCACAATCCCTTAATTAATAAATTAATGAAATTAATTATTTCAATTCAAGAAACCCAATTTATAATTAGTGAATAGAAATTCTAAAATTATATACACATTATTGAGATAAATACATTCATATTTAAATGATACACAACCTACCTCAGTTGGATGGATAACAATTGCCCGCAGAAAATACCCAATTTGTAGCAGATCAATCAAGAATGCAATAAAGATCAAGATATAGATCCATTACCAAGAATTAAAATAAAAAAATATAGATCCAACTATCCTTGATCTAGACCAATAAATAATAGAGGGAAAACATCCCTATTTTATATGTGTATATGAGTGGGAGAGGGAGGGTGATCCATACGAGATGAAAGGACATACCTAGGGTGGTGTAGATATTCTAAACAACATTTTATTTGCCAAAAACAAAGTTTGACATCCCTTGTAATTATTATAGAAGAATATAAATGGGGGGATTTTGTTATGTTTGAGTGATGGTTAATTTTTGGTTAAAATTGGGTTTTCATGAATTTAAAATCTAGTTTTTGGTGGAATTAAATTATTATGAGTAGTTTCTTATATAGGGGATCATGGTTTTCCAAATCCTGTTCAATTACCATTATCCTTTTCTGAAGGGTGCACTATATCATATAAGTGGGAACACAGTGTGACTCACCATGTTCTAGCTATGTGAATTTCCCCTATTTGGGTTTGTATGATTTGATGGGCTGAGCGCACAGTTTTGGAAAACCAAGCACAAACCTTGCACAACCCCTCATCCTTCCAATTTTCTCAAATTTTCACCCTAATGACCCCAATGTAATAAAACCAGAAAATAGTAATTTCAACGAAAAATAATATTTGAAACCACTCCCAATTCATCCCCCGAAAGGGTTGAGATATTTTAATCTCCCCATATTATAATACTTTATCCTAAAGATACACTACCTAGCATATCTATGGTTCTTAATAAAGAAGCATGGGCCACTGATCTTTAATTTTCGTATCTCTCTCTGAGTTTTCCTTTTTAACATGACTATATTTCCACAGAAAACATAGTATCAGCAAAATCAATCCGCATAAAAATTCCTCACTGTAATCCAACTAACGTATCAAATTCTCTTTCAAGGAAGCATTTATTTGAAGCTAAAAAATATGAATAGAGATCACTTAGTGGGGTTTGAAGTGATGCGGGTGATGTTTTGACACATTAAAAACACCATTCATATCATTGTATCTCTATAGATGATTCAATCGGTACGCCACCTGCCCAATTCTCTACACAACCAAAAATGGTCTATTAAACATGCAAATATATTTCCCTATCTCTATATCCTATGGTGGACCATCCTAGGTAACACACAAAGTAAAACATGATCACACTCTGAAAATTATCGGTTTTGTTGACATCTATCATCATATGACTTCTTTATACTATTATTTGTATCCATCTGCCTTCGAATTAGATACACCTTCTTTGACATCTCTTGCATAAGACTATGTCCCAAGAACTCAAACTCAGATAATTACATAAAGCATAGAGGATATCTGCATCACCTACCACAAAGATCCAGGTTTGGATCAATCTATATATTTTCATGATAATTTTTATTTTAGGAAAATTCCATAAGTCGTAGACGTTTCTTTAAAAGCACACCGATGTATTTAAAACATTATCGAAACATATCCTTAAGCACCAATATCACACACACTGACTTCCCATCTATCTATGGGTGTAAATTTATACCAAATAAAAAGTATTTACCATGTGTCTTCTACAATCCCTATGAAAAGTGTGAAGTAATACACAATTAACTTCATGACACAAAAATATGTGGCACCCGGTGCAGACTGACTACCTTGTGATTGTATGGAATGTGATACTATTTTTCAGATGATCCACATTCACCCAAATAACGTCATTCATGTGTGGTATCCTTGAGAGACCTTGAAAAATTACTTGGTAATATCAACCCTCTTATTTTACAAAATAGGTAACGAATTTAGAAAACATCTACATTTTTTATGCTCTATCCTCAACTATTGACATGTGTATCATCATGTTATGAACCCTACTATGTCATTTTTCATGCCTAGCCGCCCAAAATATCATTATAGGTCATGGAACATTTTGTTAACACCTATATGTACTTCCCACATCATGTCCTGATATTCATACATCATATCATCCCATATACTCATAAGCACAACAAACATATTCTTAAAATAGAAGATCTAATCCTAAAATGTGGTCTAATTAGTGTGTGAATCCCCACCCTAATGTGTTTCCCTTAAGGTAAATCATTTTGGATTCTTATACCACATATCCATGATCCCATTAAAATCCATAGACTCCCTTAATACTGATATGAGATTCATCTACTCTAGACTCTCCCAAACAAAAACATGCATATAAGCGAGTAACTTCATCATCCTCCACTAAACACTAGACTTCTGAACTACCTGAGTGTGATATTTCATTCATAATGTGTCATAAAATTGTTTTTATTCCCAGGTGTAAATTTTAAATCAAAATAAAATGACATCATATAATCAAACCATCCCCACTTTTGAAAATTCAAATCTCAATTTGAATTTATACACGTTAAGATATTATGATCAATATAAACTATAAAATATTTACCCAATAGATAATGTCTCCAACAATTTAGATCATAAACCACTGATTATAACTCGAGTTCATGAATAAGGAAGTTCCACTCATATAGCTTCCACTAATGAGACCCATACACCAAAAATCGATCTCCATATATCAACATCGTTCTGAGTCTGATCCAAGATGTTTTAGAAAACACATTGTACTGATCTCCAGGATCAGTTTGGATCAATATTGGTGATGTAGTCAAATGATTACTAAACTATCAAAAATAATTCTCACACTATTCTAATAATTTAATATTTCTTATTTTCATCATAAAGACCGAATGTGAATCTTAAAATTAGAAAAACTTCTTGATGAAAAGTAGGTAAAATTATAGTAATCCAAGAAATATATAAAAATAAAAAACTTTCTAGGATGGTAGCCAGGAAACAACTGTAGGAACCATCAATGTGTCCAATGACACACTTTAATCAAAATTTATTTTACCTAAGAATGTAAATAATCCATCCAAATTTGACACTTATATATCTTGGCATATAGATGATGATCTGTCAATGTACCGAGGATTATGTCATGATTTCTAGAATTATTTCCATGAGTCTTGTAGTACATCATGATGTCATCCACCAAAAATAACACATAATGAAATAAAGATGAGTGGAATAATATGTTCATCAAGGAAATTAGAATTATTAGTGCATTTGTGATACCAAACAACATAAAAGAACGCATATAGTCCATAAATGATTTTAAAATAAGTATTCAATATATATTAATTTTAAATTATCAAATGATGATAAGTTTATATCATGTTAATATTTTAGAAAAAAAATTCCCTCACCACTCGTCATATAAATCATCAATAGTAATAAGAGGACACTGGTTCTTCACTATCATCTGGTTTGATTTCCATTAATCGACACACATGTAGAGATTCCCTTCACCCTTCTTAGAAAAAAATACTAGATAACCCAAATGTGATATTCTCAAATATATAAATCCTTTATCCTCCGACTATTCCAGTGGAGACTAAACCTTATGACACATTGAAAGCACTATTCAGTACAGAGGAATGAAAACTCGATCAACAACCAATATGATGTCCATAGTAGATTGAATATCTGTCGAGGATGAAATCTTATAAAATTATTTAGGAAACATATCATGAAGTTGTTCCACTATATGTAGAAAAACATGTTTTTCTCTGACCCCTGTTTTGTTGAAAGAGTCTTGAAAGCAGGTCAGTATGCTCCACCAGTTTCTAATGAACATTGACTACTTGACCCACATTGATATCCTACTCTCCATGGTGAATATAATAGCCACACTTAAGAGATTTGAATGCCAGTATTCTTGGGTAAAAATCAATGTGGTCATAGTATTATACTAACTAGTCTATACACATAATTATTTAAATTCAAGATATGTTAATGATGTAAATATCCCATAAAAACGATAATCCCCAACCTCTAGAGAAAAAACCATTCATAGACATAAATCTCATGACCTTACACCCAACGTTGTGTATTTTATCATAACTTCATAGAATAATTCAACCATCAGACCCAAAACAGTAACATGTTATGTATAAATAACAGAATGATAAGCACCCAAATTGAATAAAAAACTAGATAATGTAGAAGATATAACAACATTACCTCTAACTGTCAATGTTATAACCTCATTATCCACCAATGTAGGCTAAAATACTTAAAACTGCTCTACCCCAATTCCATATGATGCATTATATGACCCGTGAGTTACACCACACTCCTAGTATGGGTGCTCTTACCTAGAAGTACTGTGTCCATTCCCTATGTAACCATGACTAGTAAAACTACAAGAGATTGCTTGATATGATGTAGAGGACCCCCTTACAACACCCTGATTATTCCTATATGAACCAACACTTCCCATATATAATAGGTTACTATTAAAGTTCTATAGATTTCCCATCATACCAAAATATCAACACTCTACTAGTTATTAGAGACAATGTATATGATAATTGACTAACTTAACACACTAGTGGAAATGAACAATGGAATGATTGTGAGTTACCAATCCATCCCCCTGACCACACTTTTTACTATCTCCAACATAATAATATCATATTGAAAGCTTCAACCCTCAGAATTCATACCTCTAAATCATCATGTAGTAACCATCTGTCCTAGACTAAAAGGATCCTTTAGGGTCCTATTATCTATGACAGCTTGATCCAGCACCTCAGCTAGCTTTTTTATTGAGTAGAGGTTAACATGGGACAAAATTTCATATTTATGTCCATATTTGGAATTCCTTTCATTGATGTAGAAAATAACTAAAGATATTCAATGTGTATATCAAATTCTATCATATACATACTCTCGTGTTTCAACCTCATGAACCCGTCTTCTCTCTACTACCTTAACTTCTTTGCGTAGAAGTACTCTAGAAAAATCTCTAAGGATTAATTCAAGAACATACTATAATCAATTCCTGTACGAGCCTAAATACCACAATAGTGCATTGGTGATCCTCATTGAATATAAAAATCCAACTTAACCCTCTTCTTCATAGGAGTCTTAAAATGGACATGTATTATCCTGATAGACTAAATACAAAACTACGGACCTTCATGTCCACCCTCTTTGGTGAAATTCAGAGAGTGTTATAAATGTGAATCCCATGAAAGGTAAGACATACTATTTACCACATTTTCTGTGTGCCTCTCTATAAACCGCATGAATCAAGAAATGTTTTCACAAAACTACCCTCCTTCTACCTCGCCTAGTACTATTGGTGACCTGGGTTCCCTTGTAGATAGATCAACTCCAGCTAAATAATCATACCATCCTCTCAAAAATCATCATCATGGATGAATAAATCTATAATTTCAAACACCCATATTAGGACACATAACACCAATTTATCATGTTTATGTAATATGAAATCATAAAAAGGAACAACAAGTCATTTCCATAAACCCCACCACAAAATAAAAACTGAGGATCTTTCACTAAATTAAACCATACAATATCTAGGTCATGGTTAATAAATGGTAAACACATTATCATTATTAAATTTCTCATTAGACACCCATTTATTCACATCATGTATCACTTACCATTTCAAAAAAAATCATAGTATGATGCATTTTCGTTTCAATTTCACATGAAATGAAAATGAATTCATGTTTAAAAACATACCCATATCTTGTTTTCCCGTGTATTCTTATAAAGGATATATGTCCTAATCATCCTTAGTTTATAAAATGATGCATGCTTACTCAATTATCATACCTTACTAGGCCACATGTCAAATGTCAAAAAATATCTGAATAAATAATCACATCACACAACAAGTGTATCACACATGGTGAAATATCATTAAATTGTAACAAAAAATACAAATAACCAAAATCACACCCATGAAACATGGGTTGTCCCACATACAATGGTCAGTTTTTCCCTTTCATGAGAATATAAACATGGAACAGATCTTCCTAGTCTACTCAGTAAATTTTTCAAATAGAAATACAATTGAAAATAAAATAAATAATGGCTCTAATACGACTTTGTGACATCCTGACCCATGTACAAGATGCTGGTTCCCTGAGCAGGTCAGTAACATGACCTTGGATGCGCCTTCCAATATGATAGTGGATGCGAACTAGTAGAAAGGGGATAATATATATGCTGGGGAGACTATACCCTTTTTACCATATTAATACACCAGGGGAAAATTGTAACGACCCGAGAAAACCATGTTTTGAGTTTTGAAAAGTTTGTTTTACAATGTCACCCGTTAAGTGAACAAACAAACATCTTATAAGATGATAATAATAAAATGCAACAAATGAATGAAAGCTCCGTTTATTCATATAAGTAACATCTCTGCTACAAATCCCACTGACTGAACAAGAAGATAAACTAACCAAAAATACCATCTAAGAACCCGATTACAATAATGTGGAGACCGCTTAAAACCACCAAGAGCCCAAGAATGCGGTAGGGGTTTCTGGCATCCATCAGAATGAACATGAGGATGGCCGAAGCCACTGAAACCATGCTGAGAACCAAGTGAATCACACAAACCATCTCTTCTTCTCTCCTTCAGTCACCTGGAGTGAGGGACACCCCGAGACCAGACCCTTTATAAGCACACCAATCCGACCGTTGAACCCAAACAACTATAAATATGAACGTTGGATTCTCCTATCCTCTATGTTTTGTTTTTGACCATTGGAAATAAGAATGGATTACCCCTGAAAGGTTCGGAATATTATTTATGAAATTTTATCTAATTTTTAAAGAATGACATAAATGTTAATTTAATTAATTTATTTCGTATTTTCCCAAAAATGTGAATTATGTTTTATGAAAATTAATATTATTATTCACTACACTTATTTTCTTAATTTGAGCAATTTAAATTTTATGGTGTAATTATATTAAATCTGATGAGTTTTTATTTTGCCTAAAGATCTGCTAACCCTTGAGTTATATATATATATATTACATCAAATCAAATGATTCTTTTTCTCTAAATTAAAGGGCTAATGTTAATGCAAATGTTTATAACTTGGATAAACAGTTTTGGAAACTATGTCAAACTATGATTTCTTTTACTTATGTGTTTTCTGGTGATGATATTTATATCAACGCACTCTTATGTGTGATTGAATGTAGTTTAATTAATATTAATCTTTAATTAAGAAAAAAAATTAAGGTAATTAGCTAATAAAGGAAATTAAAACATGTATATATATATGAATTGTTTTGATTAACAAATTTTTTTAATCGTTGATCTTCATAATATTAAGTAATTAGTAATTATGGTTTAAAATAATAATATTGATAATATAATAAGGTTAATAAAAATTATTGATGTTTTAAGAATAAAAAATATATATATACCTATATATATATAGTAACACGTTTTGATTGAATCAATATATAATTTTTATTAACCAATGATTTTTATTAAAATAATCAAAGTTGGTTTAATAATTGAATTCATTAATAATAAAAACAATGATTTAATAAATTAATAAGGATATTTTTTTAAAACTTGCTGAAACCGTTTTTTATAAATGCTATATCACACCTGGGCCGTCTGATCTTACTCCCCCTGATCGCAGCCGTCCATCCTTTTTAATGCCATGCGAATTCCAGGCCGTCCGATCATCTTCGGGTAATCCTAGCCATCCACTTTTTCTCGGATTCTTCTCCTTCCTCACGTTCCATGGCTTCGTCTTCCTCGCGTCGCCGAACCAGTAGAGCTTAGGGTGCCTCGTTTTCTCCTCTAGGCCGATGAGTGGACCTGTGTTGCTCCCTCCGTTCCACGAGTCGGCACTGACTTTCCTCGGATGTTGGGGTCGACGAATCCATGTAGAGCCAGTTTCTTTTTCCCTGTGTTTTTAAAACACCAGTTGCACCAAAGGGCCAGAGACGTTTGCACTCGGCTTCCTTGATCCTTCTGACCAACAGACCTCGTCGCTGAATCGTTTCATCTCCTCCTCTCCGAGTTAAGGTAAGGGAGAAGTTTTGTTGTGGTTCCTATTTGAGTTTCGATTTTTATATATATACATATATATTTGTTATGTATATATGTATACATCCTGTGTTTATACAACCAGATTCACTTGCCTCGTTTGTATCTTCCTCTCCTCCTCTCCGAACAAGGTAAGGGGAATGTTTTATTTTTGTCTATTTTTGTTTGAGTTTCAGACTATATAAATATATATACATGTTATATGTGTATACATTTTCTGTATGTATGAACCTGGTGCAAACCCAGATCTTGTGGATCTCCCTCTCAGCCTGGAGAACCGAATAGGAGTAAGGGGGAATCCTCTCCTTCGTTTCTTACTTTTTCTATAAGCTTTGCAAAGTTATATAATCATGTTGTATAATTGCGTATAAGAATATACAGGACCATATAAACCTGTTTATACCCGTTCTACCTATTCCTAGGACCGAACCAGAGAAGGGGAGGTCTTCTTGTCACCCACTCTAGTGAATATGCACGAATATATGTATGTATATATACCTCATGCGTATGTGTGTACATATATATATTTTTATTCATACATATATATAAGATGATACATGCATATGTACACCCTTATTCCACATGTTTATAACCCTAAATTTATTTTCAACTATAAAAAATGGAGTTGTCGAATGATTTCATGAACATGTAAATCATGCAATTATATGGAGCATAAAGATGTATATGAACATGTAGTCATATAGGTGGACATGTACATCAATGTGCATAAGGGATGAATTGGGCTCTTTTGTTTTGTACAATATAACATGATAATTTATTTACTCAAAAGCATGTTATCTCAAGAAAAGTATCCAAAAACCAATTATATACATTTTTATATGTATGATGAAGTTTAAAGGTTAGTTTGTTATCAAAATAGTTATTTCTTTTGAAATTTTTTACATATCATCATTCTTGATAAAGTAGGATTTTGGTTTTTAGAGAAAATGGAAAGAATTCCTTAAACTTTTATATACATGAATTCATGTATTTGTACACATCGACCATGTTGCATGCAAGATTGATTTTATGTCAATAAGGGTCTTATGAAAGTTAAGTTCATTTCTTTCATATATAAAGGAACCCCACTCGGTTTTCCAACCATTAATTTTGCTTAATGTATAACTTGGGAAATGATTTTTGCGTATGGTTTATTGTGGTAAACCTATGCATATGTACAGGTATATATAACTTCATGATGTCTTCAATTACATGTTTTTTATGGTGCTTGCAAACATTATAGAGAAAAGGGGTCACGTTTTTTAAAGTGCTAATAAAAGAGTTTTTACACAATTATGTACATGTTTTTCCCAAGATGGACTTGATTTTGCCCATTGTATCCCTAACTGCATGTATATTTACCCAGTTTTAATTAAACACCCACAATATCCATTTATCAGCATATGTGTAAGTTATGAACGACCATGTTTTAATTGGGTATTATGATGTTATGGAATGTTATGTGTTTGTATTTATTTCTTTAAAACCCATGTTTCAATTGTTAAGATAATTTCTTGGGTGTACAGATTTTAGCATGCATGTCCCAGTTTATTTATGATTGAACTGTCTTATTGTTATGATTATGTAAGTGGAAAAAGGGGGTTGATTAATAATGTATGAAACCCTATGAATGAAAGACCATGTCAAGATATGTGAGGGATGTATAGGACTTAAATGTGACGGTTGCACCTAGAATTATATAGCGTAATATCAAAGATGTGACGGGTCCGCCCGGAATTATACAGCTCTCCAATGCATTGGGTAAAGAAAGATTCTCATGAGACGTGATGTGCGACGTTCTTGGTAGTTAGCCTTGGCTTGTGCTACCATGGAAACGGGATTGGCAGTGAGCCTTGACCCGTTAAGTATGTTATACGGTCTTGACGAAAGGTCTTGACAAAGTCCAGTATTATACATTCCCTCTGCATGTGATGATAATTGGTCAACCAGGGGTTAGTTCAACTAATAGGACAACCCCTAGTTCAAAACACCCATGACTATGAAAATGTAATTTATGTGTCAAGAACTGTTTTTAATGTGGTAAATTGTTAGAAGAACTGTATATTCTCATGAACCATGTTATGAACGTTTTCCCTATTTAGTCACAGAATTATTTTAAGAATTTAAGTAACCCTGTTTGAATATTATGCATTTTCTATTCTTCATGTGTTGCGATCTCTGATCATGTTTACTTTAAAGCTTATTCCAAGTATGTACTTCTCTGTGCAAGTGGTTTTCAAAAATGTTGGTTTTTATGAAAAGAAAATGTTTCGTTTTTAGCAAAGTGTTTTTATTCTCTTCAAAAGGACTGCTTTGAGAAAGATTTTTCTTAAAACGTTTTTTTAAAAACCCTTACTGGGCATATTTGCTCACCCTACATTTTTGTTTAAAATTTTTCAGGCATGGTTGGTACTAATGATGTTTATCAGAAGCAGCTGGTTTCTAAGAATCCTGAGTCTCGCGATCTTCTATAGTAATGGGACATGATATCTTATTTGTAAATGATGTAATTAAACATTAAGTATATCATGTCTCATTAGGCACCCTGGGTTTGGGGGTCGCTATAGTTGGTATCAGAGGATGGGTTCAGGAAACTCTGGAAAACCAGGTGGTATAAATGTATTGTGATGACTAACTAAGTAAAAATTTTATAACATATAGATGGTTGATGAAAATGTACCTACCGACGTACTGTCACTTCCCACTGAGGCTCTAGAGAACATTGTATCTCTAGCTAGCCGTGAGAACTTTCTGAATTATACCCGAATTCGCATGAAGTGTAAGCACCTGTATGACGTGTCAAACTCCCCTTGGGTGCTTAGTCTTCACCGGGGATTGGGGATGGATTATCTCCTAATGATGATGACCCAATTTCCCTCTTATTCACGTCAGGGGAAAGTATCAAGAAGGACTCTTCCGAGTGTTCACAACTGGTGTGGAATTTGCCACGATGCTTGATAACCATTTTCAAGAAGCTGCTGCTACCGGAGACCTCCGAGTGGCTTACCTGTGACAGATTTTGCACTACGACTTCTGGGGCCAGTTAATGGACTTTGGAGTGTTGGAAGATGAGTCCACCCATTTGTCTCTTAGGCAAGAGGTGTATACCGATGTTTTCCAACTCCATACCCCTCACGCTAAACTCAGGAGGCGTCATAAATGTTCTCATGTGTTTAGTCCTATCTGTTTAGCCTGTGTGTGGTTTGAAGAGTTAGAGAGTTTTGCCACACTTTGTGGTGTACATCTAGTAAACTCAGGCTTTTCCATGTAAACTTTTGCATAAATGGAAGTTTCATGTTTCCTTTCATGTCTCTACCTTATCAATGTTGTTAAGAGTTTCCTTTCGGTGTTTTTTTCAGATGGCTGGTCAAACGAAATTTTCATCACTACCCGATGATTTAGTAGAGGTCATCTTGATCAGGGAATGCACGGTGGATTATCCATCCTTTCTCCACCTACGAGGGTCCTTCCAGCGATTGCTCGATCTAGCAAACTGTCCTGAGATTCTTTGGTTATGTCAAGAGGATGATCGTGTTTTTCACCTCATCGCCACTGCTCAACTCCCCTGCTACAGATGAAGGGGATGATACTTTGAAGGTATCTTCCAGTGTTTTACTCTGGCACAGAACTTTTCTGTCAGATCGTGCTTCCTCGTAGCTTCTTAGAATGGCCACCTGTGTGCGGCCTATATGTACCAGGTCTTGAATCTCTGTATCCTAAACTACAGCATTCCTCTCGACTACCTCGAGCGTGATGTGGCCCGAAGAGTTATCACGGAGTTTATCTACTCAGATGTTTCTGAGATTTTCACCGCACAAGCCTCCCGTTGGAAGCCTGTGTGTAGTATGCATGAGCAGGAGTTCAAGACGTACTGTTCGAAGTGTATTTGGTCTAGGGAAACGGAAGAGCTATGTGCCAACTTTGGTATCCCGTTAACCGAGCTAGATCCACTGTTTCGGTAATGTTGCACATGTGGAGTTTCAGATTTTATTTTTATGATAGAATTGCGAGGGAACAATTCTTTGAAGGGGGAAGTAATGTAACGACCTGAGAAAACCATGTTTTGATTTTTGACAAGTTTGTTTTACAATGTCACCCATTAAGTGAACAAACAAACATCTTATAAGATGATAATAATAAAATGCATCAAATGAATGAATTCTCCTTTTATTCATATAAGTAACATCTCGGCTACAACTCCCACTGACCGAACAAGATGATAAAATAACCAAAAATCCCAACTAAGAACCTGATTACAATAATGGGGAGACCGCTTAAAACCACCAAATGCCCAAGAATGCGGTAGGGGTTTCTGGCATCCATCATAGAGAACATGAGGATGGCCGAAGCCACTGCGACCATGATGAGCACCAAGGGAATCACACAAACCATATCTTCTTCTCTCCTTCAGTCACCTAGAGTGAGGGACACCCCGAGACGAGACGCTTTATAAGCACACCAATCCGACCGTTGAACCCAAACAGCTATAAATATGACCGTTGGATTCTCATATCCTCTATGTTTTGTTTTTGACCATTGGAAATAAGAATGGATTACCCTTGAAAGGTTCAGAAGATTAATTATGAAATTTTATCTAATTTTTAAAGAATGAAATCAATGACAATTTAATTAATTTATTTCTGGTTTTCACAAAAATCTGAATTATGTTTTATGAAAATTAATATTATTATTCACTACACTTATTTTAATAATTTTAGCAATTAAAATTTTATGTTTTAATTATATTAAAGCTAATGGGTTTTTATTTTTCCTAAATATGTGCTAACCCTTGAGTTATATATATATATATTGCATCAAATTAAATGATTCTTTTTCTCTAAATTAAAGGGCTAATGTTAATTCAAATGTTTATAACTTGCATAAAAAGTTTTGGAAACTATGTCAAAATATGATTTCTTTTACTTATGTGTTTCGTGGTGATAATATTTATATCAACACACTGTTATGTGTGATTGAATGTAGTTTAATTAATATTAATCTTTAATTAAGAAAAAAATTATGGTAATTAGCTAATAAAGGAAATTAAAACATGTATATATATATGAAATGTTTTGATTAACCAATGTTTTTAATCTTTGATCTCTATAATATTAAGTAATTAGTAATTATGGTTTAAAATAATAATGGTGATAATATAATAAGGTTAGTAAAAATTATTGATGTTTTAAGAATAAAATATTTATATATACCTATATCTATATAGTAACACGTTTTTATTGAATCAATATATAATTTTTATTGACCAATTATTTTTATTAAAATAATAAAAGTTGGATTAATAATTGAATTCTTTAATAATAAAAACAATGATTTAATAAATTAATTGGGATATTTTTTTAAAACTTGCTAAAACCGTGATTTATAAATGCCACATCACCCCTGGGCCGTTCGATCTTCCTCCCATCGATCGCAGCCGTCCATCCTTTTTAATGCCGCACCAATTCCAGGTCGTCCGATCATCTTCGGCTAATCCCGGCCATCCACTTTTTCTCGGCTTCTTCTCCATCCTCGCGTTCTGCATCTTCGTCTTCCTCGCGTCGTCGAACCAGTAGTGCTTAGGGTGCCTCGTTTTCTCCTCTAGGCGGGTGAGTGGACCCGTGCTGCTCCCTCCTTTCCAAGAGTCGGCACCGACTCGCCTCGGATGCCGGGGTCGACGACTCCATGTAGAGGCAGTTTCTTCTTCTCTATTTTTTTAAAACCCCAGTTTCACCAAAGGGCCGAAGATGTTTTCACTCGGCTTCCATGATCCTTCCGACCACCAGACCTCGTCGCTGAAGCATTTCATCTCTTCCTCTCCGAGCTAAGGTAAGGGAGAAGTTTTGTTGTGGTTCATGTTTGAGTTTCGGTTTTTATATATATACATATATATGTGTTATGTATATATGTATACATCCTGTGTTTATACAACCAGATTCACTTGCCTCGTTTGTATCTTCCTCTCCTCCTCTCCAAACAAGGTAAGGGGAATGTTTTATTTTTTTCTAGTTTTGTTTGAGTTTCAGTGTATATAAATATATATAGAAGTTATATGTGTATACATATTCGTTATGTATGAACCTGGTGCAAACCCAGATCTTGTGGATCTCCCTCTCAGCCTGGAGAACCTATTAAGAGTAAGGGGGAATCCTCTCCTTCATTTCTTACTGTTTCTATAAACTTTTCAAAGTTATATAATCATGTTGTACAATTGTGTATAAGAATATACAGGACCATATAAACCTGTTTATACCGTTCTACCTATTCCTAGGACCAAACCAGAGAAGGGGAGGTCTTCTTGTCACCCACTCCAGTGAATATACACGAATATATATATGTATATATACCTCATGCATATGTGTGTACATATATATATTTGTATTTGTACATATATATAAGATGATACATGCATATGTACACCCTTCTTCCACATGTTTATAACCCTAAATTTCTTTTCACCTATAAAAAATGGAGTTGTCGAATGATTTCATGAACATGTAAATTGTGAAATTATATGGAGCATAAATAAGTATATGAACATGTAGTCATATAGGTTCACATGTACATCAATGTGTATAAGGGATGAATTGGGCACTTTTGTTTTGTACAATATAACATGATAATTTATTTACTCAAAAGCATGTTATCTCAAGAAAAGTATCCAAACACCAATTATATACATTTTCATATGTATGATAAAGTTTAAAGGTTAGTTTGTTATCAAAAGAGTTTTTTCTTTTGAAATTTTTTACATATCATCATTCTTGATAAATCAGGATTTTGGTTTTTAGAGAAAATGGAATGAATTCCTTAAACTTTTATATACATGAATTCATGTATTTGTACACATCGACCATGTAGCATGCAAGATTGATTTTATGCCAATAAGGGTCTTATGAAAGTTAAGTTCATTTCTTTCATATATAAAGGAACCCCACTCGGTTTGCCAAACATTAATTTTGCTTAATGTATAACTTGGGAAATTCTTTTTGGGTATGGTTTATTGTGGCAAACCCATACATATGTACATGTATATATATCTTCATGTTGTCTTCAATTACAAGTTTTTTATGGTGCTTGCAAACTTTATAAAGAAAAGGGTTCTTGTTGTTTAAAGTGATAATAAAAGAGTTTTGACACAATTATGTACATGGTTTCCCAAGATGGACTTGATTTCGCCCATTGTATCCCTAACTGCATGTATATTTACCCAGTTTTAATTAAACACCCACAATATCCATTTATCAGCATATGTGTAAGTTATGAATGACCAGGTTTTAATTGGGTATTATAATGTTATGGAATGTTATGTGTTTGTGTTTATTTCCTTAAAACCCATGTTTCAATTGTTAAGATAATTTCTTGGGTTTATGGATTTTAGCATGCATGTCCCAGTTTATTTATGATTGAATTGTATTCATGTTTTGATTATGTATGTGGAAAAAAGGGGGTTGATTAAGAATGTATGAAACCCTATGAATGAAAGACCATGTCATGAAATGTGATGGATGTATAGGACTTAAATGTGACGGGTTTGCCCGAAATTATATAGCGCAATATGAAAGATGTGATGGGTGCGGCCGGAATTATACAGCGCTCCAATGCATTGGGTAAAGTAAGAGTCTCATTAGACGTGATGTGCGATGGTCTTGGTAGTTAGCCTTGGCTTGTGCTACCATGGAAACGAGATTGGCAGTGAGCCTTGAACCATTATGTATGTTATAAGGTCTTGAGGAAAGGTCTTGACAAAGTCCAGTATTATACATTCCCTCTGTATGTGATGTTAATTGGTCAACTAGGGGTTAGTTCAACTAAAAGGAGAACCCCTAGTTGAAAACTCCCATGACTATGAAAATGTAATTTATGTGTCAAGAACTGTTTTTCATGTGTTAAATTGTTAGAAGAACTGTATATTCTCATGAACGGTGTTATGAATGTTTTCCCTGTTTAGTCACAGAATTATTTTTAGAATTTAAGTAACCTTGTTTGAATATTATGCATTGTCTATTCTTCATGTATTGCACTCTCTGATCATGTTTACATTAAAGCTTATTCCAAGTACGTACTTCTCTGTGCACGTGGTTTTCAAAAATGTTGGTTTTCATGAAAAGAAAATGGTTTGTTTTTTAGCAAAGTGTTTTTATTCACATCAAAAGGACTTCTTTAAGAAAGTGTTTTCTTAAAAAGTTTTTTTAAAACCCCTTACTGGGCATATTTTCTCCCCCAACATTTTTGTTTAAAATTTTTTAGCCATGGTTGGTACTAATGAAGTTTATCATAAGTAGCTGGTTTCCCATAATCATGAGCCTCACGATCTTCTGTAGTAATGGGACATGATATCTTATTTTTAAATGATGTAATGAAATGTTAATTATATCATGTCTCATTAGGAACCCTGGGTTTGGTGGTCTCTACAAAAATAAATTGGCAATAACCAAATAACATAACCACAACTATAATTATACAAATATCACATGATGACCATAGAAGAAAAATACATTACCAAACTAAAGTAGAAGATTTTCGATTCCAAATTATATGTCAAGTGTCAAAATAAAAAATAATCAAAATAAATAATGTGACTAAAAAATTTATAGAGCATCCTGAAGCACGTACGGTTCCATCACTGATGCTCCATCCCGACTCATCCATAAAATATAGGTCCCTTTCTCTTAAAGTTTTTCACAATCATGATATATATTCGGGTACCGATCATGAATCCTATTTAGTGAGTGAGTAAAAATTAGTAGGACAACTCCCACAACATCTTAAACAACATGCAGTCAATAAATGTGTATAGAGTTTCATAAATAAATAATTAAAATGCATAAATAAATTGTTATCACATTGTCAACTATCCCTTATTTAAACACACAAACCCCACATCATTCTATGGACACCCGAAGCTAAATACCTACATTGGCCCATTTCAGAGTCTGAACTAATCCCAAGGGATAAAATATATCATAATCACAGAGTTACCATTATTTATCTCAATTCATATCCATGAATTCCATTTTATCCATTATTTAGCTCAATTTATTTCTTATAATTATATTATTACAATTGTCCATATCTATCCATATTTCTGAATTCCATTATCATCATTCATTATCTAAATATATCTTAATTCCATTGATATCATTATATATGTAAATTGTTATCTATGAATTCCATTGTTTCTTTTCAGTATCTTAAGTAATATTTCTGATTTCCACACCTACCATTCAATATATCAATTCAGAAATTAATTCTGTAATAATTAATCACCCAACTATATTAATTAATTCACAAATTAATTAACTATGTCACCAATTTCAGGAACACTACAATCTCTGTTAATTTACTAACCGATTAATTAAATCTAATTCCATAATTTCAATAAATTAAAAATTATTTGAAAAAATAATTTTTCAATTCAACAATTTTAGTATAAGAATAATTAATTGAACAATTAGTTTTTCAAATTCCAAAATTTTAATATAAAAATAAGTATTTCAACAAATAATTATTCTGATTGAACAATCCCAATATCCCACAATTAATTCAACAATCAATTATTCCATTTCATAATATCAATATCATCATAATTAATTTAATAATTAATTATTCTATATAAATTAATTTCACAATCCCAACCATTATGATTAATTAACTCAAAAGTTAACGAATCATGTTCAAAAATTCTAAATATACCTTATTTCAAAATCCCTATATTCCTTAATTGATGAAATTAATTAATTCAATTCTAGAAAAAAATTATCTAATAATCTAGTAGAAATTCTATAATTACATACACATAAATTAAATCAAGACTTGGGGATTCACATAGTAGACCACCTACCACAATTTATTTGCAATTGATCGCTATTAGAAAGTCCCCAATTGTAAGCAGATCAGTCCCGAATTAGATGAATAGCATGGTCTAAATATGAATCGTAGATTAAAGATAAAATGAATCGAGATCTATCAAACATTGATCTATATCTAGAAACAATTGGAGATACATACCCCTATTTTAACAGGTGAGTGGAGTGTATGAGAGATTGAGAGGTATCTAAATAGGAAGAAAGGGCATATCTAGGGTGGTACTGATATTCAATCCACCATTATATTCACAAAGAATAATGTTTTGGAGACATATTAATTCACTAAGGATACCAAAAAAGGGGTATTGGGTTATTTCTGAGTTAGGATTGATTTCGTGTTAAAATGGGGGTTTAATGAATTTTAAATTTAATATTTTTGTTAATTAATATCACGTGCATGGTTTTCTGGGTAGGCGCACATGGTTTTCCAAATAGTGAATCTTTTCCATGATCTTATTATGGGGGGATGGGGTGCATGGTTTCTCCTAATAGGGTTCATGGATTGACTTACCATGTTCCAAATCAATAAATATCATCTGTTTGGGTTCTCACAACTTGTTGATCTAGGTGTACAGTTTTGGAAAACCATTCCATGACCATGCACAACCCCCCTCCTTCCAATTTTCTATAATTTTCACCCAAATAAACCATAGTTTAATCCCAAAGTAAATATTAAAAAAACAAGGAAAAAGAATTTCTGAAATTGAGCCAAATATATCAAGGAAAATGGTCAAGATATTACATAAAAAGGGTTTATTTATAAATGTATTTAATTATTTTATTATCAATAACAATTATATGATCTATTTTTATCAATTACAAGTTATTGTGAAAACTTCTAGCTAGAATTTTTATTTTAATAAAAATATATTACACATCATATTTTATTATAATGTTTTTATATTTTATCTGCGAATGTTTATATTTGTTGACGATAAAATTTTAAATATACAATTAGATTTAATATAAATATAAAACTATAGAATTCAAATATAATAATATTATGAATATCATTTTTTGCACCACATAAATTTTAATGTTTAAAATTTATGCAGCATTTGAGTTAAAATTTAATTTTAATGTAAAAAAATATTCTATTTATAATAATATATTTTAAAAAATTATTCTGATAGTCTAATTATATATTTTTATTATTAGATATATGTGTTAAAAATATATTTTTTGTGAATTTTTATGTGAATATAAACAAATCTCCAAAAAAGGTGCAATTAAAATTATGGAGGGGTAAATGATGAACTTTTAATTTGATAAATATAAAATTAAGTATTTTTTTAAATGTGGGGTTGTATGAAGGTGCCTATGTTGGATAGAGAGATCCAACTTACATTTATGAGGGGGAGAGATGTATAATATAGAAGATATAGAGTTGTATGTAATTTATTTAGAGAGTGAAATAAAATATTCTATTTTTGTGTGTGTCATGAACAAACCCAAATCAACCATCCTCCTAGGAAATTACTCATGTTTGTAAAAATGACCAAAGTACATTCTTGACCCCCAGGACATGGTGATAATCACCCAAGCATCGACAAAAATATTTGGGAATGATTTCATCCATATCTAAGAAACAACTGACATGGAATATATGTACAAGTTATGAGAAAATAACTAATAAACTATTCCATAACAGATCCAAACAACAGTAGAGATACATCAAGGGATAAACAAGACATTTGAATCTTACATAAATTTGAAGTGAAACTCCATGTAATCAATAATTATGATAGCAAATTATTATCACATGTTGAAAATATACCACCTTCCCCCAAAACACACCCATGAATGGATAACCATGAAACCCAAAACCATAGGAAAAAACATTCCCTTTCCTACATCAGATAAACCAGCATCTATACACTACAGAGATTGTGTTACAGGTTTGTGAAAAATAAGCCTCGTAGGACCCCATCGAGTGTTATGTAGCAGTACTTTTTAGATAAATCAAGGTATTATCAAACATAATTAAGACATATAGAAATAAGGAATTATTAAATTTATATTAAAATCATGTAAATTTTCATTTTCACAAGTAACAAAGCCATCACATAAAAAGTATTTTTTAAAAACATTAATCATACCATTTTTTGATTTATCAAAGAATGAATAAAAATCCATATACGAGCCAAGTACAATTTGTGTCACCCATAGGATAATATAGGTGTGGGTAATCTTGGTTTCTTCTATAGTGATCAATCATTACTAGTGTGACATATCGCCGACATGATGATCAATTGAATATGGGAATTCAATAATGTATAATTCACCTCTACGATCTCATGTAATCATGTCCTCAGTGTTATGAAATATGTAGCAAAGCCATTCCTCAACATATAAACCCCTAATAAACCACAAATATTTCTAAATACCAAAACCAAGCCTACATTACCAAATCCTTCATCTGAGGTACATTTCAAAACATTTTAAAATGCTTCACCACAAGTCATGGAACAATTTCATAAAAAAAATTATATCAAAATAACCATCCTTGTAAGTCCAATTTCAATAAGAAAATATACTTTTATTATAATAATCCATACATTATCACTTTTCAATTGATAAAAATTTTATATAAAAATCCATTACACACACGATTTTATACCAGATATAGAACCAATAACCATTTAGAAAAAAAAAATTAGAAACCAATGAGAATGTGTAGTTCATTACAAAAATAATTCATATGTAACCACCTACCTTAAAAATTATAATTTATAAAGAGAAGAATTTGATCCATGAACCAAATGTAATGGGATAATAATGGGAACACTAGTGGAGTACCGAAACACCAATTCACCCATCAATTAAATAATACTTGGTGAAAACATGGTTGGTAAAGAATAGAGAGATTACATACATTGTTAGACATGATATCCATATGATGGAAAAGTATGATCTCACATTTGTATCCAAACACAAAAAAAATTATAAACAATGATAGAAACAACATACATTCAATAGATCAGATAAAAACATTATAAATCTACATCTAATCAAAGGGTATTATTAGATACCGAAGAAAATGGATCAAACATACCAATTTGAACATAACAAATTGATCCTAGAAAAATGTGTCAATAAGATACGATCGATAGAGCCAATGACACCAAATAAAAGCCTCACAAAGTTCCATGGTAGAATTAATGTAAAAAAATTATAATTAAGTGGTCAATTGTAATATTTTCTGGAAGAATTATTTTCATCATTAATTAATAGCTATTACCGTTTCTTGATAAAATAAATTTTTTCTAAAATTACATTCAATCTATAATTTTTTATTATTTAACTAAAATTTGTCCCTCATGGGGGTCGAAAAAAATTAGGTTTCAAAATATAATATTATAAAAAACATTAATTTTTTATTTTTTTTAATAACATCTCTTTTAATTAATGGGATAAAACTAATGGGATAGTAAAATAGTGTAGTGTTATTAATTCAATGAATTTGGTTATATAATATCTTATATTTTCATATATATATTTTTTAATAAAAAAGAAATTAATCCCATGTTGGATGTGAGAGAAATTTACCAATATTCATGTAAAATTAAAAACACATAATCTTATTTATATCATGTGATAAATTTCATTAAAAATGATATAACATTAAAAAATGTATATTTTCTCATCCCTAAAAGCAGTTTAATTTCATGCTCTGTGATTTAGTTTCTTTAATATGATATGTATATCACATATTAAATGAAGTAGATTTTTTATACAATTATCCACCAATGAGTAAATAAAACTTACCCCATATACTAAATGAGAATAGATTCATTACCATATAATTCTCATTTGAAAATGTAAATTAATTTTTGGTATAAAATGGGATAATTTCATTTAATTTGTAATAAAAAATATTTTATTTCATTGCAAATAGTACAAGATAAAAAATTATAAATTTTTTTTATGAAATCAACTATAGAATGTAGATGTATCCTTGGTTGGGATTAATGAATTTTCCAATTTCACATCATTTTAGAATTTATTGATCGTTCGAATTTATTTTCTATGTTATTTAAAATGAAATGTATCTCATCAAACAGATGAAAAAAATTTAATGTAAAATGATTCATATTTTATAAATTTAAATTTATTCTATGTGTGAGATTAGATAAATATCACTTAATACTACACCTAATTTTTAAAATAAAACTATTATCAAATGTGGGATAAGTAAATTTTATTTTACATTATATATTGTTGGAAAATCATTCTTATATCATGTACTAGATGAGTGAATCTTCATATTGAATAATGAAATTGTTATAAAATGAAGTTTATAGTAATGAGAAGATGGAATAAATTTAACTAACAATGATATATCTAGTAAAAAATGTAATGTATCTAACATGCGAGAAGAGATAAATATCAACTATTATGATATATATTAAAAAATTAAATTTATCTCATATATGGGTTTAGATGAATGTATCTTATCATTATAAGATTTTTAAGAAATAAAAATAACAGATTCATGAGATATGATAGTTTTCTTGTACTATGATACGTATTCGGAAAAATAAATTTTTCACTTTTATGAGTTGAGTTGAGTACTATATACAATGATTTATCTTTTATAATGTGACATTTTTTAATAAAATCAGATGATAAGAATTTCATAAATATTATATTTTTTAAAAATGAAATTTATCTAATATATGAGAGGAAGTATATTTAATTAACAATGGTAAATCTAAAAAAGTTAATTAGACATCATATGAGAGATGCAATAAATTTAATTTATAATGATATATAGTTAATGAAATTAAATTTATTTCATGTTTATGATGAGATAAATTTCATAAACAATAATATTGTTTAAACTTATGCCATGTATGAGATGCAATGTATTTCATATATTATGTTATATCTAATAAAAATAAAATTTATCTCATATATAAGATAAAATTTAGCTAAAATTTTCGTAAGGTAAATTCATATTTTGTATAAAATTTTGAGAGTGATTTTAAAATATCAATGTTATATTATTTTATCCAAAAATTAAATTTATCATTTTTAAAAAGATTCATATTTATTTCTAAATATATTTATTTTTTTATAATAATAAATTATTGAATTGAATTATCTTATTAACAAGTGGTTGTGAAAATTTTCAGTTATAATAGAATTTTGTCAATAGAAATTAAATTATATATAATATATTCTTTTTATTTTTTCATAACTTATACATGAAATTAATTCTTTATTCATTGTGTAATTCTAAATTTATAATTAGTTAAAAAATAAATTTAAAACCAGATAATGATTAAATTAAATTCATCTAAAATGATAATATTTTCATATATTATGTAAATTTTAATCTATAAATTTTATTTGGTGGTTGAGTAAGAATTTAATTTTTATCAACAAATAATTATAATTTTTTTAATAAAATGTTTTCCTAAATTTTTAGATTATATTATTTAAATTTTTTATTTTTAGATAAGAGAGTTAATATTTTCGTTTTTATGATGTGTTAGGAGAATCCAAGAATATATGTCAAAATACATAGTGTAACTAAAGTAATAGTGGGATAAACTATGAATTTTTAATTTTATAATTATAAAATTGAATAAATTTTCTAATTTTTATATTTTATTAGGGGGATATGTATGTTAAAGAGTTACAGAGTACATTTATAAGGGAAACAGATATGTATAACATAAAAGGAGAGAGATTTTTACTGAAATTACATAGGGAGGGAATGGTAAAATGTTGTTTGTATTTTGTTTCATGAACCATCCGAGATCCCTAATCCATCAAGGAAGTTGATCCGGTCCATGATTATCCTTAAAGGGTTTTCTTGATCCACATGAGCTAGTCTATAGCATATATGTGTCGAGAAAAACCATTGAGAATGATTTCTGCAGAACATGAGATGAAAAAGGCATGAAATATATGTAGAAGGGATTTAAAAAAGAATAATAATTTATGCTAAAGACCGAGACCAACATTAATAGTGATACATCTAGGGCTATGCATGCAAATAACATTATTGAAAAAAATGAATTGATGCTATATATTCTAAAAAATGATTTCAACTACTCTTTATGATATGTGGAATATTTCCGACCATCTTTATACAAGACACCCATGTATTTCTAACAATTAATCCCACAACCTCCTTAAAACACATTTCCCATTCCTACATCATATAAAACAATCTTTATCCACAGAAGAGGTTGTGTGAAGGGTTTGGAATGAATAAGCCCAGTAAGACCTTTTTTACTATTCCATAATTAGTCTTTGTTAGATAAATCCATGTATTATGAAACAAAAAAAAAAATGATTTTATTTTTTCCAAAATTATTTATATTTTCCATTTTCACTTGTTAGAAAACAACTACGGACAAAATAATTTCAATGAAATTTAAACAATTTTTTTTTTCATTTATCAAAGCATGAATCCAAATTTATTTCACTGCCTTGTAAAATAGGATTGTACCCCTAAGATAGCATAAGTCTGGGTAATCTATATTTCTTATATAGTAATAAATCATGGCTAGTGAGACCTATACCTAATATGATGGCTAAATGAGGAGAGTAATTTACCAATGGACAATTCACTTTAAGTATGTCATGTAAATAAGTCTATAGTGTGCTTAAATAGGTGTAAAAGGAAAACCTTGATGTGTGAACCCCCAAATAAATAATTGAAAATTCTAAATAACAATCCCACACCTATGTTCCCATGGATCTAATGTGCAGTTCATGTCAAAAGATTTCATATGTTATCCTCAAAATTCAATTAAAAATTTAAAAATTATCTTTATATTATCAAAACCATGATTAAAAATTTCATTTCTATAAACAAAACATCGATGATTAAAAATCATCCTTACATTATCAATTTTTAGTGGAAACCCCATTTTATATCTTAATATATTACACATATATTTTTTAAATCAATGACCACACAAATTACTATTTAGAAACCAATGAGCTTGTGCAGTTCATTAAAAAATTATATAATAAGAAAATAAATACCTTAACCCATTTTCAACATAATTAGAATAATTGGATCCATTAACCAAAAGGAAATGGATCAAATTAGTATACAATAAGAGGCCCTAAACATCAATTCCCGCTACATAGAAATTACATTTATTGACAAAATGGTGTATATGGAATAAATTAGATCACATACCTAGTCGAAAATGAGATATACACCATGAAAAAAATAAGTTAAGAATTATGGTAGATAAACACAAAATAGATCATTGATAAAAAATAAGGAAACATCATAAAATATATAAATCATATAAAAAAATAAATCTACTTTTATTCTAAGAGAATAAGGAGAAAGAGAAGAAAATTGATCAAACATTCCAATCTTAACACAACGAGTTGATCCACGATCATAGGGACATTCAGAGATGATTGAGGAATCCATGAAATCCCAAGAGAAGCATATCTAAGAGTCTTGGCGGAATTAGGGATATAAAATCAGTGTTATGTGGTAAATAGTATGATTTAGTGGACCAAAAATTTACATTATAATTTTATATTTATTACATTTACATGATAAAATTAATTTTATCTCATAGTATTTTTAATTAATCTATATTTTACATTTTTAAATTATTTTATCGCACACAGTAGGTGAAATAAATTTTATCTTTGAAAAATTAATATTTGAAAAATAAATAGAGGTAGAATTTTTTATATGAAACATATCTATTTTTATTAAGCTGATAAAATTAAGGGGATAATAAAATATTGTTTTTTATTTATTTTATACAATCATTCATATAAATATCATATATATTGATATATGATTTCAAAAAATTTAATTTATCAAATGCATAATGTGAAATAAATATACATAATTTCATGTCACTTCAATGAACAAAATTTATCGAATGTATATAATGATTTTAATTTCATTGAAAATTATAATTGTTTTTTTTAAAGTAAATTTCCCATTTACGAAAAGAATTAAATATCATGTATACTAATATAAATTTTATAAAATGAAATTTATATAATATATGATATATAAAAAATTAGATATACATCGATGAACCATTAAAAAAATAAAATTTACGACAATAACAAATTTAAAATTTTCATTACTCTTATATATTTGGAAAAATTAAATTTTCATTGTGTATGATTTGTGATATATTTAATTTAATATGTTATAAAAAATATTAGATTCTACTGCACCATTAGAAGCTAAATTTATAGAAAAAAATATTAAAAAAATCATCAATCCAATTTTTATGTATTTTTTATTGGGATTAGAAACAATTAAAATTCACCATCAATGATGAATTTAATGATATATTTTTTCATTTTGTTGTGTATTTGAAATTAAATTTATCTCAATAATATTATGAGATAAATATCATATAAAATTATTAAAATATTATGAAATAAAATTTATCTAATGTTGGAGATGAGATAAATATTTGCAAAAAAAGAAAAAAAATTTATAAAATAAAAATTTTCTCATACATCATATGAAACAAATTTTATCTACCACAATACATATTTTATAAAACTAATTTGATATCAAGTATTAAATGAGTAAAATTTCATAACGAATTAAACCTTTTTTATAAAATAAATTTTATCTCATATAAGAGATATAATAAATTTTACCAATAACGTTATATCTTTAAAAAAATGAAATATATATGACTTGTTAGATGATATAAATATCACATAGTATTCCATATATTTGAAAAACCTAAAATTCATTTCATGTGTTATATGAGATAAATTTCAACTATTATTACATTTTTATAAGTGATAATATTTAATAATTTATAAGATCTGATAATTTTCATGCACTATATTATGTTTTAAAAAAAAATAAATTTATCACATATATGAGGTGAGATAAGCTACATATACAATGATGATTATTTTATTAAGTGATATTTCTATCCATAATGCAATGATAAAAATATCATAATCATTTATTTATTTTAATGAAATGAAATTTATCTCACATATGAGATAAAATTAATTTTGTCTACATTGATATATATATATATATATAAATCAAATTTACCTCATATACAATAATTTTTTATTTATAATGATATATACTTAATGAAGTTATATTTATTTAGTGTTATTGATTAGTTAAATTGTGAATAAAATTAATTTTGTTTATGAATTTATCACATTCATGAGATTAAATATGTTTCCTATAATTTGTTACATCTATTAAAAATAAAATATATCAATTATATGAGAAGTAATTTAACATAAATTGTTTTGAGGTAAATTTCAATTTTGTATAATATTGTTAAAGTGATTTTAAAATAGAGTTTTTAACTTATTTAAATAAATTTATTTTATTAATAAAAAAATATATATCATTTTTAGAAGCATAGATATGTATTTAATTTTTTCTTATCTTTTAGATTTAGATTATATATTTTTTTCATTAATAGCTTGTTTTGAAAATTTTCAATTTTGAAAAACAAATTCACACTAAATCAAATTAAATATCATTAATTATTTTAAAAAAATGTCTCATTTTATATAGGAAATTTTTAATTATTTATGGAAAAATTTTATATTTATAATGATTTATAAAATAAATATAAAACTAAATACTTTTAAAATATCATTATTCTAAAATTATTTTTAATTTTTAATATAAATAATATTTTAATATATAATCTTTATATGTTGGTTGAGTTAAAATTTAATCTTTATCAGGGGTGATGAATTTTTTTCATAATATATTTATTGAAATTATTAGGTTATTTGATATATATTTTATATTATTATTTATGTGGGTTAATATTTTAGATTTCTAAATTTTAATGAGTATAAATACAATTTTCAAAAAAATGGTGTAATTAAATTAATGTAGGGATATATGAGGACTTTTATTTATTAAAATATAAAATCGAATAAGGTTTTTAAATGGGAGGTTGTGTTATGGGGTTATTCATGGAGATAGATCCAAAGTAAATTTATTAGGTAAAGAGAGTGGTATATTTTATATAAAGAGTGATTATTGTAATAGATTTAATTTGAATGGGAATGGTAGCATGGTCACTGTATTTGGTGTCAAGAACCGACCTAGATCACCCACCCACCCATGAAATTGATCGTGTTGGGAAGGTATAATATAGATTGGTGCTTCCACAGAATCTCTCTCAAGTTCATGATGTGTTCCATTTATCTCTCCTGTGGAAGAAGATACCCAATCCTTTACATGTACTATGCTCATATGACATGCCACTAGAGAAAGAACATTCTTATGAAGAAAAACCGATAGAGATTCTAAATCACTGCCAAAAAGTTTAACTAAGAAAGACCACTTGCTTGATTATTGTTTTATGGAAGAACCAAAAATTTGAAGAAGTTACATGGAAACATGAGGATATGATGATCAAGAGGAATCCTCATCTATCTGTTACCGAATGACGAATTTCGAATGCATAATTTTGTTTAAGGGGGGCTAGAATGTAACACCCTGATGTTTTTATGAAATTTTTTCATTAATTTTTATTATTCTTCTGTACATTGATTTTCACAAAATTAATATTTTAAATGAGTCATGAGAAGACATTATTATAAAATCATCATTATATAATAGTCATCTAGTTAGAGGGAATAATTATAACTAACAATTTAAATGCATTATGAATTCCCTGGCTATAAATTATTTTTGAAAAATAAAAATCAATTAGGTAATTTTATTTTTTAGGGAATTAATTTTGGTAATGATATTAATGAGAAATATATGTGTTATATGACTATTTTTTTATATTCATCCAATGGATATTTTGGTCAAAGGGTATGAATAAAATCCTATTTGATATATAAAAACCTATTTTTGAAAACGTACATTTAAACCATTTTAATGGAGAAACCATTTTAAATTATTATTTTGACACATTAATATTTTTTATATGAAAAAATAAACATTTTATTTTGAATTGGGATATAAAAATTTACATTGCCAAAATTTCAGATTTTTTAGAAAACTTTCATGTTTTGATAAATAGTACAAATACACAATATTTTAATTAAAACAAATCATTTCATCGAGAAAACTTAAATAGTAAAATATAATATTGAATTGTTCTCAATTATAAATATAATATATGTTTCTCATTGAATATAATGTATGTCATTATAATTAATTTAACATTGAATTCATATGTTATAATATTTCAATATTTTGTAATGTTTTATCTTTTAAAACCCATTGTCTCATTTCAACAACGATATTAATTTTAAATTAATTAATGCACCATTTTTGTTTTGAGTTTTTAATATTGGATTCCAAATCATTAATAAGAGGTTCCCAATTATCTTAAAATACAACTTTTTTCTGGGCATTATGAATAGGTACTATAGTAATTATTTTAATTACCATGGTAAAAGGTAAAAAGGGTAATTAAGGGTAAAAAAATATTATAAACTCACCTTAAAATCGGTAAAAATCCTATTGGATTACTAAATTGGACCCTTTTTATCTATTTCTATATATTTAATCACATTATGAACCCTTACCTATGAATATTATATGAATATATTAAAAACTAATGTATGTGAAAAAATGTCACAATGTCATTTTATATAAGTATATTAATTTTATTATATGGATAAAATAGAAATAATATCAACAATAGATAGTCTCTAGGACCATAATAGAATTAAATACAAGATAAAGAAAATTTATAAATTTTATAGATTAAATAATTAACATTAATGATTAAATAATAGTGATGTAAAAATTATTTTTTTAATATAAATGTCAAATAAATGATTTTAAAAATTTTAAAATAAATATCATATTAACTTATTAATATGATCCATGAATTTTATAGGTTAATAGGACAGGTTAGGTGTTTATTGATTTTTTTTTGGAATTTATCTCATTGTGTATTTTTTTTAAAGTAAAATAACTGAATATTGTAAAAAATGTCAATATTGATACTTTATGAAACTAACATTTTATTAAATTTTATAAATATCATAAAAATAATTAAGAATTATCTAGTCATAATTATAATATATAAAATATCATAAAATATTCATTTATGTTCAATTGGAACCATATAAGTAAATATTTCAAACCATTAAATATTTAGAATGTTATTACCACAATTAAAATTAAATAGAATTAGTAATTATCAATTAAAAAGATATGGTTTGAAATACGAAAATAAATTGTACAAAATTTATTTTTTTATTATATTAAAACCCAATGTCATCTCATATTTTAAATTGTCACATTTTGGAGGGTTTTTTCAAGAGTTTGATTTTATTGTAAATTATTATTTATGGAATTTCCAAAAGTGTGCCTCACATCAATTATAAAAGGGAACCTCCTCCAGCACCTGTTCACATCATTTTGTGGCTTAAATATCTTCCATAACCTACCATTTTCCTTCTAAAGTTCCCTATTTTCATTCTATATGTTTTTTTCATATTCAATGACCAACTCTTTTGCTCTAAGATGAGATTTAGAGGAGGCACATAGAAGATGTTGTAATATCATTTACTGATTCTTTAAAACCTTTTTCTTATTCTACATCCACTTCATAAGTTGTTCTGCTATAATGTAATAAAATCAGTATCACACATATACTAATATGTTATTATAAATATTAAACAACTATAGTCTACCTTCTTCCCATCCAATAAAAATGAAATCATCAGGTGTGCGTACGTACGACTTATCGTCTCCACTTAGTGGTGTAATATTGTTTCACCAAAAACTTATTTGGACTGGTATAATGTTAGAAATAATATATATATAATTATTATAACATGGTATTTATTATTAAATATTATTCACCATCCTTTACAAACCATTCTTCAATTTTGGGAATAACAACATCGCTCGTGCATATGTACGACCTACAGTCTCCACGAAGTGATGGGATTGATTCAACACGATCTTCATTAAAACATGATTATATACTGGAATTTAATGAATAAATATCATATATATTATACTAATATAATTATTTAGATGATAAATCTATAACCTAAAGAGATGAATAATAACCTTTTTTGACAAAACATGCATAAGGACATAATGCAGTTCATACATGAATAATGAGTAACAATAAAATGTTTCTAACAAACATATGAAAATATGATAAAACATGTTACCATAAAAATGATTATCATTCTGGAATAAATCATTAAAATTATTTAAATCATTATAAAGGAGGTTCAGATACATACAAAACATATCAAACTAAATGTAAGAGATAATTTTTCAATCTCTTTATCTTCCAAGATTGTTTATAAGTAAGTGTTTTATGGGGTATTTTTGTCATCCAAATCCTTGTTTCCTAATTATATAACATTATTTATATTATTATTCTATTTTTTAATGTTAATTTTACCCATTGGAAATTTTTTATTAAATGTTATGAAAGGAGTCTTTCTGTCATTTTCTATACAATGTACTTTTTGACTTTTTTAGCAATAGTTTGAGAAGAATGTTTTTTTAAATTTGTATGACATGAACATATTATTACTCTTTCAAAATACCTTATTTACTTTAATCGTACCCTAATATATTAAATTCTATTTTCAAATAAAATTATTTCTTCTAAAACTGTGTGGAATTTGGAGGAAGGAGCATATTTTTGAAAAAGAAAGGATATTTTCCTCAGGAATTTATATGAACTATTTTTACAAAATTATTTTTTATCTAAGATGAAACCCTTTAATAAGAGTAATATTTTAATCCCTATTTTTACTATTATTTTATTGTGCTTATGAAGGAATTTTATTTATGAAATTCATTTTTTTATTTCAATTATGCTGGAATAATGCTTAAGAAACCCATTTTCTTTCAATGGGTATGGTATGGTGAATTTTTTTTATGTTTTTGTGGCACACGTTAGAATATATTAATTATGAGAGGGTTAGAACCTATATCACTCTCTATAAATAATTGGGTAATTATTTATATCTAATAAGATAGGCATGACTGGAATGACCAGTAAATCTGGTTCAGAAATACAGGACTAGAATGAGGAGTGATCTCAGTTTATTATTGAACGTTTTCCATTATGATGTGCTCGAAAATGTGTGTTGACTCATATGAAAGGATTTTATATACTTTTATGTGTATGACACTAAATTTAATGTCTTATGTTATGATTATTGGGAGTACATAATAATTTTATTATTTATCCCATGAAATTATATTATGTTCTTTTATATATAAGATACGATTTTAAATGTTTTGTTCTTATGAATATGGTACGACTAATATTTACCTCATTTACCCTTGTTGTGAATTTGGGATCACCCTTTAATTTGTTTATTTTACCCATGTCGTGAATAATGGTATTAAGTTAGATATTCTAAAATGGAGTCTAGTTATGAAGAAATAAGTGGGAGACAGTATGGTTGTTTTATGAACCACTTGTTTATGTTTCCCAGTTTCTAAAGACAATAAACCTATGTGGTCCTAGAGTGTCTTTGTTGTGTTATATAATTTTAATTAATATCAATATGTAAATTATGGTCTATAATAGTTGTCTTGGTCTTTATAATAAGATAATATGAATAATAGGGGAGTTTCAATAGTTGTTCAATAATCACCATCATAATGCCAACAATATACACTTTCTTAAAATATAGATAGTGTAAGTTATGGTTTCTCTTTAAACTACATAGAATTATTATATATACTTAAATCTAGTTTATAAAAGTTACACCCTATATGATCCTATATATGAATAATAACGCATATCCAGAGAACAATCCAAAGAAATATGGAAGATGGTTGGTGATAAGAACATGACCTACTTCCATGATTACATTATGGATAAAAATACGAATCCTTAGAATTTTTTTTGGATAATGGGGTATTGAGTAATAATTTATTGTTCATGGGAGGTATGGATAATTTTATGTTTCGTTCACTTCTTGGTGATCCTAACCATAATATGTATGAAGGATACATGAGAGGCTATACTGATATTTTTCAGTGCATCCCAAACATGGATTTCAATTTTGAAAACAATTAAATTGGATCCTTACTAGAAGAAAATGAAATAAAATACTCTATCTAAATGCTTAACTAGGACATCTCTCTTGTTATTTATGGATTTCCTTGTTGATTTTATGGGTCTTATTAAAATATAGATAAATATGAGCTTTTTCTGAATATTTAAGACTTCTTTCATGGGAAACATTCATTGAGTTTGATGTGCTACATAAATTTTTCTTATCCAGAAGTACAAGGATACCACATCATGGGATAGTATATGAAAATTATTATTTTAAAAATCCCTTAAAAGGATATTTCTAGTGTGCTTAATAATAAAATTTCCTTATACCTCGCTACATGGATAAATTGGGAATGGCATGGATTCATTAGACAAACGTCCATTAAAGGATATGTAAGAAGAACACAAGAAATGATACCAGATATCAATAATAAAACTACTAATTCCAACATTACAATCATAATTAACATAAAAAATTAGTTTTCTATACTGGAATGGAATTTTGGTTTGAAATCTCTATTCGGCATGCGATTCTTGGCGATGAATTCTGAATTAACTAATATATTCATTTACTCTACATTATTGTCTGTTATTTTCATGGGAATATGAAATGGAATATTTTAATTAGTTTTAGGGAATAGAAAATGGGATCCTTTTTTTCCAACTAATTTCATCTTGGATCATATCTCCCTTAGTAAGATGATTAATAAAAACAAAGCTATGGTATTATCACTAATTTCAAATGCAGGTCTCGATCACATGGAGTCTCCCATATCATGTTTCTATTTTATATGATCCTCTTATCTAATGGTGAAAATGTATAAATTATTTATATTAATATGAATATGTATTATTTATATAAATATAGTGGGTAGATCATCAATCACACTAAAAGTATCATTTACATTTTTAGGAATATCATAGTGAGAAGTTCCCACACAATTGAGTAAATCTTGGGCATCAATAAGATATAAACATTCCAAGGAACATTTAAGTGTCCCATTTTCTTTAGGCTATATAAATAATTTTTACTTTTAAAAATTGGTGGAAAATAATGTATATCACATTAATAATTAAAATATCATATTTCTCTCATTTGGATGTAAGTCCACTTTTCGTCATCGTGAATGCATATCTTCTCGGTTCTTAATGTTGAAAATGTATTATTAAATAGATTAAATCCCTTATGTGTTATTTTATATGGGATTTCCATTATTAGGTATGGTTCAATTAGGATTCATGGAAAATAATGTCAATTCTAGTCAATGCTGGTGGTATAGAACCATGGTGTTTAAAGGAGTTGATGGACAACCAATATTCTAGGATTTCATGGTAATATAATTATGGATAGCCTATTTGAGAAAATTTTATGGAAAATATATTTGGAATAAACCATTATTTAGAAAGAGTAAATTATAAAATTCCCTGGAGAATTATTTAAAACCACATACTAGCCACTTATAGACATTAACAATTGATCATTGGTTAGGGGAAAATTAGTCCGTGGGATGATAATAGGGTTGCATACGAGATATGATTACCATGGTGAAATATTCCAAAAATATTTTTTCAAAAAACATGCATATAACTAGAGGAAATTCATGTTATCCTAAATGATTAAAAATAAAAGGGTTTTGAAACTTATATTTATGAAACCCAATCAGGATAGGTGTATTTCCACTAGTCCTTAATCTGGGTAATGTGACACAAAATAATATCATAGAATGGTATATGGTTATGATACTCAATTCCCATGGGGAGTATTCATTTGGTGAAAATGGGTTTTTTTGAAATATTATATTCATATCTAGTGGGTTTTGAATAATACTTTTCCTATGAAATATGATATTTAAAATATTGGTATCAATTTTTCCTCCAAATGATACCCTTGAAATGACCTAGAAGTTTAATTTGTATTATTTTTTATGTAGATATTTGGGAGAGAGTATATGAAACTAAATTGGTGTGATCATGGGAGTGATATCAAAAGTCATAAATAATAATTATTTTATGATTAAATTTTTTAAAGGTTTATGGAACAAAAAATAGGAATTGAATGTGAGGGCCATCATTCATACTCCTGGGTGCCCATACATATGGAATTATAGTAAAAAATATCGACAAGAAATAATGAAGACATCTATACTTTCTCTCATAGAATGGACAAAATGTGAGGTGGTGTACCTTACCAACTTTCTAATGCCTTAAGATCTTTACCCATCACTCAGACCTCTAATGAATTACAAAAAGATGGGTTTTGTGGTATCAGTCCCCCATTCAAGGTTGTTGTATATATTGATAGCCACTAATAAATGGCCTCAAACTCTTAGGACATGGTTCAAGGATTGGAGACATGAATATCGAATAATATCTCTTCGGATGCTGTTAGGACTATTCTTATGGGTTTTCATGCATCTATTAAGGGGAATAACATAACTCCAAATACTATAATCTATCACGTTCTACATTATATTCTCCTCATTAATGATCTGGTGAAGATCCTTCACACATGACATGAAGGGAATTAAGCAGCATATTACCACACATCCATATATTCTCAAGGAAATACATTTCATCATCTCAATAGCATGGGATCCCTTCCTATTGACTACAAAAACATCATAAGAGGTTATTCTCTTGGCCTTCATTTTTACCAACCCCATGACATGATTCTTCTTCCTTTTGTGTTTTCCGGAACTCTATATAGTGTTAATGAATAGAAGGAATATGATATTTTCTGTGTATATACTTACCGTTAATGTATTTATAAATTATTCACTAATATATTATTATTAATTAAAAATCCATTTTATAAACTCTCTTTCTTGGGGGTATGGTTTAAAAAATACCAAATCTGTTCGAGATTTTAGTCTCATGTTTCCTCCTTTGTGACATATGTTATGTTATGCACTGATCTTCTTCTATGAGGTGTATATACATCAATTTTTACTATTAATGACTTAAATTTAAATACTCTGATGATATCTTAGGTTTCATTTAACTTTATTCTTTCATGGGTCTTATATTTGAATATTACTTAAGTGGTAAATATTTTATTATACAACGAGATCATTTATCAAAATTGTTTATTATTATTTTTCTGAGGATAAAATGATGTGATCCATATCGGTATAAAATCAATTCTTTCATTATTTTAAAGAATATTTATTAAGAGTACATGTTATCCCATCATTATAATCTCTTTATGTACTATAGAGCACTAAATTATTATTTTAATAAAATTACACCTTATTTATCTTTTTAATGGAAAATCAATTTTCTTCTAAAACCTTGTTTTTAAAATGTGTTTTAATTTTTTTTACCATTATTAAAATGTTATATTAATGTAATTTTTACCCATTATTTACATTTCCATGTTTTTTATAATGTAATAATCATGTTGTTTTACAAGTAATTCTTTTTTGTGTTTTATTAAAAATGAGAAAAGATTTTGTTTTGTTTTTTACATGATTGGAATGAACAATGCAGTTGGGATGGAACATGGTTGTTAAATCCTTTAATATTTCATCCATATGACTAGTGTTAAAATAATATAAATCCGCATGTGGTGATTTATGATGTGGGATTTGACAATAGAATATGATGATGCAAGTGGTGTGGCAAGCAGGAAGTTGCATTATGTATTCAGGTCAATAATTTGGGCCACTTTTCCATGGTCCAAAGGGCTATTTATTGGGTCTCCCTCTACCTAGATAGAAAAAGTTCTTCTCATTCAAAATAAAAAGAGGATTCATTCAAAATATTTTTGAAAAATTTTAAGGAATGAACAGTAATTCTCACTATCATTATTGCTTAATGATTTCAAGATTACCTTATAAATATTAAAGGTTATTTTAAAAAAAATATTTCACTTCATATTTTGGATACTTTTATATTTTAAATAAATTATTTCATGATAAAAAGAATAATTTTGGAATTTTTTTGAAAAGGCTTTTTCATATTGGAAATGTTATTTTTATCATAAAATGGTTTAAATTACATTTTCATGTATTCCTTTATATGATTTCGATGTCATTTTTTTATAAAAGGATTTTAAAAATGTTTTTTATTTTAGAAATAAGTTTCAGAAGCTGAAAGAATATTTTCTTCAAAAGATGTTAATTTTTAATGATTCTCTTATTTTCTTCCAATGTTATTTCCAAAGAAATGTATTCTATGAATATTTTATGAAAATTAATTTTCAATGAAAATTTATTTTCTCGAAGAAATGTTATGTGTGATATTTAAAAATCACTTTCTACATAGGATTTCATCCTTTGATATATCTTATTCTTTACTAGGTATTTAAACAAAGGATGCTAATCTTCTTCTTTCATTGAATGATTTATGTTGAAAAGATGTTTATGAAACCCATTTATCTTCCATGGGTTATGAAATTATAAGATTATTATGAGACCCATATCATTTTCCATGGGTTATGATATTATGAAATGATAAAATGATTATTTTTAAAATTGGTTATTATTTGATGAAATTTTTGTGAATCCCATATTCTTTCATGGGTTATGATATGTTTAATGTTTTATGATATTGTTGCCCCTAGATGTATGATTTTCATTATGTGACGATGGGTATGTTTTAACCAAGTAGAGTGGTTATTTAATAACCAATAATTGCAGTTACATTATAACTAAAGATAGGTGGTGCATATATCTCCCTCAAATGCATCATGTAATGATTTGTAACTCATGAAATAGATATGACTAGAATAGGGAGTGAACCTAGTTCATTAAGGGACTTTGTATAATAATATGGTTTTAGTAGTGACCCTTGACTACTATGATGGTTTAGGGAGTGAACCCATTCCACAATGATTTCCAAGGATGTTAGTATTGAATACTAAAGAAATATTTCTCTACACAAATGTGTGATCCACCAATCCCTAACATAATATACTGTTATTATCTCATAGATGAATTTCATTGATTTTCTGGTGATTCATGTCTTATGAACATAAAATATTTATATCTGGAATCATAATTATGATCTTTGATATGCATGGTATTGTTTTTAAATGTTATTCTCATGTTCCCATAACCTTATGTTCGTGGTATGATAATGTATCTCCCTTATTTAACCATAATGAGCATTTCTTCTCAACCTTTCTTATGATTCCATTCCTGATGTTATGAATTATTTTTTTAAGTAGGGTATTTTTATGAAGTGCAATAAATGGGAATATTTAATGAGAAATTTTGAAGAGCATTCACAAAATTAAAATATTTTGTACATAGATTCTAAATACATTAAACAATTATAGTCCTTAGGTATGTGGTTTTTTAATTTATAGTTTATTCATCTAAAAATATGTAATATAAATATATGAAATGTCTAGTGTTTTTTATGGGAGATAAAAATAATAAATTTAGTTTTTTATTATAATTCATAAGAATAAATTTTAAGCTAATATGAATTAGATTAAACACTAAAAATAGATGACATAATTCTATGATTGTAAGGAAATATCACATGTCTCAATTTATGAAGCATAATAAAAAATTCATTTATTCAATAAATAGTTAAATAAAAACTCATAAATATATTTTTATCTTAAAATTAATTATCGTACATTAATAATTTTGATGATATTGAAAAATATATAACTCTAAAAGATAAATCTCTATTTAGTTAACTTAATATTGGAATAAATTTGATGAATCTTGAATTTATGATACTACATACTATCCATGAAGCAAAAAATATTTATTTTATGGGTGGTCATTATGAAGAAGAGGTAAAATTTGATCTTTTCTCCTTAATTTCCATTGATATGCTGGACCTAATAGCTTAAAAAATTGATTCTTTATAAAATTTTAGGTACATTAAATGCTGGTTTTCTATTATTATTAATGAGCTATTCATTTCTTATTTTATTCCCATTGTAGTTATTTAAAAATTAATTAAATTTTATTAATACAATGGGGAATAAATTAAATATTAATGTCTTTACACTAATTATTGGTGGTATCACTCAATGAAAAATAATAATTAAATTTTTTTTCTGATATTTTAAAGAATTAATTATAATATTTTATAATTTATACTTTGGTCATATTTTAAAATAAAAGGATATAATATTTTACTTTTTTACTATATCCATATATGTTAAGAATATTCAAATGAAGTAAAATAATGATAATATTTATATAAATTATTTGGATACTATCATATAAGATTTTATTTATATTTATATAATGACATTTGTTTATGAAAATATATTCATTAATCAAATAAATACCACATTTAAAAACTCTAGGGTTTATATAAATGTTAGTGTATCAATGAGTATATAGTTTAACTAAATAATAAGAATTTAGAAAAGTGATTTGAAATATTCCTACTTTCCAGTACTCATGAATTTTATATGACTAGTCTCTCATCATTATTAGTGAAACTGGAGATCCTTCTCTGATTACTAATTTAAACAAAATTAATGATCCATTATATTTATTTTACACATATTTCTAAATATTATTTTATTAATGTGATGATTATTCTTTTAAAACAATTAATATATTATTTTAATATTATGAGAATATATTATGTTAATATATTTCATGATTCCAATATATTATGTAATTTTTAAAGTGGATCACTTATAGATATCAAAATAATATTATCCTGAAACAAAATATTGTTAATGGAATGTATCCTTCCCCTTATCTTGGGGTTTCTCTTTTTAGGGGGTGGATAAATTTTTTTACTGGGAACATATTTCTAAAAAACCATGTTGCAACTTACCATTTAGGGAGATACAATTTCTCTCATTTATGGTCAAAATATATCTAGTAAAATCTATTATCAATAAAATGTTTACCTATACCAGTTTCCATTATTAAAAAAATATATTATTAACTAAAAATATAGATACCTTTATTTAAAATTTTATCTAGAAACGTTTCATATTAAAAAAATATTAATATTTTATGGTGATAAAGTGTTATAAAATTTGACATGGGTGTTATTGGAATTAAAAATTCTTCCCCAGTTATCTCTACTATAATTTATAGTCATACATGAAAATTTATTAATAATATCATTGTAACTATCTATGTTTTTCAGAAATATAGTTTAAAATGATAGAAAATGTGAATGAATTTATGTAAATTTCTCAAAATTTTATATAATTTTGAATTCCAATTTATAAATTTTGATTATTGTGAAATTTATTCCATATAAATGACATCAACTAATTTTTTTGTTTTATTAATTTTATTGATATCACATAGTTGATTCTCGTGAGGTGTGGGATAATCATAAGTGTATTTTAATTTATAATTTCATTAAAAATAATCATATTTATTTATATTTTTTATGATAACACTATTATATATATATATATATGTTTTTGGATATTGACATGTATTTTGGGATGTGAATCATTTTTCATTTTCTACCTCCAAGGTATGTTTATATTTTATGGTTAGAAAACATCACTATATAATGAAATGGTTTAATATCACATAGATATATTTTTAAATACTATATTACTAACAATAATTTGGTATAATCTATTTATATAAGTTGGTTATTCAAATTATGTTATATTTTAGTTCATATCCATGTGTTTGTTGTGTTTTTAATTTATTGAATCTACCTCCCATTTATTTTTGGAATGTTGATTTACCGGATAGTTTTTGGAATTATATTGATGGTATTTTTAATTTTACTCTTTTTATTAAAAATGTTCTAAATTTATTCATGGTATTTATTTTTAAATATTAACATAATACTGAGATTAATAGTTTTCTTCTTGTTTAAATTTCATCCCCTTTATATTGAATATGGAATTTTTGGAATGGTATTTGATATAATTGTTGAAAACATCATTTAGTATGTGTTTTTTATGTCAACATAAAGTTATGGAGGTACCTATAATTATTAATAACAATTATATAAATAAACATATCTATGATCTTATTATCACTTGCATCATCGGTGTTCATTGGATTAGGAGGAAGAAAAATAAAATAAATTTAATTTGATATAATCCACTATATCTATAATAGATTAATCTAAACATTGATAGGATATATTTAGTGGCATTGAGAGATTAATGTTATTGAAAAATCTTTGTACTTGTAAGGGATATATTAATGGTTCCTTATTTATCTTTACGAAACATTAGTCCTCATAAATCAATGTCATGTGATATTATAAACATCATAAAATGTTATTTTGTATGTGTGGATAAATTTTTGGATTTAAAAAGAATTTTATATATGACTATATTTTCATTTATAAATTTTTACTCCCATATTAGTTTCTTATTGTTAGGAGAAAATGTTTAGTATACTGGCACAAATATATAGAGAAGGTAATCAAGTAGTTGGTATCCTTTTCAATAAATAACAACATATAGATATTCATATTGGATATTTTGTGTCTCAAATGAATATATTTTAGCTAAACTCTTTGACTTCTAATTTTATTTTTACACCGACATCTGTAATTTTCCCTTATAATATATATTTTATTTTTAATATTCATTTAGTTGGGTGTAATTTTGTTGTTCAAAAGTCAATTCATTAACCACTTTTTATTATTAGATATTCAATTTTAAATATTATTTTTTATTCTTTTTTTATTATATATTATTAAATTACTTCAATGATTATAAAATTTTGTTATTTTTTAGGAATATATTTTTCTGTAATCCTTGTGGGTATATTACATTGTACTAGAGAAGAATTGTAATGAACCAGCTGAGATACCTAGGTAATCTGATAACTGAGTCAGCACTGACATGGAAGGAAAGGTGTTCTAGATCCCTATGGGTTAGTGACCAGAAAATATCATCTTGAAATATAAATGCGGGAAACCAATCCCCATAAATATTTGAAGAAACAAATACATATAAGTATTGTAAAATATCTAAAGGAGAACTGAATCAGAATAAAAAAATGTATATCAAAACAGAAATAATACATCATAAAATTAATCAAAATTAGACTATATAAACTCAAAAATCCAAAAGAATCAACAATCTAATCCAACAGATAAAGAATATCCACCTCTTCCAAAAGGCACTATCCCATTTCTCTGTCACAGAAGATGAAAATCTAAAATGTTTTGATGTCATGAATAGGGTGTGATATAAATATCTTATTAGGGTCTCCCCGCATCATCCAAAAAATATTCCATAATAATAAAATAGGTAATGATCTCCATTTTAACCAAATAAAGCATAGGGATACAGTTTTTTTTTTTAATAAAATAGTCGTATATTTCAAATCAGGAATAAAATTTTGAACAATGTAATAAGTAAACATTATATATAAAATAGTTTTTATAAAACATGATTCACGAATAATTCATATTAACAATTAATGAAATTTCAATCACTACAGTCAAAAAAGAATCATGGTTAACTACCTAATGATAAAATGGTTTCCTATTATAATATCACCACACTCTCAAATTAGTTGTCACAATGTATGTGTACATATGTCCCTCAATCTCTAGATGAATAGTAATCATCAATGTTCTATAAATAATATTATCAACCTAACTATATTTTTGTTTAATTTGTCATGGCCAAACCATTTATATGGAAATAAAACCGTAGCACACATGTTTGAAATGACCAGCTGACTATTCTGTCTCACATGTGCTTAATCAATCAATTAATTGAAATAAAGAATAATATTTCATATCAAATCAATCATCACTCATAATTTAATTTCTTAATTTTCCTATTGAAAATGGCAATTCACATTCAAAACCAAAACATGGTGCATCCATGCATTAATAAATTTTAAAAATATAACCAATCCTAGTTTTTATTAAATTTATCCAACCCATATTTTTAAAAATAAATTCACCAATGAAATAAAAAATTCCATCAATTTTTAAAATACAATGCAAATTAAAATTCTATTGGAATTTAGGCATTTTACCAAAATTACATACCAAATTAATTTCCTTTTAAATTAACATAAAATTGGGTTTTAATTAATCTAATTAATGATGTATAAATAAAATCACAAAAATCAATGATTAATCAATTAGTGCAATACATAACAGAACCACTAACTTGTATCCTAGAGACCACATAACACAACACTCAGATTGATATATTCCAATGAATAATGATGGAAAAAATTATCTAAAAAACCTATAATTAGGATTTAAATAAACGGGGTTTAGATCCATGAAACACATGATAATATAACAACCCTTAAGTTGGAAAGAAGGATACATAGGGAAATCCAGAACATGAGGAGAATAACTTACTAGATAAGGATCAAATGATATCCTCCAAAAATTTATCTACTTAGAAATGGGTTTATAGGTTTCAAAAAGGGTTATTGGGAGCCCCCTAAACCATGGAATTTTATGTACCATGATTTAGCATTGAGAGGGTGTTGATATGTTCGTTTTGGAATATTGTAAAAAAAATATCAGAATAAAAAACACCATTTGAATGTTTAGCTAGGTTGGGACACATGGTTAGACAAACCATAATGTAACAACTTGAATATGGAGACCCTCAACTAGTGCCCCGTGCCCAGTTCACCACATGACCTCAAGCACATTTCCCAAAATACCAGTGGTTGTCGACTAGTAGCGAGGGCCTTGGTAACTTATTGGGGAAACTATGCCCTCATTTGGTAAGGTATACATGGTACAAGAAATAGCAGTCAATAGCGGAAGTAGTGAACAACATACAATAACTGAAAGTAAACAGTGGAAGCAATGTATAATATAATAAATATGCAGCATGGGTCATGTATCTATGTAATGCAGCAAACACAACAACGTGCTGAAATACAACGGAGAACAAAGCACTAAAAGTAAACAGCAACTCCACCAACATCGCAAGCCTATGCTCGATCCTATGCTCTCCAGCTCCAACTAGGAATCATGTACCTGAAGTATAAGGGCCATAATCCCTATCCACACCTGCAACCATATAAACTGTTTGGGAAAAAAAGAAGGACCGAAACAGGGTGTGAGACTAATCCCCGTAGGCATTCACCACAAGATCTGTGCCCTACAATCAGTGAGAAATATAGAAAAATTAAAGGAAATAAATGCAGTAGAGAAACAGGAGTAATCTGAAGTAAAAAATCCTACCAATCTCTATTCACACATGTTTATTAATTTAATATAATCATTTAATTATCAACCAAGGAATCTAGAAAAAAGCACTATTATTCCAAGTCAAAGCAAGTAACCCAATAGATATCTCGGCAGACTACCTAAACAAAAAGCAGTACAAAACCCAAGCTTGTTCTTTGGCATGGTGGACTCATCAGAACCAACCAATCAGTAGTCCTAGGGACTCTCTGGGTGGCACACACTAGTAGACCCCTCTAGTCAAGTAACATACAAAGGCATAAACACTCTGGGAAGCTCTCACCATCAATTCCCCTATAGTCTTGCAATAATAGATATATACTCTTTGAGGAATCACTTACATCTAATTCCCCCAATAGTCTCGATACATAACTAAGGACACTCTAAGGAAGCATAAAGTCCCATTCCCATAGGTCCTAAGAATGATACTAATTTTTAACAGACTTTCTAGGGAATCCCTTAATTGTAAATTCCCTATTTAGTCTACCACATTAGGTTCCCACAGCCCTGAGTAGTGTAGTCGTGCGTAATCGACTATTAGAAACCCAAATTAAGCCCAAAAAACTACATGGATAAAAGATACAATGCATAAAAAGAACATGAACAGCAGGCAATACATGCAATCAACTATATCAAAGCAAGAATGAAATGCTTGAAGGTCTGCCTCACGGGCAACCTATGCCAAACGGTGATAAACAGCCAAAACAAGGGAAACACCAATGGGGTGATCCTTAAACATGCTAACAGAAATTATAAATCTTCTAATAACCTCAAGAATACATGAAATCTAAAGTAGACAATAATACAGGATCAAAACCCTAAACTGAGATACCTGATACATGGGTATCTGACACTTTTGCACCAAAACTCAAAGACATGCAACATAGGGCAACAAACCACCTACATCAATTAGGAGACCGATATACCTGATCCTCGACCGGTGAATCAGCTTAGAATGGAGATGATATGCAAAAAAATCTAAAACATTCAACCTCAGATAACTCTCACAAGAGAAGGAATCAGGAAACGTGGCCAAAGAAGAACCAAGAACTCACCGCTACGATTATATTGCAACTGAAGGTGTTCGATTCAGACAGCAGGTGACAGATCGGTGGCTTGGAAAAGATATGCGGCCGTACCCTCGCTCTCGATCGATGAAGCTGGAGAAGAAGACGTATTCGGAGTTAAGTGACGACCCCAATCTGTTTAATGAAATAAAATGAAAAGTACGCGGCGTGTACTGGATGAGTACACGATGTGTACTCGACCTTTATGCACACCGCATTATGTGGCCTCCACATAACTTCTACACACCGTGTGTGTGGCTCGGACACGGCCAGCACATGGCCTCATGTGGGAGGAAAGTACACAACATGTATTTATAATGTACGCGGTGTGTACTTAGAAAATTTCCAGATATTCTTCTTTCCTCAAAAACGACCAGAAACGGAAAAAACATACATGAAACAAAGATCTAGGTTCTTACTAACTTCCCCCCTTAAAGAAATTTGTCCATGAATTTCCCTAACTTGGTGGGGAAGAAGAAGCCTCAAAAAACTCTGGCCACTATGATTTCATATTGACCTCCCTCTCCCAAGTCTCGTCCTGTACACGGCCATGCTGCTGTAGCACCCATACTAGAGGAACAGACCGACCACAAAGTATCTTTTCACTATGATCAACAATCCTCATAGGATTCTCCTCGAACGATGCATCCTACCCTAGCTCAACCTCCTCGGGGTAAAAAACATGAGATGGGTCTGAGAAATAGCGGTGAAGCTGAGAATCATGGAAGACTTTGTGCATAGCCTGGTACTTCTAAGGCAACTGCAACCTATAAGAAACCAGCCCGACTCTCTCCAGAACCTAAAACGGCCCGACGAATCTCGTTGAAAGAATACCCTCTCTCCTGATCCTCTTGTGTCCCAACCTCAGTGTAACACGCAGGAAAGCCAGATCCCCAACCATATACTCCAATGGTCTTCTCCACTGATCAGCAAAAGATTTCTGCTGATACTGTGCAGTAGCCATCCTTTTTCGAGTCAACTCCACCTACTCTATGATCTCCTGAACAAGACGAGGTCCTAGCATAGCTGCCTCTCCTGACTCCAGCCAACACAAGGTTGATCAGAATGGCCTACTGTACAAAGCTTCATAAGGTTCCATCTAAATAGTTGTTTGAAAACTATTATTATTGGAAAACTCCACTAGAGGTATATGTCTCTCCCAAGAACCTCCAAAATCAAGGACACATGCTCGTAGCATGTCCTCTAGAACCTAAATCATGTGCTCTGACTGGCCATCTGTCTGGGGATGGTATGCTGTACTCAGAAGTACCTCTGAACCCAAATCCCTCTGTAGACCTTGCCAGAAATGCGATGTAAAGCGGGCATCCCTATCTGAAATGATAGTACTCGGAACCCCATGCAAGCGTACAATCTCACGGATGTACCACCGTCCAAGATCATCAACACTAAAGGCCCCCTTAATCGGAAAGAAGTGGGAAACCTTCATGAGCCTGTCAATGACAACCCATACCACGCCATTCCATCAAGCCGATCTCGGTAACCCAGTCACAAAGTCCCTCTCTACATCATTTCACTGCCACTCGGGAATGGGTAGCTGTTGTAAAAGCCCTGTTGGTCGCTGGTGCTCCACCTTCACCTGATGATAGGTGGAATATCTCATGAAAAAACTAGGAACATCTCTCTTCATACCTGGCCTACAATACTAGCGGTGTATATCATGATACATCTTGGTGACTCCAGGATGAACTGAACAGACTGAGGAATGAAAGTCTCGCATCATCTCCTCGTGTATATCTACTGGCACCCATACACGTCCCTGGAAACGCAAGATATCATCCTCACCTATGGTCCATCCAGGAAGAGGGTCCTCTCCCGAAACAATTTCTCGTTGGACTTGGCCTTCAGAATATGATAATTGCTTCATTCAAACTCGGTCGAGAAGCGTAGAGGTAACATGTACAGAAGAAAGGAAAGTCTTCCCCTGTCTGTCGTGCACCTCCAAATGCATCTCAGAGAACAGATCCATAAGGTGAACCTTGATGTTGGCCTCCTGAACTACATGTATCTGAGTCCCCCTGCTTAGTGCATCAGCAACTACATTTCCTTTCCTAGTCATATAGGCAAGCTCGAAATCGAAAGATTGTAGGTACTCAACCCACCTCTGTTGTCTCAGATTCTTTTCACGCTGCGTGAATATATACATGAGGGACTTGTGGTCAGTATACACCACAAAAATACTCTCCCAAGAGATAATGTCTCCAACAATGAAAATCATGAACAACTGCAGCCAACTCCATGTAATACATAGGATATTTTCTCTCATGTGGCCTCAACTGCCGAGGTCCGTACGCAACAACACGATCTTCCTGCATAAGCACTACTCCAATCCCGATTCCTGATGCATCACAGAAAACTGTATAACTCTTGCCTAGCTCTGGTAACACTAGAATCGGTGCTGACGTAAATCTCCCTTTCAGCTCCTGGAATGCTGAATCACAGGCTTCTAACCAAACATACGTCACCCCTTTCTTAGTCAAGCCCGTCAACGAAGTTTCTAGTCATGAGATGTCCTGTATAAACTCCCTCTAGTAAGCAGCCAGCCCTAAGAAAATCCATACCTCAAATACATTCTTTGGCTGCTCCCAGGTGACTACTACACTCACCTTCTCTAGGTCTTCTGATACTCCTGTCTCTGAGATAACATGACCCAGGAAGGGAATCCCATCCATCCAAAAGTGGCACTTCGAGAGCTTAACATATAACTTATGCTCCCTTAGTGTACGCAAAATGATCTCAAGATGGGTAGCATGGTTGTGTCGAGTGTGAGAGTACACCAATATGTCGTCCATGAAAACCACCATGTAGGAATCAAAGTAATGATGGAAAACACTGTTCATTAGCGCCATGAAAACTGCTGGCGCGTCCGTGAGACCGAATGGCATAACCGTGTACTCATATAGACCATTATTGCTCCGGAAGGCTGTAAGAGGTATATCAGATGGTCTGACATGCAACTGGTGGTAGCCAGATCTCAAGTGGATCTTTGAGAACACTTTGGGTCCTCGAAGCTGATCATATAGATCATTTATCCGTGGTAATGGATATCGGTTCTTAACCGTCAACTGGTTCAGCTTCCGATAATCCACTCAAAGCTTAACAATGTCATCTGCCTTCTTCGCAAATAGGACAGGTGAACTCCAAGGAGAAGTACTGGGTCGGATGAAACCCATTTTATGCAACTCCTCCAACTACTTCTTGAGATCCTGCAACTCAGGTTTAGCCATCCTATAAGGAGGAATGGACACTGGTTCCGCTCCTAGAAAAATCTCAATTGAGAATTCTACCTCTCGCTCTGGAGGAAATCATGAAAATTATTCTGAAAAGGCATCTAGAAATCGATCAACCACTGGAGGAAAGTTTACCTTTGAAGTCCCGTGGTCATCCTGAAATAAGATAGCAGTCTGGGTCATAACACAACCTAACCTATGATGCTTTGGTCCATCTCTGCTCTCTTGGAAATCCCATTCACCCCTGTGAAGAAAAGATCCTCCCTCTGATGATATAAAACACACCATGCGGTGACAGCAATCGAAAAATGCCTAGAAGGGAACTAACCAGTCCATCCTGAGAATGAAACCATATTCTGTCATCTCCAAAACATATAGAATCCATGAAAAACGGCACCCACCAACCTCAAGGGGTAGTCTGAGCACTGTCGCACTCTAGAAGTTCTAATTCCCAAGGGAGTGCCTAGCGTCATCATATCATCAGAAGTATAAATAGTAAGTCTAATACATTCCACAGTATGCATAGAAATAAAGATATTAGAAGCTCTTGTATCAAAAAGTGCAGAGGATAAAACTGAGGCTACTAAAATCGTACCTCGAACTGTAGAATGTCCAAGATCCTGCTCCTAATGAATCTGCTGAACAAAAAAAGTCTGGCATGTACCACGACCCTATGTAGCATCCAGAGACACCTATACTACTCCTCCCTGAGCTTGACCACTGCATCCACGACCTCTACCATGGCCTAAATGACCTGAAGAACTCTAGTCCCTAACTACTACGGAACTGGTAATCCTTCTCTTGTATGCGGAGTCGAAACTGATCCTCCTTTACTAGATACTGGTAGAAGAACCTTGAAGAAGTACTGCAGATGACCCATCTTGCTGCATGATCGGCACACTAATAGGACCCTTGGGAATTGGGGTTTCTTATTCCCACTTCTTACACACTGATAACACACCACTTGGTTTCTAGAGGGAAGATCTCGTCTACCAGATGGAATACCTCGCTTCCACGATTCACCTCACGTAGACTCTTGGTGGCACTTCCTGCTGTCTATCTGGAATGAATCATCCCTGGATGCTGAACCACCCTGGTCCATAGCTCTAGCCTACCTCAGGTTTCTCTCCGTAATAAGAACATGGTTGAATATCAGAGTGATAGAAGTCAACTGAAAAACGTTCACCTGTGACCTGATATCTAGTCTGAGGCCTTCCTCAAACTTCATTTCCAAAATAGCTCGTCATTCCCCCAAATGGGGGTGAAACACTGTAAATCATTAAAGATGGAGGAATAATCCATAACTGTAATAGTTCCCTATTGCATGTTCATGAACTCTCTTGCTCTGTCAGCCCACAACAACGCCGTGTAGAAGTATTCATAGAATGTACGCTGAAACTCATCCTAAGACATAGCCTGTTGGCGCCCTGTCTGTGAAACCACATCCTAGCATCTCTTTGCAAAATCTCATAGCATATAAGTCACAAGATTCACTCTCCAATCGGGAGGTGTCTCTAGTTCCTCGAAGATGGTTAGCATGACTTCTATACATGACTCCGTAGCCTATGGTCCTCCATCCCCTGTGAACGTGGGAGGGTGTTCCTACTAAAAAACCTATAGCAGCTATGCCATAGGCGTGGAATTATGATGATCTCCCTAGAAGGTCTGCATGAATCTCATGAAACCCTATCTGAACTGATCATTATAACCAGTGTCTGGAATCACTACATGGGCCATGTCCGTAATGATAAGAGGAACTACTGGTAGTACCTGATCTACTGTATCAGGCGTACGGTCACTACCTAGTTCCGTACGTGCAACGAGCGTATTTCTTGGTGCAATGCTCTGAAAGGTCAAAATCAAACCTTCATTAACAATGGACACAGATGAAACTTAAGAGAGAAAAACAGAACATGAGAGAAATACTTTAAAATTTGGGAAAACATGACTACACGGCGTGTAGTACTACTACACGGCGTGTTTCTTAAATGTTTACCCTGGGCATGTACCTTGGCCACACATGGCTGTGTAATCCTCCCAGATACACAACGTTTTTTTAAACTACATGGATTGTACAAAACCTTTTCCTCCCTACCCGTTCACTACTACACGACTGGGAACACAGACTGTCCCAGCAGGAAACTACATGGCATGCTTGTCCACTACACTGCGTGTCCTAAAGATCTCTCCCTTGTCTGTGTCATTAGTCACACGGACTGGTACACGGACCACAACTACACAGCGTGTCAAAGGAGACATAGTGTGTACATGACATTCCTTACCTGGCCTGTGTGGTTAGTGACATTCCCTGAGACACAGTCGACACCACACTACATGTTCGATACGGACACGACATGTACGCTGAAGGATAACACAAAAACATGTTGTTGGCTACACGGCCAACTACATGGTCAACAATACACGGCGTGTTCCTAAGGGACACGACATGCACTTGAAGGAAAACCCCGACCAGTGTTGTTCGTGACACGGCCAGATACCTTACTCCAGACTACATGACATGTTAATCTTGTACATGGTGTGTTCCTACAGGAAACGTTACAACCCCATGTCTCTACCCAACACAGTCAGGGACATGGCTAAAAACTACATGGCATGTATTCATAAAGTACACACCATGTATTCTGGGTTTTTCCTGACAGTAGCCTCAGAACAGTAATGGAGCCCAGAAAACACAGAAAACAAGTGTTAAGGTGCAAAATTTCGATCTGTGGGGGCCCATACTCTCTGCGAATCAAAGCTTAGTATCATAACAATGGATATAACAAGTAAAAAGTATAACAACTCACAATCCCACAAATTCCAATCCTCGAGGGACCATAACGCCTCTATGACCAAAGATTGGCATCCATGATAAAGAAGATCTAAACAAACAATACCCTCTCAACATAGCAGGTATTCAATCACAACAGCTATCACAACAGCATGCATCTTCTATCACAAATTCTATCACAACATCCTGAAAATTCTAATTCAATCTAGATGGCATGAAAAAATGCATGAAATGTGATTTTCTAACAAATTACTATATGATGCATAAGATGGCATACCCTCATCTCATCGGGTTGCAACAAAATAAAACCATAATCATACAAACAGTAATAGCAAAATAAAGTTCACCACCCAACTGTAAAATCAATTAAACTGTAATATTTGCAAAAACTCCAAAATTGAAATATCCGAGGTAATTTGTCTTTTTCCCTGTACATAGGTTCTAGAATGCCCAGGCACAAATATTTACCATTTACCTATTCTGTTCTATCCCCGTCTAATTTCTCTAAACAGTAAGTCAATAGAAAAGGAATGAAACTCCTATGATACCACTTTTTAATGACCTGAATCCAGAGCCCCTCAACTGGTGCCCCGTGCCCGGTTCGCCACATGACCTCAAGCACATTTCCCCAAACACCAGAGGCTTTCGACTAATAGTTAGGGCCTTGGTAAGTTATTGGGGAAACTATTCCCTCATTTTGTAAGGTATACAAGGTACAGGAAAAAATAGTCAATATCAGAAGTAGTAACCCACATACAACAACTGAAACGAAATAGCTGAAGCAATGCATAATATAATAATGATGTAGCATGGTACATGTATCTAAGGAAAGTAGTACAAACAACAACGTGCTTAAATACAACTGAGAACAAAGCACTAAAATTAATCAGAAACTCTAGCAGCACTGAAAGCCTAGGCTCGGTTATATGCTCTCCAGCTCCAACGGACAATCATGGACCTGAAGTAGAATAGCCAAAATCCCAATCCACACCTACAACCATAAAACCTGTTTGGGCCGAAAAGAAGGACCCAAATAAGGTGTGAGACTAATCCTAGTAGGCAATCACCATAAGATCTATGCCCTACAGTCAGTGAGAAATATAACAAAGTAACAGAAATAAATACAGAAGAGAAACATGAGTACTATGAAGTACACAATCATACCAATCTCTATTCACAATTATTTATTAATTTAATACAAACATTTAATAATCATCAAAGGAATCTAGCAAACAACTCTATAATTCGAAGGAAAAGAAAGTAACACAACATGTATCTCTGCAGACTACCTAAACAACAAGCAGTTCAAAACCCAAGCTTGTTCTTTGGATTAGTGGACTCGTCACAACCAACCAATCAATATTCATGGTGACTCTCTGGGGGGCTCACACTGGAAGGCCCCTCTAGTCAAGTAACATACAAAGGCATGGACTCTCTGGGAATCTCTCACCATCAATTACCCTATGGTCTTGCAACAATAGCTATAGACTCTCTAAGGAAGAACATACTTTTTATTCCCCCTATAGTATCGATACATAACTAAGGACACTCTATGGAATCACAAAGTCCCATTCCTATAGGTCATGCGATTGATACTAATTTTTAACAGACTCTCTAGGGTAGCCCTTAATCGTCAATTCCCTATTTAGTCTACCACACCAGGTTCCCAAAGCCCTGAGTAGTGTAGTCGTGCGTAATCAACTGTTAGTAGACCAAATTAAGCTAAACAAACTACTTGTCTAAAAGCTTAAATGCATCAAAAGCATATAAACAATAGGCAATACATGCAATCAACTATATCAAAGCAATAAAGCAATTCAACAATGTCTGCCTCATAGGAAACCAAAGCCAAACGTCGACAAACAACCAAAACAAGGGAAAAACCCATGGGGTGATCCTTAATCATGCTAACAAGAAATTATCAATCATATAGTAACCTCAAGAATACATTAAATCTATGGAAGATAACAACACCACATCAAAACCCTAACCCAAGATACCTGATACATGGGTATCCGACACTTTTTCACCAAAAACTCAAAGACATTCAACATAGGGAAAAAAACACCTACCTCGATCCTAGGAGATCAATATAATTGAACCTCGGCCTAAGAATCATCCTAGAATGGAGAAGATATGAAAAAACATCTAAAATGTTCAACCTCAGATAACTCTTACAAGAGAAGCAATCAGGAGACATGGCCAAAGAGGAACCAAGAACTCACCGCTGCAGTTCTATTGCAACCGACACCGTTCGATTCGGATACCGGGAGACTGATCGGTGGCTCGGAGAATATTAGTGGTCGTACCCTCGCTCTCGGTCAAAGAAGATGGAGAAGAAGACGTATTCGGGGATAAGTCGCAACCCCGGTCCGTTTAATGAAATAAAAAAGAAAAGTACACGGTGTGTACTTCATGAGTACATGGCGTGTACTCGCCCTTTCCGTACACCGAACTAAGAGGCCTCCACATCACCACTACACACCGTGTGTGTGGCCCAGACATGGCCAACACACGGCCTCACACAAGAGGAAAGTACATGGTGTGTACTTAGAAACTGTCCTAATTTTATTCTTTTTTCAAAAAACGACCAGAAACAGAAAAACATACCTGAAACGAAGACCTGGGTTCTTGCACATAAACCCCTCTACTAGGGGGAATTGTTATTCAAACCATGCGCCAACCATGAAAACCACTACTATCAAAGGTTACATGGGTTGTGTTGGGTGGATGCCTTATTTTGGAAACCCGTGCACAAACCCTGCGCAACCTAAAAATATATAAAAATTACAATTTTCCACCAGAAAGAACTTGATACAAACCCAAACTAATTTATGATAACAAATCTGGGCCAAAGTGTTATTAAAAACCTGTAATAGGATCTTAAAATATAAAAATCATAGAAACCTTCTTTCAATTGAAAGGTTGTCAACATGATTCTATATAAAAAAAGATGAGTTGGCTACTCTATCAATAGTTCCTCACTCTCCAATGTTTTATGAGAATAAAAACCATGTTATGATAGCCTATATACCAAATGTATAATCCTACCATGAAGTACATTAATATCGAAATCAAAGATCTTGAATGGGTTCTCAGTCATAGATAAAACAATATTAATATCAAAATCACTCTCACCCAAAACATGTGATGGATTGGAATGATACTTTTGAAGATGAGTTACACGAAATATGTTATGTATTGATGTCAAATATTAAAGAAGATATAATTACTAAGACAATTTTCCTACCATTTGAACCACCTCAAAATTTCCCACAAAATGGGATGCAAGATTCTATTTCCTCCCAATCATCCATCAATCTAAATGAGATGGAAATTTCTTGAACACCTGGTCAAAAAATTAGAACTCCACCGGTCTACAATGTCTATCAAGAATAGATTTTTTAATATCTGCCAAAATTAAATGAAAAATAAACAGAATATTTTATATCTTCTCTTCTACCATTCTCGGTCTAACCAGGAATCATTGACCGATTTCCATCAAACATAACAGAGATTTATAAGGCAGACCATACATGGCATCAAAAGAACCATTTTGAACTTGAAATGGTTTCAATTATTGTGTGTAAACTCAAACATTACCAAATGTTCATCCATGTAACCACCAATGTCCATAACATTAGTATAATGAATATTCTCAAGAATTTATATAACCCTCTCTCTATCCATCCATCCATGGATGGTACGTCATACTTATGAGAACCTGAGATTCTAGTGTCTCCTGGATACCTCTCTAAAAGTGAGAATTAAAATTGGGATCCCTATCAAAGATTATATAACATGGACCACTTTTCAAATGAAAAGTCTATTTCACATAGATATTTCCCAACTGCTCAACATTAGTTTTGTCATGAAAGGTTATAATGTGATCTAATTTGGTCATCCTATCATTAAAAACTAATTTCAGTTTCATATTTCTTTGGGTAATAGAAAATAAATAAAAATACATTGATATTATATCTCAATTCTAAGTCGACACTAATTATGGATATATAAAACAGGAATGATAATTGTTCTTTCCCTTGACCAGTAGACAAAAAAATTATTTCTATGTGTTATACACAGCCACCAAAATCAATACCGCATATCATAAAATGTATTTTTGATTCCCATGTACACTACACACTAGGAATGATAGAAATATTACATGGTGTCTTTTCTTAGAGGAAATGAAAAAAATTTATTCTGAATGCATTGGTTATCCTCCATTCAGAATGAACACTCAGCAATAATGTCCCCACCGTAAAGGGTATCTCTAATTTGATGGAACTCATCATCATGATACTTCTCCAAAAGAGTTATCGTCAGAACAACATAGGTCAATTGAACCCTATCCATGACATCCTCATCCCATATATCCAAATATTCCATATGAAACCATTGAAAATGAGCCATAATGTTCAATATTTCTGATGATTCCATAATGACCATAGTTTGATGTTTCCTTCGCGATGCATTTATAAATAAAATAAATTTTATTTGGTTATAAGTGATGTTGAAATAATAATATTTCTGGTACTATACCCAATGGATCTAGAAGAGATTCAAATATTTTTATGATAAGATATAACTTATGATATTTTGGATGGAATACATGGAAAACCTTTCTCTAAAACGTTATTTATTCCAACACTTATATATATGCCTTAAAACTGAAAGGTCAAGGTCACGGGATGGTTAATTCTTCTCTTGTGGCTGAAGATGATTTGAGAAATAGGCTATCAATAGATCACCATGTATAATAATACAACCCAAACTCAAACAAGATGCATGACAGAATATCACATATCCCTATCCCACCGGTATAAGGGTCAAAATGGTGCCAATGTAAAAAATACATTTTAGTACAATAAATGAACTATAAATTTATCACCCCATGAAACCATCACTCCATTTTGAGTGAGAGTTTTCTTCTTAGAGTCCAAATTAAAAAATAATTAATGAATTGGTGATAATATCCTGATAAACTAGTGAAAATAGAAATTTTGAAATCACTACATGGTTTCTCCCATGTCATAACACCTTTTACCTTATTAGGATAAAATGAAATACTTTATTGAGATTCCATGATTCCCAATAGGTTCACTTCAAAAATACAAAAAGTACATTTTAATAGCTTGTAATAATGACATTTATTTCTCAATAATTCCATAACTACTCTCAAATGATCCACATTATAGTCCTCATATTTAGAGTAAACCAAGATGTCATCAAGAAATACTATCGTGAATGTATCGATATACTCCTCCAAGATCTTATTCATAAAATCCATAAACACTACAAGAGAATTGGTTAGAAAAAATTTCATGAAAAGATACTTGTAATAATTGTACCTAATCTAGAAAGTTTTTTGAGAATATCATATTATTTTTTGATCTAATTATGATTAATAGATCAACGATTAATAGTTGAGAGACAATTTTACAATTTCAAATGGTCATACATGTCATCAATCTGTGGAAATGGATACCTGTTCTTTACTATAACTCGATTTAGTTTTTGGTAATCAACAAAAAAGAAACGTTTTCCATCATATTTCATAGAATAAGGGTCATGCACAATGAAAGGAGACAAAATAAGGCATATAAATCCATCATCAAATTGATCATATGACTAAATCATTAATTCACCATTTTTTTTCTTATGCGATAAGGTAAGATTATATAGAAACTATTTGAGTACTGTGAATAAAATTAATAGAAAACTATACCTCCCACACCAGTTGAAAACTAGAGAAATTAGAAGGGAGAACTTGACAAAACATGAAAATAACTAGAGGAATATAATCACTAAAATATTTCTGGTCTATATTAAAAATGAACCCTAATTTTACTTTCCTCGTATCATGGTATGAAATTTTAACTGTACATGATATCCGGTCCCACTATCCTAGAATAATGTGGCCCACCCTATTAGATGTATTAAAGGATTTCAAAGATAAAAATCAATTCGGGGTTAATTAGAAGTGATCTAATCCATTCTGAAAAATGAAATTAATGGGTTTCAGGTTGGGAACTAGAAAATCCCACAAAATATCAATTTTAATATATGTTAAAACAAGAAGGAAAATAGATGAAATTCTTTTTAGTCATTCATTGGGGTGTAGTAATATACATCATATAAGATAAATAGTCCACATGAAGAATTATCAAGGACAAAATTGGAGTCGATATGAAAAAATGAGAACAATAGTATCAAATAAATCATTTAATAAAGATGAAGCTTTAGTTATGGTATCTCTCATAGTAGTAGGACATGTATCCTCATTATTTGGAGACCCATCCACTATATGAAAAAGCATAATTGTAGATGCAGGTGGCCGCAACACCTTAGATCACAGAGAATCTTGTTGTACTAATTTAATATTAGGCATTTATGACCCCATTCTAAAATGTCGAGTAGGGAATATATATCATAATTTAAAGAAGTTTCCATAATGACCATACAAACGATATATCTAGGGGTTGTTAGAGAAAACTAGTATCAAATGACCAGGTTATCCACTATATAATAAAGTTAATGGACCTCTGATATGCACTACAAGAGCTCTAGATGAAAATTTATATCAGTATCCACTATGATACTCATCACCCTTTTCCTTCCATTTAAATGAACTCCTAAAACATCCCACAAGTGAAAAAGGAACTCCCATTAACCCAAAATCACTAGAAAAATCAAGTTCCTCCATTAACACTCTATCTGGAACGTCTTCAAAAGAAGATACCTTCAACACGAATACCATAGTGTGGATAACAACTTTAATAAACATATCAAAACATCTAGTCTCAATTATCAATATTAGTTGAATATTACACAAGTTTAGAAAAGATATTTTCATAATCCCTCACGGACCCATCAGCCATCTTGAATTTCAAAAACTCTATATCCATTACTAGAACCATAAAATATCTGTTCAAATGATCAAAGAAACTAACATTAATATCCATCCACTCTAAACCCAAATCAATCTTTGATATAAATAATTAAATCCAACCATCTCTTAATAGGTCCCTCCTGCGTAAAGGTAGCATACTGTTCTTTAATAGGTTCACAAGTATTCATGAAATCCAACATTATATAAATATTTCTTATCCATCCATCATCATCTATAGTATCATTATATCCTAAAATGTATGTGTTTTCTAATTAAGAAACACCTGAGAACTATTTATAGATTCTTTTCTTAGAGGTTCAAAAATAGGATTCAGAATGGGGACTTGTGCATGTTCCCATCCCATAGCATGAATCAAACACAAGATAATCTCATGGTGATTCTGGTCCATCATTTTATTTTCATGATATGGTTCTTCAAAATATTTATAAATTATCCAATTGAAACAATTCATGAAAGTGGATCCCATGATAACAATGCACCATCCTTGGATGGCTCAACTATTATTCCATGTACCAAGAAAAAAATCCCATAATGTGGACTAACTGAATATAGAATGTGAACTTATAAAGTTTCCCATAAAGTTGGTGCTCTCTGAGTACATCTAGAACCATCCGAAAGTTTCTCACATACTCCATATCAGATGCCAAGTACACAAGGTTATCATTGATAAGACCACTAGAAACCACTCTAGGTATGGCTAGAAGATCTACTTCATGAGTCCCATGGACACTAATGGGGAGTTTTTCAAGACAAAGGGAATCACCAAGTACTCATATTGACCATATAACCATCAAAAATCTATATTAGGTATATCCTTTTGCTGAACATGATACTAATTATATCTCAATTAAAGGTCATCCTTTGAGAACCATCATGACCCTCTTAAATAATCAAAGAGGATATCGATCCTCAGTAGTGGATGCTTATTCTGCATGGTCACTTGGTTCAAGAACTAGTATACTACACACAACCTCAATCCCCCTTTTGTATTTATGGAAATCAAATATAGGGCCACCCAAGTTGAAACAATGGGTCCCATGGATACCTTTATCTATAGGTCCTCCAACCGTACCCTTATCTAGTAAATCTTTATGTGAGCCATCCAATATACTAGTGCTGATATTGGTGCTTTTCAAATGTGTAATTAGATACAGAAGTCTATCTACCGATAGGGAGGTAATATTGGAACATCTTCTAGAAAGATCATCATACTCCACCACTATTGCATGGAATTGAATGTTCATAACATCTGTTTCTCTAAGGGGAAGGATAGGAAACTCATGAGTGATACTGTGCACCCACCTATGCATGATCCCATTCTATTCTACCTAGGTTCCCCTTTCACCAATAATTTATAACATTGTACCATCACTTTGGTCACACCCCTCCTTTTTCCTAAAGCATTCAATCTAGGGATGGAATGAAGATAACAATACGATATAGAGAATGGTGTTATAAGGTCGTGACACTACCATATAGTGGTTCTAAACAAAGCTACCACCTCCAAGGTTAAGGTTACACTATAAAAAATGATGTTTGATCATCGATTCTCCAATATTAGTTGTCTCTATGCATAAAGGGTGAGTAAGTTGTTCTACAATAATCTCAAGGCCCCATACTATGTAAGTGGTAAGAGAATAATATCTAGCACCTATGTTTATTAATATTTCAACTAAGGTAGAAGTGACATAGATTGTACATCAGATCATCCGTGGAGTCCCTGGGTCATTTGACTCAACCACATGTAGTTTCCCCGCCCCAATCATCCATCTCCTTGATCATAGCACAAACCTCATGGGATGGTGGTGGTAGTATGTCAAAATGTTTTCCAACTCCTATAGCTCACCCGGATCCACTTACACAACTTATTATTGATAAATTTTTCTACTCCACTCATTGCCTCTTCCTCGTTGGTCCAATGATAATATTCTTATCAGTAACTCAATGGGTTGAAAAATATCTAGTATATGTCAACTCTTATTGCATGTGTAGCATCACCTCTTTCAAGGATGACTGGATCCATCATGAGTGTCATGAACTGCAGATCACATATCCTAGGATGTCTTTTAACATCTATCATGTCTATATCCCTATGCCTAATGTCGGCACCTCACTACTGAGGTATCTTCACCTATCTTCCTTCTGCGAACTATCACTGGTTTCATCTTCATAGCCCAGAAGATCTCAAAAACCAAAACATGCTCGAATACTCAACAGTAAGTTTGAAATCATATAGGTATAATTATAGATTTTATTTTTTTGATATAGACCTCGCTCGATGTTCTGAGCCTGAAAGCAATGATCTGTGACCACCTCATGCTAGTCCTCAAACACCATAGGGTTAGGATTTACCTAGAACAGAAGGGGTCTCTATCTCTAAAACACATAGATTTCTAACATCATATGCTCCTCGTCTACTGGAACTGTCGGTACCACATACTCTCCAAAGGTGGTGTTCCAAATGGTTCACCACATGGAGGTAACATATATGAGACTGGTCCTTATACTAAATCTTCATCACTGAGGGGGTTATCCTCCTGATCGAGAAGCTAAATACTAGTGGGTATGCATCTAAGAGGAATATTATATTTAAAAATGATGTACAATGGTCAATGAGTATATCTTCAGAGATAACATAAGAAGGACATGGAAACATAACCCATTCCTATATGATACATGTACCATTATTTTACATGCAACCAATGTTATCATGTCGAAATTCAAAAACTAGGTTATCAATGTCTTGGTGTATGGATACATCAACAGCCTACAACATCACTAGAGTCCCTAGACAAAAACATGAACTCGAAACACTTAATAATGTTTCACCAAACCAATCAGACAATCTGTAGGTCATTAGGTAAATCTGACCAACTATGATACCACTCTTTCATGACCCGTCCTAGTGGGGCATGTGTCGGGACTCCCCAATCCTGCCTCCAATAGGACATGGGCTAGTGACTAGTACTGAATATGAATATCACTAGAATAAAAGGCATTTCCTAGGTGAATGTACACATAAACACATATCCAAGACAAAAATGATGAAATGTAAAAACCACTTAGGAACCAAATTCAGCCATACTACTAATCCTAACCAAAAGGGTATGATTTTAATGTAAAGTGATGTAATGAAAACTGGGCCAGAATACAAGCCCAAAAAAATAATGTCTATAACTAAAAAATAGTAATCTATAAAGAATATTGGTGTTGGGAATACTGCTCAAAGCTATATGAAGACCTCATACTTCTTGAACTCACAATGTTATAACCGGTCCTGGTCTACCTTAGACTCTGTCAAATGGTCTCTTATCATTATAAGACACGACACATGCTATAAAATACTATGAAGGGGTGAGTATTAAAATACTCATCACGACACCCAAAACCACAAAGAAGCACACAAAGGAAGACACAATCAACTCTAGATAGTATTTGTTTACAACACATATACAAGATTATCCAGATATACTGAAACCTAAACCCGTAGTCAAGAGGCAGGTAACGAAAACCACATACCATTACTAGGTATTCAGTTTGAGTATTCTACAAAGCACTCATCTGGGAGAACACAATTCTGAGTCTAATAGCTCTGATGACATCTGACGAAGAATTTATGTTTGTCTGGAACCATCATGAGAGAGATAAATTGATATATCTGAATAGAGAATATGATACACTCATTCTAGGGTAACTCTCTCCATGAATGGGGAAGATCATGATAAATAGATGAGTGCCACTAATAGGTCCATTTGTCGATACCACAACTCATTCAGATTCACAAGCAATGTTGGGGGTCAATTTCTATTATTATTGGTATTGACGATACCAAGACTCTATTTAGGGACAACATATGGATGTAGGATCATGTTTGGAGCCTCTTGGAGGGGATTCCAAATACTCTATCCCGAAACAAATGTTGTAGGGATCATACTCTTATAAATAGTAAACTATACCAACTATCCTTCTAGGTAATGAAAATGGGAACCAAGCCTAATGGAACTTGAACATGATACAATGGAAAATAGATTCAAGCCATGTGGGAAGGGGTACACAATGTGTAGTAGGGTCACAAGTCATATTATTTGGCCCTGGTTACTACCCATGTTCAATGGCCTATGTATCCAGAACAAGTTATACAGAAGATGTATACATGACATGTAGAAAGATTCACCCACCATGTCATAAAATATGTGGTTTTCTCTAATTACACTAGACATGTTCCATTACATGACTTTAACCCATTTACACCTGTCAGTGTACCGGTACATAGGGTAAACCACATAATTGGTTCATCCAAGCCGTGTGGCCGAGTACATGTTGTGTACTCCACCTCGTGTTTGTGTATCATATGTGATACACACCAAGGCCTGGGAAAGGACCCATAGACATTGTGACTGGTTTCACACGATATGCAACTCTTAATTGCATCCCCAAACCCTAACCACCAATCAGGGTGGACCATACTTCGTGTAATGTGGAATACACACTGTGGTGTTTAGCACTTTTTAGAAACCCTGTTTATTGGTCCATCATTCCCTCAATTGTTTCAAACACCCTTTCTAGCCATGCATTCCTAGTAAACTCGAGAAACATGGTAGTATGGTCCCTCCATCCCCAAATAAGTGATATTCAAAGCTTGAATCTACTTGAAAAAGAAATATCATTTCCATTCCTCATTTCAAATGAAAAATGTGAAATTAGAACCCACCATCATAATATCTTCCTCTAAAACTGTCCTAGAACCTCAATAAAGTCGTATCAATGCGAGATATTCAATTTTATATTTTTTTCTGATAATTGAAGGAACAATGATCAATTGTTCATAAAACACAAAGAAAATAAAGAACACAAATAAGACAAAGCATTTAAGGGGAGAACACGCACAAGGAGATACTCCATGAAAAAACCTCATCCATTGTTCATTACTTCCTCGATCCATTCCATAATAAAAATCATGATAAAAATATAAAATCACATCTCTAATAAAAAATCGAAAAAAAACCCCACATAATAATCATATCCCACAATATGCATGATCCATGTATCAATCCATTCATGGATATATTCAAATTCATCATAGGAATAAATAATGAGGAACAAATAAAATGAAAACACATTCCCAACCTTGAGTTTGGGTCTATCGTTGATGAGAACAATTGTGTTGCAGTCAGAGATGAGATCCTCCAACCCCGTTGGCACAATGATCCATTATATAATCCATCCATCATCACTATCACGAGAACTTATTTCTGAATATTTTAGTGGTATAACATGGTTATTATAATGAAAAAATATTACTAACAAAATATAATAAAAGTAAAAATAGTTGTTGCATTGAAATGAAATATTTTTAATCAATATTTTATTACGGATTCATCCAAAAACTATCATTCTCGGGTGACCTGTGAAGGTCTATGTCAGACATATCCTTAGGTGATGATGATGTTTTAAAAGCAATGGTGCCCTTAGATTTCTGATTTCGTCACCCATTTAAATATTTTATCACTTTTTTGGGAAGACAAATCACACATGATATCTAATATATCAAATATATTTCAAAAATTTATTCTTGGAACATCGGTCCTAAGAAGAAAGCACTGCCTCTACTCATGATCTCGAAATAATCCCATATAATATTCAAAAATAATAAAGGGAAAAACTAGGACATTACCTTAGTCCACTAGTGTTAAAGTAGTTATGGTTGGTATCATAGGATATTTTGTAGAAAACATTGGAACTAGATTATATAATTAATAACATATAGATCCTAAACCTATGATATAATTTGAGGATAAGTATATAAGAACATCATAATGTTTGGGTTAGTATGATAATATGTAATTTTCCGTATAAATAAATCCTGGTATGGATAATTAATGCTGACATCGTTTCAACATAAATGTACATAGTTGTAATAACTCATAAATGGATGATTTTGGGATTACCCAATCATCACATGGTGCACTACAATGAGGGTTATTTCATTCTTTTTTAATACTCCACGAGGAAATTCTTAGAAATGTTTACATAGTCATTACAAACCATTTGGAATGATTTGAAAAAAATTATATCCCCAATTAATACCATTGTATGATTCTACAATTTAGAAATATTTATTTTAAAATTATGATTAGTTTTAAATAATATTAAAAAGTATTCATTACGATTTTACATTAATAATTTTATATGGTAATTCAATATATTCCACTAATTCAGTATATTATATTTGTTTATAAATTGTTCGTGGAAGAAATAAGGTTATTAATACTAGTGACCAATGTAGATATTTCGCCTACTCAGGCAACTAATTCTGATGCAATTAGAATAAACAATATCATTGAAATTTTGGGGTTTCTTAATTAGGTTAAGAAAAATATCCATTCTTGGATAGAGAAACATGTTACTGAACACGCTTGTTTTATGTTGGATCACTACTGGTGATAGAATACCCAAAAATTTGTTGAGGAGGATAATATAATGGTAGATGTGTAATAGATTAATTATTTTGAGAAGATATTTATGGACAAGGGATGTGATGAAATGGAAAAGGTCACAATTTTGTGTATTTTATCAATGCCGTTGTAGATTAATGATTTTTATTTATCCAGAATAATGGGGAGGAAGATGAAGTGAAACTCATAGAATGAAAATATTTTAAAGATAAATAATTTGAAAAATATTTCCCTCATGAGAGAAAAATAAAATAATGAGAAGGTTACATAGATTAATAAAAAAGGATAATGAAAGTGTTGTTGAGATTCATTGTAGTGACCCAGATTCCATTATCCTATAGCTGATGTCATAATTTATTACATTGGAATAAGATCCACGGAATCCCAACCCATGGGATGATATATTTTCATACTATTGGTAAAATAGATACATACATAATTACCATATTACATTAGAAAACACATATTAAAACATTATTTTTTTTGATAATAAAATTATAATCTCTATAATATCATTTAATATCAATCTTAGTAAATCTAATGTAATCCTAGAGAATGGAAAAAAATAAGGATGAGATTAAATACTCGGTAAGGTTTAAGTAAAAATAGCTATCATGAATCAATAAGAATAATAAACATGTCAAGGTAAATAATAGATATTAGGTTTCATTTAAATAAAATTAATATTATGTTACAATAAGGAATATTCAATATGGCATGTTAAATACATGAAAAAAATTCTATTAATTAGTAATTGAGAATGAAATTCATCCAACTATATTATCATTGTGAAAATACCATGCATAATAATAACATAATTATGAATTAAGGAAATATTTAATTATTTGATTACATTTCTCATTCACAAGATAACTCTACCATCATGACCTCTCACAAATTTATTTAAAACTATAGGTAAATCCCAATTTAATGTTAGCTTGCTGATTTTTTGTATGAGATCTATCAATGGGTCAGAGGGATTTTCATAACTAGTCTCCAACCGAATCTTCAATTCCAAATAATTCCCCATATATAGAATATTCATTTTAATTCACAAAATATTTTTCTTATCATCATATATATATATATTGAGTAAATGATATAAATTCAAAAATATTTTTCAAGATAATCAATTTTTTATAAAAAACACTAAATATAAAAATTGTATATAATTTAAAAACTAATCATATAAAATATGTAATAATATGGATATTAAAGTTAATTTTAATATCCAATGAATATTTATTACTTTACTTTGATTGTTTCAAGTGAATTTTAACTATCAGAATAGAATGTGAGGTTGTACTATAACATTTTCCACATAATAATTTTCATTTAAAATCCCCATGGAATAATTGATTCAATGTTAAAAATAATATTACATGAATTAATAATTTATAATTATATTACTTGTAAAAATGGTGGTATATTCACCACATAATAGTGTATTTTAGTATAATAACAAATTAGTATTAAATGAATGTATATTGAGATGAAATCCCTTTTATCACTCTTCATTTTATTAAAATTTGCCTAAACTACATTATATCGGCCTAGAAATTGCTGTTTAATTATTGAATAAACATATTATATTTTAAAAATCATATATTATCCTTTAAAAACATCTTATAATCTATTCATTAATAACATTAAATTATTTTCAGGGTTTTGGGTGTTAATTGAATTATTTTCTCATTCATGCTTGTTCAAGAATGTTCCAAATATTGTACGTATTATATATGACCATAATATCCATAATATTAATCATGAAATAATTAACATATTTATTTTTCATTTAAACTTTTAATAAAAGTCATAAATTATTGTATTGATAAATGATGTATGTTATGCTCATGTAGATGATAGGTCATATGTACGCATGAGTAACATTTCAATTTTTTAATGAACAACATGGGGAGAAGTAGTTATTATTTTAATTTTACATATTGATAGTAATATAATATTATTTATTTACAAATACTTATATATTTAAAAAAAATTATTTGTTCAAGAAAATTTAGTTACATCACTTCTATTAGATGTGTGTCCGCTCATACATGAACAATACTGTAATATTTATGTCAGTGATCAGATTTGAAATAAAAAGATATATTATATTTTAATAATGATAAATATGATCTTAATTTATGAATTGTGTCATTTATATCACATATTTTTATTATATTTATTCTTAATACCTTCCATGTAAAGGGTTAGTGAAAAAAGTATCACATCACGTCATAAGGCGGTTGTCCACCGTACACACTATTGATTTTATCGTAAAACCAACATAATTAAAAAATGTATATATGATTTTATGAATAATGAGGTATTAATTTTTTATAAATATATTTTATATAATTTATATTCCTCATCACACTAAACCATGATATGTGGTAATGGAATAATTAATGACATATGTTCGTGAGGAGGTAGTCCATCGTACAAAGTATTGATGATTTCAAAACCGAATTTATTTTAGTGGAGAATTTTTTAAGAAATTACATCCACATTAAAAATTTTATGTATGTGTAATATAATTATTTTATTACAACTTATGTTTTTATAAATTTTATATGGATGTGTAGGATGAAAAAAAATAAAATTGCATGTTGAATAATGTTACCTCTTGTTCGGGAAACATCTTATGGTCTGTAATAATTTCATCCATGGATTGATTTCAATGAAAAATAAGGACAATAGGATGAGTGAATGGGTGTTAATTTATTATTTGGGTAGGGATTGGATAAATATAAAATGAATTTATGTTTTTAATATTAGAGGAGAGGAGGTAGGCTTTTATACGTGAGGCGTGTTACACGGTTGTTGTTTTGGATACTAAAAATGTGTACAATTCATTTTCACATAAAAAATGGTAAATATTGTTTATTAATGACACATAGGCATTATATGAACTAAATATTTCCATTATTTCGATTTTATACATGTTTATATGACATTAAATCCACTATCATTTCAGTTTAACCCTCTATAAATCCATTTTTACCTTAACCGCAATAAATATTTTTTTTATTTTCTATATTAATTTTAGTAAAAATTTAAAATTTAAATATTTTATAGTATTTTATATTATGATTAAAAATACCAAATCCATTATTCTAAATTCAATTCACATAAGAAGAAACATTTATTTTGAAATTATACCCACACACGCGTTAAAAAAGTAGGTATTTAATGTGAAAATGTTCAAAAATTTACAAATATTATATATCAATACTTAGTAAAAAATTGATCCAAATGACATAAATTGGATTATTATATCTTTTAATTAAATAAATTTACATAAAAAATTAAAAATATAACAAATCGTTATAAATTATTTAAAAAAAATCTATTTTCAAGTAACATTTTTTATTTTTCACAATTCATCAAAAAAATGAAACTTTTAGAAAAATAATAAAGTACACCGTAACATAATTATGATATTTTTATTTTTAAAATGACGTTAATTTTTAATATAAATTATATAAAAGTGGTATAAAATATAAAAATGCGTGTGTAAAAAATGATTAAACCATCCTTTAGAAAAAAATATGATATTAAGAAAAGAATTTTGTTTCTTTTAAATGACTTATTAAAATATATTAATTCTGTACAATTTAATGGTTAGGTTACTATGATATTCTATGTCATGGTTCATTTCATCTAGGGGTAGTATGTTCCATAATCTATTAAGATGATTAGGTTTAATGAAATATATTTTGAGGGTTTCATAAAATTAGTTTGCGTGTCACAATTGCAATCAAATAATTTGATCTTATTTTGTAATTTTATGGTTTTATATTCAACCCATATTAAATAAATGTTTTCCTCACTATTTTAATATTATCATGGAATTTATTTTTTTGGTTTGGAACATACTATTGTTATGAAACCCCCATCATAAAAGGGTTAATAAAACATCCACTTAATAAGAGAGAAATGGAAGTAGAATGATCATAGGGAATAAAACATATCTAGGATTAAAAGAAGACAAATTTCGGTTGTGACATAATATATTTAAATATTTTATAATTATAAATAATAATATATAATTAAAGAGGTAATTAGTCACAAGAAATGTAATGGAAAATGGAATTGTAAGGACCTCAAAACCAAAAAAGTGTGATGATTTAAAAGACCATATGATCCATCCAATATGAAAGAAATATAACATTATTTTCAAGATTTATTTACTAATGATAAATAATTCATTTACTTTGTAGGAGTATTAGGAAACAAACTTATTTGATAAGTTTCTATATAATAACCACAATTTCATCATTTTGATATTCTATGATCATTTTCTAACTCATCAATTAATTTATTGAATAACTGTAAAAAATATATTTTTTATATATGAGTCACTAAAATTAACTATTAATTGATCTTAAGATATATAATAAAGAAAAACATTAATTCCACCTATCAAAAACTATTTTCTTAGACCAATTTGGTTAGCAAAATTTATCAATATATTACTTTTATATCTAGGCTTTAATATTAAAACCAATTTTCATCAATAATATTTATTTATAAAATTATTTAAATTATGTAATTAAATAATTACAATAAATCACATAGACTTGTGGTAGGCTCAAACCCCTCTCTATCCTTCAGTAATGAGTTCATGCCTGGTGGACATATTGGATGCTACCAGTTGTCAACAATCAAATGAGTTTTCTTTTTTTATAATTTTTTTTAACATAATTCCTATAATGTTCCCAATAAAATATTTTTGGTATCCTTGAATGAAATTAATCATTCAAAATCCATTTTATTCAAAATAAATTAATTTTTACACAATGTATAATATTATTATTTGACTATTATTAAAATTAGATAAGTTATCATACTATACCAAAAGTTTATTGGTAAATTTAAACATATTTTCATAATATATAACATAATTTTTACTAAAATAATTTTTCTACTAAAAATAATATATATTTGATAAATTTATCTAAAAAATATTCATAAACTATGTTGAACTATATCACATTAAACCTATACAATATGTCTTTATGACATCAAACTGATAATCAATTTTATACTCATAAACACATGATGGTATCCATAACTATAATATTAATGAATAAATATATTCACCTAAAATTTTACACAATAATTATATGTTTCATGATTATTATAAAAAAAAATTGTAAAATACTTTCACAATGTAAATCTTCAATCCCAATACAAAATTAATTCATCCATTTTATTTATAAATAGGCCATTCCATGGACTTTAGGTTAACCTTTAGAAGATATAATTGACCCTAATATTGATATTGTTATCCATATTTAAAAAAATGAACTACAAATGGATCCCTAGGATTAGATCTATTTATGTTCATCACACTCTTCCTTTTTCATCACTAATTATTTCATTTATGGTGTTAATTTCCAGGAATAAATATTTTTTATATTCCATTGAGAATTATTCTAGGGAATCTATTTAAACATTTGTAACATGATGGAAATTGATCATTCATTACTCTATGATCTTCATCACTCATGCTCTTAGATAACATCATCCTTCTATTATTTACTGTGTCTGAGAGTTAGTTAACGTATATGATGTTAATCATATTTCGAGAAAAAATATTACGTGTAATCACTATATCATTCAATCTATTTATTATCCCATTTATTTACTCATAGTCACCACCAAGCCCATCATATTAAATATTTACATAATTCCTTACAATACATCAACTAAAATAAAAAAAAATATTGTGTGCATCAATAATTATAGTGTGAAAAAAACAATTATAGGATGTTAAAATAGAAAAACCATATTTAAAATTAAGGATTCCTTAGGTGTCACGACCGCCACCCCACAACGTTTACCCCTCCTGGGCCAGAAATTTGAAATGGGAGATAATGACCCCTGAGTCCCGCCTCCAGTAGGCCCCAGGTTGGTGACTAGCACCGAGGGTATAATAACACACAAATGGGAGGCATTACCCTCTAAGATAACACATGCGTAAGAGAGAGATAAGATATACACCAACCAACTCGAACTCCGAACTGAAATATAAATAGAACCCAAGTAAATATATGAAATTCCATGCAAATGTACTACAAATGAAAGGGAAAACAACAAGTACCCAAAAGAAAGTAAAACAACAGCGACCACAAGCCCAAACAACTACTCCAACCATAAGCTAGTAGTAACCATCTTGATCTCCAACCTGCTCCAAGTGGACTGAAAAATCGTTTATATATACATAGGGTGAGTGTAATAGTATACTAAGTAGGATCCTCCCCGAAGCCTCTCGTGAAAAGGTAAAGAAAGCATGCAAAAGCACAGTGAACTACAGTGAAACTAACTCTTCACTTAAACAGGTATACTATGTTCCCAACCTCAACATGGATACTCTCACCAAGTAAGACATACAAGAATATATCATATAGAAAAGAATATCAAGGTTACCCCGTTACTACTTCCCCACTGGTTTTATGCTTTTCCCCAACGACACACATCCAGTGCATCTCTCTCCAAAGGCTTACCCGAATATACCTAGGCCAAGCTCCACAATCTGCACCTCGTGCACCACAAAGGCTTTCCTACAGACACCTAGGATAGGAACCACACCATCATCAAAATAAAAAGTAACCAAGTAGTTTCCAGGAGCCACCACAGCCCGCATAACGTGTATCATACGTTGGGTATTATACCTCAAGCCATTACAGCCCATAAGCCGAGTAAGGATCCTGAAGCCATCACAACCTATACACGTTGCACCTATAGTAGTCCATAGGATACTATATCCAGAATATATGTTTGGAAATAACCACAAGCCATTATATCTCTCTACACACATATATGGGGAAAACTAACCATTGTGCCAATGGAACTGGTATCTACCAAGAGAAGAGAGCGGGGCTAAAGGGGGTAGTCAGCCATTCAACCTCCCATCAGAATGTTGGAGAAAACACCCCCCAGGGCTCAGAATCCCCGGGGTGTCAGTTTCCCTTACTGACAGGGTGAACTATCATATAGAAACACAAAAAGTACAGAATATATATACCTCATAACCACACTATGGGCATAACCTAGTCTTAGTCTCAACTACAACTATCATTTCTCGGACCATGTGCTGCTATTTCTATGACTAGGTGTCCTATAAGTACATAACCAATTAAAGAACATCATTATGTTACTTCATTATCTTTTTCATCAGTTCCACTTTATGTTAATTAATTCTTTCCACATTAATTAACCATGAACACAACCACATTAAACTTCATTGGAATCACATTGAAAATCAATTGTTCCTTTAATGATTCAACATCGCCTTTAAATTACAGCATCTCCATCCCCGTGTATTATCACCATTTAATAAATCTTTCATTAGAGAAATTACTTTCCCATATTCGAAGGAATTCTAGAAATTCATCCTATGCTACTAAACACAAGGGGGATCAACAAAGTGAGTAGAAATACTATGCGTAGAGTCTTTGCTACCTATAGCAAGAGTGTAGACTCATTCTCCCTATAGAGGCTAAACACAGAAAGCAAGTGGCATACCCCGCGTGTCTTCGCATCATTCAGAAGAAGGGTAAGCAAGACCAGCTTCCATGAGTTGTGGGGAAAATTAAAGGAGATAAACATTCATCAAATTACCAAGAATCCAACAACCACATCCATCCCATTCCATCATCCCTGGTGTCCTCCCCAACAACCATATGCATAAACAGATGCATCTCGCCACTCTAGGCATCTTCCGCTTCAACAACCACAAGGCCTCCCTACATCCACATATCACAACACCCTCCCAGGGTCACATCACAACACAAGATATCATAACACCCCTCCAGGGACACATCACAACACAAGCAGTAGGAAAACAACATCACATCAATTGGGATCTTATCCCCATTTCACAACAAGTGGGTAACTCAGAACCCTTCAGGGAATTTAATAAACAATTTCTTTAATCTGTCATGAATTAAAAAATTCAATTCATTGGTCCATAAATCATGAACCAAATTAGTAAGCTATCAAAAATATTAAGCATTCTCACTATGCCAATTTGATCAACATCAAATTACAACAAGAACCATATTCATTTTCATGCCTCTTTATATTTATCCAATTAATTATCAATTTATTTCTGGCTTTATGTTCATTATCAATTTCATCTAGAACAACATGATAACAAGAAAGGCATAGAAATCACAGAATCTATAAAACCAAGAGGCGAACCATTATCATGGTACAAAGCAACAATAAGCGATCAAACCAATTATTTTAATCCGGTTCAAGTATTTAATTAGGTCAATTCCATTGTGATCCAAAGGGCTAAATCATGATAACTCTACGATTGAACATAAACATTTAGAGAAGCCACGAATCCCCTACCTCAAAGGTTTTCAAGGAAACCCACAACGGTCGAAGAACACCCAAGGACACTGGAATGATTCACCAAGGATTCTCCCTGTATCTCCTCTCCTTTTACAAACCGTTCGCTAACAGTGCGTTAGCTTCTACCTCAACAACCCATCCTCGCACGACTAGTTCGCACGGTTAGGCAAACCATGCGCAAACCGTGCATTAGACACTTCCCTCAAGACCAGCCTTGCACGGTTTGGCCGCACAGTTTAGGAAAACCATGCACCTCCTGTGCGAAGGCCATAACCCTTTAGATTTCCTTATAAGCCCACCCAAATCCACACCAAGTCGCCTTGAATTCCCAGAACACCCCTAGAAAAACATTTTCACAACAAAGGAATGTATTGGGGAGGTTTGGGTCATTACATCAGATACCTCTCAAAACATTCTTGTCCTCGAGAATCCAAAACCCACCTAAAGAGAAAACAAAACAGGGTCTGAACAACCACCCACCGAGATACCTCTCAAAAGAGAGCAAGACAGCAAAGCAACACAGGGATCCATTTCATAAACATGAAAGTTTCACAACCACATCAGATACAACGATACATGAAAAGAGTTAAACATCAAAAAACTCTTGGTACTGAGCAGGTATCTGTGACTCAGGTTCCCAAGTACTCTCCTCCATGCCACCATGTTGCCAAAAGACACGAACTAAGGGGATGGAATTCCCAAACAACACCTTATCCTTGTGGTCTTGGATCTCCATAGGTCTCTCATCAAAGGTGGCATCATCATCAACATAGATCTCCCCCCCAATCGATGATGTGGGAGTTTTCATGAAGATAACGACGTAGCTGTGATACATGGATAACATCATGTATCCGACTCATCTGTGGAGGAAGTGCTACTCGATATGCCACAGGTGCAACACAATCTAACACCTCGAAAGGCCCAACAAAGCAGGGAGAAATCTTACTCCCATGACCAAACTTTTGATGCCCACAATGGGGAGTCACCTCCAGAAACACATGATCCCCAAAAATAAACTCCAAGGGTATCCTCCTTTGATCAACATATGATTTTGGATGTTATCGTGCTGCCTTCATCCTCTCACGAATCACCTAAACCATCTCTATTATATTCTGCACTAGTTCTGGTCTGAAAATTGCTGACTCTCCGACCCCATTCCAGCACAACGGAGAACGACAAGGCCGGCCATACAATGCTTCAAACATCACCATACTAATGGTGGAGTGGAAAATATTATTGTAGGAAAAATCCACTAAGGGTAATTGCCTCATCCATGAACTTCCAAAATCAAGAACACAAGAGCACAACTTGTCTTCAAGAGTTTAAATGTTTCGCTCCCTCTGACCATCCGTCTGAGGATGAAAATCAGTGCTAAGGCATAATTGAGAACCGAAAGCATGTTGGAAATCTCTCCACAACCTGGAGGTAATACGAGGATCTCGATCTGAAATGATCATCCTTGGGACTCCATGAAGTCTCACCACCTCCTCTAGATACTGCCTCTACAAAACATCCACTGAGCATGACTCCATGATTGCTATAAAGTGGGTTGATTTCATTAAACTATCCACTACCACCTAAACAACATCATAACCTCCCGGAGCTCGAGGTATACCAGTAACAAAGTCCATTGAGATGTCCTCCCACATCCACTGAGGAATCTCTAATGGCTAGAGAAGACCACCAGGAACACGGTGTTTGGCCTTCACCTTATGGAAGACTAAACATCGAGTCACAAACTCTGCAATCGCACGCTTCAGCCCAGGCCACCAAAACTGACTCCTCAAGGATCTGTACATCTTTATCACACCGGGATGAACTGCTAAAGGAGAACAATGAAACTCTCTAAGGACCATCTTGCGCATCACCAAGGGAACCAAAACCCTTCCAAGATACAACACTCTGTGTTGTTCATCCTCAGACCAACCATCAGGGGCCTCACCACAAACAACTCAATCTCTCCAGACCTCCACCTCAAGATCCCCCAACTGGGACTCTTCTACTTTCTGCACCAGGTATGACTGCACCGTCATCTGAAAAAGATAGCCTCTACCCCCAACAAGTTCCTTATGAAGTTGTAATTCTGATAGTTCTTCCATCACTCTCCAGGAATCACCGGATTCATGCAAAGCATCACTACGTGACTTTCTGCTCAGCGTGTCAGCTACAACATTCCCTTTTCCCGGTGTATATGATATTTTGAAGTCGTATTCCTATAAGAACTCCATCCACCAATGTTGCCGTATGTTCAAGTCACACTGGGGGAAAACATACCTCAAACTCTTATGATCAGTGAAAACTAAAAAGCGTTCACAATGAGGTAATGTCTCAACAACTTCAGAGCAAACACCACAGCTGCCAAATCGAGATCATGGGTGGAATAGTTGAGTTCAAGGGGATGTAACTACTACGACCCATAAGAAACAACTGACCTCTACTACATGAGAACACAGCCTAACCCCAGACTTGAAGCATCGTAGAAAACATAAAACTGATCTTTTTTAGCAGGAAGAAAAAGGACTTGAGCACCTACTAACTTCTCTTTTAGATAATCGAAAGCTTCCTGACACTAATCAGTCCATATGAAAGCTGAATATTTTTTGGTCAAAGCTGTCAGAAGAGTTTCAGCCCGTGAGAAATTCGATACGAACCTCCTGTAGCAGCTTTCGAGACCAATGAAACTTCGCACCTCTGACACTGTCTTTGGAGCTTCCCAAGACACAAATGCTTCAATCTTTGATGAACCCACAACTACCCCATTTTGTGACACAACATGCCCCAAGAAACGGACTTCGCGAGTCCAAAACTAACACTTCAAAAACATCCCAAATAGCTAATGTCGATGAAGAACTCCCAAAAAGGCTCACAGATGTTTTTCATGCTCCTCCTCAGATGTGGAGTACACAAGGATGTCGTTGATGAAAACTACCACAAACTTGTCCAGGAACTCATGGAACACATCATTCATCAAACCCATGAACACAACTAGAGAGTTAGTCACACCAAACAACATTATAACAAACTAATAATGCCCATGAAGACAATGGAAAGAAGTCTTCGGGATATCCTCATCCTTCACACGCATCTGATGATATCCTTACCATAATTCGATCTTTGAGAATCAACTTGTGCCCGGAAGTTGATCAAATAAATCATTAATCCGTGAAAGGGGATAGTGGTTCTTTATTTTCACTTTGCTTAAGAAACGATAATTGACACAAAACCGCAAACTATGTCAGCCTTCTTTACGAACAGAACTGGTGCACCCCATGGGGACACATTTGGTCGAACAAAACCCCACTGCCACAGACCATAATGCTGTATACACAGCTCTCATAACTCCGAAGGGGCCATCCTATATGGAGACATTGAAATAGGATATGATCCTGGCTGTAGCTCAATCCCAAACTCGATCTCTCATAAAGGGGGTAATGCTATAACCTCTTCTGGGAAGACATCAGGGTACTCCTCTATGACCCTAGGAAACACCAACTACTGAAACTCTGAAGAACTCAGCATCATCTTAGCCGCCATGGACGATAAGAATGGAACGCGCCTGCAACCCATCTGAGGATCTCGCTCACCAACAAACACCACTTGCTCTCCTTCTGCATCAAAGAAAATGACCTTCTTCCTATATCAATCCACGAAAGCCTGCACCTAATAAATACAATCCATGCCAATGATGACATCATATGGTTGTATTCATAAACTTATTAAATCTCTCCAAGAGAGGTGTTTCCCCAACACTAGCTCATAATCTCTACATACCTCAGACAAGTAAGCTCGACCTCCAACAGGCATAGTCATCTCCAAGGGAACTGTAAGCCTCTCTACCTCAAGTACCAAATCATGGACAAGGGTAGGTGATATGATGGAGTGTGTCGCTCATGAATCAAACAATGCATACACAAAGGTAGAAAACATGAAAAGGGTGCCACAAACGACATCTGGCTAGTTTGGTGCTGGAAACGCTAAAGCATGAAGCTGACCATGACCTCCTCCATGACCTCTTTGACCCTGATGAAGACCACCACCATGGTCGTGCTCTTCTCTCTAAGGACGGGGAGCATCATGGAGTTGTCCTCTGCCTTCCCCATCTCCCCTCTGGTGATCTAAAACTGGTGCAACTGGGTGCTGCTGCCTCGGCTGGAACTTCCTCAAGGGAGGAATATGGAGCGTAGAGCCTGGTGCACGATGACCACTCTGAATGGTCGGGCACTCCCACAGCTGATGACCATGTCCACCACAAGAAAAACAAGATCTTGATCCCATTGCATAGGCTTGAGAGTTGCTGCCTCCAAAGAAACGATATGTGAAGGGTTGGGACCTACCACCGGCTGAATGGAAACTCTTCTTCCCTGAAAACTGGGAACCCCATACCACAACCTTGCTTCATGAGGAATCATGCTGATTCCCCTCTCGTGATGATCAGGTCCTGGCCAAAGTCCTCTCAACAACCTCTTCCCTCGCCAGTACCTCAAGATATGTCTTCAACATAAATGGGATGGCCAGGCGCTGGATCTCAGGATGCAAATCCTCCTTAAAATGCCTCGCCCAGGCCTCCTCATCTAGTAAAAGGTCTGAAGCATATCGTAAAAGATTCCTGAAATGGATCCCAAACTCTCAAACACTGGAGCTCCCATATCAGAGGGTAAAGAGCTCCTGGCGACTAGATGCCTTCACAGTCGAGGAAAGGAAATCGACTGTAAACTTATCTTGGAACTCCTCCCATGTTATCGCTGACACCTCACGATACCCAAAGAACAAGAACCACCACTACGTTGTTTCTCCACGTAGCATCGTCATAGCTAAGGACACCCATTACTCCTTCCGAGCACTGATCGAACTGATGCCTATATCGACCTCCTCTAACCAGTCCTCCATGACAGCATATGAAATGGAGCCATCATACTTTTCCAGAATCCGGTACTGAAACTCTCGGAGTGTCCTCCTCCAAGTGTCGTCATCATCAACCTCTACCTTGCAGAGACCTGCTAGAACAGCCTGTTGGACATCTTCTGCGCAAACCTGATGAGGACATCGACCTGGAGCCATACCTAGAAAATAAAAAACACTTAGAGATCCTAATCTTGGAATATGGAAGACTAAACATTAATTAATTAATTATTTTCTTTCATTCATTTTAGGTTAACCTACCCCAAGGTCTACCCATTCAAACATAGGCAGAAAGAAAAATGATGCATGATCCTTGCCTAGGTCTCTACCCTGCAACTAGTATGACCTTGTTTAGTAGCCATTGTAAACGTAAAGGTCCATAAATTATATCATAGGGGGACTTAAACGCCTATGTCTCGGCCGGTTTCTAGTGTTTACCACACTTGATAAACATGAATGACACCGTTCCACTACCAACCCATGCAACCTCAAATGTTCCTAACTCCAAACTCCATCTTATCCCTTAACCAGACCTTTTATACCACCCTATCACGACACCCTACCCACAATGTGTACCCCTCCTGGACCGGAATTGTGAAAAGGGAGATAATGACCCCCCGAGTCCCACCTCCAGTAGGCCCTGGATTGGTGACTACCACCGAGGGTATAACAACACACAAATGGGAGGCATTACCCTCTATGAGAACACATGAAGAAGAGAGAGATAAGATAGACACCAACCAACTCCAACTCAGAACTGAAATATAAATGGAACCCAAGTACATATATGAAATTCCATGAAAATGTACTACAACTGAAAGAGAAAACTACAAGTACCCTAAAGAAAGTAAAATGACAGTGACCACAAGCCCAAATATCTCTTCCAACCACAAGCTAGTAGTAACCAGATTGATCACCAACATGCTCCAAGTGACCTGAAAAACATTTTATATATACATAGGGTGAGTATAACAGTATACTATGTAGGATCCTCCCCGAAGCCTCTCGTGAAAAGGTAAAGAAATCATGATAAAGCACAGTGAACTACAGTGAAACTAACTCGTCACCTAAACAGGTATACTATGTTCCCAACCTCACTGTGGATACTCTCCCCAAGTAACTCATACAAGAATATATCATATAGAAAATAATATCAAGGGTACCCCACTACTACTTTCCCACTAGTTTTCAAATTTTCCCCAATGACATACGTCCTGTGCATCTCTCTCCAAAGGATTTCCCAAATACACCTGGGCCACGCTCCACAGTCTGCACCTCGTACACCACAAAGGATTGCCCGCAGGCACCTGGGATAAGAACCACACCATCCTCACAACCAAAAGTAACCAGGTAGTTTCTTGGAGCCACCACAACCCACATAACATGTATCCAACATCGGGTATTATACATCAAGCCATTACATCCCATACGATGAGTAAGGATCATCAAGACATCACATCCTATACACATTACACCTATAGTAGTCCATAGGATACTATATCCAGAATATATGTGTGTAAATAACCACAAGCCATTACAACCCTCTACACACATATATAGGGAAAACTAACCACTATGCCAATGGAACTAGTATCTATCATGAGAAGAGAGCCGAGCTAATGGGGGTAGTCAACCATTCAACCTCCCATCAGAATGTTGGGGAAAATCACCCCCAGGGCTCAGAATCACAGGGGTGTCAGTTTCCCTTACTGGCAGGGTGGAGTAGCGAATAGAAACACAAAATGTACAGAATATATGTAACTCACAACCACACTATGGGAATAACCTAGTATTATCCTCACCTGCAGCAAACGTCTCTCAGACTCTGGGCTACTATTTCTAAGACTAGGTATCCTATAAGCACACAACCAATTAAAGCACTTCATTAGGATACTTCATTATCTTTTTCATCAGTTCCACTTTACGTTAATTAATTATTTGCACATTAATTAACCATGATCACAACTACATTAAACTTCATTTCCATCACATTCAAAATCAACTATTCCTTTAATGATTAAACATCACCTTTAAATTCCTATATCTCCATCCCCGGGGATTATCACCATTTAATCAATCATTCATTACATAAATTACTTTCCCATATTTCCATGCATTCAAGAAAAGAAACCTATGATACAAAACACAAGGGGGCTCAACAAGGTGAGTAGATATACTACCCATTGAGTCTTTGCCGCCTATAGCATGAACGTAGACCCATTATCCCTAGAGAGGCTAAAAACGGAAAGCATAGGGAATACCCCGCGTGTCTTCGCCCCTTTCGGAAGAAGGGTATGCAAGACACGATGCCTTGAGTATTGGAGAAAAGTAATGCAGATAAACATTTACTCAAATTACCAAGCATCCAACAACCACATCCATCCCATTCCATAATCCCTGGTGTCCTCCCTGACACCCATATGTAGAATCCGATGCATCTAGCCACTCTAGGCATCATCCGTGGCAAAAAACACATGGCCTCCCTTACTCCACATATCAAAACACCCTCCCAGGGTCCCATCACAGCAAAAGATATCACAACACCCCTCCAGGGTCACATCACAACACAAACAACAGGAAAACAACAACACATCAATTGGTCTCTTAGCCCTATTTCACAACAAAAGGGTAACTCCGAAACCTTCAGGGAATTTAATCAATCAAGTTATTTAATTCATATTGAATTAACAAATTCAATTATTTGGTCCCAACATCATGAACCAAATCTCTAATCTATCACCAAGATTAAGCATGCTCACTATGTCAATTTTATCAACATCAAATTACAATAAGAACTAGATTCTTTTTCATGCCTCTTTATATTTAGCCAATTAATTATCAATTTATTGGAATCTTTATATTATTTATTAATTTCATCAAGAACAACATGCTAACAAGCAAGGAATAGGTATCACACTATCTAGAAAATCATAAGGCAAACCATTATCATGGTACAAAGAAACAACAAGCGATCAAACCAACTCTTTTAATCCGGTTCAAGTATTAAATTAGGTAAATTCTTTTGTGATCTGAAGTGCTAAATCATTCTAACTCTACGGTTGAACATAAACAATTAGAGAAGCCATAAATCCCCTACCTCAATGGTTTTCGAGGAAACCCACAACGGTCGAAGAACGCCGAAGGAGACATGGCTGATTCACCAAGGGTCCTCCCTATATCTCCTCTCCTAAGACAACCCAGATCAAAGATCATCACAAATGACATCCACACACTTATATCTACCCGTAAAGGGCATAGATGTAAGATCCTGAGAGAAGAGGAGGAGTAGATCTAGGTAGATCTATGAAACCAAAAAAAGTCCACTTACCTCAAGAAACCGACTTCGATTCGTGAAGAGATGCCTCCGGATCACCTCCAAAATTCTTAATAGAGGTTCTTCAACCTCCAAGGAGGGGTTATCCCGAGTTATGGACACTTAGTGTCTTAAAAGAGGGGATTAAAGGCAAAACAAGTTGGATCTACAATTTTAGGATCTAACATTAATTGCCCGCATGGTTAGTTCGCACGGTTTAACAAATCGTGCGCTAACTGTGCATTAGCTTCTACCTCGACAACCCCTCCTCGCACGGTTACTCCGCACGATTAGGCAAAACGTGCGCAAACCGTGCATTATCCACTGCCCTCACGACCATCCTGTATGGTTTGGCTGAACAGTTTAGACAAACCCTGCGCCTCCCGTGCGAAGACCATATCCCTTTAGATTTCCTTATAAGTCCACCCAAATGCACACCAAGTCGCCTTGACTTCCCGGAACACCTCTAGCACCACATTTTCAAAAAGGAATGGACTGAGAGGTCCATGCCATTTCATTAGGTTTAACCTATGTCATTCATTTTAATCATCTATTTAAATCCTTAAATAATATTTTTAAATGAAATTTGAATTATCCTTTGTATGCTCTATAGTTGTTAAAAACTAGCTGCACAATAAGCCCCATTTTCATGCACCAGTCGATGATTGGGTTTGGCCTACTAAACCATTTTCGGAGTTATCACCCCTAGGTACCTATATTCAAAAACCATGTCCAATTTTAAAATCTAGATAGTGATTTATTTTTAATAATAACAAAATATTCTATTAAATACTAAAAACAGTAGGATGTTATTATATTCTTATCCTCTATGTCTATCATAAGATTATGTTGCCATCTCTATTTTCTCCTTAATCTCATTCCCATTATTTATACAATTCATCCTCTGATACCAACTATAGTGGCCTAGAATCCAATAACACAGATCTAGTGTCTTACTTTATTACATTATCATATGTCTTAGGGAATCACATAAAGAAGGATCAAAAATCTATTAGTAATGGTAAACTAGATATATACATGATTCTTATATTAAATTTGAAAACCAAAATCCCAACATAATTATTTTTTTCAACAATATCATTATTACCTATAGAATATACATGCATATCTATCATAGTACACCTCATAAAATCCTATAAAAAGGAAGTAAATAAGGGTGATCTCATATTCTCCATATGTTGTAAGTATAATAAAAGACAACATGAATTAATAAGCATAATCAACATGAAAAGGTTAAAAACGTAACAAACAATACATTTTAATAACTTGACTATCATGACACGATTATTCATAATCAATGTGTCATGGTAAAAAACTAAAAATACATTCAGGATAATTAGTAAAGACAGAATTATGTGCTTCCCGAGATAATATCATTATGAAAATATCAGTGATAATAATTATATAATTATTAATTAAGTAATTATTTAATTATAGTAAGTAATGTCCTAAGAACATCATACCACTTCCATAAAAACATTCATAAGAAGGTTAAAATATATATGTAAAACCACATTTAATGCTTTCTTACAACATTATATCATGAGGCCTACCAATGCCTCGATGAGATATATATCCCCAGGCTCAAACTTTTCAATAGTTCTAAATAATTCCTCACATATAAAATAAAAAATTTATGTCATGAAAAATTTCCTTTTCATAAAATATATATATTGAGTAACAGGTAAAAAATTATTAATATTTATTTAATCAATCAAAAAACATTAAAATTAATCAGCTTAAGAAAAAAATGGAACTTATTTTGTTAAATAATCATATACATCATGAAAGAATATGGATATTTAATTGAAATTTAACATCCCTTGAAAATTTATGATAAGAATGTGATTGCTCAAGAGAAAGAAAACAAAAAAAAAAGTCATATTTTGCAACAACATTTACCAAATGGTAATTTTCAATTTAAACCCCCTTGGATGAAACGATTTTAAGTATATATTAATATACCATTAATTATGAAGGAGTTACAATATTATATGAAAATAGTTATTATATACCCCATATATAATTGAATTGGTTCATAAAAAAAATTAGTATAAAAAAATGTAATGGGAGACAAAATCCCCAACCTCATGCTTTATTTTGGTTGAAAAAATTATTAAAATAGTTTTAAATGATTTTAAAGATGTTATTAACTTATCAAGAACCATAGAAATATTCAAAATATCATATATGATTTTTTAAAACATATTTTCACCCTTTCATGAATAATCATTCATCATTTCCATTGTTTTGGTTCTTAATTACATTGATTTGTCATCATGTTTTCTCATGAAAGTTCCGCTTATTTTGAATATTATACAGTTACATCATATTATGAATTATAATAATTAAATAATTATAATATTTATATATCAGTTATTCTTTTAATTCCAATTATTTATGATGGTTTTGATAAATGGATTATGTTATGATCATGGATATGGTAGGCCAAGCGTACACATGACTAACATTTCTAATTTTCAGTTGTCATTATTGAAAGGAGGTAAATAATATTTTGAAATTATATAATTATCATAGGATAATATTATTTATTTAATTATACTTATACATATCATCCATGTGGCATGGAGATGAAAAGAATGTCACGTTGCTTTGTGATGGTGGCAGCCCCCACACACAAGAACAATATTGTCATCATTAAGCATGCCAAAAGGTAAGAAAGAAATGTTACATTATAATTCAATAAATTTAATAATTTAGTGGATATATTAATTATCTAAATTATATCACACAATTATATTAACAATATTCTTATTAAATTCACTATGAAACATTTCTGAAGAATGAATCACATAATTTTTTGGGGTAGTAGTCCACCATACTCACGAGCGACATAATTTTCTTCCCAATTGAATTAAAAGGAAAAAAGAAATAAATTATATAATGAATAAATAGGTATAATTATTTTATAAACATAATATATATTCTTTATAACTATCATCCTTCCCAACCGTGAACGGTGGTCATGGAAAACAATGACAACGGTTTGCGAGGCGGTAGTCCTCCATACACACAACTGATGATTTCGTAACCAATTTGATGACTATGGAGGTTGTTTTAGTTCATGTTCATAAAATAAAAGAATATAATTATATTTAATATAATTATGTTATTATTACATCATTTGTAATAACAATTGAAGCAGGTTTAAGATGTAATAAAATAAAAACCCTCATTGAAGAACATTATATCTTCTTCAGGTAAACAACTTATATTTTCAAAAAATAAGTATATAGTTGTATTTGTTATAAGAATAAGGATTTTAGTATGTGTTTATAAATATTTTTATTTAATTTTGAAAGATATTAGATGAATAAAATTTTATTGAAGTTTAGAATAAGAGAAGAGAGGAGGCAGCCTTTTATAAGTGAGGTGAGTGGGATGATTTTAATTTTTGATAGGAAAAAGGTCAATATAAGTTTATCACTATAAAAAAGGTTAGAAAGTGATTATTCATAATGAATTTGACATTATAGTGTCTAAATATGGCCATAAAAACGATTTTATAGAAGTGGATTTAACATTATAACCATTAGATTTTTAATTTAAGCCTCAAGAAATCAAGTTCGGCCTTATTCATGGTAAATAACTTGTACGGTTTAACCTCTTCATTTTGAAAAAAAAATTAATTGACCATATTCAATAATATATATTATTTTAACTCCAAATAATGAATATATTTTTCCAAATTTTATTCATAAGAGTGGATAATTTTAATTTAAAATAAACCCTATAGTGATGATGAGAAAATACTGTATAATGAGAAAATGATCCAAAGTTCAATATTTTTTCATTCAAAATTAAATGTAAAATTGTGTAAATGACCAAAACTAGATTTAATAATATAAAATTTGAATATTTTTTCATTAAAATAAATTCAAATTATAATATATAAATAAAAATTATTTAAATTAAATGACGGTTTCCAATTAAGATTCTATATCATTCACAATTAACCAAAGAATAATTTTTTAGAAATATAACGAAAATTATCCATAGATAATTACGATATTATAATTTAAAAAAATGAAGATTATTTTTTTGAATTGATTTTCTAAAAATTGTAAAATTATTTTTATATTATGAGTGGAATGAATTAGAAAATAATCTTTTAGAAATATTTATTTCTCCATGAACCATTTTTCTTTATTTTAAATGATTACTATTTTATTTATAATCAGAAGATAAAAATAAATTTAAAAATTTATTTTTCAATATTTTTACCCATCAATTAATATGTTAGGATAAGATAGTACAATGTGTTATAGTTTATTTTGACTCAGGTTTGTGGGTTCCAAAATATATCAAGATGGTTAAATTTAACTTATTATATTCATTAGGTTATTTAAGCTCAATATTTCATGTCACATACACTATAAAATACAATGTAATTATTTTATTATTTTGGTGTGTTAAAATTAGGATAGAATTACATTTTTATTCAAGTATTCTACATATTACAAATAAAACACAGTGTATATGATTGAACATATCATTTAATGAATTCAACCAAGTCACTAAAGGGAACTGGTCTCTTAAAAAGATTAATCATATGTGAAAATAGTTTTTTGGTACTTCAAAATCTATAATTAATTACCTATATACAAAATGTTCATGAGAAATAAAAAAACTAAAATCTCAAATGAGTTCCATGTAAATATAAATTCATCAAATAATAAGAAGATAATCAATAAATTTTCAAACTGTGAGAACAGTGGAGAGAAACACACTAGGAAATTAATAATGGGATTTGCAGATTGTTATAAGGTTTGAATTATGATTCATTAGGATAAATAATAAAAATTAATAAGGAAATGATTCTATTATATGGTTTAATTATAGGGAGATGAGACACTATAAAAATTATTGCACCTGGTTATAAGGGACTCTTTCATAGAAGAGGATAAGGGGAGAATGCCAATATTATGAGAAACTATAGATGAAGTAGAAGTAACCAATGATATGGTGGAAGGTATTTTAATCAGAGAATCAAATTTATATAATTTTTTATTTGATTATAGATCTATAAAAGCATTTATATCTTCTATTTTTAGGAAAATTAGATATTTAACTTTCACTTTAAGAAGGGATTTGATAATAAAAACTGTTATTTCATGTATTAATGAAACAATGATTTCACAGGAAGTCCCAAATTTTGCACATAAATTATATTTATTTACTAAACATATTGTCATAACTATATCTAAAAATTATGTAATCTTTGTTAAAGTATGTCTTTAAAAATATGTTGTAAGAATATATTAAATGAAGAAGGAAATTATGATTCATGATAAATATGTATAATTCTTTAATTTATAGAAGAGACATCACCATATGATACACGTCCAAATACACCCCCAGGAGACCTAATAAATAGGTTTTTTGGAATAATAATAGACACAATCTTGGTATTGATAAAGTAATAATCAAACTATGGATGAACCTATTATATAAGAATACAATGATGTGTTTATAGAAGAATTATGTAGAAATCCACTATAGTGTGTAATTGATTGTTCCATGGATTTAATACAAAATAAATGATATATATTAAATACCATATTTATAATGACCACTATAGAATTATTTAGTTGTAGGAAAACCTAGTGGAGTTTTGTGATATGGGATTTATTATCCGTAATGTTTCAACATGGGGAGCCTAAATTATTTTAATTAAAAATAAATTTTGATCCTTGCATATCTAAATTTATTATATTTAAGTCAATTATATTAATATAATGAACATGCATTCTTTACCACAAATTGATGACTTATTCAATCAAATTCATTGAGGCCATTTTTTTTAAAAAAAATTTACCTTCATTCAAGGTAACATCAATTATGAATAACGAAGGAAGAAATTTAGAAAAAACATAACTTTCTGAGGGATATGAATTGTGGTTTTATTGTTATTCCATTTTGACTGAATACTTCACCCTATGTTGTTATGGATCTAATGAACTGAGTACTCATGGAATATCTTGATGATATTCTTCTAGTATTCATTTATGATATCTTAGTGTATTATAATATAAATAAATACAAAAAGAATCACATTCAAATAATTCATGTGCCTCTTAGAAGGATGGATTTATATTGGATATTTTGTATGTACGATTTCTAGATTTAAGATTTTTTTCATGAAGATATTGTCTCAAAGGATGAAATCTCTATCGATCATAAGAAAAAAAATGCTTCTAGTGAATGGAATACACCCATAAAAGTAACTGAGGTATGTAGTTTTATTGGATTTATTGGTTACTATTATGGATTAATTAGAAATTTTTCCATATTGGAAAACCCGTTAACTAAGAAAATATATAAATGGTTCAATTTCATTTGGAAAGAGGAATGTTATGATTTGTTTGATGTATAGAAGAAAATATTCATCGATGTTTGGATTTTTATTTTACCATAATGAAATTATGTGTTTGTGATATATAGTTACGTATAAATAAGTAACATCGTTTTGTCTTAATGAAAGATGATAAATGTATATAATATGATTTAAGTCAATTGAAGACTCATGAACAAAACTGTTTAACCCAAAATCTGTAGTTGGAATCTATATTATTTATGTTGATGATATGGAGATATTATCTCTATAGTAAAATATGTGAGATATTCATAGATCATAAAATCCTAAAATATATATTTTCATAGACATGGGTAAATTTTATAAAATAGTGATTTCTTAAGATACTCATGGATTATGATATCTCAATACACTACCGCCCGAAGAAAGAAAACTGACATAGAAAATGCCTTGATCAATAAGTATATTTGTGTCCTAACACAAATGAGTATTGAGGGGGATAATTTGTTCATATATATAATAAATTCAAATTTATGAATTATTAAGGAATGAAATATGTAACCCCTTTCTCAAATGTTCATGAAATGATATTTATCAAAAATGAAAAACATTTATCAAGATGATGATGATAACTTTCAATGAAAATTTATATCATTCAATGTTGTGAAATTAGTAGACATAATTTGTGAAGATAATGTTCTAAAATTTCTAATTATATTATGTGTTCTATCTATACCTAATATAAATAGGAAATTTAAGGAAGAAGAACATAACTCAAATTTAATTATATTATTCGGTATCATCAAGATGTATATAGAATTGAGGTAACATTTTTCTGGGATATCATAATGAGTGAAATTGAGACCACTTAACAAGATGTTTCCTTTTTCAATATGTAAAATATGTGAGACTACATAATATAAGAGTCATGAAACCTCTTTATATTCTTATGAAAATGTGGGATTACATTACCATAGACATTGTCAAGGGACTACAAAAAACTATAAGGAACAAGATAAAATAATGGTTCAATTGATAGCCCAACAAAATATCAAAATTTACTTGTTATAGTAAAATACGTAACCCTTCACGGCCTAGAAAGGTTCTATATTAAGGAATACCTAATACTACAAAGTGAAACTATATTGATTTTGTCTTCTCATGATCCCTATATTACCTATAAATCTTTAATGAGTCATCAAAAGGATCTTAATACATGTGTTTATCAGAAAAATTACTGACATCCTCAAATGTATTGAAATAATGAAAAGAATAATCAAATAATGTATGAAATTTACTGGACATTATCACATGAAATTTAAGGTCATTGGGATCCTAATTCACTTTTAATATGGTTTTCCCTTAACAATATTCTCAAATCAACCATTTGATTGTATTATATGAAGAATTATATGGAAGGATATTTCATAATCCATATTTTTTTGATGATATTGTTGAAATTAATCTTATAAGCCTATTACTTGTTTAAGATACATAAATAAGTTAATTCATATTCATGATCATGTTAATGCATATTAAATAAAACAAAAGTGTTATACAGACAATCAGAGGTTGGATTTGGATTTCCAAGAAAGGGATACAGTTTTATTGAGAGTATCTTCATGGAAGGCGGTGGAATTTTTAATTAAAAAGGGAATATGATCCCATGGAACATTATACCCATTGAAATAAATGAATAAAATAAATTTATTTCTAAAAATTTGGAAATGAAACAAATACTCTAAAAACTATATGATGTGTTCCAAATATCATTGTTAAGGGAGTACATTATAGAACCATTGAATGATATCACCTATGATGAGACAGAAATGGATCATAATCTATCTTACTATGCTGATCCCAAAAATATTATTGATACAACAAGGTATGTATTGAGAAATAAGAAGACTCTTTTTGTAATTTTACTATGCATAAATCAGAAAATGGAGGAATGGATATGAGATCCATAAGATGTCATGTAAAAGAACTAACCACATCAATTTAGAATTTAATATCCACTAAACATAGTGGATGCAAATTTTTTTGTATGAAGAACTGACACATCTATTAATTATGAATTAGTTCCTTTTAAATAAATTTAATCTTTTTGATAGCTTTTGATGCATGCACACCAGTTTTAAATTAAAATACTCTATTAAAATAACCGTTAATCATTACCATTATAACCTAGCTCTTATGTTGGAGTTTATAAATTTTTATAAATAAATTATAAAAATTATTTGTTTTATATATGTGTAAAAATAATTAAATGGATATCTATTAATTAGAAAAAAATAAGATTTTTTTTGAAATAAAAATAAATGACTCTAATAATCACTATTTTTTCTAAAACAATCTTTAGTCATTCTTTAAAAAAATTTAAAATTAATATTTTCAATACGTATAAATTTAATTTGATAAAATTAAATTATAATTTGAAATCATATTGAGAATATTATCTTATGGTGAATTTGAATTATTTTTTTCAAATGTATTATTTTTCAATTTAATAGTGAAAAATAGTGATTTTCATTGAATACTTATTTTTTAGTTTTTTAAAAATATAAATTTTATTATAATTTTATAAATTATTATTTTTAGATTTATACAATAATAAATAAAATTTAGGGAATTTAATTAAATTTCATTTTAAACTATTATATTTAAACTATTTATACTTCAGAGATTTTTCTATATGGAAGCATTCTTTTTTCTTTGCTTCTAAAGGTATACTATTAAAATGGATTCTAACTCTTATGTGAAATGAATTTAGAAAAGTTTATTTCAAATTATGAATAAGACTAATTTATATTACCTAATAAGATAATCTTTTTTTCATGCCATTATGAATAATAAATGTATTAATAATTAATTACCTTATTTAATTGAAAATTTGATTTATTAAGGAGTTCATATTTAATGATAAGGATTAAAATTAACTAATTTTTTTTCCAAAAACAATATTATACGGTTAGTTCTTACTTATTACCTATAAGGTACAATAATTACCAATTAATGATTTTTTCATCATAAAAATGTTCATATAATTGTTTTTTTTTGAGAAAATAAACGTGTGCCCAGTCCCTTACTTATAAAAGTGACCAATATAATCCACAATTTACACTTAAAAACATACTTATATCATCTAGTAACTACATAAATAAATTCTTTTCAACAATCCCATCATCCTATATCCATTTTTATCATTATTTCATCATAGTATGATTTTTGGTGTGTACCTAATGTGGTCATCGAAAGGAGATGTATGATACATATACAATCATTTTATGTTGAATTCATCATCCAATTATTTAGAATTTAATAAAATAATGATTATATAAAAAAATTAATATAAAATTATATTATTTAATGTTAATATAATAACCAATATCCATTAAATCCTCCATCAAATGGGAAACTAAATTATGGATCATGTGTATTGTGGACTAATGCCTCGCAAACTGATGGAACTCATTTACCATAAAAAATTATCATGGATAGATATAAAATTGGGTTTTATGTTTATATATTATTTATTATATAACTATAAAATTTAAATTATAATATCATATATTACATCATAATTTCTATTATATTTAAAATATGATAATGTCGCTCATGTGTTTACTGGACAACTTTCTCTAGAATCAATGCAATTTATTTCTTACAAACACATTTTTTGGAATGTATTAATGATAAATTTACAGAATATATGTTATATATATGATATTATATCGATTATATAAAATAATTTTAATATATATTTGTTGGGAAAAAATCCCTCAAGGTAACATTGCAGTATTTTTGGGTTGATTGTGTTTGTTGAAAAAGCAGGTTTCTATGGAGAATTGTCGAGTTCCCGAGAAGTTGTTGACATTCCATGTTGACAAAGAACTTTGACAAAGGAAAGGACGATCTGGAGGCGGTACAAAAGTAAAGTACAAGGTGGCGCCGTTTTCCAGTGTTTGCCAAATTTATGGGCCTGAAAATCGCCAATGGAAAATGGAGTGATATGTTGTTGGAAAAGGTTGAGGAGAGAGAAATGAAGGAGGTGCGCAGAAACATTAAGCGTGGCGCGCAAAATTAGTGGTTTGCGCGAAATCTTGAAGTGTGGCGCGCAAAACAGCGGGTTGCGTGAAATTGTATTTCGCGCAAAAGATGTTTCAAGGCCGAAAGCTTGAAAATCGGTAAAGGCATGAGGCGCGCGAAATTTTGGAGGCGTGCGCGAAAAAATGAAGTGGCGCGCGAAATAGCGGATGAAGTATTTCGCGCAAAAGATGTTTCGAGGTCCGATGCTCGGAAAATGGCAAAGGCATGAGGTGCGCGAAATTATGGAGGAGTGCGCGGAAAATGGTTGTGCGCGGAAGATTTGTATTTCGCGATCAAAGCGGATTACGCGCTCAAGAAGGTTTTTTTCGCGCGGGGTCGATTTTGCCTATAAATATGAAGTGACCCTCTTCCATTCGAAGAGCTCAAGACATAGAAAATACCCGAGCTCTGGTGCGCGAAATTGAAGTTAGAAAGTGTGTTGCGCGTAAACTTAAAGTTTGCGCGTAAAGTCAGATTGCGCGAAAAGAAAAGGCTACGCAGAAAGTTGGTGATTGGCGCGTAAAAGGAAGATTGCGCGAAAAGTGGATTTCGCGCAAAAGTAGTGGATTGCGCGCAAGGCATTTTCTAGGCTGCGCGTAATATTTGGAGGTTGCACGAAAAAGGGATTTCGCGCAAATCATAGAAATTGCGCGCAAGACACCGTAAGGGTTGCGCGTAAAAATTGAGGTTGCCCGGTACATCCGGTGCAAAGTGAGATTCATCTGCGGGTGAAAGTTGGACTTCAATAGAGCATCTACATACAGAGGAAGATGCATTCCTTCATGAAAATGAAGAAACCTACAGGTCTATAAACTGTGAGTGGATTCCTTCCAAGAGCAGTGAGCTTAGGAAGAGGAAGAAGGTGATCCTCTCCACCGGCAGTGAGCCAGAGAGAGAGAAATAGGGAGTGACCCTTGGGAAAGTAGTGAGCTGACCCTAAACATTGTATAGGCAGTGAGCCTGGGCATAGAAGTGATCTAGCCCGAACATTGTAATCCACAGCTAGTGAAGTCTAGTGGAATTTGGTACGAACCGGCAACTTGTCGGCCTATGCTCCTTGGACGTAGCCCTTAGCGGTGAACCAAGTAAAAATCTCTGTGTCTATCTGCTTACTTACCTGCATTGCATTCAAAGCATCATCATCAGGTAAATGAGATAAGTGATCACAGTAACCACACAAGTGCAAACAAAGTGACCCTTGTAACAAATAGGTCAAGATCCAGTGGGGCAGAAAGAACTTTGAAAAAGAATATCCATACCCTGATTCACCCCCCCCCCCCTCTCAGGATATATAGGCCCCTATTGGCCCTAACAATTGGTATCAGAGGGATGGATTATGTTATCAGATTTGTTTGCTCCAACTTGGTGTAGTCGATCTGTGTGGATAATGAATCAGTCTTCTCTTATCTCAATTTGCCATGGAAAAGGGAAAAACATCCAAGAATAAGCAGAAGTCAGGTGGTACTCCTCAGTGTGGGAGTGTATATGGAAAATGTGTGATTCAACTAAAGGAATCAAACAGCTTGCTGAAGGAAGGCTTGGATGAATCAGAAAGGGAAAAGATTGATTCACTCAATCATGATGTTGGAATGAGTAAAGTACATGAGCATCAGAGTGAAACTGAAACAGAAGAAGAAATTGAAGGAAGAATAGATATGCGAGCTGAGTTAGAGGCTGCTCTTGAAGAGATAGATGTTTGGAGAGCCAAAACCAAGAATGCTAACAAAGTTGTTCGCGATGCCAAACTCTATATGCAGCAGCAGGAAGAAGAGAAGACTGAGTTGATAAATAAAATTGAGAAACTCAAGTTATCAGCACCAGAGAACTCAGAATCAGTTAGTGAGTATAAGCTTAAGATTGAGGAACAGAAAAGGGAGATCGATGGCTTGAATAGAAAAGTGAAAGACCAACTCAAAATCATCGATGAACCGAATATTCCAAGTGACGTTGGAAACACTGAAGAAGCCAAATCTAAAGATATCCGGATCAAGGGATTGGATATTGAGGTCAACAAGCTAAAATGCTTAAATAAAAGGCTTATTGATATAGTTACTGACCTAACAGAGAAGAATGATTCACGTGCTGAAGAGCTGCAGAAGATGGCTAGAATGAAAGGAAAACAAAAGGCTGGTGATTATGAAGAGAGTCAAAAGTCAGATGAAGCACAAAATCTTAAAGCCAGAAACAATGATCTAGCAGCACAGTTGTCTGCAGAAGTTCATAAGAATCAAAGGCTACAACAAGAGAATGCATGTTTCTCTGACTCTGTCGCTCAAGAAAAATTGAAGGTAAAGGAGCAAAATGACATGGTTGATAAGATGAAGCATGAACTGGAAGATGAGGTGAGTAGAGGGAAGCTTCTCAAGGAAGAACTTGATGTCCAACTTGAATCAAGGGATACGAAGATTCAAAAGTTGGTAGAAGAGCTAGAATCAGTCAAGAAGGAAATAGAGAAGTCTAAATCCAAAGGAAAGCCTAAAATGAAGGATGCCTTGCATTTACTATTTGATCATCCTTCGAAAATTGATGATAAAATGAAGAACAAATATTCTATTTCTGAAGAGAAACAACAGAATATTTTCTCAGCTCAAAGACCAGCAAGTTTCGGAAAAGCTGGTATTGGATTTTATGAATCTCCTCCCATGCATGATAAGAAGAGAGCCGTGAATAGTTCCAGGAGTGGAGAAAAACCTGTAGGTACTGTAGATAGGCCTAAGAGGTCAGTTACAAAAAGAAGTGACGACATGTGCTATTTCTGTGGGACTCATGGCCACACATCAAGCTTCTGTACAGAGGCTCTAGAGTAAATTTCAGGCTGTGAAAAGAGAAACATTAATAAATCTGAGAACATGAAGAAGCATCATGAGAAATTAGAAAGAAGAGCTTCTCAGAGGAAAGCATATATTAGATGCTATTACTGCGGAAGAATGGGACACACCATGAGCATGTGTCAGAAAGATAAGGAGAACAATATCAGAGGAAGAACTCAAGGTGCATCAACATCTCAGCAGAGAGATGATAAAATGAGGTATGCCTTTGAGGGAAAATGTTTTATATGTTCTCACTATGGGCACATGGCGAGAAATTGCAGTAAGAAGAAAGCAGGAAAGGGAAAGGAACAAGAAAAGAGATCTCCATCACATGGAGCTGAACGAAAGGTGTATCAGTCACCTCCTCTATCGTACTCACAACAGCTCTCAAGGAGAGAATGTGAACAAACCTGGAAGATTAAGGGGAGATCTACTCCATTTGTGATAAAGAAGAATGAAAGTTCAGTGGAGGACCCACCACCAATGCAAAATAGGGTGGAGACTCATAAATCTGATAAACGGCAGATAAGCAAAGAATGCATTGAAAAATTCTCCCTGCAACGAGAAGTGGAAGAAAAAGGCAGACCCTTGCAATGGAGGAAGAAACAAGGGATGATGGAAAGAAAAGAGATTCCTGCTCAGAGAAATAATCAAGGAAAATTGAATTTTGGTATAACATCAAAGAAAGAAATTTGCACTAGTGGGTTTAAACCCCAAATGGTGAGAAAGGCCAGGCCTACCAAATCTACATATCAGAAAAAGGCTAAAAATGTAGGCAATGAATGCCTAGTCATATGGCCCGAACAGTTGAAGTTGGCTAGGCAGTTGGAGGAATAAAGAAAGGAGTGTGATGACCTCCAAGAAAGAATCAAAGGGTTGACCCATCAGGATCAACCGAAATCCTCCTCTTGAGGAGTCCGGAAGACACCCCTCTCCCTATATATTTAAATGCTATTAACTGATGATTCATGTGTTTCAGGTTTTAGGGAGATACGATCCATGGGGTAGTGGCATCTAAGGATGCGAAGTGGAGAAGTGATTTGCTCTAGAATTTCAATTGATTCAAATCAGGTACTAGAGTTGATGAAGAAAGGGAGAAACAGAGCACAATAGGATGTGATTGTGTTATTAACTTTATTTCGTGTTTCCTACACCGAGTTTCAACTCCGTAGGCTTATAGATTTTTTTAATGGCTCAAATTTGAGTGGAAGATGAGAACAAATGATGCAGGAGGAAAAGACGTGTTATGGGTCTAAAGTGTTGGGCCTAACAACTGGAAAAGTTTCATAACACAGGGGGAGAATTCTATATCCAAATCAGATTCAAGAGCCATCAATGCAATAACTGGATGACTTGGCTCAGGTGTTTCTTATTGAGGGAAGAAAGACACATAGGGAGAAGCAGCAATAACAATGCATTTCATGCTTATCTATTTGCTCTAACAATATGGTATCAGCTGACTGTTTTCAGGATACCAAGAAGCTGCAAGAGAAAAATCAAAGGCGTCTCAACAAAAATTTGAGAAACCTAGCTGAAAGAAATTAAGCCACTGAAAAATGAGTCAGTGAACAACTTCCTGATGGAAGTATTGAGGAAGAAAGCAACATAGGGAGATCAGAAGTGGCTTATGGTGATTCAGAAGAAGACACCAATGATGAACATGAAAGTGTCTAGTTTGTGAGTACAAGGAAGTAAAAATCCTCATCTGCACAACAGTCAAAGAGTTGAGCTGAAATTGACATGCAGAATATCATTGGTGAATAGTTAGCTCTAGCTTAGACAAGGAGAATGAAATCACTGCAGAAAACATCTTTTATATCTCAGGTTGAGCCGAAATGCTTTTCTAATGCAACTGAAGATGAGAAATGGGATCATACCATGGATGAAGAGATAGATCAGACTTGAGAAGAATCAGACGTGGGAGATTGTTTCGAGGCTAGATGATAAAAATGTCATCAAGAAAAAAATGGGTCTATCAAGACAAGATGAATGAATACGGCATGATGATTCGGAACAAAGCACGACTGATGTGCAAAGGAGACTCCCAGATAAAGAGTAATCAAAGGATGATGAGGATGGCAAGGCAGTTAATATCACAGAATACAGGAAAATCATTGGAAGTCTGTTGTACTTAACCGCAACAAGGCCTGATATTGTTTTCACCACATGCCAAGCAGCAAGATATCAGAGTAATCCCAAGGAAAGTCACATGCTTGCAGTGAAAAGAATACTTCGGTATATCAAGGGCACGGTGGACTTCGGCTTGACATACAACGACAAATCTCAGACAGAGTTATTGGGATATACTGATGCAGACTGGGCCGGTTCAGCAGATGATAGAAAATCAAAATCAGGTGGTGCTTTCTATCTTGGTGGATTTTGTATTTCTTGGATAAGCAAGAAACAAGATTGCATTTCATTGAGAACCGCAGAAGCTGAGTATATTGCGGCCACTCAAGCATGCACACAGTTATTGTGGATGAAGCAGCAGCTTGAAGATATGGGAGTTGAAGTGAAGTCTCCGATCAGAATCCAGTGCGATAACTCAAGTGCTATAAATCTCAGCAAAAATCCCGTCCATCACTCTAGGACAAATCACATTGAGATAAAGTATCATTTTATCAAGGAGAAAGTTGAGAAGGGCATCGTGAAGTTGGAGTATGTGCCTACAGAGCTACAAGTTGCAGACATTCTGACAAAGGCCTTACCCAAAGAAACTTTTGAAAGGCATCGACTGGCTCTGGGAGTTCAGTCAATTCCCCTCACTTGAAATAGAGTGGATGTGGTCCCCCCCCTCTCCTCGAGGTATGATGTGTTTTCCCTACTGTGCTAATGTGTTCTCTACTATGTTACAGACTACAAAGGCGTGACCTTTGGGTTCATTGACAAAGGGGGAGAAAAGTGTTTGTTAATGGGGGAGAAAATAGTGCAGAGATTTGATAAATCATAATTGATACGGGGAGAAGCTGACAGGTGGAGCAGGCAGAATGGGGGAGCAATGAGAAAGGGGGAGTGTATTAAATCTGACGATGCTAGAAGTGATCGATCAAATCATAGAAATCACGACAGCTGAGGATCGTGATAAAAGCAGTACAGTGGTGTTGGAATGGTGTGAGACGGTGTCCAGCTATCAACAATTGGTATCAACTTAAGAATTCACCAATTGGTATCAGTGTGGTTCAACAACTGGTTTTATTTTAAGAATTGGTATCAGGGTGGAATCGACAATTGGGGTCTGACATGAAGTGATTCATTGATGAACTTTTCATACTACTCTTGTTTCTCACGCCGAGCATTGCTCATGTGGGCTTAGAGTACGTGTTAAGTGAATCCTTGAACGCAATCATAATCGCAAGAGGCGAATGCTGGTAGCGACTGGAAGAAGACTCAGTGAGGTATCAAAGTGCAGAAAATCATCCTGAGCAAAATTGTGAAGAGTTGTCAACAAACCCAAAGGGGGAGATTGTTGGGCAAAAATCCCTCAAGGTAACATTGCAGTATTTTTGGGTTGATTGTGTTTGTTGACAAAGCAGGTTTCCATGGAGAATTGTCGAGTTCCCGAGAAGTTGTTGACATTCCATGTTGACAAAGAACTTTGAAAAAGGAAAGGACGATCTGGAGGCGGTACAAAAGTGCAGTACAAGGTGGCGCCGTTTTCCAGTGTTTGCCAAATTTATGGGCCTGAAAATCGCCAATGGAAAATGGAGTGATATGTTGTTGGAAAAGGTTGAGGAGAGAGAAATGAAGGAGGTGCGTAGAAACATTAAGCGTGGCGCGCAAAATTAGTGGGTTGCGCGAAATCTTGATGTGTGGCGCGCAAAACAGCGGGTTGCGCGAAATTGTATTTCGCGCAAAATATTTTTCAAGGCCGAAAGCTTGAAAATCGGTAAAGGCATGAGGCGCGCAAAATTTTGGAGGCGTGCGCGAAAAAATGAAGTGGCGCGCGAAATAGCGGATGAAGTATTTCGCGCAAAAGATGTTTCGAGGTCCGATGCTCGGAAAATGGAAAAGGCATGAGGTGCGCGAAATTATGGAGCAGTGCGCGGAAAATGGTTGTGCGCGGAAGATTTGTATTTCGCGATCAAAGCGGATTACGTGCTCAAGAAGGTTTTTTTCGCGCGGGGTCGATTTTTCCTATAAATATGAAGTGACCCTCTTCCATTCGAAGAGCTCAAGACATAGAAAATACCCGAGCTCTGGTGCGCGAAATTGAAGTTAGAAAGTGTGTTGCGCGTAAACTTAAAGTTTGCGCGTAAAGTCAGATTGCGCGAAAAGAAAAGGCTACGCAGAAAGTTGGTGATTGGCGCGTAAAAGGAAGATTGCACGAAAAGTGGATTTCGCGCAAAAGTAGTGGATTGCGCGCGCAAGGCAGTTTCTAGGCTGCGCGTAATATTTGGAGGTTGCGCGAAAAAGGGATTTCGTGCAAATCATAGAAATTGCGCGCAAGACACCGTAAGGGTTGCGCGTAAAAATTGAGGTTGCCCGGTACATCCGGGGCAAAGTGAGATTCATCTGCGGGTGAAAGTTGGACTTCAATAGAGCATCTACATACAGAGGAAGATGCATTCCTTCATGAAAATGAATAGACCTACAGGTCTATAAACTGTGAGTGGATTCCTTCCAAGAGCAGTGAGCTTAGGAAGAGGAAGAAGGTGATCCTCTCCACCGGCAGTGAGCCAGAGAGAGAGAAATAGGGAGTGACCCTTGGGAAAGCAGTGAGCTGACCCTAAACATTGTATAGGCAGTGAGCCTGGGCATAGAAGTGATCTAGCCCGAACATTGTAATCCACAGCTACTGAAGTCTAGTGGAATTTGGTACGAACCGGCAACTTGTCGGCGTATGCTCCTTGGACGTAGCCCTTAGCGGTGATCCAAGTAAAAATCTCCGTGTCTATCTGCTTACTTACCTGCGTTGCATTCAAAGCATCATCATCAGGTAAATGAGATAAGTGATCACAGTAACCACACAAGTGCAAACAAAGTGACCCTTGTAACAAATAGGTCAAGATCCAGTGGGGCAGAAAGAACTTTGAAAAAGAATATCCATACCCTGATTCACCCCCCCCTCTCAGGATATATAGGCCCCTATTGGCCCTAACAATATTTTCTTACCCATTCATTCATTAAGGTAATGACATTATTGATCATGGACACATATGACCTACATCAACCACGATGTGATGCCAATAATTTTCCATGACGAAATATTAAGAGTAGTAATAATAATGTATTTAAAACGTAAATATGATATAAATAAAAATATAACCAATATGGATATTATGTATCTATATCATATATACAAGAGTTTTAACATTAATAACATAAACACACATGAGAAAACAAGTCAATTAACACCCAAAACAATGAAAATAATAACTTATTAACAACAAATAGTTGTTAAAGCATTATAAGAAGAACATATATGATAATATAAATATTATTATGCTTTTATAATTACATAATAACTTGATTAAAACAATTATATATGATTTAAATTCTTGTTCGAAAAAAGTAATGCATGATGTATGGGATTGTAGTTAATTTTTATGTCCCTTGACACATAGTTGTTGATATGAACCTATTAAAATTTATGTGGTGTATAAACGAACAGTTCTATGCATTTAACATGACTAATTATTCCCTCATAGTTATTAATGTTTTTTTGATGTTTATTCTTTAAGGGGTTACAATTTAAGATGTTACTAAAGGTGAACAATTAATGTAATATCTCACATTCTTCTGGTATTATTTACGTTATCTTGAAAAAATAACATTCTTATGATATTTTTTCATAAATACTAAATTTCAATTAAATATAAATATATATTAATATATGTTTTTATATTATTACTTTCAAAACTATATACTACTTTTACATGCAATTTTACTTGAAATTTATATGATTAACCAAATAAATTTTGTTTAATCATTATCCTTTAAGAAATACATACATTTTCTGATAAATAATATTGATTCATGAATGAAATCAATTAATTTATATGTGTGAAATGAATTGAAAATGTAGTTATGGGTGGGGCCTAGTTGTTGATATCCGATATATGCATCAACATGGTCATGTGACAAATCAGTTAGCCAAATATGATGGGTTTTTCCACGGATCTGAATTGTCTTTTGAAACGTCTAGGTAGTTGTGGTATCATGATGATTGAGATCATGAAATTCACTAATTATGAATTTAAATCATTAGTAATTTATTGATTAATATTATAATTGATAATTTTTCGATGATATTATCTCTCAGTTTATTTCCTTCTCATTTTGTTTATCAAATGGAATGTGTTTTCAGTTATTTTTATTTTCATATTGATTATTCTGTATCCAATTGAAATGTGTTTTATGGTGTATACCTTATAATATTGATTATTATTTATTGATTCAGGATAGATTTTTCTTTATGTAACTGTAAATGATTATTTAAGATAACAACTATTTTATTTCATTTCCCTAGGAGATGAAGAAGAATACTTCAAATGATTTCTAGGATTCCCATTGATTTCATTTAATATGAATTGTATATTATTTCTATACGTAATATGGGTATAATGAATTTATATTTTTCTCTAAAATTTCTAAAATAATCAGTCATGTGTGATTTTACCCCTTATATACATATATTAATGTAATAAAGTGGGAATTTTTTCTAGAATACTTGAGTCGAGTTCATTATAATTTATTGAACAATTATAATCCTATATGATATAAATTGGTGTAGGAAATAAAATTAATTAATCTAAAATACCATCTTATCCATCAGTAGTGAATTAATAAACATTATCTTACACCTCATAAGACACTTCTTCTTCAACTTGAAACTATCATTATAATTTCTTTCTCAAATTATTAGAAAATTTTTTTACATTATCGATGTCAAAAAACTATTAAAACAATTCATACATTTTGAAATCATAAATTACCTCTTTTAAGAACATATTTTAAATACATTATTTCCCTCAAAAGCTAAAAAACATACAAATGAAAAGATGTGTGTAACAATAGTTTCCCCCCAAGAAATAATATCCAAAGGAAATATTGAGAAAGTATGGTAACAAATACCATAGTCATAAAGAAAGGGAAGCTAAAACCCCATTAGAAACCTCATACATTGATTTTGTTTCTTAAAATGGATTTGTGGAGATATTAAAATAATTCTCCATTCCATGAATAAAATAAAAATTCAATTAAATCATTTTCTTATTCTATTTAATAAAATAATATTTTATTTCAAAATTCATGTAATGAGAGTATTTCAACGTATTTTGTGTGGTATTTATAAAACATTGATTTTCACTGACTTAGAGACGGTGAAACATTACATAAAACAGGTAGTATTATAATGATGTCTTTATCTAAAAATGATGTGTCATAGCTGAAGTGCAAAACAATATAGTGGTTCTATTCTATTAAGACTAATTATCCTTTTCTTTCATTGGATTCCGGAAAACACATATTTCTCCCATGATAAACACTCCACCAGGTATTGATTTTCGATCTTCTTCTAAATATGTATCTTTAAAACAAAAAATTGATATTTTTTATTTTTTATATTGCAACCAAAATTAAATTTTTCCTTTAATATATATATACATATGAATTATTTTTTTAGAAATTTTAGAAGTTTAATTTAGTGCTCTTTAGTACCTAGTATAAAGAGTAATGAAATATACTATATCTAGACATAAATATTTTAGAGATAATAAATTTATAACTAATGTCATTAACTGTCAAGAATAAAACTATTTTCAATATCAATCTTTTGAAAATGTTGTACACATGAAATGGAAGGGGTAACATGATTAAAATATTCTATTCCAATATTCTCCAGTAGTTCCTTATAATATTACTTCTACGTTATGAAAACGTATTAGTTATTTTGGAGATTTGTAGGCCAGGAATGTATTTAATTTGTCATATCAAGTACATTTAAAAAAAATTCTTAATATTCTTAAAAATCATTTCACAATTGTAGTCATCAATCAATATATAGATGAAAACATAAATAAAAATAATCAGAACAAGGATATCTACTTTATATTATTTTATGTAGAGGTTAATATAAACTATTCTATCCATCAATTTATACATACCTAAGAATGTTTAAAATTTATAAATCAATTTTATTGAATCATTCATTCATCCCATAAAAATACATTAATTTTCACACGTGGATTTATTATTTCCCAAGTATAAAGCCACATGTATTTCCAATATAAACTTATTCATAGAGATCTATATTAAGAAAATATTAAATGACATATATCTATTTTTTTATATTCATTGTTATAGAATAAAAATAATGATTATGACAATTTAAAATATTTATACTGGGGAAAAGGTTTCATAAAAAAATGAATTCAATTTTTTAGTATCATTTACATATTAGTTTATCATTTTTTAGAATTAAATATCCTTTTCCGTTCAATTTTTTTCAGAACACTCACTTTGTATAAATCTCATTATTATTGTCTGGAATTGGATAAAGTTCTCAAGTATCATTTTTTTAATCATATGAAACTCATAAAAAAATTTAATCCAATATTTATTCCATAAATCATCATCAATATGTCTGAGTATATCTTGTGAGTATTAAGAATTATGTAAAGTAGAATTTTATGTTGTTGTATTTTAAACCAATTAACATTGAACTAAAATGAAATTACGACAATCAAGTTGTGTTTATATCATATTATGAGATGAAAATAATTGATTCCCATCAATTGAGATAGTTGAGTCAAAATATTCATGTCGATAATATACTATATTTCTATTTTCATAAAGAATTTGATCACTTTGATCAACTGTAACAACCTCATATTATCATTCTTCCACATCCAAAACTGCTTGTGAAACAATCTTATGAGAATAAATAATAACATTAACATCCTCATAGTAAATAAAATTTCTTATTTATTTATAATAAAACCAATAAAATCACCATTGAGAGGGTATCCAAAAAAATTTCCATCAACATCACATTGATCAAGAATTCCCAGATTCTCATCCATGACTTTATAATGCATGGATTGTTAAACAAAGCTAGATGTTTCAATCTTGGGGACTTTTATCAAATATCTCATAAGCAGTCATATCAAATTTATTCATATAAATTTTTTTTCCATTAGAATAAAATCTTTCCGTAATAGATGTCTTCCAAAAATATCAATTAGTGTACTGATGGAACAAAATTTTTATACTATCTCCACCTATGGTTTATTTATTCTTTTACAAATAACATTCTACTTGTTGTTTATAGTTAACTAAAATCATGATTAATAAAATTATTTTTAAAATAATATATAATAGAAACCTTTTTATGTTATATCTTCAAATTTTATTTAAACAGAAACATAAATCTATTTTTATGAATAATTATTTCAATACACAGATATATGCTTGAGGACCATAATAGTTTAGTATCATTGGAAATTTGGAAACACATACATCATGTCCATAGGAAAAAAACCTCATGCCTCACTATGATCTTCAATGATATCACCCTTCACACACAAATCATAGATAATAATTTTCTTGATATCCTTGAGAAGGAAATCGAGATAAATGGTGAGATAAAATTCTTAGTAAGGGTAAATAAGGGAGATATATAAGTGTAACATGAACATAATTGTAATAAAATTTAATCATAACATTTGAAAACAATACTCTGTATATCAAAGATTATAATATCGAGTCCATGAATAAATATTTTCTTTTTATAAGATATGTATAATAATGGTATAATTGATCATGAGCTATGAGAGAATAACACTTTCATAAGACATAGATTTGTTTCATATACACAAGCATAGAAAATAATTTCTATAGTATTCAAGGCTCACTTCCAAGGATTTCATTTTTGAATGAGTTCACTACATAAACCATCAATGTAGTCAAGTGTTAATACGAAGACCTTGATAGATGATAATGATTCACAATGAACCGGGTTCACTCCCAAATTAAGTCATATTTACCTCATTAAATACAAATCATTACCTAATGCATTATTTGGATATATAGGTCCCACCCATCACATTATGAGAACCAAATTGATTTTCTCCAAATGATTATAAAAATTTCATCGTATCATAACTAATTAAAGGAAATGGGTTTCATAAATATTTTTACATCTAAGGATTTGTATAAAATAGATAGGTTTCATAATAATTTCATCATTTCATTAGAACATATCCCATAAAAAAGAATTGATTTTATCAAAATGTTTCTCCTAGTATAACATATGTAAGAGAAAAAAGTTTCATAAAAATCCTTAAAATCAACAAAAAAATTATTTTGAGAATGAATAATAATGGTATCCATAGATCATATCCATAGTAAGTCATAAAAAACATCAATAGATTTCATCCTATACAGAACCCGATTTTTCTTGATCATTTGAAAAAATTAATTATGAAAATATATTTATTTATAAAAAATATAAAACATAAAATTGTTTTAAAATATTTGTCTTTTAAAATAAAAATGAAATCATATAATTTAATATTCAATGAGAAAATTTTCCTGTTGAAATATAAGTTTCTTTCAAACCTTACATGTTAAAAATAAAATTAATTTCAAATATTTGATAAATTAAAAACAAGAATAGTTTTTGAAAATGACATGGAGCTTTATTTTAAAACAAATATTAATTAAGTAAAATATGTTTAAAAATTTATATAAAAAAATTATAATAGTGAAAAAAATTGAAAACTTTTTTAGTAATCGTGGTTTTGGATAAAAATTGATTTTTAAATGAAGATAAAAATAATGTAATATTTTCTTAAAAACATTTTCCAAATTATTTTAAGTACCAAATAGTTTTAAAATGATACTTTTAAATGAAAATACCCTAAATAACCATTGGATAAGAAAAATAATCAGTTTATTAAGAAATGGATTAGATAATGTTTATATCAAAAACATAATATATAAAAATACTAATAAATAATGGGATCGTAACATAAAATCATTACCACTTTGGTAACATTGAATCATAAGTACAATGAAGGAATAACATAAAAATCCTGTGGATAAAAAAATTTATGATATTACATGCCAGGGGGTTTCATATACACCTCATGAAAGAATACATGTGAATAACATAACATATGTCTATGAGAAGGAAAACTGATACAAAAAAAACTTAACTTATGCCTTTAATTCCATCGTACTTGTTCAATATTACTTTATAATAAATATTTCTTTATTATACATATATTTAAAAAAATATTTGTATATATCCACAAATTTTTTATTTTCATATTAACATTTATTACCTTTTTATTAAAAATTTCATGTTAATGTTTTGTTTGGGTAATAACTACATTTTATATATGATAGGATTTTTTATTTTTGGTGCTCTTAATTTGATCACTATTTCATCATGTAATTTTATAACAATGATATAAATTTCATTATTATTTATTATATATTTATTTGTTGTGATCCTTAAAATTTGGTGATAGAAAATGGAATACACTATTCATGGAGACGGTATGCTGATCGTACACATGAAGGTTGTTTCAATTTTCATTTTGGATTGAAATAAAGGATGGTAAAATATGTATTATCATTATATAATAATTTATATTTCTTATATATCACATATTTTCCTGAAAACTATACTTATTATTTTCTATGTAAAGTGTGAATGAATCATATTGCTTCACGAAGCAGTTGTCCGTCATACACATGAGTGAAATTATTGTATTCTTAAAAATAAAGAGTAATAATTTATGTGTGATATAATAATTAAATATATATTTAAATAATAAATATCATATAAAAATAATAATTATTTATTTATTTTTAGCACAGATATTAGGTAATGAAAAAATGAATAACATCAGTTCGGGAGGTTGTAGTCTGTTATACACACAAAAGATGATTTCATAACCCATTTTCAATAAGTGGATATGGTTTTATGTATTTTCATAAAATAAAAAATATTAAAATATAAGATTTATTTATTATATTATTTATTTATTCTAACATAAAATTTTGATGATGATGAGGGGAAAAAACAAAATTACATGTTGATGATCGTCACCTCTTCATCAGGTATCCTCCATAGGTTTTCACAAAAAACTATCCTAGGATTATGAATGAAGTTTATATGTTACTATGTTTGATGTTTGTTGAACCATAATGGTTTTAAAAAGTGAATACGATAATAATAAGTGTCTTCCATTAATACGTTAGATGGGCAGAAAACATGTAATTTTCTTAAGTAATAAATTTCCCCCATGTTTTATTAATGTAAAATGGATAAAATAATGAACCATTATATATTATATAAATAATAAGGTAAATATATTTCATTAAATTTGATTCTGGAAAAGTTCAATGTTATATTCAATTCTTATCTTTTTTGTTTAATTCTCGGTAAACTCATCTTTACCTTAACCAGAATAATTGTTTTACAATTTTTAATGATCATTTTGGTCGAAAAATAAGTTGAAAATTTATGATACTATGATTCCTAAAGTGGCACCATTTTTTCTAGATTAAATTAATTGAATGGGAAAATTTTAATTTAAAATTAATCCCACAGTTATGATGAGAAAACGAGTTTTTAAAAAGAAAATGTTCAAATGAATAAAACTATTTTATATAAAAATTCATTATTAAATTTATTAGAAAGACTTAAATTGAATTATTTTACTTATAATTGAATTAATTTGTTTGGAAACAAATTTAAAATATATTTTATGCATAAAAATAATTTAACAAAAAAGTTAGTTTTCAATTAAAAGGTAGTATTTTTCACTATTCACTGAAAATGAATTTTTTTTGAAAAAACTAAACAAATTTACCCTATGATAATTATGAAGTTATTATTTCAAGAATTAAATTTATTTTATAAAATTAAATTTCTAATTTCTTATAAAATTAATTTTATTATTTTCCACAAAAATCAATAATAATTAAATCATTTTATGAGAAAATTATATACTCAAAACATATAAATATTTTAATAAAAAATAAGAACTTCATTATAAATATGTTTTTGTTATATAAAACCATTATACATTATAGTTAAAAGTTAATCATTTCAATTAATCTATCTAATTAAATATCTATGTTATAACCGTTGAATTTGATTAATTATGTAAATAATATATCAAGGTTTTTTAAAAGATAGTGCTATTTTAAATTAAGGATAAACTTGTGTGTATGTAGCTAAAGATTAACATGGTGCTTTATGTAATGTGATAAATAAATAAAATTTAATTTATTAATGAAAATAAAATTCATTGAAACACTGGGTGTTACATATTTTCAACACCATTATGAGTACAATTCTTCTTTTAAAAATATCTATATTTTGTTTATATACTTCACCAAAAACATTTAAAAAATTTACGAGCCTTTGATTTTGGTTTTAAGAACAAAATAAATGTAAAAAGATTAATTAAATACCTAAAAAATAACAGTTTATTATCTATTTTTTACATATTACTCATAGGCTAGTCAGAATCAACACCATGGGAGACATTGGATGTATCTCATCTTATTATGAACTGGGTTGGTAATATTAATTTTATAGAATATGGGGAAACACCAGTCTCATTTTACTATCATATTAACACATATACATTCTATCTTAATTAGGTTTTTCACATTCCACTAAAAAATATTCCCTATACTTATATGAAACACATGATTTTATTTCTTCCTTTTCTGGTTTCATGTAATATACGTATCATTTACTTGAATCATGTTTTCATTAGTTCATTATCCTCACCTTACAATGTTACCATATTATACCCTCTTAATACCAAAACCATATATCTTGAATGAAATACAGTTAAATATGTTAGTAATTTTGGAAACCCCAAGGAAATTAGGTTTTAACCCATCAAAAAATAGCAAAACTTTTTATTTTAACTTTCATTCCCCAATGATATTTGATACAAAAACATTGATTCACAGTTACTTGTCCTTTCCAAATGGAACTATACCTTATTTATAATATTTCATATTCTTTAGATTCATCATGTATACTATCAAATGTGAAAAAACCACTTTCCAAAATCCTTGGTCATTATCCTCTTATATCACAGGGTGTAGTTTTAAAAATAATGACCTTTTAATTTACATTTTCATCATTCTCAAAAGACTTTTTTTATTCTTTTAAATAAAAAATGTTGTTATTACAACATGGAAGGAAATACATATTAAAATATGTTCATACTAATTACACCATTCAAAAATAATTTTCATAGGTTGGAATCTATCCTAAATATTTACACTCACTTCCTCATATTTTATTATATGAGTGGGTTAAGTTTCCCTCAATGTTAACCTCCAATTTCTAATGGATTAATTTTAGAGTTTATGATTGAACCAAAAAATCATTATCATATGACAATTTCCTCCATAATACTAGTATTGACCATTGAAGGATTATTTTTTTATTGTTAACATACATATTTCCAAGAGTTTTTTTTATTTTCAACAACATTTATTCCTTCCACTTTGACATTTTTTATTCACCAAATTTTTGGTTTCATCTTAAAAATGTTTTTATAGTCTCAATAAAGACCTAAATTATTTCATCTTTTTCTTTATTCATTAAAACCTATACATGTTTTATTTTTTCATCTATTTTTACATTGAAATCATATGTGGTATTTCTATATTTATCTTTCTCCTATATGTTTATAGCATTCATAAAAAATAATTGACCAAAATTTCTATTGATCCTCTTCAGTTTTACACTTCTTATAAGTTTAATAACTTATATAATTTAGTTTTATTAACTTTTTATTCATTTATATCTATAACAAATTTTTTCTGAACATGTGTAAAATATTCATCCCTCACCTTAAACTTTTAATAAATCTTCATATAGAGGATCTAATTTTCATCTGTCAATTTCATAAAATTATCAATCTTTTTAGGAAGTTGTATTTTTCTTCAATAAAATATTCTTGATTTTTTCCTGAAAGATTTTCATCTTTCAAATTCTTTTATTACATCTCTATCATTAAAATATAAAAAATATATTCTTTTAGCTATCTATTGGATAGTAACTTCACTGTATTTTCATCTGATTCATCATCTTTTAAACTACTTCATTAGTCACTAGTGATTTCTTCATCATTTACTTTTGGAATAAGAATATTTTCAGTATTATAAATGCTAAATTAATCATTTCATTAACTATTATAATCATTATCACACATATTAAAATAGGTTCTTCCTTTTTACTTAGTTAACTTCAAATCATTTCACTTGGAATAAGACATTGATATTTCTTCTTTATTATTTAGTTATAATCTTTATTATTTATCATCTTTATAATTATCTTTATTCCCTTTTATCTATAAAATTTTTAAAACTAAATCCATCAACTCCACATACAATTAAATTTAGATGTATCTTGTATTTATAACTTTTTAATTCATATTTTAAACATTTTTTATAAAAAATTACTCAAATTCAAAAAAAATTACAAATCGTGTATTCTATATTGGATTCACTAAAATATTTTTGAGAAATTTATAATACATTGCATTCCTAGAATATCAAAATGAAATTTCTGAATCATAAATTTACTTATACTTTTTAATGGTTAAACTTTTCATTTCATAGGTATGTGGGTCTCTATGAAATTTTATTTTAGGATCCCTATATTCGAGTTATGATTCCTCAGAATCAAATTTATCATGATGAATTCTTAATAATTTTTTAAAATTTTTTTAAATCCACAAAGACATATTTTGGTTCTTCCAATGTCATTTAATATTTTAAAGAAATCAAAAAAAGATCCATAATATCCTCTCTTAATGTCTTTTTTACTTTAGTCACTATATTTTTATCCTTTAATTTCTTACATTTATATAACGATCATATTTTTTTTCAACATTCCAAAGATTACTTTAGTTATTAAATCACTTTTATCTCTAGGAAGCTCTATTTCAGAGGGTGAGTAATGTATAACATTCATATCTTGGACATCATTATCCAAATTGTTATTAGTAGTAGTTGTAAGGGAAAATTTCTCATCATGATAAGAAACCCCATCAACAGTGGGTTTGATAACATTATAAACATTTTGAATAATATAAAGTTGAATTATATATTTCCAAATGTGATAGTTAGTTCCATAAAAAATAGGAATCCCCTTACTGTTCATAGAATTTTTAATAGCCATCACAACATTATTTTTTCAAACATCTGAAATTAGTTAAAAATTGAAAAATGTATTTTATACAACATTAAATGACCAATCAGGATATGTGTGGCCCCAAAGTGGAGTTGGGGTGAATTAATTATCAAAACATTTAATTTTTTCATACTAGTCAAACAACCTTTTCATTATGATAATGAGATGTGACTTTACTGGAAATAAATAACACAAGAACAACAATATAACATATATATTTACATGTCTATATTATCATTATGTGTTTCCAGTATATAGAAATGTTTAAAAATAATCTATAAACAAAAAATGAATATGAAAACAATACTTTAAATGTGGTTAAAAGCAAAAAGGAATATAATTACAATTTTTTTACAGTATAATAAAATAATAGTTCATATCCTCCCTCTATAGATGAAATATTTAACAATTTTTTGCAACAAAAATTTAAACCATTTACTAATAGGGATAATCATGTTGTTACTATGCTTCTTAAAATTATTCAAACATTCTCTTATTACAAGTACTTTTTATTCACATTCATTCTCAGCGGAAAAAAAATATTCAACAGTTTGTTTAATATCTATCTAAAAGATTAGTCCAGTATAATCCATTTGATGGATTTATGATGTATTTTACCTAGTGATGTTGTTCATAATGAAACATTCAATTCCACTATTCATACTATTACCATAATATTTTATCCATATGATTTCATCATATATGAAAACGCCATTTAGAATCATTCGACCAATGATCATCCAAAAATTGCATGATACTTCTAAAACCTCTTCATCTAGTCGTTTATGTACATAATCTAACTGATAAATGTTTTTTGAAATATTTATGCAATATATTATTTTTCGAATATTCATCAAAGAGAAATTCCAATCAACTTTCCTATTTTATCACATTTCAACTAACATCTTCGTATGTGAATAGTGTCTCATTGGATGTGTATGAACAAACCCATTACAAGGTAGCACTGGAAGGATAAAATCATTGAATTACAAGATAGTTTTATATTAAGAAATATAAAATATGAATCTATTTCTAAAATTTTTTATCCATATTAGTTCAAAGACTTTTAGAGAATTTGCCAAGATTCTTGAAAACCCAAGAAAGTGAATTTTCTAAAACATCCTCAATCCTTCAATTAAGGAATATCATCAAACAATCTTCTAACATGGAAAGAATCAAAATCCTCTACAATTATTTAGAAATTTTGATTGATAAACTCACCTTATTTACATTTTGATATCATAATGAATGATTCATAAACAAAATTGAATTAGTAAATCATTATACCATTAAATGGTATAGAAAAATATTTTATTAAAATTTATATCTCATGAGACCACATATATTATTCCTTTACAAAATTATTAGAATGTATTAGTAGTCATCCATTATATAGTATGGATTTTTACAACTTTCATCGAAAATCAATGTCTGTTCCTTCGAAATTATATTATCTAAGAGATAAAATTCATATATAAAAATCTATATGATGAATTAAACTAATAAATTTTGTCTGATAGGTTAGATAGATATAAATAATCATCCTGAAAAAACATAACTTCATGACTTCATATGTTTCCATTTAATAGACATATAAAAAATTTGTTTCCAACAAACCTAGATGGATGATATTAAAGGAGATAATCCATTGGTCTTCTTCCAATTCTTGATTGTCTGATTGGAATTTTGAAAATAATATTCTTCAGAATATTTCCTTTGTACGTAATCAATATTCCAATTTCTAGAAAATAAAATACCACCATATTTTAAAAAAAACAGTATTAATCTATCCAAAAACATTCAAAAATTTCAAATGTAATCTTCATAGTTCAGTATGTATCCTTATGTATCATATGGGAATTCGATGACACCCTTACACATTATTCTAAAATATCCTAATGTGTTTTCAAAACACATGTTGTACATTTACCTATAATAGAGGATACCCTTAAACAGTTCTTCCAAAAATATTGTAAAATATGAAAAAATAATCAACTAAGAAAAATTCCCATCTAATAACAAATATCCATTGAATTAGAAAAAACCTTATTGTAAGAAAATTTCACAACAAAGAGAGATTATTCCTTTTTAAAAAAATTCATTGTTCGTGATCATAATTAATAATTTGTTTTTATAATCCCTATGAATAAAAAAATTTCCTATTTAAAATATTCACTAAAATACCTATCTTGGGAACCTTGTAAGCATGTTACGATAAACATTTAGCACAAATATTCATCTTGTAACCTTAATATAGTAATGTATGATATTATCTATATGTGTTTCCATGATGAAAAACATTAAAAATTAATCTTATTTATGTTTAGATAAAAATATAAAAAACATTTTAAATATAAATCATAATGACATCTAGTATCTTCAAAACACCTTCAACAATATTGGTCCTAATAGGCTCCATGAGCATCAGTTCAAATAGATAGTTATGTATCATGGGTTCAGAACTATGAATATTATTTAGAAATGTAATTTTCCATGGGCTATGTTCCAAATAATCAGGTAGAGGGTCCTTTTATAATGGGAGGTGCATTCTTGATGTATTTAATGATTTCAAACAGTCTATTTAATAAATATGTATTTAATTTAATAATATATTCATGTGAGGTATCTAATATTGGGATGGTGGTGGAGAACATATCTTGTGTGTTGGATCTTGATATGTCTATTAGATCATGGGGGATTTCATTATATTAAATTTGGTGAGTTCTGATATAAACCTTGGGATGAATTATTTGACATGACTTTTGGATTTTATTAACTTCTACCATAGTTGGGATTCATTATCATACATTAATGGGAATGGTTATAAATTTATTTGTGATTAGTATGTCCATAATATTAGAATCTTATTTATATTTATTCAATTTATTGTGATTACACAATATAGGATTAGTTTGATCCCTATAACATATCAGGTGATGGTTCCCTCAACTGTTCCTATATTAGTCGATCATTTTTAGGATATGTTCTTCAAGGATTTAGGAGGATTATATTTTTAGAGTGATATCATTTTTATGATTAATTTCATTTTTGGTGATGAAAATATATTGATACAATCATATCATATTGTATAAGTTGAGTTGAGGTTGATGAAATTATAGTTTTATTATCTTTTAGAAAAGGGTATTAGTTCACAAAGATAATACCCTTGTGGTTACCTTGTTTTTTTTTTATGAAAAATAGAAATCAAAAATTAATGTTGTGTATGGATTAATAGAATGGAAGTAAGGTTATTATGAATAAAAGATATCTATAACCTTGCATGTGTGATCTTTTTTATTAATTGTTGTGTTTCTAATAGTACCTCAATATTTATATATGGATTTAATATCAAAAAATGTGGTTTATAGTTGAGTATATCTTGATGACTCTAACATCCTGTTACAATTTCAAGTAACTAATTGACACCACCTTTGTTTTTAATTTTTTTGGATCTCATTTATCTCTACCTCTGGTAAAATTTCTAAAAATTGATCTTTATGGGCTATTCACAGTTGGTGCACAACATTCCCAAACTATTATTCCTTTTTTTGAAAACCATTCTAACCCAGGTAGTGGGGGTTTCATGATTGGTGCACAGTGTTTCCTATTATAATCCCACTCAATAGAAACTATGATACCCCAAAAATTGCGGTGCATGGTTTGAAAAATACTACATCCCCTTTATGAGACCTTGCTTGTGGATTTTTATTATTCCAAAAATTCAAAAAAAAATCCCCCAAACCAACTTTTTATCACCCACTCAGGGCTAAGATGACCATGAATGATTCCAAAGGTCATTAGATCTCTCAAGGACACCTTATGGATCCTCCAAACCTCATATAAAATGGATCAAATCTCAAAAATCTTCATTCATTCATCTCTTAGTATGTTTCATATCCCCATTCCTTTTCTCCTCCTACATATCTCTCTCTTCCTTAGGATTTTATAGATCTCTATTTTCTAGGAGGATATAATCTATGTTGTTTTATATATTTCATTCAGGATTGAGTCTTAGATCACAGTTTCGATGTTTTTTGATAGAGTCTCCATTGTGGGTGTTGTGATTTTTATCCTTTGATCAAATGTAAAAGGGTTAATTTATGATTTTCCATTTGATTGACTAGATTTATTTTTATTTAAATTAAATTTTATACAATTTGTTTTTCTAAAAATCCAATTCTAATGAATAAGGATTTTATATTTGATTTGGATTGATATTTGGTGAAATCCCCCAATTCCATTGAATTGGGGAATAGTTGTGGAATTTGATGGAAATTGTGGAATTTATATTGGGAAAATTAATTATGAAATATATTTGAGAAATTGATTTCAAATATGTATTTAGGAAAATTCATTAATTTTTTTTGAAAAAAACATCGATTTTATATCGAAAAAGGGATGATTTCATTAAAAACATGTTTTTATTGACAAATATAAATTGGAATATTGAAATGGAAAAATGGGTAGATTTTTAATTTAAAAAATTTAGAAATGAATTTCCCATTAATGATTGTCATTTTATCACATGAATTCATAGGTAATTAGTGATTTATTTAAAAAAACATGCTATGATGGAAATACCCTGGTAACGTATTGATTCTTTAAAACACTAACACAAGCTTATTGGTAGATATTATGAATAGTGGGATGTTGGATATTATTTTTTCTAGTACCAAATAGACTTGGTTGACCATTTTATTCTACATTATATATGTGATTGAGGATCCCATAACCTAGAAATATCTTTCCTTTGAGAATATGACCATGCATCACATTATAGATTTTTTCATATATATTCCATTTCTTTTAAACTATTTTACACATGACTTATGAATTTATATAAACTATTTTAGGTTGAAATTTTTATTTAACGCATTATTTGAAATATTTCTATCATTTAAAAAGTAATACATTATTTTTTTTAAAAAAATTGTTTTGAATATACAAGATTATTTATTTAAAAATGTAATATTTATTTATTTAATTAAATATGGAATCGTATTAAGTAATACTTTGTGAGAAACTAATTTTTTTTCTCACACCCAATATGTACCATTGGGCCTTTATTGATTTCCACTCACCTTGTTTGAGTAAGGGAAAATCACTATTTGGTGGTGGTTTTTGTTAGCGACCTTTGGGAATTGAGCAGCTATGTCTATTTGAGTTGTTTTCATGTTATTCTTGATTATTTTGGTTTTATTATTGGTTATTATACTTCTTTGAATTATGGTGCTGTTCTCCTTGTGCAGTTTCCTTTAGATCATACTAACTTATAAGTGTTTCTTCAACTGTTGATGTGGATAAACGATTCCCATTTTTACCTTGAATGATTCCAGGGGATAGTCACCAAACTGTAGGGATTTTTAATTCATTTCTATCTATTTTTGGTTGTATTAGTTATCAGGGTACCCGGGTATCTAGAACGGTTCAGCAAAAAATGTTGTATCAAATTTGGTGGTTCAATATATTACCTTGATTGTAGTGTGTAGTTGTGTAATCTTGTAAGGAAATTCAAGGTAGTTATGAATGATAACCTGGTGATATCTCATCTAAACAAGCCTTATGTTACAAGGGGTATTTTGGAAATATATCTTTAGGTCATGTTCTAGAATTTTCACTTATTTTTATTTGGATACGATGAAATCCAAATATTGTTCTCTTATCTACTAGGAATAATTTAACTTTTTCATCCATTTTATTGTTAATATGATGTCTTTAATGTTGTATATCGATGTTGTGTTGCATCATGCCTTCGATAATTAAAGAGAATAAGATACATGCAGAAGATGTTGATGAGTCATTATCATAAAATCCTCTCACGGACCAAAATTTAGTTATAGTTATTGTGTGTATTATCCATGCTTTGGGACAACACCCAACAGTAGTTCCCTCTTAGGTTATAGCTTTTGTAACTCGAATGTATTTTTTCCAGGATCATGCATAGAATTTTATTTTAAAAAAATTCACCATCATTCCATGGATCCATTGACCCTAAAATGGATGAGTATTTCTTGAAATATATCAGGATTATTTTAGAATTTAGGGAAATTTCTGATGATACCAAGGTGATATGAGCTTCCATCAAACAAGATAGACCTAGAAGGAGTTGGTGGGGGATGATGGATATAATTAATTAGAGTAATTTATTTGAGTTTAAAGGTTTAAAGGTTCACTTCAAAAACCATATTGATCCAAATTCTATGGTTCTTCCAAGGATTTGGAGTTTTCCATACTCGAACTGGCAGAAAAAACCATGATGGAATCTGCAACTCACTTTTTTTATCATCTTTGGTTTTCACCTAAGATTGTATCAAAATGGAAATTAAAAAAATAGATGGTTCAATATGGGACTTCAATTGGATATTAATTATTTAATTTTGTTATCTAATATTCCTACTTATGATGATATGAGGGATAAATCATTGAATGTAAAAATGGACCAAGATAGTACATTAGGATTGGTGGGTGTACATTTTTCATATTTTGGATGTGTTAGTTTTTTCATTAGAAAGATGATGAATAATGAGTCTCATGGTTGTTTTCAACCTCAAGGTTATTTTAGTCCTCCTATAGTTCTTGTAAGAGGCTCCTTGATTTGTTACAAATGTGTGGACCATGTGAACTCGATGTAGGATTGCACTGAGGCACCCAAAATATGTGGTTCTTGTGGATTATTAGGTCACATATAGAATTTCACCTATTATTATTCCATATTTTTTTATTGTGCAATATTTTCCTCACATAATAAAACTAAAATAGAATCAGATGATTCCTATGAAAAGGGGTTATGGCCACATTCAACTAGAATTAAACTTTTTAACGTAGTGTAAGAGTTTATAATCGAAAATGATATGGGTCTATTTTCTTTGAGAGGTTCCATATTAATCTCTTTGTCACCAGTGACTAATTTATTTAATACCAGTGAATCTCTTTCATTTAATTAAAATCATATTGTGGGTATTAATATATAGCTTTTATCATATGTGGTGATTATTATTACACCCATTGGATCTAAGAGAGAGTAGTGTCCCTGTAGGTCTTCTTGTTTTTCTCATTTTGAGATAATGATATTTCATGATATTTTCAGGTTCCCTGCATGAAACTACTTGATTTTTTTTCCAGTATGGGTGTTTGAATTTCCATCCAAGCCCAAATCGATTTTTATCTTTGGTGGATCACCTTCACTACACCATATGGGGTGTGTCGTATCCTAAAATGGGAATGGGAACCAAAGGTTACGTTGAGATGGAACATCTCATCTAGTACTCAGTAATGTGATATAAGAATTTTATTTTCATCTTGATCGACAATAATTCAACTATTATCTTCATTTAGTTATAGTCGAGTTTTTTTGACTTTTTCCTTATGACATATCTAGATTTCCATCGGTATGGAAGATTGAGATTAATATTGATTTATTTTTTGGTACACAATCACTGTATATTAATTCTAACCAAATCGAACTAGCTGATGTGAATGATTTTAAGACTTAGTTGGCTGATCTATTAGAGAAAAGAATTATGTTCCTAAGTCTATCACCTTGGGAGGAGGCATTTTCATTTACTAATAATGTTGATGGGTCACATAACCATTGTGTAAATTAATAGAAACTCAATAATGTTATGGTAATTATCAGGTTTCTATTTCCATGGGTTATAGAACTATTTGGATAATTTAAAGGGGTGAATTGGTTCTCAAATTCTGATCATCGATTTGGTTTATAATGATTGTGAATAATAAAATATGAAAACTAGAAATCCACCTTCTAATGTAGGTATGGCCATTATGAGTAAAATTTCAATATATTTTGTCAAAACAATGGTCGTATAGTCATATTCAAATTAATGAATAGGATTTTCCATGATAATCTTGATACTTTTGTGGCAGTCTGGGTAGAATAAATCAATATTTACTCTATAATAGAGGATGATCATGTGTGTTATATGTGAAAAATAATATAATTGTTGATAATTTGATGAAATTATTCTGGGATATCAAAATATGATTTCTAGATTTAGGATGTGATCTTATCAGGACATATGGTTTCTGAACAGTATATATTTAATGATCTTGAGAAGTTGAAGGCTTTTATGACATGAGAGTAACCGAGAGTTGTTTATTAGATTCATAGATTCTTGGTCTTTGTGGTGTATTATTGTGATTATTTAATGGAAATTTCAACGTTTTCTTGTCTTAGGATTGATCTAAATAAATAGGGGGAAATGTTTTCTAGGGTTGTAAAATATTATAATATTTTTATTGAGATAAAAATAATTCTGACTACTACACTGGTGTTGACTCTTATAGTGTTTTGTTAGAGGTACTTGGTCTTCTGGGATGCATATGGTTTAAGTTTGGGATGTGTTCACATATAGGTTGACCATGTTATTTCATATGGAAATTAGTATCTTTGGACTTATTTGATGAATAAACTAACCCATCAACTTGAATTCACTTTTGTGATACATTTTCTTAAAAAATTTCAACATTACCATTCCTAAAAAAGGTTTACCATGTATTACAGCCATAAGAAATTGAGTTATATATTCTCAAAAAAATAATTTGAATCTTCTCTAGGGGATATGGGTGGAATACCTGAAATACCTTTAAATTAATATAACATATACCATAGGGAAAAGGATTGTCAACATTGATGATTTGATAGTGAAACTTATAACTCGTTTTATCAAAGAATAATTAAAAGAGTAGAACTCCGTGGATATTTTTTCACATGTGAAAATTGAATTCTAGGAATATGGGGCCAAGGATTACTTTTATAGTTTTAATTTTACATATTATCTTCTCAATATAATTATTCATGAATAATATATTTATGATGAGTTCTACTGCATTAAAGACTCTCTTTATAGTTGGGAGACTGTTGCTGTTTTTCTGGAGTGTATTCTATGATTATAGAATCTGTACATTAAACCTTTTAGTATGATAGATTTTTTATTGGGGGATTTCCATAATTACCAGTGGTTTGGGAACCTATGTACCAAGAGGGTTTTCTATAACAAGTGACATTGATTTTGGTGGCCATGTATGAGTCATGGTATTATGAAATTTCTCTCTCATTATTATACGTGCCACCAATGAAAGGCCAATAACCAGTGACCTTTGGGTTTTCTTCATCCACATCCATTGACTTCAAGGGAGTGGTATTAGATCTACATAGAAATTTTGGTTGGGTTTTACCATACCAGAGTTGGAAGAATGGAATTTGGGTTATGAAAAATTGGTTGATGAAATGGGTTCACTTCATACACATTCTTGATTCAATAATGGTTGTGGAGTTGGGAAATCTCAATTTGAATGTAATTGTTCAACTTAATAGAGTTCCATGATCTATTGTTTCTATTATAGATCCTTTAAATACTTCTCCATTTTTGACATTCCTCTAGAAGGCACTATTATCTTATATTTTTTATGTAAATCATACCGTCTACAATTATATGTATAGATAGAATTATCAATAAAAATTATTTAGGACATTGTTTTTTCTTATATTATTGACATTGATGGATTACATGATCACTATTTTGGGCTTGTTGAGTTTTCTTATATCAATAATAATTTTTCTATGATCATAATGGATCATTTTGAAGCTTTGTATGTACTTCCTTTAAATTCATAATTGTATTGGTCGGAGATTGTTGAATGTCGCATATTTGGAATGATCATGGTTTAAGAGATGATAGAAAAGGATTTCTTGATTAATTATATAATATTACTGAAATGGAGCTAGTATAATTCTTATTATGACCATATTCATGTCCCATTTTAGTTCCTTGTTTGTTATAATGTGTTATTGAATGTTTCTCCTTGTTTTGGTCATTAATGGCATGGGAGAAAAGGGAGACATTCACCTCTTTTTGTGGTACCATTTGAGGTTGTTGAGTAGGTGGGAAAAGTTGTTTACTATTTTCACTACCAACATTGCTGGCATTGATATATAATGTGTTCCAATTGTTTTAGCTATGAATGTATTTATCTAATCTAACTCATGTTCATAGCTACTACGATCTCAATGTCAAAAATGATTTTTCAATGAATGAGAATCCAGTCAGGATAGTTCAATTTAAAACCAAGGTACATCATGCGATCAATATATCCCCGGTATAATTTCCATTGAAGCATGTCTCTAATTATCATGATAAATGGGAGGTTTAATAACTGATGAGTGAGTTGCAACGTAATATTTTAGACATAGAAAATTCTTATCTATATTTTTGGGACAAAAAGATTATATGGTGTGGTGGTGGTAACATCCTCTTATGGTTTCTAATTGCTCAAAAATCCCTATATTGATCATTCATTTGTCAGGTCCCATTTATTGGTATGTTACATGAAAATTATGAAAACATTCGAGCTTTTTCATATGTGTATAGCTGTAACATGCTTTTCCAAAACCGTATGCCCTGCATGTGTAAACTATTCAATCATAGGAAGTGGGGGTCATCACAAATAGACCATTGTTTATCAAGATGTGAACCCACCTAAGGGTATCCATTTATCCCCACAAACAGGGGCATATAGTTAGTGTTCATGGTTTGAAAAACATTGCAGCCCCCTCCAGGGAACAACGCGCATGTATTTTTATTATCCTGAAAATTCATAAAAAAATCCCAAACACACCTTTTATCCCTTGATCAGACCCAAATTAAAATAGAACAAATTCATTGGTCATTGGAGATATCGAGGACCAATTTTGGCTCGTCCAAACCCATTCCATGGGAGATCAAAGCTACATTGTCTTCATTCATCCCTTTTATAGATTGTATCTCATCTATGTTTCTTATCCCCCACTATATTCATCTCTCTTCCTTATGTTTTTGATATGTTTTTTATTTTTTTGGATATAATATATGATATTTTTGACCCAAAATATAGAATTTATTCTTATTTTCCCTTTTAAGACTTTATTTTTTGGACATTCCCATTTCTAGTGTTGTGTTCCTGATCCTATAAACTATTGTAGGAGGTTCCATTTATGATATTACATTTTATTAAGCCTACAATTAATGAATTAAATTTAATTTCATTCAATTGGTTTGTTAAAAAATCCAATTCAATTGAATTGGGTAAATTTATTTTACATGGCATGTAATTTAGGGAACACCCCCCCCCCAATTCAAATGAATTTTAGTTTGGTTTGAGAATTTCATTTCGAATTGTGGTATTCAAATTTTGTAATTTAGATTGGTAAATAATGTTTTGAAATTTATTTGTGAAATTTTTATCAAAAAATAATTCTTAGAAGAATGGCAAAATATATTGATTGAAACCCATTGGTTTTATCGTAGGGAAATTAATTATTTAATTAAAAACTTGTTTTGGATTAAAAATTGAAATTAGAATTCAAGTATAGAAAAATTAGTTTCATTGTAATCTTGAACTATTTGGAAATAAATTGTGCATTATTGATTATTGTTTGAGAACATGATATACTAGGAAATTAGTGAGTTATTAAGAACACATACACCATGATGGGAATTAACTTACTACATATTTACTCTTTACAAATATAACTTAAACAAATTATCAGATGTTATCCTTAGTGGGATGTCGGTTTGTATTGCTTGGCATGTTCAAAAGAGAAGTATGTGCACACTTCCATTCTCATTATATATGTGTTTGGGGATCCCATAACCAGGATCAGTGGATAAACATGAAAGACGATGATGTTTTAAATTTTTATTTCATGGATATATATTCCACAACTTGTAAACTAGCTTACACATCCCTCATGAATATATATAAACTATTATATATAGAAATATATATTTAATCTATTGTTTGACTTATTCCATTATATTAAATATTCATTTGAACATCCATGCCTATTTATTTAAAATTAAAAACATTATTTGGTTAATAAAATATGGAATATTATTATGGAATCCATGCTAAGACCCTAATGGACTATTATATCACACCCTACATATGCCTTTAAGAATTTGTAGATTTTCTCTTTCCAAGTTTAAGAAATGGGAATGCACCACTTGAAGGTGGTAGTTTCGATTGATCTTTGTACATAGAGATATTGTGTCCATTTCAGATGTTATAATATTTTATAACACTTTGAGGTTGTACTATGGGTATTCATACTTGAATAACATATGGTAAAATTATTTTTGTGGAGTTTTTCTTTGAGAACAATAAATTGTAACTCTCTCATCCACTATTTATAGAGATAAATTGTATCTATTTTTATCTTGAATGATTATCGGTGCCATTTAAAAACCCACATGGACCATGAATACCCTTTGATCCATATTGATTCCAGATTGGTTATTTGGGTACCTTTGTATCCAGGAAAGTTCATGAAAAAGACGGTGGTTCAGAGTATGTATTGGATATAAAAGTAATTTTTAATAAAATTTAGTCTTACTAAAAAATTGATGGTGTATATGGATATCACAAACCATATTCATAATCATGGACTAGATAAAATAATTTTATTATTTTGGATGAGATTTTGGTGGATTACCAGACTCATTTGTTTTGCGTAGAAGTACCTGAGGCCATATTGTGTAAAAATCAAACACATTGACATTGCATCAATCTGTAGAAGTTTCATTATTATTTTTTAAGATGTGAAATTACATGGGAATATTATATTATATTATTTAATTTATATTTATCCATAAAATATATAGGTAAGTTAAATATTATCCAATTCTAAAAAATACGTTTGAGATCAAGATTAATTTCATCTAGTAGGTATTATATATTAATTGAATATTTCAGTCACTTAGTTGTGCATAAGACATGAAAGGAAAATAAGGGCGTGGAATTAAATTAGATTGATAATTTTGAAGCCACATTTAATTATTTAATGAAAGGGTATTATCTTATCTGATTCAATTTTCATTGAGAAACAAAGAAGGTTCCTACCACATAATTTTATTTCTAAGGGACTGGTTTGGTAGTTCTCAAGTGTAAGGGGATTGAGTAGCTGCAAATGGGTCTCATCAGATATGACTCCATTAGTCGAACTACCCCAACCATGAGCTTGAGTTATTTACATTGACATATTCGATTATTTTATAGAATAAATATCAATTTAGTGAATGATTTTTGGTCCACATAGACTACAAAATCTAATGATATATATTCATCCAGCAAAACATTAAACTAAAATAGTGTCTTGGGGTCATGTACCTAAAGAAGATAGATTTTATTATGTATTATGACTTAAGAAATGTAAAAATCCTATAAGACTATATTAATAATAATACTAATGTGTCTGTGGTTATAGAATATTATGAGAATTGGAATATAATTTAACTTTTCATGGAATTCTGTGTAAACATGATAGTGGAGAAGGGGTGAAATATTTTTCACCTATTTTCATATGTTTATCTAATTTTTATTTCAAAAAATAAAAAAAAGATTCTTATTAATCTTTTTCTATGATATGGTAATGGGTTATGGGTGGTTAGCTTATTCCAAATTTGTCTCCGGATGAGGGAGGGTTATTTTGCATCCATGGAATGGTGGTAGTTGTTATATATATAAAGGTGGAGTTGATATTGGAATCATATACCACTCAATGGTCTATACACATGGGGTTTCACATAATGTACAACTATATCTTGTGTCACATCTAGTTTATTTGTATTAAAAATTATTTCATGGGGGTTGTGTCCAATTTTTATATACATATTATAGGTTAATGGTGGTGCGTCAATGACCATTCGGTTTACACAATCCACTCTTAGTTCCTATATAGAAGGTGGAAAAGGTAGATATGAATGTTTTCCCTATTATTTTACGAAATCAAATGTATTTTTATTTATTTTCTGTTTTATTTGATTATTTATGAAGTCTGTATAGATTATTCATATTCAGGACACCTAGTTAGTGGATGAGTTGAGAAACCTATATATGTTGGATATAATTTGCCATAATGAAATTCCTCTAAGTATTATTTTACATTTGAGATATCAATATAATTCAATATTATTATAGATATTGAGAAAACATATGGGGTATGATTTGAAGTAGAGTATTAATTATCACCTATAGAATGATTTTTACTATAAGATGATGATCTAGATAACCAGTGATTTTCACTAGGCATGAATATTAATTTTTTTTGAGTATAGGATATTGAAATAGATATGGTATTTCTTTTAAAAAAAATTAATTAATCAATATTGATGTAAATTTAAGAGGTCTTATAGGGTCAATCATATTATTATCCTATATATTGGATAAAATACCGATATCTTTGATCATTATACAATGATTGGTACAGGAGACAACTGAGTGGGATCAACTTTCCATGAAGTGAATTATTAGTAATCAAGGATGGAATTTATTATATTTTTAGTGAAGGCGATGTGATTTTGATTTCACTATGGATAAATAGAAATTATGATATTTATTTACTTTATTGGAGATTTGACATCGTATAAATAATGATAAATTCTATTTATGAGTTTTATATTTATTTGACATTCGACAGAAAAAGAAGACTAAGTAATAATGGTTGGATAATCCCTCAGTTATCAAGAAATGCATTATGTGTTTCTTGTAACACATATATATATAAGTGAAAAATGGGGCTTGAGAATGTAATATATAGTAATGATGTAATTTTGGAATAAGATGAAACATTAAAATAGTGTTTGATGTATATATTTTATTAGAGTGGGAATACTTAATGGGGAAGGAAAGTTCATCTACATAGGATAATTTAAGAGAAAAAATCATATATAGGTGGGGTGTATGACTGAGAGTAAAATATATAGGCCAATTGGATAGTGTTATTCTATAAAATGGCATAATGATACTTTCTGAGGATGAGAAGCACTTATCAGGGAAGTATATAACAACCCCTAAATTATAAGGTACAATTCAGAGATCATATTTTTATTTTATTAATTTATAGTAGGATTATTTTAGGTTTTTTGGGAGATAATGGTTTTTTGGACAGTAGAATTGAGTAATATGATACTTAATGGTTTTTAAAGGGGAAATAGAGCACTAAAACCCCTATTAGCCATCTATTGGGGGTTATCTATGTTAGCAGTGGAGTACCTTGCAATGATTATTGAATGAGAAATTACACAATGGTCTTTCGAGTTATTTTATATATTTAGGTGTAATTTAATCTAAAATACCATTTAAATTATATATTATTCTTCATCAAAAAATAGGATTAAATCTATGATTTTGGTAACTTTATAAATACATAATGCTATTCTACACTATATTCATTGTTAATTTGACTCATGTCAGATGTGATCACTCACATTTGGTAGGTAAAATTTTAATAGAGTCTTATATTCCATTTAACATTACTATATATCCATTCCCCAGGTTAAATTTATAATTTTAATGGTTTTTTGTTAGATTTGGGAAATTTGGGTATTAATATTAATTTTAGAAATTTTCCTTGAGTGGATAACTCTCCGAGGATTTATGTATGATATTCGTGCGATGTTTCGATGTTTTTGTGTGATGTTTTGGGTTTTTGTGTGTAATTTTACAATAAAAAATTGAATTGGATTTTACATGGGTATGAAAATTTAATTATGGGGCTAAATAAACTGATTGGATCCTTTGGGGTTAGTTATTGGAATTAATTTTTGAGCATGATGTAATCATTGCATTTAAACAGGAATGGTGTATGGATTTTTTACTTTTTACGAATTTAGCATGGTAAGTTTATATGGATCATTTTTAGTATTGTGATGTGTGTAGTTTAGGTTATTGTTATATGTTATGAAATAATATATTTAGGAAGGCATTATGGTTGTGAATGGATATTATGAGTTGTTTGAATATCCAATAGAATAAAAACTTATGGTTTTGGGAGTTACATGATGTGATCGAAGATGTTGGTTGACCATGGTTGATTGATTATTGGTTTTTGGTAATGTAATAGTATGTCATGTTTATATTATGATGGATCATATCCAGGATAACATATGATGAGTGATATAGTTTTGGTACATAACTTGGTATGTGACCTCACATTACTTTATATGGTTTTAGTTAGGGGTTTTGTATAAGAAAACACCCTGAATGATTAGGTGGTCTTATGCGACATCAATATAATACTTTACACAAAGTGATAAGATTCTATTATTAAACTCAGATATTGAAATATCTTGAGTGATATTGTATTGGTGAAATTATATTAGAGGATGGTTTTGTGTTTTATATGTGGTGTCAGTTGACTCTACCTCATGTTATGAGGCTAAAACAGTTCTGTTCAGGGTGTATGTCAGATTATTTAGTGCTTGATAACATGAATTGGGTATAATATTTTTATTTATCTATTTTATATTAGTGTATATACTCAAATATATCTAAAATATTTATTAAAATTAATGTTAGTGGTTCTATACTTGGTAACATATACACTCCTTTTATGGGAACCCATGTGTCCATATAGATTTTCTTTTATGGGATCTAGATAAAGGGAATGTCATAATATTGGGTTATTAAGATGGTGGAGTGATATATAAATAGTGGTGATCTATGACATACTCTAGGATCATTTTTATTATACTATGTATATATTATTCTATTATTTTGGCTATTTCAAATATTGATTCATCTCCTATGAGAATCATCATTTGAAATAATATATTTGTTCATAGGGTAAATTTGATATTTCAAATGATTGGGTTTAAACATTTTTCTTACACCTATGATTTCATTCCACCAAAATGTTGATTTTAATATATTTCATAGATTATATTTTTGATGGTTACCTGATATAAATGATATGTTATCCCAAAAAGAAAGTTAAATCCCTCACCACTAGTTATATAACTCCCCATAGGTATGATATTATCATAATTAAATAACTTGGATAAAATATTTTGTTGCATTAAATCCCCACATACTTTTTCATTTGTATTATTAGAGAATCAGGACCAAAAAATAAATAGTAAATCTACTATCTTTTTCCCTTGATTATTCTTTTTCCCATTAATTAAAAAAATACTTAATCAAAAAAATTTATTCAGCATCTCCTAAAAAAAATTAACACAAGATACTCTTCTAAACACATCAAATGTATTACATTTCATCATATCCTAGGAAAATTGTGATATTATATTTCATTGAGATAAAATTATCAATATGGTAAACATAATTGATAAAATTAAAAAATAATATGAGAATAATGGTGTAATCAAGTTACATAATAAATTTATACCCATAAAATTATGGATCATAGATCATTTTATTGAACATAGAATAATACAAAAGTCTAGAATACCTCTAAAATGGTATATAAACTTGTAAGACAACATAACCTAAAAAATAAAATATACATAGAATGTTGGTACAATCATAAGAATAAAAAAATGTAAGCAAATATAACATTATCATTCCAATCTAGAGGAACTCATTATTAATACACATAAAAATGTGTGAAACCTAATTATGATTATACCTATGATAAAAAACTCATTAAACCCATTCCAAAAAACATAGGAAAACTCATTTTCCCCGCATCTAATTTTAGAAACTCATTATTTCCATTCCTAACTATATCATGAGATATAAACATTATCCACTAAATTGGTAAGTGATAAATTACCCCACACATCATCAAACCTATATATAGGTCTTACATAATAAATAAATCATTCCTTATAAAGAACCCATGTAAGTAAAATTGAACTCATATCCATTTTTAAGGTAATATTATGTGGAAAATATTAATAATTACATCAAAAACCATAACATGATATATGAGTGGAAAATAAATGGGTATACAAATATATTCAATAAAATTCCATCTAGAAAATATTAATCAAATAAAAAATACCATAAGGTTTTTACACAAAAATCATAAATGATATATGGATAACTCAATAAATTTCCTGAACAATTGATGTATGAAATAAATTCTAACAACTTTTAATCATTGGAATTTAGAATAAGGTATTCATTGGAGAATTTAATTAAAAGAAAAATCATCAAGATCCAATGAATAGGAATGATTAAGGTATTATTTTATTTCGATGATTTCAGTCAAAATAATAGTATAGGGGAGTTTTAATAAATATTAATGAAAAAATTACATTAAAATAAATATTTTTAAGATAAATAATAAAATTTAATTATAAAAAGGGATTAGAAAAAAACTAAGAATATAATTTTTGACATAAGGAGAAATAATTTTTGTCAGGGAATCTATTATGTCCTATGTAATGTAATTACCCCACTCAAGTAGCCTAGAGTTAGTGATAACTATATTAAATTTGTTTTTGAAATAAGGAATTGTATCCTGAAAGAATAAAAAGTTTATTATTCTGGGAAAACTAGATACAATAATTAAATTTAAATTTAAAATGAAAACATAAAATACACAATGTCATTTCATTAAGAACATCACATTTCCCTTGAGCATAATATTACATATTAATAATAATACTCATATAGGATTCATATTGAATGAAAAATAATAAATGGTTTAGGTCAAATTCATGATATATGTTTGAGTATGGTGGAAGCAAAGAATAAATAAACCAAAATAAATATGTCATGCTATATAATCAAAACACATTCCCTTTAATCAATAACTTCATTATAATGTGTAAATATAAATAATGATTAAATGATTCCTTGTACATAATAAAATGAGAATGTGAAATTACCATGGATATTATTTATATTAAAATAATCCCATGAGAATCAAGGACAAAACTCAGAATTATGGAATAGATATTGACCTATATCATAAATATACAGTCAGCACCTTTCCTATGGTAGTTTAAATCTATTAGGAAAACCCCATGTAATTTTGAAACACATATTTCTCATGAGAGATGTCAATGCATTGAGATGATATGTAATTATAATCCCCATCTGTCACATAACAAGTACAATTTATTCTTCAATGAAATGGGTGAATCTAAATCAAAATAAACATTTGTATTTAAACCCAAACATACGAATAGTTCAAATTTACCAAATCCAGAAACACAATCATTAACCATCCAGAGTAATGTAGTGAATGGAAATAAAATAGTATATCCCCTGTCAAATTGAAAATAGACCATATGGATAAATAATATAAAAATTTTCATTACATTATATTCATACTAAATTATATGTAAAATGAATATTTTATGTTTTCGATAAACATATATATCATAAAAATGTTATTGAATATATTTATGAGGAATATAAACATTTAACATTAAAAATAATATTAAAACTCAAAGTACAAAAAGTATTTTGAAAATAATTTTATTTGAATGTAAACTTTGAAACTAAAAAATTTATTGTTAAAATAAATATGTGGTCTAACTTTTTCTTGTTCCATTAATTACATTCACACCAAAAAAATCATAACATTCAGATTTTTCGGTATAATGAAAATGTGAGTTGTTAGGAAAATGAAATTAAGAATAACTTCAAAAAATTTTGAAAAAATTAAAAAATGGGTAAAAACTTTTTTAATAAATCATTTAGATAATTTAAAAAACATTTTTGAAAACCAAATTTTGGAGGAAAATGATTTTTTGGCCAATGAGAGAAATAAAATCAGATTTCATTAAACAAATTCTCAATCATTTTACATGCCAATGAGAATAAAAATGGTCCTATTAATTTAAATGTTCATTAATATCCAAATTATATGAAAATATATTCATTTTATGATAGTAATTCCAAAAAATTCCCCAATTTATACATAAACATAAACATTGCTGAATAATGATGATTTTATGAAATAAACCCTTATCAATATGGTAGCTTCTTAATGGTAAGCACATTAAAAGAAATAAAAGTCACATTAAAAATGATATAAAACCAAGGTAAATATATCCATGGAATTAAATATCCAATGAAAAATATATACATCAAAAAAATTAATAAATAATTATTTTTAAAAATCTTTCATGAAAGTTAAAGTGGGATAAGATACCTATAAAATTAGTTTGACACCCTTTGTATGTGCCCGAAACTCCTATATAATACATATCAATATATTTTGAATATATTAAATAAAAGTAAATATATACATATATATAATATCATATATTATTTACATGTATTCTTTTATCACCCGTTTAATACTTGTTTTTCAAAATAAAATTTTCAGTTTATATTTGATTTATTTTTCATATATGTTTTGATTAGTAAAATTTATTCATTTTCAATAATCAATATTACAAAATATATATATTTTTTAAAAATTATATTAATATTATATTTATTAATTATATATAGAAAATGATTAATCTATAAAATTTATATATAGAAAATGGATTACATTGTAAATTTAGAAGATAAGCTGTACGTAAACAACAATGTTGTATTAAATTTTCCTGATAGATGAAATGAATGAAAATAAATAATAATTAACACATAAAAAATAAAACATATTTTATATATTTAATTTATAATAATAATATTCATAATTATTAACATCCATGTAAAATTAAAATGAATAATATTTGACATAGTTATGTAGAGGAAGTAGTCCACACATATGCATTAGAAATGCTATTATTTTCTAATGAATTATAAGATAAAAATTAAAATGAGATATTTCATTTATTTTTGTATTTTTAGGTCATAATTAGAAAATATATTTGATTTAACTTTATCATGACTATAATTTACGTAAATAACATGAAAAAGTGTACCTAATCGATTCCTGAGGTAGTAGTCTGTCATACACATGATATATGTTATCATATCACACCAAAGAAAGGTAATAAATAAGCCATATGTTATATAGTAATTAAATAATAATAATAATTTCATAATTATAATATAGATGTGTAAAATAAATCATTATATTTAGCATTGAAATGTAGTTACATAAAATGAATTATATCAGTTAGCGAGGTGGCAGTCTCTCAGACACACGATCGATAATATCATTTTCCATTTGATGAAAGTGGGGATGGATATAGGCTATAAAATTAAGATATTTTGGGGATAATGGTGTTGTTACGATATCATTATATAATAATATTTTATGGATTTAGAATAATAAATAAAACAAATTTTCATGTTAAAATTTTACCTCTTCATTGGAGAAATCATTTATGTTTATAAGTGAATCATTCCTAGATTGGATTTTTTATCAAACCATGGAATATAAAATTTTTATAAGCGATTATGGAAATTATTTGTCTAAATAATTTATGAACCAAAGGTTTTGGATGTTTGAGGAGGGCTGAAGAGGGGTGGCCTTTTATTAGTGGGGGAGATGACACACATGGTATTTTTGTAATGAAAAAGTGAAACTAGGTTTTCTCATTTAAAAAAATCATAAATGGGTTGTTTTATAAACTTTTAGGTGATATAATTTAAATATGGTAACAAAATGGGGGATGGAGAATTTTTATGTCATTTTATCCCTTATATTATTAGTTTCACACATGGTAAACCATATTTTACATTAATTGTGGTAATTATGTATTTTTATTTTCACTATTCACTAAGATCAAAAATTATTTTTTAGATATCATATAATATTAATTGATACGATAAAAAATATTGAATCCATTTATACAATATACATTTAATAAATTTTCATAATTCAATTCAAAATTAAATCTATAGGCACATCAAAAAAATGGTTTTCCCGACGATCTTTGTAAAAATATAAAAAAAAATTAAAATTAAAAAAAAATGTAATTGATTATAATGAACCAAATTATTTAAATATTAAATTTTTTGAACTAATATAAATTTGAAAAAGATTCAAAATATTATTTAATTTCCAAATAAATATAACAAAAAATGCACTTTTAAAAATCAGTATTTTTCAATATTTAATAAAAAATATTCTTTTTAGAAAATGCCAAAATAATCACAAAAATATTATTTTTACATATTGATTTAGAAAATTAATTTTAATTTTTTAATTTATCTTAAAAAGTTAATATTAATTTTTTAATTAATTATAAAAAACTTGTAAAATTTAATTACAAATTATAGATAAAGAGCGCTACCAGACCATCACTTTGAAATATACAGCTTCTCAAAAAGAATGTTTCTATTTAATTCAAATGATTCTTATTTTTTTCTAGTAAATAAATATCCCAAGAGATTATTTTATAAATTAATAATTATTAAAATTTTAATTTATTGGTTACTTCTATCTAAACCTTAAAACTTAATATTTATGTCATAATGGTCATGTTTAAATAATAATATTTAAAAAGAATATAATGGTTATTTTAAAGTAGATGTGGGGTGCATATCATGCTATCAACGATATTGAATTTACATTAAAAAAATATATATTTTAAAGACCCGGGGTGGTATATTTTCATGTAAAATGGGTTTTTTGTTTCATACACACTATCGATTATGATTTTCCCCTTTAAAATCTACGGTTTTACATTCTAACCCCCATAAATATTTTATGTCCTCGAAAATTGATATTGATATTGTTAATCAAGGGTTTTATATTTGAAATAACTATTTTGAAACCCCACTTAATAAAATATATTAAAAAAACTACTCTTGGAAAAAGATAATGAGATGTACTAAGGTTATCAAGAATAACACATTACTAGGACTCCAAGTAGGTGACCTATGGTGGGAAATAAAGACATGAAATTCCCAATGAATAATAGTGTTATATGGATCATTGAACACAATAAATTTTAATAATAATATAAAGTTAAGGACCTCCAAATAGAAATATTTTATGATTTAAAATACCATTTGATTAATCTAATATGAAGTTAATATGATATTTTTTTGTTTCAAGATTCTTTTCTTAATGTTGAGTAATTATTTTACCATAGAAAAATATATTAATTATACTTAAATGATATCAATCTATTTCATAAGAAAATTTTCATCATTTTCTTGAACATCTATATTTTTCACTTAATTTTTTCTCTATGAAATGAATATCCAAAATAATTTTTTTTCATGGAGCAGAAGAATTAAATTTTAACAGGTCATAAGATATGTAATAAAATATAAAGAAACTCTAGATGTACTTACTAAAACCAAAATGGTTAGAACAAGTTATAAAATATAATAATTTAATATCTAATATAATAATATTATCTATGAAAATTCAACATTATCCATATAATATAAAGTTAAGGACCTCCAAATAGAAATATTTTATGATTTAAAATACCATTTGATTAATCTAATAGGAAGTTAATATGATATTTTTTTTGTTTCAAGATCCTTTTCTTAATGTTGAGTAATTATTTTACCATATAAAAATATATTAATTATACTTAAATGATATCCATCTATTTCATAATAAAATTTTCATCATTTTCTTGGACATCTATATTTTTCACTTAATTTTTTTTCTACGAAATGAATATCGAAAATTAATTTTTTTATTCATGGAGCAGTAGAATTAAATTTTAACAGGTCATAAGATATGTAAAAAAATATAAAGAAACTCTAGATGTACTTACAAAAACCAAAATAATTAGAGAAAGTTATAAAATATAATAATTTAATATCTAATATAATAATATTATCTACCAAAATTCAACATTATCCATATAATAAATGGTTAACCTCAATACTCATCATGAATTTTTTTTAACAAATTCAAAGTCCAAATGTTTTTAAAGAATGTTACTAAATCAATATTATATTCAAAAAAATATTGTGTTTACTAATGTTACATTCCGAATATATGAGAACTATAATCACCTTTATAACATAGTTAAACCATTCATTCTTATAAATATTATTTTCCCCCATATTCAATAAATAACATATCAAAATTTTGAATTTGTTGCGTAAATCCAAAAATGAGGAAATCTCAATCAAAGCTAACATACACCATTAAGCCAGTAAACAATTTCAAGGTAACCAATACTATATCATAAATATATCCATATCATTATTAACTCAACTATGTTAATATATTATGTTTTATATTCCCTCAATCATGTGATTTCATAAAAGATAAATATGTGACTGAAATACTTTTCAAGGTACCATTCAACAAGAGTATTAAAATTATTATATTTAAAACACTACAATAAAATCCTTTTACATTAATTATTTATATTATAATGAGAATATGATAAATGAAATACCTTCTATACAATAATTCTAGATTAAATGAAAAGATAATTAATAATTCAAATAAATCTAATTTAATAGAATATGATTAACCTTGATCCCTTAATATATTTAATCTATATTCCCTTAAATCATAGTGATTTAATTTGGCTATTTATCATTCTCATTAGTATTTAATAGCATAGAATTCAAATATTCTTTAATTCCCTAGAAATCACATTAATGGTGAACTATCTCTTTACACTTTTATCAAACTTTTAGTCCATTGAGGAAAGTACCCAAGCATTTCGTTTGAAAATTATAAATCTGGGGAAATCCACTATTCCCATCTTCTAAATATCAATTATTTTATCTTACATCCTATAATTCTATTTCATCCTCATAAAATCTATTATACAAGAGAAAATTATTTATCTATATTTATAAAACATTATAATATGTACTATTATGATGAATTTTTTTGTGAAAATAGTTACCTTTGAAGAACTCGCTTATTCCATTATAGTAAATAAACAATAATTATAATTGGATTAATTACCTGGTCCAACGAATTCGCTAATACTCTTGTAATTTTTTATTCATATGAGAGACATATTAATCTTCATTTTTCTCAAACTCAATAATTTTATCTCTATATTAGATCATTAATATTGAAAAAATTACTTTTCCAAGAACAGTAATTCAAAATTTTCATATTCCATGAATGTTATTTATTCATTATCTATAGTGTATAGAATAAATTACAACAATTTATCCTTATCTCCATAGATATGATAAATAAACCTCACCATGTTCCCTCTTTCTTTTCTTCCCAAAGAGAGAAATATCTCCTCTAATAAACTTATCAATTTCTCAGCTATATAAGTATTTTTAGTTTTGTTGAAAGAATGAGGATGTAGATACATAAATATGTCTACTATTGTAACACCTCATTGTGGATCTGTAGGTTGCTCTATACCAGTTTGGTTGTTACTCATAACATGAGTCATTTTCTACAATATGGTCATAAAATGATCTATTTCAGATATAGATCCAAATCTAGCTTCATTATAATTTCTATAAAGGAAGTATATATATGTGGTAAATGAATTGATATAGTTTCCATTCCATTAATTATGAATTATTAAAATAATTGAATACAATATATTATAACAAATCATTTTGAAAGATAGAACATAATCCCAATACTTGTGAAACACATTACATGTATTTAATAATTAATTCATGGATATTATAAAATCAATAAACATGATTCCATTGGTAATTTATGCGATCCATATTTTTTCACATCCTTCATAATGTTTTCTAAATAATATTTTAATCATCCGATATAGATCTCAAAGGAGTGTCAAACCTAGTGAGAAGATAGGTCTATTTTCATATAATAGATAATTTTTATGTCAAACCCAATGTCCCCGTTTCAATATTATTAACCATATGAACATCTATCGAAGATCCTAATCTACACATAGTATTAATACCGAGATTTATTTATATTAAACCCATATAAGATATACCTTACCAAACCATTAATATGTTTTTATTTACTAATCCTCAAAGTGAATTATAGAGTTTTTTCTGAATTTTTATTTTCAAAGATCTAGTTCCAATGGTTTCTTCCAAAATCTAACTGATAAGAACTATAACGTCCCTAAACATTTTACCCAATAGTTATAGGTGTCATTACTACATTAGTATAATATATAAGGAATCACATCCCAAAGGACCAAATAGCATACTAGGGTTATTAAACTAGATTCATACATTAAAGTCACATTGTAATTTAAAAAAAAATTAAAACAATGTTTATATTGAGAACATGATATTTCCACTTAGAAAAACCCTACATATCAATCATAAAACACATATTTTCGTAATTATGAATGAAATAGAATAAATATGTGAGATCAAATAAATAGTAAGGTTATAGTTATGGGAAAAACATTGAAAAAATAAATCATTTAAAAATTTAAATGTATATTATTGAAATATAAGTTTATTAAATAATAATATGAGTTTAAATATAAAAGGAATATATCATGATCATATTATTTCATATACGTAATCACATGAATTCTATCAATTTACATGGGTATTCTAAAACATTGAATAATCAGCTGGACATCAATGAAAAATATAGAAATTAAGAAATTTATATTGTTTTACATAGAGAACAAACTATCAAGTCTTTTCCCATTATAGATTAAATTAGTAGAAAATCATTCATTTAATTGGGAGAAAATATTTTTTTCGTGAGATTTTTTAATGCATCAAGGGGATATGTAATTCTGAGCCCCATGCATAACATAATACTTCTAATTAATTCCTTATATAAATGTTGTGAAACATAATCAACATAAAAACTATATTGAAAAACTCGCATTCAAAATATTTATACTTACCCTAACCCATAAAAAAATCATAAACCATCCAGGATAATAAGGTGAATGGAAATAAAATATTACATCCTTAGTAAAACTGAGTATAAAACAGTTTAAGAAATAATACTTATGGTATTAATAAAACATATCCCGAGTGGATTAAAACAATAATAATTTTTTTATGTTGGTGATAAATATAATTACCATAAAATGTCATTGAAATCATTTTGAGGGAAAATAACCTTTTACCTTTAATAATATTTTTTTTTCAAAATAAATGTTTATAAACTATTTTGAAATAATTTTCATTGAAAATAACATTTCAATCCTATAAAGGAATATTTAAATACATTTATTTTTCAGGACAATGTAAAATTCCATTTGTTCTTAAATGATAAAACTAGGATTGATTTCACAATTTTTGGTAAATGATAAATGAGACGGGTTTGTAAAACTAGATAGTTATTCCATTAAATTTTTTAAAAAATGTTAAAAAGTTATTAAAATTGTAATTAATATATAAATTGGATAACATTAAAATCCATTTTTACCATTTTGTAGAAAATATCATTTTGGAAGGGAAATTTTTTTTGAACGATATGAGTAATGATATCAAATTCTATAAAAAAACATTCTCAATTAGTTTACTTATAAAATAGTGAAAATGATAATATTATTTTAACCTATCATTAATAAATATAGAATATTATTATTTTTAAATATACTAATACAAAATAAATTTCTAAGGAAAACGTAAATAAAAACAATCCCAAATCATGATGAAATTTTGAAATAAAACCTCATCACATTGGTAAATTGTAATTCATAAGATTGATAAAATAAATAATAATAAAATAAAATTTAAAATACCATGATGGTAAATATATTAATGATACACCATATCAAAGAGGTAATATATACACCACACAAAAGAAATAAGTGTTGAATATGGCTTATGTTTCATAGAAGTAAAGTTGAAACGAAAAACCCTTATCTTAGGCTCCAATTCCATCATATGTGTCTGAAACCCCAATATGATAAACATAAGTATATTATAAATCCATTAATGAACCATATTAATTTATCTCGTACCATATATTATTTACATGTAATCTTTGATTACCATTTTAACAATAATTCATTATTAAAATCAATGTTTTGGGTGATAATTACTGCATTTTTCATATATATTTTGGTCTGTTAATTTCAGTCATTTTACATTGATCATGGATAAATAATATTCAATGTTTTATTCATGATACACATATAATATATTTTCCTTATTTATTTATTTAGTTTAATCTATAAAATTTATAGATAGAGAATGTATTACACCATTCATTGAGAGGGTAGGTTATACGTACACATGAATATTGTTTCCAATTTTCTCAATTGAAGGAGTAAATGGAAATTAAATTTTAATTCAAATTTATAAAATAATAATTATTTTATATATAGTAAATAAATATATATATATATATATATTAATCAAATCATTCTTTATTAGCATCCATTTAAAAGAAAAATTAAAAACATTTCACAAAGCTATATAGAGGCGGTAGTCAACAAGTATGCACTAGTGATGTTATTATTTTACAATTGATTTGAAGGTAGAATGTATGATTTAATATTAAAATTGTATTAGTATGTTTATATTATAAATTTCACATATGATTTACTAAAACAATATCTACTAACTTCCATGTATTGGATAAGAAAAAAAATAATCACATCACATAATTAGGAGGAAGTCCACCATACTCACGAGTGAAATTATTTTTTTCTCCAAAAAGAATGCAATGTAAGATGTAATAAGTGATATAATAATTCATGGAGGGTAATAATTCCATAATTATAATATACATATTCTTAATAAATCATTATATATATATCAATAATATATGCGGATTGAAAATGAATTATACTAGTTTGGTAGGCGGTAGTCCTCCATACACACGATCAACATTTTAACATTCATTTTTATTGAATGTAAAGATTGATATATGTCATCCCATTTATATAATGCAATATCATGGTATGTTATATATTTTTGTTATTATATTAGAATGATATAATTATATTTTATGGATGTGGAAGATGAAATAAAATAAATACTTACATTATGGATACCTCTTCATTGGGGAACTCATTTAAAATTATACCTAAAGCCTTTGCAGATTGAAAATATGATCAAAACATGACTCTAGGATATTAGGAGATGAATAAGAAATTATATTAGATTGGTAGTGGCTTAAATCAAAGTAAGTGTTAGGAAAATATGAGAGGGTGTGGAATCTTATAAATGAGGGTGATGACACACATATCATTATTTTTAAATAAAAAGTTTTACCAACTTTTTATTATTTATGAATCCTATAAAAGTGTTCATTATCAAATTTTAGAGGTTATAATTTTTCAAAATAGATTAAAATGCGTTTTTCAATACTTTTCAGTCATTTATATCCACTATGTTTTTACTTTCACTTCTGTTAATACCATTATTACCATAAATGAAAAAATAATTTTTTGCAATTTTCGAATTTAATTATGGTAAATTTTTTTTTTTACCATATCAGATAATATAAATAAATATTATTAAAAAAATAGAATCCATTCTCTCAAATTTATTTAACTTATTAAGTAAAATTAAATTTTAAATTACACATATAGACGTGTCAAAAAAATGGTTTTTTCTAATGAAAAAACATTTAAAAGATTATTATTTTTTTATATTTGACTTTAATATGAAATTAGTTAAAATGACATATATCAGTTAAATTGAAATATATTTTATAAAAGGTGACTTTAAAAAAAAATTAGAATAAAAACATAGTAAATAATTTAAACTAAATTATATCTTTCAAAAAAAATCATCAGTTTTGACCATTCATTACTGAAATTAATCTTTTAAAAAAATTCTACAAAATTTAAAAAAATATAATTTTGACAGGTTTCTTTATAAAAATTTTTATATTTTGTTGTAATAAAATTTGTAAAATTGGTTAATTTTTTTAAAATTATTTCCGAAAATAATTACTAAATTTCATTTCCGAATAGTACAGCTTTTCAGAAAATATTTTGTTTTAATTAGAATTATTATTGTTTTATTCATAATGAATAGTTTTATATTTAATTTAATTTATAAGTGTGTGATCCATAATATTTTAATAATTTTTTTTTGTAATTTATACCCACAAACTTAGAGGCTAGGTTATAATGGTTTTATAGGGTGTCATATTTCATTTAAACCCATTAGTGTGTACACTAGAAGATATTTAAGAGAATTAATTTATTTAAAACAACATATAATTTTATATTTTTTGGGGTTATATTCAATTTTTTTCTTGGTGTCACATTTCACGAATAATTTCTTATAAGATGTTCCTCGTTTAGAATAATAGGGAGTTATAAGATAGATTTTAATTGAATCCCCTTGAATGAGAGGGGGATATAAATTGGACTTGAAATACCATGAATGAAATTTATTTCATTGAATACTAAATCAAATAGGTAGAATATATTAAATACAAATAACATTAATTCCATAAAATAGATACATCTTGAATAAGGGATTCTGAAATGATAATCCCCTTACTGCATTTGTAATTGTTGATTAAAAAATTGTCATCAAACCATCACAAAAAAGATATCATGATTAAAAGAGAGAGACAATGACCCATTAGTCCTTCCTCGAGATGGCCCCAAGTTAGAAACTAGCATCAAGGGAATAAAAAAATACCAATATGTAAGGAATTACCACCTATAAATGAATTTGAAAAGGATATTTTTAAAATAATGAAAAATTAACTACAATAGAAAATATAAAGGTAAACCAAAAACCATTACACATTGCATGATTAAAATAAAACTGATATATATAAATGACTCTAATATAAATACCAGAAATTAAAGTCCATAGAGGTGAGTTAAATACAAATCCAACCCAACTAATAATGTCCAAATCTGCCCTAATTTCCTTCAAGGTACATTTAAATAGCTTATAAACAAATGTAGAGCATAAAAGGTATACACAATAGGGAGATAACTAAGGCCCCTAGTGCACTTGTGAAGTTATAATACCAATGAGAAAGTGAAAAATGTAAAACTAAAATGAACATATAAATGTAAGATTACCCAAAAAATCATCACCATCAATGAGTCACCACCTCACACATCCAATATAATAATATAGCAAAGTGATCGAAATAGGAAACATACCGCACTACCTCATCCTCGTTGATATTATTCTCTCATGCTCCCACATTGAATATATAATTATCCCATTCATTACAAACATATCACACCATATCCCACCCAGACATTCCTTGTTCACACATCACAACACATCCATCCTCAACACACATAATGAAGACATCACCTCACAAAACATTACATCACACCTCTTCCCAAATAGACCTTGGGCATTACATCACAGCTTATCTGGATGATTCTTTGTAGTAAAAATCATAGCAAACTCCGATGACACATGGGACCACTCTTCTCATCTCACCGTAAAACACTATGGCATCATTCCACATCACATCCCTACTACACAGACATGGGCCACACATCACTATTGATGGAAGATGTAAGTAGAGGGTGTAGAAATACATCTATATTACTAATTTCATAGATGTTTGGAAATATAACTAGAACCAAGAATGTCTAATCCTTGGTAATGTTATCAAAATCAAGAGGGAAGATTATAAAATAATATAATTAAACCTAATAATAATTTAATGCACAATTAAAAACCTATGGATTCACAAAAGAAACACTATTTCACACCACACTACAACCATTATACATCACATTAACCATAACAATTGCATCTACCACTATAAGAAACACCCCACACAAACACCACATATGAAAAAAAAATTTACACTTTAAACATACAACTTACACCAATATTATTCATTTTCCATTTCACTTCACATAACACCACTCATTCAATTCATTCAACTAAATTTAAGTCATTTTTCTCATGTCAATTTCCACCTCATTACATTCAATTTCAAAATCATTCATTTATCGATTTCATTTAGAATTTTAATATATTCTATAGCTACCCAGGAAACTAACATAACCACATCACACATATACCGTCAAAATAAGATAAATATACCATTATCATCAAATCACATCATTGAATATATCTCACAACTGAAGAACAACATATATCATCCACCGTACACCCTGAAATACCATGTAACAAAACCACTACTTTAGAACCATTGTGCAAAAACATATACTCTATAATGAAACACCGCATGCATCTCAGCCACACTAAACAATAATCACATAATTTCCCAGGAGGGCCCACAACCAATTCTGTCAACAACATCACAACACAAAAAATTCAATCCACACAAAACATCACAAAAAACATACACACACACAATATCAACATATCCCAATTCACATTTCTTCTGGGGATTAGAAATATTTCTTATTTATATTTGCATAGGTATTATCACACAAACTAGGCATCTATGGGAAATATTATATTAAAATATAAGTTCCTTAAACTTTTTTCCATGGTGAAATCATACAACAAAACACTAATGGTATCACATAAATCAACTACAATGTAAGTAAGTATTCTAACACCATTTATTTTTATAAATCAAAATAGGTTGGGATAACAACATCAACAACATATAAAAAATAAAAAATCATGTCATAAATACTCAAACCCATCAATATTAATTCCGAAAATAGATTATATGATAGTGTTGGCACTTACTATACACCCAAAGGTAAGAAGAATCATGAAATTCTCAATCACAGAGCATAAAAAGGGAGATAATGTGGATATTTATCCCCAATGATGCTTTCCAATCTCGCTACATATAGCAAGGAAATGAAGAAACACCCCTAAACCATATTTAGACTATAAAAATGACTGATAAACCTACACCTCACTCGAAGATCATCAAAATTAATCCCAAACACCTAATCCAAACCAAACCTCGCCACCATAGTGAACATAGAAGAAGAACATAAGGAATATAATGAGAATAAGGGGAGAACTCAAGATGGATCAATTATTGGTGGAAAAAGATCAATTCCCATTGAATGTAATTCCTTTTGATTTAATAGAAATCCTTGGATCACCTAGATCTAGTGGGAGAACTATTTTCTGTAGGGTTTGAGAAATAAAATTGAGTACTCCAACCATTAATGAAATATTGTATATGGTAATTAAGCGATGTGTAATCCCCATTCTTGTAGAGTTATCCCCATGATTAATTTCTGCTGAAAAAAACCCACTGGATTTTTATTATTTAAACCCTAAAACACACACAGAATTAATTAGCCATGTATAATTCACGAAACACATTTACACATCATATACAAATTACATGACATTTATTCCCTCTAAATCTATCTTTTTAAAAGAAAACACCTCCAGGACCACTCTAGGCCTCCACCAATTAATTTTAACACCCATAACCAGCAAAGTAACTGACTAAAGAGCCCCATAAAATTGACTTAGATACATATAAAATGATATTCACCCATGATAATAAAAAAATCATTGAAAATAATGTTTCTAAAACACACCCCCTGAGATACCTCTCAAGGATCCAGTCATACGTCAAATGCTACCACTATCAGAATAAGGAAAACCATATTCTAAAAACACCACATAACCAAAAGGACACATCGTATGATGGACAAAAGTTAACCACTTCATACTATACACAACCACCGGTTTTCCACAGAACCATTAGAAAACCATCTGACATCCACACAACACATCCTTCCACTCAACACTACCCCAAACATAAAAATTATAGAATCTCATCCTCCATGTCAATATACTATCTTCTATGGGAAGCACTGAGTCTCCCACACATGTTTAACTGCATAACAGTAAATTCATATCAATTTGGAATCATGTCCTTCCCATTCCATATTTTGGTATTTTATAAAAAACCACACAATATGAGAAAAATACATATCATGACATAGAAAAATAGAAACGTCAAATAACCTGAAAATTATAAAAAGAATAACTCAAACCTACTCTAGGTATTTATCATGTTTATGAAAATATCACTCCCAAGTACACTCTCATTGGAAACTATGACTCAATAACACCATAATCGAGGGAATGGCCGAACATCACAAACATTATCTTGACAATTATTGATCTTTATTAAAAATTCCATGAATTTAATGCCATTATCGATATCCAAAACAACCCATTCACTGTATACAGAGTTTTTGTAATGATACTGATAAATATGAGAGACATGGAAGACATTTTTGATCCATCCAAAACATTTTAGAAATTCCATATCATATGACAGCTCACCAACATTCCCCAACATAGAAAAGGTCCCAATAACATTGGATAAATCTTACTCACTCAGCCAAAAAAACATATTCCAATGTAGATGGGGGAATCTCAAGTACACATGGACTCAAACATCAAACAACATGGGGACTTCAACTATGATCAGAATGGGATATATAATGACATTTCACCTCCCTAATATACCTATTAACTAACATGATCTTATTGAATATACTTTTCACAACATAATGGACATGAAAATTGAACTCTCCAACATCTATCAATCACAATGAATAATGACATGTCCACCCATACAATGCTTCAAATAGACCAATTCCAATAGATGGTGACCGATATTTTAGGATGAAAACTCATCCCAAATAAGTAAAATACTATAGATCCACTAATGTAGAAGATGGATGTCCATGAAACATCTACCAGTAATAGGATGATCTGCTCTATTTTCTAATCTTTCAGATGTTGGAAATATGTTTTAAGGTGTAACTAAGAGACAAATCAAAATTTTAATCTCTTCCAGAATCAAGAGATAAAATATGGTTCCTCCTTAGAAATTATTTCCCTTGGTACCCTATGAATCCAAAACACATCATCTATGTACCACTTCAACAAAACATCCATGTCACCCAACCCACAGATCACAATTAACGGCGTTGATTTCTCCCATTGGTCCACTATCACAAATCATACATCTCATCCCTTATAATCTCGCAGTAACCCTATAAAAATTCATCGATATTTACTACCATGTGAAATTTTGAACATAAATGGATTGAAAAAGGCCTTATAGAACATTGTATTCTTCATTCACATGTTAACAGAAAAAACATCTTGCCACAAAATCTGTTACTGACGGTTTCATCCACATCCACCAATGTAGTCTCTTCATGGAATGATACATATTTTTCACACAATGAAATACCAGTGATGGTTATCTTAACAACTCATATAGAAATCCCTCATCTATCGAATACTGGTCAAACAACCCCCTGTAATACTATCCAGTACCCATCACCCTATGGAAATCCCTCAGGAGTTTCACCAAGTATAACATGATAAAAAACTATACATATGAATAACCCCACTATGACTCCACCACCATCTACATAAAAGATTCCTACATTATCATCAGATAAATACAAACTTTTCCACTTCTGTCTATAATGTCACGATTAATCCCTTCATGCTCTACCATTCAATTACAAAAATATAAGGACTCTTAAGACACATCCTATTATGACATCAGATTCAATGGATCAACTACTATATTACACTTTACTATGGTGTAATAGATCTGAAAAATATAATCCTCAAGAAACTCTATCCAACTCCACCAGTGTAGATATTGGTCCTATAGATAAAAAACAAATCTCAGACTCTTATTGTCTGTGAAATCCGTAATCTGTTCACCATTAATTTATTTCTATCATAACATTAATTCAGAAAAAACTACCGCCAACTCTAGATTATGGGTTACAACATTATACTCATACATAAGTATCATCCAAGACCAATAAGACATTTCACCCTCAATTTTATTAATATGTATCCAAAGACCAGGTAGGAAATATCACATAAAACCATAAAAAAATACATTCTCCCATGAAATTAGAAGAACTAGATCACTAAAAAACCATTTTCATTCAAGTGATCGAATGCAATCATAAAATAATCATCCTAAAAAGATTCATCATCTTTCTTGGTCAATTTTATTAGAAGGGTCACACCTAGAGAGAAATTGGGAAAAATCCTCAAGTAATAGCTTACCAGTACAATAAAATTGTGAAACTCTACAACATTCTCGGGGGACTCCAACAAAATAATTTCATAGACCATAGACTGGTCAAATTCCCAACCCTATCGAGATACTAAATGTCTATGGAATTTCACCTATCACATCTAGAAATCAGACATGGAAAACATCTCATTAAATCGATCATGTTGAAGGACATGAAGAATAACTCCCCAAAAATCGTCATGATCCTCCTTTTACATCATGTATAGTAATATATCATCAATTAATAGAACGAAAATCCTATCTAGTATCTCATGGATCATGGAGTTCATAAGTCCCACAAACACTGATGGTGATTTCATAACACTGAATGACATATTCCAAGACATGAAGTTCCCAATCCTGCATCTGAATGTATAATTATAAATATAATACTACTTTACCCTCCACAGGTGGTATATAGATCGTATATTTATCTTTGAGTAGAAACTATATTCTATAAACTATTTTAAAATATTTTCGATCCTCAAAAGAGGGTAATAATTCTTGGTTGTTACCTAATTCAACCAGTGGTAGTCTATGCAAAACTTTACACTATAGTATACCTTCTTAGTGAACAACAATAGAGGACCCCACATCAACACACTAGGTCAGATGAAACCCCTATTCATCAAGTTATCCACATAGAGCCTCAACTCACGCATCTCTATGGGCACCATATAATTGAGATCCATTGAAATATTTGACACACCTGACTGAAACACTACTCTCCACTCGAGATCATGGTGAAGAGGTAGGGTGATAGAGTTTTCATGAAATCATCCCATAAAACATCTACAATCCATGGAGAACTCCAAAATAGAACTTTTAATGGACACTAATCCAACATAAAAAATAGGTTCATCTTTACTATTACCAAACTGATAACCTCGCTCACCAATGAACGCTATTCACTGGACACGACATCATGGAACGTGAATCTCTTCAAGAAGAAGTTTTTTTTTGCACACGTGGAATAAAAACAAAACATATGAAGGATAATTTTGCATTTTTGTATTAGTAGTGAGATTACCTTCCATGAATACTAGTACTACCCTATCCCATGTCTACATTCCCAGAACACATAAAATATGTAAGCATAGATACCAACTATAATAAATAACACACGGGGCACCAGAAGATTCTCAACATACTGTCCTAACATACAAACCCAAGCAGGATAAAAAATACAGTTCAAGGTTCCTGAATAAATTACATAAAAAATTGGTAGAAGTTAAACTGATTCTACCATGAACTACTCTCGACTCTGCTAGTCCTGCTACCTATAAAACATTTATCTGACCCCACCCAAATCCTATACCACTTTACCTTCAGCCTTCACAACCCTAGTCTCTTATTAGTAACTATTCATGGGGACTATCATAATGATTAACTCTATAAATTCCATATTATCTAGGCTGTTGAACCACAAACTATAGTCTATAACACTAGATCATTCTCATAGTCAACTCCTATAGATGAAAAGGGTAGAACCACCGATTAGAAACAGGCCTCTATGAGTGGTCAGACACTATTTGGGTTGGTTCCCATATCTCCCACATATATGGAAGAAAAATGAAAAATTCATGAATGGTTTTTAGAATTCACATATCACTTTTTTTAGGAATGAAACTGTTATTGTATGTTCTCTACTGAATGGTACTCTGAATTTCTAAACAACAGTGACCAACTACATGAATAACTTCTCCTTAAAAAACCATTTTTACTCTACTGGGTCAAAACTTGTAGGTAATGAATCTAATTAAAAACCTCAACATTTTTCTTCACATCAACATACATAAGGTGCATAAAAATGTGACCACCCACCTATTCACTAGACACAAAACTTCATTGTGATATTGTTTCTTAGATTCCTCATTTTGAAATACATTAGGAGATATTTTTTGGAGATCCTCAACCAAGATATGATGTTACCAAATGCTAAGACTCCCCTTTTGAGAAGAGAGTATCTCCTACCTCTTGGATTCCCTCATTATCGACGATAGAAACACTACCCAAAAGTCCCAGTAAATGTCAAGACAAAACACATGTTTGTCATTATTAAGAAGTTACCACGGATGTACAACTCCTTGAATCTAAATAAATACTAAAAACATGAAAAAAACATCTCAAAATTAGATTAGATATAAAGAGATATCTATTTCCATTATCCAGTGATTTATCTCCAAATTTGAGACACTCCCCTCATACTTAACCAATCACTGCCATGGAAAGGCCCTAGAATCCCACTTCCACGCATCTTCACCCTTTAGCTGGTCTGTCGTCTAATAATCAATAGATCACTATGCTAAACCTAAACTACTTGAGTAACTCATGTCTAAATAACATGAGATATTCAAAAAAATATATAGAATACTATAATCCTAGTGGCATGAAATTTTATCATATATTATTTAATTTATTCACATAATTTTCTCAAATAACACAATTAAATCCTGAACACAAGTCATCTCGATGCATGTAACTTTGCTACGTACATACCCTGAAAACTAATCACCCTCACTTGGTAATTCAAAAAGATTAGATTTTGTTCACTGGATCCAGATTGTCTATAAAATACCTTGTCCTAACTGCTCTGTTTACCCCATTTCATGCATAAATGTCAACAAGTACTGCATCTATACAAACCAATGAAATCCTCAATGTCCCTAAATACAAAAAGGATCATATACGTCAACTATAAAAAATTGATACCATTATCTTAGGACCCCTCCTGCAAAATTCATCCATAATAAAGGGAGAGAGAAGAGGAACCACGTGTCCCTACATCCAGTAGGTCCCGAGTTGTTGAATTCCTCTAAGGGTATAAAAATCTCAAAATATATGATACATTACCCATTATAAATGAATAGGACCAGGATATAAGATAAAAAAAGTAAAAAAAATCCCACATACCATATAAAGGTAAATGAATAACTATCCCCAATGCATCAATACAATAAAATATATATATATATATGCCTCAAAAGAAAATAAAAAAAAGGAAAATCTATATAAGAAACTCAATAAAAACACCAGACCTACTAGTTGTGCTCAAATTGGTTCCCAAATTCTTCATATAAACTTGATTACTGTTAATATACATAGGGTGAGATTAATAGGTATACTTAGTAGGGACATAACCATGCACTAATGTGCACATATGAAAATGGCATGATAATGTGCCAATGATCAATATATAGAACCTACAAGAACCTACACATGTCATCTAACCAAAACCTACCTCACAAAGCCTCACCATGAAAATCAAACATCCAATATTTTAATATAACATCGAGATCATTACAATAATGGAACCCAATTTCCTCTTCCAAATTGACTATTGGCTCTCATGCCCCATCCTAGAATGTCCTATACTCCCATACATTCATGATTTATCACATAAAATACTACCTCAACACACCAAGGCAATAAATCACATCACACACTAAAAAGACACAAATGGGACAAACATCACATCACATTTCATAATATCGCATCACATCACATATCATTCTGAATTCAGCTGCGACCACACATCACATCTCTTCCTGGAGACACCTGGGACTACACAACATAGATCACACTAAATAAACCTGGGACCATAAATTGCATCACTCCATAAAAAACATGGGACACATATAACTTCACTCCCTACCCCACAGAAAAATGAGAAAAACTTCCCTATTAAAGGAATATCGGGGGAGATGGGATATCCAACAACTTATATTACTAAAATCATGTATATTGGGGAAAAAATTTGGAACCGAGGTATGGTTATCTTGATCAGGATGGTGCATATAATATAAAATAATAATACATGATACATATATAGATGAAAATATCCAAACTAGTAGTTCAAAATACACAACTATTATAAACCACACTATAACTGTCATACCACACATTAATGGTCACAACTACTACCACCACTATATTCACCACAACTCAAAATCACCACACATCACATTCTAATTTCAACGTACAATTTCCACAGTTTTTAATATCTAGACATTTCATAACATGATATATTACTCATTAAATAAATTCAATTAAATTTAATCTATTTTTTACATGATACTTTTGACCGCAATTTATTCAATTTACAACCCATTCATTTCTTCATTTCAATCATCATCGTAATTTATTCCACTTATACTAGGGAAAATTAAACAACTGCACAACTGAACTATCAACACAAAATCAGAAATCCACCATAATCATCTCATAACATCACCCAAGACATATGAAAACATAACAAAAACACATGTTGTCCATCACCCAACCACATTATCCATCTACAACAACCACAACACAATAAAACTATATGGAAACATCTACATGATAATGCAAAAATTCCCACATCACATCTATGATAACCAACCATTAAATCACTATCCATCATAACAAAAAACCTATCCAATAAAAAACATCACCACAAAAAAAACCATGAGACACTTAAATAATGAAAAAAACTGTAGACTATAGTTACACAACCAATATTCATATTTATTCATGGGTGTAATAACAATAGGTCTTTATAATAGTATGGGTATTATCACTCAGACTAGATATATGGGGGAAATATTTATTATCAAAATATATGTTTTCAATCAATTATTTAGGATGTAGTTACACAATAACACAAAAAGTACCACATTATACATAAAATATAGAAAAAGTAAGGCTTTTAAAACATGATATTTTCATAATTCACAATAGTCATTCATATTAACATCAAAATAATTTAAAAAATATCAATGCATGAGATGAATCCCCCAAACCATCAATTATAAAAATTATGATGGATTGTAGGATTATGTCAACCACTAATATCCACCCAGATTTAAGAAAATTCATATAATTACCACATATAGAATTTAAAATTGTTGAGAATGAAGAACCCAAATATCAAATAAGAATTTCTATATCACTACGCATCGCAGGGTGATGAAGAAACAATGACAAAACACTACCACACCACAAAAAAACCATAGATCAACCTAAGTGACAACAGATGATTATAATATTGTATCCTAAACAGATAAAAGATATTAGAAAACACCACTATAATGAACTCTAAGGATAAACAGAAGGAAATAAATGATAACAAGAGGAGAGATTACTACAAATCCAACGTGGGTAGCCAATGATGATTCCCAGTTGAATGAAATTCTATGTTCTTGATGATGAAGTATTGGATATCCTAGAAGGATAGGGATTTCCTCTTATGTTTGGTTTTTAGAAATAAACCTGATTGATCCATCCTTTAAACATGCACTACATAGGGTAATTTCATGACATGTAATTCCATTTCGCATCATAAAATCATAGGGGTTCGGTTCCCTTGAAAAACACGTCACATTTTTATTATTTAACACCTAAAATGAGACAATATGAAGCTTCCCTATAGAATCTGTGAACGAATTTTAAACATCATGTAATTATTTAATAATTTTTTATCCATATTATTCTATATATTTAATTATCAACACCTCCTAGACCACTATAGGCCTCCTCCATGCTACTCGAGAAGCCAAAATCGGCTATGTTGAGGATTGGGAATGCATATACCATTAAAAATCTCTATAAGGGAAAGAACAATGAATAGTATATTGAGTCTCATGAAATATAATAGAATCATTATATAAAATAATAATGATGTATTATGTTTACCATAAAAAATAAAACATGTTGTATTCCATATATATTCCTCATGGAATTGAAATGAGAGTCAAGGAACCCTTTTTTAATTAGAAACATTCGATTCAAAAAAAATTAATGGATATGGTTTCAAATAAAACATTAAATATCATGAATAAAAAGAGCTTAATGATAAAAAATACTATTAAGGTATTTGATACTACATTCTTAAGAAAACATGTTGTACAAAACAATACATATCTCATGAAATTTAATTTTCTAAAAGAACCCCTTACCTTGTTTCCCATCACAGAAAAATGGAATCTTGGATCCTATATAAAAAAAATATAACAATATTATATTAAATTACATTATATACATAAATTAAATTTTATATACTTCATTTATGATTATTATTATTAATATTTTTTAGATAGCGATTATGATTTCCATCAATGGTTAGTAGCTATAATTCATTCATGCAAGCATTTTAATTTTGATTTTGATACACATTATTTGACAACAATTTTATTATTAACAGATAATTTAAATTACTGTAAATGAGAAAATAAATTTAATTATAATTATCATATCTCATTCCATAGGCGTCTCCGTAATTTTTTTGTTAAAATATAATTAATGTCGGTTTATTTAACTAATATTTTTTATTGAATATGATACATTAATAAAAAGATAAATATGGAATATAAACATTCCATAACCATAAACATATTATTATTATATTATTATATTATAATAATATTAATTTTTATTTTCCCATCTGAATCCAAGATAGATTTTCATTTCATCGTTCATTTAGGTTGTCAACTAACCCAAATAAAAACATACACAAACTCGATGGATCAGTATGGTTAAAGAAGTGTAAAATATAATAATAAGAGAATAAATTGGATATTATTTATATTTTTTAAAATTTATGGAATATTATTTGAATATTTATTTATAAAAAATGAAAATGATGAAAAATAACAAAAAACATCCCACCATGGTTGTATTAGTATGCACAAAGCGTAGTTAAAATTTACATTTTCCAACTAATGGGATGGAATGTAGGTGGATTATTAATTTGAGTTATTAAACAAGATTATTTTGTGTATTATCAATATAAATCAATTATATCCTTTTATGAATTTAAGATTGGTGGTGGATAAAAATAGAAGAATTCACTTTTTGGAATATGTAGTCCGCAAAAATTCATAATCTACATTATTTTATTTCTCTATATGGAAGGGACTGAATAAATAATAATTTTTAACATTAATATAATAAAACAATAGTATCCTAATTATATTTTTCTATATATATTACTATATTAAGTATAGTTTTTGATTTTTAAAAATTCAATGGGAAATGGTTAAGGATTAAGTAACACTGATGTTTGGAAAATAAGGTTCCTCTGGAAAGTATTAAGGGAAATGAATTGATAAGGATAAATTATAGTAATAAGGATATTACGAACCAGATATAGGTTTCTAGAGGTTGGATAATTTCATATTTTGATTAATAAATTCTATGTAATATGTGATTCATGATGTGTGAATATGTTCTCCTTTTATATGTGATGGAAATTCTATTTTAGGTGTTCCCATTACATTTCAAAAATAGAATGTTACTGCATAATGATAAAAGATATGAAAAGGAGAAAATAATGTATTTTAAATGGTTTTTGGGTATATAATACTATACACTATACATTAGGATAATATATATATTGAATTCATGATTTTACTTTTTTATGTTTTTATCTTTGGTGGGAATGTACTTTAACATTGGTAATAAATTCTTACCATGGTAATTAATTTCAATAAACAAAATTTAAATTTAAATTTAAAAATATTTTTTTTATAATATTAAATATTTTTATTAATTTTATCATATTAAATTTTCATGTTTTAGAAAAATGGATTTTAGTAATAGTGTAAATTACAATTAAATACCATTTTTTTAGAAAATGTCTATTTTAAGCATAAATATTATTTTTATGATATAATTATTAATGTTTGTGACTAATATGAAAAATAATGGTTGATTATATTTCTAATAATTGTTATGTTTCTTCATATCAATCCAATATAAAATATCTCCATTAAAATATTTAATTAAAAATAGAGGAACTCTACATTTAAAATGGAATAAAATAATAACTATGTTATAAAAACTATAAATATCTTTCATAAGTTCGAAATAAGTATTTAAATTACATTTTATTATTCATTAAATAATTAATTAACAAATAAAAATATTTTTATAAGTGTATATGTTATGATCATATATTGATAAATTAAAAAAATATTTCCCTAAAAACAAGATTATTCACCGCATAAAAAATTATTTGAGAAAAAAATAAAAAAAATTAATTAGAAAAAAATATTAATATTATTATTTCAAAAAATATGTTATTTTTTTAAATATAAATTATAAAATTTATAAATTATTCTTTTTAAATGAAAATAGTAATTACAATGAAATTCAATTTTTATTGAAGAATTTATTTTAAAAACATTCACTGGTCAAAATTGTATTTCGTAAAATGATTTTATTTAGTTGATGATAATAAATTAGTTCGTACTATTAAATAATATATATTATCATTCAAAATTTGGGATTTATTTTCTAGTATAAAATATACCATTATTTAAATACATATTTGTAAAATGAAAATTAATTTTAAAATTAAGTCACATTTATTATATATCATCTAAATAAATACATAAATAAATTTACAAGCGGTATTATATTTATTTTATTATTAATATTCATTCAATATGTCATGGATCATTTTAGTTTGGTTTCTAATGTTAAACAATCCACTAAAAATATTATTAATTTATAGAAAAATATATTCCAAATTCATGCGGTGTTACATTCTATCACATTAAGTAAATTGAATCCTATTAAATTTAATTATTATACAGTAATGAAAATAAGTGACAAAATTTTTATCAAATTTATTATCAATGTTATATCTATTACTATGACTTTAATATTTCTCACATATGCTCTATGAGGTTACTAATCCTTCCTTAAACAACATTTTTCATCATATAATGATATACCCATATAAGAATGTATCATAGATTCTCAATAACATACCATTCAGAAAACCATTTGAATCTCTAAGTCCTAAATTTAAAATTAAATAATGAATTCTTCTAGAAACAATATACTTAACCATAATATGATATTATCCACTATTCATAAGGCCACATAACTGTCAAAATATATTATCAACCAAAACATTAGATAAAATTCACCAAAAATATTATGTATGAATTTTATTATTAATAATAACAAATTATATGTTTATAAATTCTATTTGGATCTATTTTATTAGAATAAATCATCTTTCTAATCATAATTACAATCTACACCCCAATCATTTTTTCTGAAATAGTTATATGCAAAACATAATCTTTTCATAAAATAATTCTTTAAGGTTATTGAAACCGGTTAATATATATTTAGAAACCATAAATGAAATTGTATAGAAGATTTTTTTTAAATTTCCCATAATCATTAAAAAATTTAGAATATTTGATAATATCATCAATAAATATTGTTAATTAATGAATATACCTATGTTTTTAGATATTTAATTCCAATTATGATTTCAATATCACTACCATATTTAAGACTTGTAAGCTCACATTTTCCATCATAACATACAAATAAATAAATTACCAACCATTTATGAATACTCTCATATTCCGTTTTTAGAAATAGTGTTTTCTAGATGCATACCATTCTCAGCTTCAATTTTTCGGCCTGTTTTAACCAAATAATAAAACCAAAACAGTTATGATAATATCAAGAATATATATAAAAAAAATATATCCAAATATTTCTTCTCCTATAACACATTAATTTTTAATATATGAAACATTCATTTCAACTTATGACTCTTTTTGTCCAATACATAGTTATCCTTGTTCATTTTCGTATTAGGTTATCTAATGTAGTTAGTGAACATCATACTCAAGTACTCTATAACGGTTCAATAAATATAATGTTTATTAACCATAACATATACACCAGGATTGTCAAACTAGATTTACAACATGACGTTTTTATTGTACACTTGGTGATGACCACGTTAATAACAAATATATAATTTTATGTTTTATTTCCCCTAGGTAAACCTGTGCTTGATCTTGTATCGACCAATATTACCCCAAAAGGGATTTTATTACTAGTAAAAGAAGATAATCAAAACATCACTTAAACATTAAGATGATGACATACACTTCGAATTATCCCTTATTCATAATAATAAGTTTTTCAATAATTCCAACATATATTAATCCCAAAAATAGTGAATATAACATGAATTAACGTCAAGTGTTATCTATACCATTAAAATTATGACCAATTTTAACATTTCAAACATTGATTAAATATCAATCTCTTAAATTTTCCTAATCCGAAAACATCCTAATCTCTGATGTTATCTATACCCTATTATAAAAGTAACTACTATTCCTAAAGAGTGTGATTGACTTATAATTACAAAAAAAAGAAAAAAAAATCCATTGAAATACATTCCAATAATCATTTATGATTTTAGTTTTATGGAACTAATAAATATCATAAACTAAAATACCTAATTCCTTTTTAAACTAACAGATATTTTCCACACTATATATGAAACATATTAATCAGTAACAAGTATTAAACACCTCCAAAAAATTAATTAAAGAAGATATCATTTTATTCCTATTGTATTTATAACTTTTTATTATAACATGTGTAAATGGAAATATAATAAATAGTTTATATCAACTTCTTAGTGAGGGTAAACACAAACCCCAACAATAAATGATCGTAAGTGAGAATAAAATTTTCATATGTGTGTATTAGGGATATCTAATAATGTTATTCCTAACAAATCATAAATCATATATCATGGAATATGGGATGGTGAAACATAATAGTTTTTAATATATTATAAAATATTTATAAATAGAGAATTTAACATATACTGAAAATAAAATAAACAAAGGAATGTGGCATAACCGTAAACATAGGAATATTTCTATGAATACTCCTTACTCCCATTCTAGTGTGAAATGAATCATTATGCACATGAATATGAATGTAAGAAAACTCCCTATTCACATTCTTCTCTGAAAAAAACCATCATTTACATGCCTAAAAATATGACAAAACTATTATACTAAAACTAATGTTAACAAACTTATGTGTTTTGATGCCAAAATATCACAAGAGATGTCACATTAAAAAATAAATTAGAGAGTGATATCGAAAAAAACATATCATCATCCTAACATATATGTTTTATAAAAAATAAATCATTCATCATATAGAAACTATGGAAATAAATTTTGTTATATATTCGTTTTTCGAATGGAATCATATAAGGTAAATATTCTTAATTCCTTCAATAATTCTAGCATGATATACCCATTCAATATAAATGGATATCAAATGACACTCATTACATTTCGAAGTAAAAACTATTTCATTATGATTATTGAGAGTATGTTATTTAAAAATATATATTATTGGTGTATAGTTTTTTTTAACAATTTACTTAGTAAATCAATGCTTGAAAAATTACTGTGAACCCTTCAATCAATGGAATTAATTAGAGGATATTAACAGAGGGTTGATTTTGGAATAGAAATCCAAACCTCTTATTATTAGTAAAGGAAAAAATAGCAGTGGACTTCAATGAGTTTAACTCCATAAAATAGTATAATATAAATTATATAGAAAATTTTAATGGTAATTTGAAATTGAATAAATTATTTTATGATAAAGATGATTATTTTATGATATAATTGGTCTTAATGGATCATAACCATGTAATGATGTTATGACTCAAGGAGATAAAATCTTACTTTGGAAATATTGTACGAATCAAGTACAATTTTAATAAAAACTCATTGAAAATTTTTTTGATTGGAATTATTTAAAATAAATACCATGAATTAAATATATTTTCGGGAAGATAAAATCAAATTGGTTTTATATTCACTTTATTAATAAAATTAGGAGAATATTTCAAAGGAATCTCAAATAATAGAGTTTCAGATAAAAAATCATTTATAGTTTTTGTAACTCTTTTTCCAAAACATATGAGGTAATGAAAATGGAATAAACTATTATGTATAATGAAATATATGATAATAGTGATATAATATTTCAACAAAATATGTGAACATTGCAATAATGAATCATTATGTATAAAATTAATATGTCACAAAGAATTCCAATTTGAGACAAATAACCCTAATCCATTAGATACCCTGTAATGATATCCCATTGAAGAATATTATTCCAAATTAAATATTTTATATCATGAATAATGGTAAGATTATGATACCAATTATTAAATGGGAAGTAAATAAAACATTCCAATAAAAATATGTTTTAAAATAATTAAAATGGCCAAAGAGATTAATGTTGAGATTGAAAAATCTTACCCAAATTACTGACATAGTTGAATACACTCTATGATCATGTATAATATGTTATTTTTATTTTATTTTATAACTCTGATAAAATATATAAACATTCATATATTATATTTTTGATAATTTATTATGAATATATCAGATAATTATAATTTTCTTTTACCATTGAGTATTAGTAAATTTAATTGATTAGCACGTGATTTATGATGCCAATTTTGGTAGCCATTATTTGATTCCTAGTTCATCATTGTTGAAATATTTTAATTTATAAGTATAATAACCCATTCCATATGTGTTTTATTTAGTTCGCATTAAAATGGAATCATTGTCACCTTGTTGTTGTGATTATAGCAATCAAAGATGATATTTTAGTTGTTATAGAAATTCATATCATAATTATTCTTTAACCATAAAGAAATATATTATTGTATTACTAAATATTAAAAAAATTAGTATTTTTGTTCCCATAGTAATCAATGAAATTGTTTTATAGCATCATTCATAATAGTTATTAAACTAATCCAAACAAGAACCTGTTATAACTCGAAGGGTGAGTATGGTCATGCAAGTGTATAATGTCAGAAAAATTGAATAAAAATTATTATATTTTATATTTTTATAAGTTTTTTAACAAAATTAAAATATATTTTTATAAATAGTTAAAATCGTGATGAAATCTGAAATACATCACATCATGGAGGTTGTAGTATACACGACACACAATTTTTGTTTTCATTTCACAACAAATGAGAGGTATTCAATGTAGATTATAGATTTTCAATTCATAATCATTCTTATATTACATATTTTATATTTATTATTTGAAAAAATATTTATAACTAGTGTAGAGATGTATTGGTGAATATTAGAAGAAGTAAATTTGTGGAGGCAGTAGTCCACACACATACACAGTCAGCGTTTCTTTTTATCTTAGTTGATAAGAATGATAAAATAATTGACGTTACATTACAAAAATAATGTTTATATTATTGATACCAATTTAATACTATTTCTATGTTTTTATAGTATTTTAAGATGGAAATATGGAATAAAATTTAAGAATTAAGTAATACTCGCACATGATATTGACCTTTATCTAGATAGTCTCCTTGGAAATGCATGGATTATCCTGAATTCATATGGTCAGGGGATTATGAAATTAATATTGGATCAAATGAGGAGTAAAATTTCATTATTACATATTTAACGTATATGGAATAGGAGTATCACGAAGTTGTGAAAGTGTTCCCATATATTAGGTAACGAGAATGGAAATTTTTGGGCGTACCCATAACTTTTGTATAATGAAATGTTACTATTCCAGGATCAATTATACAAAAAGTGGGAAATAATGGAGTGGAAAAGGTATTTCAGTTTATAATATAATCAAATGTTCATTTTATGACAAAATTGATTGGTATAATTAATTTTCCATTTTTACATTCTTAGCTTTTGTCAAAATATAATTTTACATTAGTAATTAATTTTTATCTTTGGTATTAGATTATAATATTATTATTTAAAATTAAAATTATTTCCTAATTTGGAGAGTATAAATTCAAAAATAAAATTATATTATAAAATAAGGTTTTTATAGGCTAAAAATTATATTTCTGTATTTGCACACAAAATGAATAAAACCTACTTGTCTGAAAATGTTTATTTTGAGAATAAATTTTAACTGTAAGAAAAATTTATATTTTGTTAATTTTATAAACATAATTTTATTATTATGAATAAAATAATTGTTATTAGCACACCAAATTATTGAAAATTTGAATATCACTTCCAAAATGTTGAATTAAAAAAATTGATTTTTTTTTAAATTTGAATAAAACATTACCTATGTTCATAAAAATAAGCATTCATTTTATAGATTCAAAAAAATATTTTAATATAAATTTTCAATTCAAATAAAAAATAATTAACCAATTAAATGGTTATATAATTTTTTAGGTCCTTCTCATATATCAATAATTAAAAATATTTATAGTTTTTGTAACAAATTTATTTTTTACTATTCACATAAAAATGAATAAATGTAAAAATATTCTAAACAACAACCCTCTTATAATTTTCTCATTATTAATTAAAAATTTAACACGTTTTTATTAAAATAAAATTATTTAATTTATATATATTATTATTTTAATGGAAATAAAAAATATTAAGTAACTCCATTTTTATTAAAATAATTTTTTTTAAAAACTAACTATTCTAAATTATATTTCGTGCTAATTTATAATCTATGTAATTATAATATATACATTCATATAATAAAATAATATATATTACTGTTTAATGTTATTTGATATAATCTATTAGGATAAAAATAATAGGTAAAAAAATTAAGTGAGAAAAATTTGTTTTAATATTAAATCACATTTATCATTTATCATCTAAATATAGATATCATTTTTATTACTAGTTGGTAAATTTTTAATATAATAATAAAATTCATCAAATATATTTTTGCTTATTTTAGTTCATTGTTTCCAGTGAAACAAGCAACCAAACATTATATTAATTTAGATAAAAATATATTCAAAAATATTGGGTTATTCTAAGTTAGTAAACTATTGCTTACATGAAAACATGCAAGAGACCATATACCTCTATATATAAAGCCCAATGAATTATATTGGGGAATTATGTTTTTATTATGAAACTCATCTAGAATTTTTAATTATCTAAATCTAGGTAATATAGGGGAACAATCTCTATTAAATGAGCAGAGTATACAACCTACATTTCTTTCCATTTTCAGTAGTGGCTAAAATCCAAACATTGCCTTATTCTAGGGTTTTTTAATAATTCTTGTTGTGCCTTATCCACTACATTTGGACCGTAAATTAGACTTGACCATTTATTTCATTTGGTGAACCCCATATTTATCGCCTATTAAAATATATTTGCAGTATAAATTGCTTGAGGTAAATGAATTTATTTTCAAATAATAAATATTCAACCATCAAAATTTTCATAATTTTTGTAAATTATTTCTATTATTATTACTAATATTTTTTTATATTTGGAATGTTATTTATATATCTTAAATCCTTTATTGATTCTTCATTTTTATTATACAATGTGAAATCTAGGTTAGTATTATTTTTAGATAGATTAAATCGTTATGTGTTATTGTTCTCCCTCTCCAAGTTTAATAATATTTAATTTTTCATTAATTCCTTGCTAATAAAATTTTGCGAATAATTATTAATGTTAATATAAGAGAATTATTTATGAACATATACATGTAATTCAATAGTATCAATACATGATATAATGGTTTTTTAATATTAAATAAAAGGGTCATAGGTACACCTATTAATGATGAATAGATATACGATTTGAGAAAGGTTCATAATTCCTTGTCTAGTAATACCCTTTTCCCTTTCCCCTGGGGCGGGTTATAATTATTACATAACTCATTATATATGATTACCATTCACTAAATGATAGATATAGAATCCTAAACCTTTATAGAAAATCAACTAAAACTCATTAATTTAACTTAATTTAGGAAACCATGCGTGGACCCTCTCTATATTATTGGTATCACATTATATACAATATTCAAGATAAATACTTCTATTTTAAGTTTTTTTTATTTTATTATTCATATGGGTTCTTAATGTTTTCCAGACACTTTTATTATTTTATAATGTTAGTGGAAATGTGGTGACTATATACTTTGTATATTATACTCACACCCCCACATGTTGCATTTTGTATGGGTGTAGATTCGTTCTTTCTTGATCTTAGTAACAGAAAACCCATCAATAATAGGATCTCATCACACAAGGAAATGGTGTCCAAGTGATCTTTTCTAATGTTTTAATGGATAGATCTAGTGATGAAATGAGGTCTATTCTTGGTGTTCTATAAGAATTCAACACATATGGGATCACTAATTTTGGATTATATTTTATATTTGATTGAATTCATGATTCTGTAAAAATATTTTTCACACACACACAAAGACTATAGAGGTTATGGAAATTTATCACCATCATTGTTAGATATTTAATGTTAATATCATCATATTCACCAAATATTTCATCATTATTATGTGAATCCACTAATGATCAAATTATACACTAATTGTAACCAATTTTTATCTAGATAATTCTTATTATATGTGTGTACCTAATATAATTGAATATACTATTATATTGGGTATGACATATCCCACTGCAGATTCATTCAACCCCTATGGTTTGTTCCACCCTTTCATGATTAAGAGATGTTCTCGAGGTATTCTAATGATGTGGTACAACTAGTATTCATGTAGTAAGGTCATAGAGGTAACAAAATGGTACCAAATCCCACTTAAGATATTCAGTATGGGACTTGAGAGTAATTATGTGACTGGATATCTAAGAATAAATAATTTACCTATAAATATCTGTTCAAAATATAATTATGGTATAATATTGATTCACATGGGAAAGTTTCAGATCTATTTTGATTTCTTATTTGAGATAGAACTAGATTCTCATGTCTTATCCATTTTCTTACATATCCCTAGGTAGTAACATGTAGTTTTTCATTCCATGTTGTATTCTTTCCTATACCGGGTTATATACATTAGTATAAAAACCAATTCATGATTGATATTAACTGAAACATATGAAATAAATAAAATAAATTTTCATATCTATTTATTAGTGATGATTTAGTAAATAAAATTAAACAATTGGTTTCCCAAACAGAGAAATTTATTTATTAATATTGATAACTCATATTGATTATGCCTATGTTTAAATCATCCAATAAATTATTCCTTAATGATATATTACTAAATGTTTTAATAGATTAAAAAATTGGTTTTGAATTTACTCTTTTAGACTCTTCATATTGATGATTAAGATATTTTAAATGTTTTATATGATTTATTTTAAAATGTAATATATTTTCATTAATTAAAATAAATATGTTGGAGGAAATGGGATATAATTGTCTTTAGTAATGTTTATCTAGAACATAATTGTATATCATTTGTTGAGACTATTGTTATTTTTCTCCAATTTATTACATATTATGCCTCCTAAATGATCAAATAATTAAATGAATGAATTGGTGGATGATCTAGAACCTGAAGAACAACCCGTGGATGATCATTAGGTATCATAGGAATGACTAAAATCCATTATGAATATTTTCAATTGGAACGTCAAAAAGATGGAACAATATATTACTTAATGAAGCATTTTCAATTCCATCATAATCATTCCATTCAAGGTGATGTATCTCCTATGGCCACTAAGGCGTAGATTAAGTACTTCCATTGAATCATTGAGTTTATTGAAACCTTGGGGTAATTCATATCTTGGTTAGCAATCCTAAGATAAAAGGATCAAATCTATATCATTTTTACTTCATTATCAATTATAAGAAATGCCTAGGTCTTATCAATGATTAAATGTATGGGATATTATTCTTGATGTTCTGACCTTATACCCTAGAGTAGGTGACAATTTTTGAGTTTATAGAAATATTTTTTATTATTCAATACAATGTAAAATTTAGAGATTTAATCTGATTAGATCTACATATGAGCGGAAATGATGAATATAATGAAATATTCAGTAATATGTATCTATAATATATTTTCAGACATATTTAATGCCTTAAAATTTTATAACACTCTTAGATGTGGCGACAAAATATATCTTCATTGAGACATTATTTAAGAGGGGGTGTATGAGAAGGAAATTTACACCGTCACTAAACCACACGTGAAATCATATATACCTAAAAAATATAATGTATAGAGGAGATAAGTAGTGGTGGATCTTACTAGGTTATTCCATTTAGTATTGTGCATTAATTTCTTAGAATGGGAATACATCTTATCATGATAAATAATTATTGTGTTCCATGAGAAATTAATCTAAATATTACCTTTGGAGAAAATATATTCAAAAAATATGATATGTATGGACATACATAATGGTTTTATAAAAATATTGAACCACAATGTATCAAAAATTGACAATAATGAAGCAATGTATCAAAAAAATATACTAATATGTGTACTGGAGGAATTCAACCGATATTTGGGAGATAGTTTAATGGGGATAGCATGGAAATTTGGGATGTTTAACTAATTTACTATTGTATGTGTGTCGTTTTCTACCATAGGGTCATCAAAAGGGTCTTGAGAGTATATATATCATATATCCATACACTAATATCACTTAAGAAGTAACTTTAATAGTTAATATTATTATCCTAGTATTTTTAACATTATTTTCCACATATTTATTAATTATACAACAAATTAATTTATCTATAAGAAGAAATATTATCTTATTGAAATCAATGTTGATTTGTCACAATATTTTATTTGGCATGATAACCCTCAACAGAAGAAAATATATTCAATAAAAAATTATTTTCTGTGTTTGTTTGTTATATCTAGTATCTGATACTACATAAATTGAAATATTTTTTATTTATTATAATATTTGATATTTTAATCATTTATACATAAATTATATTTTTTTATAATTGGAATATATATTTATCATTGCCTTTTGGAAATCAATATAATCTATGAGGTTACTGGGAGATTTAGGTTAGATAAGTTGGAACTAATCTGGGGAAAGGGAGAGAAATGAATCGTGAAATTGTGTGGCTCGTAATTAAAGTAGTGTATTCTAAAGACTAATATGTTTTAAATATATTGTATCTTTTTAATTGGATTCATTTCCAAAATATTTTCCAATAAATTTTCCATAAGTGAGAAGTTAATTTCATAATTTCACTATTTATTTGAATTAAACCAATATTAATTCCAATATATTATATTGAAGTAACTTTATTGTTTGAATTAAATAATCAGTTCAATTAGATTTATTCAAAATGGTTCATTGGATGAATATTGTCTCATAGAGGTTTACTTATCATTTTTTTCAAAGAAGTCTCAAGGGATTGGATACTGATCTATGGAATATCATAATATAAATCAATAAATGAACAAGAACTATTGTCTATTACAAAAAACTGACTATCTATTTAATCATATAAGGTGGGAAAATTGGATTCACATGATTTAACAAAATATAGTATATCATCAACTAGGATCAATTTTAGAAGAAATTCTAGAAATATATTTTTAGAGATGATTTTAATAATTTTGAATATTTTTAAAATATTTTTAGAATAACAAGTTGTTTAGTAATAATCAGGTAATACATTGGATGAATATAGTTGACATATATTAATTTTCTATGATACATTTTTGAAATACCTACATTTTTTCACACTCTATAAATGATCATTTTTTATCAAGGTAGTGAATCTCCTGGATCATGTGATTTCTATACTTGCAATTTGAATATATCCTAAAAATTATGATTCAGTGATGTATTGGAACGTTCCATTAAAGGGGTTTGAAATGAGGTCTTTCAATAAATAGATCTGATATTATCTCAAATATATTTAAAATTTTATAACAATTTATTGTTATATGTTAAAAACTATGAAAAAAATGAGAACAAATAATATATTATATCCAATGTGGGGTATCATTATAGTAGTATATTAATAGGTTGAATATAACTCCATTCCCAAAATTACATCAACTAAGTGATGTTTTTATGGAATTTTTTGAAACATCATAAAAATGTATTTATATAAGATCCTATCTTTTTCTTGTTCATTTATCCCTAGGATATTTTCATTTGAACCTTAATGGGCCAATATTATTTGAAGATAGAGATCCATTGTTGATGAAAATGAAATAATGTTTATAGAATCATGGTTTATTGAATTAATGGAATTTAGGTATAAATGAGTTAAGTGATAAAATTGTTTTTGGTTTAGTTAAGAGGATTGGAATGGAAAATGTTATGAAACTCAATATGAGAACATTTAAACATCAGGTATGTTTATTACATGTAGTGTACTTGTTATAGGCTTTCTAATAAACTTATTTGGTTAATTTTTTTTGTAAAACTGTTTAAAAATAATTTCATGATGTGTAACTGGATTACTAGTTGTGTAAATGCCTGGAATAAAATTTTAATGGTGTTTTTTACAATATTTTATATTTTGTTTTTGATGGAGAACTCCTCCTTCGACCCTATAAATCTATTGATGATTTTAGAGCCTCTCTAACTAATCACTAGATTTCTCAACTTTCATTATTGTGAATCAAGAGGCAAATTGAATATTTTTACCACTGGGTATGTGATTTATTATTGTTGAGATCAATATCTCTCTTATACTCCTTATTTCAGAAAAATGATGTATCTTTACCCATTTTACTATTTAGATATTGATCTAATATTGTTAGACCTTCATATATTTGATCTTGAATTTTGGATTAGGGTCAAAATTTCATTCCTCCTTGTATTCTAAACAGATCTACTTTAGATTTTGGATTCTTTCATTGGAGAATGTTTTCAATAAATTGTCACAGGTGGACTAATGTTCAAATCCCATAGTCATGATTTTAATTTATTAAAATAAAAAATTTTTAATTTTTTAATTTTTTTTTGAAAATTTAATTTCTTCAATAGAATAAAATTATTTTGTGAATTACTTAATTATAGGACTATGAAAATGTTGGATTTGTGATTTATTATATATGGAAATTGATTGTTTGATATTAATGAGTGAATCATATAATATAGTGGTAATTAATAAAGAGAATTTAGGATTGTGAGTTTGAATAATTATTCATTGAATTAATTTATTGAATATTGATATTGTGAAAGGATTAATTAATTATATGTGTAATAATATGTTATTACGGTATATGAAAATTTTGAATGGTAAAACATAGATTCACCCAACTATTATGAATTGTTATATTCTCATTCAATTATGTGTTGTAAAATGGTGATTTGTAACCTGGAAATTCAGCCACGTATTATGAACGGTAACATCTTCATTCCATTATGTATTTAGTAATGGTTAATTGTTTCTTGGAAGATCAACCATGGAATATCAAATGATAAAATAGTAATTCTATTTGATGAATTAATGAATGGTAGCACGATCATTCATTTGATAGAATTAATGAATTGTTACATGCTTTTTCATTTTGAAAAAAAAAGAATGATAACAGAATCATTCTGGTGTGTAATTCAATGAGTGATAAAAAGGTCATATATAATTTAAAATAAGATTGATATCATGGGAATTAAACAATGGTATATCAATTGTGGATGGTTTAGACTCTAACATGGGAGGAATCAGGTATTGAGATATAGGTTTCCTTGGGAAGCAGATGTTTATGTGCTTAAAATGACTAATTGATAATGTAATAACTATTTAATTATGAATTTTTATTATTTCTATATACAACTACATGAATTATTGTCTGACAGGATATTTTTAGACACCGTTGGTAGTGGCTTACTGATTTGTACTCACCCAATTCATGGGATGCCTAATCAGCATCTGAATATAAATTATGTTACATGACAGGATAAGGGAAATCTCCTTGTGTTAGATGTCTTTTTTGGGGATGTATCTTGAATGAGGGAACCCCGCATAGTTTGAGACCTTTATATGATTTATTGTTTTCTATTTTTTATATATTTCTTCTCAGAATCATGAAACATAATTTAGCATGCCATGCATTTAATTTATTTAGATATTGTATTTTATGTTTTGTTTATCATGATATTTTTATATTACTAATTGAAATATATTGCTAATAATTTTTTTAGATCATGTATTAAACTGAAATAAGATTGTATATTATTCTCATGATTGAATTATCTGTTCCTAACTAGTATTTAAAAGCTTCTTATATAATGGAAGATATGAATGATGTCATATAACTGACCATCTGAGGGCACCGTCAAGTGGTACCGTGGTTGGGATGTTACAAAATGGTATTGGAGATGTTTTATTTTTCTTACTCTTTTTTCTTACGTATTGGGGATGTATAGAAAGGAGAATTAAAAAATATGAGCCTTGGTATTGAGCTCACACATGGGATTTGAAAACCCATGTATGAGGGAAAACCCAAATACTTGGGTTGGGAATTTTGTCATTCATATTTTTTTACAGTTTAGAATTATTTCACCATTAGTTACACAATTATTGTGTGATGTTATAATTTTTTTTGATATTTTTTGAGAATTTATTCATGGTATGAATGGTACAAGAGTTGTGTATACATGACTAATTTTATGAACTCATGATAATTTTGTGACATGAATCACCATATGAACGCACAAGAAAACATGTTTTGGGTAATTTTTTGAACATGAATTGATTTCATGGATGGTGAAGATGAATTTAAAATGGTTCCCATATGACATTTTGAATTTTAAAATTATATACTAATATGAATTAATGTGTTTTGAAATGATAAACTAGAACTATGTGTGTTTACCCCTGTAACCAATAACTTAATGTTGGATGGTAAATGGTAGTGTTAGCTCCATGGTTTTGAAAATGTGGTGAGATATGGGGAAAGACATGTTGTGGCCAATTTTATTTTTTACCCTTATGTAAATGTGTTAATTTATCAACTATATCCTAAGGTGCTTGTTTATAAGTCTTTAGTTATTGCACCATGACAAGGATTGTTGAGAGGATTACTAGAAAACATGGAAGTGGACAATCCTCTAGTGGTGGATCCTAAGGAACTGATTATTCCAGGAATGGAATAAGGGGATATATAGTGAGATAAATTAGCTCACTAAAATCAATTCCTGGAAATATACCTATGGTTGGTTGTGAAAAGTATGTATGACCTAATGATAGAGTTATAAGTACATAACCCTCTTACATTCATTAAAGAGGGTTGACCAAAAGGAGTTTGGTTTTGGTATGAGTCCATTGAGATGATACTTGACCATTTTGAGACTCATATTGGAACGATATTAATGCATGATACTTGTATTATTTGAGGATCAGTGAAGAACTGGTGGGATACTTAGGCATTGAATGGATAGGCTAATGGAATTCTATAGAAGGAGTTATGGGAGAGGTTCTTTTAGAACATATATCTAGAGATGTTGTGGAAGGTGAAAGAAGTGGAGTTCAAGTGACTGAATCATGGGCAGTATGTCCCTGATGGATGATTCTTGTAACATTTCATACATTAATCTCTTTTCTCCCACATTGATATGAGATGACACACCTATGATGAGAAACATTCATTATGGACTTATGTGAGATATTAAGTCCCATGTTAACCAATTTTTGATAAATTGTCATCCCATGATGGTGGATGAGGATCTCAAAGCAGAGGGAAACCTGAAAGATGATTCTAGAACTTGATAGATAGTGGGTACTGAAAGATCAGGAGGTAGAAATTCCATGACCATGAAGCACCTCTATGAAAAATTTAGTCATACATGTGAAACATATAGGACTAATACAATAGGTTCTATTACACAGGGCCTTATAGGATAGAGCTATTATCCATGTTTTTGTTTAGTATGATATCATAGGGATTTTCATCATCCACCAGTAGAGTGTTGATATTAGGGAAATACAAGACTCTATATATGTTTTATTTTATGTAGAGGTATATGGTCAATGATGGTGTATCTAGAAATTTTTAAAACATGGGAAGGGGACCTTTTACACCATATCATGTTGGCAACCTGATTTTTAATAACCAGGGTGGTAGGTGTTTAGGATGTGGTTCTTCTAGGTAGAAGCACCCATATCAGTAGAGTCGTGTGACTTTGGGTATTCTGATGACATCATAGAGGAGATGGGCATCAAAAATCCATTCAGTGATGTCTATACATGTGGATAACGAGCCTAGGATTTCAATAATGATAGGTATTATTGTTGTTAATTCAATATTTTCAATTCCTTATTTGATAATGGTTCCTCTAATTCCTTTATATATTCATAACATGATAATGGTTTGATCTAGGAAGTTTAATTCAATAGTGGGGTTATTAATATAGATATACCATTGAGAGTGCGGTCTAGAGACAACTATTTGTGAAAGGGATGTTCTCTGAAAAAAAACTAGATTTTATTGGGATCTATATATTCATGACATTTCACGATTCATCTTGATATTGGGTATGGATTTTCATTCCACAAAAATATCCCAAATATATTTTTACCGAAGGAGAGAGGACTTTATGTATGAAAAGGCTTACCGTTATATTCACTACGGGGAGTGGGATATCTTGGTTGGCCGAGAAGATATAATTACACTTTAACTAGAATATATCATAGCCTAATTTTCTTTTTTATATCTGGAAGATTTGGGAGTACATCAAGAAACATTTACCCCATTTAGTTGAGTAGTTATAGGATGTTTTTCTTGAAGGCTTATCCGAAATACCACATGAGAGAGATGTGGAATTAACTATTGATCTCATGTCCTGGGTTGATCTAATTTCTATTCCACTATATAAATTGGAATACAAAAAACATCATGATATCATGGATCAAATAGAAGAGTTGGAGGAGAAGGATTTTATCCAATCGATTACATCGCTATGGGGATTACTAGTGTTGTTTGAAAATATGTCTGACAAGAGTTTTATCCTATGTATTGATTACTCAATTTAAACTAAATAAATATGGAATATTGATAACCACATAGGTATACCAAATATCTACTTGACCAGTAGAAAGTATCTTGTGTGTTCTTGAAGACTGACTTGATATCATGTTAACAAAAGTTTATATCTTAGAATTATGATATATAAATGAATTAGTTAAGCTAAAGGTATTATCTTAATGAATTTTTCATAATTCCATTAGGGATTAAAAACACACAAATAGTTTTTCTATACTTGATGAATATAATCATACATCTTTACATAGATCAGTTTTTTGTTGTGTTTGTGGAATACATATTGGAGTACTCCACGACTCATGACGATAATGACCAACATCATGAAATCATTCCAAGTACCCTGATAGATAATCACTTATATAACAAGATATCTCGAGGAAATTTTTTGTATCGACTAGGTACCCTTATTTGGAACCGTTAGATACAAATAAGGTGTGTCAATGGACTCAGATAAGGTTTAGGAAATGGGTTATTGGGTGCATCCTAGGAAAGTGATTGATATCGGTAGCATTATGGGATTTCCTAGATATTACTAAAGATTCAACTAGGACATTTCACATCTAAAAGCACCACATTAAGGAATAACAAATAACACGGTAAAATTGAAATGGACAGAATCTTGTGAGAATATATCTCAAGAGTGGAATATGTGCATGACAAAGATACTGATCTTAATTTTACTCTAGTGAGCTTAGAAGTTTACAACGTATTTTTAATCTTTTTGAATTGTACATGGATCTATAATAATATAAGGAGACTGATTTATGGAGTATGGGTGTTGGAAATTGAGGCCTCATGAATGGAACTACATTACTCACGATATTGAGATGGAAGTATGGGTTTGTGATCTGATGTGTTAGAAACCCTATCTATTTGATGAAAAGTGTATAGTATTTATCGATCAAAAGATCCTATGGTTTATTTTTTCACAACGAGATTTGAATCTTCAATATAAAATATGTGTTTAATATCTACACCCCTTTTATTTAAAGATGTTATATAATCATGGAAACAGAAATAGTGCGGCTAATTATTTATGTTAGAAGACTCATAATTAAATAGTTATGAAGTCTTGTGTTGAGTGGAAGATGATACATTTACTTACTGAGATGCATGAGATAGTTCAAAAGCATCAGGAAAAAATGAATCTTGTATCAATTATTGTGGAGTCTATACATTTTAGGAAAATCTACGGTAGGTATTATAATGATAAAAAAATGTTTGGTTTGAGGGGAAACCTTATAGGTGGGGAGTCACCTTTATATTGGATTGTAGATGAATATGATATCATCTATATGAGGAATCAGGTTGTTGTGCCTATGATCATGTGGGAGTATACCATGTAGGATTTTCATGCCTTGAAGTGGATGTATATCATGGTGTGAAAAACATGAACAATGAACTATGAAAATAATTTTGGTGGAGGAGAATGAACAATGATATAGAAATGATTATTATATTATGCTACACATATGAGTAGGTGAATGTGGAAAATCAATGACATGAAGGTTTTATTTAGTCACAACCAATTCCAGAGTGCATGATAGATGATGTTAAAATGGATTTTTTCATCGGTCTCTTGAAGACCCCAAGGATGAATGAAGCTTTCTAGGTTGTTTGGTATTTTTTTAAAAACGTAGAAAATTTCCTACCTATATTGGATACATTCACGATGGAGCAGTAGGTAGTTTTGTTGGTACAATAGATGGTCCGCCTTTACGGAGTTCTATGGACTATTGTTTCAGATCATGAATCATGATTAAATTCATGTTTCTAGAAGTTCTTGTATAATTCTATTGGTAAATAGGCTTTATTATGTATATCTTTTCACCGACAAATTATGTAAAATCAGAGCATACTATAAAGGTACATACATATATTCTATAGGTGTGTTTGGGTGACTTTGGATGATCCAATGTGTAATGCCCCAACCCTAGTTACACAGATTCAGTGCATTACTGCATAACATTAGAATGATCATAGAGAAATCATGTCTCGAAAGGCCGATCAGTTTATTATTATTGGAAATAAGATTCATACATAAGTTCAACTTTAAAACTTGAAAATAAATACAACACAAATTTATTCCATTAGAAACATCCAAGCCTCCTAGATTATGCCAAAAAGTCACTCATACCTATCTTCTTCATATCCTTGGAAAATGAAACATAAGAAAGGGGTGAGATCAAATGCTCAGTAAGGGATAGAAATTGAGCTGAAGATAACTTGAATATTAATCATGTTGAATAATTGAAACCACATGCCTTTACCAATAATAAACATGAATACATTTATAGAAGGAATACGAGATGAGTAAATAATGCCATAATAAAACATAATCATGGGTATTATACTAGTTGAATGACCACATGAACCATCAATATTATTTTCATAATGAGGGAATTTATAATGTTGTACATTCTGAAACATTTTGTCAAGGCCTCGGCAATAACCATATATCAAATTGGGAAATGCCTCAGACAATTCAAAGTCTAGTTGGATCATGAGACCTAACGATGCATTGAGGATCTATAGTGGACTCCGCCTGTCACTTACTAAGTCCAATACATTCCACATATGAAAAGGTTGAAATATAGCATAAACATTCGTATTAAAACTCACATAAAAAATGTCAATACTATAACCATAAACCATGAATGGTATAAAAATAGCATATCCATAGTCAAACATATCATAAAACCTTCAATACAATATGGATGTTTTTATCATAATAAATCAACTTCAAATAAACGAAAAATCCATCAAAGGATGTTGACATGTATAAAATAAAAACCTTTTTGAAATAAATAAATATTTCTATTTTTGAAATCATTTAAGAGTCACAAAATTATGAAGAAAACATTTATTTTGAAAATGTTATTTTAAGCTTGTAAGGGAATATTGGAAGATGTTATAATGATGGAATATAGCCACACCCTCTATTTAAGTTATGAAAAACATTCTTATCTTAATTTTGTCGAAAAGGTCATAAAGTACATTGTTTGGATAAACGATGGGAAGATTCCTTTAAAAACATATAAGGTTAAATAAGGGTATAATTGAATTTACCCCATTGTCTAATAAATAGAAAAAATGTTTTGGAATACATTTTTAAGGAACATGGATATGGATGATAAAGAAGTCCCAGGCGATACTAATGTAAAAACAACCTATGATAATAAAGAGATTGTGAAATTAACCCTTGCCTTGTACTTTTCCTTGGCCGATGGTAGGTTAAACTCATATATAATGGTGATATAATTGTTATTAAATCATAAAATAATCATATATATTAATATGATATCATATATGATCTTTTCATATTTCTTTTTTAATGATATCTCAGTATTATCGTCATTTAAAGTGTTCACTGATTCAATTTCCTCTATATGATTTGTTACATAAGTAATGACTTTGAGGGACATGATTTATCTTATTCCTATTAAGAATGATATTATGTCTTTAAAAAACATTTTTAATCATCTAATGAACATTATTCTTGAATGGATATGATGGGGATCGAATCTCGTCGCGTTTGTGGAGACGGTAATCCGTACGTACGCACGAGCGACAATATCGTTCTTTAAATATTAAAATAACATATAATTGGATTGTATATCATAAATAAAAAATCATTGTCGTGTTATATTCATTATTTATATCCATTAATAATTATTATTATACCCATCCAAATAATAATGTTTTGAATAACAATTACACCACGACGTGGTGACAGTAAGTCGTACTTACACATGTATAGTGACATGACATTCAAAGGATGGATAAAATAATGAATATAGTGGTACCATATATATAATAAATCATAGCATATATAAGATACTGGATTTATTATCTAGAATTGAAACAAAAAATAAAGCGGAAGTGGAAGAATAAAGGAACTTGAAAGAGGTGATTAAATATTTACCCCTTTTCGGGTTCATCCTTTTGATTTGATCAAAAGGGCTCCATAGGATTGCTTTCGGACTAAAGGAAGGTCCCTAAGATGAAGGGAATAAATTTGAGAGGGTATTTGGGAAAGGGTTGGTCGAGCCAAATGGCATTTAATGTTTGAATTATAGAGAAGGGTGAGTGCCATTTTGTAAGAGGGGTGAGGGACACCTTAGGAAACATTAGAAATATTATTTTATAATAAAATAATATTCGGTTTCTAATGGATCTAAAATGGATTATTTAAAGACTAAGTTTGGATGGGTTTCAAAACAATAAACCAATATATTTTATATAGGTTTGGTTCACAATATTTACAATATATTTTTTATCTAACTCTTAGTTAAATAGTTTGACATTTAACATGTCTCTCTGTATTTTTATATTATATAGTTAATAAACATACTATATACAACCATGAGAACCCAAAATGGTTAATTAATGAAACACCTACCATTATATAAGTCTTTTGGATGATCCTTATATTTTTAGGAATATAATATGAATTAATAATATAATTTGTGTATTAAAAACTCTTTTATGTCAATTTTGACACTATTTTTTATTTTGTTTTTTCTAAATTCATTACAGCATTATTTATTCTAAAACAATTCATCTAATAAATCCTAAAATGTCACATTAACCTATAATATTCTTGGATGGCATCCAATCTTTCAAATTATATATATTTTAACACCTATAATACCATTTATTTGATTAATTCCTTAATAAGGAAAATACTGCATCATAATTTTTCGATAAATAAATTTATATATTTTATTTCTAAAAATTATGAATTAAATATCCTGATGTAGGAAATATTTCTAGATTTCTAATGACTATCTATAGTCGAATAGATAAATTATATAACCATATATAAAAATTGATTTACTAAAATATGTTTGTTTTTTTGTTATTTGTGTTTCTACTTTTAATTATTTAATATATAATGTTATTATCACTTCCATGTGGCTCCATGGGGTCCCAAAATCGCACCAAAGATTCCCATGGTCGGACATGTATTATAAAAAAGTGTTAGGATAGGTGTTAGCGAAATTTATTATTATTATAATATTTTTTACACTATTTACTGGATTTACAATTTTAACCATGGTAAATAAAATATCTACAGAAGTAAATATTCCAAATGCCTAAAAAAAAGTTATCTATTTCCACAATTTGGACCGACTTATTTCTAATATGGAATATATTTTTCTAAATTCAAAACACAAGTTCCAGAAATTAATTTATAATTAATTCTCATTGTCAAAACAATAAGCGTGTTTTTATGATATAATAACTATCAAATGATTGACACGTTCTTATGCCCGATTTAAATTTGAAATTATGTCCAATGATCATCATTGGATTAAATGGTAAAAATATAATATAATTATACTTAAAAACCACTCAAATGTATAATTTATCACTATAAACTATTTTTATTAATCTTGTTTTTTTAATTAAAATTTAACATTTTTCAGTATTCATCAAAAACTGAATGCTTTCAGAAAATTAACAAATATTCACCCTATACTAATTTCGATATTTGGAACTCAAAAATGAATTCCATTTAGAATGATAAAATTGATGAAATTTTGAAAAGTGGGTATTACTATTCCTAACGGCTAGTTTTATTGGTCGAGATGTGTTATAATCTCGATGTTGTGCACAACACAAGCTATTTCATTATTTAAAGGGAAACAAACCGCGAATTCTTGGGGTGTTACATTCTCCCCTCCTTCAAATAATTTCATCCTCAAAATTTCTAGAATATTACTACATAAAAAGACTCGGTTGGTTCTTCATCATATGTTCCTTGGGTTCCCACATTGCCTCTTCCATCTTATGGTTTCTCCATAGAACATTTACCTGGTGAGTCATCCAGTTTCTCAGAACTTGTTCTCTAGTATCAAGAACCTTTACAAGATCTTCTCAATAAGATAGATCAGGTTCTAGATCTAATTCTTCATAGGTGAGTACATGCATTGGGTCAGACATGTATTTTATCAACAGTGATGCGTGGAACACATTGTGAACATTTGAGAGACTTGGAGGCATTGCCAACCGGTAAGCTACATCCACAATTCATTCTAGAATTTCGAAATGTCCGATGTACCTGGGATATAATTATCCCTTTTGACCGAAATGTTTACTCCCTTCCATAGAGATACCTTCAATAAAACATGGTCTCCTACCTGAACTTCCAAATCCTTACTTCGGTTAGCAGCATAGCACTTCTACCTACTTTGAGCTGTTTTGATGTGGGTGCGGATTACCTTCAACTTTTCTATTGTTTCTTACATAAGTTCTAGGCCTACGAGTTTTCTTTCACCCAAATCATCCCAACAGTTTGGTGTGTGACATCTTTTCCCATATAACGCTTCATATGGTGCCATATGTTTACTTGAATGGAAGGTATTGCTATAGGAAAATTCTACTAGTGGTAAATATTGATCCCATATACCTTCAAAGTAAAGTGAACATGATCTCGACATGTCTTCTAAGTTTTGAATAGTCCTTTCTGATTGTCTATCAGTTTGGGGGTGGAAGGTAGTGCTTAAACGAAGTTCAGTATCTGGGGATTTTTGAAGACTTTTCTAGAATCTGGATGTAAAATGAGGATCGCGATCAGAAACAAGTGATAGGGGTACTTCATGATGTTTTATAACATCATTAATATATATTATTTCTAGATGTTCAAGTGGTAAATATTCTCTTATATTAAGAAACTATGATGACTTGATAAGATGATCAACAATGACTCATAATGCATCATTCTTTCTAGGAATCTTTGGTTTTCCCATGAAAATGTCAATCATAATATTATCCAATCTCCACTCTGGTATGGGAAGATGTTGCATGACTCCTCTAGGTTGTTTCCTTCCAAATTTCACTTGTTGAAAAACCATACATCTTGACACAAAATCAGAAATCTCCATCTTCATGCTGTCCAACAAAAAAAAATTTCCTTCAAATATCCTTACATCTTAGTGCTTCTAGGGTGTATAGAGAAATTTGAACTATGAGCATCATCCAACAATTCCCTTTTTAAATTTGGTATATTGGGAACAAAACATATCTTCCCAAATTTCAAGATTCCATCTTGATATACGGAGTCACTCAATCTCCCATCATTCATAGCTTTAATATTCATTTGAAACTGTTCATCACCAGTCTGATAACTCTTTATCCATTTTGGTAAAGTTGGTTTGGCAACCATTTGAAAAAATATTGATGTTTCATCTTCTATGGTGATTCCCATATCCATCGTTACTAGATCCATGTATATAGGAACCTTTTCAACTCTTATCTTGTTCAAAACTCTGTGATCCTTTCTACTAAATGCATCTGTAACCATATTTTCCTTCCCCGGGTGGTAGTGTATAGTGCAATCATAATCATTGGGTAGTTCAAGTCATCATCCTTGCCTCATGTTGAGTTCTTTCTGTGAGAAAATATACTTCAAACTCTTTTGATTGGTATATCTCTCTCATTTTTCACCATAGAGATAATGTCTCTATATCTTCAAAGCAATGATTACAGTTTCTAACTCTTGATCATGAGTAGGATCGTTTTTCTCAAGAATTTTTAGCTATCAGGATGCATAGGAAATAACCCTATTATTCTACATAATGACACAACCATGTCATTTATTTGATGTATCACTATAAATAACAAACCCATTATTCCCTAATGGTAGATTCAATATAAAATCATTGAAAAATATTCTCTTCAGTTCTTCAAAACATTCTTCACACTCTTTTCTCTAAACAAATTTCACCTCTTTACATGGGGGCTTTGTTAATGTGTTATCCAACCGGGAAAAATTCTGGTTGAAATAACGATAATAACCTACTAAAACAATAAAACTATGCAACTCAGTTATACTCATCGATGTTGGCCATTCGTGGATTGCCTTGGTCTTAGATGGTTCAATAGAGATTACATCCTTAGAGACAATATGGCTAAGAAAAGAAATATCATGAAGCTAGAATTCAAACTTTCTAAACATCCCATATAATTCATGTCCTCTAAGAGTCTTCAGGATAATGCACATGTAATTTTCATGATCTTCATAGATTTTGGAGTTTACCAAGATATTATCTGTAAATACCACTACAAATTCATCACAATATTCATGGAAAACTATATTTATTAGATCCATGAAAAAAATGGGTGCATTAGTAAATCCAAAAAGAAAATACTGTGAACTTATAATCCTTGTACCTAGTGTGAAATAATGTTTTATTAATGTCGTCCTTCTTCACACACAACTGATGATATCCAGATGGAAGGTGAATCATTTAAAAGTATTGAGCTCCATGAAGTTGGTCGAATAAATCATAAATGCGAGGTAAGAGATACTTGTTTTTTATTTTTATGGCATAGATCTCCCAGTAGTCAATGTACAACCTCATAGATCCAACTTTCTTATAAACAAAATGTACATGGGCTCCCCTAGAGAAACACTAGGGCGAATAAATCCCTTATTACTCAATTCCTTTAGTTGTTTCTTTAGTTCCACAAGTTCCACTATGGCCATTCTATAAGGGGTCTTCAATATGGGCCTTGAACCAGGAATTGAATTAATGGAAAACTCAATTTGTCATTCTGGAAGATGTCCTAGTAAATATTCAATAAACACATCCACATATTCTTTCACAATGGCTTCATACTCTTTTTGAACATTCCATTACTCACGCATAATTATTTCAATCTAATCCACCCCAATAATTGAATTTAGTTGATCTACTAGGGGTTGATATAGATAAGAATCGGGTGGTGACATTTCTTCTCTAAAGATAAGAAGTTCTTTATCATCCTCATCAAAAATTGTAACCTCTTTATTCTTACAATAAATTTACGCATCATGGTCTGAAAGCCAGTCTATACCAATGATTATATGATATTCAATCATGGGTATGACGAGGAGATCAGAAGATAATGAACATTTATATTCCCTAAAGGGAACTTATTCACAAACATTTTAGCAATGATACATCCCTTAGTAGTTTTGACTGGAAGCTTCCTTATTAAATCAAATTGAAAATATCTAATTTTTGTAGCAAACTAGGAAGTTATGAAACAATGTGATGATCCAGAATCAAATAAAGTGTTGTCTAAAATTGAGGAAATACTTAAATTACCTACTACCACGTCTTTCGAGGTTTCAAACTCATCAGCTATGACCACATAAGCTTGGCCTTGATACCTTGGACTTTTATGAGGTATGTTTCCCTGACTCTTAGATCATTCTTTTTAATAATGTCCCATCTCCCTGAAATTGAAGCATTGAACATTGGAAGCAGATTTATTTCCCTTAAAATCACTAGAAAGATGGCATTTTGGCCCACATTTGTAGCATAATACTTTTTTTAGACATGCACCAGGCTTCTTCCATCCCCAATTATCATAGGTTTGAAATTGAATTCTTCCCTTCTTCCCTATTTCTTTTTTTCCTTTCCTAAAGTGTTCAAAAAATCTCTTCTTCTCTTTCTTTTCTTTAAATTCATAATACATAGAGACTATATTTTTTGTCATCATTACACATGAGACAATATCTTCTTATGATGAGAAGGATTGTGATAATTATGATCAATAGAGAAATGGTTTTAACGCATTAATGAAATGACCAATCATAATTCTTGGGTTACGTATATAATCTACATCATGCCTCGCCAACCTTGTAAAGTTAGCTTCATAGTTTAAGACATTCTCATCTTCCTTTTGCCTCAGACTCAGAAATTGTCTTTCCATATCTGCATAATGGGCATGAGGAATGTATTTTTTATATGATAATTTATTTAAAATCCCTCCATTACTTATTTGATACTTCATCATCTTCCTTTTTGTTTTGAATCAATGCGCACCATTGATCAGCATCTCTAGTGAGGCGGTAAACTTCCATGACAACTTTTTCCCATTCGCTACACCCCATGATGTGGAATATTTTATCTAAGGAATTTATCCTTCTATAAGATAGTAATGGATTTTTACTCCCATTGAATGTTGGTGATTTTTCCCCATGAAGCGATCTAGAATTGATCCTCCACACTATGGATCAGGGTGCTCCATACATGTAAGGTTATTATTCATAACCTAAGTGAGTTTCCCCAGTATAGTGATTATCTAATCATCACCAGCTGCATCACCATATCTACTATAATTATCATGATTAAGAGGAAAATCACTAAATGGAGTGCGTTCATTGATACAATTTCCATTCCGTCCACAAGGTTCCCTTTCTAAATAGTGCCATACACTAGATTAGTTTATGAATCACAAAACATAAATCCAAACTTATAAAATACTTAACATAAATTGAATAGATTATGGATATAATCCATAATCATTAAAACATTTTCATTGAGGGAGTATATAATCATAAACATTTCATAATGGTTTTTAATGAAAATGAGAATTATCCTAAGCATATCCCATGGGAGTGTCGTATCCAAGAGTGATGCAAGGCCCTTTGTCGTGTAATAGGATCCCCTAGGTCATGCCAGAAACTCCTTGTCAGATTTTTAAATCCTAGGTATATCTGTTCCTGAGCTGCCTCTATATGATTGTATATAGACATGGATGTATTTCTCAGAAAATACACAAAATCTCAAAATTACAAAAAAAATGAAGTTCTTCTTTACTAATCCCCAAAGTCTATCTTAGGGTAATGTGCTCTAATCAGAGTTTATCTAAATCTAGTTTCCACGGTTGGTACCAAACTTCCATTGATACCAATGGTAATGGCCCGACCATAGTTACCCAGAGGCGGTGCATTATTATATAACATTGGAATGATCACAAGGAAATCATGTCTTGAAAGGCCGATCAGTTTAGTGTTATTGGAATCAAGATTCATACATAAGGTAAACTATACCACTTGAGAAGAAATACGACATGAATTTACTCCATTAGAAGCATCCAAGACACCTATATTATGCCTAAAGGACACTCATAACTAATTTCTTTATATCATGGGAAAATGAAACAAAAGAAAGGGTGAGCTCAAACACTCAGTAAGGGTATTAAATACAACAGAATATAACATAACTATTAAGCATGGTGAATAATTGAAACCACATGTCTCTACCAAAAATAAACTTTTGTACTTTTATGGAAGGAATATGAGATGAGTAAATAATGCCATAATAAAACATAATCATGGTTATTAGACTAGTCGAATGACCACATGGACCATCAATTTTATTTTCATAATGAGGGAATGTATAATGCTTGACATTCTGAAACATTTTTTCAAGGCCTCATCCAAGACATCTAAAAATGATTAAGGCCTAATCCATAAAAATATATCAAACTGGGAATGTCCTCGACCAATTCCATGACTAGTTGTCACATGAGACATACCGATGCATCGATGAGCTATAGCGGGATCCACCCGTCACTTACTAAGTCCAATACATTCTTCATATGAAAAGGTTAAAATATAACATAAACATTCTTATTAAAACTAGAATACGAAATTTCAATAATTTAACCATAAACTATAAATTAAATAAAAATAGCACATCCATAGTCAATCATATCACAAAATGTTCAATATAATATGGATATTTTTATCATAATAAATCAACTTCAAATAAACTAAAAATCCATCAATGAATGTTGACATAGATGCAATCAAAACCTTTTTTTGAGAAATATAACTTTCTATTTTTGAAATCATTTAAGATTCATAGAATTATAATGATAAAATTTATTTTTAAAATGTTCATAAAATCATTTAAGGGAATCTTAGATGATGTTATAATGGCTAAAAATAGCCACCCCTGCTGTATATGTTAAAAAACATTCTTGTCTTAATTTTGTCAAAAAGGCCATAATGTACCTTGTTTGGAAAACAACAGAGAGATTCCTTTCAATACAAATAAATTCAAATAAGTGTAAAAAGGAATTTACCCCATTTTCTAGTAGAGTAAAAAAAATTGAAATACATTTTTATGAAACATGCATGTTGATGAAAAAGAGGTCCTAGTAGGTACTTACATAAAAACAACCTCAGATAATAAAGAGATTGTGAAATTAACCTTTAACTTGTACATTTCCTTGTACAAGGGTAGGTTAACATCCTATATAATTTTGAAATAATTGTTTTTAAATTATTCAAGAATCATATATATTAATATGATATCATAAATGATATTTTAATATTGCTTTGTTAATAATATCTTAGTATTATCATCATTTCGCGTGTTAACTGATTCATTTTACTTTATATTCTTTGTTACATAAGTTATGTTTGTTATGGATAAGATGTATTTTATTCATATTCTGAATGATATTAAGTCTTTAAACAATATTTTTAATCATTTAATTAAAAGTAGTCTTGAATGTATATGATGGGGAACGAATGGCATCACGTTCGTGGAGATTGTAATCCTTACATACGCACGAGCGACAAAATCATTATTTTGATATTAAAATAATATATAATTGGATGGTATATCATATATACAGAATAATTATCATGTTATATTTATTATTTACATCAATTACAAATCATTATTATAACCATCGAAATAATAATGTATTGAATAACAATTACACCACGAAGAGGAGACAGTAAGCCGTACGTTTGCACGTATGGTGACATGTCATTCAAAGGATGGATAAAATAAGGAATATGGTTTTACCATATTTATAATAACATCACATTATATGGAATATACGAGAGTTTTTATTTTATAATGGAAGAAAGAAAGAATGAGGAAGTGGAAGAAGAAAGGAACTTGAAAGAGGTGATTAAATATTTACCTCTTCTTTGGGTTCTTCCTTTTGATTTGATCAAAAGTGCTGCATAGGTTGGCTTTATAACTAAAGTAAAGAATCTAGGATGAATAGAGGACAGTTGATAGAGTATTTGGGCAGGAGTTGTCGAACCAAATGGCTTTGAATGTGTGAAATAGAGTGATGGGTGAGTTCTTGTTTATAAGAGGGGTGAGGGGCACCTTAGGAAATGCTAGAACAATTACTTTATAATAAAATAATTTTAGGATTCTAATGGATCCAAAATGGATTATATAAATTATATGGTGGGGATGGGTCAAAAAACACTCATCCAATAGGTTTTCGAAAGGTTTGGGTCAACATATTAACCATATCTTTTATTTTTAACTCTTAGTTAAATAGTTTGACATTTACCATGTCTCTTTGTATTTGTATATTATATGGTTAATAAAATTACTATATATATCCAAGAGAACCCCAAGAGGTTCATTGATGATACACATACCATTATATATGTCTTTTTGCCGAACCTTTTATTTTTTGGAACATAATCTCAATTAATTATATAATATTTTTTTTAAAAACACTTTTATGTCAATTTTGACACTATTTGGTATTTTGTTTTTATAAATTCATAAAAGAATTATTACATCAAAAAAAATCATGTAATAAATCTTAACATGTCACATTAACATAGAAAATTCGTGGATGCCATAAAAACTTTCAAATTATATTTATTTGAACATCAATAATACCATTTATTTGATTCATTCATTAATAAAGAAATATTGCATCATCATTATGTCATTAATAAATATATTTATTTTATGTCTAAAAATTATAAATAAAATATCTTGAGGTAGGAAGTATTTTTTTATTTATAATAACTATTTATAGTAGATCAATTATATAACCTCATAAAAAAATTATATTACTAAAATATATTTTCTTTTGTTATTTTTGTCTCTACATTAAATTTTTTAATATATAATGTTATTCTCACTTTCAAGTAGCTCCATGGGGTCCAAAAATCGACACGAAGAAGCCCATGGTCGGACATGTTTCAGAAAAAAGGGTTATGACAAATGTTAGGGTAATTTAATAGTATTATAATATTATTTTTTAACATTATTTACTAGATTTACCCTTTTAACCATGGTAAATAAAATATTTTCTGAAATAAATATTCTTCATAAATAATAATAAAAGTTTCCTATTTACACAATATGGACCTCATGATTTTGAATATGTAGTTGTTTTTTCAAAATTAAAAACACAGGAGTGGAAGAAATTAATTTATAATTAATTCCAATTGTCAAAACAAAAATAGTGTATTTAAGAAATAATAACTATCAAAAGATTGACACTTCTTTATGTCCAGTTTAAATATGAAATTATGTCTTATGATCAACATTGGATTAAATGGTTAAACTATAATCAAGTTAAACCTAAAAACTACCCAATAGTATAATTTAGCACTATAAATAATTTTGATTAAAAATTATTGTTTTTAATTAAAATGTAGTATTTGACACTATTCATCAAAAACAGAATGTTTTTAGAAAAATAAAAAAAATTCACCCTATGATAATTTCGATATTCTGAACCCAAAAATGAATTCTATTTTGAAAGATAAAATTGATAAATTTTCAAATAGTTTATATTACTATTCATAATGGCTAGTTTGATTGGTCGCGATGTGTTAGAATCTCGAAGTTGCGTACAACGCAAAATATTGCATTATTCAAAGGGAAACATATCGTGGAAGCATGGGCTGTTACATTCTCCCCTCCTTAAAATAATTTTGTCCTTGAAATTTCTTGAATATTACTGAATAAATAGACTTGGGTGGTTCTTCATCATAAGTTCCTCGGGTTCCCACATTGCCTCTTCCATCTTATGGTTTCTATATAGAACGTTTTCTAGATGAGTCTTCCGGTTTCTCAGCACTTGTTCTCTTGTATCATGATCCTTGAAAGGATCATTGAAATAAGACAGATTGGGTTCCAGCTCTAATTCTTCATAGATGAGTACATGTGTTGGGTCAGGCTTGTATTTTCACAATAGTGATACGTGGAAAAAATTGTGAACTTTGGAGACACTTGGTGGCATTGCCAACCGGTATGATACGTAACAAATTAGTTCTAGAATTTCTATTGTTCTGATGTACCTGAGACTTAATTTTCCCTTTTTACCGAAATGTATAACACCCTTCCATAGAGATAAATTCATGAAAATATGGTCTTCAGTCAGAAATTCCAAACCATTCATTCTGTTATCATCATAGATCTTATGCCTACTTTGAACTTCTTTGATGTGGGTTTCGATGACCTTCACATTTTCTATCGTTTCCTCTACAAGTTCTGGGCCTATGAGATTTCATTCACCAACATCATCCCAATGGGTTTGTGTGCGACATATCTTACCATATAACACTTCATATGGTGCCATCTGAATACATGAATAGAATCTATTTTTATAGGAAAATTATACCCGAGGTAAATATTGATCCCACATACCTTTAATGTCAAGTGAGAATGATCTAAAAATATCTTCTATGGTTTGAATAGTCCATTACGATTTTCCATCAGTTTAGGGGTGGTAGGCAGTGCTCAAATGAAGTTCAGTATCCAGGGCTTTCTAATGATCTTTCCAGAATATTGATGTAAAACGTTGATCACGATCAGAAACAACCGATAGGGGTAATCCATGATGTCTTACAACATCATTAATTTACAGTCTTTCTAGACATTCAAGTGGTAAATATTGACTTCTAGAAATTAAATGTGCTGACTTGGTAAGATGATCAACAATGACCCATATTACATCATTCTTTGTAGGAGTCTTTGGTAGTCCCATTACAAATTCCATCATAATATTATCTGATTTATAATTTGGTATGGGAAGAGGTTACATGACTCCTCCATGTTGTTTCCTTCCAGCTTTCACATGTTGAAAAACCATACATCTTGACACATAATCAGCAATCTCTTTCATCATATTGTCCCACCAACAATGTTCCTTCAAATCTATATACATCCTAGTTGTTTTAGGGTGTATAGAGAAATTTGAACTATGAGAATCATCAAACAATTCCATTTTTAAATCAAGTATATCGGGAACACAATATCTCTTCCCAAATTTTAAAATTCCATCTTTATATACAAAGTCACTCAATATCCCATCATTCATAGCTTTAATCATCTTTTGAATCTCTTCATCACTGGTCTGTGAACCCTTTATCCTTTCTAGTAATGATGGTTTGAAAAACATTTGAAAAAGTAACAATGTTTCACCTTCCTTGGTGATTCCTATATCTATATTTACTAGATCCATGTATATAGGATCATTTTAAACTCACATATTGTTCAAAACTCCATGATCCTTTATAATCAAAGCATTTTCCCCTTATTTTCCTTCCCCATGTGGTAGTGTATATTGAAATCATAATCAATGAGTAGTTCAACCCATCGTCTTTTCCTCTGGTTGAGTTATTTCTGTGAGAAAATATACTTCAAAATCTTGTGATTTGTATATATCTTAAATTTTCAACATAGAGATAATGTCTATATATCTTCAACGAAAATATTAAAACTGCTAACTCAAGATCATGAGTAGGAATGTTTTTCTCATGATTTTTTAGCTGTCATGATGCATAGGCAATAACCCTATAATTTTGCATAAGGAAAAAACCAAATCATTTCTTTGAAAAATAACTATAAATAAAAAACCCATCGTTCCCCAATGGTAGATTCAATAAGATAATTGACTAATATTATCTTCTGTTCTTCAAAACATTTTTCACACTATTTAGTCCAAACAAATTTCACCCCATTACGTGTGAGCTTTGATAATGGGTTAGCCAACCGGGCAAAATTCTATATGATACATCGATAATAACCTGCTAAAAAAATAAAACTATGTACCTCAGTTATACTCATAAGTGTTGGCCATTCTTGGATTACCTTTGTCTTAGAAAGATCTACAAAGATTCCATCCATAGAGACAATATGGCCAAGAAAAGAATTCTCCTAATTCCAGAATTCACACTTGCTAAAAATACCATATAATTCATGTCTTCTAAGAAACTTTAGGATATTGCGCAAGTGATTTTCATGATCTTCATATCTTTTGGAGTATACCAAGGTATCATAAAAAAATACCACTAAAAAGTCATCAAGATATTCCATGAAAACCTATTAATTAGATCCATGAAAATAAAGGGTGCATTGGTCAATCCAAAAGGCATTACAGTAAACTCTTATTGCCCATACCTGATTCGAAATGTTGTTTTCGGAATGTCTTCCTTCTTCAAACACAACTGATGATATCCAGATCGAAGGTAAATATTTGAAAAGTATTGACCTCCATGAAGTTGGTCGAATAAATCATCAATGCGAGGTAGGGGATACTTGTTATTTATTGTTATGGAATTTTTCTCTCTGTAGTCAATGCACAACCTCATATATCCATCATTCTTTTTAACAAAAAGCACATGCGCACCCCATGAAGAAACACTTGGGAGAATAAATCTATTATTACTCAATTTCATTAGTTGTTTCCTTAGTTTCACAAGTTCCACATTGGCCATTCTATAAGGGGTATTTGATATGGGGCTTGAACTAGGATTTAAATTAATGAAAAACTCAATTTCTTGTTCTAGAGGATTTCCATGAAAATATTCTGAAAACACATCAACATATTCCTTCACAATAGTTACATCCTCTATTTCAACATTCCTTTCCTCACCCCCAATTATTTAATTCTCTTCCACCCCAATAATAGAATTATTTGAGCTACAGGTGGTGGATCTAGATAAGAATCAGGTGGTGACATTTATTCTCTAATGATAAGGTTTTCTTTATCATTGCTATCAAAAATCATAACCTCCTTCTTCTTATAATAATTTTTCACATCATGGTCTGAAATCCAATCTATACCAGGGATTATATCAAATTAAATCATGGGAATGATGCTGATATCCATCGATAAATAACATTTATATGCCCTAATGGGAATTGATTCACAAAACCTTGAATCAATGATACTACCCTTATGAGTTTTGACTGACAACTCCCATGTCAAATGAAATTTGAAATATCTAAATTTCAAAGCAAAATGGAAAGATATGAAACAATTTGATGAACCAGAATCAAATAAAAATTTGTATAAACTTGAGGAAACCATTAAATTACCTACCACCACGTCTTTAGGGGCTTCAACCTCAACAGTAGTGATCACATAATCCTGTCATTGATCCCTTTTCCTTTTCTGAGGTAATTTTACATGAATCCTAGGACATTCATTTTCATAATGTCCCATCTCCCTGTAATTGTAGCATTGATCATTGGTAGCATATTTCATTCCTTTACAATCACCAGCAAGAAGGCCTTTCTGTCCACATTTGTAGCATACTATTTTTCCTTTTAGACATGAACCAAGGTGCTTCCTCCAAAAATTATCACTATGTGGAAATTAAATTCTTGCCTTCTTCCCTAATTCTTTATTTCCTTTCCTAGAGTGTTCAAAAGATCTCTTCTTCTCAGGATTTTCTTTAAAGTCATAAGTCTTATAGAATTTATTTTTTGTCTTGATAGAACACGAGACAATATCTTCGTATGAGGAGAAGGATAGTGATACTAACGCTCAACAGAGAAATGGTTTTAACCTATCAAAAAAAAACAATCAATCATACTTCTTGGGTTACATATATAATCCGCAACATGTCTCGCTAACCTTGTAAAGTTGGATTCATACTTTGTGACATTCTCATCCTCTTTTTTCCTCAGACTCATAAATTGTATTTCCATATCTGCTCGATGGTCATGAGGAAAGTATTTTTATAAGAAAATTTCTTTAAACTCCCTTCATTTAATACTTGATAATTCATCATCTTCCATTTTGTTTTGAATTAATGTCCACAATTGATCAACATCTTCATTGAGGCGGTAAACTACCATGACATCCTTTTCCCTTTCACTACTCCCCAATGCGTGGAATATTTTCTCTATGGAATTTATCCATTGCTAAATTACTATTGGATTTTTACTCCCATTTAATGTTGGTGGTTTTTTCCTCATGAAGCGATCTAACATTGATCCTCCACACTGCAAATCAGGGTGCTCCATACAGGTAAGGTTATTTTTCATAACCAGAGTGAGTTTTCCTAGTATGGTGATTAGCTGATTAGCCCCAATTGCATCACCGGATCCACTATAATTATCAGAAGCAGGAGGGAAATCCCAACATGGAGTATGTGAATTGATACAGTTTCCAATCCTTCCATTAGACACCATATCTAAACAATGACATACACTAGATTAGTTTATGAATCGCAATACATAAATCCAAACATGTAAAATACATAACATAAATTGAACAGTTTATGGTTATAATCCAAAATCATAAAAATAATTTCTTTGAGAAATTATATACTCATAAACCCTTCATAATGGATTGTAATAAAAATGAGAATTATCTTAAGCATATCCCCCGAGAGTGTCGTAACCAAGAGTGCAACACGGCCCATTGTTGTGTACCGGGATACACTGGGTTAAGCCCAAAACTCATTGTCGGAGTTTTCACACCTTGGTACATCAGTGCTAGAGCCACCTTTACCAGCTCGTATCTAGATATGGTTGTGTTTCTTAGAAAATACACAAAATATATACATTACCAAAATTCAAGGATGTTTTTCTATTCTAATCCTCAAAGTCAATCATAGGGTAATGCCCTCTAATTAGAGTTTATCTAAATCTAGTTTCCAAGGTTTGTACAAAAGTTGCTCTGATAGCAACTATAATACCCCAACCCTAGTTATCTGGAGTCGGTGCATTATTATCTAACATTGGCATGATCACAAGGAAATAATTTCCTGAAAGACCTATCTATTTAGTATTATTTGAAATAATATTAATACATAAGTTTAACAATACAACTAGAAAATAAATACAACATGAATTTATTCAATTAGAAACATCCAAGCCTCCTAGATTATTCCTGTAAGTCACTCATAACTAACTTTTTTCATATCTTGGGAAAATGATACATAAGAAAGGGGTGAGCTTAAACACTCAGTAATGGTAAGCAATACAGTATGAGATAACATAAATATTAAGCATGGTGAATAATTGAAACCACATGCCTTTACCAATAATAAACATGATTACTTTTAAGGATAGAATATGAGTTAACTAAATTATTCCATAATAAAACATAATCATGGGTATTCTATTAGTTGAATGACCACATGAACCATCAATATAATTTTCATAATGATGGAATATATAATGCTATACATTCTGAACACATTTGTCAAGGGCTCAGACAAGACGTCTAAAAATTATTAAGGCCTTGGACATAACCATATATCAAAATGGGAAAGGCCACAACCAATTCCACGTCTAGTTGTCTCATGAGACCTACTGATTCATCGAGGATCTATAGCGGGCTCCACCAATCACTTATTAAGTCCAACACATTTCTGATGTAAAAATGGTCAAATATAACATAAAAATTCGTACTAAAACTAGAATACGAAATGTCAATAAATTAACCATAAACCATGAATGGTAAAAAAATAGCACATCCACAGTCAAACATATCACAAAACCGACATTACAATATGGAAGTTTTTATCATAATAAATCAACTTTAAATAAACAAAAAATCCATCAAAGGATGTTGACATAAATGAAATCAACACCTTTTTAGAGAAATATTTCTTTATATTTTGAAATAATTTATGAGTAACATAATTATAAAGAAAAAATTTATTTTGAAAATGTTTTTTAAGATTTTAAAGGATGCTTTGATGATTTTATAATGGTGGAAAATAGCCGCACCCACCGTATAGGTTAAAAATTCATTCTTATCACTATTTTTTCGAATATGTTATAAAGTACCTTGTTTGAAAAATGACAGAAAAATTCATTTAAAAACAAATAATGTCAAATAAGGGTATAAACGACTTTACCCCATTGGTTAGTAAATAGTAAAAATGTTTTGAAATATATTTTTAAGAAACATGTATTTGGATGATAAAGAGGTCCCAGTAGATACTATTGTAAAAACAACCTTGGATAATAAAGATATTGTGAAATTAAACCTTACCTTGTACTTTTCCTAGGTTGAGGATAGGTTAACCTCATGTATAATGGTGGGGTAATTTTTATTAAATTATAAAAAAATCATATATATTAATAAAATATCATTTATGATCTTTTAATATTTCTTTGTTAATAATATCTTACTATTATCGTCATTTCGGGTGTTAACTGATTCTTTTTCATTTATATGATTTGTTACATAAGTAATTCTTGTTATGGATAGGATGTATAATTTTAATATTCATAATGATATTAAGTCTTTAAAAATTATTTTTAATCATCTATTGAAAATTATTCATGACGGGATACGATGGAGAACAAATCTCATCGCATTTGTGGAGACGGTAATCCGTATGTACGCATGAGTGACAATATCATTCTTTTGATGTTAAAATAAAATATAATTGGATGGTATATAATATATAAAGAATAATTATCTTGTTATTTTTATTATATATATATCAATTACACATCATTATTATACCCATCCAAATAATAATGTATTTAATAACAATTACACCATGAAGTGGAGACGGTAAGCCATACGTACCCACGTATGGTGACATGTCATTTAAAGGATGGATAGAATAATGAATATGGTTATACCATATTTATAATGATATCAAATTATATATATGATACTGATTCTATTATTTTTGAATGGAAACAACAAATAAAGAGGAAGTGGAAGAAGAAAGGGACTTGATAGAGGTGATAAAATATTTACCTCTTTTTCAGGTTCTTCCTTTGGATTTCATCGAAATGGCTCCATATTTTGGCTTTATGACTAATGTAAGGCTCAAGGATGAAGTTAGAATAGTTCAGAGGGTATTTGGGTTGGGGTTGGAGGATCCAAATTTCTTTTCATTTGTGAATTAGTGACAAGGGGGAGGGCCTTTTATAAGAGGGGTGAGGGGCACATTTGGAAAAGCTAGAAATATTATTTTATAATAAAATAATTTACGGATTATAGGGGCTCAAAAATAGGTTATTTAGAGGATAAGGTGTTTATTGGTCTAAAACCACTGAAAAAATAGGTTTTAGATAGGTTTGGGTCACTAAATTAACCATACCTTTTATATTGAACTTTTCGTTAAATAGTTTTACATTTACCAGGTCACTTTGTATTTATATTTTATATGGTTAATAAAATTACTATAAACATCCAAGAGAACCCCAAGTTCTTCATTAATGATACAAATACCATTATGTAAGTCTTTTGGCCGATCCTTATAATTTTTGGAATAGAATATCAACTAATAATATAATATTTGTTTTAAAAACACTTTTTTGTCAATTTTGACACTATTTGGTATTTTGTTTTTTCAAAATTTATTAATGAATTATTACTTCGAAAAGAATTCATATCATAAATCCTAACATGTCACATTAACCTTGAAAATTCGTGTATGGAATAAAAACTTTCAAATTATATTTATTTTAACATCTATAATTCCATTTATTTGATTCATTCATTAATAAGAAAAATACTGAATCATCATTGTGTAATAAATAAATATATTTATTTTATGACTAAAAATTATAAATAAAATATCCCGAGTTAAGAATTTTTATAGGCTTTTAATGAATATTTATAGTCTAATAGATCATTTATATAACCTCATATAAAAATTTATTTACTAAAAGATATTTGATTTTGTTATTTTTGTCTCTACATTAAATTATTTAATATATAATGTTATTATCATTTTCTTGTGGCTTCATGGGGTCCCAAAATCGTCCCAATGATTCCCATGGTCGGACTTGTATCATCCAAAAGGTTTAGCACACGTTTTTGTATATATTATTGTTATTATAATCTTATATTTTAACCGTATTTACTGGATTTACCCTTTTAACCATGGTAAATAAAATATTTACTGAAGTAAATATTCAAAATGTATAAAAATACAAGATACATATTTAGAAAATTTTTACCTCGTAATTATGAATATAGAATCCATTTTACTAAATTCAAAACACAAAAGTGGCAGAAATTAATTTAAAAATAATTCCCATTTTCAAAACGTAAAGCGTGTTTTTAAGAATTAATAACAATCAAAAGATTGACACTAGCTTATGTCTAGTTTAAATGTGAAATTACTTACAATGATCAAAATTAGATTACATGGTAAAAATATAATCTAATTATACTTAAAAACTACTCAATATTATAATTTATCAATAAAAACTATTTTGATTAAAAATATGTTTTTAATTAAAATTTAGTATTTTCACTATTCATAAAAAACTGAATGATTTCAGGAATCTGCCAAAAAATCACCCAAAGCTAATTTCAATATTCCAAAACAAAAAATAAAGTACATTTTGAATGATAAAAATAAAAAAATTTCAAAAATTGGGTATTACTATTCATAACGGTTAGTTTGATTGGTCGCGATGTGTTAGAATCTCAAAGTTGTGTACAGCGCATGCTATTGCATTATTCTCAGGGAAACGTACCGCAGAAGCTTGGGGTGTTACATATGGGGAAATACTTGGCTTTAGTGGAGTTAACCTATGGAAAATGTTATCAATATACTATATATATATGACACTATACTAGTACCTTTATGTTAGTCAATTTAGAACACTATAATGATTGATATAGGCTAGTGACTAAGACTTTCTGGGACTGGGTCTTGTCCCTAAGATTTAAGAGAAGGTTCATAAAATTCGAAAATATTTGGTTATAACTCAAAGTATATATAAGTCATTTTCATATAGTTGGATATGACTCCTAGGGTTTAGATAGTGTGATCATGTAGTTCTTTGGGTGCCTTCTCGTTTGGGTCACCAGAGTATACAGAGGTAGGGCATGTTGGATCCTAGTATCATTGGACCATTTCAGGTATGGGACAAAATTGGGCTAGTGGCATACTGATTATCTCTTCCATACTAATGAAGTTATATGCAAGGTGTTTTCCATGTATCACCAATTTGGTAGAATCATCTGGAACCTTCTCATGTTATCAAGGTTGAAAATTTTGATCTTGAGATAGATGTATCCATTTGTAAGAATCATATGCATGTTTTGAATCAAAGTGAGAAAGTATTGTTGGGACTGACTGTGATGATAGATCATGTATTGTGGAAACAATTGACCTGTGAAGTAGGAAAATTGTGAAATATATGTAGACATACGAGCTCAGTGGAATTTTCTTTGACTTGAAATATTTGAGATTCCTAGAAGTGAATCTTAATGATGAGAAATTATAAGGAATGTAAATTATAAGATCCCATATTTTTCTAGTACATTTATCCATATGATTGTTTTGGTTGAAACTTAATAGCCCAATATCTTTTAGAGACGGATATAATTTTTTTATGAAATTGAAATAATGTTTGGGGATGTATGATTTTCGGAATTAATAGTGACCATGTATAAAAGAGTAATGTGTTAAAAACGGGTTCATGGTGAATTGAGAGTATTTTAAGGGAATATAGACTGAAACTCAAATGTATAACACTTACACATCGTGTAAGGTTAATACACAGTGTACTTTTTCCTGGGTTTTTTAAAAAATAAATGATATGTGAAATATTTTCTATGGAATCAATAAAAATAATTTCACGATTTTTAACTGGACTAAATGCTATTTAAATGCCCGACCTACAATTTTAAAGGTGCTGTATGGATGAATTCTAATTTTTTTAGAACTCTCCTTCTTTGACCCTCGGAACATTTTTATGATTTTTGAGGCTCCTGAATAGACCCAAATCTTTTCTAACCACCATTATTGTAGAATCAATAGAAGGATTGAATATTTTTACCACTGGGTATGTTACTTCATCTCGATGAGATCTATTTATCTCTTTCACTCTATATTCCAGATAAAACAATTATGTTTACCCACTATTAGATTTATAATATATAACTATGATTTCTATAAAATGATTTGTCTGATATTTTATTTCATATTTAGATCAAAAAAATATTCATCATTGAATTCTTGATTGATCCACTTCAAAATGCGCCTTCCATTATTGGCGAGCATTGTCAACAAATTTAGTAGGTGACTGAATATTCAAATCCCATAGTCATGATTTAAATGTTGTGTACTAATTTTTTTTGGATTTATATTTTTGTTTAGTAATGGAATTTCATAAATTGATTAAATGTTTTGGTAAATGAATTAATTATATTAATGTGAAATTGTTAAATTTAAGAGTAATCTTCTTTGGAAATTAATTATCATATATAGGAGAGTGAATTAGATAATTAATTTTGAATTAATTATGAGATGTCATAATTGAGTGTTTGATGGAATAATTTGTTAATTTATATATTGAATATTGATATTGTGAAAATATAAATTAGTTGTTGAATTAATTAATTGTTGTTTGGGATAAATGTTTATTATTTTATTATTAGGATATAGTTAAATGATGAATGGTATCTTGGATATTTGACCAATTATTATGTAGAGTAAAATGGTCATTCAATTATGTAATATAAAATTCTGAATTGAAACATGGACATTACACCCAATATTATGAATTTTAACATGATCATTAAATTATTTATAGTAATATGGTGAAAGGTAACATGAAAATTCATCCAATTAATAAATATTGGTAATGTGGTCATTCAATTGTGATAATTAATGAATGGTAATATGGTCATACATTTATGAAATGTATAATGGTAATAGGTTAATTCTATTGTCTGAATCAAGAAATTGTAATGTGGTCATTTATTTTTGAAAATAAAAATGTTAACAAGGGAAATCAAACATAAGATATCTTTTAGGGGTTGCATAGACTCAAGAATGAACTGATGCATGTTTTGAGATCTGGTTCCCCATGAGAAACTGTTGTTTAGGATGTTAAATAAATATTAACTAATAATGTGATAAATGATTAATTATTCATTTAAATTAATTTTTTATACAACTAAATGCATTTTTATCTGATTGGATTTTATTTTAGACACCATTGGTGGTGGAAAAATGAGTATTACAAACACCATATTTGGGATTCCTAATTATTACCTCAATACACTTTATTGTTTCAAAATAGGGTAAAAGAAAAGGTTCAATCTTATTAGGATAGTTTGGGGAAAGAGCATAAATTAGGTAATCATACATAGTATGGGACCCTATTTGTAGTCATGTGTGTCATTATATTATATTTTCAATTTCTACACATGACACATACATTAGCATATAATGATTTTTTAGTTATATATTGTATATCATTTTTTGAAAATTAGATATTTATATTTCTTATTGAAATATTTTATTTAATCGAGTCGTTATTATTTCTGCACGTGTGTTACTTTGATCGAAGAGGGTATAGTCTTATCATGAATGACTTATCAAACCATCACTACTATTCAACATCCTATGGTTTATGGCGATGGGCACATGAGGTCATGTGACTGACCGAATATGGGCACTGGCATGTGGTCTGTAGGCCAAGAAATTAAAATTCATTAACTTAATGTATCATTAACTATAATAGTATAGTTATAGAACATTGTATCCTCATGGAATGAACTAACCATCTCATGATTTAGAGTTGTCCACTTATGTTAATTCCTTGATTGATTAGAGATAATATATATTCAACTGAGGGTTAGTTATTCTCATGGACAAAAAATTATTAAATATATCTTTTCTCATTGATATTTGAAACTTGTGTCATAAGGATGAATATAGTCAATATTTTTATTTTGATATTCAGTATGCACATTAGAATGAAATTTTGGTTACCAATGTGCTTAGTAAGAAAATTTACCCTAAATGGTGGAAAGACGCAAATAAAAAACATATCTTATTATCTATCATGTTTAAACTACACCAGGATAATAGATAAGATCATAGTTGGTTACATTTATAACACATCATTCATTTGTTATCAATCATATATCGTTGAATAATTCCAGGATATCCACCTCTGATTATTTGATTGAGAGAAACTCGATTTTCAGGATATCCTCAATCGTTGGATTAAATATTCTTATTCATTATTATATATCCAAGGAAATGTTTTCATCTCAACTATTTTGAGAGAAGTGATGAAGAATTATGACTATTTAAAATTATTTTTACATCCCAAAATCTGGATGATGTATCATTATATTCATCCCCATATCTGATATACTTACATGATAATATATATTTAATTATATAGTGATAGTTCCCCCACCTATATAAATGTGAATTAATACAATTTAAGGATAGAATGTGTTCAACACCCGCTAACTCTAAAAATTCATAAAATTCGATGAGATATTTATAGATTTGGTGACATGTGTTCATGGATCTTCTATAGGTTGAGATATCCCATGGAGGAAAGTTGATTGTCTACCCAGGATGGTTATCTTATTGCTATTAAATGAAGAATATCCTTTTATTTAGATGGGTAAAATGTATGTAAGAAAAATAGTAAATATGTATGGTGTTCTAACTAGTTTTATCACTGATAGAAATAGTAGGATTAAATTTTGTTTTTGGAATGGGTTTCAACAATCATTGGGATATTATGTTATTTTGAGTATATATTTTTCATCCTTAAACTAATGGCTAATAAAAATAATTAATTCATATCCCTGATGATATTTCTTATTACTGTATTATATAACTTTTTGGATTATGGAAATAATATATCTTCTTGGTGGAATTATATTATAATAATCTCATTCAATAATATATTTAAATTAATTTTTCCTGGTCTATTTATAGATTACCCCTTTTATCCACATATTTCAATTGAAATAGGTTATTCATCCATCATATGGACTCATATCACCTCTTAGATGATATTTTATGTGATATTTATTTGAAAATTATTTTAAAAATGCAATAGTGATATAATTTCTATGAATATCGTCAAAGGAAATCATTGAAATTCAGAGTTTTTTATCATGTTTTCTGTTTCCTGTCACCATGAATGGGTCATTATTGGATGGGAAAACATGTGAAATTAACCCTATGATTTATCATTAATTTTATATATAAATAAGATTTGGTGATACTACAATAGAGTTTCTCAAACCTATAAAATTCAGTGCCATACATAACACATTTGATGATTCTCAACTGAGGAAGTATATATCTAACTTTGAAAACATGATTCAGTATGATAATATCAATCATGAAGATGATTCATCATTCATGGTGAATACAATTTATATCATATATAGTATTGATAATGTTTTTTATGGTAAGGTAATATAATTTTTTGGGTTAGAGTGAATTATGGAATGATCTAAGAATGAACATGGATTTGGTAAGATGAAAGGATGAGTCAACGACTTGTCTTATTACCTTTGTATGTAAGAGAAAATTGTAATGTACTAACCTATATAACCACTATGATGGTTGACATACTAGTGTGTAACATGTCCTTAAGAATATATCCCCTTATGCAAGAGGTTGGTGAATAACATCAAGGGTAATATGACATGATAATGCAGATTCTATACCCTCATATTAGGGTTGTTCAATGGTATAAAAAATAAATAGAACAAAAAAAACTAAAGTATAAATAAATAAATAATGAAATAATGGAAGTAAATTATTATAATAAATTAATTAAATATCTACATCCCATTCATAAAATAATGAATAAAATATTATGATACATAAGCTAAATTGGTAAAAATATAATTTTTTTTGCAATATAGTATAATACAGAAGTAAATTAGAGAAAAAATAATGATAAATCCATAAAGAAATCTCCATGATAATCTAGAGATCTAGCTCAATCATTTTCTCAAAACTCCCACGTACAAGAATAAAAAAACAAGTATGTTCCATGGTCATATGAACAATTTCTACTCGGGTACCTGTATGTAATGGAATTCTGAGAAGGGTGTGAGATATAAATCTCAATAGGCAAGAACCCATAGTGTCTACCACAATTCAAATTTGAAAAATAATATAAAATAGTTTGTAAACATAGAGAAGTAATTTATTGAACTAAATCAAAAAACAACCACCCATTCATGTTCTAAATGAAAACCTGATGATTACACCCCCTTCACCTAATAGCAATAATAATAGTATGATCATTTCACTATAAATATAATTAGTACACACACACATAAATATTGATGGAGTGGATAGGGATGTAACACATAGGCATCGAAAACCATTCTATGACATAATAAGCTATACTCATGGGTTAGATGGGTTTATGTATATTTATATATTGCTGGAGTGTGCCATTTTGTATCACATAGGCATCCTATACTTGTATATGTACTGATAAGATCTTCTCCTGGGGTAGTAAGACCAAAAACCAGATAGGTAGGGGGTCATCACCCCTGTCACTTAGGATAGTTTGTTTGAACAACATGGAAACACCCTAAGATGTCCCATGACACTCATAATCCCACAATCCATATCAAATTAGTGGTGAGGGTCGCCATGCCCATCCCAGAGGTAAAAGAGTATGGGTATCCATGATCATACAGACCTACCTTAGTACAACATCACAACCTATTTAAAACAGAGATTTAAAAATAAAATCGAGAAGAAAAACCTCCAATAAATATATTTCATAACATGTTTAGATAATAAATATAATCACATTTATAATGAACGCCATGAGGCAGTACCTCTCTTGCATTGTATTTATCGAACCCATTATAACCATCGTCAAAATTATTATATAGTGTATACGTATGTACCTCTAATAGATTTCAGTATAAATATTCAATTCTAAGTCAAGGATAAAATTTAATATAAACCATTTAATTAAAGGGAAAAAATCATTATGAATAAACTATTTAAAAAAAGTTATTCCATTACGATCAACCATGCATGGACATTATTTTAAAATAATAAGGTAATCATAATTAAATGTTCTGGGAAATAGTTTTCCTTATGAAAATACATTCTATCCAAAACATTCTATTTACTTTATCAAAATAAAGAAATTTGATTTAAAGTCAAGAAGGAACTTAAATGGAGCTACATCCATGATGGAAATTACCTACTTGGTTAATCCCTTGAACTAGGAATGTCAAGGTAATAAAATTACTAGATAGTCTAAATACTAGCTTGCTACACAACAAGATCCAAAAATTGGAATATGGAAAACTAGAACCCAAAAAAGCATGATATAAAACATTATCTCCACATTTAGGTTTAGAAGGCAGCGTAACTCCATTGGAAGAGTTTTATTATTAAATCAAGACATTATTTATAATAAATTCAATTTTTTCAATAAATAATCAAATCCAATTCACAAAGAAAAATAATTTTAAAAAAACTACTATATTTTTACAAGAATTAATAAATGGTGGAAAAGTAATTAATTTATTAATTATTATATATATATGTCAATTTAATGTGACCCTACCTAAAAAGTAGTCCAAGCCAAATACTCAGTACATGAATACTATGAAGATGACAACGAATTCACCACACTTGAAGAATCATACAATCCTATATATATATATATCCCTTAATCCCATGTACATATTCTCCTTTTAAAAAGGGAATATGTAAAAGTATGACACATATATACACACATACCTACATATGTGAGTTAAATCCATCCCAAAGTCCCTTAACACTCTAAAAAAATACAAAGAACTGAAAAAAATAGTGTAAAGTATCAACACACCCATGGAAAATTTCATGAACCTAAAAAATAACCAAATCCCCAATTATTAATTGAACGATAGTGAAGAACAAAAATAAACCTTTCCACATCCCATTTAATGTTAACCAAAGTGAACTAATCTTCCACACCTTCAAAAGTGGATGCTGAAATTTGCTTCAAGGTGTCCCACAAGAGGCACAACATACCCTAATTTCTGAAAAAAAAAATTGTCCTAAAAAATATGGGTTTTGGTCACACCTTTCAGGACGATAGATAGGTAAGAATCATCCAAATAAAGGTAGAACAAGAGATAACATCTTGACATTGAGTGAGAATCGTTCATGTAATGGGGGAAATCAGTGAGGGAAGAGGTACTTGGGAGGGGGTTCATCATGCACCTAAAAAAGAGGGGATTCATAATGCATATGAAAAGGAGGTGGTTGTATTCTCATGCACAGGTTTGAGGTGAATAAGATGGTAAGATGTGTTCTATGATTTTATATTAATTTAATATAATTAATTATGTTTTCATAAAATATTTCACCATGCTTTGTTTGGGCCCCATAGTTTGGAAAAACATGTGCCAATCGTGCACCCTCAACTATACACCCGGGACACCCTGCACGACCTAGCTCAATGTGCCAACCATGATGGTAATAGTTCTTAGGTACCGCATCTTTTCCCTGACTATATGAGATTTTCACATAGTTTGGTAAACTATACATAGCCCATGCAATAACATATGTCCACCTTCTGATGAATTTAGGGATAGCTGCAAAGGACTGAACGGATTCAGAAATTCCATGAGCCCTATGAAATCCCATTAAATATTCTATTTTTTGGGTTCTCCCCAAACTATTAAATACACCCAAGAAACATCACATGTCATCACCAAGACTAAAAAAATAGTATAGTTTTCCCAACACTCAGAATTACATTCCAAACACAAGTTTGTAAAATGGACCATCCGATCAACTCAAAAGTAAAAAATCCACTAATTTGTTGTTTATTTTAATATCATGGGTTGCTAAAACCATCACACTTATCTCTAGAGATCCTCCATGAAAAACATAAGCATCACGAGACATACATGGTTTGTGGCATCCTATTAAAGAAGAATAATTGTGCTACCAAATTCTAATGCACCCCACAAACTCATTTAATCATTCGACACTTATGGGATCAACACCTGAGCCAATTCTAATATCCCAACTAAAAAAATCAAACCAAGATTACAAATTATCATTCAAATAAGGAAATGAAACCAACATCATCTATATAAACATCTATCAAAAGGTGCTACCCACTTTAGATATGTAACATCAATGATGGAAAAATGTGATTTACACTACATTTTTTAATCATAATTTCATAAAATAATGCATCTACGAAATATAACAAACATTATCATAAGATTATAAAATGATAAATGGTTTCTTCCCCATCGACATAATTTATCCAATGTGAAGCAATATTTTCATGAAAATCCTTGTATTTCAAACTTGGGACTTGTATCCAATAGAATTTGTTTCAAAAATGGTCGTTCAATGATGATAACAACCAGTAAGAAGGATGACCAGTCAAGCCATCTCTGACTGACCATTAAGATGCCGTGACACCACATGAACAACTGTCAAATCATAATCCATCCAATGTGATTTTCCATCCAATTTAATGAATTAAATCCATGCCTATCAATAAGCCAGGTGTAGCCACATATTCAAAAAAACCAGAGCCTTATAAACTAAAAGAGTTATTCCACACCCCATATTACAAGATATATTTGAGAACAAGGCCACAACATCCACATTAGATCATTGATTGAGCTTATTGTGACATCTTCATGTCGGAAAATTCATAGAAGGGAACAAGTTGTATCTAAGAGTCTGTATAAAATATTATTACATGAAAGTACAATGGTCACTCATGACTGACCATTCCTTGATAAAAACTACACATCCAACATGAAACATAGGGAAAATCACAAAGACAATCCCAATAGCATTTAAATTCTTAGAAATATGTAAGCCCAACACTCTATTAGTTCTTCTTAGATGACGTCAAGATAGCGTACACACACATTGCAAAGTAGATCAAACTAAAAAAGTGAAAAGGATTCTAGTCACTCAGAACCAACTACTAGAATGAATGATATTAATACCCTAACTAGTCAACTTCATTGAATGAACATGGATTCACCTGTTAACATATCATCACACAAACCATGATTCCTTTATCCCTCAATGAATTCTGTTATTGTTAATGAATTTTCATTGGAGTCAATGCATGACCAAAAGTGCATTCTCAAAGGTTTCTATCCTATCAATCCTCAAAAAAAATCATTCTAACAAGAAAGAACCAATATGATTTAAACGTACAATCCCTAATGGAATACAACCAAGATGACCATTTTTGAATGGTCTTATTTGGTTGGGTTACTTCTACATGGGAGTACATGAACCCACTATGACTAATGTGATGCTCCCCACATTAGGAGTGTCCAAGTCAATGATAGAGAGGAGATAATATAACCACTCACAAGCACACTAGATGCATATTTGAAAAAAAAGAACACATAATTATCCAGTAAGGCAAAATCCCAATGTCCAAACATTCCAAGAAATCCAAAAATAGACCGACCAATGTGTAAAAACACACAAGTATCGATAAATTCATCTAGATAAATGGGACTGACACATTTATATAAAACATGGGTACTCTACTATGGATGTGACATAAGACTGCACTCAACAAAACAAGGTTCAATAACTTATCTAAACTCAATCGATTAGTATCATCATTACACAATCGAAAACACTATGTATATAAACAAATACTACACAGAGGATACAAGATCAAATGACACATCCTAAATACTAACCACAGTATTATGATACAAATGTGTTAAAGTATTGGGTGGACTACACAATGGATTTATTTCTTTTTTGTACTTATTTATATAACCATTAATTTGGACAATAACATGAAATGTTAACCACCATTGTTGAATAGAATGGTCCAAATGAACTATTAAGTGGATGAAAAGGAAGGAAGAATGTCTAACCAGCTAACAAAATATTTACTCATTGGTAACACCCTTATCAAATTCCAAGATATACCTAACAACCCATCCTAAAAAGTGTGTCATTAGAAACTAAAATTTTTACAACGGACAATGACACCCAAACGAGAAGAAACATTGGGAAGTTCATAATAATTATCATGGAATTAAACTCAATGGTGATAACTACCATGGGATAGCCAATTATGAAGCACAAGTACTGACATTTTCTCTAGGTCATGTCAATAGATGTTAGTAGGCGCAAACTTTTATCAATTTATGGAACATATTTTTGGTGAATGGAATATTGAAAACACATAGAGTTTTTTCCAAGTAAACTGAGGAATAAACATAGAATACCCTTATATCTTTGATTTAAACAAAGGACACCACCTAGGGTTCCATTGAAAAATCCCATTACCCTTTTTTCACATATAAATATTTTAACATCTAAGATATTTATTTCGAAACATTAAGTACCCATTTTAAAATAAATGAACTTTTCACTTGATTTTTCAACCAACAGATCAATGAAAACAATTAATGTCTCATAAAACATTCTTTTAAAACAATAATCATTTTTAGACATATGATTATTATTAAAAAATTAATTTAATAAAATTACTTATAAATGATCAGGTGATCTAGAAGGGTCCAACAAGCCAACCTAGGTTCATCAGAAAAAAACCCACTAGAAGTTTCCCATTTACCAAAAATTATAAACACCGATACAAGTAACTGCATAAGAAACATGTATCAGCCAACCAACATGGGCCATATTGGGTATTTTTTGTTTAACCAATTCATTTAAAATAAGATATTTCAAATACCACTACATTTTAAAATTTTATCAATATAACATATTGGCATTCAAAAGTATGAATACATGGGTATTTAATTCCAAATTCATGGAGTGCCCATATACTCATCGGATTCAAAATTGGATCTCATTAATAAAAATACATCCCATTTCAGATTTAAAAATGATAAAAAATTGTCCAATCATTTGGATTTCTATATAATTATCCATAAATCACCCATACACATTATAGGTTGGAATTTGGAATCCATTAATAAAAATAAACTCACCTAATCATTTAAACATTGTAGACATTAAATTTTAACAACAAACATAATATGAATGTAAAAATTATGATCAAAATTGATTGAATATACAAGTTAACCTTTATAGGTTTTACGGTGCCTATATAACTCACAATAAAAAACTTGTTTCCATTCATTCATTACCTATATATTTTCATCCCACACCCGACACCATATTTAAAACAAGTAAATGCATGTCTTTACTAGAGGTAACCATTTAAGCATACTAATAAGCATTGAAGAATGATACATGGAAATCATGATAATAAATAGGCATCATTGAAATAGTATAGGATACCAAATATATCCTCTAAAATTTCAATCTAACTAGTTATTATAACAAAAACAAGGAATATAATAAATTCAAGGAATGCAATGAAAATTAGAAATCAACAAACAAATGAAATTATAGAGAATGTCCTATGCATGGCATGTGAATTCCAATGTGCCTAATATGAAACATGCTATGATTAATCCTTATCATTCTAGGAAAATGAAAAATAAATAAATCCCATAAATAAAAAAATAAGTGCAAACTACACTAATCACTCTCAATGAAATCATATCATCTGTAATAGAGAATAATATGAACATAAATCTCAACCCTCACCACATGGTCATTTCCCTATATGGGAGGTGATTAGTTTGAAGAAAGACTATTAACCAAGAACTAAAACAATCATAGTCTAATGTATACCATCCTAAAATTATAAATACTATGGAAAAATTATTCCTTGATACCACATTGTAACATCACAAGTCAACTCATCACTAAGATGGTAGTCAGACTATTGGAACACATAACCTTAAACTTGTCTCTTAAAACGCTAAAGGCTACTGACTAGCAGTGAGGGTGTCAAGAGTTGATAGCTGGAATACTGTACCAAAAAGGTTGTTAGAGGATAACCCCCTAACCCTTTATTAAATTAAAATAAAATGATAGTAAAAAAGTACTACAATTCACAAGAGAAAACTACATATCAAAGAAACCATTGTCGTCACCAAATCCTTGAAAAAAGGATTCCTCTATAGTGGCTGATTACCATTCTGAGCTCTCATAATGCTTCTAAACCATAGTGTACATCCTTTGCAGATTCATTTTTTCCAACGATAGAAACACATTGTTTCTAATAGGGGACCTTGTGGACACTCGATTTGGTAAGTCTATGTAGTTCTTCCTCAGCCTTATTCGTGATGAAACAGTCATGCCATCCTGATTTTTGATTATCTTCATCCCACCTGCCTGAACAATTTCTCTATGCAAAGTCCTAGTCAATCTTCTGTCATTCTCCTGGACACTGTCCGAGTAATCCCCCAATTTTTCAGGAATATTAACCTCATGGATTCTATCTTCACCTCATTGGCCTTTATGAGATTGACTATTTGGTTCAATCATATCTACTCACTTGGGCTGCTCCTCTAACTCGTGACCGTCCTTATCCCCCTCCTAGAAGACCACTATCTCAATTCCTTCTTCCTGAGAAGTGATCCCTAGTTGCATACTGCCACCTTCATCCATTGGAGAACCCTCCTCAACATTCTATTGTTCCAATATTTGGAACCGATTTCCAATCTCAATACCCGGAACTACACGAACATCACTAACCTTCTTTTTAGACCCATCAACAGCTTACAACACCTTCACAGGACAACTCTCACAACCTACAACACCAAAGGATACCACAAGAACGGGCTCAGACCCCTTGTGCTCACCTTCATCCTTCCTGATAACATCCCCCACCATACATACCTCTTGTTATAAGGCCTTTGTGTTCACCCTTACACGTGAATGCCCCCCATGCCACCAGCACCAGGGCCACCATTGATAGCAGACTGCCTCACCCCGACACCCGATTTTAGATCAATATTATGTCGACTAAACACTGAAACTACCAACATATTCGGGAGTACCTCAACCCTCGACATCAATATGGTCCAGTTTAATAGGCCATCCGCATTGCAAGAATAAGCACCCGATGCAGGCCTCTTCCTAGGGGACCTACTTAGCATCTCCCTCGGGTTAGACATCCTCCCAATCGCTACTTCACATTGACACATAGATACAAGGTTCCCCAAATGACATTAGTTAGAGAAATAATCGTCCAAAAATTCAAAGACAAAATCCAAATACTATCAGAATTCCTCACCCACTATAATCCAGATCCACTTCACCGCAGGCTTCGAAACATCCCCGTCAACATAGAGACAGGGATTGATCGGATGACTCACCGTGGAAGTTCAAACATCGAAACAGAGAAAGCGGCCCACCATATTACCACTAATACAGAGAATAGAAGTATTTTAAAATAGTAGAGAAGGATTAGGAAGACATACCCATGCCACAATGGTGGAATAATCACGATTCATACATAAATCAAAAGACCAATGAAGGAGGAAAAACATACAGTCGATGCATCAACGAGGGGAACTAGACCAATCTCAGATGAAATACTCTTCTAAAGCAAACTGAATAATAAAGTGGCATTTATCATGTAGACCGACAATTGCACATTCTTGAATATCCCATTTGCTGAAGACGAAATGGTCGAAATAATCAACCGAGGGCCATCGATGATTGAAACGTGCCACTAGTGTCAAATCCAGAGGACTCGAAGTATCATAAAACTCCAACAACAAGATAGATAACTGAAGATCACCAAGGTGAAGATCATGGGACTTTGGGCTATGTGAGGTAATCAGAAACTCTAGAAGGAAACTAGGGTTTGAAAAATTAATGAAAGGTTTCCATTAGACCGGAGGTGGCACAATCAGATCCTCCTCCTCACTTCCACCTACAGGAAGGGGGGATCGACCTCATTCATCAGCTTGTGCAGCAAGCGCTGAGGTTCATCGTCATCACCGTGGTCTTCTATAAATCTATCCATCATAAGATGTATACTTATTGTGGTTTAGGTAACGGGAATACTATACCCTCATCATATAGTACCAGGGAGATATAATAGAATATATTGTAAAAAATAGTGGAAGCATAAATAAGTAAATGAAGAAGCATCAATATAAAATTATTAAAATAACTAAATTAAAGGGGACTATGCAAATTTATAAAAGAATGCATGGTTGATGATATAAAATAATCTAAAATAGTAAATAAAAAACTTTCTTTGCAATACATTACAATACTAGACTCATGTAAAGGGAAAATGAAGAAAAATACCAAATGAAATCTCCACAATAATTATGATCTCCAACTAATTACTTTTCTCTTAACTCCCCAATATAAGCACAGATCAACAAGCATGGTCCAAGGTCCTATAAAAAATAAGGTCTACATGGGTACCACAGTGAAATGGAGGCTTAAGAAGTGTGTGAGATATAAGTGGGCAGAAAACCATGATGTCTAGCCTAATCCCGATTGAGGAATATAAAATTTAACAATGTGCATGCATAGATAAATAATTCACAAAACTAAATAAATATACAACCACTGATCCAGGTTCCTAAGGTATACCTAATAGTTATACATGTTTCGTATCATAACAAGAATAATATTATCATCATGTCACTATATATATAGTATATATAAGTAAATATATTTAAATACATATATATCTGGGGTGGACCGATACGTAACATGCATAAATCCAACACGATTTGTCGATCTAATAAGCTCTAATAATGGGGTAGTGTTTATAATATATATATTTATATATATAGAGGAATGGGATGTAACACACAGACATCCAACACTATTAAATGAGATAATAAGCTCTACTCATTGGGTAGTAAGCCTAGAATCCCAATGGAGTTGGGTTCTTTACCCCCGTCACATGGGATAGTGATTTTTAATTCCATGGAAACAATTTAATATGGAATGTTTCAATCAATATCCCATCACTCATATTGAATATTTGGTAAGGATAAGCATACCCAACACTAGTTTAAATGATCACGAGTATCTATTCATATCATCACCACCATTACCATCATATCATAACCACTATTGAATGTTCGTTTATAACATGCATGGTTAAATAAAACCTTCCATCCATATCATTATTAATCCACTATGAAATTCATATAATAACATGTATGATGCATGCCATGAGTTATTACCTATCATGGTTTTCATTTATCCAACACATTATAACCTTCATCAGAATTATTATATAGCTTATAAGGTAGTACCTCTAATGAAATTCTATATCCATATTCAATTACATATTAATGAATCAATTTTATTTAAACCATTCAATACTAGGAAATAATAATACATGTGAAGAAACCATTTAATCAAATAAATTCTGTTATGTTCAACTAAGAATAGAAATTCACTTGAAATAACAACATCTAAGAATTTAAAAATTCAAGGAAAGGATTTACATCATGAAAATACATTACATCCATAGCATGCTATTTAAATTATCAAAATTAGGAAACTATATTAAAACGAAAAATTCCCCTTAGATCACAATTTTTCCAAGAGGGATATTATTCATTTGTGTAATCCATTGAACAAAGCTTGAAATGTTAATCAATTTAAAATATGGGATAAATAATAGCTTTGAACACATCAAGAACTAATAGCGAGGAATATGTAAAACTCAAACTAGGTCAAGAATAGTATAAAATACTAAATCTTATTTTTGGTTTAAAAGATAGTACACCTTTGGGGGGGGGGGTTTATTATTAAATCATGATACTTTTTTAGAACAATTAATTTTTTCAATTAACTATCACAACCAATTCCACAAAGGAAATAATTTTTGGAAAACTACAATAAATTTAAAATAATTAAATAATTTTATTAAGGGTTTTATTTAAAACATTATTAAATTTAAGTGGAAAAATAATGAGACCCTACCAAAAAAATATGACCAAACTGAACACATGACACTTGATGTATTTGATGATGGATATGAACCCACCCCAATTGGACAAACATACATTCCAAAATATATATATATATATATTGTACATATTCCCATTACCATGAGGGAATATGTACAAGGAAAATATATATATATATATATACACCAATGTATAGTTTTGCAAGACATCTTGAAGATGTCAAACTCTCTAGTAATAATAATATGAACTAAAAAATACCGTTGTAAGGACCAAAATACCCATGAAAAACTTAACAGCATCTCAGAAATTAATAAATAGCCCATTGTTAATTGAGCGACAATGAAGAAAAATTGGAAACCTTAACTAAAACTGTTGTTGTTAGAGAAAATAAATCCAATCCAACTCTCATTTGGTTAAGGATATCAGAATATTCACAAAGGGGTATTAAGAGAGGCACTTCATGACTTAATATCATAAGAAAACACCAAAACTTATTAAAACCAAACTCTAAGTTTTTGGACTCACCACACCAAATGAAGAAGTGGGAAGAATCATCACAAGCGAGGTAGGTGAAGGGAGGATAAGGGATTACCTCATGACATAGAGGGATAATCTCAAATGAGTCGACCAAAATTGATGAGGGAAGATATAGTATATAGAGAGATTTTCTTAGGCATGGAGATGAGGTGTAGGGGACGATCACAAGAACATATGACGGTTTGAAGAGGTAATTTTGGGTTTTTTTAATTAGATTAAACTTAATTCATTAATTTCTGTAAAATAGGTCACCACACATGATTTCAGCCTCACTGTTTGGAAATTCATGTGCCAACTATGTGGCCTCTAATGCACACATGGGGAACCCCACACAGGCTAGTTGCATGGGTTAGAATTCATGCCCCAACCATGATGTGAAAAGTTCTTACCTATTACCTCTTTCCACTAATCATGCATGCTATGAACATAGTTTTGTAAAGAATGGTTAGCCCATGTGACTACCTTTTTCCACCTACAGAAGTCTACACAGTTTCTTGCCCTGTGCCACACGATTTCATGAAAATTGTAAACCCAATTCATACCCTTTAAAACATTCTTTTTGTTGGTCCAACACTCCTGAAACCCATTGAGACACCCTGCAAACTTCTCGAACCATCACAATATCCCAAAAATAGTTGTTTGAATTTCTCAAACTCTGAAAATTTTATTACGGATACCAGTTTTTAAAAAGAACCTTCCAATAAATGTAAAATTCAAAAAAAGTCATTTTTGTCTTGTAAAAAAACATGTCATTAGAAAATATTTAATTGTATTTGATGCCTGATAATTTAGAGGTTTTAAATGACCTAAATATTACATGTTATTATTCTCCTCAAATTTTGTATTTTAATCAGTTATTGTTGAAATTTTTATGTTTGATGAATTTAAAGGAGTTTGGAAGGGGATGGATACCGAAGAAGGTACATACCTTGGTGTTGAATTCTCACTGGGATCATAGTGAAATGGGAAGAATTATCTAGTTTCACTTAATCGGTTTCATTAAACATCTCTACTACACTAGTTAACCAATCGATCAGAGTGGGTACAAGGGATATTTGTTGAAATTTTATTGATGTTTAGTTTTTTTTCTCATCACCTCACATACCTTTCCCTCGAATACCATTAAATCAAGAATTATTCTGTGTTTTAATAATGTGAGACCAATATATAGATCACATATTTATACGAACTATCCAATATGGAAAAATATCTTTTTTACAACCCCACCCTCCAAAGATACATCAATTTTGGGAGGGAGAAAATGACCCCAGATTCCAACCACCTATACACCCTAGGTTAGTCACTAGAACCATGGGTGTACAAATATCAGAATATGGGAGGCATTAAAATTTATAATTAAAACTGATTAATATATTTAATTTATAATACACAAATACTATAGGGATATTTTTTAAATTAAAACCGAAACTATCCCACATGAATTTATAAATAGAACTAATATAGATAAACATCTCCAATTTAAACACCCAAAAGCAAAGATATATCAGATTCTCCATAAATATCAAGGATCTATGCTATCATGGTCCAAAACCAACCCTGAAATACTCCTTTAAATATTATAGTATTTCTATATACGTAGGGTGATCATACAAGTATACTATGTAGGGAATCCAATGTCTTTCAAGCACATGTTAAAGAATCATACTAATGGATCAGTGAGAGAATAGTAGAACCAATCATCTCCTATGCTGGAATACTGACTATTCCAACCTCACCAATGCATTCCAATAAAGTAACACACATCACATAATATAATATAAGTAAATAACATCTATGATAAGGTACCACACACCACTTTTCCAATAATTATACGCTCTCAAATCCCAATGGAAAATGTCTTGGAATACCCAAATCGTCTGAATATACAACATCACATCCCACCCACAAACACATATGCATCACAATATATCCTTCCCACACACACATGGGCCTCACAACACATCCCATTCAAACACTCTAGTTCCTAAACACACAACACGGTTTCACACACCTAGGCCTCACAACACATCCGAACCGCACACACCTAAGCCTCACAACACATCACATATCATCCCAAAGACACATGGGAAAGCACATCACTACTCATCCTGAAGACACATGGGGAACCTCATCATAACCCAACCTAAAGACACATGGGATACCACATCTCATCACATCCTTCTCAAAGAATCTTCATCCTTCATCACCTAGAAGAGGGGACATGGAAGGGTTGTTGACAATCCATTCATCCTCCCATTGTGATGTTGGGAATGATACCCCCTACATGATTAAGCAGGTGTTTCAATCATAGTTCTTTGCATGGGTGGGGTTCATATTGAAATCACAAGGTAAATAAAAGTACATATATATATATATATGATATGAAACACTCAATTACAACCTGTGAGTTCTCAAAAAAACAACAAAATCACAACACCGTCACTTTTAAGGTGACATCTAAATTCATAACATCTCTCAATCGGCAACAAAACCACATTTCACATTTTAAAAAAATCATTTAATAACCCCATTAATTTCATTATTTAGCATCAATAATATTTAATCAGACAATCCTTCATTATATTTTCCATTTAAAAATTTATAACAAATTATCATAACCAACCCAAGCCATTTTGACTATAGTTAGACATTCATTTATTCATTCCACAAGTACTCAAGAATCAAGACGAAAGTAACCATATATTACATAAAACAAGTCATCCTCAAAAATATCACCTTTCCACCCCAAAAGCACAGCCAAACAACCACCACCTCATAACCACAAAATTATGGACCACAAACCCTTTTCCTTATAATCCTCAATCACACATCATAATCCCAATTGCATGATCAAACACATAACAACACATCAAGATCATTTTGTAGATTTAAAAAGCTAGTTTTATAACATTCAAATTTATTTCCTTGGGTCATTATCACCCATGAAAAGATATTGGAGCAACCATTTTGTTAGTAAAATATATGTAGCTATCAAATTTCAATTTATGGTTATTTAACAATAACTATAATTACAATAGATATAAAGATCAAAAACATTGAATCAAACTACAATAATTTTCAGCAGTGCATTATGGATGTACAACACAGAATATAAGAATATAATATCAAGGATGTGAGAACATGTGAATCAAAACCCATTTAACCCATTTAATTTAAAGAAAACATTATTTATCTTTAATCAACACAGCACAACCATCACCAGTAAGTAAAAAAAAGAAACCCCTACCACATGATTCACAATAAATATAAATGAGGGAAATCCAACTTCAAGGATGACTTCCAACTCTCTGAGCACTCTAGGGTGAAGACGATTGTTTGAGAACCACAACCATACCACCTTGGATTATGCTATATTGAAAAAAGTATCAATCAAAAGAAAACCCAAATGCTCCCCCAACCAATTAAATACAACTTTTGAGAACCATTAAAAAACATACGAATGAAAGTGATAATGAGAATCGATCTCACCAAATAATGATGAAAGTACCTCAAGGATTGATCCCCAAAAAAATGAATATAAAAAAACTAATGGGGAAAGTCATCAAATGCTTGGAAAAAGAGGGGATCTATTTCCAATGAGTTTGAGAAATTAGCAATGAATATTGAACTGTTATAATTGTAAAACCATAGGGAATTTTTTGACATCCCGAACCCAGATTCCACTCAATGGGTTCCCCAAGCCCAGTGGGAAGATGGCCTCAAGAAAACATCCATGAATTCCAGAGGCTTACAACTAGTAGTGAGTGAATAAGGTGTGTCCATGGAAAGAATATTCTTTAATTACCAAAGTGTAGCACAACAGATTGATGTAAACCTAGGTAAATAGTGGATGGAATATAAGTAAATATAAGGCACTTCAAAAATATAAAGATAACTATAACGATAATAGAAACCAATAAAATAAAATTCATCATGTGATTTTATGTAATGTAACTAGAAAAAATAAAAATAGGGATATAATACATCAGGTATTACATGTTCCAAAAAAATAAATGAAATCAAAGACTATACCATGCATTTGGATCCCTATCTCGGTAATCTTATATCAAGATCTAATTTAAACACCAAGAATTCATGTGTTTGAAGCATTATGATTCCATATTTCATCACCTGTGACAATGTAATTTGCCCCGGGTACCAAACACAACCCATTTGGGGTTGAGATATATATCATCAGGCCACCACCAAATGTATCTATAACATCCATCCTATGTAATAGAAATTTAATAGTGTTCATGCATGTGTATATAAATTAAATTAGTAAAATGTAAAAAAAAACCCAAGTACCTTCTTCAACACATGACTACTGTCTCAACATGTAACCAATTAATTTCATTAAATAACATCCAATTTTAGATTGATAGGTCTTGTGAGGCATATCCATCACTGTCATTTCCTCTTAATAGTATAAATAGAGAAGGTTACATGATGTAATAAGGTAGTCCTCATTAATGATATTTAATAATGATGTTACAAGGTAATAACCAAGGAAACAAAAATCTCAAGGGTCGCCAACTCAGTAGTTACTGTAGCATGGATTTAGATTAGATTGTAATCCAATGATCATGTTCCATGGAACCACACAATAAGGTTCCTACTGTATTCAAGGTGATCTTCCAAGGTAAAATGGGGCTAAGTAAAAATATGTCCCTAGGGGTTGTAAACATTGAACCTACTTATCAATGCAAGATCCAAATATTTTATCAAAATAATTATGTGATAATAGGATGGGATCTTATGATTCTAAATCATGCATCCAAGAAGAGACAAGGATTGGGATCTAGGTGGGTATCAACCTATATGTGTTGTATCCATGAATCAGAAATGGGTTCCAGAGTGCTCATGTCATTCCCCATTCAAAATCCAAGGAGATATTGAGTTAGGAAAATTTTGATTAATTATAAAGTCATGTAATGATTAAATTTTTTCAAGACTTTCCTTTCATTAGTGTGAGAAGGTCAAGTAGAATGAAACCATTTAATCAAGTCATTTGGTTCATGCATTTCTTTTAATTAGTGTAACAATGACAAGTAGAATGAAACCATTTATTTAATCAATTTATAGCATATTCCAAATTCGTTGATCATTTATCCACCTTCCATTAATGTGTTAATGGTTACATGTATATGAAAAATACTTTTCATTTATAATTGATCCCAATTGACAGACATAATATACATTCCAATTCACATTTCACATATTATTGTCAAATTGAACCACTTACCTTAAGTGGGACAAGTGGTGAGCATACATGGTACTTTTTATTATAAAATTCTCATTTTTAAAAAAACCACTTAGAATTTAAATTCTTACCCTTAGGATGGTCAATCCATGGCACAACCGAATGGTGGAACAAACATTTCAAAACATGACACAAAAAATATGGCATAACCATCATGCTGGAAAGTATGAAGTTGTTGGTGTATCCACTAACAACTAATCACATATTTGGAAAGAGAATAACCATATGGTTAAAATGGTTATAAACAAGTAATATAAATACCATAAATGAAAACTAGTGAAATTAGTGGGCCGCACACAAAAAATCCAAAATCAGCAATCTTTAGGATCGATGTGTTATAGACCACCCACCATAGGGTTGTACGATTCTTATCCTTTGAAATTAGCCATTGATTTGGATCGGATTAGATTATATCTAAGAAAAATCGAAAAAAAGAAATACTATGATTACAAGGACATGAGAAAATGAGATAGAGAATATCTCACAGGGACTCGAGTACTTATCATTTCTCATCCTACATGAAAAAAAGATCGAACAGACCCCAGAAGATGGATATCTCTTGATTGCATGTTTAAATATTCAAAAAGCCCCAAATAGAGTGAGAACAATATTAATTCCATTAGTTCTCATATTAGGAGTAAGAAAGAGGAATAATAGATCATTAAGGAAAAAATACCAAATTACAAAGAAAAATTTCTTGTTCCAGGTCCGGCCACATGGTTTGACACACCGTGCGCAATACATGAATGGTTTTCTTGGTAGATGAACAGATTTTAGGATTAGATAACATGACCATGTACAAGTCATGGGAAGTGATTCTGTCATGAAATTACAATCTGTATGGTTATCAAATCTGTGTGCTAACCGTTCATTAACCATGTGACCTGTTCATTTCTTCCAAAATGATGGGTTCTGGGTTCCATAAACTCACCGGAAACCACTAATACCATTACTAACCCATTATTTAACTATATTAGGTCCAAAGTAAATATTTAGAAATAATTTTAATGTAACCCTACCTGAGTGAAAAACCAGGTTCTTACAATACCCCCTTAAAAGAACATGTCCCAAATTTAACCTTCCAATGGTGGAGAAATATTGTCTACGAAGAACTCTTTCCAGTCTATACATATTTTATCCCCCCCACCCATGTCTCGACCAAAATGTTCCTTGTTTCCATAACACCGATACTTGAGGGATGGACCGGCATCAGAGAGCCTTCGATCTCGTGTAAACACTATGTAATAGACAGTCCTCAAAGGTAGAATCAACATCTAACTCAACAATATTAGGATCAAAATTATGATATGGGTTGGCATGATATTGGCTATGCTATGAAAAATGAAATAATTCATGCATAGAATTATACCTCTTTCATAAAATCAACTTATAATCTACTGGCCTAACTATCTCAAGAATTTAAAAAGGCTTTACAGAACCAGGTGATCAATTTACCTACATTAGTAACCACCTATTCCCTATCCTGGGAAATATCCAAAGGAAAATATTATCCCAAACCTCGAATCTTGTGTTCATCGATAGTGGTCGACATAATACATCTGTCTAGATTGAGTAATATTCATATTCTTTCTGATCAAATTAACCTTCTCAAATGTCTATTTAATAATATGAGGACCCTGTAGGGATACCTCACCAGCCTCTAGCTAGTATTGGGGAGAATAGTATGACCTACTATTTAAGGCCTCCAAACAAGCCATCTGAATTTTCACCTAAAATCTATTTTTATATGATAACTTGATAAGAGGAATATGCTACTTCCATTAACATCCAAAATCATGGACACAATATTGGATTATATCCAATAGAACCTGTATTTTTTCCTGATTTTCCATTACTCTGAGGTAGAAATGTTGTGCATAGAAGAACCTATTTCCCTATATCCATCAGCAATCCCTTCTGGAATTGTGATGTGAAATAAGCATCCCTATATAAAATGATAGCTCGTGGAACCCCATGTAGTCATATTCCCTCCCAGACATATAATCTTCCCATCTTATCAGCAAAGAAAGTCTCTAGAATTGTAGTGATGTGGGATGATTTTATTAGTTAGTTATTGACTACCTAGATATCATCACTACACCTCTATGGGGTTGTTATGGTAAATACAAAATCAATTGTAACATCCTCCCATTTACATTTTTGGACTGGAAGTGGCTATAGAAATCCTGTATGTCTCATGTGCTCTGCCTTAATCTGATGATAGGTGGAACACCTAGAGATAAAGCCTTCTATTTTACATTTCATCCTAGTGCACCAATTCCGGTGTCGCATATCTCGATACATCATGGAGATTCATGTATGATATTCCAACTAAGAAGTGTGGGACTCTTTCATCTAATCCTTTCTAATATCTATTGGAACCTAGAAACGCCCACATAAACATAAAATGACATCTCTTTCCAAAGTCTTATTTGGAGGTGGGATATCTCCTGATATACTATCATCGATTACAATGCCTTTATGATCTGAAAATTGTTTATCCTTTGGGATTTGTAATGGTGGGATCTCAGTTAACCCAAAAGTGTTTTTCAGAAATCCTAAAAATGAATTTTCAGTTAGTCATGTTATTCTACATGAATCATAGAAATGAAAGATATTAACTTCCATTCATTATTGTCTTCCCGTATGGTATCTTCTTGATTTTTCAATCATTGTGCATCTGCAACAACATTTACCATCCTAGGCATATAGGCAAGCTCAAAATCAAATGATTTAAGATATTTAACTCGTATCTATTGTCTAAGGATCAATTCTTATTGTGAAAAGTTATATTTTAGGATCTTGTACACCATGTACACCACAAAGTGATCCCCCAGTGGATAATGTGTTTTGCAACATAAGAGATGGACAACTGCTGCTAGCTCAAAGGCATGTGTTGGGTGGTTTCTCTCACGATGTCTCAATTTCCAATATCATTACAAAAAAAAGTTCCTCCTGTATCTGCACTTCTCCAAGGCACAAACCTGATGCATCACCTATGACGGTGTAACCTATACCTAGATCTGGAAGAGTCAGAATACCTTCCAAAACGAGCCTCCCCTTTTGCTCCTGAAATACTTTCTCACATGCTTCTGGACAAAGGAACCTGACACCCTTCATTGTAATACTAGTAAAATTTTAATAATGCTGTAATATGTATTTTTATTAAATTCCAATAATATCCATCCAGTACTAAGAAACTCTATATATCAACACAATTTTTGGGATTCTCTAATGAAACTATCGCACTAATATTTAATGGGTCAAAAGATACTTCTAATTCTAAATTATATTACATAAGTAGTGAAATTTTTCAATCAAGAAGTTGCACTTATCATGCTCTAAATAATTAATATGATCTCTTAGTGTAGTCATAATGACCTAAATATGATGTGAATGGTTGCTAAGATTGATAGAATACATAATGATGGTGCTCACAACGTCTATGACAAAATAGTCCAAATAGGGGCGGACAACCCTATTCTTCAATGCCATGAAAATGTTTGGTGCGTTTGTAAGACCAAATGGTATAACATGTCACTTATACAGACTATTCATGATAGAAAATATTTACAATATATGTTTAATGGAATTACACACACAAGATGATAATGTGATTTCAGGTTGATCATGGGGAAGACATTCTCTCCTCATTGATGGTGGAAGATATCATCAATTCGAGGTAGTGGATATTAGTTCTTTACCATAATCTGGTTTATCCTTCTATAATCCATGCATAGAAAAATCATTCCATCCAAATTCTTGGTGAAAAGAAAGGGTGAACCCAAAAAGGATATAATGGGCCGTATAAAATCTTTGGCTTCAAAATCCACTAATTGTTTCTTAAGCACAAGAATCTCTATAAGTTTCATCATTTATGATGTAATGGACACTAGTACTTCTCCTAGAACAAGCCAAATTGTATACTATACCTCTATTTCCAGAGGTATGCCAAAAACAATCATTGAGAAAGACATCCCTGAAGTAATCCAGTACTAGAGGGAAATAATATTATGGTAAACCCTAATCCTCCATGATGAGATTGTCGATTTTGGATGTCACTCAGCATATCCCATGATGATCTAGTCCCATTCTACCATCCTAGAGATCCCACTCACCCAAATATAGATAAATCATTCCCTATAGTGATGTAAACAACACCATTCAACCATAGATGTCTACAAATGTTTGATGATAAACCTACCAGTTCATCCTGAGTATGATGTCGAAGCCCTTCATCTTGAGAACAAATAGAATCCATAATAATGTTGAACTTCCTACCTCAAGGGGAAACTCCTTAGATAGGTGTATTCCATCTATTTTTACCCGTAATGGTATATCTAGTGTCAATAATCCATAATGATACTGTATATATAGTCTATGAACATCCACAATAGATACATAAATAAATGATTATGATGAAACTGTATCAAATAAATAATATACTATAGTAGAGGATGCAAGAATAGTACCTTATATTGTTGATGGCCACAAAGCACGATCCTCAGGTATTTGATATAGTGAATGAAAATGGCCTGATCCACGACATGTGAAATTGATAGACTACCATGAGTATAACTCCTCTACATGTACTATTGGTGATCATGGGTCTAGCTACCACAAATAACAACTCCTCTTTGGATAGACCTATTGGTGATATTCCAACTCCCCACCGGATGTAGCGTAAAGGTACTGACTCTTGAAGGAGGAGCTGATGTTTCTCCATTTCTAATCAAAATTTTTGGGATGGTTCTACAAGAATTTTGGTGATTCCAAATATGACAATACGCCTAACATTCCATTGGGCCTCTCTCACATTTAATTTTATTGTGCCCCCCGCCCATTATCAACATTAATAACACCCTATAGAGCTATCTAAATAGGAACTCTATTTTTCACTTCATAGATGAGAAACCTTGAGAGAAAATTTCCTACCACAAGAAGAAATAGGGGCCTCATAGGGCGTTGGTCCTCTATTCTAGGTAGTATTTTATTCCCTCATGTTTCACTCATTGATTGGACCATGATTTACTAATGTAGATAAATACGGTAGGATAAAGACATTCACCTACATATAGATGGAATTTGAGTGGCCATCCTCGAAACCTCTAGCATGTGACAGATCATCACCATCTAGATGTGGTGAAAAAGTGTTGTAACACTGTGAAATGTGAAAAATACTCCTTAGCATACATATAATCATTCTTGATAAGAATGAAATTGTTGTCTCTATCATCTCTCAACATCTGAGGCGAGAACATATCAGATAAGGCAGTCTATAAATCAACCCATACGATTCCCTGATGAAGATCATCCTGGGACATCATATCCCACCAATTCTTTGTTGAATAATGATGCAGTTATGTTCCATGCTTAACTCTCCACTATTGTGGTGTTTCTAGAAGCTCAAAGATAGACGGGTGGATTAAATACAATTCATAGTAGCCTATAGACCTATATCCCCTAAAAAGATATGAAGATGTTACTACTAGAACTCATGAGTCAGATCTTCCATCATAGGTGAAAGACATGAATCCCCATGCATGGACTTCATCAGATGTAATATACTATCAAAAACATGGGCCTCACTGCTCAAATTGGTTACAGTCGGTGATTACTCAATTGTTAAACCTAGAGGTAATATTGGGGCTCAGGTCCCACCACGTATGTAGCATGGTCATTGCCACCCTCCTAGCATATGCTACGTGGACGTTGTGGTATATTTGGTCTACAATAGTCACGAACATGCCTTATAACAAGCTTATATGGGTAAATATAGCATCACTAGTAGAATACAAATGTATGGAAACTCACTACCCAAGTCATACAACACCAACTACCCACATATACACCCATGTATTGGTATGTTCTAACGTATAAGTCCCATTTTATTTTTTCATTTAATTTTTAGGTTCACTCATTTACCTTCCATAAAAATTGAATGGTTGGTTAAGGATTTGAAACCAATTCATTTTAGATTTCATGATTCCCATTATAGTGGATTTTTATTTCTTTTGAATCTATACACATACACCTATTTCTAGAAACAAAACCAATTTAGTTATAACAAAATGGACAGATTGGGTAAATTACTCATCCCATCCCGTGATGGACCACACACCATAAGAATTGAGAAACTTTTTCACTCAATAACATCCATTAGTAATGCAATAATAATCTAATTATCACTACATCACTCAGAAATCATTGGAATAACATGTTATGAAAAGAAGTGAAATGCACATATATGGCATGTCAATATGCATGACACTGGAATTTTAACTACATATAATGATGTAAGTAACAATGCTCTTTTCTATCATATCATTGGGACAATGATGAATGAAAATCCACAAACTAAGTAATAATCAAAAATAACACAAAAAATATGCATCCCTATATGGTGAAATAATATCAACTGTAATAGTAAAAATAGGAAGCCCAAAAATAATTTAGCTAAATTGGGGGTTTCCACAAACATGGGTTCCCAATGCCCCATACTGACTTATGATCAATTACCAAGAATTAAAATATCAAATTTATTATCACAAAATAGTTACGCAAAAAAATAACTCATATGATACAACATTGTGACATCCTATACCCGGATGACACTCATTGGGTGAACTGATCCTGCTTGGCCATATGGCCCAAAACATATCTTCTTGAACGCCATAGGCTACTGACTAGTAGTGATGACCTAGGGAGTGTCTGTGGGGAGACTATGCCCTAATGAACAAATTGTAGTTTAGAGTATTGAATTAAACATATTTAAATAGCAGAAGCTCTATATGTGAACAAAAGTCATAACAGAATAAATTGTGACAATAGTAACAATAAATAAAACAACTAGAATATCATTCGAAAACCGAAGAAATTTCATGTCACTAGAAAATAGGAAAACATGGATACCTGAAATTAGGTATAACATGTTCCCCAAAATCATAAATGAAATAAAATATTGTCCCAATCATCCAGAGTTCTAGGTTAACAATCCTCTATCATGCTCCATCCTAAACAACATGCAATCTAGTTTTTGAATTCGTTTGCTTCCCTTTTTCAACACCTATAACCATGTAATATACCCAGGGTACAAAAAAGAGCTTGTATTGAGTGTGAGAAAAATCTCAGTGGCCCACAACCAATGGTGTGTAAAACATATAACCCATGTAATGTAATGTAATGTAATGTAATAGTGTGAATGCATGCATATATAAAGTAAAGAAACACAATGTAAATAAAGACCCATGTACCTGCTTCAGCCCTCTGTTCATGTCTGAACATGTATCCAATTAAATAAATAAATAAATTACCCATTATTGATTGATAGAACTCATGAGGCATAGAAAACACTTACATCTCCTTGTGATAGTATAAATAGTTAAGGTTCTAATATTTAATAAGGCAACGATGATTAATGGTAATAAAAAATGGTGTTCAAAGGTAATAACCAGGGTAACATAGACATAAATGGTCACTAACTCAGTAGTAACCATTTCCTAGATAATGATAAGAGCGTAATACAAGGATCTTTTTCCAAGGCAGTCCATAATAAGATTCCTACCAAATCCATGTTTATTGTCCAAGGTAAAACAGGGCTAAGCAGAGACATGAGACTATTGGTTGTAACCATGCCATCTACTTGTCAATGCCAGATCCAAGTAGTGAATTTAAGGCATCATTTGATAATATTAAGGGAACCTATGAGTTCATACTAGGAATCCATGAATAGGAAAGGATCGAGATCTAGGTGGGTATCAACCTATAAAATTTTTATCTTCAAATCAGAATGTGGTACCTGAGTGCTCATGGAATTATCCCAACAGAATCCAAGGTGATCTTGAGTTAGGCCACATTTGTTTAATTATTAATTCATGTAATATTTCATTCATTTCATTCCTTTTCTTTTATTAGTTTGACAAGGTCAAGTAGAATGAAACCTTTTAATCAAGTAATTTGGTTCAATCCTTGCCCTACAATAGTGTGATAAATATTCCATGTGACATGAAACAATTCATTTAATCCATTTAAAGAATATTCCATATTCAGGTTTCATTTTGATACCTTCCAATAATTTGGTAAGGGGTTCTATGGATATGTAACCTTCTATTCGTTTACAATTAAGTCAAAGTCATATACTTAGTATACATTCCAATTAATATTTCACATTTTATTGTCAAATTAAAGCACTTACCTTAGGCGGGTCAAGTGGTGAGAATACATGGTAATTGAAATTATAAAAATTATGATTATAAACAAGTCATTTAATTTATAAATGCTTACCCATAGGATGTTCAATCCATGATATGACTAAATAAAGGCACAAACATGTCAAAACACTAAAAAAATATGGAATAACATTTGACATGAAAAGTATGGAATTGTGGCTGTAATGTCTAATAAATAATCAAATATTTTGAAAGAGAATAACCATATAGTTCTAATGATTATATACATGGTATATAAATTCCACAAACGACACCCAATGAAATCGGTGGTCCCCACACGACAAATCCAAAACCAACAATAATTGGGGATGAGATATATAACACCGAAAATATGGTTGTACGGTCATTATCCTATGGTATTTGGCCTTTATTTGTCTTGGTTAAGGGTTGATCTATGAATAGGGGATGAAACGCACATACCCCAATATCTCGATGGAGAGAAAAAGAGAATGAGAATGGCTCAAGTGGACTTGAGTACTTACCATTGCACATCCAACATGATGAACACTAGATCGTTTAGATCCTATATAGTGAGATATCATGATCCGATGTTTGGATCATCATAAGACCCCAAATTGAAATAGAAAGTTTTTAATCCTGCATGATCTCTTATTAGGATGACAAAGGAGGATTAATAGATTATTAGGGATTTTTTTTCAAATTACCCAGAAAAATGGTCTGTGAATGGTTTCAACACACAGTTTGACAATCCTTTCACAAAATAAGAAAATTATTGTAGGTAAAATGTCACATTGCATAGTTATGCTGCACGACCATGAAAAAACCACATGATTTAGTTCATTCTCGAAATTTCAATATGCACGGTTAGCGAAACAGTGCACCAATCTTGCACTAAACATGTGACCTATCCTCTTTTCCCAAAAATATAGATTCTAGTATATTAATATTCCCTAAAAAACATTGATACCTTTACTAACCCATTATCCATCAATATTAGGTCCAATGTAATGATTTAAACTGAAATTTGATGGATTATTAAATATGTGAAAAACAGGGTTCTTAAAATTGCAGGATGTGTAATCCCCTTTCACACCATGTAATCTCAGGATTCCAGGTTCCATAAAAAACACAAGATTTATATAATCTAAAACCAAAAATATAAATTTCATTAAAAACCTATGAAATGTTGTGAAACCAAATTTCACATCATGTAATACAAATACACAGTGTGTATATCATGAAACAATTCTACTAAACCTCTAGCATCCAACAAAAAATTTCAGAACCTTCCTTGAACACCACCAATAACCCAAAATACAAAAATAATAGTCCTGGAGGGTATATACCATTACATGAGATACATATGAAATTATTTTCTCCCTTGAGAATCCAAAAACAATCCAATAAGAAAGAGGTTTTGGAAAAACCACTTCATGAGATACCACTCAAGGATCTGGTCATAAATCAAATTGTACGACCAACCAACTTTCCAAACAAAATGACCACAATCATCTCGCACAACCATATCACCATGAAACCATAACTTCAAATAGTCTCCTTTTACACAACCACATTTCCACACAACCACCACACAACCATCTCAAACTCCACATATCCCAAACCAACAAATGATACAACCACAAAACCAAACCATCCTACACACACAAATCATGGAATTCCATCTTCTATGTGAAGATACTATCCAATTTGGTTGGTAATTATTCTCCCGAATGGGTTCAATTATACTATTGTTAATTCCTCACAATTAGGAATTGGGTCATTCCATTTTCAAATGTTAGTTAATTATTACACAACACTCCACTCATATCACAAACTAGGGAAAAAATCATCTCATTAAACAACATAATTTCATTCATCAAATCACATTGAAGAATATAGGAAATAAAAAATCGAAATAAGTGATGATACAAGGAACACGTTTGAGTCTCTCTTTCCCATGTACTCTCTTCCAGGACACCATTCCTCCCCAACACAAGGACAAATTAAATGGTTCACCATCATAGTTCCTCCTCCAAAAAATCATGGATATCTACTAACTTCTCTACAAACATCATGTCATCGTAAATATCCACCACTCCCCTATTACTGAAACGAGAGTCATCGTGAAGATACATACATAGCTATAAGATGTTAAATACATCATAAATCCTCTCAAGAAGTTTTTTCATTGAACCCCATTATTCAACTTCTCCTTCTCACCCCAATACCTCAATGGTCCCAAAAAACGTGAGTGAATGTTTACTCCCTCAGTCAATCCTATACTTCCCACATCATAGAAAAACCTTTACGAACATGTGGTATTCAAAAGAAAACTCTAGGTTCCTCCTCTGATGATCATCATAATACTTATACCAAAACTGTTTTGCCCTTATCTTCTCATGAATGAGCTGATATTTCTCGATCAGGATCTACAACACATCATGACCAAGAACGGTTGTCTCCCCAACACACATCCTACAAAGTATAGAATGACATGGTCTTCTATAAAATAATATGATGGATGGAATCCTAAAAGAATAGTGATATATATTAATATAAGAAAACTATAGTAAATGATGTTGTTATGCCCAAGATCAACAAGAGTACAAGATGAATTCTCATAGCATATCTCCTAGTGTCCGGATAGTCATTTTCATCTACCCATTTTTATGCTAGTGGAAAGAGTTTTTAGGTGGAACTAAGTCCCAAAAACATGCTTCAATCCCGTCTAAAATAATGAGAAATGGACCTCAAAACCCCATGAAACCAAAAAACCTCATCCACATACATATTAACAATGGACTCCACTATGCTTGCCTCCATGATCATTAATAAGTTAGTTTATTTCATCAACCGGTCCACTATCACCCATATAGCAACATAACATCCTTGAGATTTGGGTACCCCTGTGATGAAATACATCAATATTTCATTTCATTTCCAAATAACGATATCTAATGGTTGAAACAAACCACTTGTAACATGATTCTATACCATTAACTACTAGAAAATCAAGCACCTTTCTACAAACTCTACCACTTCCCGCCTCATCCCATGCCACAAAAACTGATGAATCAGACCAAATATATATTTTAAATACCCATGCGTACTTCAAATGGTGAGATAAGAAACTCATGACTATCTCCCATAATCATTTATATTGAAACAACCATCATTCTTTGAAGAAATACCCAGTTTCAACCATCATCCAACCATTACTATAGAGCATCACCAAGGCCTACATAATCATGAATCACCTCTACCTCTTAGTCACCCACTAAGAATCCTCTACCTTCTAAATCAATGAATTTTAAACCGTACTATGAAATTGATAGAGACTACCACCATCCACCCTTTTATCTATGTGAAAGGATTCGAACTCCTCCATTACTCTCCTTGTGTCCCAAAACTCCCAAACAATGCCCTTCGAGGATTTTCTTCTCAAATTTTCAGTCACTACATTAACATTTCACGAGGTCTAGGTGATCTCAAAATCATAATCCTAATGAATACCCAATCACCTAAAATATTTCAAGTATAGATCATACTAGGAAAAGATATACTCGGAGCTATTATAATCCATAAAAAAAAAATTCCCCCCAATGAGGCAATGTCTCCCCAAATTCAATGAAAATAAATTATGATACTTCCAGATCATGTGTGGAATAGTTATGTTCATGTGTATATAACAACCCAAAACCGTAAGTGATCACTACTATCTACTACATCAGAACACATCCCAAGACCAAATGGTTAGTGTTAAAAATACTTCTAACATCACCCCTTCTACATGAAGTCGAAGCACTGAAGCATTAACCATCTTAACTGAATATTGTATTATGTTGATCACTAAAAAAAGGCTGGTCCTTCCATGTAAAAGCTGTTAATGGGGACATAACTCCAGAGAAATATGGTGGAGATATCTGATAGTAGTTGGTGAGACTAAGGAAAAATTTAAACTCTATTATATTATTAGGTGATACATAAGAAACAACTTCTTCAACCATTGATGGGTTGACTTCCAAAACCTTTTGGGAAACCAAAAGCCTACGAAAATTCACCAATTTTTTCAAAACCATACATGTGGGAAATTTTCCATAATGGTTATGGAACTAGAGATAAATAAATACTTAACTCAAAAGCTCAATAAGATCCTCATATGACATTGATTAGATTAGGATATCATCGATGAATACGATGATCATCCTAATCAATAACTCATGTAACAGTTACTTCATCAACCACAAGAGATGAGCTAGTGAATTCATAGCACCAAATGAAAGGAGTATAAACATGACATTTTCCGACATGTATCTGAAGGTAGAATTTGATATTTCACCCTTCTTCATCCTCAAATAGTGATATACAGAATGCAGATAGATCCTAGAAAGCCAAATCACCCATCATAGCTATTCGAAAAGATTGTATATCCTCAAAAGAGGGTAACCATTTTTGAACATCGCATGGTTCATCCTATAATAGTCTATGAAAAACCCCATAACATCATCCTCCTTCTCTGAGAACAACACAATAACACAACATAGTGACCCACTGGGCCATATATAACCCTTCCACATCAGATCTTACTCTTAAATCCATATCTCACGCAATATTGGAGGTGTAATCCATAAAGGATCCATCGAAATCAAAAAATCACTCTGCATCATGTCTATCCCAAACTCAACATCGCATTGAGGGGGTATCATTACCAAATCCTAAGAAAAAAACCCAAGAACACTCCAATGATCATGAGAAACTCTACCATCCTAGTGTCTTCTAATTCCTCCGAAAACTCAGACAATGAGGAAATAAGGGGCTCTGTACTCAGACTACTCACCTGAACACTCCGCCCACTAATGAAAACTATAGGCTGACCATCCACATCCGAAAACATGAGTCTCATTAAGAAGTAGTCGATATTAAATACTTGGGAATAAAAATATTATAGGTCAATGATGAAATCATATGGATTCACTTGAAATAAGAAAATATCCATGATGGACTGATGTGGACCCATCATCAGTCTACACCCATGGAACACATAAAAAAAGATGGATTGGCCTCTAACTTGTGTAGAAAACACCTGGGGTATGGTAATCCAATCTATATATATTTCCAGAGAATGGGTTATAGGGGGTTCAAAAAAGGAGTGCATAGATCACTAATCAATGATTTTAAAAATAGAGTTCTAAAAAATTTAATGTACCATTGATGATCATTGTCCCCTCCGGAACTAATGACTCCACTATGTGAAACTAAATATGCCCATATTTTATACTTCTATTATAATGTACACCTCCACAACTACACTCTGTCCACTATCCCTGAACATAAGAAACATAATGGGGATGTCCTCTACCCTGTCCATTTTACCTTACTGAAGAATATGCACGCCACCCCTACTGCTAAAATTTCCTCACTCATAACTAATGAAAATGTAGATGCTAAACTTTTCTTCTTGGGAAAAAATGAGTTCGATAATCCACTGAGATCTAGTATTATAGATGGGAATAAATTATATATAAGAAACACAAAATCCCCAACCCCTTAGAAAAGGAATGAAAACTATGGGGTCCAATGGTATGCTTCCGAGTTCAACTAATGGATGGTTAATACCTCAATAGTCCTAGTGCATGAGGACTTCCACTGAAAAGTCTTCCCATTGGGAAACCCTAATGGTTGCCTTATAGTGAAAAAACTACCCATCAGTGCATTTGATCTATCAACTCTTCCATCTTCTGATCCCCAAGGAATGTTGTAAAACTTAATAAGAGTTACTGTAAACAGGATAGACGGACGAAGTTCCTCCACAAGACACCTCATGTGATACTCCTTATTTGTAAAATTCGCTTGGGAAAAAATGATTATTGTAGTTTATTATTCAGTCCCACACTAAAAAGCTCCCCTATATATGTGAAAGAAGTTCCTCCCTCTTCACGACATTCATGGTCAACAAAATGAACACTACACATGACTCATTAAAAATCAACTCAGAAACAATTTTCCCCATTCCTCTCTCCCAAATACAAAATCCTCCACTAAAGCCCAACTCCTCAAATTAGAATTATTACCATAGGGACCTAGTACTTCATCTTTTCATAGATCAAACTGATAGAGATCTAAAGCATCTCTAGTCAACTCACTGATTCCACAACTGATACAATACCGCAAAACATCACCAAAGACTACTACTAGAAAGCACAAAATTTCCTCTACTACAGATCCTCCTCTAACCAGATCAACCAAATGGTGATCAAATAGAACAACTTTCTAATAACATGTATCTGAAGACAGACATGAATGATGAACAAAATCCATAGCTGAATGAAAAACAATGATTATATAATAAAATTATTATAGATATTTGTTACAATTAATTTTAATACCTTTTATTTATTTCAACCTTTTTAACCATCAAGAACAACCCAATTTATATTCTAACACATGTCATTATGATTCATGTACATTTCCTAGGTCCCTAATATCAAATAAGGAGAATCTCACATGGTCATTAAATTGGATAGGAGTCATTTCACTTGGTCCTGAGGGGGGACCTACAATCCCATATCCCAGCCAGTCCCCCTAGCCTATTTCACATTCAATGGATAACTGTCACTATTTACATACCAACCCATTCAATCCTCACTATGCCTAAATCTAATCTAAATCCAATGTCTCTACAATTCAATCTATTACAACACATTAATGAACACATCTCTAAAAATAAAACGTAATTAGGGTAGCGAGATAATGACCCCCTGAGTCCCGCCTCTAGTAGGCCTTGGTTGGTGAATGGCACCAAGGTTGAACAAATATCTCAATTTTTGAGGAATTAACCTTTATATGACAATATGATTTGAATAGACAATGAATAATCTTATTAAATACAATATATAATATAAAAAAATAATCCAAATCCTCTCCACATGCATGTAGAAATAGAACTGATACAAATAAAATTATCCAAATAAAATATTCTTATATAATGCTAAAGTTGTAACATTATATCTAGCATGGATATGAGCTATTAAGGTTTAAAAGATTCCAAGAAATCATCCTTGAAAACTTACAATTGTTTAATACACATAGGTTTATCATAAATGTATTTTCAAAAGGAAAACCAAATTCTCTCTTGCACATGTGAAAGACGCAGAAAAATGCACCCGTGAGAAAAAAATAGAACCAAACAACACCTAATTAGGCATACTAACAATTCCAACCTCACCAAGACACACATACCAAGTTACACATGTCATGTAATTAAATATAATGTAAATCACATTGATGATAGGGTACCCCCGACACTTTCCCACTGATTTTCCTATCTCACATCCAAATGGAATACATTTTTCTCTCCCAACAATTTAAAAAATATGATCTCACATCTAGTGCCACACACACCTAGGCCTCACAACACATCTTTCGAGAACAATCTTGGGAAACACAACACTCCCCCCCTACACACACACCTAGGCCTCAAAAAGCATACCTCCTATACAAACATGGGCCTCTAAAAACATAATACCTCTTCACGATAAGACCTAGGAAATCACAAAAAAACTCATCCTGATGACACCTGAGACACCACGAAACAACTAATCTTGGGGAAACATGGGATACCACATCTCATCACATCCTTCCTGAAGAATCATTGTTCATCATAACCTGGAGGATTGAGTATGGGATGAGCGGGATACATATAATCCATCCTCCCCCAGGGATGGTGGGAAAGACACCCCCCACATGAGGATGTTGTTGATTGTCACATATTTCTCTACATGGGTTGGGTGCATATTAAAATAAAATAGAAAAAAAGTATATAAATATGTTATCAAACACTCATGCATATCGCATTGGTTGAAAAAAACCAACCAACTCACCACGCAGTCACTGTTTCAACAACCTCTAAATGGAAAACATCCCAGAACATGCCATTAAACCCATTTCACATTTCCATCAAATTTCATTTAAAAATACATTCATTTCATTATTTAGAATCAACCACATTTAATCAACCAACCCAAAAATAAATATTCCGTTGAAAATTTTTCATTCCATTAAAAAAACCAACCATTTATATTTTGAATATCAGTAAACATTCATTTATTCTTACCACCACTACTCGTGAATCTAAAATAATGAAACAATAAATCAAAATTAACTAGGAATCCCCAAAAATATGACCCACCACCCCATAAGCATGACAAAAAAATCACCACGTCAGCACCCACAAACATGGCCACAAACAATCATCCCCTTAATACCCAACCATAAATCCTCATCCACATGCTTATAAACACACATGATAGCACATGAAGATCATTTTTCATATTTATAAAGGAAATTTTACCACATTCCACATTATTTTATTAGGGTGTTATCGCAAAAGATAAAATGATAGGGAAACCATTTTGTTAGACAAATATAAGTAATTAACAAATTTCCATTTTTTGTGATATCACAATAATATCAATAGTCAAAGAAGTCATAGAAGTAGTAAATGTTATTGTATCCTATAAAAAAATCTAGTAATGGAAAGAAAGTTTACCAGGGAATCATGGGAATACACTTTAAAATATATAATTATAATATCAATGCATTAAAATCATATGAATCAAAACCCAATTTCTATTTCTCAAATTAAAATCAACTTATTATTTATCACTAACTATGTTAACACAATAATAACCTAAAGGTAAATAAAATAATACCTCTCCTACCTAAAAATCAATAAATAGAAATGGGGTAAATCCTACATCAATGGAACATTCCACCATCGGGCAAGCCCAAATAAAAATAAAAGGAAACATATGAGAATGAGAGGAGAACTCATGATGTATAGTGTATGGGAGCTCAATAATTGATCACTATATAATCAAAACTACAAATTCTGAAGGAAAATGAAATTTAATGAATAGAAAAAAAGGTTTTCCACTTCCATAGGGTTCAAAATATAACCCACAACGATGAAACAATTAAAACAATAGAGCATTAGGAAATTATATGACTTGTAATCCTATTCAAAATCAATAAATCTTAGGATTCCATGATATGATTAAAAAATAATTACCTTTTTATTATTTATCCCTGAAGGTATACATGTCATGACTTACCCTGTAGAACCTGTGAATCCAGCTTTGAAATTATGTAATAAAGTAACATGATGATTATTTCATACAATAGTTATGATGCACCTCTATCTTCCACCAGAAACACCCATAACATTCCCCGAAAACTTCCAAAAATCAAAATAGGAAATGTTATAGACTGGGAGGATATAGATAATTATACTATTACATTGATTTAGGGTACAAAAAATTTCCATGGGTTATAATATTTAGAAATGAAATGGTCAATCTTTCCTTCATTGTATCTTCTTCAAAGAACTATTTTTCCCCTAATCTTCTAAATGAGATATTTTGAAATTCATCATGTAGGTTGGTGTTCTTTTCATATATATATATATATATATTATGGTCCTATTATCAAGGAATAGATGGTGATAATAATAATTTACATGCATTAATCTATTTTCATCATTAAAATGAGTTAAAATCCAATATTTTTCCCAATCTATATCAGTCTAATAAATCTTGTGGAGGAATTTCCTCTCCCATAGAACCTAAATGTTGTATTAAATATTTATTATAGTACAGAATATTATTATTCAATTATTACCTATAAGGAATTTTATTAAAAAAATTACGTGTGAGTGAATTTATTAAAAAATAGAAAATTTTTGACTAGAAAGGATATAATAAATTATTCCATAATGCTAGTAGATTGTTTTTGTTATTGAGGAATATATTATATTTTTCGATATTTTTTGTTGTTGAGTACATTTATTGTATCATAAAATGATTATTGATTGCGTATATGTAATGAATAATCCATATTATTAGAAACATGAAATTTATAAAGAGGTTATGTGTTTCTGTTGTGCCTCACTACAAGTTGTAATATTTAAGATGCTACGAAATTCTGTATTATTGTACTTTATTGAATAATGATTACCATAAATATGTATGTATTTTTATAAAAAATATTATTTTAATTCTGAAGTTATAATAAATGATAGAATGTTTGAATGGATATTTTGTAAAGCGTACATAGGCACAACATTATTTAAGAAAAGGTTAGTGGTTTCTAATAGGATTAAAATGCCCTAAATGAGTAGACCCATTCCCTTTACACTAGATCATCATGAAAAATTAATTGATTCAATAAACATGATCCATTTTTTTGAAATGGGTATTAATTCCTAACTCATTATTAAAAATAATCATATGTAGTGATTTTTGGTTCAAAGAAGGTATATAATTATTGACCCTCAATGTTTAATGGGTGACTTGTTACATTCTATATTTATCCTTAATAACTCAATAATCATGTTGATTATTACATTTTTGTATTAAATTTGTGATATTTATACGTTCAATTTATTTTATGATATGTTTTTTTAGTTTTTTGGTTACCATGTATATGGTATATTATATTCACACATTGTCCAAGAATTTTTTAGGATTCAAGAAGATTATTGTAATGACTCGGAAATTTCAAGGAAATTTTTTTTCTTAATTTACTGTGGAATTTTACAAGAACACAGTTTCTGACGGAACCTGATTCTGAGGCCCGGTGTTCCCGGAATAAATTTCCAAAGTTTAGCTTGGGTACGTTCAGTGAACGAACGAGCGGGAATTCCTATCTTTTGAACCAGTGCTCGATATTGAAATTTGATGACACCAATGAACTCGCAACGCCAGTAATCGCTTAAGAGAACCTTTACCGTAGTTGCGTTTGTGCGGGAGAAAAGTTAATTAATGGGGTTAATTGAAAAGTAAATAAAATTGTTGGATCAATTTTATTTCATAACATGGTGGTTAACTTCTCCCATAGGAAGTTGGTGGTGGGGCCCACATCCACTCAACTTCCCATCTGTGGATAATTGAAAGGGTGGGGCCCACACGAACCCCCCACCTTTTCAAATCCCTTAACTCCTCTTAACCCCCCACCTTCCTAACTCCCCATTAACTCGCTTTCATTAATTTTTTTTGACAACGTGTTATAATTAATAAGGCGAGTTACTTAATTTCAAACTCTTGAAATTCAAATGGTTAGGATGTGTTAATAAAATTAAGACTTGGTCTTATTTTATTTTTGTTAGAGTTTTTGTCACTTTGAGAGGTTTGGGAAGCATGAAGTCTTCTTCTTTTTCAACCTCGATGAAGAACACGAAGAACACCGTTCATCAACGAAGAACATCTCTGCCGAAGAACGAAACGTCTTCTTCCAACGACGTTTCCTCTTCGAACGCACCTCGATGACAATGGAATCGACGTTCGTTTTCCGAGATGCCTGACCTCCGCGACGCTCATCTTCCGCGGCTCAATTGACGTGCACCGTTCCTGAACCGAGGTAGGGAATTGTTTATGAAATATTAATGAACCCCATGATACTTCCTTTTAATCAAAGAACGCGGATCAAATAAACATTAATTTGATCCGAGAAGATTATGTTTCGGGTTGGGATTTTATTTTGGTATTCTCTTACCTTTTGAGAAAAGAACGACGAGCGCGGACCAACCAATTCCAGGTTGATCCGCGGATCATTCGTACATGTGGATCGATGTAGGGGTTTTATTTATTTATTTGATTCGTGAATACCCACTTGATGATCTTCGTGGATTTAAACCATTTTTTATCGAATAACGCGAGGGGCTCAGACCGCACAAACATGGCCAACCCTCCTCCTTAATTTCGTGATGGTTCCTTTTTGGTTGGTACGGGAAGGCGTGGTGCCGTCGCACCACGCAGTTTCATGCGGAAGGATATGCGTGGCGTCGTCACGCCGCGCCGAGGAAGGATGTTTAAGAACGTGAAGCCGTCGCGCCGCGTCGTAGAAAACCAAAGAACCGCGGTCGGAGTCGGGCCGCGGCGAAGGGGCGGGACGCCATCGGGTCGCGCTGGAAAACTACAAAGACGGCGCTATTCGTTTTGACATGCGGTTTGATAGGAGACGACGAAGCAGGCCGTTTTGGCGTTTGAATTCCTTCGCAATGAAGGTGGGGTCCCAGGGGGACCATAGGTAGAGACGGGAGGAGAAACGGACCACCGGAGCGCGTCCGGTGGTCCGCGGAAGGCGGCGGCGGCGCGCCGCCGGAAGTTGCCGGTGGTGGTTGCCGCCGGCGTCAATCAGCGGCGAAGGGGGGGGGGGGGGGCGCACCCCCGCCGCGGCCGGCCGGTCGGGCCGGACCGGACCGAGACGGACCGGGCCGGGCCGGGCTGGGCCCAGCTGGGTCGGACCCGGGTCGACTCGACCCGGTTCGGGCCGACCCAGGGGGGCGGGCCGGGTCGGCCCGTGCCCAGACCCCCCGTTTTCGGACCACTTTCGGTCAAATGCCCATATATTGAGCTGTAGACCTCTAGTTGACGCGATTTCAGTTGAGTAGAGATCCTTGGAATGAGACGGTCATTTCGGTATATCACACACAAGGTTTCGAAATACCTTGAGTTCGGCCGGGTTGGTTCGTACACGAAACCAATCGGGCCCTCGGAGCGGAAACGATCATATCTTGAACTCCGGACGTCTGATTGACGTGCCATCGACTTGGTTGAGTTCCTCTTAGTGAGACGGATCTTTTGGCATACTCTGCCCAGTGTTTGGATGCATGTGGAGTATGGTCGGGTTAGTTTTGCCTTAAAAACCAACCGCGCCCCTGGAACTATAAAGCCAATTACTCTCAGACCAGGCGTCCGATTGACGCGACGTCTGTTGCATTGAGTTCCTGTTGACGATACAGAACTTTTGGATACATCAACTTCGGACTATATGACGGTTGATGTATCAGCCTCTCGGCTCGTGGAGCGGACCCTCCCGAACGATCGTGCTGTGTGCGGGAACCCTAGTGTTGGCTGCGACAGCGACTTCGATGACGACTGTGCAGAGATCCTCAGTGGATTCGACGGCGACGACTATAGCACACAGCGATCCTATGGGGGTCAGTGCTACAGATCCTGTGTGGGTCCGATCTTGTGTGGGCCTTTGCAGGGATTAGTACCTAACGATCCTTTGTGGATCTGACAGCCTAGATGATTCAATACTGGTCTTATATCCTATGTGGGTCCCAGTATAGATGAATCAATGAAGACAGCTGGTCTTGTATCTTATGTGGGTCCTAGCTGTGCTGGTCTTGTATCCTATGTGGGTCCCAGCTTAGATGATTCAATACTGGTCTGGAATCCTATGTGGGTCCCAGTATAGATGAATCAATGAAGACAGCTGGTCTTGTATCCTATGTGGGTCCCAGCTTAGATGATTCAATACTGGTCTTGTTTCCTATGTGGTTCCCAGTATAGATGAATCAATGAAGACAACTGGTCTTGTATCCTATGTGGGTCCTAGCTGTGCTGGTCTTGTATCGTATGTGGGTCCCAGCTTAGATGATTCAATACTGGTCTTGTATCCTATGTGGGTCCCAGTATAGGTGAATCAATGAAGACAGCTGGTCTTGTATCCTATGTGGGTCCTAGCTGTGCTGTTCTTGTATCCTATGTGGGTCCCAGCTTTGATGATTCAGTAACTATATCTGATCATCTCTTTCACCTTTTCGATGATGTATACCTGTGTGAGCTGAAACTTGTTTTTGCTTTCCTGTGTGGAATATGATTTGCTTTCCTCTGTGGTCTGGGATGTACTTGGGCTTTGTGGTTGGAAAGTGTTGGAATTGATGACTTAGGTATATGTATGGGCATATACCTAAGCAGTGTCGGTTGTTACTTCGTGATTGTATCTTTCCTTTGTGGTTTAACCTTTGTGGATTTTGGGAGACTTTCGGGGGTCTCGGGGTCCCTACTGAGTAGTTTATACTCACCCCTGTACGGGTTATGCCCGCACAACGTTGTTTTGGTTGCAGACGACGGACAACATTGATCGTGGTTGAGGATTGCAGAGCAGGACGGTACCTGGAGGTGGACCCCTGGGCGGAACGTACTCGGAGTGGACGGCGGGACCCAAGGAGTAGTGGAGCTATCTGTACCCACCCTTCAGGTGGGATTTCCAGTGGACGGCCCGAGGCTGCAGCTTTTCTTTTCAGTTGTTGTTTTCCCCTTTCTATTGTACTTTACAGTTGGGCTTGTATTTCCGGCCCCTTTTACTTTCAACACAGCTTGTTACAGTTTTTACATACTGTTTACTCTTTCCGCTTGATTACTCTGTGGTGTTTGTTTACTTTGCAAAGGCAATGCCTTCCCTGTTTATCGGGGATTTACGCCTTGGTGCTAGTCGCCAGCCCCTTGCCTATGGAAGGGGGGCTTGGGGTAGTCACGGCACGAGCCACGAGGACGGGTTGTGACAAATTGGTATCAGAGGAGTTCGGTTCTACCACAGACTCTGATCTTTCTTCTATGTGAAGCAATAATGTTAAGCGTATTGAGTGTGGTTATCAGTTCAGGGAGTCCAGTGTTGGTGCGGCGGCCGACGTATCCATACACCAGGACCCTGACTTCTGATTTCCGACTTAATGCACGAAAACAGTGATTGCATGTGTGTTTTAATTTTTCTTTGTGATTACTTGTGTCAGCTCACCAGGTATAAGACGTTGACCGTGTCGCATCTGTTCAGGATGTCTCCACGCAGACAGTCAGTTGGAGTTCCGAGAGAGTACTCGATGACGGATCACCGAGCGACGAGGCTCTGGTGCAGGGCCTTTTTACTATGTTGGCACCCTCGGGTGGTGTACCAGCAGCACCACCACCTGTTGGGCAGTAGATGCCAACAGGTTTACTAGCAAACTGTGCATGCTGGCAGAGCACGTTGCACGAGTTCCAGAAGTAGCGGCCTCTGAGGTTACGATGCGAGATAGATTCCCAGACAGCAGAGCAGTGGCTGGAGGCGATTTCTAGGGTTTTCTGCCTAGCTGGGACACCAGTAGAGTGGATGGTGGACTTAGCCACTAGTTTTTTCCAGTGAATGACCATGAGGATGGTCCGCATAGTGACGAGGCTTCGGTACGTGGACCGATGCCTGAGATAGTGCCTTTGGGTAGTGTGTCAGCTATACATCACTACCTGTTGGTCAACAGTTACAACCGGCGGTACCGGTAGGTGACACATGTAGGCTTACTTCCTTACATGTGTTCTAACTTCAGATACCCTCAAGTTCCGAGGCGAACCTGACTCATAGGCGGCTGAGGACTGGCTTGGGGAGGTGTCCGAGAGTTTTCTAGAGCTTATTCAGTTTCGGCGGGACGACATGTTGATAGCTGAGAATTCATCGAGGCGTACCGAACATACCAGGTACTCGATGAATGCGTTTCGATCAGTGCAATAGATCTCGGACCTTTGAGCGTGGTTTGTTTAAGGACTTCCTATCCAGCACCTTTTCCTATGCATTCTTACTTAGGCTAGGGTACTAGAAGGAACCTTTGTGGTTGAGAATTCTTTGCTGATCGAATACAGCCAGAGAATGTTAAAAGTTTGGAAAGCAGGAAACTGACACCAGTCTCGGAGACTTGGGCGTGTAAAATGTTTCAAGTAGAGGAAATGTTAAGGACAGATGAATCTGCAGAGCTGCAGACATGGAGGCAGAGCTAGGAGAGCAGCTTGTGGTGGTATATATTTCAACATATTACCATCACCCGCCTTTGTAGTTCCCACTAGACTCCGGGAGTTGGAGAGCAGGGGAAGAGATTAGCTACTTGCGGTCAAGGAGTGCGACCAAAAAAGGCTCTAAGGATGATTCGAAGTGCGGACTTTGTCTTCTACTAGCTTCCGTAGCCACAGACATCGAAACGAATCATCCCTTCCTTGAATCTAGTCCCAGACCTACAGCTTCCGGTTAAGCTATTGACATGACCCTCACAGCTGGAGATACCTTTGGGAGGAGGCTTGATAGTCACACTTACACCGATGGTGTGATCTGACCCTTGAGGCGAGAGTCTCGGTTGGGACCTCTTGGTGACAGTGTAGAGGCCTTACGACATTAGTTTGAGTATGAATTTGGAAATCACTATTCATACTCAAATTGACGGTATTAGGAAAACGCCAGGATGAGTTTTCCTTGGTCGGTGAAAAGGAATCCATGGGCAGCACAAGATAAACTCATGCACGAGAGGGTGCGATCGATCACTCTTGAGACGACCAACCTTACCCACGTGGCAGCAGTCGTTTTGAGTTTTAGTTCTAACAGGAATTGGAGACCTTTTTAGTTCGAGGATTACGATCACGTTCTTATACGGGTCTCACCTCGACAAGGATTACAGAGATTTGGCCAAAGTGGAAAGTTGTCTCTATGCTTCATCGGACCCTTCCAGGTCCTCAGCAGGATTGGCGAGGTGGCTTACCGCCTAGCTCTACCGCCTTTGTATCCCCAGTTTGTGTTGAAGCTTTACAGGGATGTAAAGCCCTGTGGTGGGTGTAATGTAAAGACTCAGAAATTTCAAGGAAATTATTTTTTCTTAATTTACTAAGGAATTTTACAAGAACGCAGTTTCTGACGACACCTGATTCCGAGGCCCGGTGTGCCCGGAATAAATTTCCGAAGTGTAGCTCGGGTACGTTCAGTGAACGAATGAGCGGGAATTCCTATCTTTTGAACCAGTGCTCGGAATTGAAATCTGATGAGACCAATGAACTCGCAACGCTGGTAATTGCTTAAGAGAAACTTTACCGTAGTTGCGTTTGTGCGGGAGAGGAAGTTAATTAATGGGGTTAATTGAAAAGTAAATAAAATTGTTGGATCAATTTTATTTCATATCAAGGTGGTTAACTTCTCCCATGGGAAGTTGGTGGTGGGGCCCACATCCACCCAACTTCCCATGTGTGGATAATTGAAATGGTGGGGCCCACACGAACCCCCCCACCTTTTCAAATCCCTTAACTCCTCTTAACCCCTCACCTTCCTAACTCCTCATTAACTCACTTTCATTAATTTTTTATTGACAACTTGTTATAATTAATAAGGTGAGTTCCTTAATTTCAAACTCTTGAAATTAAAATGGTTAGGATGTGTTAATAAAATTAAGACTTGGTCTTATTTTATTTTTGTTAGAGTTTTTGTCACTTTGAGAGGTTTGGGAAGCGTGAAGTCTTCTTCTTCTTCAACCTCGACGAAGAACACGAAGAACACCATTCTTCAACGAAGAACATCTCCGCCGAAGAACGCGACATCTTCTTCCAATGACGGTTCCTCTTCGAACGCACCTCGACGACAACGGAATCGAAGTTCGTTTTCCGTGACGCCCAACCTCCGCGACGCTCGTCTTCCACGGCTCAATTGAAGTGCACTGTTCCTGAACCGAGGTAGGGAATTGTTTATGAAATATTAATGAACCCCATGCTACTTCCTTATAAATCAAAGAACGCGGATCAAATAAACATTAATTTGATCCACGAATATTATTTTGTGGTTTGGGATTTTATTTTGGTATTCTCTTACCTTTTGAGAAAAGAACGACGAGCGCGGACCAACCAATTCCGGGTTGATCCGCGGATCGTTCGTACATGTGGATCGATGTAGGGGTTTTATTTATTTATTTGATTTGTGGATTTAAACCATTTGTTATCGAATAACGCGAGGGGGTCGGACCACACAAACACGGCTGACCCTCCTCCTTAATTTCGTGATGGTTCCTTTGTGGTTGGTATGGGAAGGCGTGGTGCCGTCGCACCACGCGGTTTCATGCGGAAGGATATGCGTGGCGCCGTCGCGCCACGCCGAGGAAGGAAGTTTAAGAACGCGACGTCGTCGCACCGCGTCGAAGAAAACCAAAGAACCACGGTCGGAGTCGGGCCGCGGTGAAGGGGCGCGACGCCATCGGGTCGCGCTGGAAAACTACAAAGACGACGCTATTCGTTTTGACGTACGGTTTGACAGGCGATGACGAAGCAGGCCGTTTTGGCGTTTGAATTCCTTCGCAGTGAAGGTGGGGTCCCGGGGGGACCATAGGCGGAGACGGCAGGAGAAACGGACCACCGGAGCGTGTCAGGTAGTCCGCGGAAGGCGGCGGCATGCCACGCCGGCACGGTGGCGCCGCCGCAGGTTTCCGGCGGCGGTTGTCGCCGGCGTCAATCAGCGGCGAAGGGGGGGGGGGGGCGCACCCCCGCCGCTCTGCGGCGACCGACCGGTCGCGGCCGGCCGGTTGGGCCGGACCGGACCGAGCTGGACCGGGACGGGCCGGGCCGGGCCCAGCCGAGTCGGACCCGGGTCGGCCCAGGGGGGCGGGCCGGGTCGGCCTGGGGCCAGACCCCCCGTTTTCGGACCACTTTCGGTCAAATGCCCATATCTTGAGCTGTAGAACTACGATTGATGCGCCGTCAGTTGCGTAGCGATCCTTGGAATGAGACGGTCCTGTCGGTATATCGCACTCAAGGTTTTGGAATACATTGAGTTCGGCCGGGTTGGTTCGTACACAAAACCAACCGGGCCCTCGGAGCGGAAACGCTCATATCTTGAACTCCGGACGCCCGATTGACGTGTCTTTGACTTGGTTGAGTTCCTTTTAGTGAAAAGGATCTTTTGGCATACTCCGCCTGGGGTTTGGACTTAAGTGGAGTACGGTCGGGTTGGTTTTGCCTTAAAAACCAACCGGGGCCCTGGAACGAAAAAGTCAATAACTCTCAGACCGAGCGTCTGATTGACGTGCCGTTTGTTGCATTACGTTCCTGTTGACGATACGGAACTTTTGGAAACATCAACTTCAGACTATGTGACAGTTGATGTATCAGTCTCTCTGCTCGTGGAGCGGACCCTCCCGAACGAGCTTGATGTGTGCGGGAACCCTAATGTTAGCTGTGACTGCGACTTCGACGACGACTGTGCAGAGATCCTCAGTGGATTCAACGGCGATGACTACAACACACAACGATCCTACGGGGGTCAGTGCTACAGATCCTGTGTGGGTCCGATCCGGTGTGGGTCTTTGCACGGATTAGTACCTATCGATCCTTTGTGGATCTGACAGCTTAGATGATTCAATACTGGTCTTATATCCTATGTGGGTCCCATTATAGATGAATCAATGAAGACAGCTGGTCTTGTATCCTATGTGGGTCCTAGCTGTGCTGGTCTTGTATCCTATGTGGGTCCCAGCATAGATGATTCAATACTGGTCTTGTATCCTATGTGGGTCCCAGTATAGATGAATCAATGAAGACAGCTGGTCTTGTAACATATGTGGGTCCTAGCTGTGCTGGTCTTGTATCCTATGTGGGTCCCAGCTTAGATGATTCAATACTGGTCTTGTATCCTATGTGGGTCCCAGTATAGATGAATCAATGAAGAAAGCTGGTCTTTTATCCTATGTGGGTCCTTGCGGTGCTGGTCTTGTATCCTATGTGGGTCCCAGCTTAGATGATTCAATACTGGTCTTGTATCCTATGTGAGTCTCAGTATAGATGAATCAATGAAGACAGCTGGTCTTGTATCCTATGTGGGTCCTAGCTATGCTGGTCTTGTATCTTATGTAGGTCCCAGCTTAGATGATTCAGTAACTATATCTAATCATCTCTTTCACCTTTTCGATGATGTATACCTATGTGAGCTGAAACCTGTTTTTGCTTTCCTGTGTGGAATATGATTTGCTTTCCTGTGTGGAATATGATTTGCCTTCCTGTGTCGACTGGGATGTACTTGGGATTTGTGGTTGGAACATGTTGGAATTGATGACTTAGGTATATGTATGGGCATATACCTAAGCAGTGTCGATTGTTCCTTCGTGATTGTATCTTTCCTTTGTGGTTTAACCTTTGTGGATTTTGGGAGACCTTCGGGGGTCTCATGGTCCCTACTGAGTAGTTTATACTCACCCCTGCATGGGCTATGCCCGCACTACATTGTGTTGGTTGCAGAAGACAGACAACATTGATCGTGGTTGAGGCTTGCAGAGGAGGACGGTACCTGGAGGTGGACCCCTGGGCGGAACGTACTCGGAGTGGACGGCGGGACCCGAGGAGCAGTGGAGCTATCTATACCCACCCTTCAGGTGGGATTTCCAGTGGACGGCCTGATGCTGCTGCTTTTCTTTTCAGTTGTTGTTTTCCCCTTTCAGTTGTACTTTATAGTTGGGCTTGTATTTCCGGCCCCTTTTACTTTCAGCACAACTTGTTACAGTTTTTACTTAGTGTTTACTCTTTCCCCTTCCTTACTCTGTGGTGGTTTTTTACATTACAAAGGCAATGCCTTCCCTGTTTATCAGGATTTATGCCTTGGTGCTAGTCGCCAGCCCCTGTCCTATGGAAGGCGGGCTTGGGGTAGTCATGGCATGAGCCCCGAGGACGGGTCGTGACAATTATTTCCTACAAGACCAAGGTAAGTGAAATTCATTCAAATAATTATGTTAGTAACACATGTAGTGTGGATATTGGGTGGTAACCTTTTGATATTTTGAAGGATATATAATATAAATACACAACGTCTATCCTAGGTGCTCTATTGAGATGTTTACTAATACAGGATCTCTAATTCGTGCCTTTATGGAATTCTTGGAAGACTTTATATTCTATATGATGTTTTTTCCATGTCACACATATTATGTAGTCTTTGTGGATATTATGGTCATTGTTTGTATAATATTTCATTTTATCAACACATTCACTAAGTATTTTACAGTTATTAGGATGAATTAAATTATTTACTACATAACACTTGATTAAATTCATGATTTTGTTGGTCTTCATGATTATGTGTGTGAAACTCATATATTTAATTATATTTTTCAATCAGGGAAAAACATATCCCACTATGGATTCATTATACTAAATGAATTAATTATATCCCTTAGTGATTGAAATGTGAGCCTAAGTTGTAGTAATAATGTGCTATGATTACTGTTCATGTAATCATTTCATGGATGTAACATATTGTACATGAGAAAATTAGTGAATGTGAAGCTTGTTCCTCACATATAATTTCATATAATGAACAAAAAAAATAAAAATGTTCAAGAAAAGGGGGTGTTATTATTAATAATTATATGATAATATATATATATATATATGAATACTAATTAAAATAATGAATTTAAATTACTTTAATAAATAAAAAACTTAAAGAAATAAATTATTTTTAAATTAATTTCATGATTATTTTCATTACATGGGAGTTATAGGATTAATAGAATTTATATATGTGGATTTATAAATATTCCATTATTAATCATTTTATGTTCCTAAAATATAATTTTCCTGATATATATTTTAGAGTTTATGGTTTGGTTGGGTTTTCCGTTAGATAGAGATAATGAAGGGTATTTTAAACTTTAAAACCCATTATATAAATTCTACCAAATATACTTATTGTGAACCTTCATTGATTTTGTTTAGACCCCCCACCCCCGGTACAAGGATCATATGGATAGGAATGACTATTATTATTACCTAAACTTCAAAATTATATAATCTAGAGTTTTATTCCTGAATCTTACTTTCAATAACATTGGGGATTTTATTATTTTTTGACTTTTAGAGACAAAAGAAATAACTCAAACATAACAAAACCATAATATAAGAACACGAAAATACCAAATAAATTCCATTTTTTCTGTCATTATTTTTTTAAAATTATATCATGATTATTTTTATGAAAACTCTTCCCAAAATTCCAAAGTTATTATTCCAATACCTTTCGAATCCTTTTTTTCATGTGAAAAAAATTAAAAAAATGTGTGTTGTGCCTAAAAAATATTAGAAAGTAATATAAAAATAAAGAAACCATTAATCATTTGATAAACAATAAAACACAAGAAAACTTTTTCATAATTTAATACTTTTCAACCTAATTAAGTAGTGTATATTTTCCTTTGATAATAATCTCATGGAATACACTGTTTATAATCATATGATTTTCATAAAACACATAGAATACTTAAAGAAAAGTTATCTAGGTACATTATTATTCATTTCACACTTATAAAGGGAATAATAGTTATGTTTAAATACATTCATGTCACATTTATAAGTGGAATATATATATGACCAACACTCATACCCAATTTATTGGAGGGATATAACAGACCCACCCACCATTAGTTTATCGTGGAACCGCCCATCATTGTCATATCACGTAACCACCCGTGAAATTTAAATTTACCATTATAGAATCAAATAATTCAATTTTTTAACATTTAATTTTTTTATTTAAACTCTTTCTAAAACATTTCATGTTTTTGAAAAAACCACTCCATTTTTAAACCCCATTTTCAATATAAAATACCTAAAATGGAAGTGGGGTTTATTTTTCCTTATAAAAACATAAATTATTTTAGAGGAACATAAATATAAGAATATAAATAAGGTTTCCATTATAATTTATTCATATCCATAAAAACATAATTTTAAAATAATATAATAAATATTAACTTGGATGAATATAATGATATTTTTTTAATCACAGTGCCATGTACCTCTTTATAATAAATTAAAGGAAAATACCAAAGAAAGAATGCCATTTAATTTTTTTTAAATAGCATGTGAATATATATATATTAATTATTAAATGTTCAAAATGGTCATTATATACACCTAATAAAATATTGTGGTTGTCTAACATCAAAAAATGCCTAAATAAAATGAGATTGAGAATAAATCCATTACAATGAGTACGACTTGTTATGTGTGTATTTATCTTTATGAATGTTAAACCTATATTAATTATTTACTTATGACATATAATTTTTAATGATTATCATGAAATATATTTCATTTATTATGATGTTTTTTATAACTTCTTAAACCATTTTGTTTAGGTCGGGTGATTTGATCATATTCTGTTTATGTGTCATAAACAATATGTGTCGGTCAACTATGGTGAAATGAGTCATTATAAAAAAAGTATACTTAAATTTTAATAAATAATTATCATATTTATTAATTAATAAAAAAAATTAAACCAATCATGAAACATTATTTTAAAAAATGAAACAATTTTACAATCATTAGCATGGTAGGTCGTATATACAAATGACTAACATTCCATTTTTTCAAAGATCATTAATGTAGAGGGTATATAGAATTTATCATTATAGATACATAATTATATCATAAATCGCATTTTATTTATTCATGTATAATTATATATGTAATTCATTTGATGTAAAATTAGTCACATTAATTTTAGGATGTTGTAGTTGAAACTTCCATGAACAATGTTATCACTTTTTATAGTGTGTGAAAAGGGTATGAATGAAAATTATATATTATATTTCATGAAAGGTAAATATATTTTTTAAGATAATATATATGTTTTTTATGTATCATATGTTTATAAAACTCATCTTTAATATATTCCATGTAAACTATGAATGTATAACATCCCTTTGAGAGGTGGTATTACACACATCCCTAAATGATGTTATCGTATTCCCAAAAAATGGTAAGAATGAAGGAATTTGTATATCAAAATTACGAAAGTATTAAGAAATAAAAAATATATTATATATATATATATATCATAGAATAATAGTGTATCCATCGTACTTATGAACTATTATAGGTGTAAAAGTAAAAACAATGGAGATCATTTCGTGAGGGGGTAGACCATTCTACACACGAACGTCAATTTCGTTATCCATTGATCGATGTGTGAGTAGGTGTAATTAAAACCATTAACATAAAATGTTTTCATTATATTTATGATAATTATGATATTATATAAGAACATAATAATAATAATTGAATGTGTGTAGAAATAAATAAAAACTAAATGCATTTTAATGAATGCTACATCTTTTTCGGGTATCTCCTTTTGGTTTACACCAAAAGAATTCCTTGGATCAGTTTATTCCCAAAGTGGGGACTCTTGGTATATGGGGTTTAATTTCTTATATTACATGGTAAGGGGTTTGGTGAGTCATATGACTTTATATGTATGATGAAATGGCGAATGGTGATCATCCTTTTATAGTGGAGGGGAGTTTGAATTCTTTTAAGTACTAAAAGTTAAACATTTTTGGGAGGTAACTATTGCATAATGTCCCAAAAATAATGATAAATGTTCTGATGAAAGATGATATAATGTCTAATAATTTCCATATAATTCAGTTTCAACATGTTTTTATGTGATTTTCACACATAAAATTAAATTATAACCACATTGTAATAACTTTTCTATCTTAACCGTTGCAATTAATATTAATTTATTTCACTAATTTTAATATGAGAAAAACTATTTTGAAATTATTATCAATTATAAATTATAATTATTAAAAATATGTAATCCATTTTCAAGAATTCTATCGACAAAATTGAATGAAACTAATTTAATATTAATCCCACAAATGAGATGAGAATAGATGGGTTCTAAAAAGAAAAGTAAAAGAGTTTGGCATGTGTTTATTTCCAATTTCAATATTAAATTGATTAAAATGACCTAAATTTTACTAATTTTTTAAAAATATAATAAAAAAGATTTAAATCTAATTAATAATATAATTTAACAATATAAATTATTTACAAGGAAAGTAATTTTTCAATTTAAATTCAGTATTATATATTATTAATCAAAACATGAAACGTTAGGGAAAAATAAAAAAGTTCCCCCATAATTATTATTGGTAATATTTTTAAAACAATTAGTATTAGGTTTTCATTGAATACTTATAAAATATTCAAAATTTAGTTTCATATTACATTCTCCCCTCAAATGTGATAAAAATTATTTTTAAAAAAATAGTTCTTTTAAGTGTGAAACTAGATTTATTTTCATCTTATGCCTATAAAATCTATTTGAGGAATTTAAAAAAATTAAAAAAAATTTGTAAAAAATATTTATTCATCTTAATTACTTCCGAAAAAATTTCAAAGAGAAAACTATCATATTAAAATAATAAAATTAATAATGTACTATTATTTGGTATTACTCAGTCTCTTGTGGAACACAAGATTTCAATGAAACAAATTATTGTTGGTCAGATATAATATTGGAAATAAGATCAATTTAATTTTAAAATTAAAATATAGTTCATAAAAATTAATAAATATAGAAAACTATTTTTCAATCATTACTAAGGTTATTGCATTCTTCCCCACCGTTGGATATTTTTTCCTCACAATTTAATTCACTTATCAAATAAATGGGGATATTATTTCCTCATAGAAATCTCAAATTCCCATGTTCTATTTTCAAACACATGGGTTCTCTATAAAACCATAACATGGTTAACTAACTTATTCCTCAACACAATCTCTATTCGATCATGAGAACGAACTGGCTATTACTTATTTGAAAGAATCTCTTCCATGTGAACTACATTAGTGCTCAAAACACGAGATGAATCTGGTAAAAACTTCCTTAGCATGGAAACATGAAATAAATTGTGTATCTAGGATAAAATAATATGTAAATCCACTATGTAGGAAACGGATACAAATTTCTCTATGACCATGAGATTTTTGTTATCATATATTTGATTTAATTTAGTCTTTTTTATATTTTTAATATAACCCAATAATAAAAATATATTGTTTTAAATTAAAGAACTATATGTGGATTGTGTTATATGAAAAACAAATAATATCACGAACTATATTATAAAGAGAATATATCTTTCTCTACATGAAATACCAAGGTCCGCTTATAATACACGCATGACTGACATTCCGCGATGGCTTGCGTAACACACAAGACTATGTTCTAATATAAAATAATATATTATTAAAAATATTTTAATTTAATATAATAATATATAAAATAGAAGTAAAATTTAATATAATATGATTAAATAACAAATTAAAATATATAGTTGAATTCATTGGATACCAATTAATTATAAATTAATATAGAAGACAAATGAATATAAAGGGAATGATTATATTAAATATGATTTTATGTGAAAATGGGTTTTATCCTAATAAGTTATATTTATTTCTATTACTGGATGATGTTAATTAAATTTATATGATATATAATATATAATATTTTTTATATAAATCCAATTGATTTTATAATAATAAAACGAGAACAGACCAAATATTATACATAAAAAACTATACTTTTATAAAATTAGTTCTAACACATATTATTGGAGAACCTATTTCATATAATTTTTTTCACCATTTATAAATTTTATATTTCAATATTAAATTCATTTTTTAAATATAATCATAATTATGATTTTATGCAGAATTTATGTTGGTTTTCTGTGATGTTTTATTTTTAATGAATATTGTAACTAATTAATATTAATTAAAATATTATTCTTCTTATAATTTATTTATATAGATAAATTATATTTTTAATTTTTTTAATAATTAATTATATAACTTTATCACAAAATAAAATTTATGTCATTTGAATCAATTTATGTTTTAAATTGAATATAAAAACATTGCATACTTCTAAACATTTTTACATTTAAAACCAACATTATTTTCGCATATGTGAAATTAAATTTAAATTAATTTATAACACATATGTATTTGGAATTTTAAAAAATGGATTATATATATTAAATCCTCCAAATTTATAGTTTAGAATAAGGAAAACTCAATTTTTTACCAAAATTATTAGTGAAAGTGATTAAAATTAGTTACACCAATTATGATAAAATTATGTATAAAAGGTGAATAAAACATATCCTTATGGAACCAAATGACTGATCTATTTATCCATATCCTATTAGTGGTCTATATTTCAGAACTAAATGTAAAATTATAGATTTTGGTTGTTTTCAAACAATATTTGTTTTTTAAAAAATTGGTCACACCTAACTTCTTTTCAGAAAATTACATGTGTATCTAATCCCTTTCGTATAAAAGGCCACAAACTATCCCCTATATTAACACATCGAAAAAACCTATATTAATAAAATATCAACCTAATACACTTCCTATAATCCCTCACCTACTCATTTAATACTATATTTGGGTGAAAATCTTTCCCAGGAATCCCTAGTGTGCAAACCAAAATGAGGTACCCAATGAAGAGGTTACATCCTTCCTCAAGATCCTTTAATTTATTTTCTTTCTCAACCACCTAAATTAATATTATTCATTTCACAAAATATTTACTGAGTATCCTCAATATAATATGATATTTTTTTTATTTTCTTTTTTATCAACATTTACAGACATGTCTATGTAATGGATAATGAACATACCATTCTTGTGTATGGTGAAGTACCACATCGCGAAATGATGTTGTTCATTTTTACATCACCAAAAAATAAGGTTTTATGATATAAAATATATTTTATAATATATATATTATATTTATTATGTATTTATTATTCTTCATATTTAATATAAATAACCCATTTTTGATATCCTCTTTGGGGAAATAAGATTACAACATTTTTTTAAGTGTGGACAACCACCTCTTAAAAGGGATGTGATTCTTTAAAACATTACATGGAATGTATTATTAATATTATTAGATAACATTTATGATAAATATGACATAATAATTCTTTTTCATTAACATTATTTATTTTAACACACCTTGAAAATTGAATCAACATTCCCGTGTACGTACAACCTACCATCTCCAGGAATGGTGCATTGAATTTCATATATATATATATATATTATTGATTTTTATAAATGTTTATAACCTAAATATATATGATATAAAATGTTTTTTTTAAATTCATTAAATAAGTAAATCAATATTTATGTAAGATGATCAGTAATGACTAGTCAATACACCCCCAATAAACAATTTAGTTATTACCGGAAACGATACATTAACATGAAATAGTTAATAAATAGGTAATAGAAGTTCAAAAAAATAATATATGGTATTATATATATTAATATGGTTCTGTGAAATATTTATAATAAAAATATACTTTTTATATATTATGGTTTTATGCGTATGATGAAAGTCAATATATAAGTTAATGTAATATCATCTCACTTTTTATTTCCATGAGATAAATGCCTTATTCACCACCCATTTATTTTTCATGTTGTATTTACTGGAACGGAATGAATTATATTATTTATAATCCTATATTTATGTGTATTTTAATATCCATTTAATTATCTTTCTCTCATGGGTTTTATGGTTCAAATATTTCCAAATCGGTAATGTAATTTTGTCGTAATTTTCTATCTCTGAGACAACTAGATTGATAAAAACCTACGCTCTTTTATGAGGTATTTGTAATTAAAATTGACAAGTTACATAATTAATATAATTATTTTTCATTATAATTTAGAATCTAAGTAATTTCATTTTACTACATGGGGATTATGATTCAAAGTTACCAAGTGGTAAGAGTTCATTGAAATAATCAAATATTTTAACGAGATTGTTTATGATTATGCTCCCATTGATGAAATCATAGAATTAATGACACATGAAATCCCATTATTTTTTTGAAACTATTTTAATTTATATTATATCCATTCAATGATAATAGTATTCCACTCTTAGGTACTAAAGATGATCAAGAATGTGTTTTAAAAAATCTTCGACATTACCTCTCTTTTCGGTCAAAAATATGTGTTCCTTGAAAATCATTATTTGTTAAAGGTTTAAAACATATTACAATATGTTCCTAATAATAAATTGATACCACTATTTATAATTTTAATGATTTTTATATAAAAGGAATCCACTTTTATTTTTCCGATCAAGGAACTTTTCTAAAAAACAATCGGTGAAAAAGGAATGTTCTGCGTTACATATTTTCCCACTCTCAAGAGTTACATTTTCATGAATCTTACATTATATGATTAAAAGGTAATTATTTTTTAAGGAATTTTTTTCTAATATTCGTAAAATTATTATAATTTTATATACTTTTCAAGGAAAATGGTTTTAAAAAATGATTAAAACGATTTTTTAAATTATATTCAAACATATATTATATGCTTCCAAATATTTGTTTTCAATGACAATGAATTTTATGATTTTCAATTTTCTTATATGATTTCATAATATGTTTAATGAAATTTGATTTAAAATTGTTTTCAAGATTCTTTTTTATGTTTTCAATAATTTTTTTTTCAATAATTTCACAACCTTATTTTATGCACATTCAAGGATAATGTTTTTCATAATAGTTTTCAAGAAAATTTTATAAATTTTCAATGAAAATGGATTTTCAATGTGATTTAATGGATTAATTATTTTATTTAAATTTATTTTCAATGAAATGTTTTTTTAATGAGGATTCATGTTTTTTTAAATGTTTTTAATTTTTATGGTTTTTGTAATATTGTCAATGATTTATTTATATATTCACTATATTATTTTCATGAAAATGGTTTTTATATGGGTTTGTGTTTTAAAAATAAATTTTAGGTTGAAAGGACAATTTCAACAAGAAATATTTTGAAATGATATTTGAAAACTAGTTCCTATCATAGAGGACATTCATTAGTGTTACCCATGCCTTATTGGTGATATAATCCAAGGGTAAATTTGTATTTTTTTCCTTGAATGGATTATGTATTGATTGGATAACATTAATGAAACATGTTTCTATTTCATGGTTTGAATATATATATAATCAATTCATCTTCCATGGGTTATATGTTTATGAAATTATTTTCCATTTAATAGGTTCTATGTTTATGAAATATTTACCTCTTTTAGGCATTATATATACATGAAACCCTTTTATTTTCACCTGATACTCTTTGATGAAAATATTAATAAACCCTTGTATTTTCTATATGTTTCAATAACATTACATGTTTAAGATACCCATTTCATTTAATGGTTTATGTTATGATTATTGTTTTTGATCTTGTAAAACATGTTTATTTGTTTTAATTATGAGATATGTGGGACCAATACCTCCATAAAATTAATTTGGTAGAGATTTATATCTCATGAGATAGACATACGTGAAATTTTTTATTAAGATGGTATTAGAAGTGATCCTTAACTACTAATATGGTTATATGAGTGAACCATGACTACCAAGATGGTAACGAGAGTGAACCATCACTACCAAAACGATGATGACAGTTGATCGTGAATACAAAAATGGAATGGGGAGTTACCCCATACTACTAATTTGGCATCTGATGTGATTCCTTGACAACTATATGAATCATTTTCATATTCTTATGTGTCTACAACAATTCTATTTCTTAATACTATGTTATTATTTAATGGATTGTTTTCTTTATTTACTTATGGATTTTTCCTTCTGAATAGAAAATAATTATACCATGATTCTGGTTTATGATATTTGATATGTAGTGTGTTATCTTCTAATGTTATGAAGACATTCTCATACCATTATTTCAAATGTTTATTCTTACATATGTCCCTTATTTACCCTTAAAGAGAATATTTGGCCACCCTATTTTATGTATCCTTCCTCAGGTGATAAATATATAATTTATGAAAAATTTATCTAATAGGGGTTCTAGTATTAAAGAACCTAAATGGTAAATTGTTTACTTCACTCACGTACCGTCTTTTCCATTTCTTAGTTTCAAAAGGCACTAAACTAACATGGTCTTTGGGCATCTGTTTTTGTAATGTATTATGTATCCCAAAAATGATGTAATGTATGTTATTGTTAAAACTGTATTATAATAGATGGAATCAGAGAAAAAATTATGTAAAACTTTGAAAAATAGGATGTGAATACAATAGTGAGATCAGTTGTTATATTTTTAATGATATGTGTAGGGATATATCTAAGGATAATTATAATAATGATTCAATTTTATGAAAATGTCATTGATTTTTGGAGAAGTATGGACTTAGTTGTTTCTAAAAAATATATACCTACCTATATAATATATGTGGATGTGGCTCTAGAATATATGTACAAAAGAGTAAGAACTCTGGAAATGTGCATCATTCCTGACTCAGTGTAAACTAGTACATGAAAATGGGCATTGCTGCACAAATGGTTTGCCACTCACATGGGATAAGATTTTATAATTCAAAAAACCCCATTATGAACCATCATGAAGGATTTATTAATATTATGTATATGAATAGTCTAGGATAACCCTGGGGTTTTATATATAATGAATTTTTTATAATTTATACAATATATAAGTGTTTTTTCATGATTATGTGGTTTTTTTCTATGATACGTTTTTCTAAACCACTGATTTTGACTTTTAGTCAATATAATGAACAAGAAGGAAGTATGATAACATTGAATGTTTCTGATGTGGAATTTATGGTAATAATGAGAATAATTTTTTTTTCTAGGACAATATCTCATGAAGTGAATCAGGAAGGTCTACTGGTATTTTTTGTATTACTGAAGAAAAAGAGACCGCAAAAGGCAAGTGATAGGTATGTGACATTCTAAAAGTATTGCTTACATTTAATGAAATAAGAATTATTATATAATGGATGGGTAATTATAAAACATGATTCATATTTCATATTCTATGAATGGGTTAACATAGAATTGGTTGATGGTTATTGAGTATGGGATAAGAGTAGAGTTGGATGATTGGAATGCATATATTTTAGAATTCATAGATTTTTTTATATCAATCATGAAATGTATAGTTATTTTCAATAAATATTTTTAACAAAGTATTAAAAAAGATAATTTAAATGGTGACAAAGACTTAGAAATGAAATTTAATTGAAATTTGATATCTTGATTAATGGAAGATAACCCTTAATGTGCAGATGATGTTGAAAAAAGATTATTTGTCATGGATAAAAACATGATGTATTTGGATAATGTCAATTGGATAGTAAAAATCTATATAGAACCAATTTATGACTTTTTAAAAAAGTAGTCTATGTCATCAGGAATGATGTTTATAACTTATTAGATTTATGGAATATATCTTGTAATGTTTTGAATAAAAAAGAATGGTTGTTTTTAAAAAGGATTTATGGTAATTCAGGTTCTTACCATGTATCAAGAGAATATACAATACCAATATTATCATGTTTGGAATGTTAAATTAAAGAGATATTTTATTATATATGGGATCAAATTTAGTTGATTTTATGACCTTATTTATAATGTTCTAGATTTTCATCTTCTAGGAGAGTTATAAGGTTAACCATGTATAGAAGGGATTAAGTTGGTCATGAGATGTTTTTTTCTGAGATTAAAATAATATCTCACCATATGTGTATTTATGCATATTGAATAACATTTTATAACTTTTTTTATAAAGAAACATGGTATGACCTATCATTCAATGTATGGATCTCATGATATGTTAGTTCTCCTGGAATGAAATATTCTACTTCATTCCCTCATATAAGAGATGAGTTATTAATTGATCAAGGATAAAGGGTTACGTAGTCATGAAATCATGCATGTATACCTATTCATTTAAATTCATAAAACATAGTAGAAATATTTATAAATAAAATTTCTTATTTATACCTTAATTTTTTTTGAGTCTCTAGCCTTTAAAATCAACATAGATTTTTGGCTTTGTGGTCATCATCATTCTAATAATATTTCACTTATTTGGAATTGAAGAAAAAAATCACTCTCTATAAATATTTATTATTTTCCTCCATGTACATTCTTCTCTCCCAACCTACGATCACTTATATCAATACTTAGTTGTGAGTTAATTTTGGTAATCAATATATTGATAACATTCCTTTTTGTTAGATGTTTTAGTATTCATTTATACAATATGAGTTTCAATGAAAAGAATTTAAAGTATCAAGACTTTTGTAGAAACACATATGTAATGTCTCGGATTTTACCATGCTTATTTTAATATTATGTGGGAATTATTTCGAGACCAGGCTTCATGACGGTGTGCAGTTCCGAGGCCCGATGAGCTCTAAACAAATGCTTGAATTAAATTAAATAATTAAATAACACATCATGTGGTTTTCCTGAAAAAGTGGAATAACTCTTGAACGGGTGATCGGATTAGAAATTTGGGGGCACCGTTGTATCCAGAGCAGCGGGATTACCCTAGGAGAAACCTAACATTGGCTAGCACAGGCTGGTGGTGGAATCCAGTTTTTGGATGCAACCTTAATAAAATATTTAATAAAAATATTTTATTAAGGCTTGTTGCGTCAAATATCTCCAATATTTTTAAATAGATATTTCTACAAGGGTTTAGGGTTACAGACCTCATAACCCTGAAATCCCTGGAGGCACTTGGAAAGCTCTGGAGGAAACCCCCTATGCGGAGACAACATTCTTGACGAATTTCGCTGGCAACAATGATGCGGCGACCAGATCTTCACCAACGAATGTCGCGAATCTAGGTAGGATATTTAATTTGTGATTTCTTCCCCATTCTGGATTTCTACGACGAACACGAGCTAATCCATCAAGATATTATTCCACAGATCGATCGTTTTTGCGGGATGGGTTTTACGGGGGTTTTGGGAGATTGAATCCATTTTGATATATTGTTCTTGATTTTTCTACTCCGTTTAATCCTATTAATGGGAGAGGATCAACGTCATGATGAATGACGGAGGAGGTTCGTTCCTCAAACTTGTTTCATTGTATTTCTCCCCTTTCTCTTCTTCGTGTTCTTCGCTTTCATCGCGGGGCGATGAACAACGGATCATTGTGCATCTGTTCTGCGACGCAACGATCCCAAATTGAAGAATCGAAACCACAATGATCTCATAGAGGTGCAATGACTATTTCGGCGGATGATTCGAGGCGGATCAGAGATATTTCATTTTTGGGTGTTTTTCTTCGGATGGATTGTAGGAGGTTTATGACCCGATCGAAGTACTAAAAACACCCGATTCGGTGTTCGTATGATGGGACGAACCAAGCCCTGTAGCATCAGGACGAATGGATGAGAGACGCGGATCCGGAATATCAGCAGAAGCGCGAGGAAGAAGACGACATTCTAGAAAAATTCTGACTACACGACATGAAGTATGGGCTACATGGTGTGTGTTCATCGGAGGATCACTTGGCGTGTACTCCAGGAGTACAAAGACATGGGTTGGGTACAAGGCCAAGGAAATGGCATTTGTACCCCTCCCCGGATAGACTCGACAACATACACGGGATACCATGTGTACTGGTACACAGGCAGGGGACACGGAAAAACACCATGTACGGGTATACGACCAGGGTACATGGGTGTTTTCCAGTTGTCAGGACACGACGTGTTCTTTGACTTACACACCGTGTATATTACTTCCAACTCGAATTCGATTCATGACACGGTCCATTTACATGGGAAGTACCCAGAGTCATGGAACACAACATGTGATACTTCTACACGTCGTGTAGTTGAGTTTTACACAACTTGGACGGATGACACGGGCCATTACACGGGCAGTACCCGGTGTCAAGGAACACGACGTGTAACCATAATACATGTCGTGTAACCTATTTTACATGGCTGGAGCTAGCTACCTTCTGGGAATTGGACTATTTCCTTTATGGTTCGTCCCCTTGGTCATTCTCCTGAAGGTTTCTGGTATCATTTCCGACATACAAGAGTATGATCCCTTCAGCAGGACTTTCTGAATAGAGTTGTTGGAATACCCTCTGTGAGACCTAGATCCGGATCCTCTATTCATTCCTGGAACCCTAGGTGGAGTTCTTGGTATCGACGTGACCAACTTTACCTGGGCATCGATCCTATGCTTATCGGATTAGTTCAGAATGAGTTGTTGGAATCACACCATAACTGTTGGTTGTGATCCTCATCTGATCATCGTATTCTCAAGTGATTGTGGTGTGTGTCCTCCCAAAACGAGTACGTCATCTATCTCTCTATCTCTCTTCAGAACTAGGTGTGTGTTATCCTTGTTACGTGCTTAGTTGAATCTTCGAGCTGGATCCTAGTGGTGGCATCATGATAGTTGATCATGTATGAGTATATCTGGATATTCTTGTTATATGTTCTATATACATATACTGGGTAGAGCTGACTGTATCTTTCCATTGTGATATTTTTTCCTTGTTGTATTCTTTTGTGGTTTCAGGGTGTCTTACTGGGTATTGTTATACACACCCTTGCATGGGCTTTGCCTGCACGTGTCATGTCTTTTGTAGACAAGCCGACATTTGACATGATTCTAGGTGGACCAGGACTAGAAGACGCTTTGTGAGATCAGAAAGAGTGAGGTGTGTTCCTATGGCTACGGATTTCAGTCCCAGTAAATTTCTTTATAGGTTGGACTTTGTAATAGACTCTCTTTTGGTGGACTTATACTTTTGGCCTAGGGTTTTACATTACTTTACTTTACTTTCCTGTTCCACTATGTTGGTTGGGATTTTAGTGGATGCATGCATTTCCATTTTTAGTAGTTTTTACTTTTTAGCTTTGTGGGCTTGGAGATGTTTGTGTGTGTGTACTGGTTTATAGCCAATGCCTCTCATGTTAGTGACTTTTTTACTCGGTGCTAGTCAACAGCCCCTAGCCTATTGGACGCGGGCATAGGGAGTTGTGGCCCGGGCCCCACCGGGACGGGTCGAGACAGAGTGGTATCAGAGGTGGTCAGTTTTACCTTAGGACCGAGAGTCTGTGAGTTGGTTTGGGGAAATACTGTCAAGTGTTTCGAGTTCAGATTTCAGGCCAGGGACTCCAGTGTTGGTCAGAGCGGCCGACGAATCCATACACCAGGACTCTTATAAATTTCTTGTCGACTCGGAACATGAGAACACTAGTTTCAGGAGAAATTAATAGTACATGTATCATATATGAATGGGTTGTGGTTTCCATGTACTTCTTGAGTCAGCTCTCCAGATATACTCTCTGACTGAGATACATCTTGTTTCTTTACAGGATGCCTCTACGACGCGCACCCGCTAGGATCCGGCAGCTCGATCACGAGGATGACCCCCTCAGTGATGAAGCATCGATATAGGGACCAGATCCCCCAGTATTACCTTAGGGTGGTGTGCCATTTATTCCACCACCTGTGGAGTAGTGTTTAGTGTCTGCTGTACTAGTGTAGGAGGAGCGCAGGCTGAGCACACTCCACGAGTTTCAGAAACAGAGACCCCACAGGTTTCGAGGCGAGCCTAACCCTCAGGCAGCAGAGGACTGGCTTGAGGCAGTGACCAAAGTCTTCCATTTGGTCAGGACACTAGCAAACCAGACGGTGATTGTGGCAGTGAGCCTTCTGTAGGGTTCGGTAGGGAGATGATGGAGTTTTGTTATCCAGACTCACGACGAGGTGACTCTTGCATGGTTAGAGTTTTAGCGTCTCTTCAGAGATGGGTTTTTTCCAATTACCATGAGAGCAGTACCTATACAAGAGCTTCTTCATCTCCAGTAGGGGGCCATGACGGTGGATAACTATTTATCGAGGTTTACTGACCATTCATGGTACTCAATGGATATGGTTAGGGATCATTACTTCAGAGCTCAAACTTTTGAGCGGGGCTTGCATAGATACATCCGAGCTAGCATCATCTTTATGAGAATTCCTACATATGTGTGGGTGATCGAGCATGCTTTTTTGGTGGAGAGCTTCTTGGATGAACAAAGACAGCCGACAGTTTTTACTGGTGAGTGAGCTGGAGAAGAGACCTCAGCAGCAGGGAGCCGACGTCAGGGACCCATGCATGGGAGACGTCTCTAAAGGAGATCCTAGGATAGGGGATTTGTCGTAAAGGGTTCGCAGGACGCATCTAGCTAGCCTCTAGAGAGGCAATGCTACTCATGCGATGGCATAGGACATCTCGCCCGAGATTGTTCGACCCTTCGTACTACCGACACGAGAAATGTGGATAGCCCACCGGGGAAGAGGCAACGTGTGGAGAAGATTGATCTGCGGGGCGGTGGACGTAGTAGAGGAGCTGGGAGAGTAGCTGGAGGTGGTCTACATTTTGACATTTTGCCACCACCACCCCCAAGAGGTCTACCCCAGGCTCAGGGACCTAGTGGGCAGAGGCAGGTACAGCTGCAGACAGTGGGGGCTTATGACCCAGGTACTCCAAGAATGATTATAGGTACAATCTGTGTCTTTTCTACTCTGGATGCTGTATTGATAGACACAGGTTCTAGTCATTCATTTCTGGCTGCTTATCTTTTTTGAGACCTTGATATTCCTATTAAGTTTTTGACTCACCCCTTACGCTTAGAAACTATGACTGGAGAAGATTCAGAGATCACACGCCTTTGCAGACAGTGTGACCTAACCCTTGGAGGTGAGTGTTTCAGTTGAAACCTCTTAGTGGTAGCTTCGATGCCTTATGATGTCATTCTTGGTATGGATTGTCTATCCACAGTTCATGCCCAGATTTATTGTTTTAGATGAAGGTTGCGGTGTGTCTGCAGTGATGGAACGAGGGTCTCCTTCTTCGGTGAAAAGGAGACCCAAGCAGCGCAGGATGAACTCGTTCGTAGGAAGGTATAACCAATTTCATATCAGTTGCCTACCCTAGCCCTTGGCATAGCAGATGTTACGGGTTTCCAGTTCCCAACAGTAGTGGCTGAGTATGAGGACGTCTTTCCGGAGGATGTCCTCGGGCTACCTTTCCATCGGGAGATAGATTTCTACATTGAGTTGCAACCCAGGACGACACTGATATCAGCATCAGCATATCGGATGTCTCCTATAGTGCTTCGTGAGCTGAGGGTGTAGTTTGAAGACATGCATAAGAAGGGCTTCGTGAGACCTAGTGTCTCACCCTAGGTGGCCCCAGTGTTGTTTTCCAAGAAGGTAGATGGGAGCATGAGGATGTGTGTGGATTACCGGCTCTTGAATCAGGTGACTGTGTAGAAATGGTATCCACTACCGAGAATCGACAACCTCTTTTACAAATTAAGAGGGGAACAATGGTTCTCAAAGGTTGATCTGTGATCAAGCTATCACTTGTTGCGAGTACAGGATGAGGATATACCGAAGACGTCTTTCAGATGTCTCTACGGTCACCATGAGTAATTGGTGATGCCCTTCGGAGTGACGAACGCCCCAGCAGTATTTATGGGACTCAAGAATTGAATAATTCAGCCCTATCTAGATCGGTTCGTTGTGGTCTTCATCGATAATATCCTAGTGTACTCTACGTCCGATGAGGAGAAAGTGGGGCACCTGAGGATGGTTCTGGATACACTTCGAGAGCACCTGTTTTATGGGGAACTCTCGAAGTGTCAATTCTGGATACAAGAGTTCCACTTTCTGGGACACGTTATCTCAGCAGATAGTGTAGCAGTGGACCCATCTAATGTAGAGGAAGTGTTATCATGGGAGCCACCCTGGAGCGTGACAGAGGTGGAGAGTTTCCTTGGGTTGGTGGGCTACTATCGGAGATTCATTCTTAATTTCTCCTGGATTTCAGCACCCATGAAATCTTTGACTGGAAAGGGGCAGCCTTTCATGTGGACCGAGAGAAGCCAGCAGGCATTTTAGCATTTGAGACAGAGTCTTACGAGCACCACAATATTGATATTACCAGATGAGGGTGTCTAGTACGTAGTGTTCTACAACGCATCAGGAACTGGGCTTGGATGCGTCCTGATGCAGAGGCAAGTGGTGATTGACTATGGCTCACGTCAGTTGAGGAAACACGAGCAGAACTACGTGACCCATGATCTTGAGTTGGTAGCGGTAGTATTAGTGTTGAGGATGTGGTGGCACTACCAAATGGGCGAGCGGTTTATCGTCTACTATGATCACAAGAGTCTCAGATATATCTTTTCTCAAAAGGATCTGAATTTGAGACTGTGGTGGTGGCTTGAGTTCCTCCATGATTACGTCTTTGAGATCATTTATACACCTGGGAAGGGGAACGTTGTGGCAGATTCTCTTAGCAGGAAATCTAGTTCACAATTGCTGTATGAGGTGACGAGGAAGTTGGCCTCTTTACATTTATCCTTCGTGGGTAGAGATGATGGAGATTACTTTCAGTCAATGGTTCTTACCCCTCTACTCTTATAGAGAGTCAGGGAAGCACAACTCGGGGATGCTAGTTGCGAGACTTTTTGTGCTCAAATATCTGCAAGCGATGCTGCTGATTGATATTCAAAAGGTGGGGAGCACGTTGTCCTTTTCTGAGGGCACACCATAGTACCAGTGACATTGTGGTAGGAAGTTCTGAGGGAGTTCCATACATATCCTTTGGCGGTGCATCCAGGGGTGGAAAGGATGTACTAGGACCTCCGACGGCAGTTCTAGTGGCCATGAATGAAGAAGAGTGTGGCCGAGTTTGTTTCTCGGTGCCTTACTTGTCAGCAAGTAAAGGCTGATCACCAGGTTCTAGCAGGATGGACTCAGACCCTTAAGGTACCTGAGTGGAAGTGGGATGGGATATCCATGGACTTCGTGACAGGTTTACCATGTACGTCCAGGGGACATGATGCCATCTGAGTGATCGTTGACTGGCCCACCAAGTCGGCCCACTTCCTAGGCATATGGGAGCATATTTCAGAAGAGAGCTTGGGACGCATCTACATGAAAAAGATATTTCAACATCATGGAGTTCCATCGACGACCGTCTCGGATCATGATGCTCATTTCAAATCCCGGTTGTGGAATAGATTTTAGGATGATTTTGGGACTCAGTTAAGCTTGAGCACAACGTTCCATCCTCACACTGATGGTCAGACGGAGCGGACCATCCATGTTCTGGAGGATATGCTACGAGCTTTCATACTTGACTTCGGTCATAACTAGGAAGATCACCTACCACTGGTTTAATGTGCTTATAACAACAGTTATCAATCAACTATTGGTATGGAACCATTAAATGCTTTTTACAGACGACCTTATAGGTCACCACATTGCTGGACAGACCCAGGAGAGTCGACACTCATGGGCCTAGATATGGTGCGAGCTACTAAAGAAAAGGAGCAGGTCATCCAGGAGCGGATGAAGACTACATATAGTCGGCAGATGTCTTATGCTGACAGGAGACAGAGGCCCTTGGAGTTCGAGGAGGGAGACCATGTGTTCCTTCGGGTCTCAACTCAATGGGGATTTCAAAGATTTGGCCGAGGCGACAAGCTATCTCTGAGGTTCGTCAGACCTTTTCAGATTCTGAGTAGATTTGGAAAGGTTTCATACTGGTTGGCTCTACCTCCTCATATGGACATTGTATACAATGTCTTCCATGTGTCGCAACTGCAGTGGTACGTGTATGATCCAACGCACGTTATTGACTGGGGTGAGCTAGACATCGATGATGGAGAGACCTTTGCTAAGTACCCAGTGGAGATCGAGGATCGACATGAGAATGTCCTTCCTGGGATATCTATTCCCTTTGTGCTTGTCCGGTGGCAGCACGAGAATCTCTAGGAGAGCACGTGGGAGTGGGAGGCTTAGTTTCATGTGTAGTACCCACATCTTTTTGAGTAGCCTTTGTTTTGGATTTTCGGGGATGTAAAATCCCTAAGGTGGGTGTGATGTAATGTCTTAGATTTTACCATGTTTTATTTTAATATTATGTGGGAATTATTTCGAGACCAGGCTTCAAGATGGCGTGTAGTTCTGAGGTCTAGTGAGATCGGAAAAAATTTTCAAATTAAATTAAATAATTAAATAATTCAGCATGTGATTTTCCAGAAAAATTTGAATAACTCTTGAACAGGTGCTCGGATCAGAAATCTGATGTCACCGTTGCGTCCAGAGCAGCGGGTTTAGCCTAGGAGAAACCTATCATCGGCTGGCACTGGCTAGTGGTAGAATCCAATTTTTGGACGTAACCGTAATAAAATATTTAATTAAAATATTTTATTAAGCCTTGTTGAATCAAATATCTCTAATCTTTTTAATTAGATATTTGCACAGGGGATCAGGGTTACAGACCACATAACCCTGAAATCCCTGGAGGCTATGGGAAAGATCTGGAGGAAACCCCCAATGTGGTGACAACGTTCTGGATGAATTTCACCAGAGACGACGACGCGATGAACAGATCATCACCAACGAACATCGTGAATCTAGGTAGGATGTTTAATTTGTGATTTCTTCCCCATTTTTGATTTCTATGACGAACGTGGGATAATACATGAACAGATTAGTCTGCAGATCGATCGTTCTTGCGGGATAGGATTTTGTAGGGATTTTGGGAGATTGAATCCATGTTGGTCTATTGTTGTTGATTTTTCTACTCCATTTAATCTTATTAATGGGAGAAGATCAACGACCTGACGAACAACGGAGAAGGTTTGTTCATCAAACATGTTTCATTGGATTTATCACCTTTCTCTTCTTCGTGTTCTTCTCGTTCATCATGTGATGATGAATAAAGGATCGTTGCACATCCCTTCTGCGTCGCAATGATCCCAAATTGAATAATCAACACCACAACGATCTCGCGGAGGTGCAACGACGGTTTTGGTGGATGATTCGGAGGGGAACATAGATATTTCGTTTTTTTGTAATTTTTCATCGAATGGATTGTTGAAGGTTTATGACCCGATTGAAGGATCGAATACACGTGATTTGGTTTTCATGTGAATGGAAGAACCAAGCCCTGAAGCATCAGGACGAACGGAAGAGAGATCGTTGATCTAGAAGATCGGCCGAAGCACGAGGAAGAAGACGGTGTTCTGGAAAAAATCCTGATTACACGGCTTGTAGTATAGGCTACACAGCATGTGTTCGTCAGTGGATCACCTGGTGTGTACTCCAAGAGTACACAAACACGATTTGGTTACATGGCCAAGGATGTGGCATGTGTTCCCCTCCCCAGCTAGACCCGACTAGATACACAAGATACCCCGTGTACTGGTACATGGGCAGGCGACACAGACAGACACCATGAATGGGCATACGGCCAAGGTATACATGTATTTTCCATTTGACCGGACATAGCGTGCACTTTGAATTACTCACCGTGTATATGCTTTCCTACAAGACTTTGATTCCAGACACGAGCCGTTTACACGAGCAGTACCCGAAGTCATGGAACACGGCGTGTGATACTTCTACACACCCTGTAGTTGAGTTTTACACAACTTGGACGGATGACACAGGCAGTACCCAGTGTCATGGAACACGACATGTAACCATACTGCCCACCTTGTAACCTATTTTACATGGGTTGATCTAGTTACCTTCTGTGACTTGGACTAGTTTCCATAGGTTTCACCCCTTGGTCATTCTCCGGAAGGTTTCTGATATCATTTCCAACATACAAGAGTATGATCCCTTCAGCTGGACTTTCTGAATAGAGTTGTTGGAATCCCCTCTATGAGACTTATAGTTTGATCCTCTATTCATTCTTGGAACCCTAGGTGGAGTTCTTGGTATCGACGTGACCAACTTTACCCGGGCATCGATCCTCTGCTTAGAGGATTAGTTCAGACCAAGTTGTTGGAATCACCCTATATCTATTGGTTGTGATCCTCATCTGAAAATCGTATTCTCAAGTTCTTGTCGAGTGTGTTCTCCTAGAATGATTACTTTTTCTCTCTCTCTTTGGACCTTGGAGTGTGTTCTACTTGCTATGTGCTTAGTGGAATCTCTAATCTGAATCCTAGTGGTGGTATCGTGATAGTCGATCATGTATGAGTATATATAGATATTCTTGTTATATGTTCTCTAAACATATACTGTGTAGAGCTGACTATATCTTTTCTTTGTGGTATTTTTTCTTCTTTTGTATTCATTTGTTTTTTCGGGGTGTCCTACTAGGTATTGTTATACTCACCCCTTCACGGGCTTTGCCCACACGTGTCGTGTCTTATGATGACGAGCGAGCCTTTGATAGGATTCTTGGAGGACCAGGACCAGACGGTGCTTAGTGAGATCAGACAGACATAGGTATGTTCCTACGGCTATGGATTGCAATCCCGGTACATTTATTTATAGGTTGGACTTTGTTACAAACTCTCTTCTGGTGTACTTGTACTTTTGGCCCAGGGTTATACAACACTGTACTTTACTTTCTTATTGTACTCTGTTGGTTGGGTTTTTAGTGTATGTATGCATTACCATTTTAATAGTTTTTACTTTTTAGCTTTGTGGTCTTGGAGATGTGTGTGTGTGGGTGTAAATATTTATAGGCAATGCCTCCCTTGTTAGTGACATTCTTACTTGGTGCTAGTCACCAGCCCCTGGCCTATTAGAGGCGGTCTTGGGGAGTTACGGCTCGGGCCCCACTAGGATGGGTCATGACAACTTAATTCAAAATAAAATTAATTATATGGGGGGTAGAATATAACGCCCCAATATTTTTTTTACCTTATTTAAAATTAATTAATTTGTTTTTTATATTCTCTATTTCATGCAACACTAAAAATAGTTTATTTAATATTAATGAGCTATGATTTCCCTGAGTTATATGAAAAACCATTATTATAATACACCCAATCCAATATTTGTTTTATATTTATATATAGAGAACTTCAAGTTTAGATTATGTTACATGCAACACTGAATTTCTTTGATGGTTTCTGAAACACTCTAGACCGAGTGTTACCAAACAAAAATGATTTTTCATAATAATATTTTTTTAATAAATTATGATATAAAAAATTCATTACATTTAGCATTTTAGGATTAAAAAATATATTAAAATATTTATTTGAATTCATTGGTTACATATTAATTATAAATTAATATAGAAACCAAATGAATATTGAGGAATTGATTTTAAAAAAAGGCTAATTTAATTTGAAAAGGAAAATTAATCATAATAAGTTAAATTAATTAAAATTAGTGATTTATATTAATTAAATTTATGAATTATATATTAAAAAAAATATTTTTCATTTTCATCAAATTGATTTTATAGGCATAAGATGGTAACAAATACTAAATTACACATAAAAACCAATATTTTTATAAAACCATTTTTACAACCTTTTAATAGAAATCCTATTATAATTAAAAAATTTAGTGATTTTTGAAATTTTAAATGTCAATATTTAATTCAAATTTTAAATAAAAACATATAATTTTGGATAGGTTTAATTTTTTATTTTTATGTGAAGTTTCATTTTTTTAGTGAATAGTAAAAATACTAAATTTTAATTCAAAAAATTTTTTCGTCAAATATATTAATTATGAAATTTTTTTTTGATTTGTTTAATATTTTAATTATATTTTTTTGAATTAATTTAATTTATGTCATTGTAATCAATTTTAATTTTTATTTGAATATAAAAACATATCATTCTTTTGAATGTTTTTACATTAAAAACCTCAATTGTCGTCCTGTCTACAAGATTAAAATTACATTAGTTTATTACAGTTCTATATTGTATATTATGAAAATGTATATCATATTTTTAATCAGAATATTTTATAATATTTAACAAGGTAACATTTAATTTGGACTAAAAATATTACTGAATGTGACTAACATTAATTACAGTGATTAAGGTAAAATTAAGCTTAACTATGTATTAGAACATAATCATAATGGTCCAAATGACCAAAAAACATTGCAAAACACAATTTATTCCATTTTTCATTCATAAAACATTCATTATTGAGTTATTTTAATACTTTTTTTGATAAAAACGCGAGTATACCTAGCTTATTTTCAAAAATGCAATGTGTATCCCCTTAATTCCCTATAAAAAGCCACCACTTATCCACCTTATTCATATGTATCATACTTTCTATATTTAGCCAATATCTACCCAATACACATAAAAACATATCTTTATCACTCTTTTAACCCTCACTTTAGAAAAAATCTATCCATGGAAGCCCATTCTAGAAATCCAAAAAGAAGTTACACAAAACAGAGTTGAAATACTTCCTAAAGATAAATTATTTTTTTATTTATCCACCACCTAAATTAATATTCTTCCATGCACACACAATATCCTATGTTTCATAAATATACTAATAAGTTTTAATTTTAATATTTTTAACATCACTTAAACACACTTTCATCTAATGGGTAAGGAACTCACAGTTCTCGTGTACGACGAACTACCACCTCAAGAAACAATGTTGTTTATTTTAACATTACCACCAACTATGGCTAGGAATTATAATGGAAACTATTTTTTAAAAATATATATACGATATAGACGATATATATATACAAACACATATTTATTTATTAAATAAATCATACCTTCATGATTTCCATTTTCTGTAAATATGATAACATCGTTTATGGAAGTGTAGACTGACACCTCCTCAAAGCGATGTGATTTATATACAATTTACATGGAAGGAATTAAGGGTGGGATTGTAAAACATATATGATATATAATAGATAATAATGGTAATGTAATTATATTATATACCTATACATAAATACTTCATTTAATTACTTTCTTTTAATAAGACATGAGAATGGAAAGAACGTTCATCAATACATATGGCCAACCGTCTCCAAGAACAATGGATTCTATTTCATATATCTAATTTTTATAGATTATTCTTAATGTTCATATACTGAATATATATTATATATAGTTCAATTTTTATATTCTATAAAATTTTAATTCCTGATTTTATTTAGAGGGTCAAGAATATCAAGACAAAATAGTTATGACATATAAAATGGTTATTATGAGAAACATTACATTAACATGTAATTTTTAATAAATTTGTCATAAATGGTCATAAGAAAATAATATATGGCATTATATATTTGTATATGGTTCTATTATATATATATTATTATCATATTCTAATTAAATATGAGGTCTTTCTGTGTACAATTAATGTCAAGACACAATGTAAGGTAATTTCATCTTGCATTATATTTCCATGAGATACATGCCATATTCAACACTCATTTATTATATTTGGTGTATATAATTCCCATGAATATATTATAATATTATTATACAATTTTTATTGGGTATTTAAATTTATAATTTATGATATTTCTTTCAAGGATTTTTTAGGTCAATAATTACAAAATATGTAATGTAATTTATTCCCAATTTTCCTTCCTTGAGAAAGATGATTTTGTATGATGCCTTGTTATTTTATAAGGTTAATTTGATTTCAATTAAAAAATATTTATCATGAATATATTTATTTTCATGATATTTTATGCTCTATGTAATTTCATTTTCTTACATGGTGAGTATTTTTCACTATTACCAAGTAGTAAGAGTATATTGAAACAATCTCTTCGTTAATGGAGATTTTTTATGATAATGCATCCATTGATGAAATATTATAATACCACACTCAATAACACTCATTATTTTCCATACCCATTGTTTATTCATATTATATCCGGGTAATGTTACCAATTTAAACTCTTTGTTCCATAATATGGTCAAGAAAATATGTTTAAGAAAGTCTGAATTTACCTCTCTCTTCAGTCAGAAATTGATCTTCCATCAGAACTGTGTATTTGAAAAGGATTTCTAAAATATTCTATAATGATATTTAAAAATTAATTTATATCATTGTTTTTCATTTTAATGATATTGGTTTTTTAAAAATTAATATTCATTTCATTTTTTGTTTGAGGAACTTTTTAATCGTTATATGGTGAAAAGTGAATATTTTAATTGGAAATATTAACCAACTATCATGAACGATGTTTCTTTGATGCTTACTTTTCATTATAAAAAATTTAATATTTATAAAAATAATTAGTGTCTTAATATTCATTAAATTTTTTTCTAAATTAGATATTAGTGAAAAGTATGTTTAAAAATTATTTATATTTATAAAGTGTTTTAACATTCTCTTCAAAAAAAACTGTTAAAATTATTCAAAATGTTTTTAATGGAAAAGTATTTCTAGGATTTTCAAAGCTTATTTTATTTGTTTTCAAATTATTTTAATGGAATATATTGTTCATTTTTTTTATTTATATGTTTCAATGAAAATGTTTTTCAAAAATCATTTTATCATTTTTTATACATTATCATGGAAAAAGTGATTCAAAATGTTTTCAAGATTCATTTATAAGTTGTTATGGTAAAAGGGGTTTGAAATTTGTTTCATGATTTATGAATAAATTTTAAAATATTTTTTAGTGAAATGGGTTTCAAATCACATTGAATCTTTATTGATATATTTTTCATGATAATGTATTTGAAAATTTTCTCAATTATTAATTTATACTTTTTTAAAGAATATTTTCAAAAAAATGGTTTTCCAAAAGGTTTTATGTTTTATACGAATTTCTTCAGGAAAAAAGGATAATTTCATAAAGTAGTGTTTTTAAAATATATTTCAAAATGGGTTCCCATATATAATGAATATTTTTGGTGCTAGTCATTATTTATTGGGGATATGATCAAGGGTGATATTCAAGTTCATTCTATGGGTAGTTTATTTTTTGATCACATAACATGCATGAAATCCATTTTTTCTTTTACAGGTCAAATTTTTATGAAATGTATTTCACTGTTATGGGTTATATTTTAATGAAATATATTTCTCATTATCAGTTTCAATGTTTATGAAATCCATTTATCAATCTCGAGTTATATGGAAATGAATCTCATTTATTTTCATGGGTTATTCAATGATGAAATGATTATGAAACCTGTCTCTTTTAAACTAATTAATATATGATTATATGTTTACAATACCCATTTAATTAAGTTGGTTATGTTATGATTAATATTATTGATATTTTCAAACATATATGTATGATTTAACTGTGATATGGTTGGGACCTAAAGTTCTCTAAAATTAATTTAGTAAAGATTTATATCTCATGAGATATAAATATTTACCAATTTTCCTCTATGATTGTCTAAGGAGTGAACCTTGACTACACTGATGGTCATGAGAGTGAACCATGACTACCAAGATGGTTATTGGGGTTAACCATTACTACCGATATGGTTATGGGAGTAAACAATGACTACTAAAATGGTATATGGATTGAACACATACTACAAATATGTCCTTAACCGTGATTCCTTGAATACTACGGAAATCATAATAATATTCTTATGTTTATTCTAAAATTATGTAACGACCCGATACTGAAAGCTACTCAATGGGTGCCCTGACCCGGTTGGTCACACGAACTCAAATGCATTTCCCCAAATGCCAGAGGCTGCCGACTAGCAACAAGGTCCCATGTTTGATAGTGGGGAAACTAAGAACTCATTTTTCAAAGTGTAGCACAGCAGAAAAGATAAATAGAATACAACAATAGCAGAAGCAATAAACCATACATATTTAAAATTAATAGCTACAGTAAAAGATAACCAACAGTTAAATAGATAATAATGAAACATGTCTCTAATTCTATGAAAATAGCTAGAACATGTTACACAACAATACAATACAACACAATAAAGCTCAAAGTACAATGTACAGTAAACAAAACAAAATAGTGCAACAGGAACTCAGCAGATTCGCAAGCCTAAGCTCTGTCTCATGCTCTCCTACTCCTCTGCAACAATCAAGTACTTGTATAGGGACCCTTCCCCTTATCCACACCTGCATAAACATAGTCTGTCAGGGCCAAAGACATGACCCAAACAAGGTGTGAGATATAAATACCAGTAGGCACCCACCAAAGGCATATTCCTCTTTGTCAATGTAAATGTGAAACAACGTGTGCAGTAGTAAAATGAAACAACTAATAAGTACTCAAAAGAAACTTAATTTTACAGTTATATTGCAATTTTAATATTCATTAAATCATTCAGTATAAGGAAATCACCACAGTGAATTTTCTAAGTAAACAGTCTTTGTCCACAGACATGCACACCCTTACCCTCAGGTAATCGGAATTAAATCCCACAGGTAATTACCCACAGGCATAACAGATATTTCCCTCACGTGTATGAAGTTTTGCCTATAGGCACAGAATACATTTCCCATACGCACGAATGATGTTTACCTCCTGATGAAAAGAGCAGTTCCCATAGGCAAATCACAACACTTCCCTCAGGATAAACAAGTAACAAGGCCATGCCCAATATATAAACAATCAATTTATATAAAATTCCTCTCAAGGAAATTCAATAATCATTATTACAATGGCATAACCTCGGGTATGCTTGCCAAATGGCTAAACAGAGGAACACACCCCCGGGGTGGTCCTAGATCCAAGCAGTGATCCCAAACAGTAGTTTTACAATTACAATAAATTACATATGCAATTCTAGGTAATTAAACAGACACGGCCTTAGCCATATGACACCGAAAACATGGGTCTGTAGCACAAATATTCATAAAACACACAAAAGTTGGAATTTAAACACCTGACCACTTACCTCGATCGCCCCGGATCTGTATAAGTGAACGACTCTTCCAGAAACGTGCAATAATGACATAGATATAGGAAAAAAAACAACACGCTCAAACCTAAATAACATCATTTAGAGGAAGAATTGGCATGAAATATGCATGGAGGAGGAATAACTCACTCGTGCGGTTCCTAGGAGATCGACGGTGAAAGAAAACGGGTTCCCAGTGCGCGGTCAGGAGGTCCTAAAATGTCCAGACATCTCTCCCAAACTCTCCTCTAGTTATATTCATTTTTCTATGAATAGAGGAGGTTGCTTCCTATTTTAAAAGATAAAAACAGACTCCATGGTGTGTACTATTGAGTACACAGTGTGTACTTTCCATTTTTAACTGTTCCTATGGTGGCTTCTATGCACCGCGACACTGTTCATCTGTCGACATGAGTACAAGTCGTGTAATACCTGATTACACGCCTTCAATACCTTACTATTCACTTGTCGACTGACTACACGGAGTGTACATAAACACTACATGGTGTGTAGTCGGTTTTTAGACCTTTCACCGCCAGCATGGCTACACACCCTATGTACTCATCCCACACGGCCAAAGTACATGGTGTGTGGAAAAATAAACGGTGTGTACCCACAAAATGTGTGATTTTTCCCCATTTTCATTATTTTCTCAAAAACACTTTAGGAAAAGAGAGAAGAAGAAACACATACCTCAAGAATAAGAACCATGTTCTTACAAACATCCCCCCTTAAAGAAATTTATCCCTGAATTTCCCTTCCAATGGTGGTGAAGATTATGTTCAGAATAACTCTCTCCATGGAGCACGTACGACGGTCTCCCACTCCCAGGTTTCGTCTTGTACTCGGCCATGCTGCCATAACACCCGTATGAGAGGAACTAACCAGCCTCAGAGAACCTTCATGCTTCTATCTATGATACGAATCAGATTCTCCTCAAAAGACGCATCGATCTAAAGCTAAATCCCCTTGGGAATAAATACATGAGATCCATCTGAATGATAACAGTGCAAATGAGATACATGGAAGACATCGTGCATAAACCGATACCTCTATGGTAACAGAAACAGATAGGCAACCGGTCCAACTCTCTCCAGAATCTCAAATAGCCCCACATACCTCTGTGAATGTTTACCTTGTCTCCTAATCCGCCTATGTCCAAACCTCGGTGAAACACGCAAGAAAACCCGATCCCCGACCAAGAACTCCAAGGGTTGTCTGCGACAATCAACATAAGATTTCTGATGAGACTATGCAGTATCCATCCGATTCTGAATCAACTGAACCTAATTAGATGTCTCATGCATGAGAAGTGGTCCCAGTAAAGCTGCCTCACCTGCATCCATCCAGCATAAAGGTGATCGACATGGCCTTCCATATAAAGCCTTGTAAGGTTCCATCTCAATATTTTCCTGAAATCTATTATTATAGGAAAACTTGACTAGGGGTATATCCATATCCCAAGAGCCCTCACAGTCTAGGAAACATGCACACATCATATCCTCTAGCACCTGTATCCTACGCTCTTACAGGACATCAGTCTGAGGGTGGTAAGTTGTGCTCAGAATCACCTGTGTACCTAGTGCCCTCTGAAAAATCTACCAGAAATTATATGTAAAATGGGAGTCCCTATCTAAAAAGATAGAACAAGGGAGCCCATGAAGACATACGATCTCTCAGATATACAACTTCCCGAGATCGTCAACTCCGATGTACTCCTTGATCAGCAAAAAGTGAGCTACCTTTGTGAGTCTGTCCACAACAACCCACACGACATCATTGCCTCAAGGTGACCTCGACAACCCAGTCACGAAGTCCATCCTGATATCATCAAATTTCCATTATGGAATTGGTAACTGTTGTAACAGTACATCTAGCCTCTGATTCTCCTCCTTCACCTGCTGACAGGTGGAACACCTTGTAACAAATCAATCTATCTCCTTCTTCATACCCGACCACCTATACTGACGTCTCATCTCACGGTACATTTTGGAAACTCCGGGATGAACTACAAAAGCTGAAGCATGAAACTCCTGCATATTCTCCTCGGGTATATCCCCTAGAACCTATCCTCATCCATGGTAATGTAGTACTTCTTCATCGCCTATCATCCAACTAGGAGGAGGGTCCTAACTTGTCACCAACTCCCATAGAACAAGGCCTTCTGAATCAGATAGCTACCTCATCCTCCCACTATCCATGAGGGTAGAAGTCATAGCTATACATGAAAGATTGGTTTTCCCCAGACTATCGGGCACCTACAAACGCATCACATAGAACAAAGCCATAAGCTTCCATTCACCACGGGCATCATGAACTGCATGTATTTGAGTCTTCCTTCTCAGTGAATCAGCAACTACATTTCCCATACCAGGTGTATATGCAAGCTCAAAATCAAAGGACTGAAGGTATTCTACCCACCTTCGCTATCTCAGGTTCAAGACCCACTGAGTAAAGATATACTTTAGAATTTTGTGGTCCCTGAACACCAAAAAATGTTCTCCCAAGAGATAATGTCTCCAAAAGCATAACGCATGAACAAATGCAGCCAACAAGAGGTCATGCGTCGTGTAATTCCTATCTTGTGGCCTCAACTGCCAAGACCTGTACGCAAAAACTCGATCGCCCTACATCAACACAGCTCCCAACCCAATACCTCATGCATCATTGTAAAATGTATAGCTCTCCCCCTGCTCTGGAAGTATCAGGATTGGTGATGATGTTATCTTTCCCTTAAACTCTTGAAAGGCTATCTCAGAGTCTTCTGTCCAAACAAACTTCACACCCTTCTTAGTCAAACCCTTCAACAACACTACTAAGTGGGAGAAGTCCTTGATGAAGCATCTGTAGTAACCAACCAGTCCTAATAAAATCCTTAACTTAAACATGTTCTTAGGATGATCCCAGGAAACTACTGCTCTCACCTTCTCTAGGTCTACATCAACTCTTGCCTCTGAAATAATATGAACCAAGAAGTGAATCTGGTCCAGCCAAAAGTGGCACATTGAGCGCTTAGCATATAACTGATGTTCTCTCAGTGTACTCAATACGATCTCAATATGGGTGGCATGGTCGTGTCGAGTGTGAGAGTACACCAAGATTCCGTCCACAATGACTACAACAAATGATTCCAGATACGAATGGAACACACGATTCATCCGAGCCATGAAAACTGTTGGTGCATTCTTGAGTCCGAACGACATAACTATGTACTCATATAGACCACATCTACTCTGAAAAGATGTAAAAGGTATGTCTGATGGTATAACACATAAATAATGATATCCTAACCTCAATTCTATCTTTGAGAACACTCGTGCACCTCTAAGATTATCAAAAATATCATCAATTCTCGGAAAGGGATATCGGTTCTTGACAGTCAGCAGGTTCAGCTTCTGATAATCCACACAGAGTCTCAGGGTATCGTCTGCCTTCTTCGCAAAGAAGACCGGGGAACCCAAAGGAGAAGTACTGGGTCAGATATAACCATATGACTATAACTCCTCTAACTACCTCCTGAGCTCCAGTAACTTATGTGTATCCATCCTATAAGGATGAATGGACACCAGTGTCACTCCTGGCACAAGATCAATAGAGAAATCCACCTCACACTCTAGAGGTAGACCCAACAAGTCATCCGGGAAGACATCCCTGAAACGATCAACTACTCAAGGGAAATCCTGCTAACAAGTCCCTGGATCATCCAGATATAAACTCATAATCTAGGTTGTAATCCCCCTTTTCCCATGATGCTCAGGTCTAGCTCGGCTCGCCTATACATCCCATTCACCTTTGTATAGAAACTCTCTTCCCTTTGGTGATTTGAAACGCACCCTGCGATGATATCAGTCTAAAAATGCTCGAAAGCGAACCAACCAGTCCATCCCAAGAATGACATCATAGCTTGTCATCTCCAATACATATGTGTCTCATAGAAAGTGACACCTAACAACCTCTAGGTGGCACTCCCTACATTGATGCACTCTAGTCGTTCTAGTCCCCAACAGAGTGTCTAGTGTCATAACATTAGAAGAAGAGGAAACACAAAGCCCAATGCTCTCCACATCGGGTATAGATATAAATCTATTTATAGCACCTGTATCAGGACTTACTGAAGATAAAATAGAAGCTACTAGAATAGAAAAAATGAAAGCTGAAGGTCTGGGATCTTACTCCTTTTGGGTCTGTTTCACTGTATATGCCTGCCCAGTGTCGTGGCCCTACGACAGAGCCTGGATACCTTGAGTTGTCTTGCCCTGCTTCCTCTAAGACCATGGTGTCTAGCTACAATGGCCACAACCACCATCTCGGCCTACAAGCCCTGGCGTATTCTAGTTTCCTGACTGGTAAGAAGATGTTGGTCCTGCTCCAACATGTGGACTCTACATAAAACCCCTCCCACTAGCCATTGGTGGAAAATCCCTACAAAAGCATTGCGGATGTCCCATATTTCCACAAGATCGGCACTCCACTGGGTCACATGGACACTGCGGTCTCTGGTGACCCTCTTTACCACACTGGTAGCACATGACTTGACCACCCGAATCATTCATCTTGCTGGTAGTACCACCATGAGAGAAATCCATCTGTATCTTCCTCTTCCTGGTAGAAATAGTACCAAAAACTAGTGTCAAACCACCCCGGCCCACACGACTAGCCTCTCGAAGGTTCCTCTCTATAATCGGTGCATGGTTCACAATATCATGTACAGTTGGAAACCTAAAAAAATAACCAGTGCCCAGTTGTCATATCGATGACCATCCTAAAAGTGTTTGGCCCTCAACGTCTCATCACCCACCCGAACAGGTGCAAAATGCGGAATCTCGGTGAAGCGAGCAGAATAATCCATCACCGACATAGCGCCATGTTGCATATTCATGAATTCTCTATCTCTATCTACCCTCATCATCTCTGGGAAGGCGAAGTCCTTGAAATATTTTTGAAAATATTCCCACACCATGTCTCTGTGATGCTCAGACTGAGTGGTAACATCCCATCAACTCTTGGCGGAATCACGCAGCATGTATATAGTGAGCTTGACCCTCCACCCTAGAGGCATCTCAAGGTGCTCGAACATAATCTTCCTAGACCCCAGCCAAGACTCTGAATCCTGTGGTTCTCCATCCACGGAAAATATAGGTGGGTGCTACTTCTAGAAGATATGAGTCAGCTCCGACATAGATGTGGTAGCCAACGGTGCTCCCTGAAAGGTCTGCATGAAACACATAAAGCCTACACGGAACTGTTCATCCACACCTGTGTACAGTATAACGGCTGGTGCTGCATCTGGCTCTACTGGAGGATCCACATGTAGCCCATGGCCTACCATCTATAGAGTATAATCATTTCCACTCTCTTGGAGAACAACACATGGTCGTCTCGGCGACATGACTATATAAGGTCAAAAACATGCCATAGATTTATGTTTATCAAAGACTGAAAATGATGGGACAAAAAATGGAACACGATGAAGAAGGAATTTCGAGATTTTCAAAACAAGACTACATTGCATGTATATTAACTACACAATGTGTACATGACTTTTATTCCCCTGTTCGGGACCTTCTACACGACATAGCCACACCACTACCTTTTAACAAGACTACACGGTGGGTATGGAATTTACACGGCATGTATGGTTTAATTTTTCCAACTGCCCATTTCGTTTATGACACGGCCGACTACTCGGCTGACACCACAAGGCGTGTTACACAAGCACACGACATGTACACCACCCTGGTTCCCCAGCCACATGGCTAAGTCCAGACAGTCTCCCACCGGCAAGAACTACATGGCATGTCCCACAGGTAAACAATGTGTTCAAGAAGAGGTAACACCGACCCGTGTTTGTTAGCTACACGGCCGGGTCTCCAGGTTAGACTACACAGCGTGTTACACAGTGGACATGACATGAATGTCTTAAGGTCTCATCTATTTGTGTTGTTAGTTACATGGGATGACTCTGGGTCAACACTACACGACCTGTACTTCCGGTACACAGTGTGTTTTTCTCAATCCATTCTCTACCCTATGTCCCCGCCCACACGGTCTATGTCACGGGAATCGACTACACGACGTGTACTGAGGGTACACAACATGTAATTAAAAAATTTACATTTCTTCCCAAATAGAAGAACACACAGTGTGTGTCCATAAAACTACACATCGTGTATACTGATTTTTCTAGATAGTAAGCCTCACATACAACTACAGAACATAGAAAATACTGAAAACCACACCTAAGTGCCAAATTCCGACCCGTGAGGGACCATACTCCCAACGAATCAAACTTTGGAATCTTTGACAAGTTATACACAAGTAACCAGTCCATGATCCACCAAATTTCATTCATTGAGGGCCCATAATCCCCAAAAACCAAAGTGTGGTTTCCATACTATCAAAAATCTCACACAAAAATTACCCTATCACATAGTAGGTATTTATCAAAGAAGCTATGACAATAGCATGCTTTTCTAGCACAACAACTATCACATCAACATGCAATTTCTAATGCACATACATGGCATAAAACTATGCATGGCATTGATTTCTAGAATATGCCTAAATGATGCATGAGATGGAATACCCTCATCTCATCAGGATGCAACTAAATAGAACCCATGGATAAAATATAAACAGTACAATCACAAATGAATCACCCAACAGTGAAAATCAAATCAACAGTAAAATTTTCAAAATCAGTAAAATTGCTACACCCGAGGTAGATTGGATTTTTCCTGTACACGGGTTAGCTACTCCCGGGAACAACATATTACCAACTACATTTTTCATCATATCCCTGACTATGGCTCCAAACAGTAAGTGAATGAAAATAAACCCTCTGATACCACATTGTAACGTCCCGGTTCAGAATGCTACTCAACGGGTGCCCCGGACCCGGTTGGTCACATGACCTCAAGCGCGTTTCCCTAAATGTCAGAGGCTGCCGACTAGCAGCAAGGGCCTAGGTATGATAGTGGGGAAACTATTCCCTCATTTGTAAAAGTGTGGAGCAACGAAAAAGATAAATATCATACAACAACAGCTGAATCAATAAACCATACATATTTAAAATGAAGAACTGTAGTATAAGATAACCAAGAGTAATATTGATAAGGATGAAACATGTCTCTAGTTCTATGAAAACAGCTAGAACATGTTACATAGTAATACAATACAATACAATACACCTCAAAGTTCAAGATACAGTAAACAAAACAAAATAGTGAAAAAGGAACTCAGCAGCATCGAAAGCCTATTCTCGGTCCCATGCTCTCTTACTCCTCCACAATAATCATGTACCTGTATATGGACCCTTTACCTAATCTACACCTGCAGAAACATAGTCTGTTTGGGCCAATGACATGACCCAAACACGGTATGGGATATAAATCCTAGTATGCACCCACCAATGGTTTCTTCCCTACTATCAGCCTAAATGTGCAACGGCGTGTGTAGTAGTAAAATGAAATAACTAAGAAGTACTAAAAATAACTAACTTTTCTAGTTATATTGCAATTTTTATATTCATTTAATCATTCAGTATAAGGAAATCACCAAAGTGAATTTTTTAAGAAAATAGTCAGTGTCCTCAAACACGCAAACCCTTACCCTCAGTTATTCAGAATCAAAACCCGCAGGTAATTACTCACAATCATAATAGATATTGCCCTTAGGAGCACAAAGTGTCACCCACATGCACAGAATCTACTTCCCACAGGCACAAATGAAATTTCTATCAGGCTGAACAGTGCACTTCTCATAAAAAATTCACGACACTTCCCTCAGGCTATACAAGTATTCAGGCCATGAACAACATATAAACGAGCAATTTATATACAATTCCCTTCAAGGAAATTCAATAATCTTTATCACAATGGCATACCCTCGGGTATCCTGGATAAACGACTAAATAGAAGAACACACCCCCAGGGTGGTCTTGGATCCAAGCCGTGATCCCAAAGAGTAGTTTCACAATTACAAAAAAATTACCTATGAAATTATAGGAATTTAAATAGCCACGAGCTCAACCATACGACACCCTGAACATGGGTTCATAGCACAACGGTATACAAAACACACATCAGTTGGAATTTAAACACAAGACCACCTACCTCGATTGCACCTGATCGGTATACCTGAACGATGCTTCCATAAACACCCAAGAATGACAAAGATATAGAAAAATTAGGAGCACGCTCAAACAAAAATAACTTCCTTTAGAGGAAGAATTGTCCATAACTATGCAAGGAGGAGGAAGAACTCACCCGTGCGGTTCCAAGGAGATCGACGGTGCAAAAAACGGGTTCCCGATGTGCGGTCTGGAGGTCCTCAAAGGTTCGGTCGTCTCTACCAAACTCTCCTCTAGTTCTAAGCCTTATCTGTGAATAGAGGATGTTGTTTCCCATTTTAAGCCAAAAAAATAGATGACACGGCATGTACTATTGAGTTCACTATGTGTACATTCCATTTTTAACTGTTCCTACGACGACTTCTTTCCCCCGCGACATTGTTCATCTGTCGACATGAGTACACATCATGTAATAACTGAGTACACGGAGTGTACTATCGCTCAGCTAGCGGATGCCTTCACCGCCTTACTATTCACCAGCCGACTGACTACACAACATGTACATACCCACTACACGGCATGTAGTTGGTTTTTACACCTTTCACCGCCATCATGGCTACACACCATATGTACTCATCCCACACAGCCAAAGTACCCGGGATGTGGAGATGTACACGGCGTGTACCCACAAAATTTGTGATTTTTCCCCATTTTCCTTATTTTCTCCAAAACACATACGAGAAAGTGAAATGAAGAAACCTATAACTCAAGAATAAGAACCGGGTTCTTACAAATTCTATGTTGTATTCATATGTTATTCATTCATGGATAATGTTTTTCATTTACATTTGACTCAAATATTAGAAATATACAATATTTATTCCTTGATTCTTGATTATGATCGTTTATATTTAGGGTATCATGTTATATTGTTTTGATCACATTCCCAAACCCTTATGTTATTCCGTAGGCTTAAATATAGACATTATTTACCCTTAATGTTAACTGAGATCATCCCATTATATGTCTCTTTACCCATGTTATGAGGATATATGTTATTTATGTTTTTTCTAAGTGGTGTTTTAGTATTTTTATAACTTAATGGGAGTTACTGTATCTCACTCATGTACCCGCATTTACGTTTCCATGTTTTTAAAGGCAATAAAATAACACGGTGTTTGGTGATCTGTTTTTGTAATGTATTAAATATTTTAAAAAAATTATGTCATGTATATTTATGTTAAGAAAGGGTTCCTATAATTTCACAATGATTTCATATGATCTAATGAATCGGGGACTCAATATCCTCTTCTTACTGAAACATATCACGCTTCTCTACAGAAAAAAATTTAGAAAGACTTGACCACCAACCTCAAAGGAAAAATCTTTCCTCTGGGCATCCTCACAAAAAAATTTCCATCTAAAAGTTTTCATCAGAGATCTATAAATCTATTACAATTTCATTATTTTTTCCTCTAAAAAATATAGTCCCATCATCTGACATTCCCCAAAATCAACCCAAAAAACTATTGTTCAACAAAAATTTCCATATAAAGCCTTGAAATGTTTCACATCAATACTGAAATGAAAAAATTATTATAATAATTATTTACCTTAGAAATATTTCAATCCTACCTTCCATAGTAATCCACTGAGTAGGAATGAATAATATCTTCTATGGTCATACTCATTCACTCAGATTATCCATCTTATTGAGAATGAAATGTTACACTTGTAATGACTTGAATAATTATTAATAAAATTCACCTTTTTGATATAATCTAATTCTATATAAAATGGTTATTGGAAAAAAAAATCACATCATTTTTTTTGTAATATATAGGTTGATTGAATTAACGCTTTTCATTCATTACAATTGATAATATAGTGGTTGAAAAGGGATCACATTTTAAAAAATGAAATTGACTCAGAAAAAGGATGTGATGGCTGAACTAGTAAGATCATACCCAATAATGAAAAATTATTAGAGATTCTAAGGGAGATAACATCATTTGGATTTTATGTAGATCATTCCCAAGCTTAGATCTAAAAACTTATTTTTTACCAAAACATTTTATTGAAGATGTTCAAGGACATTGATATCATAGACCAAAACATTATCACTGAACTGCCCCATGTGTGCAACACCATCACACAACATACACTTAGAGCATTTTCTGGTCTATTAATGTTATATCTATGAAAAAACTAGATATAAGATTCTATATATAATTTTGTATATAATGATGAATATATTTTCATCTAAAGATTTTGGCCTTAGAAATTATTTTTATTAATTAATTAAAATAAAAAAATTATTTTTTGTTAAGGTGTATATTTTGATGAAATAATAGTTTTTTTAAAATAAGTGATAATTTAATAAAAATATTATTATAATATAATTTTAATTAAATCTAGATTATAATATAATTTCTATTTATTGAAATATAATTTTTAAAAGGGTTTGATGACTGTTATTTTCAGAAAAACCTACCATTTCATAATCAGTATCGATCTTATTTTAAAATTAAGAATTAAAACTTTATTTTGAAATTAATTTTGTTGGAAACAATATTATTTTTATAATAAAAATTTCATAGTGATCTAATAATGAAATTGTCTTAATTTCATGAGACAGTAAAATTTTTGGTTAAAAAAGTATGGTATAAATATACATTGTGTATTGTGTCATTATAATGACCCAAATGTGATGTAATAATTTCTAGAAATGGGTTACAAGATCTAATTTATATTTCCAATTTACAATAATGTAATTTTAATTTGATTTTATTTATATTATGATGTCATTATGTATCCTCCAAAACATTTAATTTATTTTTAGTTTTTAAAATCAATTAATTAAGAGTAAAATTAACCTCCACATATGAAAGGGATTAATATTATTAATTTAGGACCTTGGAATTATAAAATAAAAAAATAAAATTTGGTTTAAACCATTTTAAAAACCATGGGATGGTTTTTGGTTTTGTTTATTTTATTATGTAGAGTTTAAAACCTAACTAATAAAGACATCACCCTCTTTACTAATATAAAGCCTCCCTATGTCTAATTTATCTTCCCTAAAACTACATGGATCCAATACATAATCGTATATTAACTATCAAGAGTCATCCTAAGATTCCTGAAAGATTTCTAGAGGCACCTCCCAGTCATTTGGAGTCACACAATCAAGTAAGGGATTTCCCACTATAATATTTCTATCATGTACTTCAATTATGTTATGTATTTTAATTTTTATTTCCCTATATTGAGATCTATTCTTCCATATAACCATTACTATACATATTATGTAAAAATTAAATCATACTTATTTTATTCCGATTAATCCTTCCATTATTATTTATGTTCACTTGTTACTGTACCGAAATATAGTTAGTATTCTTTTCATTATTCATGTTTCTTCAATACCATATGTTTTATACTTCAAAATTTATAATTTTTTCGTATGTTTTTACATGACCCTACTACAGAACCATTTATTTCAATATGATGAGATACACCTTTTTCTCTCATCAACCCTTTTTTTGAATAATTATGTGACACAGTTATGCTGCCAAAATTTCACTAGGATTTTCTATAACAAAGAAATCATGAATTGAAAACCATAACAATTTAATATCAAGGGGTTTCACCATTATTCACAAAAAATATTTTTCTGGTCTCTTAAATGTTTCTCTTTGTATCTCTTTAATCATCGAAAGAATTATGATTATGGATGTGCCTATGTTTTATGATATATGTTTCACATAGAAGCAATATAATGGAATGAATGTGATGAGTTCACCTAGCATTATATAGGGATCCAATGAATTGGGTAATTTTTATGGTCATGATATATAATTTTGGGATACAGAGTGAACTTGATTAATTTATGGGGCTTCTTCCAGCTTGATGTCTTGGATTTTTATCCTTGACCTATGTTTATGATGTAATGTTTTATGTTGTTTCCACATTTCCTAGGTGTTGATTGTCTTTATACCTTATTATTCATATTCCCTTTTTTCCTAATTAATATGAATATTATCTATAATGAAATATATTCTTTCATGTTATGCCTTTTTTATTCCATTATTGGGATTTATAGACCATATTTTTCTTATTTTTTGTCTTTAAGGTATCATGTGCAGTTCTAAATGGCATGAAATTATATAATCATGTTAAGGATGTTTTCAATAATTTTTTTGAATCTCATGTTCAAGATGTTATTCTATGTATAAATTTCTCAAAGGCACTATCCTTATCAATATCTACAATTGAATATGTATACATTTTTCTAATAAATTGTGAATTATTATTTAATGAAGAACATGGTTGTTATAAATGGTAACAGAGGAAGAGTTCAGTTATTTTTTGGATTAGGATTAAAAAACTATAGGGAATGAAATAAAGATAATAATAAGTATAAGAAGATTTCTATAAATTTTGGAATGTATAGAGTATGTAATTTATATATTAACTACATACCTTTATGGATAATAAATGTGTACGTTGTTCTAGAATATATGTAAAAAGGGGTAAGAACCCCAAAAAGGTGTTCGAAGCCTATCTCAGGGTAACCTAGTACACGACAATGGGTCATACTGTGCACATGGTTTGACATTCTTGGGGGATATGCTTTGGTAAATACACAAGTTCATTTTGAACTATTTTTATTGAAAACAAATTACCCATTATATTATATGTTATGAAATAGATCATGGATAACATATATTGAAGCCTTCAAATTCATAAGTTAAGAAATAAGTTTAATTTATATGTTATGAATTTAAACTCATTGGAATAACCATTTTGTGTTTAATAGAAGAATCTACTCATCCCAAAATTTTCAATTATTCTAGAAAATGTTTGTAAATAACATGAATCTGGTAAAACGACAATTTGAAGGACAATGAGATGGTTTCCCTAAATAGATTCCCAATAAAATGTGACCTTATTTGGAATTATTATGATCATTCCTAACTAGCTATCTATGATCCAAATTAACCACTAATTCATTTTTTTAATTCCCAATGACATCAATGAATATGAAGATTGATTCTCAAGGAAGTTAATTGGATAATGATTATAAGAGAATGAATACCATATTTTGGTTTGTTGAAAATTTGTGAAAAGTGGCACCACGGAAAATTTCATAATGGTACTCAGAGAAGTTTTTGGGATAAAAGACAGAGTATAAATTACCCAATTTCCATGAAATATTGATAAGGTTATGGATCAAAATGCTGATCAATATAATCAACCTTATAATTTTCTATATCCTATTTTTATATAATTTTGATATTATTAAAGCCAATGGTAACTTCCAATGGTTGAAAAGTATGATGAGAATCATTAATCTCTAAGAAAAATAGAACAGGTTGTGTCCTTTGTTCAGATAGATCATGATGATTTAATTACAGGTAACATCTAATAAATAATTTTTTAAGTCATGTTGTATTTAAATTAATATTCTATTTCATATCTTTCAGGTTTTATAATAACATCGAGTCACCACCTTAATGTATTATATATCAGCAGGGAAATCATTCTATTATTATGTATCATATGTTTTTTTAGGAAAATATTCAACTTGATAATATTATTTATCTCCCTTTAGATGAATTTTATGCAATTTTGGGTATGAATTTGATTTCCCTATATGTGGAAAATAAAAATTTATATGAGAAGGAAATATCTATCTATATCTTGAATTAACCCCTAATTATATACAATAGCAATGATGGGATGAAACTTCATTAGCACCAACATCTTAATTGTGGATATAATTATCATACGAGCTATTATATATAGTTAAAAGGATTTAATATAAGAAAATAACCATCCTCGAAGACAAGTACTTTTTCATTGATAATTACAACAAGTTTCTTAACGAATTTCTCGGTCTTCCTTTTATTTGAGCTGTTTAATTTTAAATAGATCCCATTCATGTGGTGTTTCCACCATCAAAGAATCCATATATAATGTATGATTTTGATCTTGAGTATCTAAAAAACTATAGGAGACTATGGATTATGGTTTTATACCCCCTCGTGCTTCACCGTGTGTTGAACACATCATCTTCATCAATAAGAATGTTGCGTAAATTCCTCCTTCCAATGAATATCATTAACTAATAAAGATCATGATAAAGAACATGTATCCTCTTCAACTAATTGATGACTGGTTTTGACAGTTATGTGGAGCACAATACTTCTCCAAGGTGGATCAATTTGTGAGATATTACCATGTTTGGGTATAGATGTGGGTATCCCCAATACTAGATTTTGTATAAGGTATGATAACTATGTGGGAAACTTAATGACATTATTAATAACTAACACCCCAAAAATCTTTATTTACATGATGGATAGAGTGTTTAGAGATTACCATGAATAAAATGTGGAATTCATTATAGATTATAATCTAATATAATCCAAAATCATGTAAGATCATGGGGAGCATTAGATTACATTTCTAATGACCATGAAGAAGGACAAAATTTATGAAAATTAAACCATATGTGTGATATGGATAAAGGAAGTCCCATTATTAGGACATATCATCACAATAATTGGGATATTATTGGATCCTTTAAGGACTTAAAAAAATTGAAGGATCACGGAGGTAGACATCTATGAAATATATCTATAGTTTCTTTGGATTTGATATTCAGTATCATCAAATTTTGAGATAATTTTCATGATAATGAAACCCTATAACTAGGATAAATCGGAATGTATTCAATCTTTCTTATAATAATTATTTAGAAGAAAACATCATGGGAATGGGAAGGAGGATTATCAATACCCCAGTATTCACGCTACCCAGTAATGGAGAACTGTTTGTGGTATTTATCAATGCTTCAAAGAAGGGAATTGGTTGTGTGTCAATGTATAATGTCAGAGTCATGGACTATGCATCAAGGTTTTTGAATGGTCATGAATAGAACTACCCTAAACATGATCTATAATTAGTTGTAGTGACCTTCACATAGAGAAGATGGAGGAAAAACATTATTGGTGGCAATAGTGAAATATAAAAGTTTAAAAAGGATCATATATATATTCACACAGTGAGAGATTAATATGCACTAACTACGATGGTTAGATATTATCAATGACTATGACTGCCAAGTACACCACAATCCTAGAAAATATAATTAAGTGGAAGATACTCTAAGTCGAAAGTTCCCAAATAATTTATCATTAATTGGAATTGAGAGGGTTCCAATATTCATTTATTTGGGAAGGATGGACATAGGAATCATTTAAAAAGGAACATCATTAGTCATTTCCCAAATTATTAATCTATTATTGCTTCTAGAGAGGTTAAAGGATGGTCAATTAAATTATGTAGAAATTTTGAAGAAATTGGAAACAATAAGGAAAGGGAAATCCTCACTGACCAATGTCAATGTAGTAGGAATTGATAGAATTGGGTTAAGACTATATGTTCCATAAAATCCTGAGATAAATAAGGAACTATCATATGATGCACATAGTAATACATTATATATTCACCCAGGAATCCTAAATATGAATCAAGATCATCATGAGAACATTTAAATTTATAATATGAATAAAGATATTGGTGAATATATATTGAAGATCCATGTATAGTAGCATGTGATGGCTGAAAAATAGATGTACAATAGAATTATGACACATATACCAATACCAACACGAAGATAGATAAACATCACCATCACCATTGTCCTAAATGATTTTTTTTATTGGCTTAAGAAGACAATAAAATAACAAGAACAATGCTGCTCTCAAGGAGGATGACAAAGATGAAGGCCAAGGGCATCCCCTTAGACAATACTATTGTAATCAATATTGAGCGAGTCCAAATTATGGTAAACCACTAGACCCTCTTCTGGACTTCCCATGCGTTCCAGTGCGTCTGCAACAAAGTTTGTCTCCCTCCAGTTGTGATGTATCAACTGGCCTTGATTGGTTTCCATAATGCATCTGCGAATAATGTAGGTCAACTCCAAGGGCATAAAATGTCTCCCTTGAATAGACTTAACAAGAACTTCGGAATCCAATTCAATCTCTGTCACCTGGAAGCCCATACTTTACCAAATCCTAAAACCTATATGAAGTTCCCAAGATTCCGCACCGAGCGAGTTACCAGTACCATAAAAGGCACTGAATCCCAGAAAAACAGATCCCCTTAAGTCCCACAGAACTCCGCCGCCCCTCATGATTCCCTCAGAGTAGGAACCATCCACATTGAGTTTGAGACCAATGGAAGGAGGCTTCCATTTAACCCACTATCCACATATGCTATTCTAAGTGCGGGGAGAGATAATGAGATTTCCGATCGTGATAGATGTTTGGCCTCCCTTCAGAGTCGACAAAAACTCCACAATGATTGATAAGGACCGCATCTGCAAGAATAATAATTCGCGACTGCAGCTGAGCCGAACATGGTTGCATGCCTACCATATAGTCCAGCATATCGACGATAACAGAATGATATGCACCTTGCGCTCCATGATTATGCTTTCATATACTCTAAACCAAGATGTCAAGAAACCCTATAAGGAGAAAGGGTTTGCATCCATGCAGGGGCAGGGGGTGAAGAATGACCAAAGATGCGCAACCAAAGAACTCTGAAAAAATAAGTGAAGCATTGTCTCCACCTTCGGACTCTCACAACAAAAGCATTGAGATTCCATTGAAATTCCCTTCCTTTAGATATTATCATCATTCAGAATTTCCTTGTTTCTGATTCACCAGATAAAGAAATTCATACTAGTAGGAATCTCAGTGCACCAGGACAACAGAGGGCCCTCATCCAAAGCTTCCTCTTCATGGAGTATACCTCTATAATCTGGCAAGTTAAGATTTCCTGAACTCGACCTGCAGAAAGATCATTTATCAGTGGAATTATTTATCACAACACTTTCAAAGACCTCCATCTGAATGGGGTTCCACATCGTTTGGATGAGGCCATAGGGCTCCGTAGCTTCGTTGAAGGTAATGTTCGGAGAGGGGCAGCCTAGAAAAAACAGCTTCTCACTCAACCAATTTAAATCCCAGAAAATGATATCACCTGTACCTATGATTCATCACGTGTGATTTTCATGATGCTCCAAGTGAGAAAACATGCAGCACGCCATGTCCGAAGAATGAGAACCGCGATCGCCAAGCGGTCGACCAAAACAAGCACTGAATAATTTCTCCCACAGAGACTCCCCAACTAGAATCTCCCACGCTAAACGTCCATGCATGCCCAAGATGGCTTCCTTAATATCCCGGAGACCAAATCACCCTTCCAAGACTGATTTTTCCATGAGATGCCACGAATCCCAGTGGCATCACGCCGTTTGGTTAGAGTCCCAAAAGAATGTGTTTAACATTTTTCCAACCTCTCCACAACACCTTTCGTTGGTCTGATAATGGGGAAAATATGCATCGGTATAGAGGAGAGCACACTGTTGATCAGTGAAACCAATCCTCCAAAAGACAGAAGATTATTTTTCTAGTTGAAAATCCTACAATGAATGTGGTTCAGAATACCATGAAAATGCTGCTTCATGATGCGGCCACCTGAGATCGGGACACCAAGGTCGAGGATCAGTAGTTTCCTTTGAAGATAGCCAATAATTCCTTGCACCTCTCTACAGTTTCTACTAGAGCATTTATTTGAAATTAACACTTTAATATTTGAGAAATTAAAATTTTGTCCACTAAATTGACCATAAATGTACAAGATCTCTATGAGGTTGGACAAGGACCTGTGTCTGCCATTCGTGAAAATCAAAATGTCATTAGAAAACATAAAATGAGAAATATACACTGTGGATTGCCGACAGCAATACCGTTTCGTTATATCATTCTTCACACTCCTATTTAGATTGCGGGACAACAGATCTTGAGCCAAAATGAAAATACTTGGGGATAGAGGGTATCCCTGGAGGACACCCGAACTGATTTAAAATAACCAAATCCTTTCCCCATCAGAAAATGGAGATCCAAGGAGAGGATTAGCACCTGAAACATATATCGCAAAAACACTCTTGGAACCCGAAGCTCCTCATAACATGGATAATGAATCTCCATTAAATAGTATCATAAGAATTGTTCATATTAACTTGAAAAATGTCATTGGAACACACCGAACGCCTGTGCAGGTCATTCACAAGCTCACTGGCGATACCAACCACTCCTCGAATGTTTCGACGCTGAATGAAACTGTGTTGTTCTCTTGAAACCAACTTGGGTATAAACCCACCAAGTCTTCCAGCAATAACAGTAGCAAAAATATTATAGGAAGTATTGCAGTGAAAAATAGGGCGGTAATGGGAGATGAAATTGGATTGCTATCCTTTGGAATGAGGACCACCCTCGAAGAGCAGATGCTTCTATTCAACGCGCCACCCCTATGGAAATCCTAAATTGCTTACACCACCTGAGAATCGACCACATCTCAAGATGAAACATAAAAGGAAACAAGGAATCCATCCAGCCCGAGCGCACTTTCTTGAGGCATTCTCAAAACAGCCTCTCTAATCTAATTCTCGGTAAGAAGTGCGTAAAGAAATGAATTATCAGAGTCATTCACCAGTTTGGGGATGTAGCCCAAGAATCCCTCCCCATCTGAATCATCCCGATCAAAGGAAGATGTGGGATCACCCAATAAGAGACCCTCAAAGTGTTTCAACGACATTATGCCTGCAACATCCTTATCATATGTGTAGGTTCCATTTCCAATGTGAAAATTAATCTTTGTGATCTTTTTCTCCTTCTTTCATGCATGAAAGAAGGAACTATTACGGTCACATTCTCTTAGCCATATCACCAGAGAGCATTGCCTATAATCCCTCTCGATTTCCAGAGGTTTTTTGGCAAGATCAGCTCGCTTATCACAGAGAGAAATGAAGGTGTTGTCGTCCCAGCTGATTTGAAGAACTTCTTCTAGCTGATCCAACTCCTTCTAAATACTATCAACCTTAGAAACCACCTTGGATCTGTTCACAAGCCAGGTCTTAAGATCCTGTTTGAGACGTGAGAGGTGGTTTGGAAGGCTGCACCAGGATCTCTCGTCGTCCCTCTGGCCCCACGATTCCTTCAACAACTGAAACAAGGAAACCTCCTGATGTCAGGTATTTGAGTAAAATAAGGTTTGATTAAACACAAGATCTCTCTTACCCTCCACAAGCAGCGGGTCATGATCAGAAAGGAAGCGAGAAAGGTGAGACACTGCAGTTCTGGGCAAAAGTTCCAAGCCCAGAATATTCGCAAAACATCTGTCCAAATGGCTCCAAATGCGATTAAACCCTTTAAGGTTATTGCACCATGTGTACCTTGGACCGGAGAACCCTAAATCGAGAAGACCAGCAGAAATCATGCAGGCCCAAAATTCATGCATACCACCCAGATTCGTGATCGAGCCACCTCTTTTCTCTGAAGGGTTCGAGATGGAGTTGATTTCACCACCAACGAACCATGGAAGAGAGCCAGAGTTGAAAGCATCAAGGTGATTCCATAAATACAGCCTCCTAAGAGGATCAGTGCATGTATAAACAAACATAAAAAGAAGATCGACTCCCTCACATGAGATATTGTTGTCAATACACTGGGGAATAATACTCACAACCTCGACTATAACCTTTATGTTCCTACATATCCAAATTTTAGAATTTTTCTGACCTCCATGCAGAGCGTTCGGAAAACCCATTTTCATAGCAAGCCCTGGAAGCTTGATCAGATCCAGTTTCGGTTTGAGAATTGCAATATGAGAGAGATGATGTTTCTTGGATTTCGAAGAGATATATGCACGTTTGGCTAGAGCTCCCAAACCTCATGCATTCCAGATCATAAGGGGCGGCATCAAAACAAACCTGCTCGATATATATGGCACGAAGGGATAGAAAACAAAAGGGGTGCAAGTAAAACTATATCCTTTGATCTGGATCGCATAACTGGTCCCGGAAAATCAGCGGCTAGAGAAGCAGGTTTGGGAGATCGAATGAACTTCTTGGATAGAGAATCCATGTCCTCCAAGAGAGGCCATATGTTAGAAAAAGAGATCCCCAAGGAGCTCGTGTCCAAGCTTGAATTCATCGGGGTGTCCAGAAGGATGTGCTGAGAAGAAAGACAGGCTGAACAGATCTCTTTTTCGGCACCCTCGGTCAGGTGTCCATGCGAAGGCAACCCCTCATCGCCCAAAGACATACTACACACAAAGGTCCTTTGGATAAACTCGGGAGAAAACTGGGTCGAGATGCAGAAGGTCACGGGATGGTGCGACAAGGTCTTGGCTGGGCTCGGAAAGGAGAGAAGGACGCTGGAGTCGAGAGGGTGGGGGGCACGAGGTTTCTCGAGGCAAGGAACTAGTCCGGAGGGGCGTTCCCAGAAGGCTCTGAATTAGGCTACCAGACAATGAGGTCCGAATATTCAGGCACCGGATCCGACACCCGAGGGTCGTCATGTGACCCTCGGGGGTCCTCGCCTGGACGTTCTAAGTGCCAGAAGTGCTCGCCTCTGAGGGATTTCTCTTACAGGAAGCGGAGAAATGCCCATGTAGACCACAAAAACCAAAAAACTTCGAGAGCCGCTGAAAGGATATTGGCTTCCACCAACAAAAACCATCATTCACCCTCAGCATGATGCTAGAAGGCCATTTCGCAGAGAGATCCAGCTCCACAGAAATGAGAGGATTAGCAGTGTCTTGAAGACACCAAGTGTTTATATCGGTGCAAAGGAATGAACCCAAAGAATCACCAATGGCCTTCAAGATTGTCAGATTGAGGAAAGGCAGCGGAAAACCGGGCAAACTAAGCCATATTGCATCAGAAGGGGATTGTGGACCAAAATGGAAATCCCAAGACCACCACGTCAAGGAGAAGCACCACAAACCACACCTCCTGTCCTTCCATGACCACACCGTCACAAGAACATCTTTTGAGAACAGATAGATACATAAGGCCACCCCAGGAGTGTTCCGAAACCGCCGCAGGGTGAAGGAGCCCCCAAGAATCCATGAAACCCATGAAACAACTCAGAGTAGGTTTGTTGAGTCCGAACCGAGCCACCAATGTAAGATCATGAAAAGCCGCCACCTCCTGAAGTTATTTCGCCAAGGGCTCCACCATAGGAAAACTATTAACCTAACTGGGAGCCTTGGGTGAAACCACAATCGAAAGAATGGCCTGCAGGTCCGAAGCAAACCCAAGATCAGGATCCATTTCCAACAGTTTAGGAGCCAACGACCCACTACATAATGAATCCTTGAATGAAAGATTTGGACGCACCCCTCCTGAATCCCTGCCCCGTACTGAACCAGGGTGGAAAGAACCAGCCACCATAGGGGACAAATGGCCGCTGATGGAAGGAGAAGCGCCAGAGAGCAGGAGCGAAGTGGGGGACGAGGAAGCCATCTAGTTATGGGGATATGTGCCATCCACGCATCACTATCAACATTGTCACCAGACATATAAAGACATATAGGGGAGACAATTATATATGGGTTGTTGTGGATCATCATATAATTACACATCACATTATATAAATTATAGTTTATCTATCGCTCAATATAATAGAATAAATATACATAAGAGAAGTGGTAAGGCTACATTAAATACATATATTGATTTTATCTGATCAAGATATGAGATTCACCACCATGTTCTGGAAAAATATACAACATGATCTAAATTATGTGGTGAATTTTAGAACAACCAACCATCCTAAAACTAGTATCTAGTCTAATAGAACTATTCAGACAATGCAATAAATGTTGAGGGCATGATCTACAGACTACTAACTAGGATGGGACCAACACCTGCTATTTTTAGAGTTATCATAAAACTAAAGTTTCCAATCGAGCATCCAAATAGATCATTATGAATCCATTTACTTGAATAGGTGAAAAAAACATACATGATGGGATGATGTTGGGGAAAAAACTACTATGTCCTGAAAAGGTTGAAGAAATTGTTGAAGATATTGAGACCATTAATCAACACAACAAGTCTTATCAGCAACAAGATAAGATCTATGATGACAATCATATATGTGACATAAAGATTGATATTTGAGAAACAGTATTCATATGCATATATCCATGGAAGAAATTGAAGAGATTTGGGTAGAAGGGAATTCTATGTGCACGATACATCAGTCCCTTTTTTATCCAGGATTTCATTAATTCAGTGGAATACAGACTAAAAATCCCACTCAACCTATCTCATGTACATGATATATTCCATGAATCCCTTTTGAGAAAGTGCATTCCATACACATCATATGTCCATAATCCAATGGTTATATCATTAGAGAATCACCTCTCATATAAGGAGAAGCTAGTGAAAATATTACATCATAGTGAAAATGATCAACGAAATAAGAAACTACAACATATCAAAATGTTATGGAGAAACCACATGATTGGATAAGAGATAGAGAAATTTTAGGATGTGATAAGGTACGGTTACCCTCAACCTATTTATTATTGAAAAATGAAATTGCTAGATAAAATTTTTTATTGTGTGAATCTTGCAACACGTCGAATTGTTATAAGTAAAATTACACTTTTTGATTGAATATAATTTCTTATATTATGTTTATAGAATGAAAAATCACTTATTTTGTTTTATTATTTAATATTGGATTTAAATAACTGTTATGAATAATTACATTTGATAGTATAGTTGTTGAGCAGCGATCACAAGATTATTATAAATATAGGATTTTAAAAAATCGATTTGGCATAGAAAAATGATATGATGGCCTCAACCAGTATTATCATACCATATGTATCATATTTATTAGAGCTTTTGGGAGATATATCAACACTAGGATTTTCCCTTAACCAAGCCATATATGATATATAAGGACTTAATCATGAGTGAAACCATTTGTGGGAGATGTTCATGCACATTGTGATGAAGACCTAAATAATGTTCGCTGAACAATAACATGAAAGTCCCACCATCACTCACCTTACTATTGTTTAATTTTCTATAGTATTAGAGGTATATTTATTAAAACCCTACAAATATGAGTATGTCAATTTATATTATATAGAAAAATGAATATATTTTCATCTTACTATAGTTACATTAGAAATGATTTTTATTTAATCAATAAACATAAATAATTTTTTGGATAAGGGATCTATTTGGATGAATTAACGATTTCTTGAATTAAATAATATATTGAATAAATATTATTATTATAAAATATTTATTAATTATAAATGACCATATAATTATTACTAATTTGAATGTAATATGTATACGAGTGCGAAAATAATTATTGTAAAAAACACACCATATCATAATAATTGTAAATTTTAATATAAAAATGGAAATTCGTATATTTTAAAAAATTATTTAGATAATGCGAATATTATTTTTTTGGATTAAAAATTTAAAAATTACCCATTTCTGAATTTTTCAGAATTTTATGAGATTATCATATTTTTGGGTAAAAATTTATGTATTGTATAAATATACATTGGGTATTACTAATTCATAATGACCCAAATGTGAAGTAATAAAGACAATAAATTGTATGAAAGAAAAAATATATGTATTAAATTTAAAATAATGTGATTTTATGTTAATTTTATTTAATTTATAAAGACACTATGAATCCTCCAAATCATTTAATATAGTTTTTGGTTTTAAAATCATTTATTTAATTGTATCACTCACATCCACATAAAAAAGAAACTATTTTATTAATTTTCATACCTAGGACTTATAAAATAATAACAACCACTCCCATTTGGAAGAAACCACATGGAAAATTCATGGGATGGTTTTTTGTTTCTGTAATTTTATTATGTATATTACAAAATATAATTAATAATGAAATACCCCTCTTTTATTATATAAACCCACATGATCTTCCTTTTATCTACACTCAAAACATAGGGATCATTTACATAATATTGAGTCCCCAATTTAGATTCCATTAAATGTTCCCCCAAGATGTCAATAATACCCTCCCATGAATTTAGTGTTAGACACTCAAGTAAGGGATCTTCCATTCTCCTCTTTTTATCTAGCAATAATATTATGTTATGTCATTTAATTTACATTTCCCTATGTTGGGATATGTTCTAACATACCCCAATTACTATAAATTTAATCTAAAAATAAAAATATCCACTTTCACCCCCATTATGACACCTATGTTCTTTTATGTTCCCTCATTACCAGGATAAAATATTGTTAGAATTTTTTTGTTTATTGTAGTTTCTTCAATACCTTATTCCATATATTTAAAAAATTATAATGTTATGATATGATTTTCCACATCCCTATTTTTAAAATTTTTATTTTTATTTGATGAGTGACCCATCTAACCCCCAAAAACCAATTTTTATGAATTTTTATGTGATGTTGTTATGTTTCAAAAATTTCACCGCACTTTTCCTGGACTAAAAAATTTTGTTGTTAGTACCATACCCATTTCATATTAGGGTTGTTCACCATTATTCAAAACTAATTGTCGATTAGGTACTTAAATGTATTTATTCCACACTTCTTTCATTATAGAATAAATTATGATGATGAATGAACCCATGTAGTAGGATCTATGTGACATAAATAAGAATGAATATGAAATAAATTTGATTGGTGTGCTGAGAATTATATAGCTATCCAATGAATTGGGTAATGTTTACTATCATGATATGTTATGTTGGGATAAGGAGTAAACTTGATTATATTATGGGATGATATCCACCATAATTTCTTGGCAGTTTAGCCTTGACCAATGTTTGCGATGACGTGTTTTAAGTTGTTTCCACATTCAAAATATTGTTATTATCATGCTATATCATACCTTATTATTAGTGAAATTTTTTATCCTCATTTGATATTCTTATTGTTTAACATGTAATATATTCATTGTGGTATAAATTTTTATTTACATTGAGGGAATTATAGCTCATCCCTTTGTTATATATTCCCAAGTTCTCCCTTTCATTTCTAAAAGCTAAGTAATTTTCAAAGCATGTTCAGTATTTCTTCAATAATGTTATAATATTCCATGATTAATATGTTATTATATGTAACTAATTCTAAAGTACAATTGTCATTTTGATATTATGGTTTTTATTATATGTATTTTTATGTAATAAATTTAGAATTATTGTGTAATAAATAACATGGTTGTTATGGTACTACAATTTTATTTAGAAACCAACAAAATAAGAGTTCCTTTCAAAAAATATGATGTAAACCATGGATCCTGATATGATACCATGGATAAAGGAACACCATATAACCTAAAAATATATTTTATTTATAATAAGGATAGATGGTCAAAATACATTCTATCTCGAATTTCAAGGAAGTTATATGATTTAGTTAATCATTTAATAATAACCCAAATAATATTATTACATTGATACGTATTAGTAAATCCCACCATGAAATAAATTTATATCATTTACAATTTTCAATATAGAACTAGAAAAGGATTTACCATCCCCTTTTAAAATATTCATTCAGCGTTAAGCTATTGGAAATTTAAACACATCATGGTAATGTCAACAATGTGTTTTTTCATTCGAGCATAGTAGTAATACTTATGAGGTCTCTATACATCATAGTGCTACTTAAACGAGAAGAAGATAGAGAACTATGAGAATTAGTCAATAAATAATTCTTTATCATTGAATCACATGGAAAATATAATATTTTCAATGTTTTATGAAATCTTCTTCCTCAACATTAAAAAGTAGAAACTCAAACATTATTATAAGATTCCACCCATTATTGTAATGATTGACCCACCTTTTGAGATCCCTTAATTATTTTAGACAAAGTCAAATGTAATAAAACTCGAAAAAAATTGTTGATGTCCCTATATCCCCAAATTCTTGGCCAAATTCCATCAAATCATTATATAAAGGGTCACATTAAAAATGTAATGTGGTAAATGTATTATAATTTTGTGACTCAAAGAATCAACCACCTTGTTTGATTTTATAGAATGAGAATCTGCTGTGCCATAATAATACATGATCAGTTCTAGCCATATTCTCTCTCTAATGTTAAACACTTTATTAGTGAAGATATACTTCAATGGTTTGTGATCTATATAGATTTCATATTTTAGTGTATTAAATTAATGCATCCATATTTATAATGGAAAAAAACAGCAGATAATTTCAAATCATGGGTCAGGTAATTAAACTCAGGTGTTTTAACCTAACATAAAGCATACATGATTACCAGGTCATTCTACAATAGGAAAAAATCATGTAATTTCAATGAAGATTCACTGAAGATAGTGAATCCACCATTTCTAGATGGAAGGTTCAAAATTAGAAAAATGATTAATCTTACTTTTAGTTATTAAAAATAATAAACACATTCTCTTTTATAGATAAACCTGACTCCCTCTCTTATTAATATAATTAGTGGGATAGATAACTACGAAAATTTTTCAACAAACTATATGTAATAACCCACTAATCCATGAAAACTAAAAATCTCAGTAACTACATTAGGTCTTGTCCACCATTCAACAACATTTTTTTAACGGGTTTAATAGTTTTTACATATTTAGAGAAAATATATCCATATAATGTAAAATTTTGTAACAAAAAGTCATAATTAAATATCATTACATATTTTTTATTTTCATATAATGTTTTCAGAACAATTCTTATGTTCCTTTCATGTTCTTCATGGATTTTAGAATATATAGAAATATCTTCTATAAACAACATAAGAAACATATCCAAAAAATAATTTAATAATATATTCATAAGATTCATAAATAAATAAGGTGAATTAAATAACCCGTAGGGAATAACTACAAAATAAATATTCTCACAACTCATTCAATAGGTTGTCTTTGGATTGTAATCCTTCTTCACCTTCATCTGATTGTACCCAAACCTCAAATTGGTCGTTGAAAAATACTAAATACAACAGATATAATAAAAAAAATACTAAATATGATGAGAATGAATCATTTTATTAATAGTTATATTATTAATGGACCTATAATTGATCAAAATTATTATTTCATCATCATTAATTTTCTAAAAGAATAATAGTTCTCCATACTGAAGTGCTAGGGAAAATGAAACATTTAACCGGAAATTAATTCAATTAGTTTTTAGATACCTCATGTTTTATATGTTCCCATCAATTAGGGGATTAGAAATAAGCATACAATCTGGAAATAAATAAATTTAAAATTCATCATCCAGATCAGAAACAACACCTATAAAATCATCTTGAAAAACTTATATAAATGTATTTACTTCTACGATGTCTTTTGTTAGAACTATATCACTCTTTTCAAAAAAAATGAGATAGATAAATTTTAAATCCATCATTAATTAATTTCATAGCTTCTTGGCATGAAATGAATTTTATGAAATGATTGAATAAAAATTTATCACCTTGAAAATATATTTAGGATTAAAAATTTAAATCCAACCCATACTAAAAATGTTATCAAACACCACTAGAGGTTGTTCAATAAAATTTAGTGGAAATACCATCCCACTAAAGACAATAAGAGTATTCATATAAATTATTGATTCTATAATACTCACACCTGGTGTTTTTATGAAAAGTTATAGATTACATTCATGAGTTCATATTACAAATAATCATGAAAATATATTAAAATGATATAAATAAATAATCCATTTTCAAATAGGGTAATTTCATAATTCATATAAACCAGTCACATACCTATCACCACATCACTTGATGGACCAAAATCATCAACAGTTCTATAATAATATTTTCCTTCATACTTTTTCTTTTGATCGTGATGGTTAATACCTTAGGTAATCATCCATAACACACATCAGTACAGTGACCTATCTCTTTTCAATTAGAACATTTCCCACCATCTATTCATTCCTTTCTTAGTCATATTCCTCGATATTAAGAGCCATATGACCAAACATACCACATCAGAATCACATAAAAAACATTGAATCACATTCTCCAATATTCCATTTTCCACACGTATCACAAGATGGAAATTTGGTTTTAATACCTTTAAAATTATTTGATGGATTATTTCAATTTCCTTCCAATGGGACCTCTTCCATTCCATGTTTTTATATGGAACATGAATACCAACAATCCCTATTTATACATTTTCATCATATTAAACATGTTTATTATATCACTTGATCTCTAAAAAATCTAATTCCATTTTATATATTTGATTTATTCTAGAGTAAAATTTAATATCCTAAAATCTATATCTCTATTAAAATGCTAAACATACATAAAAAATCTAATGATTTTTTATTCATATGCACACACTCAATCATCCACCTTTTTTCTGAATTCAAATAATTTTTCTATTCTATGTCAAAAAGACTGAGTAAATTATTTCATAAGGAATATAATCTTAATTTCATTCCATTCAATGGTATCAAAAAATTTACTCCAACATATATTCTCAACCACTAGTCACCACTAGTTGAATTAACCTTCGATACAAATAAATTTCAATTACTACGGTTTAGTGACCTGAACAACGTCTGAAATTGAATTTATATTCTATGGTTTTAATATATAAATTAGTTAGTATGGATTCATAATATAATTTTACGGATATGTGATGTTTTACAATAAAAGTTTCCACTATCATAATATTCCATTGTGGTAGATATCGTTACTCTTTTTCATAGAATCCACCAGTATTTATTACCTCTATCGAATTATCCATCACCATAATAAACTACTCTGTTCAAATACCCACCATCATAGGATATGGATTTAAAATGTAATTTTCCTCTTGGTGCCATCCCACAAAAGCTTCCTTGTTTACTCTCTAGATATCCATTTTAAAAACACACTTCTGATGAAAGAAAATGGTAATCTTAAAATTATATATAATTGAAACATAACCTTAATGTAAAATATTATATGGTCATGATATTAACGTTATCCTAACCTCTTATGTCATCTAATTCTTCCCATTGATACCAACTATAAGGATCCATATTTAAATGTTACTTAATCCTGAGTTTAATTGAGGGATTTTAATTTCTGTAACATTAATAATTTCCTCGTATTTATATTTTTAGAGAATTTGGTTATAACTAATAAATAATAGAACCATAAAAAATTATAAACATAAAAATATTATACCTTTCCCCTATTTTATAAATGATTCAAAAATTATCATAACCTTCTTTTTGAAAAATCATAATGACTTCCAAAATGACTACTTCCAATCCCTTACCCATTCTAAAGCTGTGTAAATAAAATTAAAAACGTGGGATGGAAATAAAAATATTAGTACGATATATAAAAACTAGGTATCCATTAGTATATTTATAAATACTAAACCCCATAAAAAAATATAATAATTTAAAAAATTACACCCTTAATATGTCGTAAATAATTTCCTTTGAAACTTTATTCATAGAGTACCCATTTTGTAATCATAACATTAAAATAAAACACATAGATAACATAAAATACACATAAAGGTATTATTGTCCAATTATTATACATTTTTCACTTCTAAAATGAAAAACCATGTGGTTTTCATAAATACACAGCACTCTTAAAATAGAATAGCCATATGGATGACTTTCACACCCAACATATTTGAGGTCTATCTTGGACATACCCATTGTTGATTTATCACAAAACCACCCATAATTGGTTTAACCAGTAACACCATATCAAATATACATGTAAAACTATATAATAATAACACATAATATAATTAAAATTTTGATCATGCAACTAATTTTTTTTTCATTTCCAATCATAATAAAACATTTCATGATGTTGAAATAAATAATCCATTTTCAAAAAATATTTTAAAAAACCAAAAAAAGAAAAGTGATGTTTATTTTACATTAAAAAAATTAAAGGATTGTGGACGAAACAAAATATAAAAATATATGTAATTCATCTATTTCTATTATATATATATATATATATTTGTTATAAAATTAAGAATATTGATTTCGAGGAAAACAAAATGATTTTTTAATCAATGTGCACCATACCACATTGAAATAAATTTAATCATAAGCCCCATGAATGAATAAATTTAAAAAAAAGTTAGATGAAAGAAGAATTAATAAATTTAGGAATGGATGTTTTGGAGGGATTCTATATAATCATAATAAATGAAGGTTGTTGTATAACATCAAAATATGCCTAAATGAATGAATATTGATATGAAATCCCTTACCCTGAGGCAAAACAACCAAATAAGCCTTTATATTTTTTAATAATTATAATATGATAATTATTTACTTGATTTAGATACTTTTAGTACTGTATAATTAATTTTACCTCACATATTATATTGTTTTATACAATTACTTAAATAATTAATTTTATGTCTGTTGTATTGACTATATTATCATTATGTGTGAGACACAAATTTTGTAGGCCAACTATTGTCAAATAGTTCATTATAAAAAAATATACAGAATATTAATCATGAATAAATTATTATGTTTATATATTAATTATAATATTAAAACTAATCATTCTAGTTTGTTAAGAAAAATTTATCAGTGTTACAATCATGGAGATGGTAGGTTATATATAAGGATGACTAACATTCCCAATTCTCAATGATAGTCATGGATGTAAGGTAAGTAACATTTATATTCCTAGAATTATAATTTTCTCATAAATACAATATTTCATAATTTTATAAAATTATATATACAACAATATAAATTTAAAAATAATTAAATCACTTCAAGGAGGCTATAGTCCACACGTCCAAGAACAATTCTATTAGTTTTTTAGTGTGTGGAAATGGTAACAAATAAAATGACGTATTATATTTTCAGAATGTTAATTATGTAATAAATATAATATATATGTTATTTATTTCCCTAATTTTTATTAAAAAAATACTTAATATATTCCATGGAATATGTGAACAGATCACATCTCTTTGAGGAGGCGTTAATACACTAGTTGTCAAATAATGTTACTATACTCACACAAATTATTAATAATTAAGATATATGTATTTAAAATTTACTTAAGTATGAATAAATCATAAATATAATATATATTTATATATATATATCCTATAAAAATAGTTTTTAAATCAAAATTTCCAACCATGAGAGGTGGTAATGAAAAAACGAACGACATCATTTTGTGATGTGATTTTCATCCACACACATGAATAATATTTCCATTTTCTATTTGATGAAAGTTGGTTTAGGTGGTGGATGAACCCTTAACATAAAAAATATCACATATTTAGGATAAAAATTTTCTTATATAATCATATAATAAGAATAATTTAATGGGTGGATAATGTAATAAAACATAAATGTGCATTGTAGAATATTTCCTCTTTTTTGGGTAACTCCTTTTGGTTTACACAAAATGGATTCTGGGAATAGATTTATTCCTAATTTTAGGAATATAAGGTTAGGGAAGGGTTGTTTGAAGAATATTATTGTAGGTTTTGGGAGAGCCAATCAAGTGTATTGGTGACATTTAATGGGGGAGTGTGAGTGTATTTTTATAGTGGAGGTGGATTGGAATTCTTGTAAATATTAAAAGGAAAACTATATTTGGAGGCCCTTATATCTTGTGACTCCAATAAATATATATATTATAAAAAAAGATTGGATATTGTTGAATAATGTCTATAAAATGTGTATTGGAAATTTTTTAGGACATTTAGACTCATACTATTAATGTTTAACTAGTAAGTGAACATATTTTTACCTTAATAGTTATAAATAATTTTAATTTATGTCACTAATATTTTCTATCTAAAGATATGTTATTGTTATTAGAAATTATTAATTATACTTATCCAAAATATGGAATATATTTTTCCAAATTCAAATTATATAATTGGTAGATGATAATTTAAAATCAATCATGCATATGGGACACCAATTCATGCTATTAAATGGAAATGATAGAAAATGTAACCTAATTTTATATCTAATTTCTATGGGAAATTGACTCATATAAAATAAATAGAATTTATTAGTATAAAAATTATGACATTATACTTTTAAAAAATAAAAAATATAATTTATCTATATAAATAATGTAAACATAAAATCATTTTTTAAATATAATTTTACATTACTTTTTATTAATAAAAATATGAAAATTCTCATCAAAATACAAAAAATTCACCCATAGCTAGTTCTGATATAAAATTTTCAAAATTTATGATCATTTTATAATATTAAAATTATAAAAATATAAAAATTTAGTTTTAAATAGGAGCACAAATTAAAGGTGATAAAATTTTATTTTAGAAATAAAAGTCCTTTTAAATGTAAAACTAGATTTATTCTTATATTATTTATATAAATGCATTATGATGAATGTGAAAATTTTTATAATCATGTATTGACATAAAATAGTTATTTCATTTTATTTAATCCTATAAAATGGTTATGTGATTACTATCATATAAGAATTTTGATAATAACAATATAATATCGTTCGATATACCTTGGTTATTCATACAACACAAGATTTGATAGAAAATCATTGTTGTGTGTAGAATACATTATTGGAAATAACATCCACTTAATTATGAAATTTATATCTAATTCATAAATATTAATAAATATGAATAAAAATCATATTCCATCATTAATGGGTTTATTTGAAATATTTTCTATATTTGGAGTATTAAAAAAAAATTCTTAAAACTTTTGGAGGAATTCATACATTTTGGGAATGAAAATTGATATGAAATTTGAGTATTTATTAATTCAAATTGAAAAACTAAATATATTTGAATTTTGAAATTGTATTAAATTTGGTATATGTATACATATATGAATGTATATGTACATATAGTGTAGTATATATATATAGAAAATTATATATATATTTATAATACTTTCAAAATAATATATATAAATAATGAAATATTTATTTAATTTAAAAAAACATCACAATCCATACGATTATAAGGGATTTATTTTATTAAATTGTTTGTTTTATTCTATGGGGGATTAACAAATCTCATTAAGTAGGTTTATTAATTTTTATATGGTTTTAACTTATTAAAATATAATACACAGAACATCAATAAAAAATACATCACATAAATAATCAAAAATCATTAAATTTTGTAGATAAAAATTACTAAAATAAAAAATTATAATAGATGAATATGAGTAAATATAATTTAAATTTGTACAATTTATAATAGAAAATAAATTAATTAAATATAATTAAAAAAACTAATATTAAAAAATAATAACATAAAAAAACATGTTTAACCTTGCAACAAAAATGATTCGACTAGTTTGACCCTAAAATTCTCCCCTTAATCGTTCAACATCCAATCTTGTTATGAATTTTTTTTAATTATCTGGTGTTACCTTTGGAATAATTTTGTGCTAATTGAAATAATTTTTGAAACATTGGTGGAAAAAATTTCAATTTGTTGGGGTATTTGATACTTGATTTTTATTTGTATTGAGATAGATAATATAACCATAATTTAGATTATTTTTAATATATATATATATATTATAATTAATATATATTTTACAAAATATAATATTATTAATAATGTTTAATGAACATATTTATATAATTATATAATATAATATATATATATATATATATTCTTCACATCATTATAATATAGGATATTAAAATAAAATATTTTGGCTTATTATATATTATAATAATAATAATAATAAATCCAAAAAATATATTTTATATATATAGAAGTTGATTTAATGTTTTATAATAATATATTTTTAAAATATAATCTAAATTTCATTATAATATATCCATGTACTAATTATTAATTTTATAAATTTAATTTCAAGCCCTAATAATGATTCTTAATTAATTTGTTAATATTTTTTTAAAAATTTATATTTTTTATGATACTAAGTTATTCTATATGTGTGGATTCATTGGGAAGACTCAAGGGGATAATTCAATTTACTGTATCAGTATCGAGGATCTTTATTTTGTGAAGATGATGTGAAAGTGGTACTCGAGTGGAAAGGTCATAGAACAAAAAGAAAATAACATTGTATTTTTTCAATGAAAAATCACCAATTTTGAACTATGAAACAAATGGATTGATATGAAGGACCACATATCAGTTAATTCACTCATTAATATTTCCATACCATGTTAATAGAAGAGGATTATTGATGGAACATCCTATTTAGTTGCACATGGAATGGTCTACAAGTTGTAGTATCCATTTAGGATGTCGAGGATTGTAAATCAATTAGACCATAGCATTGAAGAACAATAATGTCATAGTGACATTAAAAGAAAGATATGAATATTTCAAAAATTCAATGAAGAATTTGGGTCTTGGGAATGATATTGTAAAACTAAGGAGATATGAAAAACCACACTATAATTCAATGGACCACACCACAATTTTAATATCTCAATTTTATAAAATTAATAAATTGATTGTTATTTTCATGAACTCATCCACCCAATGTTCCCCCTCCTAAACCATAAATGAAGGAAGATAGTTATAATAATCCCCTAGTAATACTATCAATAGTCCTAGGGATGATGAATAACACTGAAGGAATAAAAATTTAAAAAATGGTTTCCATTACCCTTAACTTATTAATAAGGGTCAGGAGGTAAAATATTAACTTACAAGAAAATACAACTCAATATAAATAGTAAAATTATCCCAAAATGCAATTATAATAACAAATATAGATACGTTCATAATTAGTGATAAAAATTTACTGATGTTGTAAGAATCATTAAAATAAAATGGATTTTATAATCCCTAATAAATGTATCCTTCTCCAGTAAAAAAATACAAAAAATTCGGTCATTTTGTTTCTCTATTATTAATTTGATAAAGATGGTGATTTATTGATGATTTGTGTCATATGATTTAATGGGACACAATATCATCATGTTTTTAACCCTGATAAAGATATTTTTTTATTTCTATTTCTAGTATAGATAAAATAAATGTTTCAGTAGATTAACTGTGTAATTACAACACACGACAATAGAAAATACAAAATTAAATTTCAATTATACTTACATCACTAATATAAAAATATATAATGATATACTACAACCATTTCAATCATTTGTTTGTAAAATTACATTGTTATGTAAAATTTATAAAAAAATGTGAACTTATTCAATGAAAATAATGTTTTATTGTTCATGACCCCGACTCCTTATTTAGAGATCCTAATGACACTCCTAGTTACCAAATAAACTACCCGAGCTCGATCAAAAGAGGGAATATGTATAAATAACAATTATAATTATATAATTAATATAAGGAAATAATTTAAATAAAAATATGAAATAATAAATTTATAAAATATCAATTTTAATTTGAAAACAATTGATTCATACTTGGATAACCATATCTCAGATTAATATTAGGTTATTATTTACAAAGAATAAATTATTTATGGACCATGGTTCTAATGTATCATGAGAATACAAGTGCATTTTTGTACATTTACGTTTTCGATGTGTGTTAGAAACAAGAGTGTCTATTTTAAACTATAAACATATGCATCATGTCATATCCGGACCATTAGATGTCAAATTAATGTGCATTTTATTCCTACACATGAAAAATGATTTAGGGTTCATTTACCAAATTTATCACGATAATATAGTTGAATTTTCTTAGTTTTAATTATGTGAAATGTGTTTTGAACTAAACTATGAAATTGAAATAAAAAACACTTTGAGTATTCTTGTATAAATGTGTGGTTTGTTACAAGTAAAAAATGACTTAAGTATCATTTTCCTAAAGTATTATTATAATAATAGTAAATTTTCATAGCTTTCATTATGTAAAACACATGTGTAAGATAAATTTTATTTTCATGTTGCAAAAAAAATCCTGGAGTCATACAGGTCACACTATATAGCGTATTTATGTGCAGATAATTCATATACATGAAAAATGATTTGGACATCATTCGGATACTATATTAAGAAATATGATTAGGTTTTATTTATTTTAAATGATTGGAATAAATTTTTAACTAAAATGGACGTTTTTAAATGAAATAAAAATTCACGTCATACTGATCTTAACATGTTATCAATTGAGGCACATATGATTTTTATATGTCATAAATTATATATGGATTTTATTCCAAAATTTTCAAGAAAATACGACCACGTATTCTATGATTTGAGTATGGCACATTTATTTGTAACTAAAATTCCATTTTTAAACTGAAAACACACATTTGAATTCATTCCAATGACATCATAAATCATATTGACATAATGATGATTCCTAATCATCATAAATAACTTATGATTATTTTCCTAAAGTATCAATATATTTAGAACGCGATTTCTAATCTTTGAGCCTTTGATGTACCCTTTGAACTAAAATGATAATTTTAAACCAAAACACACACTTTTTGTTATACAATTGACAACATGCATCAGATTTATATGTCGTTTATTCCTACACTCTGAAAAAACCCAAATATTATTTCCCTTAAGTATGAGGAATAAATTTTTGTGTTTTCAATGTTTCCTGTGAGTGAAACTTTTTTTTAACTAAAATATCATTTTTAAACTAAAACCACATACTTTAAGTAATATTTGTCACACCATGAATTATATTGATTTGAGGAAGAAATAAAAAATAAAAAATGAATTGTGGATCATTTTTTATGTATCGAGATATATCAAGTTTCATTAATCAATTTTTACTCATAGACCCATTATTTTTTCTAAAAAGTTAATTTGAAATTGAAACTACACATTTCAAGTAAAACAATTTACATCGTATATCAGATTGATATACAAATGAAAGCCTATGTATCATGAAAGACTTCTTTATTTTTGATCAAATGTATCAGTACAATATTTTTGTGTTTACTTTGTTTCATTGGGTGACATATGTTTGGATCTAATATGTAAATTTTAATTAAAAACACACACAATGAACCATATTTATGACACAGTACATTTGATTGATTTTTGGTTGATTCCATCCAATATCATATGTATCAAGGGTAATTTTTCTAGTGTATCAATATGAATAGATTGTTTTTCTATTTATTCAATGAGTGATATATTTTTTTAATAAAATTTCATTTATAAATTGAAAAAACACATATTGATCCATAACACCCACTATGTGTGTCATAATCACTTATAACTAACTCCTACATATCAAAAATCACATATGGATCATTTCTATAAAGCATAAATAAGATCCCAAAATGTATTCTAATTTTATATTTAGTGACTCACATTTCAAATTAAAATTTCATTTTGGAATTGAAATAATACATTTTGAGTCATAATATTCGCACCGTGTATCTTATTATGATAATGATTCTTCATACATCACCCATATGACTTATGAACTATTATTCAAAATTATTTAAACATTCTGAATATTTTTTCTTGGTTTTGAGTATGATTGTGTGTTTTAAATTAAAATTTAATTGTAAATAAAATTTCACACATTATGTCATCCAGGTCATACAATCCATCAGATTGAAATGTGGTTGATTCTTATATATAAAAAATAAAATTGGAATCATATTACTAAATAATAATAATAAATGGATATTTATCTAGGTTTTTAGTGGATGATTAATTTTTATCTAAAATTATTTTTTGCAACTAAAAATACACACTTTGAGTTATAGAGGCCACCACTTGTTTTAGAATGATATTTGGATGACTAAGACATAGAAAAAAAAGACCTAACAACCATTTTTATAATGTATAATTTTAAAAAAACATTATTTTGGATTATAGTGAGTGTAAAATTTTTTTAACTTAAATGAAATTTTCTAACTGAAACCACACATTTTGAGTCATAACAATCGCACCGTGTATCGAATAGAAGAGTGGATTATTATTACAAATCTATAATGAGTAATTTATTTTTTAGTGCTTCATATAATTATAATAGTGTTTTCTTTATTTTTAATATTTAATTTGCGTTTCTAACAAAATTTATATTTTTAATTAACAACAAACATATAGTGTTCTACTAGTCACATCATGTGACATATTTAGGCGAGGTAAATTATGTCATATAAAAGGGTATTGTATATTTCTTTCATAAATTATCAAAAAATATGAATGAATTTTCCTGGCTTTAGATTTGTCATAATTTTTTACAAAAATATCAATTTAATCTAAAAGAACATTCTTTGACACTTACTAGTGACACCATACAATGGATTGATGTGAGGATGTTTACTATACATAAAAATGGAATATGGACTATTTTACAAAATTATCACGAAAATCATAGAGTGTTTTATTTTTTAGAAACACACATTTTTTGACTAAAATATCATTATAAATTTTATAACAATAATTTTGAGTCATTATAGACAAAAAATATATACAATTGAGCTAAGAATGATTCTTAGTAAAATAAAAATGACTTATGGATTATTTTGATAAATTATAAAAAGGATCATACTGTGGTTTTTTACTTTTGATTATATCATGTATTATTTTCCATTAAAGTGTAAATTTAATCTAAAAAATAAACTTGGAATTATTTTTAAACTGAAGAAACACACCAATGAACAAAAACATATATAATAATGATATAATATCTCTATGAAGATTAATAATAGTACATGAGTGCATTATATTTTTTGAAAAATTCTTATAAAATTATTTTTTATTCAAACATTTGGTGCTCTTAATAGATTAAAAATGGTTGATGAAAAAAATTCTAGTTGAATTAATTTATTCATGATCATTATGAGAATTAGGTAAATTATTATTAGATTAAAATTATTAGTAAATTAATAAAAAAACTAAGTAAAATGATTATAAAATTAACTAAATAAGTAGTAATATCACACCTCTCCGGGTTGCCTTCATACTTTGTAACACTATATTCTTCCCATTTCCCAATAAATAGATTTATTTACTCTTATGAATACATGCACTATTGGTAGTCCAGATTGTACTAAAAAATATAGATAAATGGAGGACTTATTTATAAATGAAATGGTAATTATCATTGGAAATTACTATTTGTGGATGTAAGTTTATTAATGATATGTTATATCATTCATAAATATTCCAATATAATAACCTTAATATTTAACATTATATTTCTTCCATTCAATATATATAATTTGAAAAAATTTGTAACTTATTCTTATATATATTGAAAACTGAAATATTATTATATATTATCTAATACTTATCCACAAGTAGGAGTTAATTGTATTCACATACTCTTGTATTGTCCTCATTCGATGATTTTGATGATATTTAGAAATAACCATATCATAAGAACACAAATATTAAAAAAAATATAAAATTTATAACTAAATTATTATTTGTAAAATCATACATGTAGTGTATAAAAATTTGATAAAAAAAATCATGTGTGGTCATTTTTTTTTGGTGTCAAAGCATTGAATCCATGAAAAAAATATTTCAAATATCGAAATTGGATTGAAGGAGGATGACATTATCTTTATAAAATAAAATTATTATGTTATTAAATGAATGTATATATAATGTATATGGTAAAACTATAGATTTTCCCCTACATCATGGGTATTAAGAATTTTTTTTCATTTATATATTGGTTTTCAAACATTGTGGAAAATGTTTAACCTATCAACAAATATTACTCTTATTCCAATGACTAATTTCATGTATATGTTATGTGATGAATAATGAGTAAGAATTTATATTCATAGGTTTATCCTTTCCAATTGTACTAATATGAATTCTTTTAAAAAACATTAATAATATTTAACAATAATTAACATATCATATCAACTATTTTGTAATAAAATTTAAAAACACACATTATGCATTAATTTACAACACCGAATCCTAGTCATCCATGTTTAAGGATTTTATTTACAATCATAGGAACAAGAAAGCCTATAATATCCTCTCTATAAATTTTATCTTATAAATCAATGATGGAAATTTCAGTATCAATTAATGTTGTATCTATATCAACATGTAATATTCGTAATTTTGGAAGTTGATGATGATTGGTAATTCTACATTCTGAATGGAATTTTTATCGATTGGTTGACCCTTTAATTTTTTCTTCTGATTTGACTATTTGTTTCCCCTTAATTTTATCCATCTATAATAAAATTCCTCATTTCTAATATCATTCCATTCATTGAAAAAAGTTTTTCCTAAAAAAATTGAAAAACATACCTCCATGTGAATATGTATTTTTGAATGATTAAATAAGCATTATATGAATGTTTAAATATCATGTTTTACTATGTGAGCCTCCATTTCATAAATTAGAACATGTATCTCTCTATTGGGACATGATCTAATCAAATTTCCAATATAATATGAATTTATGGATGTGGTTTATTGTGTAGAATATATATTTTGATATTTTTCACTACACCCCTAAAAATAAGTTGAAGGGAGGGTGCTTAAAGATATAAATCACAATAATTTTCATAGCGTAAAACATTAGTTCATTGAATTTATCATTTTTTAATTTATATTTCATTGAACCAATTATAAAAAAAAATTGACTACCTTTGGTAAGAAATATCTTTGAGGGGATTGAATCACCTCATGGTTGGGGAGTGGATCCTTGTGTAGCTATTGTTATTGTGTTTATATTATCATTGATGAAAACAAATAATATTCTCTTACAACTAATATTTATAATTATATTTTTCTTCAAGATCATTTATTCCTATCTAAATCAAATTTACATTCTTATCCTTGTCCCCATGTGCATTTAGATTCAAAAAATATATTTGTGGAGACACTCTAAAACCATAAAATTTGAAATAGCTATATTATTTTGGTTGAGTCATTTCCAATAAATTATATAGTCATTGGGTACTGCTGATGAAGATACTTATGTCCAAACCAGATAAAAATATAAGTAAATAAGTAATCATTAATATCTAAATCTTATTTAATGCATAAAAAATTTATATATAATTTCATATTTAAACATGATTCCTATAATATGTTTTGTTTTAATCTATTATTATTACCTATTTATTTACATGAACCTCATTACATATCACTTGACATTGAATGGATGTAGAATCAAGTTTGATTTATCAATTTATATATAAATAAATGAACATAAATATGTTCTGTTTATTTAAACATAAATGTGTTATTATTGATATAATATACATCCCATATGTGTTCATGTTTAGTGTACACAATCCCTGATTTATTGAATGGGTACGTTGGTTTTGATGTATGTTGCTTATTTTCAGTACTTAGTTGCAGTTTCACATATGAAAAATTGTTAGTAAAAGGGATTGATAATTGTTTTTATATGTAATGTATTATCAATCACAATATAAATGAAAATATACCTCCATAGGAAGTCAAATAAAAACATTCCATGTTTCCTGGTTTATCATGTGTGCATAAATATGTTGTAGTCATGGATTATCATTCCCAGTAGCATCCATAAGATGATTCTTCATAATAATTTTCTGATATACTCTTTGAGAATTTATAGAGACCATTAATACAAATTTCATTCAGCAGTAATCTATTATAATCATACTCTACAAGGGATAATAATTCGGAAATCAACTTTTCATTGCATTATTTTTTAGTAAAATAAATTATGTATTGATAATTTTACACTAATAGATTCCAAAAATAGTCCCTTAACCTTTGGAAAAACAATTATTTTGGGTATCAACATCAATCAATAAGTGAATTTGAATGGTTTTCCCAATATAACGTATAAAAATGGAATATTTTATTATTATGAGGATGTCCATATTAATTTATTATTACCATGAATTTGAAACCTCTGCTTGTCACATTAAAAATTAATATTAATAGAATCATGTTTCTGTGGATCACATTTTACTAAGAAATTTTTTTTCACCTTATTCCCTGTAATTAGATTAAAAATCACAAATATATTGTTGTTATGTATTTGTAGTATTAGTACAATGATATACATGTTATTCCCCTACATTGGGGCCACAATTTGCAGAAAAAATAGTTGTTCCTTGGGAATATGAGAATTGACATGTAAAAAATACATTTTATATTGAAAAGGAAAATCATTTAACATAGAATACATAAAATCATAAGTGAATAGATAATAATATGAATACACACAATTTATTTTAAAAAATATATTTTTTAATAATGAAATTAATCTATTTTATGTTTAAGAGATTTTGTCCTTATATAGAGTATCCAAATAACCTCATTGAGGTCGTTAATGAAATAGATGACCTTATATGCATTGGGAATCTCATGAAATTACCATAAAATCCTTTCAAAAGGGTCACCCTTAGTTGAATTGTCCTCTGACCCTTTATATGTTTTGGTAAATAACAGAACAATTGACCACTTTTTATTTCTAGGATTTGGGAAATAAAATTATTATACTACAAGTGATTCAATTAGCAATGTTTCATCCTTATACCCTTCCATACTATAAATAACATCCATGAATACTATTTCATTTATTTAAACTAAACTAAGATTAGCAACCAAAATTCATTTAAAAATAATAACATTGAGTGATGTATAGTCTGACTCTGATATTTTGTCGATGATTCCAATGAATGACATATTTTCATAAATTATATTGTTTCCCTTTATACCAGATACTTGAATCTCTTCAACCACAAGTGTATATTTATGATTCCCTATGGTACTAAATTTATCCTAATTTACATATTGAACATATAACCATTAATTATATAACCATTATACGATGATGTATGAACACTTGGTAATCTAGATATCCATATATGAAGTTCTTAAGTTGAATTCATATATCTAGTCGACTCCACATAAATATGGTCTCAAAGCTATTCTATAATCATCGAATTTTGAGTATTTTATATCCAGGAATTATCCCTTTATTTATTAAAATTATAGATACATAAGTTTTTCCAACATATATGTTAATTATTTTTTGATGAATATTCAATATATTACAAAAAAAACATTCATGATTACGATAATCATTTAATGACTTTAGTGACCTAGTACACAACCACATAATCTAGTGATTGATCATCAACATCTCCAATAGAAATTTTCCCTGATATTAATATTCAAATGAATACCATAAATAAAACCATAATTCATTAAACAAGAAAGAAAAAATTAGAAAGGTTGAGCTCAGATGATAATGACCCGAACCCACCTAGTCCATTACTTTGTCAATTTTTTGTGTTGGGGTGCCATAAATCCATTAGTGAGTCATGAGGGTGGTAGTGTCACTCGCAGGGTGTCACCATGGAGACCCACATCGTTGAGTCACCGAACAGTATCACCGATTGGTTTCCCCTATCCATGTGTCATCCATCAGTTTCTCATAGATCGGTGTCATGCCCAATTTGTGCCATGGGGTTGTCTGGGGTTTCCTTCCCTATAATTCTTTATTGTAGGGTTTAATGAATTTTAAAGTGGTTGAAGCTATTTTTAAAGACATTAAATGATGTTTTAGATCTCCAAGAGTGGAGCGACCCTCAACTAACCCATACCATGTGTCCCTATTACGCATTTTCTCTGTTTAAAAGAATATATTTAACACACAATTACTATGGAAACCTCTCCAATGAGAAGTAGTAAATAAAAATTAATTTGATCATGTTTAACCATCGATCCTTGTGGTGAAATGACGATTCGCCTTTGAAGCTATTCAAGATTTCATATCCCGTAACACTAGGATCTCACCTTTTACTGCACAGAGTTTCTATCTTATTCTTGGATAGTATACATTGTTATGTCCTTTGTGAGTTTGGAACCCCACTTTCCGAAGATAGTGGTGCACTTGTGTTAGAGCCTTTCCTACTCACTCTTGGAGTCCTCTGAGATCTTCCCCTGCAAGTCATGAATCCCCAGTTCTTGTTCCCATGATAAAAACATCAATCGTTGGTCACCCAAGTTGGGTTTTCAATCATATTTATTTAATATTTATCATGCGGGGTGGGTATGATAATTTTCATATGGTGATGGATGAAACAAAACCCTAACGAAGATAATAAATGGATTTTTAAAGAATGAACGGGGGTGTTTGATGATGATACTCTACACTTTTACTTTTTATTATATGTGGTGAATTTTATGGGAATATGTCCACTTAAAATCATGATCATTGCTGGTCCTTTATTGAACTATAATTAACCTCTGTTTTCAAGATAATTCTATTATAGAATGGTTGTAACAATGAAAATGGTTAATCACATAATTTTGGTTGATTAAATGTATTCCCACAGAATAAGAATCCTTGTGTGGTCACCCAGGTCAACCAAACGGAAATACAAAATTAAAGGAATGTTGTATTTAAACTTGAAATCCAACATGCTCTATTATAGTGATTTGTATGGTTGTTATTGTTGATTCTTTTGAGGTGACATGGATGGGGATGGGATCACCTATTGGGAAGTTGTTTATTTATGGATCTGAGGTCATGTGGGGCCATATGTTGGGGCATGGTTTGGTTCCAATACATAGAGGGATCTCTCATATCACTTTTGTTGTTGTGACATTACAGGTGAACAGGTTGTGAATGCATAATTGGTTTTTTGATTTTTTTCCATCCGTGGAATGTTTCTATGCAAGTTAGTTGACCGGTAGAAAAGAATAATTTAAATGGAACCACAATAATTTGATAACATGAATTTGTTCAATGGGGAATTGTTATCCAAGAATGAGTTGTGACTTGGTTTTGTCTACTGCTTCTTTTATGAATAAATAATAATGAGGGAATTTGTGCATGGGTTGGTTTTGAAACCCTTAGGTTGGTATGAGTTAGTGTATACAAATATGGATTAATTTAGTTTTCTGTTTCTTATTTTCACCCCACCCAAATTGATGACATTATGCTGAACACCCTAATTTCATGGGAAGGGTGTTTTCCCCACATTTTTTTGGGTGGATGGATATTTTCTTTTTTTTCTTCTCCCTCTCCCAAGTAGCCTAAGACTCTTAGGGAAGGTTGTGACAACCTGAGTTCCATTTTTAACCCCCGAATCTTCAAGAAAAGTTTGTTGTGGTGGTGGTTCTTGGAGTGTATGGGCATGTTGTTTTCCTATGTGTCTTTGAGATGAGGCCCAGGTGTTTTCGGGCATGGTGGCTGTTGTTTGGGCCCTAGTGTCTTTGGGTGTGGGGTAGTTGTTTTGGACCTAGTGTATGCGGGTGTGGTTAAATGTGGTTGTGGTATCCCAAGTGTTTTCAGTTGTATATATGGTTGTGGTGGATGAAAATGTTATTGTTGGGGTGGCACTGTGACTACAGAGAGAATGGCATGGGAGTATTGACATGTAGGATGTCATCAATAACCTGTGGGAAAGTGGTGCAGGGTACCTAAACATCGATGTGTTATTACTATTAATTTACTTGACTTGCATTATTTGGGGAGCATACCTTGGTGAGGATTGGCTGGATAGTTTACTTTCTAGGTGCTTTGGTTATCTCCTTTTCTCATTGTGAATTAGAATAACACCCCACTTTTCCATGAGAGCTTTTATATTTCCCTACTAATTAAACCTGTATACTGACCCTATATATATAAAACTGTTTTCAGGTTTCTAGGAGGAATTTGGGGACCGTGTGTGACTGTACTCGTTTAGATATTGGAACAGTTGATGTATTTATTTTTAAATTATTTTTTTACTTCCCTTTAGAGTTTTTCCTGTACATCTATAACTTATTATTGGAACATACACAAGGGAATGGTTTGTTTTGGCTTTACTTTTACTTCACATTTTTGTTTTTTTGGGATTTACAATCTTATCTCATGATCTGACTAAATAGAAAGGGTATTTCCATACATATTAAGAAACATTTTAAACACTTGGTGGTTGTCACGACTCCGAGTCCTATTAAAGGAAGGACTCGAGGGGTCATTATCTCTTCATCAACTTAAGGAAGGAAGGGTTTGGCAGTTTTCTATCCCATCCCTCATCTTGGTGAAGGAGGGTCATGAATGAATGGTATCCGTAGATATGGTCAAGAGATAGTATGGAGCTCAGGGTTAGGAAAAATGTGGAATTCATAGGGTGGTAGGGAAACTGTGTTAGGGAATCATGACACGTGAAATAGGCTATGGAAGACCATCTAGGACACCGGATATTAGGGCCCCTAGTGATCCGACATAAGGATGCTGGACCTACCGAATGACATAGTGAGGATACACTAATTGTAGGGTAGATACCCAAATCAAAGTATGTGAATAATTATGACTTGTCTTCTAGTGTGTTCTAGGAATTCTGGAAATTTAAATAAATAACAATTTTATGAAATTTTTTAACCAAATTTCCAACACTACTCGGGATTAGGCATTCTTTGTTTACTTTTCAGCTATGGCCAACAGAAGACGACTACAGGTAGTGTGGGAAATCAAGGCCATGGAGTCTGATTTGGCTGATTAGAAGAGTGCTAATCTAGAGGAGGTTTTCATCTAGTGTCAGAGGATGCTTCATGCCTTTCAGCGGTAGACCGTTGGGAAGTATGAGGGAAGCATCTTAGACATAGAAATAGATAGATGTCTCAATGATCTGGTGATAGAATTCATCTAGATATGGGCTTTTAAAGAGTACAGGGTTCCTCTGAATGTAAGACAGATGTGGGGAGTGGTGCGTCATTGTTGGATGATCTATATTGGGGCGAAGAGGGATGCTATGTTTTGGTGGACTGACTATTAGAGGGAGTTATAGGAAGAATTTCTCCATTCTATGATTACTATGGAGAAGAGGCTGGAGCCACTCTCCCATCATCAGCGACAATGATAGTGGGGGAGTTGGGTATCAAGTTCAACATTCTCCTTTTCAATGCTCCCGATCTCTTTCCAGATGAGGAGTCTCATGTGATATATTTAGAGGATACACTCCGACCGTCTCTTCAGTATGTTGATATTCCATTCACTCTACCGATATACATGGAGGTCCAGAAGAAGGCCAAAGTGGTGGAGAGGATGTAAGCGTTGGGTGGTGTTTTGTGAGAAGGGATACAGTTAGGATCATTAAATATGAAAGCCGTTATTGGAAGGCCACCCACAATACGGCCTTCCAAGATTCACCCAATGGGGAGAAGGCCCCAGTAGTTCCAGTTTCAATCTCCAGGTCCTCTACCTTTCCATGCGAGCCTAAAAGAAAGATGCTTCATCTGTGGTAGCTGTGTTCACCTTAGGAATTAGTGCCTGGACCAAGTGCAGTAGAGTGGGAGTGGGCATGTTTGGCACCCACTTCAATAGTAGCAGATTCTAACTAGGCCTTTTTAGTAGTAGCAGCAGGGACAACGAGCTCCTAGTCCTTGGAGGGAAGATGTTGTAGGAGGAGTCCGACTTTAGGGAACTCTTTAGGGACTAGGACGCGGGCATGGTTAGGGAGTAGGTGAATAATAGAGGGTTAGAGGATCTAGGTATGGTTAGATTCACGATGCAGAGGCAGTAGTTCCAGCTGGGACAGAAGTTGTTCGAGGTACAATAAACTAATTTAGTACTCTGGCATGCACATTGTTTGATTTAGGATCTTCAAAATCCTTTGTAACACCTATTCTATTCAATTCCATGTGCCTAGGTATAGAGAAAATCTCCAGGCCCCTGGTGCTGAGTATGCCATTTTGGGGTCATACCATCCTATTTGACATTTTTAGGGGATGAAGATATATGTTGTGGCCACATCAGTCTAGTGGAGATATTTTTCTACTGCCAATCTAACCATACAATGTCATCCTAGGCATCAAATGGTTGTTTTTTTAGTGCATGATGTTATCATAAACATCATGAGAAGAGTCATTTTATCTGATGAGGATGGCCAACGTGTGACTTTTGTTGGTGAAAAGAGTTTTCATGTGGGGAGAAAACGTGTAGATCATATTCTATCTATGTTGGCTGAGCATTCAGTAGGATCATTGGATACTGAGATGAGGGATGTTCGAGGAGTTTTTAGAGAGTTATTAGACATTTTTCCTGAGGAGGTTTTGACTCTACCCACTCTATGTGATGTTGAGTTCACGATAGACTTAAAACTCGGTGCTCATCTGATTATGATAGCTCCATATCAGATTATGCATTCTATGTTCTGGTATTTGATGATTTAGAATGATGATGTGATGAAGAAGGGTGCTTTTGACCAAGCATGTCGCTATGTGGTGCTCTAATCTTGTTCACAAAGAAGTTAGATTATGGTCTCAGGATTTGTATTGAATACTAGAGACCAAATCACGTAACAATCAAGAACCATTAACCTATTCCATGTATATATGATCTCTTTGACCAGCTAAGGAGAGAATGTTGGTTCTCTATAATCGATATGTTGTCTGGGTATCACCAGAAAAGGATAAAAGATAGGGATATCCCAAAGAAAGATTTAAGGTACAGGTATATGCACATTGATTTCATATTCATGTCGTTTGGTGTTAAAATCACACCTATTGTGTTCATGGGGCACAAGAACTCTATTTTCCACGGGTTTCTGGAAACGTTTTTCATTGTGATCATCAATGACATATTGGTCTACAGAGCATCAAAGTAGGATCACATTGAGCATCTGAGAACAATTTTAGAGGTCCTTTAATGGCACTGGCTCTATGAGAAGTTGTCCAAGTGCATGTTTTAGACATGATAGGTGCACTTAAATAGACATGTCGTGTACGAATAGGGAATATAAGTTGATCTGTTAAAGGTTGGCGCAGTTGTTTCTTGGGAAGCACCCATGAAAGTGAAGGATGTTTGTAGTTTCATTGGTCTGGAAGGCTATTATCAGAGGTTTGTGCCTTACTACTAATGATTTCCAACTCCTTTGATAGCTTTGACCAAAAATGACAAGGCTTTCATTAAGAGTTATAAATTCCATGCAGTATTCATTTATCATAAGGGGAGGTTAGTCTGTGCTCTAGTGCTCAGGTTTCTAGAAGATGGGGTGCTGTTTGAGGTCTTTTGTAATGCTTCTAGAATTTTCCTATGGTGTGTGTTGATTTAGTATTGGGGAGTGATGTCTTTTGGCTCTAGGAAGTTACGACCTCGTGAGCAGAACTACGCCACCCATGAACTAGATCTCATAGTAGTTGTGTTCATACTAAATATGTGGCCCCACTACATCATCGGGGAGAACTTTGGGGGCTTCATAGATCAAAAGAGTTTGAGGCATATCATTGACCAGTAAGACCCAAAAAAGTGACAACGAATGTGGGTGGGTTTTCATCAGGACTAAAACTTTGAGATATCATACACAGATGGTTTGGGGAATATTATGGATAATTAATTGTGTAGAATGTAATAATGGGAAGTTGTTCATGAATCTATGGATGCATTAAAGGAAATAGTGGAGTAGGATACCTTACACTTGGATTAAAGGGTTGATGGTGGAAGAGGTTGTATGTTCCAGATGAAAATGTAGTCCTCTCTATTGCGGATGGTGGTAGAGTCTCAATAGAGAGACATAGAGCATGAAGTGATGCGAAATCGGGTTGCCCATTACAATGCCCCAGAAGGGTGGTCGATGGATGGTCAGAATCAAATAATTTTCTGAGTGAATTATTTTTGCTAGAGATTATGTGCAAGGTTATTCTTTATGATCTCAATATGTCATACTTAGAGGTACACCATGAATTTTTCAAGATGTACCATGGTCTGAGGGAATAGTTTTGGTGTCCTGGGGTGATACAAGAAGTGGAAGAGTTTGTGGCAAGGAGCCTGGTTTGTCAGTGGGTGAAGGATGAACATCACATCCCAAGAGGACTGTTTCAGACATTAGATGTCCCCAAGTGAAAGTGTTATGCCACCTCTATGGATTTCATCACATGACTACCCAGGTTCCAAGGAGGCTATAATGTTATCTGGGTAGTAGTAGAATAGATGAAAAATTTAGCTCACTTCCTGCTGATCAAGGAGTCTAGTTTTGTGTATGACATTGCACGAAGATACATGGATGAGGGGGAGCGGTTACATAGAGTTATGAGGTCCATAGTGTTAGATATGAATGCATGGTTTACCACATGAGTCTGGATGGGATTTCAGCATGCTTTTGGAACCCAGCTATGACTTAGCACTAATTTACTCCCCCAAATATATGGGAAGAGAGAGTGTATCATATAGACAATGGAGAATATGCTATGACATGCATTTTGAACTTCAAGGGATAATGGGAATGAACTTTTCCCTTTGTAGATATTTCATAAAATAATATCTATCACTCTACTATTAGCATGTAACTATTTTAATCCTTATATGGGGATGTTGTGTCGTTTGCTCATGTGTTGGATTAAGGATGGGGAGGTAGGTGTTATTTGCCCAGAGGTAGTGCAGAGCAGAACAGAGATGCATCAGCTTGTGTGTGAGATGACGAAGGTATCCCAAGACCGGCAGAAGTTGTATGCAGATCTTAGGAGGAGGCATTTGAGGTTCAAGGATTGAGACCATGTGTTCTTGAAGGATTCTCCTTGATGTGGGAAGTGGGGGTTCGGTAAGGGGATAAAAATCACTCCTAGGTTCATTGTCCCATTAGAATATGTGGGGAGAGTTAGTGAGGTTGAATATCAGTTGGGGTTTCCCCTCAATAGTAAAAATCCAAAATGTTTTACACATCTTCCATCTTCATCGATATCTTCACGAGGATTACCATATCATTGACTGGGGAGAGATGGATATAGTGGATGATACTAAATTCGTTGAGTGAGAGTGATGGGTAGAGATCGAAATGAGAAAGTACTTCAGGGACAAATAAATCCTTTGGTTAATGTGTTATGGAGGCATGGTGGACTCGAAGAGAGTATTTATGGGTGAGGAGTTCAGATGCACGCCCTGTACCCAGAGATTTTTTGGGTTGTGTTCTATTTTGTTTCGTAATTTTAGTGATGTAGTGTTAGACCTTGATAACTATGAAATGTGTTGTTCTCCTTTCCTTATTAATGTGTATAAAGAGTCCTAACTGTGGGTAGGGGATGACTTAATCCCTAATTAAGACACATTAGGGTGGATGTGATTAATCTCAAGCGGGTGAGTCAGTGCTACCCAAAGTGGATAGTATATTAACATGGAGGAAGGGACTTCCTAATCCATATGACTAGACGATGCGACCATTTTATATTTGTGTACAAAAGGTTGATGTGTTCCTAGAGGTCAAAGAATTTTACTCCTGTGAGGTATCTTTAAGGTTGTTGTTTAGACCCATCTATATTCTTCGGGTTTAGTTCTGATTATCGAGGAAGAGAATAGTCTGATAGGTATATGATGTAATTACCTGAATCCTCCTGGTCCCTGACATTGTCAATATCTAATATTGGTGCACCCTGGACCAATCAGTGAGTGGCGAGGGCAGTTGGGCCGATGGCAGGGTGTCCTCCATAATTGTCCCTGATTGGTCTCAATGATCGGTGTGTCCCCAATCATTGTGTCCCAGATCGCTGACAAGGGGTTGTTGGGGGTTTCATTTTTGGTAACTCTTTATTTTAATGTTTCATTCCTATTTAAAGTGATTTGAGGATATTTTAAATTGATATAAATTATGATCTTCATATCCAGGAGTGGGTGACCCTCGACAGACCCAAACCTTGTGTCCCCATTATGATTTCCTCTGTCTAAATGAATTATTTTAACTCACAGCTTTTATGGAAGCGTAACCAATGAATGTTATTAAATAAATTTTTTTTCTATTATGTTTAACCATCCAACCACATGGTGATACCATGATGTACCATTAATTTCGATGAATATTTCAAATCCCATAATTCCATTATCTCTCATTTTATTGCACAAAATTTTAATTTTCTTATTATATAGGATATTTTTATCATTCCTTGGTGCATTTTGATCTCCCATTATTTATTCTAGTGGTTCACCAGTGCTGGATCCTTTATATCTCACTCTTGGATTTTTTGGAGTCATTCCCCTACAAGTCACGCATTCCCAGTTCTTGGCACCTAGAGAAAAAAATTCGACCATTGATCATCCAAGTAGTGGTTTTCCATCATCTATTTTTACTGATTATCATGCGAGGTGGGTATGATAATCTTCATATAGGGATGGATGAAACCAAAAATTATGGAATATAATAAATGATTATTTTAATGAATGAAGTATTGTGTTTGACGATAGTGATGTACACTTTTTCCTTTTGTTATATGTTGTGAATTTTATGGGCTTATGTCCCCTGAAAATCATGGCCATTGGTGGTCCTTTCTTGTACAGTAATGAAACTATGTTTTTTTGGATAATTATGTAATTGAATGGATATAACATGGTAACTAGTAAATCAAGTAATTTTTATTGACTAAATGGATTCCCAAAGAATATGAATCCTTGTTCGGTCACCCTGGTTAACTAAATTGATGGACGGAACAAAAGTGATGATGTGTTTAAATTTATTTAAAAAAACCCTTACACTGTTTTGGTGATTTGTATTGTAGTTATTCTTGATGCTTGTGAGGTGACATGGATGGGTATGGTACCTCATATTGTGCAGTTGTTGGATTGTGGATCTGAGGACGTGTGGGGCCATATGATGTGGCATGGTTTTTCCTATATTTCGAGGGTTCTACCAGATCCCTTTTTTTGTGACTTTAAAATATAAGAAGGTGTGAATGCTTAATTTTTTTCTTAGTTGTTTTTCCTTATTTGTCTTGTGGTTATGTCTATTAGTTTCCTGGTAAAAAAACTATTTAAATGGAACCACTTGAATGCGTTAACAAGAATTGGTTTAATGAGGAATTGTTTTCTAGGAATGAGTTGTGAATTGGTGGTGGTTGTTTTGTTTTTTATGAATAAATAGTAACGAGGGTGTTTGTTCAAGTTCAGGATTCGGAACCCTTACATTAGGATGAATTCTTATTTACCTATATGTATAAATTTAGTTTTATTTTTCTTATTCACACCCTACCCATGGTGACCACTTTGTTTTGTACATTTCTATTTCACGGGGAGGGGTTTTTTTTTCAACATCCTATTGGGTGGTTGGATATTAGCACATTTCTGCTCCCTCTCCCGAGAATCCCAAGCCTCTTCAGGCAGGCTGTGATGGCCTGAGGTCCTTTTTTTTCGAACGCTCTTTGGTATTGGTATGTGGTGGTGGTGGGAACATGAGTATATCATCAGGTTTTTTCCCAAGTGACTTCAGGATGAGGCCCATGTGTTTATGAGCGTAGTGATAGTTGTTTGGGCCCATGTGTATATGGGTGTGGAGGTAGTTTTTCATGCCCAGGTGACTGTGGGTGTGGTTACATGTGGTTGTCGTGGCCTAGGTGGATGCATCTATAACTATGGTTGGGGTGGCCCAAAATGTTATTGTTGGTGTAGTATTGGGACAACAGTGAGAATAGCGGGGGTGGTGTGATGCATAGGATGTCTTCAAAAAATAGTGGGAAAATGGTGTGGGGTACCCAAACATTGATGTGTTATACTATTTATTTACTGAACTTGCTTTATTTTGGGAGTGTGCCTTTTGTGAGGTTTGGGTGTTAGGTTTCGTTGATATGTTCTTTGGTGATATTCTTTTCTCACGGTGCATTAGAATGTCTCCCCAATTATGCATGAGAGTATTGGTTTTCCCTACTGTGTATACCAGTAAACTCACCCAATGTATATAAAACTATTTTCAGGTTTTCAGGACGACTTCATGGACTATGTGGGACCACACTAGTTGGACTTTGGGACATTTGTTGTTACTTTTTCTTCTTTTTTTTTCTGGTACACCCCTTTGGAGTTTTTATTGTACTTGCAACACTTTTTATTGGAACAGGAACATGAAATATGGATTGTTTTAAATTTAATGTTACTTCTAGTTTTCATGTTGGTTGGATTTTACTATCTTATATCTCGATCGTACGAAATAAAAAGGATAATGTCTTCCATATTAAGCATCATTTTATACCATTGGTAGAATTTTCCACACTAGGGCCTATTGATGGTGGGGCTCGGGGGGTCATTATCTCTCCATCATCGTGGGAAAGGAAGGGTCTTGTAGTTTTTTTCCCTTCCACTATCATGGATAATTTGGGTCATGAAACAGATGCTCAGTAAAGATAAAAAATCGAGATATTTAAGAATGACATTTATAAAAATTCATGAGAACATGAGTATTACATTTGAAAACTGAAACCTATATATGAACTACCATAATATATAATCATCAAAAAATGATTGGATGTTAATAAGAAATGAATCAAAATGGAATCAATGATAATAATCCATGATAGCATAACACTGGCATAAAATATATAATTTGGAATATACATATTCTTGTTACATCGTGTACTTAATTAAAGAAAAGTTAATTCAATATGTAAAGAAGATCGAATATATCCCTCACATAAACATATTGAAATGAAACTACGTAAATGCATACAATATTCGAAATCAAAGACATGTTTATACATAACACTATGTACATGTAAGTAGGTTAACTCATAACACTATAAACATATATTCAGGTTCACAGAAAACAATGTGATTATATAATCATTTTGACAAATAACCTAGTGAACATTAAAACTGGTTCATGAATGATAGTGTGAACATTTAATAAAATTGTTTTGTTACATTGGGAACATTTAATAATGTTCATGGACAACAATTTTATATATTAATTAGGTTTATATAAAATATATTTTCTCATGATATATCCTACTTTTTTCAATTGTATTGGTGAGTGTTATAGGTCACATACATCATATAATGAAAATCATATATATGTGCGTTACAAGATTATAAAATATTCACCATATCATAAAAATTACAGAAAAATGTTCCTAAAATTTTAATAATATTATAACCTGTGGAATAGAGAAACATTTCATAATCATTTCTTCATTTCAGCATATCAAAATCCACAGAAAAATAAGCTTGTTCCAAAACAATTTGACTATATTTAACCAACGACATATAAATGGGATTCCTAAAAATATTTCTATAAAAACCATTTAGGAAAGAATAATAATATCATCTATTGTTAATATCACAAGAAAAATATATGTTATATCAATGTATATAATCTTATTTAAAAAATGATTTTGAAATATCATCAGGACCATTTCCTGTGCAAAATATATTTTTATTGAATATCAGTTTTTAAAAATAAAAAATTTTTAAAAAAATATACATTGTAAATAATATTTTAAAATAATAAAATAATCCTCAATGAATATAATATTCATGATGGGGGAATATTACATTCATTTTGTACATAAGAAAATAAATATTCATTTCATAGTTTAGGTAAAATAATAATATGAATTGTTTAGAAACGACAAAAAGATTCCTTCAAATAGAACAATAAAAAATGTATGACATGTCTAAAATTTTATTTAATAAATAATTTAAATAATTACTAAGAAAATTGAATTCATTTTTAGAGAATATATTTTTAGAAGAAAAAGGGTTTTCTACCGAATAGTGAATTATAGACGATTATTACTAAAAATATTTTCCAATAATTTTAAGTACCAATGAGTAGGAAATTGGTACTATTAGTGGAATATTTCATGAATAACTAGAGGGTAATAATATTATATATAATTAATAATATTTTTTTCAAAGGATTTCAACAATGGATACTTAATCAAAATCTAAATAGATAAACGATTAGATTGTGACATAAATCTATTACCACTTATTGAATCATTTGAAACGCTACCCCTTGAAAGATAGTACCACAATTGGATATTTAATACTCATAATTTTTAAGAGGAACATCATAAAGTACAATTATGGGATATATATATTCCACATAAATGAAATGGGTGGTGAATATGAATGTGTATCATATACATAAAAATTGAGACATAAATCACTTTCCACGTAGGTAATATTTTGAATCATAAGATGAGATAAATAATAAAATAAAATTAAACATAAAATATATTAAAACTGAATATATTAATGATATGAATTTTCAATGTGGTTTATTATAAACAAAATGAAGGTTGGTGAATTTTATTGTCTCCCACAAATAAAAGAGGGACTAGAAATCCATTACCATAAGTATCGACTTCCTTTGTACACATTTTGAAATCTTGTATAATAAATACAACAAAACTATTAATATATAATAAGAAAAATAATATATATATAAAGACAATATATACTATAATTATGTCCATTCATTCTTGTTTATTACCAATTCTTTGTTAAAATAAAGTTTTGGGTAAAGATTACATAGTTTTTCGTATAATTTTGATTTTTTATTTTCCATCCTATTACATTGATCATATTTCTATCATCTCCAGAATAATAAAAATTTCATAATTATCATATTAATACATAAATTATAGTTTCATGACATATTATGAAAGATGGTTCTGTGAAATAAAATGTGTTACGATAATGGAGACAGTTTGATGACGGAAGAGAGGTAAGTAATATTTTTTGTTTAAAGAATGAAAGTAATATCCAATATAAAATATTATTTAGTTATATATACATATACATATCATCCATGTTCTGTGTTTATGTAGAGATAGTTTCACATTACTTCATGAGGGCAATAGTCCACACGTAGACAAACGATGTTATCACAATATAGTTTGGGAAAATGAAAGAATGAAAATGATATATTTTCTTTTTTAAATTAAATATATTTTATTTATATGATAATAATTTCATTTATATAATATATATTCATTAAAACTATCCATATCATCTTCCATGTAATTCTTCAGATAAAATTTAATACCATTACTTTTCATGATGGTAGTCTAATATAATGATGGGCGACATTATCATATTCTAGATGGAATGGAATATAAAACTGTATAAATTATATATTGAATAAAAATAAATATTTATGTTTTAAATATCATTTACAGGATTTATATACATCACCATATCCATATATCATCTGTGGCAATGGAAATACGAATTAAATTGGTTTGTGAAAAGGTAGTCCATCATACACAAGAAAGGTTATTTCATAACATATTTTATAGAAATGTAGATGTTTTTATGTCATTAACTAGAAATAAAAACATCTCATAATTTTTAAGATACATAGTTTATTATAAAATCATGTATTAAATATAATTAATATATGTATAGTGATAAATTAAAAAATGATAAATAAAGAACATTATCTCTTCCTCGGGTAACCTCCATATGTTTACACCAAAATCTTTTCTAGGTTGGATTTATTGAAAAAATAAACTTATTGAACTATATTAAGAGAATTTTAATATTATATTTTGTAGATAATGGATGAAATAAAAGGGTTTTAATGGGTTATGTAGAGAGGGTAGGGGTGTCCTTTTATATGTGTTGTGAGTGGTACACATGTAATTGTTTGAAAAAGGGAATACCCATAATTTTATCAGGAAAGAAGGATAAAAATGGACTATTATAGATAAATAAGAATTATATGGTCTAAATATGATCATAAAATATATTTTATAAATTATTTTGGTCATTTTAACAATTATTTTTTAGTTTAACCCTTGGTAAACCAATTATACCTTTACCGTAGTAATTAATTTTTACTATTTTAATTATTCATTTTGGTCAAAACACTATAAATTTATATATAATTAAACCTTTGATGATTAAAAACATGTAATCATGTTTTCCAAATTCCATTCAAAAAAGTGAGAAATTGTATTTAAAAGTAATATCACATATGCAATGATAAAATTATCTTTTTAAAGAGAAAATGTTATTATGTTTATAGAGATTATATATCAATGTTCAATATAAAAATGATTACAATTATCTAAAATGTATTTTTAGTTTTATATTTTAAATTATTTTATACTAAAATAAATTTATAATATATCTTAAATGTAAAAAAAAATATAAATGAAATTATTGTTTTAAATTTAAACTATGTATTTTTAATTATTCATAAAAATATATTCATTTATTAAAATTATCTAATATTTACAGTAATATTATTTTGAAATACTGATGTAAAAATATATATTTACTTTTCCTAATATATTATTATAATTTTTTAAAAAATAAATTTTTTATACGTGTTAAAATGTGACCAAATTTTCCTTTTAGAAAAATACAATTTTAACTAGAAAAATGAATTTTTTCTAATCTATTATATAAAAACGAATTAGTAGAATTCTAAACCACTTATTGAATATATACTTTAGAAATTACCTTATTATCATTAAAAAATATTTTGTGAAAATTATAGATGGAAAATTTATTTTTATGAATTAAAATTGTTTTTTGTAGAAATATTTTCTTTTAATTTGCAATATTTTTTTCATTTGAAATAATTTTTATAAAAATAATATATTTTAATTAACAAATTGAATTATTTAGTTTTATAATTTTATTAATATTAATCATGAGATACATTTTAAGGGCTATGAGATAACTATCATATAATAATATTCTAATAATACAGTAGGTTTCATTTAAAATAATACCAATGAGTAACAGCAACTACACATTGTGTTACATGTAACAAAAAAATATCATTAGAATTGAATTATTTTGAAAATAAATATATAAAGAAATATTAGGATGTTTCATGATACCCTTATAAAAATCAAATTCCCCTCCAAATTTCATCTTGACCGTGCCATCTTAATCATTTATAAATTCCTTTGCAGAATCCCACATCCTAAAAGGGTTAATAAAAGAACCTCTAGAATAACAGAAAGAGAAGTGTTAAAATAATACTTAATAAAACATATTATGTTTCCAAATATGAGATAATTGGTGGATATTGAAAACAATTGATGATAAAACTAACACCCAAATACTAATAGAGAGTGATGAATAGAATTTTCAAGTGGATTTTAATGACAAAAATTCCACAAAGAATAAAGGTAAAAAAAGATCATTGATATCATAAGAAATAAAGATTAATAGACTATATTTATGTAAAGATCTATTTCAATAATTTTGGGTAATAAATTTTACTTGTAAACTGATAATTTAAGAAAAATTAATTGTATGATATCATTTTATTCCAGAGGTATAGTTTCATTCTTTGTTTCCACCTTTATCAATTTACACATAATCAATTAATATAATATATGATTTTTTTCATGTCAAGATCACTAAATAAGATCCCTAATATAAATATAATTCATACCATATGCTCTAGTAAAAAATTAAATATTATTATCTAATATAGATGAATCTTAATATGATGGAGTATTATGTGAATCTCTAAATCCTCATCCAATGTTCAACATAAACCATCCCAAAATGGTTATAGCCCCTCAAAAATAAAAAATTTAAAAACAAAGTCACTATATATCTCAAAATCAACATTAAATTAATACCCCTTATATCATAAAGTAGCTATTGATTGTTACATATAATAAATGTGTACAAAATTTTCATGTATTATCTATGAACACGATTATAACCCAAATTACCTTGAAACCTTATCGATAACATAAATGATACATCATTCCATTAATAAAAAAAATTATTGGATATATTCCTCAAATACAAAAATGATTTAAAATCCATCAATGATAACATACACCACTTATTAAAAAAATCATTAATAATTTCCAACGAGACCATTAATATTTAATTTACTTAATCAGTGACAACATATTATTATCACAATAACATTATCTTAATATCTAAAACACATTAAGGGAAATCATCCATTAATCACAATATCACTTTTCAAGAAAATTACTTTTTTATTCAATAAAAAAAATATGAAAATACAGAATGAAAATTGTATACAAACAATATTTATATATATTATAATTAATATATCAAAATTAAAAAGAAAAAAACATAATAAAATCAATTATTCATTTTAATCCTTAATATAATAACTACACTTCAACCTCATTCTTCTTAATTATTCCTTCCTTTTAATTTTTATTAATCATTAATATAAAAATAATTATTTCTATAACCATTTTGATTCTCCTCATGATATTTACACATAAGAAATTACTTTTCATAATTACATTAAATTTCCAATTTAATAAATTCTATAGTCAATCATAACATAGGGAGACCGTTATTTTAACTCATTGTGTTAAATAATAAATTCATTTTCCTTTTATGTAATTTTTTTGTCCTCCTTTTCCACACACAAAAATGTTCGCATCCCTATAAGAATTTCCATTTAGAAATTATTCCAATATTCTCAACATATATTGAACTAAAACATCCTTTATCCATGGCCTCCACCACCTGAAATTCCATCAAACCCTATCCTAATACTGTTTTATGAGTCCGAGAATATGATAAGGTAAATATTGTTAACCATGTTACATGATAAATAACTAGAAATAATCTCAATATCATTCAAACTAGTTAGCATGCCATTTGTCTTATCATTAGTAAATATTCTATTACATTTAGTGATAACCATGTTCCATGAGGTCTATTCCATTTACTAAAACCAAAAACCATACTGTGAGAAAAACTAATCATAGTGGAAAACCACATATTCATGAAAAAATTACTTAAAAGAATTACAAATAAGTCACCATATTGTTAATATATAAAACATCATTTTATTATAGGTCATTTATATTCATAAACAACATAAATCCTTTCTATAGTTCATAAATAGTTTTTGAATTCCAAATCCATAGATTCAATGTGTGTCGTGATTGGTGTTTATAAAGACCCACAATAGGTTGTGATCATGTCCATCTAAATGAGTCCTTTTTTTGAGTTACTAACCGTAGTTACATTTTTTCCAAATCCACATCCACATTTACGATACAGATAAGGTTGTAATTTCTTCTAAACCACTCATTTTTTTCCAATACCAAAATTTCTTGATATTTTCCTATAATATGACACATCCATAGACTTATCCATAAAAATTTAATTAGGGATATCAACAATGTTCTACCACCCCATTTAACAAAGTTTAATTGTACATTTCCTATGATACAAGATATAGATCTATATGCTCCAAAAACATAAATATTATATATTTTTAGAAGAATACTCAATACATTACAAAAACACATTCTTGAGTACCATAATAGATTACTATATATCAATACAAGATACACAATATTTTTTCTGAATGATCTTCTACATCCACCATATCAATATTCCCATTTTTTACTCTTAAAAAAAATACCAATCATAGAATCTTTCTTAATAAAATTTGGAATGGAATAAAATAAAGGGTGAGTTCTGATTCTTAGTATGGGTAAACACGGGAGATATATATGAACAACATTAATATAAATATATGGGAACATGAGACTTGCATTTTAAAATAATATTATGCATATAAAATCTCACAATATTGAGTCATTGAATTATTATTGAATGTTTAGAAGACATGAATCATAATAGAATAAATGAGCATGATCTAGGAGGGAACAAAATTTGAATATGACATATATTTTTGGCATACACTTTAGCATGTAAAATTGAGAACATGTTTAAATAGAAACTGGTATACTCATTATGTCAAGGAGATGAAAACAGGCCCTCACATAAACATATGGACATGTTACTAGGTCTATAAATAACATTATGGATATATAACATTGGAAAATTAAATACACTATTAACATGTATTTAGTTTTATGAATCACATTTTGAACATATAACAAGGTTCTATCCGAACATTAAGAACATATAACCAGGTGCATGCATTACATATTTAATATTTTTTAAGTGCATGAATAACACTATGAAAATGTAATCAGGATAATTCATAACATTGTAAAAATATAATTATGTATCCTGAAAACTTATTTACACATGGGTTATACATATTTATCCAATTCAATAGAAGGATATTTGGTCCAACTCGTCAGATAATGAAAATCATATGTATATATGCCAGAAGATCATAAATAATTAATCAAATTGAAACCCATGAAATAAAATCGGTTTCATAAGAACTTCTTCATATAAAAATATATGGAAATGTTACATGTTTCATAATCACAATATTATTTAATCATAGCATTACCCGTAGTAAAAAAAGAGTGTTTCACATGAATTTTGTCATAGTATAACCATTGGAAGAGAAAAAGGATTCATAATCATATTGTAATGAAATCATAATTAGTGAAATAATAGAATGAAATCCATGGTTCATATCTATTGAAAAATGAAATTTACATCCAATGGTATCATATTTAATAGCAAATTATTTTGAATGATCACTTAAATTTTTTTAGGAAAATAAAATTAATAATAAAATAACTTTTTAAAACTAATAACTCATAAATTTGATTTAAAAAATTTTCATGGAATATATAAATGGAAAATTAAAAATTATTATTAAAATAAATTAGTGCTCATAAAAAATAAAATTTCATTCATAACATAAATATTAAAACAATCATTATTTTCAAATTTTTGGTATATTCAAAACAGGAATCATTCAGAAACTATGTGATGAATCAATTTAATATGTTATGTAAAAAGTAAAATATCAAGAGGTTTGTCCTCAGTAAAAAATTTAAGGAATTATAAAAATATTTTTGATATTATTTTTAGAATACATGGGCTTGGAATTAAAAATTTATTTGACCGATGAGAAAAAAAATGATATTTTTTCCTAAAAACAATTTCCTATATATTTAATATACCAACGATTTAAAAAATGGTACTATTTATTGAAAATATATTTAACATTCATGTTATAAAAATAATTAATTTGTGTTCCTTATGAGTTAGATCATAATATTTCATGACATGAGAGTAAATCAAAAACAATCCCTATAAATTATGGTATTGTAACATTAATCCACTACCACATTGGTAATTGTTTGAAACATAATCCCCATGATTTATAGATCATCAAATGGATATTTAATCTCCATAATTATTAGGATAATAGTCATAAAATAATTTCATTGGATGTACAAAAACCACATAAAATAAATAGGTGATTACTATGGAATGGGTTTCAGAGAAATAAAAATTGAGAAATAAATCCCTTATTTCTTTAGTATGATTTTATTCATAATCCCTATTATACAATAATATAAAATAAAACATTAAATATCATGAAAATGATTATATTAAATATATAACAGATAAAAGGGTAGTTATATACATCACAAAAAAGACATTAGTTATTAATTTGTGTAAGTCCCCGAAAAATAAAAGACATACATCAAATCTATTACCCTATGTATCGATTCCCATTGTATACATTAAAAACTACATCATAATAAATATGTTTATTAGACAATAATAATTGAAAATTATTATATATATTATACCATATTTGATTTAGTCATGACCCTTCACTACCCATTTATTAAAACTCAATATTTAAATCACGCTTCAGGTAATGACATCTAGGTTTTTTTCAGATGATTTTATTTTTTATTTTTTTTGGATAGAGTGGATACTCAAGACGGGGGTGAGTTGTGTTCCAATTAAAATTTCTGTTAAAATATTATTTCTATTAAAATCCCCCAATTCAAAAATTATGTTAAATTATAGTAAAATTTTAAAACTATAAGGGTTCGGTTATGTTCTCAAAAGATTGATTAGGTCTCAGGTAATTTAATCAGAAGATTAAATTAGCTTTTGAAACAAACCTATTGATTTACAATATCTTAAAAAACATGCTATATTAACTATCTATGTATCTTTAAAATAGTTGGAATTTCAAATTAATTAGTAGAAGAGTATAAAAAATATAATATAATTTTGACTTAATCTAAGCTGCACAATAGATGTAACCAAGAGGTTCAGTCTCAAGCTAAGACGTAGTCCTCTCAAACAATTTATATAAATTTGATCCACACCCTGTATCAGGGTAAAAAACAGTACAGAGATAGTCCAGGTACTAATACCTCTACCACAGTTATTCGTGGGAATACAAAAACAACCGCACACTGGATTTCGAGGTCCTACTTTACCTCTACCACTATCCCAATTGGGATATAAGAAAGTTATTGATGGTTTTTGTGACGATTTAGAAATCCTCCAGCTTAGCTCAGGAGACAGGGTCTGTATAAATTATACAGAGTATGCATACTACTCAAAATGTAAATAAAAGAATCACTGAGAGAGAATATATGAGTTTTAGAATGCTCTAGTGATTTGAAGTGTAGCACTGTACTCCTTTGATTAATCAGGAATGATTCTGAGTCCTTCTCCGATTTTTTTCTGAAAACAAAGGGTCATTTTCTTCAAGTTTTGTTTGATCAACTTGAGTGCATTAAGAGCTCTTTGTAGTTCTCCACTCCTTTACTAAAGTTCAGCATGTGTTCTCTACTTGAATAAATGGCTTCTTGTATGTCCAGTGTTCTTTCAGTATGGATGTAGCCTTTATTTACTGTGTGAATGCACAACTTTTCAACACTATTCAGCACTTTTTTCGCACTTTTTTTGCACGAAATTTGTCCTTCCTTTTATATCTTTCAGCTTTGGAAATGGGAATGATTACCTTTTTTATACGTAAGAGGTACAGTTCCCTGACATGCCAACAACCCACATTAATTAATAGTAGTTGCATTAAATTGATAAAATATGACCGTTAGTATAATTTATATAAGGCATAAATGTCTTTTCAGCTGAGTGCTTGTAACGACCGACTTGTATTGGTTACTCCTTCTATCAGTATCTCTTCTTGTATCAGTATATCTTTGTATCAGTAGATATTTATATCTGTATCACTTTGTATCAGTAGCTCTTGGTATCAGTAGCTATTTGTATCAGTAGCTCTTTTTATCGATAGCTTTTTTTAGCGGTAGCTCTTTGTATCGGTAGCTCTTTGTATCGGTCGATCTTTGTAGCGGTGAACTTTATAGCGGTAGACTTTCTTATACCAGTAGACACACTCTAACAGTAGCTCTGGTGTAATAGTAGCTCGTATCTGTAGACTTTTGTATCGGTAGCCCGTGCATACCAGTAGCTCCGTTCTATACCAGTGATTAAGTGCATACTGGTGGACTTATACACACTGGTAGACTTGTTCTATAGGTAGCTGTCTGTATCGGTAGACTAGATCTATCAGTGAGATGTGCTTACCGGTAGACTTATACATACAAGAAGCTCTGTATATCGGTGACCTTGGCTTATCGGTGACTATGTCTATCAGTAGACTATGTACCGATAGGTCTGTATTAGTAGCTTTGAGAATATCATATACTTAACACTTATCTTTTCTATGCAAAACACATCGTGATTGAGTTAGAGTTATTTCAAAGTAGAATGAATAGTAATTAATATATAAATGAACATTATTTGGGATTATCAACATATTAAAACATAAGTGAGATTATCAAAACAGGTGAGGTCAACAATCTCCCCCTTTTTGATAATCACTACTTATTGAATCATAATCTCAAAATAATTAGTAACATATCAGAGGATTTAGAATAAAATGTAATGGTATTAGATAGAACAAGAAAAACAAAGTACCAAACTTACGTATCAGAGGAATTATTAATAAAATCATCTGTGGGAATAATGATACTTTCAAATGATGATTTGAAAAGATAAATGTATTAGAGGTAATATTATATTTCCCATAAGCTCGGATTTCTCACAACTTCTCATTTGTCTCATTTTTCTCCATCGTTGTCCTATCATATGATGCATATTAGTTCTGTTCAGTTCTGTTCTCCCCCTTTGTGATTATAAAAAATAAGGAAATAAACATAGATAAAAGTAATAGAAGGGTATAAACTAATAACATGATTTTCATTTCATGGGACCAAAAATATACATTGTAAGACAATAATGAAACAAAAATAATACCAGGATTCCTATCAAATGGCATAACCATCAGTAAATCCACCTCATGGATGTCTACTTGAGATTTTACTTTGGGATCCGAGGTAGACTCAAACTGTGGAGATGCAGGTGGAGGATTAGGAACAATAGAAATGATCAGAGGAGGGTGAGATACTAAGACTATTCCTGGTCTGTACTTAGGAGTTCTCTAAGTGATCATTGGAGTAAGGCTTCAGATGGCTTGGGATGGATTCATCTTATCAGGAGAAGCAATAGAAGCAGAGGCAGGTAAATCTGGAGGAACAATAACTGTCCTAGTATTGACATGCAAGAAGGGAAACAGAAGATTTCTAAAATCCATAATGACACCTCCTCCTCTCTCCATACCAGAAATGATTTCATCCTAGTTTTCCATAAATTTGTCCAAGGCTGGATTCAGTTCCCTTAGCTGGCTTACTTTCTCTATGAAGGCTTCAGTTACTGGGGGCGGTTTCAAATTCTCTAACGATAATTTAAAGTGATTGTTGAGCTGATTCTTGGTGTAGACTCTTTGGAAATAAAAATCTACCTCTTCTTTCACATCCTTCCGAGAGGCATAAGCTTCTCTCATATAGTATTGGACTATCTTCATTATATCTCTAGTGGTATCTTTAGTAGAGGTTACAACTTTGGTCAGATCATATGAGTCCACATAGGCATTGGTTGATGCTTAACCAAGATCCTCCTTCATCAATGCTCTAATTTGATCCAAATCCACGGATGTTCTGGAAGCAAGAGAACCAATAGAGAAGGTTATTGTTTCTATGAAGGTTTTGGTCAAGCCACTGATAAGATTTTTCACTTGAGAATTCTGGGTGCTGAAATTATTTTTCATGGAGGTTTTAAATCCCTCAAAGACTGATATCATATGGCTCACAACACTTTTGACAAAATCTAAGTCTTTGTCTGCTTGGGATTTATAACTCATATAAGAATCTAAAGAGATAATAGATTTCTGTAGAATTTCAACAATCTCTATCAGTCGAGATACTTGAATCTGACAAGCCTTGATTTCATCCATCATCTGTGCCATAGAGGTTGGCATATTTCATCCCAGAGAGAGTTCAATAGAATTTTACATATTTCAAATCTCTTAAAAAAATCTGTGCTTCAACTCGGAAACAGAATCCCTAAAAGTCTCTTTCAACTCATCCTTTAAAGATTCAAGATCAGCCCTGGTGATCATATTTTCAGGCACAACTACGGGTGCTCTCTCAGACACAATACTGGCCACTGAGTCAGTCATAATTGATTTAATTGATGATACCAGGGAACATTCCATTATTCTGACTTCTTCAAAAAAAACTAGCATTAAGATATGACCTCAACTTATTCAGATCACCTCTTCTGACCACATCTTCAGATAAAAACCTATACTAAATATTATAACTGAATTTTGGTCGATTGAGGGATGCCTCATTATCAGAATCGGGACAATCTAACCTGCATACCACAAAACCTGAGTCCTCTGTCCAATCCTCAATATATATAGACACTAAAACATTTCCAAGATTGGTAGGATGTTCCCCCTCAACTGATGAAATATCCTATAAAGAAATTACATTCTCAGCATGTCTTTCTTCTATGGAAGAATCCTCTATAATCAACTCCAACTCTGAAAAATCAAGATGCTCCTATGGATTAGCCATAGGTCCTTCCATCTCACCCACTACATCCTTAACAGGCACAACCGAGCTTCTAATCAATGGACTCAGACTTGATCAAATAGAAGGAGAGGCTTCATATTGCTTTTCTCTTTCTTCTTCATTCTCAAGGGATAACTAGTCTTCGTCACCAACATCTATTTCTTCTTCTAATAATGTTTCCTTTCCTGATGATGTAATTTCAGCAATAAGACTTGGGGGAATGTCTGGAACTCTTCAATCACCTATAGAAGTATACTATTCATCAGTATCATCGTCATATGTATCATCATTGTACTTAGGTCCTTCTTCATCTGGTCCTAGACCTGGATCCCTCATATCCATAGGCCTAGAAGGATGATCCACAATATTATACTTATCATACAGCTTCTCATCATCACTAAGACATTCTCTCTTCCACGGATTCCAATTGATCTTCATGTATTTGAAAACTGTTCTTGTGATACAAAATTTATTCATTATCACCACCGTCTCATCCTGAGACTCAGCTACTCCTTTCACCTTGATCATAACCGAGATCAACTTGGAAAAGAATAAGGCATTTGTTTTTTATTTTGGTCTAATCATATCCTCTATTTGAGTCATCAACATCCTCCACAAATCCAACTTCACACCATGCCTTAGAAAATGAAGTAAGTAAATATCCTGGAATTTCATATTTGAAAAATCCCATATCCTTGGACTTAGAACATGCTGAATAAACTTGAAGAGCAGTATGTTTTATCCATTCATTTGAGTAGCCGCTACCTTTCACAGTGTTCCATCTCCAATTAACGCTTCCAAGGAAATTTCATTCCAAAAGAAGATACTTTTAGGTTTAACTGATTTAGAGAAATAACCAAATTCTCCTTCATCTGGTAACTTCAGGCAGTTAGCCCACTCAACATTTCAAAAATCTATTTCCTTCTTATTCACAAAAGAAATAATTCGGCTCTCAACATCTGATTTCTCAAAAATTACAAATTCATAGAACTATTTCACCATCTTCGAATAGTAGGGACCATTTTTTTCGAGAATCATTCTATCCATTTCTGATCTTCCAAAACTTCCAGAACTAACGAATCACTTGAAATCATCCATTCTATGCACATTTCCTTCTCAAATACTATCTTTATCTGAGCAAGATGTGGCTTCACAGGTTTCCTTACATAACTTACACTACAAAACACGCCTTTGAGTCTCTTTCCATTTGGCTCATCTTCCTTTTCACTGACCGAATGTCTCTTCACTCTTGCCTTTGTTCGAATCGCGAGACTTAGGGTTCGAGGGAAGGTTGGAGAGCTACGACATGAAGGTAAAGGGAATGAGGTGGATCGAAAGAGGTTAAAAATTGTGTTTTATCATTTAAGAATCACAAAATAAATAAATAAAACATATTAAGTAAAAAATAAATGATTCAAATTTTGGCGGCTAAAAGAGAAGTTCAAAAAAATGCATACTAACAGTGGGGTATACTGGTGAGAATTCCTAAAAGTGAGGTTTATCTATCATTGAGGTCCACTAACGGTGAGGTCCACACTGGTGAGGAATAATAGTGAGGTCCATACCAGTGAGGTATCAATCAATTATATTTCTAATGGTGAGGTTTCTAATGGTGAGGTTTCTAATGGTGAGGTTTCTAACAATGAGGTTTCTAACGACGATGTTTCTAACAGTGAGGTTTCTAAAGGTGATGTTTCTAACGACGAGGTTTCTAACTATAAGGTTTCTAAAGGTGAGGTTTCTAACGATGATGTTTCTAACGGTGAGGTTTCTAACAGTGAGGTTTCTAATGGTGAGGTTTCTAATGGTGAGGTTTATAATGGTGAGAGTTAAACATCCCTAACTCATGCTGAATGTAACCTAACCTATCAGAACATAAAGGTTTGGTGAAAATGATAGTGAATTGATGTTCTATACCTATAAATTCAAAAGTAATATAAACTTTTTGTAATGATATCTTAAGAAATGGTTCCTTACAACAATGTGTTTGGTCCTAGAGTGAGACAAAAAATTCTTAGAGATATTAATTGCACTAGTGTTATCACAGTTTATTGAAACATGTCTAAAGTCATAGCCATAGTCTAAAAGAGTGTGTTTCATCCACAGAATTTGTGCACAAAAACTACTAACAGCTATATACTCTTCATTATCTGTAGAAAATGCAACAGAATTATGTTTCTTACTACACCATGATACTAAAGATTTACCTAGAAAATGACTTGTTCCAGAAGTTCTTTTTCTATCTAACTTGCATCTAGAAAATTCAGCATCTGAATAACTCACTAAATCGAATGATTTTCCTTTTGGTTACAACAATCCTAAATTGTCAGTATGTTTACGATATTTGAAAATTCTTTTAACAGCAAAAAAATGAGATTCTTTAGGATTAGCTTGAAATCTTTCTCACATGCATGCACTAAACATAATATCTGGTTGACTAGTAGTAAGGTAATGTAAGCTTCCAATGATACCTCTGTAGTTGGTTTGATCCACTGGATTTCCAGTTTCATCACCATCCATCTTACAAACAGTACTCATAGGTGTATCACTTTCCTTAATACTATCCAGAGTAAAACGTTTTAAAAGATCCTTTTTAATATTACTTTCATTAAAAAATAACACCATTTTTATTTTGAAAAACAAGAAATCCATGAAAATATTTGAGTTCTACCATTAAACTCATTTCAAATTTATTTTGCATAATATTTGAAAAGTCAGTACATAAATAATGTTTAGAATATCCAAAAATAATTTCAACAACATATATTTGTATTATCAAAACACCTTTAGAAATTCTTTTAATAAAAAGAGTTGGGTCAGTATTCCCTTTAGTAAAACAATTGGAAAGAAGAAAAATAATAATTTTATCATACCAAGATCATGGAGCTTGTTTCAGACCATATAAAGCTTTTGAATGTTTGAAAACTCAATTAAGAAAATGAGAATTAGTAAATCCAGGTGGTTGTTCAAAAAAAAAAACAAATTCAATTATAAAACTATTTAGAAAATCATTGTTAACATCCATTTGATATAACTTGAAATTCATATGAGCATCATATGCAAGTAGAATCCTTATAGCTTCTAATCTAGTTACATGTGCAAAGGTTTCATCATGACTATAACCTTGTGCAACTAACCTGGCTTTGTTTCTAACAATATTTCAATACTAATGAGCCTTGTTTCTAATAACCCATTGAGTGCCTATGGTCATGGTGTCCTTAGGTCCTTCTACCAACTCCCAGACATTTTTTCTTTCAAATTGATTTAACTCTTCTTGCATAGCCATTACCCAAAATTCATGATTGATTGAATCATTGATATTTTTTTGGTTCTAGCTGTGAAAGAATGTCTTGATGTTCAACATGGTTTTTATAGAAGCTCTAGTATGTGTCCCTCTATCAAGATTATTGAAAACAACATCTAAAGTATGTTTCTTTAGAATCCAAGTTGATCTAGTAATGGTAGGAGTAGAAATTTCAGGTTCATCTGTAGGTCCTCGTCCAACAGAGGCAGGTTCTGGAAAGTTTCCAGAAATGGATGTCTTTACAATAGGTCCATTGATTTTGTCATTATGGTTCAGATCAGACAAGTCTTCTTCAATATTTTCAATGGAAGATTTTGGTTCATGTGGATCAATTTCATCAAACATTATGTGAATAGATTATTACACACATTTGGTTCTTTTATTAAAGACTCTATAGGATTTTCTAGTTAAATAATAACTGAGAAAAATTCTTTCAACACTTTTAGAAGCATACTTAGCATGATTATCCGTATTATTGAGAATAAAAACATTGCATCCAAAAAATCTAAACTAACTAACTTTAGGCTTTCTATTGATCCACAATTCATAAGGGGATGTTTTAAGAACATGTCTAATTAATACTATATTTATAATATAGAAAGCTGTGTTGACAACTTCAACCCAAAAATAAATTTGCAGGTCATACTCATTAATAATTGTTCTTGCAATCTCTTGAAGGGTTCTATTTCTTATTTCTACTACACCATTCTGTTGAGGTGTTCTAGAGGCAGAGAAATTATGAATATAGCCATTTTGTGAGAAAGAATATTTAAACTCATGATTTTCAAACTCACGACCATGGTCACTTCTCAATGTCTTAATCTTAAGTCCACAAATGTTTTCTACAGACTTGGAGTATTTAATAAGTAAAGAACAAGATTCACGTTTGTGAGATAAGAAGTATAACCATGTGTATCTAGAAAATCCATCTACTAAGACATAGAAATAGTGCTTCCCATTTAAACTAGAAACTATATAAGGTCCAAACAAATCCATGTGAACCAACTCAAGAGGTTGAGAAGTTGAAACTTCTATTGTTAATTTGAAAGAAACATTGTGTTTCTTTCCCTTTGGATAGGGATTAAAAACTTTTTCAGTTGGGAACTAATGTTTATTTATGTCTTTAATTAAGTTTATCCTAGTCAGTTTTCAAAGTGAATGAATGTTCCAAGGTCCTAATCTTCTGTACCATAGCCAAGACTCTTTATGAAAAGCATTTATGAAAGTAATATTTTGTTTAGATAAAGAATTTAAATCAACTGGATAAACATTTTCATTTCTCAAAGCATAAAATAATAAAAAAATTTAGAATTAAATACATTACATGAATCATTTTCAATTTTAACATTGAAACCATCGTCCCACAATTGATAAATACTTAACAGGTTATATTTATGTCCATCAAAAAATAAAACTTTGGAAATTAAAATTGAATGACTGTTACCAATCTAGCCTAGGCCGATGATTTTTCCTTTAGAATTATCAACAAAGGTGACATGGCCTCCATCAACTTTGATTAAACTCTTGAAGCATGAGTAATCTCCTGTCATATGCCTTGAACAACCACTGTCCAAATACCATACATTCTTAATGGAACATTTCAAGAATGTTTCCTTCAAGACAGGATTAGATGGAAAATTATTTTGGTACCCATATTTTCTTGGGTCCACACAGGTTAGCAATCAAAGCTTTAGGTACTCAGATTTGTCTTATGGGTCTCAAATAATTTAAAGAGTCGATATATTTTGAAAGATAAACTTTATTTGATCTATATCCCTATGAATAACTAGTTAAAGATTATGAATTTCCATAATTAGAACTTGCAGCATTCTATCCTGATTTAGAAATAATTCTAGGTATAGTAATCTGTCTCTGTCTAGGCTGATAGCCTATTCCGGTGGTATATCATGGTGCCACTTGTTTTCCTAGTCTTGAGTAAGTGTATCTTTTCCATTTGTGAATTTTTCTATGTCGATCTTTAATTGATCATTGGAAAATTTCATTTCAATATTTTCCTTCAGCAATTGAGCATTCTTTTCCTTTTCTACATCAAGCGCATATTTTACAGAGTTAGTTAGAGCATGCTATCTCTTCAAAGTCTTATACTTATCCTTAAATTCATTACAGGTTTCTTCTAGAGTATTTCAATATTCAAACAATTCATATTTCGACATATTATCATCACTACTTTCATTTCCAGAATAATAATCATTCAGCATAGGGGAAACAGGTACCTCATAAGTATTAGTCATGAAACAAATGTTGGTACTATTTTTTTTCAGAATCAGAAACTTTAGACTCACTTGTGCTATCTTCTAAAGCACTCCAGGTCGATTTCATATATTTCTTACACTTTTTGTCCTTGTAGTTATATTTCTTTTTGAACATCAATTTTGGACAGTCTGCTTTTACATGCACTTTCCTTTTGAATTCATAGAAGACAATTTCATCACTTTTATCAGACTTCTTTCTATCGTTCTTCCAATATCCTTTGTTGTCATATTTTCATTTGTAATTTGATATTTTGAAGAATTTCTTCTTCCTATAGAACTTATTGAATCTTATAGCTATTTGAGCCATCTCAGCATCACCGTTAGAATCTGAACATTCACTTGTTGATTTTTTAGTTGGTATGAGTACATTATCTTTATCTTTGCTCCTTGAGGAAGTAGACTTAAATGCTACCGACTTCCTTTTGGGTTCACCATCTTCTTCCTTGTTTACCTTATGTTCTTATTCACACATCATAATATTACCAATTAATTCCTTAACAGGTAGTAAACTTATATCACACGATTCTCTTATGGAGAAAGTTGTGCCTCTCCATCTTTCTGGTAGATATCTTAATATTCTCATGATCTATTCTTTTGTATGAACAACTTTACCAAGAGAGATCATAGTGTTGGATATCTCATTGAACCTGAGATACATATTAAAAGTAGGTTCAGTAGACTTCATTTTAAGAATATCATATTTAATAGTATAGGTGTTCAGTCTCATATCATTGACATTGGTTGTTCTCTAATGAGAAATAGCCAAAGTGTCCCCGATTTTATAAGCAGTTTTATAAGCATATATTTTGTTAAATTACACATCACCTAAAGCACAATACAAATTATTCATTGCTTTATAGTTATTATTGTAGGCAGTCCTAGTAGCTTTATCCCACGTAGTTCTATTAGTTTCCAGAATCTTATATTGAGTTTCTATAGCAGTCCCAATATCAAATCCCATACTCTCCAAATGAATTTTCATTTTAAGCTTCAATCGAGCATAATTTGTACCATTAAAGAAGGGTGGTCAATTGGTAGCAACACCTTCTAACCTATTTTACATAGACATATTTTAGCAGATATATTTAAAGCAGAAAAATTTAGAACTAACTGAAATTTAAAATCATTATGATACAACTAAAATCACAGTTGAAAAACAGAGTGTTTGGAAATCCTTTAACAATAAGTAATCATCATTTAATAATAAATACACCTCTGATACCAAATGTTGGTCAGAGTGGATACTCAAGAAGGGGGGGGGGGGGTTGAATTGAGTTCCAATTAAAATTTCTGTTAAAACAATATTTCTATTAAAATCCCCTAATTTAAAAACTAAGTTGAACTGTATTGAATTTTTAAAACAATAAGGGTTCAGTCAGGTTCTCAAAAGATTGATTAGGTCTCAGGTTATTCAATCAGAAGATTAGATTATCTTTTGAAACTAACCTACTGATTTACCATAGTCACAAATACTTTCTAGATTAACTATCATTGTAACATTAAAAAAGTGTGAATTTCAAAGTAATTAGTAGTGGAATAGAAAATATATAGTATACTTTAGACCTAATCTGAGATGCACAGAAGATGTAACCCATAGGTTTAGTCTCAAGATAAGACATAGTCCTCTCAAAAAATTTATATAAATTTGATCCACACCCTAGATCAGGGTAAACAATATTAAAGTGACTGTCCAGGTACTAAGACCTCTACCACAGTTGTTCGTGGGAAAACAAAAACAACAAAACACTAGCTTTCCAGGTCCTTCTTGACCCCTACCACTTTCTATAGTGGGATATAAGAATGTTATAGAAGTTTTTTGTGAGGATTTAGAAATCCTCTAGCTTAGCTCCGGAGACAGTGTGTGTATAAAATATACAAATTATTCATACTGCTCAAAATGTAAATAAAACAATCACTGGGGGAGTAAATACGAGTTTTAGAATTATCCAGTGATTTGAAGTGCAGCTCTGGACTCCTTTGGTTAATCAGGAATGCTTCTGAGTCCTTCTCTAGTTTCTGTCTGAAAACAGAGTTTCATTTCCTTCAAGTTTAGTATGATCATCTTGAGTGCATGAAGATCTCTTTGTTGTTCCTCACTCCTTGACTGAAGTTCATCTTGTGTTCCCTTCTTGAATGAATGGCTTCGTGTATGTCCAGTGTTCTTCTAGTATGGATGTAGCCTTTCTTTACTATGTGAATGCACATCTTTTCAACACCATTCAGCCGTTATTTCGCACTACTTTTTTCACAGCATTTGCCCTTCCTTTTATAGCTTTTATCTCCGGCAATGGGAATGATTACCTTTTTTATAGGTATGAGTTACGGTTACCTAACATGCCAAAAACCCACATTAATTAATTGGATTTTCATTAAATTGAGAAAATATGACTGTTAGTATAATTTAAATAAGGCATAAAAGTGTAAGCTGCAGAGTGCTTGTAACGGTCGTCTTTTAACAGTTGCTCCTTCTATCAGTAGCTCAGCTTGTATTGGTATCTCTTTATATCAGTAGCTCGTTGTATCAGTAGCTCTTTGTATCGGTAGAAAATTGTATCTGTAGCTCTTTGTGTGAGTAGCTCTTTGTAGCAGAGCTCTTTGTATCAGTAGCTCTTTGTATCGGTAGCTCTTTGTAGCAGTGAACTTTATAGTGATAGACTTGCTTATACTGGTAGACTTACTCTAAAGGTAGATCTGGTGTAACGGTAGCTCTTATAGGTAGAATTTTGTATCGGTAGCATGTGCATACCAATAGCTCTGTTTTCTACCAGTGATTAAGTGCATACCAGTGGACTTATACACAACTGTCGGCTTATTCTATCGGTAGCTGTCTGTATCAGTAGACAGGATCTATAAGTGACAAGTGCTTACCGGTGGACTTATACATACCGGTAGCTCTGTATATCAGTGACCTTTTCCTATCGGCGACTATGTCTATCGGTAGAATATGTACTGGTAGGTCTGTATCAGTAGATTTGAGCATATCAAAGACTTAACACTTATTTGTTCTATGAAAAACACATCCTGATTGAGTTAGAGTAATTTCAAAGTAGAATGTATAGTAATTAATATATAAATGAACATTATTTGAGCTTATCAACATATTAAAACATAATTGATATTATCAAAATAGGTGAGGTCTACAATTTTCAATCTAATTATGTCGATCATGGTAACATAACCCCCAAAATAATAATTATTAAATAATTATAATATGTATATATCAATTACAATTTTATCACCAATTATGAATAAAGGATTTGGTAATTGCATTATGTTGCGTTCTTGGAGATGGTAGGTCGTAAACATGCATTATTAGAATTTACATCTCTCAAAAATCATGATGGAAAGGAGTTAAGTAAAATTTTATATTTAGATAATGAAAATAGAACAATAAGTAATATATTATTTCATTTAATTTACATAATAATATCAACCTTGGGGTGTGTTGATGATAATAAATAGTCACATGTTTTCATGATGATGATGTCCACATGCACATTAACGAAGTTATCATATTTTATTGAGTGAAACTGTATGGAATAAAACGATATAATATATATTATTTATAATAAAAATAACAGTAATATCATAAATTTTCAATTAATGTCATATAAATTCATTATGTTTATCCTTTTTATCTTCTATGTAATGTGTTCATGAATAATTAATGACATCGCATTGTGAATTAGTTGTCCTCCATACACATGATCAACATTATCATATCCTATAAGGCATGGAATATAAAAATGTATATATGATAGTGTAACAACCCAAAATTTTGAATAAATCTTGTTTCCTAATTTTATGTGTTATTTTATTTTTATACTCAACAAAAATGTTTCATTTGATAAGATGAGTATAATTAAAATGATACTGTTGGTTTTTGACTGTTATATGACCATTGGTCAATATGACCACTGGAAACTAAACATTTTGATTATTGTCTCTAAATACAAGTAATCTTGGTTAATTAATATAGAAAGAAGATTCGATGGCCTCACCCAGTAGTCTTGGACCAATCGAAGCCCATCTAACAGAACTTGGGAAGGAGGTAGCACCACTGGGCTTTGCTCTGGACCAAACCCAAGCTGAACTTCATCATATAAATCTACAATGGGATCGCCTTCGCGAGAAGTTAAAACTGATCGAAATTACTACTCGTGCGATGTTGGTCGGGCCTCCCTCGGATTCTCTCACCTTAGCACACCTTACACTTAGGTTCTATGCTGGTGTGATAAGGGGATATGTAAGGAGACAGTAACTGCCTTTTGTAATCCTTTGTTTTAAATAAAAATTGGGATTTCTTCTTATGATGAAGTTTATGAATTTTCAAATGACCGGATAAATATACTTTTCATATTTTTGATTAATTTTAGAAAAAGGATATTTTAAAAATGGTTGTGTAAACCTTAAATAATTAAAAATGTGTAATGATTTTCGAAAAATGGTCTTCTACAATTATGTTCAGTATGAAATTTAGAGTCTAATAAGATCAACTTAATTTTTAATGAATATAAATTATGAATACTGATTTTATGATTATAATTAGTAATGTGTCCAAATGGATTAGTAATCTCACTTAAAGAATGTATTAATATAATCTAGGCACCTTGATTAAGTAATGTGATTCAATAAAATGGTTAAATAACGGTATCATAAATTATTATTCAAGTATTAGTTTTTTCGGGTGAATAGTGTTTTTTAATTAAAAATTTAATTAAAAATATTTAGATAATTATTTTTATAAAACGGATTTCATTTTTGAACTCAGAGCACCGATATTATGCTATGGTAATTTTTGGGGTTTTTTCTGAAAAAAATGAATTTTTGGTGAATAGTGTTTTTATTTAAAAATTAAATGAAAAATATTTAGAAAAATGTTTTTATAAAATGGAGTTCATATTTTTAATCAGAGCGTTGATATTTGGTTACGGTGAAATTTTGGGATTATTATGAAAAAGTTGAATTTCCGATGAATAGTGAAAATACAGTTTTTATGTTACGGGTGTTTAATGACATCATTAAATGATGTATTAAGTTTGTAATCAATATGTTCGAATTATGAATAGTGAGATAAAGTATGAGGTGTCCCAAGTGGCCAATACCATGGGAAAATACCATGGGCAAGCCCATTGTTTTGCAAAAACCACTAATGAGGTGTCCCTTTGCCATTAATGCCTTGTCCCCTCACTTTCCCTATAAATACCAAGCCATCCTCTCATAAATTAGACTCCCCACTCTACCCCAACAAAGTTCTGGTCTCATTACCTCCCAAGGAGGCCTCCCATGGTGCCCCCAAGACCTCAAGGTCCCAACCTTTGAGTTTTAAGAGTTATGTTTTAAGGTAAGGGATCTGATCTCTCTCTTTCTTTTCAAGAAATATCTTTTATGTAATTTATTTTATGCTCCATGTTCTTATGTTAAAGGATGTTATTTGATACTCCTCTTACTGCCCTTTTGATGTTCATATAATGAGAGATCCCCTCTTGCTCTAATTATTTCGTTTTATGAAATTTTAAGTGGCGTCGTTAGGCTGCCAAAATTTTTGTAACAGATTCTTTCTCCCTTCTCATTTTTCAAGATCTATTATCATGTAAAGTATTTCAAGTTCCTTTTTGTTATGTAGGGGTATGATCTCTAAATTTATCATACTGATCTTTTATGATCATATGATGAGAGACCCCGTTTGATCTCTTCAATTCAGTATTTTGATGTTTTAAGTGGCGCCGTTAGGCTGCCGAATTTATTAAGTGGTTCTTCACCCTTCTTGTTTTGAAGTTCTACTTTCATGTAAATTCTTTCAAGTTAATTTTTGTTATGTTGGGGTATGATCTCTATATCTATCATACTGAACTCTTATGTTCATATTATGAGAGACCCCATTTGATCTCTTCAATTCAGTATTTTGATGTTTTAAGTGGTGCCGTTAGGCTACCGAATTTTTTAAGTGGTTCTTCACCCTTCTCGTTTTGAAGTTCTACTTTCATGTCAATTCTTTCAAGTTCCTTTTTGTTATGTTGGGGTATGATCTCTATATCTATCATACTCGACACTTATGTTCATATGATGAGAGACCCCATTTTATCTCTTCAATTCAGTATTTTGATGTTTTAAGTGGCGCCGTTAGGCTGCCGAATTTATTAAGTGGTTCTTCACCCTTCTCGTTTTGAAGTTCTACTTTCATGTCAATTCTTTCAAGTTACTTTTTGTTATGTTGGGGTATGATCTCTATATCTATCATACTGGGCTCTTATGTTCATATGATGAGAGACCCCATTTGATCTCTTCAATTCATTATTTTGAAGTTTTAAGTGGCGTCGTTAGGCTGCTGAATTTTTAAGGGTTTCTTTCACCCTTCTCATTCTTTTCAAAGTTCTACTTTCATGTCAAGTCGTTCAAGTTCCTTTTTAATTATTTTGTGGAATTATCTCTATATCTATCATACTGAACTCTTATGTTCACATGATTGGAGACCTTATTTGATCTTTTCAAATCATTGTTTTTGAAGTTTATGTAACTTCATTAGGCTGCCGAACTTTCATATGAGAAATATAATTTTTGCCTTCCTTCCATGTTTTTCATTTCAAATGGTATGTCCTTGAAATTTCATTTCCATGATCATGTATCCGTCTTATTCTGTCCATATACTATTTTATGGGCCATTTATGAATGTTTGACCCATTTTCCCTCTCTTTTTAATGTCTTCTAAAACCTCGTAACATAGCCGTTATGCTGTAAAATTTCAGTCTCAAAATGTCTCTCTCTTTTTCTAAAGTTCTTTTATATTATTTAGTGAATACTCAAAGCTCTTTCTTCTATAGGGGTATTCACATATATACCAAAATGTTCTATTTTAAATTATGGGATTTACATATATGAGACCCACCTTCCTTTTCTGTGGGTTTTAAGTGACATAAAGATCATGTCTTTAAAGTAGTTTTTAAAACGTTATGATTGTGAAATGAAACCCATTTATTTTGTGCTATATGGGTTCTTTATGAAATGTTTGATGATGATATATGTGGCTCACATGATAATAAAGGAAAATTTAAGGGTGCACCCTGATAGCGCTCCAATGCATTGGGTAATGATGTAACCACTAGAGATTACAATTTTCACGATACCTTGGTGAATAACCTTGGTAATTTTCAAATGACACCTTGGGGATGGACCTTGGTGATATGTTCATGATTGTCTATGTTAAATGATTTAGCCACATTTTCATGTTATGAAAAATGTTATTTTTATTATGATATGCCTCCTTATTTCATTCTCATGCCTTAAAGTTCTTTTTCATGACCTTATTGAAGTATCTCAAGTTCACATGTAAAATGTTTATCTTGTTTTCCTTACTGGGCTTTTTTCTCACCCTTTCTTTTGATGTATGCTCCCAGGTTATGTGATACAGTAATGAACCTAATATGAACATGAGGAGAAGCCTTTCAAGTGTTTTAGAAGAATGTTTTATGTTTTCATGTTTAAAGTTCCTGGTTTCCAAGACACTAAACCTTAAAGATCCTCGGTTTTGTAAAATGTAATGAAAGTTTATGTGATAATGATGTGGGATGCTATAGTTGGTATCAAAGGATGGTTTAGTTATTTTTGGAAATTAGGATATGAAAAATCTAGGAAGAAACCTAAAGAAAAGTTTAAATATTGGAAATCTTCCTGGTATTTTGGTGAGTATTGAGTAAGGGGTTTCCAAGCAAATACATCCCTGTCTGGATACGAGCAGGTAGAGGTGGCTCTGGCACAGATGTACATAGGGGTAAAAACTGAAAACACCGCTTTGAGCTAGACTCGAACGGGAACTGGTACACGACAACGGTCCTTGATGCACTCTTGGTTACGACACTCCCGGGCGATATGCTTTGGTAAATTCATAAGCTTAGTATGAACCATTATTAAAGGAACAAGGATAAAACAAAATAAAGATTCACATAAGAATATATGATCATGGATAACCTAGATTGGAACCTAGGGGATCTCAAGTTAGGATATACTTTTATTCTACATGTTTATCCTTTTATGCTTAAAGTTTCCTTTTCATGATTATTAGCTAAGTAAATAAGCCCCTAATTATAGTTTCTTTTCTTAGTTAATGGCGAGAAATAGAAGAACATGTCCCAAAAACCAATGTGATTGGAAATGCGATGATTGTCGTATTAATATGACAGAGGTGATTAGGGTATTAAAAGATGATTATTATTTTGGAATACGTTCACTATTTTAGGGACCCTATATGATCGAGGTGAATATATTACTACGGTATTTTCATTGAGGAGTAAGGTTGACTTATATTTTGAAGAATCGATGAATTTATGGTGGACTTATAGTCATTTAGGTTACTTATGGGAATGATTAACCTATCTTGGGTAAAATATGTTTAGTTTAGATAATTTTGTTATAATATGGTAGGAGTGGTTGATGTTGTTTGGAGATGAACAATGAAGTTTATTTTGGAAGACTATGTTATCAAATCCTTCTTGTATTTGGGTTTCAATCTTAGTTTGGTTTATTTTGAGGAATTTTAAGGACCGCTATTTATGGGATGGTCTATGATAAACATTGGGTATTACCATGGAACATTGAAGATTTAAAATTAGTTTCCATTTTTATGGGATTCTTCCTTTTTGAAGAGTTGTTTAACCTTACCCTTTCTGTTTTTGGGATAATGTTTAAAGATAGAAGAAATAGATAGTTAATCTTTTGTGGATTATGTGATTCTCTAGAAGATGATTCTTCTGTTTTGATGAGACCAAGTAGTTTTGAATGCTCATCGTTTGGGAGAAAAGATTAGTTTTGGTAGAAACTTATTAAAGGGTGAAACTCTACATGAAGGTAGATATATTTCCTTATGTTTTTGTTCTATGTTGTAAATGAATTCCTCAAAATTATGAAAATGAACCTAAAACAAAAACATTGCTGGGTTACGTTTCCTGCTAGGTAATCAAGGATCGTTTACACACATCATAAGTTTGGGATTTTCTTATGGTTAACTTTCTCGTAATCATTTTCTCGGTCACTCTCCCTCAGAACTTGACCCTTTGTTTTCTCCTCCATGTCCATGTTTTCCTACATGGAATCCTAGCGTAGGCTAAGTCGGGTGACCTTCGTACTTCCCTTTCTTTCTTTTAAAGTAATAGTTTTACTGACTCCTTTTCCGATGTGGGACTTTCAATGAAATTTCAAAACCTAATTTTAAAAAAATTGCGAGGACGCAATTTCTTAAGGGGGGAAGATTGTAACAACCCGAAATTTTGAATAAATCTTGTTTCCTAATTTTATGTGTTATTTTATTTTTATACTCAACAAAAATGTTTCATTTGATAACATGAGTATAATTAAAATGATACTGTTGGTTTTTGACTGTGATATGACCATTGGTCAATATGACCACTGGAAACTAAACGTTTTGATTATTGTCTCTAAATACAAGTAATCTTGGTTAATTAATATAGAAAGAAGATTCGATGGCCTCACCCAGTAGTCTTGGACCAATTGAAGCCCATCTAACAGAACTTGGGAAGGAGGTAGCACCACTGGGATTTGCTCTGGACCAAACCAAAGCTGAACTTCATCGTATAAAGCTAGAATGGGATCACCTTCGCGAGAAGTTCAAACTGATAGAAATTACTACTCATGCAATGTTGGCCGGGCCTCCCTCGGATTCTCTCACCTTAGCACACCTTACACTTAGGTCCTATGCTGGTGTGATAAGGGGCTATGTAATGAGACCGTAACTGCCTTTTGTAATCCTTTGTTTTAAATAAAAATTGGGATTTCTTCTTATGATGAAGTTTATGAATTTTCAAATGACCGGATAAATATACTTTTCATATTTTTGATGAATTTTAGAAAAAGGATATTTTAAAAATGGTTGTGTAAACCTTAAATAATTAAAAATGTGTAATGATTTTCGAAAAATGGTCTTCTACAATTATGTTCAGTATGAAATTTAGAGTCTAATAAGATCAACTTAATTTTTGATGAATAGTAAATTATGAATAGTGATTTTATGATTAGGATTAGTAATGTGTCCAAATGGATTATTAATCTCACTTAAAGAAAGTATTAATATAATCTAGACACCTTGATTAAGTAATGTGATTCAATAAAATGGTTAAATAACGGTTTCATAAATTATTATTCAAGTATTAGTTTTTTCGGGTGAATATTTTTTTTAATTAAAAATTTAATAAAAAATATTTAGAAAATTATTTTTATAAAACAGATTTCATTTTTGAACTCAAAGCACCGATATTATGCTATGGTAATTTTTGGGGTTTTTTTCTGAAAAAAATGAATTTTCGGTGAATAGTTTTTTTATTTAAAAATCAAATGAAAAATATTTAGAAAAATATTTTTATAAAATGGAGTTCATATTTGTAATCAGAGCGTTGATATTTGGTTAAGGTGAAATTTTGGGATTATTCTGAGAAAGTTGAATTTTCGATGAATAGTGAAAATACAGTTTTTAAGTTACGGGTGTTTAATGACATCATTAAATGATGTATTAACTTTGTAATCAATATTTTCGAATTATGAATAATGAGATAAGGTATGAGGTGTCCCAAGTGGCCAATACCATGGGCAAATACCATGGGCAAGCCCATGGTTTTTCCAAAACCACTAATGAGGTGTCCCTTTGCCATTAATGCCTTGTCCCCTCACTTTCCCTATAAATACCAAGCCATCCTATCATCCATTCGACTCCCCGCTCTCCCCCAACGAAGTTCTGGTCTCATTACCTCCCAAGGAGTCCTCCCATGGTTCCCCCAAGACCTCAAGGTCCCAACCATTGAGTTTTAAGAGTTATGTTTTAAGGTAAGAGATCTGATCTCTCTCTTTCTTTTCAAGAAATATATTTTATGTAATTTTTTTATGCTCCATGTTCTTATGTTAAAGGATGTTCTTTTATACTCCTCTTACTTTCCTTTTGATGTTCATATAATGAGAGATCCCCTCTTTCTCTCATTATTTCGTTTTATGAAATTTTAAGTGGCGTCGTTAGGCTGCCAAATTTTTTGTAACAGATTCTTTCTCCCTTCTCATTTTTCAAGATCTATTATCATGTAAAGTATTTCAAGTTCCTTTTTGTTATGTAGGGGTATTATCTCTAAATTTATCATACTTATCTTTTATGATCATATGATGAGAGACCCCGTTTGATCTCTTCAATTCGGTATTTTGATGTTTTAAGTGGCGCCGTTAGGCTGCCGAATTTATTAAGTGGTTCTTCACCCTTCTCGTTTTGAAGTTCTACTTTCATGTCAATTCTTTCAAGTTCCTTTTTGTTATGTTGGGGTATGATATCTATATCTATCATACTTTAATCTTATGTTAATATTATGAGAGACCCCATTTGATCTCTTCAATTCAGTATTTTGAAGTTTTAAGTGGTGCCGTTAGGATGCCGAATTTATTAAGTGGTTCTTCACCCTTCTCGTTTTGAAGTTCTACTTTCATGTCAATTCTTTCAAGTTCCTTTTTGTTATGTTGGGGTATGATCTCTATATCTATCATACTGGACTCTTATGTTCATATGATGAGAGACCCCATTTGATCTCTTTAATTCAGTATTTTGAAGTTTTAAGTGGCGCCGTTAGGCTGCCGAATTTATTAAGTGGTTCTTCACCCTTCTCGTTTTGAAGTTCTACTTTCATGTCAATTCTTTCAAGTTCCTTTTTGTTATGTTGCGGTATGATCTCTATATATATCATACTGGACTCTTATTTTCATATGATGAGAGACCCCATTTTATCTCTTCAATTCAGTATTTTGAAGTTTTAAGTGGCGCCGTTAGGCTGCCGAATTTTTAAGGGATTCTTTCACCCTTCTAATTCTTTTCCAAGTTCTACTTTCATGTCAAGTATTTCAAGTTCCTTTTTAAGGATTTTGGGGAATTATCTCTATATCTATCATACTGAACTCTTATGTTCACATGATTAGAGACCCTATTTGATCTTTTCAAATCATTTTTGTTGAAGTTTATGTAACGTCATTAGGTTGCCGAACATTCATATGAGAAATCTAATTTTTGTCTTCCTTCCATGTTTTTCATTTCAAATGGCATGTCCTTGAAATTTCATTACCATGATCATGTATCCTTATTATTCTGTCCATCTACTGTTTTATGGGTATTTTATGAATGTTTGACCCATTTTCCCTCTCTTTTTAATGTCTTCTAAAACCTCGTAACATAGCCGTTATGCTGCAAAATTTCCGTCTCAAAATGTCTCTCTCTTTTTCTAAAGTTATTTTATATTATTAAGTGAATACTCAAAGCTATTTCCTCTATAGAGGTATTCACATATATACCAAAATTTTCTATTTTAAATTATGGGATTTAAATATATGAGACCCACCTTCCTTTTCTGTGGGTTTTAAAGTGACATAAAGATCATGTCTTTAAAGTAGTTTTTAAAACATTATGATTATGAAATGAAACCCATTTATTTTGTGATATATGGGTTCTTTATGAAATGTTTGATGATGATATATGTGGCTCACATGATAATAAAGGAAAATTTAAGGGTGCGCCCTGATAGCACTCCAATGCATTGGGTAATGATGTAACCACTAGAGATTACAATTTTCACGATACCTTGGTGAATAACCTTGGTAATTTTCAAATGACACCTTGGGGATGGACCTTGGTGATATGTTCATAATTGTCTATGTTAAATGATGTAGCCACATGTTAAAGTTATGAAAAATGTTATTTTTATTATGATATGCCACCTTATTTCATTCTCATTCCTTAAAGTTCTTTTTCATGACCTTATTGAAGTATCTCAAGTTCACATGTAAAATGTTTATCTTGTTTTCCTTACTGGGCTTTTTGCTCACCCTTTCTTTTGATGTATGCTCCCAGGTTATGTGATGCAGTAATGAACCTAGTATGAACATGAGGAGAAGCCTTTCAAGTGTTTTAGAAGAATGTTTTATGTTTTCATGTTTAAGGTTCCTGGTTTCCAAGACACTAAACCTTAAAGATCCTCGGTTTTGTAAAATGTAATGAAAGTTTATGTGATAAAGATGCGGGATGCTATAGATAGAATTTCTCAAAATTTATAATTATTTAACAAATGAAAAATATATAATTTATATCCATCCTCATACCCATCAATGAGAGGTGGTAATGTAAAAATGAATGACATCGGTTCATGAGGTGGTAGTTGATCATACAAAAAATTGACGATTTCTTAACACATTTGATGGACGGGGATATATCAATACATAATTACCATAAAATTACAACATCTATATAAATGTAATATAATATTTTTATTATATTGAAATATTTAAATAATAATTGATGGAGGTGAATAAAGAAATAAAATAATATTTCTAATGATGAACATTTCATCTTCTTCGCGTAACCTCTGTAAGATTGCACCAAAAGCCTTCCTAGGATGGTTTTATGACAAAAAATGATTATAGGATGAGTTTAGATAAATGTAAATTTCATTTAATAAGAAATTTCATTATACAAATAGTATGTATGTTATAAAAAGAGTGTGTATTTGGTGTCCATTACTAAATTACGTGAGTGGGACATTTGTAATTCTTTTAAATAAAAAGTAGTACACATGTTTTATCTGAAAAATTGTCTCCAAAGATAAATATTATAGAGAATTAGACATATTTTTTTGTTAATTTTTCCTTCTGTTAGATTTTTGGACATTTTAGTTGGTATCATTAACTCTTATCATTTTTTTGACAGCCCAATAAACCATTTTTTTTACTTTTAACATAATAATTAATTTTTAATGTTGTCGCAATTAATTTAGTTAAAAAATTATGATGAAAATATTAAATATTATAATTAATTATTATCAAAATATGAAAGAATTATTTTCAAGTTCTATATAAAAAATTTCCAAATTTAATTTTAATGTAATTCTGCATACTTTACAAGAAAAATTACTTTTTTCAATCAAAAAAATTTTGAAAATTTTACAAACTTCTTATATAAAATATAAATAAAATAATTATAGAAATGAAATATATTTCCTTAATATATATATATATATCATAATATATTAATTTATGCCAATTTTAAAATATATTAAATTTTATAAATAATTTATGTGAAAATGATTTTTGAATAAAAATTTAGTATTTTTAATTATCAATCAAAAATTTAACTTCATTAGAAAAATAAAAAAAATCACTCAAACATAATTTTGACATGTTTATTTAAAAAATAATCCTTTTTTTAAATAATTTTTTATAATGTTGACAAAAATTCTTTTTAAAAATTGATGCTTTTTGCATAAAAATATTTTTATTCACATATATATATATATTTTTTTAAAAAGAAGATAAATTTAATAAAAAATTATCAAATATAAACTATATAATATTTATTAAAATTATTTACCATTTTTTTATTATTATATTGTTATAACTTTTTATTTTCCATATAAATAGTATTCTATAGATGTATTTAATTTTCTCATATTGTTTTTTAAAATATACATTATTAATTAATTGGATAATAAAGGATTAATTTTATATATAGGATTAAAATATAATTTTAATAATTCAGTTAAAAGTATTCATACAAACCATTCATACATCAAGGTGAATACTATCATATAATAATGTTTTAATTATATGACACGTATTGTTTAAACATGGAGTTACATGTAACAGAATCTATGCATAGTGCTACAAGTAATGAAAAATATCAAAAAGAATAAATAAATTTGAAAAAACAATATTTCGTGAAATCATAGGGTGTTAAAAAATGGATAATAATTACTTTGTTGATTTCTAAAAATGAATCAATCTCTATAATGATATATGAACTATAATTATGATCCTTCCCTAACTCATTTATTGAAATTAAAATTACATTTTCTCCAAAATATCCCTTGATCTAAATGTTTCTGGGTGTGACCAGATTCCAGTAGAACAATGACTTCCACATTATATAGGTATTTTTTATATAATTCATTGTTACATAAAAAATATATCACTCTACCATAGTTCATTTTAGACAACATATATTTTTGACATACCATTTAGAAAAAAAATTATAACTTACAAGGTGGTAAATTTATCTATAATTTATAGGACTAAATAGTAGGATATCTCTAAACCAATAAATCATCATGTGAACCATCATGGAAAAGAATAATGGTTGAAAAAAATCTCCATTTAATATTTTATGATATCAACATCATTTTGTATAGATGGAAATTTTTCTATGTGTGTTTATTTGTTGTATATAGTTTTGGAAATGAAAGAAAACTTGTTTTATGTATGATATAAATTCTTCGGTAAAATATAACTCTAATAAACATGAATTAGATAATATATCAAAACATGAAAATCATATTATTTTAGGTATTTTAACATTATATAATTTAAATTAATGATATGCTTGTTAATTAATGAGTACCACTAGGAATCTGTTACTTTATTCGGGATGTTTAAGAACTAATATATCTCTTTCTAGGATAGAGTTTATGTTCGGGAGGATGAATAATGTATCTTTCACCACTCACTAGAACAAAATATTCCGATTTCCCCTTGTCAATCAGGACTAACCTACCCATTTTCCCACTATTTTTTTCATGATCACATAGTAATGTATCAAATACACTATCACATAAATTTTTTTCCAACATGCATAAAATAAAGGAAATTCCTGGTGTATAATCAATTCTAATATGACAATTCCAAAAAAGATGATCTCTTTTTTTCCAACCATTTTTTGTAATATTTCTCTCAAAAACATCACTAAAATTGGTGTTCATATCATTAAATTTCTCAAATAGTTTATATCCTATTAGTTGAGGTGGTGTTTTACATTCTTCTAAATTCTTATCCAATGATGACATCCAAGATTATTATTTATATAATTTGGGTAGAAAAACATGATGCCTTAGAAAAATAATCTTCAAATAATGTTGCCACTAAACTTATTGTCTACATTATTCCAAAATAGGACTCCCATGTGTTCCATTATTGATATATCCTATAAAATTTCCATAATTAAGAAAGTTATTTATCATCCCAAAAAATTATTTATTTCTTCATTATACACTTAAACTAAATAATCCTATATAAATTTAAAATATTTGATCAACGGATCCAAATAAACAACAATATCATCTCCTAGTTTCATTGTTCCGTATATAATGAGAGACAACATAATGTATTTTTATTTATTCATAACCATGGTAAAAAGATATAATTTACCAACATAACCATCCTTGGACTGTGAGTGCTTATTTTCAAACCAAATGGATTTACTACATCTATAAATAATGGAAGATGATGGTTTCTTATATCACCTAATAATTCAGGACACACTTGATAAATTTTATCTCATTAATGAGAGATTTCTCATTTATGATGTTTCCCATTTAGATTTCATGTATTTGCATGCCACACCAATTTACTTGTACTAACTTTACTTTTATATAGTATTTTAACCCTTGAAATAATTATAATGTACCATAAATCCTTGTAAGGACATTACATATCATTATTGTCTCAATATAAACCACACATTGGGAATAATTATGTGATTCGGGGTCTAGGTTAAATAATATTAATTCAATTTGACTGAAATGTATTATTTCAAAGATATTACCCATGAAATATTGAATTTGTTTATCCTTATATACTTTAAAAAAAATCATTATGTTTTGGTAGCATGTCATTCAATAAGTAGAGTAGTTTAGTAATTATTGTGTTACTCCATCAATTTGATGCTTTTATGCTATATTGCATTAGTATGCCAAAATTTGTGGTATATTTATTATAACCCAAAAACAAGAGAATATCATCACAACTATTTAACTGCATAAATAGTTTTCATCAATCAAAAATTTATTCTTTGTAGTTCACTGTAATTTACTTATTATTATATTAATCATCATTCACACCTATGCCCATATCCTTAATATGGTCTTCTACACCATTGACGCGTGTAATCAAATCTAATGATCTATTAAATGAAATTTTATCCCACTCAATAGTTACAATATGGTTTTTATATATTTATCCCAACAATTATATCTTGTACCTATTCAATGATATATCATCTGTCCTTTGACAAATATGTAAAAACTTCTATTGAATAACATCAACATAAATAGATAAAACTATTTGAAAATAGATTTATGCATGTTATTTTTCAAACATGATAAACTCTATCACCCCTTCCTAATATTCTTATGGTACATGACCGTTATCTATCTACTTTCAATTCATACATAGCTTGTATGATTTAGTAATACTAATATTTACCGTGAAATTAAATAGAAATAATTAATGATATTATTATCCAAAAATGATATTAATGATATATATAATGATATGACCATAATATTTGATTTAATTGTTCACACCAACAACATATTAAATGATATATTTGCCCAGAATGATTTGAATTTAATGTATTATAACGATTATTATTATTATAGAAAGTTATATAACATAAATAATTCTTTTTTTTAAATGGATTCATTAATAGAGATAATTTAGTACTTTTCACAATCAAATTTCATAAGAAACATATGTATTTCTAATGATGGATATGTATTATGATATTTATAGTAATATTGCACTATCAATACACATATAGAAAAATTACATATTAAGTTACATTTTTTATTCACCTGAATTTCTGGATAATTATGGGGGAAAATACGAAACCACATCACATTATATATAATGATTTTTTCTATGTCACAAATAAGAGATGATTCATGTGTTGACAAGTAAAGATAAATAAATAATTTATAAATGTAGAACAAATTTTATATATTTTAGAGATTTGGTTGAAAATAATAGAATGCCGACGAATAAATTGACTGATTTAAAAGTTACAATTATGATAGTAAATAAGGATCTAATGAAAAATGTGATATAATTCAATAAATTTTTCTTGAGAATAATTTAGTAATGGAAATGGAAAACTTCAGGGAGACTCAATTCCCATCATAACAGAGTATTGTAAAGAATATGAAAGGACACCACACATGGGAATTACATATTACATAGATTATATAGATGATCATCTAAAATAGAATGATTTTATGATTAAAAAGATAGATGTTATAAACATGGGTTCTCTTGACCTAAAATGAATAGTACATATCAATTACTATATAATGTTTACATCATGTTATACATGATGGATTCCTACCATAATAGAGAAAATATTTATGAATCCATTTTTATATCATAATTCCCTTGGATTACTTATCATATCAAAATTTTATATCATTTACAATTATATAATGAGGACCTTTAGATTCCATGATAAGAATATTAAACTTATTTCCTATGGTCTAGATTCATCATTTTGATATGAAAAATATGACGTGATGTCATTAGGGTCATGTGGATTATAAGCATCAAGACTTTGTCTCACGAAGTTCTCACATGGGGATATTGAGTTGATGAGATCAAGTGGAATACCACCCCAATAGAAACACAATATGTTTCATTTTTTTGTGGTTTATATCATCTTAAATGTGTAATTTTCTACTATATTAAAATTATTATTAGTGGAAATAGTTTATTATAAACATTAATACCTAATGAAACCAATGTTGTTTATATATTGTCACGGTAGCTTCCAAGGGTCCTCAAATATTTGTATAACATTGATTGAATAGTAAATATAGAAATTTTCACTTCTTAGAATAAGTAATATCTCATAACTAGTTGATTATGATGGTAGAACCATTACAAAATCCCTGTCCATTGGTAAAATTAGGTATGCACATCCAATATGTTTAATTAAAAATAACTCAAGAAAGTATGATGATAAAAAGTGTGTCTTCCCCTTTATGAGATACATGAGATGAAGAGATTATATTACACATTATGTGCTCATATGAGAATATATTGTTTCTATGATTAATTCTTATCTACATAGTGGGCGTGATGGGTTGCTATACTCCACTCTTGGGCTTTTAACATTATTCATTACTATCGAGATAAGGTCCAAGAGAGTCACACACTAATTGTATTCAATATTTTATCCTATTCTAAATGTGTATGAGTGTTGGACATGGTGGGTACCACTATATTGTCTGAGAGATGTTTGAGTTTGAACGATCTCCATGAAATAAAAAAATTCAAATTATTATGTTTTAGAATATTTTATATTTAAAATATTCGTAATATTTTTTCACAAAATATTAGGTGAATGCAAAGAAAAATATTTCATGAACAAATATTATATTAATATTAAATATTCATTTAATATTTTAATAAATATTGAGTTGAATTAATATTAATTTTTACAACATGTTATATTTATTATATTTCAGGTGAGTGAAAATTGATATTAATTTCATTTATACCAATGGTTTTTCGTCCTAACAAATATTTCATTACTTATTTGTGGGTAATGAATATTCATGTTTTGGGGATCTTTTTCTCGGTATTTTTAGTCTCCCAAAATATAGAAGATATGGGTTTAATATTGGGTATTATCCAATACAAGAATTTGATAGCCTCTTTCTTATATCTACGACATCCAAAAGAATAATTTTATTTATCAAAGAAGTGGATTTGTGTTATGCTTCCTAGATCGAAGGAACAACATAGTGGTGGATATTGGGACATTGAAGTATTTGTTGAACAACCATTCTACCCCATATATTTTATTGATTTAATTTAATAACATAAATCCTTCTCAAATTCTATAAATTGGGTTTACAAATCATCATTAGTGTGTATATCATACTATCACCATATGAACTGACCTCATTAATCTTCCATAATGACCTCTCATGTATTGTTTTAATTATGGATTTAAAGTAAATATATTATATTTTTTACTTATTTATAATTATGGTGTCATTATATCACATATAAAATTTTAAATTCTATTCCTTATTGGATATAATAATGCAACACCTGGGTAAAATGGACTACCGCCTCAAAAAGTGATGCAATACATTTTTCACAAAAACATTACAATGAGGGTAATAAAGAAAACGTTAACTATTAAATGATATATGAATGAAATAATAACTATATTAATTAAATATTCATCATTATTAAATAATAATATATACTTTTTCATCTTGTAGTGAAAAATGATAACGTCAATCATTGACTTGTGGATTACAATGTCCATGACGCGATGTGATTCATTTTTTCATCACTAAATCGCATGGCTGATTTAAATAAGTAAAATAAAATAAATAATATTATATTTATAATATTATAATTATAATGTAAATGTAAAATAATTTTTATTTTATTTCCATAATTTCCATTGAATAATTAAAACAATACTCATGGATATATATATATATATAGCATATTGTCTCCATGATCATAATGAAGATCATTTTTAATACCCCTATTACATTACTGGTATTAAATAGTATAATTGAAGTATACATATTTTAATTATGTAATGATTATTATTGTGGATATTTTCAAAATTTTCACTTTCAACAGGGTCAATGCACTGATGAAATTTGGAAATAATGAACCAAATGTCCTCAAAACAACCAAATTGAAATAAATGATTAAGTATTTAATTATGTCTTCAAAATGAAATAAAAATATTTATTTATGTATTATGAATAAAACATTAAAAGGTTTTTATGAAATCAAGTAATTTAGGTAATATTATTATAAATGAGTTAAATGAAATACAAGGAATTGATGGACTCAATGTAGGGGTTTTCCTATCTGACATTTTATTTTTTAGATAAATGCGACATTAACAACTTATATTTACACTCTGGGATTATTTGTTTACCATTTTAACATTTATAACACTAATCATTCATAAATAACGGTTTTTTAAATTTCTAATAGAATTATTTTATTTAAGGGGAACTAACTTGAAATTATCCATGTTGTAATAAATATTTTAACTAGATTTATTTTCATATGGTTATAACACACCTTCACTGACATTATTATGTAATGATTATTTTTCTTATAAATTTTGATTATTTTTTATTAAGTTTAATATATTTATTTTTATTTTAATTTTTATAAACATTATGAAATCACCAATTAATTATAAAATACAATGGTTTGATTTTGTATGGGTAACATATATAAAACTCGATTTCATTGAGGCATACATTTATCAAAAGAACCTATAATCAATTGTGAGGTTTAAATACAACCATTTAAAAAGATATATCATTAAATTTATCAAGTTAATGATATTTGATGTATCATATAATGTTATTATTTCTTGGGGCTTATGATTAAATAGTTACATATGTGGAAAAGTATTTATGTCACAATATTATTCATTTTGAGATTATTTATGTTAATTGTTACATTAGAGGAAATATTATTTTCATATTTTCTGGAAACATATATATTTCAAATCCACTAGTTATTAATTTGGATAACATGTTTTATTATTATTTACTCCTTTATTTATTGAACAATTACCATAAAATATGTTTGTGATAGATACTGATCTTGAATTCCCTTTTTTATCGGGTATCATCCTCCCTAAAATCCATATTTTTTAACCTGATTTAAATTTTTTTTCTAAAAATATATGATTTATTAAATCCATTTTTCATTATATTTTGAATTTTTTAAAAATGGTTCAAAATTATATTTCTTAATGTTATCCTATTGGGTTAATTTGACTCCCATTTCAAAATGTTTTAGAAAGAATTACTATATTTTCACTGATGACATGAAAAACATTTCTCACAAACATGTCCATTATTTAACATGAAGTATCATTCGTTTTTAAGGATTTTGATGGAAAATTAGTTTGGAATTAGTTTTTGAATTTCAAGTTTTTTATAGTGATTTTCAAAATGAAAAGATTATTTTCCATCAAAATGTTTTTAATGATCTTTTAATGATATTTACGTTAATTATTATTTTCAACCATTTTTGTAACTAATTATACAGTGGGTAATTTTATAATGATACCATATTTATTAATTAATATTATAAATTATGATATTTTAAAAGAGATTTTTATTGAACTTTTTTTCCTCTATAGGTCACTCATGGAAATATGATTTTTTTATTCAACTCTTTTCTATTACATGGGATACTAATGTTTCAATGATATTGTTATACAACCCATTTCATTTCCATAGGTTAATCATGTTTCAAAAAAATTATTACAAGGACCTAATATTTTCCAAAGGTAAATCTACTTATAAATTAAATAATGATTAATTATGTGAGATTTATAACGATAAACATACATTTTGTGAACTATTTTTTATTCATAGAAAATTTTTAATGTTGGGAACCCCAAGATATTATTGGTTGTGCCTAATAAATCTAATATATTGTGTACACATATATATCATCGGGTGAGCATGATATATATATTTTACCATTTTTGGGAACATACTACACTCCAATGGATTGGTTAACAATTATCATTTCAAGATAATTATATTAGAATTTTACCATATGGTAATTCAATTTATTTGGGTTCATAAATGATTCTATGGTGGTGATGGTCCATGATACAAAAATATATTATTAATTCATTTTACGGGTTTATAATGTTACCTTTAATAATGATTTATATCACATGGATAATGATTAATGATTCTTACGAGTCTTTAATTTTATAAATTGGGTTATTTTATGGTTTTATATTGATCTTTTATTATTTTAATATATGTGTATACACATATTATGCTCATTGATGAAATTAATGTTTTAATTAATAACATAACTTTTACTAATAATTAGAGATCACAATTATATGTTTCATTTTACTAAGGTTATAAATAATTATTTTCAATGATTTATGTTTATAAAAATTTTATATGGATGATTAAGATGACTTGTTAAGAAATAAGAAATCATGGGTTAAGTGCGATTAATTCTCACTTAATGTCAACAATATTTTTTGGAATTTTTATTTAATAATTATATAATTATATGAAACAAAAAGGTTATTGAGAATGTAAGTGATAAATTATTTTGTTCGTATATATTAACTTTAAAATGGTGAAAATTGCATCACTATCATCAGTTTCAAAACTACAAATGAAATATTTACAATATCATTATTCGTTCTGAGAGTGAGAGATAGAGGATACAATTGTTGGTATCATGGTTAGTTTTAGATAACATTTGATATTGGGATGTCTTAATGTCAGTATATATTAAGAGTTATGGACTTTATTACAGGACAATAAGATTAAGGACTATCAAAAGATCAATGTCTTAGAATCCATATTTGGGTTTAGGCGATGTGATCTGAAAGTGATTATTGATATTTTTTGAGGCAATATATTAGGTTGATATATTTTTTATTATTTTTATTAAAATGAAGAATGCGTTTATATTTATTTTAAATATTATTTATGGAATCGATAACCTTTCTGGCTTGTATGATCTTATATTTTGATATTGTTTTTGAAAAAAAATGTATAATCATATTGACAACCATGAGAATAAAATTTGATTTAGTGATTAATGTTATTAAAAAAATACATCCCCATATTTTGTTGCATGAAATATGAAATGTGTGAGAAAATAGTTATGGTTAAAAAAATATTTTATAGTGAGGTTATTTTCAACTGATTTAGTTTTAATTTTATGAAATTATGTTAAATTTTGAAAATTAATGTATTATTTCATCATATAATGGTTTTCTTATTTTTTAAAACATATGACCATATTCATAAAAAATATCATTTAGATATTTTCTAGAAATAGGTATAATATTTTGTTTTACAATTTCATTATTATGTGGTCCTTTAAAAGATTATTTTCGAGCTTGAGGCATGAAAATATAAATTCATTGTGAAAACTCACCATTTGGAGAAAAATATGTGATGTCATGTTAATTGATGAATTAATGAAATTTTCATAATTATGAAACATTAGTTCTGAATTATCATATTTAATATGGTAAATAAATTCTTCCAATATATTAAAATGATTGTGAAATGAAAATTAATTATATTAAGATAATTTATAATGATATCGATGAACTTATTCAAACCACTTTAGTTTATATTTTTGTGGTTGTTAAATTTATCTAGTTCACTTACTTTCTTCCGATCAATGATCACTATTAATCAATATCATTATTTGGGTATTTATGTATAATTTCATTTCCATATATTCACCTCTCATATTTTGTATCCAATTTAGAATCATATTATTAGTAATTCTTTATAACCCTCATACTCCTTTTTCCCAATTATCAAGAGGATATTATATTAACCCAATTTATGATGCATGTTTTGAACAATGGTATTTGATTTTATAATTTTTCAGCTTTTATTACCATGAAAATATAATAATTTTTAGGAATATATTTGTTAAATGGTAGAGGATGTAACAACCAAAGACGTTAGAAAAAAATTATTTTCAATTGTATATTCTATAAGTAACACCAAGATTAAATGACATATAAAATATATTAAAATTTTTATCATGCCATTAAACTAGTATATATGAATAGAAAAAATTAATTTATGATATATATATATATATATATCTAAATTTAAATTTTATATAAATTCTTAGTAAATAATAAATAAATTTTTAGAAATGTGTTTTTATTCTTAAAAAAATAAGTTTTCCTCAAAAATATTTTCTATTTATTTATAGGATAAAATATTTTAAATAAATTTGGGAAAATTTAAAAAATTAATTTTATAAAATGAAATTTAATATTTTTTTTCAACATATAAAAATTAACTTAGGAGATATTTTTTTGATTTTCCAAAAAAATTGATTTTTCAGTGAATATTGGAAAATACAATTTTTTGTAAAAATGATATCACTTTTAAATAACTAAATTAATATAAAAGTTACATTATGTTATGATTATTTTATAAAAAAATTATTTTATTATATATTTATTTTATATTTAATCCAATTTATTATATTTGATTCATCGTTATATTGGATTTCAGTATAATCAATTTTTTGGTTTAAAAAATGGGATTTTTCTTACAACTGCTTTATAGTGGATAGTGTTTATCAATTTTAATTAATTAAAAAACCCTAATTAAGAGTGATTGAAACGACATATATAGATAATATATCAATAGATATTGATTTACATAAATATAATAATGAGTATTAGCTCTATAGATAATATAACATAATATTTATTCTCGAAATAAATACACTTCTTAAAAACACTCTTTATAATTACATCAGAGTGATTAATTTTAAAATATATATTTCAGCTAATGTGGATTGAATATGGTAAAATAGATTAAATATTTTTAGTTAGAATAATATTTATTATCTAATAAATAAAACATAACTTTTTTCTTCAATGTATATTGAAAACTGTAAAAATTAATTATCCTGGTTAAGATGAAAACAAATTTACCATGAGGATAAAATTAAATTATTAGTGTAAAAGTGATATAAACCATTGTATAAAATAAATTTATATTCTATATTGATTTCTTTTCATGTCTATGTCTCACTAATGGTGAATTTTGGTGTCTTTTGTCATTTTAAAAATGTGGTTAAACCATTATCCTTTCAAAATTTACACGTGTAACAATCACATCACTAAAAAAAGTACACCATATCTCCTCTAATATATAAAAATTATATTCTATTTAGATCATCCAATACCTGAAAAAGTATAATACTTAATTAATTTCACAATACCAACTTCCTTTATTTGGATCATAATTTCATCCAATAAATGATTTGGCTGCTTTACTAAGGAGGTTTCATAATAAAGAGGAACCATAAGTAACCAAGTGTATTTTTTCATCTTCAAAATAATTAAAATATCATTCAACTATTCATATATCATAATAATAGTATAGAAAATACAATAAAATTTTATTATTTATCTAAATATCAACAATCCATCTCCAATTTTATTAAATTGGATACAAAATCATCATTCACTTCAAAGGTGGAATGTCGCCTTATGAATCAATGACATTGTTTCCATAATTTCCTATAATGGATTTTTGTAATGATGGATTTAATTTATATGTATTATATTTGTAACATATTGATAGTTATTTAGGTGTTATATCACATATAACTTCTTAATTTACATTCTGTGGGTGATATAACAACATTGAAAATGTGTACGTGGGAATAACGCCAAACAAGAGATGTGATTCTTTTTTCACGAAAACATTACATAAAAGGTAACATGGATAAATTTAATGATTATACATGATATAAATCATATAATAACTATAATTTTTTACATATTTATCATTATCAAAATCTAATATATCATTTTAATTTTTTAAACAAAAAAAATGATAATGTCGTTCATAGATATGTGGATTATTGCCTCAATGAAGCGATGGGATTTCTTTTTCCATCACTAAGTCAGATGGATAATATATATATAAATATATTAAAATAAATAATACAAAATTTATGACATTATCATCATTCATAAATATAAAATAATTCATAGAATCATTCTATAATAGTCATTTTAAAATGGAAGCACTACTCATATGTATGTAAGACATACCATCACCATGATTGTAAAATAGTTAATTTTTAATAAGTATATTTCACTATTGGTTTTAGAAAAGATAATTTACGTATATATGTGATTATTATTTCATGATTATTGATCTATATATGTATATATAATTAACCCAAATGACTATGATCAATACATCGTTTCCATTTGTTATAATTATCAAAACATCCATTAAACACCCAACACATGATTAAGTGATTAATTATAATAAAATATATTAAAAGGAAAATAAAATATATTATTTAAGTATAAGGTATTATTCATATTTATTTTTATTAAGAAATAAAACAATTGATATAATCTTATTATATAGGATTTAATTGACATACAATGAAATTACAGACTCAAGGTACGGCTTTCCTCTAATTAAATTTTATTTATGTCAGTCATATGGCATATTCAAAAGATTTTTTTATTTTTGGGTGTTTATACAGACAGTTTCATATTTAAAATTATTAATCTATTGGACATAATTTTATTATAATGTAATTTTTTAATATTCTCATTCAATGGAATTTGACTTAAAATTAACCATGGGGTAAAGAATTTATTAACTCAATTTATTCCATTTGGGTTATAATACATATTCATTGACATTCATATATGGTGATTATGTGTTTAATAAATTTTGTAATATTATGATTTATTTACACTTATTTAATGTGGATCTACATTATATAAACATAATGAGTTCATAGATAAGTTCAAAAATTCAACGGTATTGTTTTTGTAATGGTTATTCATCTTAAATTATCATTCATTTAGACATATTCTATGATAAGAACCTAAATTCAATTTTAGCAATATATAATACCCTTTTACGTGTTATATCGTGAAATTCATTATTTTTATTATATTTAGTGTATCATTTGATGTCATTATTTAATGGGGTTTATGATTGAAGAGTTACCAAAGTGTATAAGGCTTTATATTATAATATATTTCCTTTTTAGACTGTTTTATTCAAGGTTAATTTGTAGTAAATCACTTATTTTTATTTTCCTAAACCATACCTCTATCATCTCGAATTTTATTACTATGGTTAAATTTTTTTATTTCTAATCCCACCCATAGTTATTTAAGAAATATCAAGAATGAACTATGCAAGACATAACAATCTTTTATTTTATTTTAGATTAGATATCTTCATCCACATTATCCATATTTGAGAAAATGTTTTCAAAAAATTAATTTAATATGAAAATGATTTCATAAATAAATTTTATTTTATATTTTATATTTCTTAAGTGTTTTTACAGGTAAATTTTGTAATTGTTTCACAATGGTACACTTTGGACTCCCTTTCTCAAAATGTTTGGAATTGAATGTTTATTTTTATCACTAGTGACATAAACATGTTTTACCACTATATTTTCCATTATTTTTCTTGATGTTTCATTTATATGATTCTAGATTTTTTTATGGAAAATGATTTTTGAATTATTCCATGATTTTTTAGTTTTTAAAAATTACTTTCAAAATGAAAAGGTTATTTTCTTAAAATATGTAATTAATGTTATACTAATGATATTTCTATCCATCAATTTCAACAACCATTGTTGTATCATATTCTCAAAATAGTATACATTGAAATGATTTTTTCCACCTATATTTGGATGGATTATTATTGTATCAATGATATTGTTGTGAAAACCATTTATTTTCAAAAGGATAAACATGTTTCAATGTATCCATTATGAAACCTATTTCTATTCCATGGGAAAATAATGTTTCAATGATATTTTTCTAGAACCCATTTATTTTACATTGGTTAATAATGTTTCTAATATATTTTTTAAAAATACATTACTTCTCCATGGGTTAATCAAGTTATAGAAGGAATAACGATTGTTTATTTGGGTTTTATGATGAAATGAAATACCTATTTAATTATCTTATGGTTTTTATACGTTATTATATGATGGGTACACCCAGATTGAAATATTTTAGGCTGGTATAGATTATGGGATTTGTGAACTTAGACAATGATGTATGAACACAATATATAATATATAATTGGTGAATCCAGATAACACTTCAATGACTTGGGTAATGATTACATTCATCAAATAAACATTTGAAACATTAGTAAAAAGAATATTTACAATTCCAAGGATTCTATAATAATTATATGATGATTATGTTCCATTATACCAACATATGTTTTAATGAATTACCTGGGTGAATAATTTTTCATTTGATCTTTATCTATTTCATGTGGCTCATGATTATGGAATCTAAGGATTGTCCCCATTTTTAAATGAATATTACATGTATTAAATTTGAATATTTATGTATTGATCGGTACAATATCTTTTATGATCCACTCTTTCTCATTGATTATATCGTCAGACAATTATTAAATTCTTATTCACACTATCATTATAAGGACCTGGCCTTAAACATTAATTATTATTGAATTAAATGAATAATTCACATTGAGGATATTTTCAGGTTTAGAGTTTTAGATAATTAGTACATAACTATTACATCTCAAAGATTACAAAGCAGACACATCTACTCAACATCCATTTTTTTCACAAAATAAAAACTCTTGAACAAAAGAGTCATGTCTAGTTCCTTGTTTTAGACAGCCTCACATTTCCTTGATCCCATCCATGACCCTATTCAACTTTATATCATGTGAAAAAAATTTCAAAAAAACATTGGATGAGCATAAAAAACTCAGTAAGGGTTATAAAAATACGGAAAGAAAACATTAGTCCATGTATACATAAGAATCAATGAAATCATAATTTACGCATAAAACATAAGCAATTTAACATACCTTATGAAATCATAGGATTTACGAATAAATCATAGAAATCATAAGACATAAAGGTAACTTGAGGCATTAATAACATTCTTACGTAGGGAGTAACCCTCATGGTTATGTTTGGAATACCCATCACAGTAAATTCCCTAAATCTTTTCAGAGAAACCTTAAAATTTAACCCCTTCGCATTACCCAATGCATTAGAGAGCTATATCGGGCTCACCCGCCCTCGGTTTATCACGGAACCACCCGTATTCATAAACAATGCCCAAGAACCATAACATAATCATAGAACATAACATAAGCATAAATTAAAGATAGAATTCCCACATTTCAATAACAATATAGCATTTTATGATATTGAAATAATAAATCCATTCTAAAAACCATTTTCAAAACCATTTAAAACATTTAATAATGAGATTTTTGAATCAAAGTTTCCCATACCACTTTGAAGCTTTTAACATTTTAAACCATTAATATCCATATAAATATATCCTTAAACCCATTTTGAAAACATGTATATTAATGAGAAATATCTATATGAATAAATGATTAAAACATTTAAAATAACATTTTAGTTAAAGGGTTTTTTAACAAAATGGGAGACACTTCAATACAATAATTGAGGAATAACATTTAATCAGAACAATATAATAACATGAGAATAAAGGGAATAATTATATAATATTCCAAAGGACAGTATATACAACATAAAAGGTGATGTGGTGCATAACAACAATGAAGTCTCAATAGAATTGTAAAATGAGATGAAATCCCTTATAAAGAAGGTATACTTAAATTAAGGACAAATCAATCTCATAATTATGAGTGACAAATAAAAAAACTCCCAATATAGGTGGATATTAAGTGTAAAACAACCAGAGTTCATTCACACATATTCATAGGATGACATATTCAATAACTACAAGTTGAACCCAAAGAAATCGAATTTGGCATGAAGTTCACTTGGTAAAATTTGACAGCCTAACGGCGTCACTCTAAAATCCATAAAATTAGTTGATGAGATATAAAATGGTATCTCATCACATGGAAATAAAATTTACATCAATAAGGATATAGAAGAACATATCCCAACATAAAAAGAGGTAAATTAAAAGACATAACAAAATAAGTTTTTTAAAAAGAGGAGGGTGAAAGGTTCCCTTATTGATTTGGGAAACATTCGAAACACACACCCCATGAAATACGGGTCAAACAATGAAGATGTAAATACCCATAAATGAGAGTATATTATACAAATAGTAAAATAATGGGGAGTATATACACCAGAAAAAATTAAATAGTTGAAAAATGTAGCATGAATCTCACGGGAATAAATGTGAGATGAAAAATACCTTACGAAAACTCGGCAACTTAACGGGGCCAATTAAAACTTCCAAAAATGGATTAATGAGATCAAGTTGGGTCACTCATAAGATGAACATAAAAAGTACAGAATGAGGAATATAATATAACATCCCCAAACATAAGAAAGATGAGCTTAAAATAAATGACATAAAAGAGAGTACTTAAAAAGAAAGAGAGAGGTAAGATCCCTTACATCAAGTCCGACTTGTCTTGTTCGTTTCTTTATATTCATGAATAATAAACTTTTATCAATTTATAATTTCATAAGGACCTCCTTTAATATTTATTATTCAATTAATATCACGTATTATAATGTTGTAATAATGAGTAAATTATGTGAGTTCATATCAAATGTTTTTGTCGATGTTTGGTACATGAGTCAAAAATGAACTTGTTTGAAAAGAATCATACGTGTAGTTATAAGTACATCATCTCTGGAATAGTATTAATTATTTAAATATAATATATATCCAGTACATATTCATTTTATACTATTTAATAACATTTGGAGATAACAAGAAACGAAATGGACCATTCATGGAGACGGTAGGCCGTACGCACGCATGAACGCTACTTTCATTTCTTTGTCATATTAATGGAATTAAAAATAATTGAGATATATATATATATATATTATAATTCCAGTATAATATATATGTTATATAGGTCATAAAATTTCATTAATTTCATTCTTTATACATTCCGTGTATTGCATGAACGAGTCACATCACTTGAGGTGGCGGTAGTCCGCACTTCCTCATATGAAATTATAGCATTTTCACAACATGCAAAGAAAAATGGTATGATTTAAATATATAACACAGAATCATATGGAAAACATAAATACCATATATATCATATATAAAATACAGTGTCATCATAATGGCCACAGTGAAAGGTGTTAAGAGAAGATTGAACAATCATCGTTTCGTGAGGTAGTAACTCGCCATCCACAGAAACAGTATGTTCATTAACCAGTAGACGAAGGTGTGTGTAAGTGTAGCTCGAATACATCACATAAAAACATCCTAGTATATTTAAGATACTGTTGTTGTTACAAAATAAAAGAATAAAAAGATTTTAGGGGTTTGCAGAAGCAGAATAAAATAAAAGAACACATGTGAAGACATTTTCTTTAAATCTGGTAACTCCTCTTGGTTTGATCCAAAATGTTTTCTTGAAGAACATTATGCCAAAGGTGAGGCTTCAATGATGAAGAGAGGGATTTGGAGAGATGAAACGGGAAGGATTTGTCTGAGCCAAAGGCTTGAGAGGTGTGGGTAAGGAGGTAGAGGTGGGGGCCATTTATAAGAGGATAGGAGGGGCACTCATGGAATGTCAAGAAATGTAACTTTATTTTAAAAAGAGTTTCGGATTTTAAAGGTCACACTTTGATATATATCAAGGATAAGGTTATAAGGATTCGAAATATACTCATCCATTATGTTTTTTCCATGTGTAAGTTACAGATTTTACATTATCTTTTCATTTTATTTAAATCGTTCATTGATGAGGTAATCGCTGCATCATCCTGATATCATAAAAAGATTAATTTATTTAATGTCTAAAAATTCTAAAAAAACTACTATGACGTAGAAAAACTTTTTAGCTTCCCAATGACAATTTATAGTCTAATATATCGTTTATTTAGACAGAATTAAAATTATTTTACTTAGGTGATATATACTTTGGTTACATTTTGCTTTCTTTAAAAAAATGATAAAAGGTCACTATCAAACTAAAGTGATTCCATGGGGTCCCAAGGTTGGCACAAGGCATCCCATGGTTGACCAAGACACCGCCAATAGCATTACGAAACATGTTGGGGTCATTTTATATTTTTATGATATTATTTTTTTAACCTTAATTACCCGATTACTAATTAAACACGATAATTAATGATAATTACCGTCGTTACTATTCAAAATGTCCAAAAACAAAAGCATTTTAATTACATAATTTGGACCTTATGATTCCAAATATGGAATCCATTTTATAAAATTCAAAACACATAAATTTTAGTAATTAATTTTAATGTATATCTCGTTGTCGAAACAAAAGAAGGATTTTTAAGAAGTAAAATTTATCAAAAGATTGACTTGTTTTTACATCCAATTCAAAAGTGAAATTACATCCAATGAACAGAATTGTATTAAGTGATAAAAACATAATTCAATTTTACTTTAAAAACAATTAAAATGACAATCTAAATATTTTAAAAAATTGGATGAAAAGGCAGTTTTGAATTAAAAACTGTATTTTTCACTATTCATTAAAAAAATAATTATCCGAAAAATACCAAAAATTAACCCTAATATATATTTTATACCTCAAATTCAGAAATGATGTCCATTTTACCTATTTCAAAACATATAGTTTCATTAATAAATCATATAGTAAATTCCCGTTCTTAAAAAATAGCGGTTTTTTTTGAAGCAATATCTATGAAAATATTGGAACTTGTTTATATCCATTTTCAAAGTGAAATTAATTATAATGACCACCATTTAATTAAATTGTAAAAATATATTCTAATTAAAATTTCAAACCAATTAAAAAGATAATCTAACCATATATTTAAATTAGATGAAAAAGAAGTTATGATGTAAAATGCAATATTTGTCACTATTCATTAAAAAAATGAACATTGCCAGAAACATACCAAAAATTTGTCCAAAGTAAATTTAAATTTCCAAACAATAAATAATAAGTTTATTTTGACAAATATATCTTATAGAATTGTCAATAGTAAGATTTAAAAAAGGTTCTCCATCAAAAGGTGGCAAAACAATCTTTTAAAAATATTAGAGTATTTATTCTTAAAATTGGATTCATTCTGATTATAAGACTCTAACATTTATTGGATAAATGTAAAAATATTTAACAAAAATATGTAATCATTTTGTAGTTATTTCGGTTCATTCCCGCCATTACAACGGCTAGGCATTAACTATTATAATATTATTTTATTACTAGTGTGCAACGTAAAATTTCAAAGAAACTCATTGTTGCATATTGGGTACGCCATCGTGCATTGAATTCATTTTGAAGTAATATTAACATTTTATTCACAAATATTGATAAAAATTAGAATGTAATATTATTTATTTACCTGGGATGTTACATCCTTCCCCCCTTTTGGGAATTGTGTCCTCGAAATTTCAAAATTGGGCTTGGAAACTTCATTGAATGTCCCACATCGGCACAAGAGTCAGTAAAACTATCACTTTAAAATAAAGGGAGAGAAGTACAAAGGTCACCTGAGTTAACCCATACTAGTATTCCAATTAGGAAAATATGGATATGGAGGAGAAAACAAAGGGTCATGTTCTTATGGATAGTGATAGAAAACATGTTTAGGAGAAATTTAACAACACGAAAATCACAAACTTATGATGGGTTAAACAGTATTTGATTCCCCAGTAGGAAAAATTAACAGACAACAGTTTTGTTTTAAGTTAATTTTCATTGAGTAATTTATTTATGAGCTTATCTAAAACATAAGGAAACATACTTACTTTTCACGTTGACTTTCAACTTTAACTATATTTCTAACATGAACTCATATTTTCTCCAAAAGAGGAGTATTTAGGATGACTTTTGCACATTAAGAGAGCTATAATCAACTTCTAGGGAATCACCTAATCCACAATAGAGAATTATATACATCCCATGTATTTATACCTTAACCAAAACTAAAACCAAAAAGGTTAGTATGAGATCAGATAATACCCAAAAAGGACAATCCTTTATAAAAAAATCTATTCTTAATCTCCAACATTTATCAAATAATACCCAAAGTTCAATAAAGACCATTCAATAAACATCTATCCATAAAATTCTTCAGATTAATCAAAATTAATACTGAAACCCAAATCTTTGAAGGATTTAATCACATAGTCGTCCAAGATAAACCTTAAAATTTATCTCCAAATAACATCACTTACTCTTAAAGTCTCATACTGATAATTAATTAACCTAATCACATATCCTCCTTGATAGGTTAATAATATCCATATATAACCCAAAATAAACTTATTCAAGATTCACAAGATCGTCTAACTAAAAAGAATTAGTCAAACTAATCAGGGACTTCACGTAGTGCAGTGGTAGATGATAAATACCAGTCGCACTTTGGTTGGGGGTTCGAATACCATAGCTTCGTCAGACGCGACAGGTTGTCACAAGGTCTACGTATAGTCCTTTTTCCAAAACTACATAATTCTTATAACATTCCACAAAAAGTGATAAAATCTTCAAAAATAACCATAACTTAATTTATCCTCATGTTTATCTCATATTGATCATAACGTATAGTAACCCATAATTTCCTCAAAAGTAAGGATCATATAAACCATAATGGTTACCTTTATAATTATTACCGGAACATCCATGTTGAGTTGGTTCTCTCATTCATGATGCATTATAGAACTCAACAAAGTTCAAGTGGTTGATCATGACTCTTGATAGTTGGTTTAGAATAACCACGAGATTTCTCATTGAATCCCCCATTTCATCCAATCTCTTAATCAGAGAACCACCAAATTTTCCTTCAAACCAATTGTCACATTGGTTCCTGCTAGATCCATCCATTTACTAAAACCATAAATTTCAGTGTGAGTATATCAACAAGAACATTATTTACTAATGAGAAAGATAAACACTAAGGTATACTTACTCGTTCACTTTTTCTAAAAATTATGACTCTTTCTGAAATCCTAACAAATATGGTAATGTAACTTATGCTTAAAGAATACCCTAACCTCTAAAGTTATCTAAACCGACCTTTGATACCAACTATAAGGACCAGGCCTTAAACATTACTTATTATTGAATTAAATGAATAATTCACATTGAGGATCATTTCAGGTTTAGTGTTTTAGAGAATTAGGACATAACTATTACATCTCAATGATTACAAAGCAGACACATCTACTCAGCTTCCATTTTTTTCACAGAATAAAACTCTTGAACAAAAGAGTCTTGTCTAGTTCCTTGTTTTAGACAGCCTGACATTTCCTTGATCCCATCCTTGACCCTATTCAACTTTATGTCCTGTGAAAATCATTTCAAAAAAAACATGGGATGAGCATAAACAGACCAGTAAGGGGAATAACAATACGGAAAGAAAACATTAGTCATGTATACATAAGAATCAATGAAATCATACTTTACTCATATAACATAAGCAATTTAACATACCTCATGAAATCATAGGATTTACAAATAACTCATAGAAATCATAAGACATAAAGGTAACTTGATGCATTCAGAACATTCTTACGTAGGGAGTAACCCTCATGGTTACGTTTGGAATACCCATCACAGTATATTCCCTAAATCGTTTCAGAGAAACCTTAACGTTTAATCCCTTTGCGTTACCCAATGCATTAGAGAGTTATAACGGGATCACCCGCCCTTAGTTTGTCACGGAACCACCCGTATTCATAAACAATGCCAAAGAACCATAACATAATCATAGCACATAACTTAAGCATAAATGAAATATAACATTACCACATTTCAATAACAATATAACATTTTAAGATATTGAAATAATAAATCCATTCTAAAAACCATTTTCAAAACCATTTAAAACATTTAATAAAGCGATTTCCGAATCAAAGTGTCCCATACCACTTTGAAGCTTTTAACATCTTAAACAATTAATATCCATATAAATAAATCCTTAAAACCATTTTGAAAACATGGATATTAATGAGAAATATCTATAAGAAGAACTGATTAAAACATTTAAAATGATATTTTAGTTAAAGGGTTTTTAACAAAATGAGAGACACTTCAATACAATAATTGACGAATGACATTTAAACATAACATTATAATATCATGAGAAGAAAGGGATTCATGATATAATATTCCAAAGGACAGTATATACACCATAATAGGGTTAAGTGGTGCATAATAATAATGAAGTCTCAATAGAATTGTAAAATGAGATGAAATCCCATAGAAAGAAGGTATCCAAAAATTAAGGACAAATCAATATCATAATTATGTCTGACAAATATAAATACACCCAATATAAGTGGATATTATGTGTAAAACAACCACAAGTCATTCACTAATATTCATAGTATGACATATTCAATAACTACAAGTTGAACCCAAGGAAATAGAAATTGGGTTAAGAAGTTCACTTGGTAAAATTCGACCGCCTAACGACGTCACTTTAAAATTCATAAAATTAGTTAATGAGAGAGAAAATGGTATCCCATCACTTGGACATAAAATTTACATCAATAAGGATATATAAGAACATATCCCAACACAAAAAGATGTAAATTAGAAGACATAACAAAATAAGTCTTTTAAAAAGAGGAGGGTGAATGGTTCCCTTACCAATTTGGGCAACATTCGAAACGCACACCCCATGAAAGAAGGGTCATACAATGAAGATGTAAATACCCATAAATGAGAGTATATTATACAAGTAGTAAAATACTGGGTAGTAAATACACCACACAAAAGTAAATAGTGTCAAATGTAGCATGAGTCTCACGGGAATAAATGTGAGATGAAAAACCCCTTACGAAAACTCAGCAGCCTAACGGCGCCATTCAAAACATCCAAAAAATGGATTTGTGAGATCAAATAACGTCTCTCATAATATAAACTTAAAAATTACAGAATGAGGAATATAAAAGAACATCCCCAATCATATGAAAGATGGGCTTAAATGAAATGACATAAAAGAGAGTACTTAAAAAGAAAGAGAGAGGTAGGATCCCTTACCTCAAGTCCGACTTGTCTTGTTCGTTTCATTATATTCCTGAATAATAAAATTTGGTAAATTTATAATTTCATAAGGAACTCCTTTAAGGTTTATTATTCAATTAATGTAATATATTATAATGTTATTATAATTAGTTAATTATGTGAGTTCATATCAAATGTTTCTGTCAATGTTTGGTACATGAGTCAAAAATAAAAATGTTTGAAAAGAATCGTCCATGTAGTTATAAGTACATCATATCCATATTAGTATTAATGATTGAAATATCATATATATCTAGTACATATTCATTTTATACTATTCCATAACATTTGGAGATAAAAAGAAATGAAATGCACCGTTCATGGAGATGGTAGGTCATACGTATGCATGAACGCCACTTTCATTTCTTTGTCATATTAATGGAATTAAATATAATTGAGAGAGATATATAGATGTTATAATTACTGTATAATATATATGTTATATAGGTTGCATAAGTTCATTAATTTAATTTATTATACATTCCATGTATTGCATGAATGAGTCACATCACTTGAGGGGGCGGTAGTACGCACTTCCTCATATGAAATTATTGCATTTACACAACATGAAAAGAATAAAGGTATGATTTAAATATAAAATACAGAAGCATATGGAAAACATAAATACCATATATATCTTATATAAAATACAGTGACATCATAATGGCCACCATGAAAGGTGTTAAGTGAAGATTGAACAATCATCGTTTCGTGAGGCAGTAATTCACCATCCACAGAAATAGTATGTTTTTTAACCATTAGACGGAGGTGTGTGTAAGTGTAGCTCTAATAAATCACATACAAACATCCTAGTATATTGAATATACTGGTTTTGTTTCAAAATAAAAGAATAAAATGATTTTAGGGGTTTGGAGAAGCAAAATAAAACAAAAGAGCTCAAGTGAAGACATTACCTTTAAATCGGGTAACTCCTCTTGGTTTGAACCAAAAGGGGTTCTTGAAGACCATTATGCCAAAGGTGAGGCATAAATTATGAATATATGGACGTGGAGAGATTAAATGGGCCGGGGTTGGACGATCCAAAGGCTTGAGAGGTGTGGGTAAGGAGGTATAGGTGGGGACCTTTTATAAGAGGAGAGCAGTGACACTCATGGAAAGTCAAGAAATGTTACTTTATTATAAAAAGAGTTTCAGATTTTAAAGGTCCCACATTGATATATTTCTAGGATGAGGTGTTAAGGGATCTAAATATACTCATACATTAAGTTTTTTCCATGATTATGTCTTAGATTTTACATTATCTTTTCATTTTATTTTAATCGTTCATTAATGAGGTAATCACTGCATCATCATGATGTCATAAATAATTTAATTTATTTAATGTATAAAAATTATAAAAAATTACTATGATATAAAAAATATTTTTATCTTTCTAATGACTATTTATAGTCTAAGATATCTTTTATTTAGACAAAACTAAAATTATTTTACTTAGGTGTTACATACTCTGGTTACATTTTCCTTTCATTAAAAAATGATAAAATGTCACTATCACACTAAAGTGATTCCATGGGGTCCCAAGGTTGGAAATATGAATCCCATGGTCGGACAAGACACCACCGATAGCATTAGGACACATTTTGGGGTCATTTTAAATTTTTATGATATTATTTTCTTACCCATAAATTACCCGATTACTAATTAAACACGAAACTTAAAGATAATTACCGTCGTTACTATTCATAATGTCCAAAAACAAAAGTGTATTAATTACATAATTTAGACCTTATGATTCCAAATATGGAATACATTTTATCAAATTCAAATAACATAAATTTTAGTAATTAATATAAATGTAAATCTTGTTGTCAAAACAAAAGACGGGTTTTTTAGAAGTAAGATTTATCAAAAGATTGACTTGTTTTTTACATCCAATTAAAAATTGAAATTACTTCCAATGAACAAAATTGTATTAAGTGATAAAACCATAATTTAATTATACTTTAAAAACAATTAAAATGACAATCTAAATATATATAAAAATTGGATGAAAAAGCAGTTTTGAATTAAAAACTATATTTTTCACTATTCATTAAAAATAAGCATTATCAGAAAAATACTAAAAATTAACCCTATAATATATTTGATATTCAAAATTCATAAATGATTTCCATTTTACCAAATTCAAAACAAATAAGTTTCATTAGTAAATCATATAGTTAACTCCCACTGTCAAAACAAATAGCGGGGGTTTTTTTGAAGCAATATCTATTAAAAGTTTGGCACTTGTTTATGTCCATTTTCAAAGTGAAATTAATTATAATGAACACCATTGAATAAAATGGTAAAAATATATTCTAATTAAACTTTAAAGGCAATAAAAAAGATAATAAGCCCATATATTTAAATTACATGAAAAAGCAGTTTCGATGTAAAATGCAATATTTTTCACTATTCATTAAAAAATGAACATTGTCAGAAACATACCAAAAATTTATCCAAAGAAAATTTCAATGTCCCAATCATAAAGAATAAGTTTATTTTTAAAAATAGATCTTATATAATTGTCAAAGGTTATATTTAAAATAGGTTCCCCATCAAAAGGCGATAAAACAATCTTTTAAACATATTAGAGTATTTATTCTTAAAATTGGATTCATTTAGATTTTAAGACTCTCACATTTATTGGGTAAATGTAAAAATATTTAAAAAACATATGTAATCATTTTGTAGTTATTTATTTTCATTCCCACCATTACAACAGCTAGGCATTAATTATTATAATATTATTATATTATTAGTGTGCAATGTAAGATTTCAAAGAAACTCATTGTGGCGTATTGGGTACGCCATCGAGCATATCATTCCCTTTAAAGTAATATTAAATTTTTATTCATAAATATTTAAAAACATTAGAATGTAATATTATTTATTTATCTGGGATGATACAATAATCTTTAAATTATTAATGATTATATTCCACCATTATTGGAATATAGGATCACCCTTATTATGATTCCTTTTCAACAGTTTATCATGAATGATGTTTAATGATATTTACATAGAAAGATTTCATAAAAATTATAATGATGAATTAGTTTGAATAATAAAAACAGTATTAAGAGTAATAAACACAAATTCAAATACATTGGTGTTGTTTATTAAATATTTTTACCAATTATATAAAACTATTATCCAAAAAGGTTCGTCAGAATATCAGTGATCCAATTTTTTTTGATATATAATGTTTTGGATAGTGAAAATTATGTCACCATCATCGATTTCAATTCTAGAAATGTATTGTTTATTATTTTTTCCATGGATATGAGAATACGAGTTTAAGGATTCTATAGTCAGATTATAGTATGATATATTATTTTTTAGAATATATGAGTTGATTTTTCCATATGTGGAAATGAATATTTAGACCAATAATTAATAATTAATTAAAATGTTATGTTGAGTAATTTCTAAATGTACATTTCCTTATACACATAAAAGTTATGATGTTAGTAATATGTATCCGTGATTAGTATTACTTGAAAAAACTGACCACTAAAATGTTTCTTTCAATAATCAGAAAATATACATTTCCTTATATGCATAATATTAATGATGTTTGTAACAGGGGAAAAAATGTTGATACTCATATCCATAAAAAAAACTTCCATTCTATTTCACTTCATTTTTAGAAAACAACATTTTGACCCCATAAACAAATGCGAACTATAATGAAAAATCAGTTTAATATGAGTTATAAAAAGAATAAAATCCAGTTTTTCCTAATAACATGTTTTTAGATATATGGGTTTGTTAAATATAAGCTAATAAAAAAACATACAACAAGAAAAACATATTTTTTATTTTTGGAAATTATCCTAAAGGTCCCTAATGATATTACATAAATCCCAATGATTGATAATTATAGTGAAGTGATAGATTATATTTCTATAGTTGGTAAAAATATCTATATGAGATAGTGGAATAAAATTTATAAGGGATATGTCAATGTATTTAATGAACAATTGGTTGGAATATGATCATGTTAATTATGATATTGTGGAAGAAACAATGTTCTAGAGACACACATTATATATGAATGATTAAACCATAGTGGTGGTTTTAAATTCCCATTGGACGTTGATAAATTATTAATTGATAATAAAAAATACTAAATGAAATAATGAAGTGGAAAAAAGATAATATTTAAAATACCAATTATAAATCAATAATAGAATCCATAAATCAAATCACCTGTTCATTGTGATTTGAATGTCTAAATTTTTGATACGACGGTGGTAACTAAATGAAAAATTACTTGAGTGTTATAAGGATGGAACAAATTAGGTAGGATAGGTTATAAAAGTTCAATAATCATAAATATAATAGATTTATACAAGTAATATATAGTTTCAATTTACATTATAATTTATGCAAGATGTTAACAAATATCATGGAATGTTTTTATATGATAAAACCAGAATGATTTTGTGACACAATAGATTTCTAATAAGTGTTGAAAATTTTAGAAAAAAAACTTTTGTAGTGATGTAAGAAATGTGATCAATGAATATTAATTTGGAATTAATTATATATATATATATAAGAGTTCAGTTTGAATACAATATTTTTTCCATTCAAAAATATATAGATAATATATGGATAATTATTGTCGGATCTAAATTTTAGTTAAGACAAGATTAAAATTTAAATTCCAATGAATAAATTAATATAGAAAGAAATTTTTTTGGAATGAGATATATTTAATTAGATATATTTGTCTTCTTGGACCAGGTCAAAGTATAAATATTCACAAGGCATTTAGAAAATATAAGTTGTAAATACATGATAGATAATTGTCGCTAATTTTACATAGAATAAATCTCTCCAAAGGAATGTGCTATACATAAAAGGAAAATAAACCGGTGAGTAAAATTGAATATGTTCTAGTAAAATATCTTTATATTATACCATTTTATGTAATACATTGGATATTTTAAATATATTATTTATTGTATGATAATATTAGTAAATTTTTGAAGAACCGTAGGAGAAGCTATCAAATCTCTCCAATTATACATGAGAGAGTATAAGGGATATGCTCTATTTAATCATAGTGGAAGGAAAACAAGATATAATGGAACAAAAAGTAGTATTACTTTAGAAAAAATATGATATAATAACATATTCATGATTAATTAATATAAAATATAAGATCATTCAAGCTAGTGGTATCTATATTTTCAAATATTGAGTGCATTTCTACTTCTGACATAACTAAAGAAGTGTAAAATATGGAAATATATGTTTTACCTAATGGAATCAAACATAGAAAATAATTTACTACCAAAATTTAAATTATTATAAACCACCTATATGGGTATAGGAAGGATTTCAAAAGAAAGACAAAAAACAAATGTATACACTTATATATGTCATCTCTTAAAGAGTCATTTTCATTAGGGAGAAGACATATGGAGATGAGTATCAACATAATTAATACATTCTAGGATTAATAAATTATGAAATTTCTTAGAAGTAGGATAATCATATCTTGTAAGAGGTAAAAATTATATTTATCATGTCATATTTACTGAATGTTTGAGTTTAGTAAAAGTTGGTACCATAGACCCATCTTGAAAAATTATTTTCAATTACCATAGCATGTATACAGTGAGTTCTGAATGTTTTAATCTCATTATAATATTTTTTATACATTTACATCAACTATTTATTTCGTAATTCGAATGAATTACTTTTCGTATCAAAAATTATGGTGAGATCACTCTATGTCTGTTTTGTATTTATTAATAATTGATATTGATATCTATTGATTGAACTCAAATCAAAATATATCATTAACGTTAGTATATTATAAATTATATAAATAATAATATATTGGAAATTTAAATTATATTCCTAATATTTATAATAATGTAGATGTCGATTGGATTTTGATGTAAGGATGTTACTAACATCTTAATACACTAGGAAATTATTTTTCATACATTGAGTTTTACCTATAATGATTGGTGAGATATTCTTCATGTCTAAAATATGTGATATTTTTTTTGAATCCTTTTTTTATTAATAATATCTCAACATTTATGATGATTCCACAAGTATTTTCTTTATCATGATTAAAAGGAAAAAATTAAAAAGTTTCAAGATCTGAAGGTGATTAGATATTAATCCCTTTTATAATTTCTTAAATAAGTCAATAAAACGAAAGTAAATGATTATTTTCTTATGTTGATTCGTAAAATAGTTTTCTTAGAATTTTAATGTCCATATGTTAGAGGAAAAATAATTAGACAGATATGGTTGGGGATTTATGTTATCGAGTCCATTGAATATATAATATTCCATGAGAAAATATTTTTTGGTGAATATTATTGTTCATTATGATAAAATTTATCTTCATCAATAAAATATAACAATGTATTATATATAAAATTTAATTTGAATTTAAGTAGAAAATAATAGCATCTAGAGAGAGTGTTTATTCATCTGAATATAAAATTGGATATTAAGAACCATCATGGTAATGTGATTATTATAAAGATTTTTTTCTGCAATAATAATCATGTACCCAAATTTGTGTGTTGGTGATTAAATTTAATATTGATATAAGAGATTTATAAATTCAATCATAAAGACTTTTAAAATGATAATTATATGAACTGAATATATTTTAATGAATAATTAATTTTAATGGTTGATGAAATAGTATCTCATGAAAAGAGAGTATGATGACTGTTATAGAATCTCAATGGATCATATGTCATACATGACAAGAGAAAAAACTTGTAAAAAATATAATTTTATTTGCTATATGATGTTGAATCATAAATATAGTGATATTTAATGATGTCCCACATAGATAAAAATCGACAAAATATAGTGATTTAATCAATGAGAAGATGTCCAAATAAAAACATCCAAACTAGATGATATTCCATCATGTGAAGTCAATCAGATGAACATTAATGAAGTTGTAAAGTTAATATTTATCAATTATAATCATAAAAATATATTCTTATTAATATAATCATACATATCATGGTGAATGAATGAAATGAAAATAGAGTAACGATTCAATCATTACATGGTGGATGCATTTTATAATTTCATCAAAAAAGATCCTTCAAAAAAACATAGGAACAGCTGAGTGAATATTCTCACCAAACATAATATTTTCAAAGAAATTACTCAAGAAAAATATTATTCCTTTAATTTCTTAATGGTGTAGAATTCAATTATAAAGATATAAATTATGATGATGATAAGCTAATTTTTCAATATTTAAATAATTATTAATGAAGTTTGTGATTATTTTAGATATAAAAAAACATTGTAGATGTTCCTCACATAATAAAATTTGTAAATTAAAGGAATTCTTTTATACTATTACATTATACACAATTTTTTAGAATACTTTTGTGAAATTTAATTGAGTAAAATATTTGAAATAAAAAATTTACTTTGAGAGGGGCATAGATTTTAATTTTTCAGCCCAACATCTAGATTCCCACTTATATGAAGGGTATTAACAAAATAGAGAAGGCGTGTGGAATACATTTCATGTTCAATTAATATTACTTACTATATATTTCGAATTGTAAGAATGGTCTAACCAAAAATCATAAGAGTTGTTATCATCAGGGATGATCTTTGGTAATATAAAAACCATATGGAGTTAGGCTAATCGACGAAGATATATTACCATTCAAAACAAAATAATTAGAAAAAAAATTAAGATGTACTAGGAGAACTAACACTAGAGAAACATTAATTTTGTGAACTATTCAAGAAGAATTTGTTTAAAATGGAATGCAGAAGAAGGATCATCCATGTACATAAAAATGTTCACATATCTTGTGGGGATTGAAAGAAGATATATGAATAAAAATAAATATTTTATGATCTGTTGTTATAAAGACATCAATGGATGGACATCACCATATAGACATTATTAGATGAAAATAAATATTTATAGAAGAAAACAAATAGAATACTTTACCAAGGTAATAAAAAAATACAAGGTTACACATAAATGAAATGAGAAGAACTACATCAGTTGGACAACATCATATAGTATTATATGATGTATGGGTTCTCTATGAATAATCATGATTGAATGTTATTACTTTTTACCAAGTTAGAATGTGAACTATATTTTATTGCACGATGAGAAATAATTAAGGAACGAAAAAATATTAATCATGACATCCATTATTGGTTTCAATTGTTGTAAGGTTTTTTTTTGATTTTCTTCCAATGTATTAATGAAGTAGAAAGTTTATATATATTATGTATAAAGAACTAGTGAGGTCAATCAATGTTATACTAGGTCATAACCTATTTCAGAATACATGGGTTCCCCACCTCCGTTGATTAGGTATTCATAAATAAAAAATATGATTTTCAAGAAAACCGATTATATATTGGTGTCATAATTGTATTAGATAATCAATGTAGTGTTCCTTTCCATACAAAATATGTTCTAGCTACTCTTATTGATTAGTAATCACTCTAAAAATATAATATTCAATATTTAATTACATTCATATAAAATCATATTATAATGGAAATACAAATATATAATTAAGATCCAAATAAGTAAAATAGGTAAATGGATAACATGATATAAATGAAAAAATTCCCAAAGCTAATTCAAAAACCCTATCAGTGTTGGGTATATCCTAAAGTGGACATATTAATTGGTATTGGAGATAGGTTTACCACTGTTGGATTGTATATGTTCTATATATTATCTTTTTAATATTTTATTTTCGATGTTGTATTTACAATACTGATCAATTTGTGTGAAGAGGTAGTTATATCTGAGATGAATTATATTTCTAGAAATACTATAACAAATAAGAGAATGAAAGAAAAAAAATAATGTACAAGATCTTATCCCTCTTATCTAGAGAAGAATAAGTATTTTCTCATCCATGAATTGAAAATGAATAATATATATTAGGCTTGTAATATGAAGAGAAAGTGGATAATATTTCCACCAAGGATAAGAGAACTTTTCCTAACCTATTTAATCATGATATATGTAAAATTTATAATAAAAACGATACTCATGAAGAAAATATGAAAATATATGGTCATGATCAATAATATACTATATTTGAAGATATGTAAGTTGATATATTGAGATATATTATTTATTTTCTTCCAAAAAAACAATAAATATTGTTTGTGTTGTTTTTCAAAGTATACACAAACAAATCACCCAGTTGGAAGATGAAACATTTAAAATTTAGAATGAATAGAAATGAAATGTTATCGAATATACAAATCTCTCAAATCATGTTACATCATTTGAAGTAAACAATTTGGGTCATCAAGTATGTTCATCAAAATGGATCAAGGTAGTTAAAGAGATAAACAGATTCTAGATGACTATGGATTAAAAGATCTATCATCTTGAAAAATTATTCACATGAAAACAAATTAATTTCAAGGATTTTCAACAGTTAGTATAATCCAAAAAAAATGACAGAACATGAATGTTTTATTAAAATAAATGTTAAGATATATGATGTAGAACATGAAAATGTGACGAATTATTGTGATAATATATTTAATATGAATGAATATTAGAAAAATAATAATCAATATCAGATATCATTAATTGTATGATTAGTTTGGGAATTATGAGAACACCCATATTGAGAAATTATAAAAGACAGAGAATTATTTTTCTATCATTTAATGATCATTATATAATACTATGGTTAAAATACAACCAACATGTGATAAGAATATCATGTCAATTTTTTGATGGTATATGTCACTCATCATTGATAAAAGATATACCATCTATAAATTCCAATAAATATTCCTCAAAATTTATTTTCATGATTACCATTAGTTGTAATAAACTATGAACAAGTATAGAGGAATAAAAACGACATCAATACTACCATTTTGACTATGGTGGAAAAATAATTTTTTTAAAGAATATAGTCCCCCCTGAGCATCCCATCATGTTGTGAACAAGAACAAGAACCCCATACATACAATATAAACAGGATATGGTTTGTATGTAAATGTTGGTGCAACCCTGTATCTAGAATTGTGAATTGTATTTTTGATGCAATCCACTAAATGGAAAAGAACAAAGGAAAAAATTATTATTGGGGGAGAAAATGATATGATGAATAAACATAAATAGTATAATAAAATATTTCAAACCACTTATGGTTATATAATTTTTTAAAATAGATATTATATTAGAAAAGGTAGTCGTCCAAAAAAATTTATATTCTCAACTCAACATGTATTAAAACATGAAAGTAATATAAGGCCACCATAGTTGGTATGTAATTAAGAATAAACCATGAGATGTAAGAATAAAAAGTTTTAAAAAATTTCCCCCCAAATCATTTTTTATATGAAACGTATGAATATAATGGTTTCTATATCCATGATGTTTATGGGATGTATATCATAGAAAAGATTCAAAAAGAAGAATAGATCTTAGAATAGTCTATTTGGGAACATCAAACACTCATCCAAATTTCCTAATTATATTTTTGGTATTTGGATAGAAGATTGTGATTGAAAGAGTAAAATGAAAAAATATATATGAAATGTATTGTTGGTAATGTATGGAAAATAATCCACTTGATAAAGGAGATGTACCTGAGATGATGTTAACAAAGGAAACAAAATGTTTAATATGAACTATATGCGAAATGCCACCATTCTAGAACTTGGGAAAATGATACACAACTATTCTTCCAGAACTAGAAGCAATACTAATATGAGATAAAAATGGATTGAAGAAGGCAGTTAAATACAAAATATCTTGACCAATATAATAAGGCAATTTAATATTATCCCGGATACCTTAAACCATAGCATAACCACTATACATAAGTATAATCATGAAGACTAGTTAAAATGACACAACATTGTTGAGAAAAAAACATTAACCTTGTTGTTCAAAGTGATGAAGCAAGGAAGAACCTCCATATTCCCCTACTTTATTGTTTAATTTATATTCATAAAATGAATTGAATTTGAAGCATGATCAAAGGGGAAGAAATTGGGATAATTAATGTCATCCAATTTTCATTGTCAAGGATATGAATGTTTACAACGTGGATTTCTCCCATTGATGGATCACTGTTGATTTTATAAACAGATGATCCTTGGTGATTATTTTGTAGTTTTCTAGATATTAAAAAAACAATAGTTCCATTTTTTGTGTTTTCATAGTAATGAATAATCAAAATATAAATATGGATGATTTTAAAATTCTATAAAATTATATGGAAAGTCTTCTTTAGGGGAAACATTTAAAAAGGGAAAAATATACTACCATAAATGTTGTATTGTAAAATATAAATAATTATGGATTTTGATTCCAAATAATTTCATTAGTAAAGTCACCTTACTCTCAACCTCTAATAATTTGTGAAAAAAATAATAAACCCAACACAAAGCGGGAAAAATTAAATTATTTAGTAACCCATAAAAAAGAATAACTATGAATGTTCACTGAGTACACTTATATTTCTAATTTCACTTGAATATTTTATATTTATATTTTCAAATTTATTGAAGGAAATTATGCTTGAAATTTAAAAAAAATGTTCCCTATCTTAATATTTTTCATTGATTTGGAATGAAAGTGAGAATTCTATGTTGATAATTTTAACTTTTCTAATTATAGGAGGCATGATGATCAGGTTTTCGGTAAAATTGTGTTGTGTATATAAAATTCTATTTATTTTATACCAAGGATGACCCATGTAGACATAGAGTGATAGGATGGATGAAACATTTCCTTAGAAATATTTGAATAGTTTATTCACAAGAACAATTTATTTCTTATCAATAAGGGGGGAGAGAAATAGAATTTAATGTTTTTAATAATCATGAAGGATGGAGAAGTTTAAAGAAGTAAAAAGGACAGAACGATATATATATATTTACATATTCAGGTGTAAGTAACATTAATGTTATTTCAAAAAAATAAAAATGGAGATATTGTTGAGATCACTCTAGTTCTGATTGGTATTTTTTGTGAATAGATGTTTATAGTCCTTTATATTAAATGAAATATAAATATTTCATTAATATCAATATATTGAAAATTTTATATAAAATATTCTATTGGATATTTATTTAATGTTCTGATAAATGATTAGAAAGTTGATTAACATGGATGTTTATGTAAGGATGTTACTAAATTTATAACATATAATGAATGTCATTTTAATGACAATAATTTTTTCTTATGATGATTGGTGGGTTGTTCGGTATGACTCAAACATATTCTATATCATTAGTGAAGCATGTATATTGATAACTATATTACCTTGTTTATAATGATCGGTTATGTATCTTTCAAAATAATTATGGAATGATAGATAGATAATGATTAATTAAGTAATGGTGATCAGAATTCATTCCTTATTTATTTCTTTGAAGTATTTCTATTAAAACAACAAAAAAATCATAATACGATTCATTTATGAGTGTTATCAGAAGTATAAAGATCATCAGATGAAGAAATTTAATCATATTCAAATATTCGTAAGATTTTTAAATCTAATTCCATTGAACGTAAATTGTTCCATCAGTAGATTTTTCTGGAGAATATTATTGTTTGATACTAGGTGAAGCGATCATCTTAATTGAAATATGACAATTCATTTGTGTTTTAATTCTCGTCAATGTAAATTTTAACATTAATGTCTCTAAAGGGAGAGTTCAGTTATATGAGTACGAAATGATATATTGAGATGAAAATTGGAAATAATTATTTATGAATATATTTTTTCATTGCGATAATTTAGTTCCCAATATTATGTTGTGGGGATTAATGTTGAGGATGGTAGAAAAGATGTATAAATTTCATCATATGAACATTTAAAAATATAAAGACATGAAGTGAATAAGTTTCAATGAATAATTTATTTCAATTTTTGATGTAAATAAAGATGAAAAGAGATTATGATGTCATTCATACAAACATAGTTTATCATCAGATTGAATAATTTAATAGATATATAATATTCTTTCAACATAAATGTCAAAATTATAAAAAGAGGTTTTGAATGAAGGACCTAACAGATGTATGAACATTAGAAGATCAAATCTGGTTGTCATCTTTTGGCCAATGTCCTATTAGGAGAATTTCTAAATGAAATTAATTTCAATTGGATAAAGTACACCATAAAAACATTTATGAAATTGTGATGTTGATGTTAATTCTATATGATCAGACTAAATTTTTATTATCATGAACATCATATAGAGGTTGATGAATAAAGGTAATGAAAATACAGTTTTGATGAAATTCATATGATAGATGATGTTTTTGAAAAAAACATTTGATAAGCTTCTATAATGTTATTACTAATAGAATCAGTTTAAATTTATTATAAAAAATATTTTTTTACAAAATTATATCAGAAATATTTTTATTGATATAATGATTCACTAGTTTATAATGTCATTGTGAAAATATCATAATGATATAAATTTTTATGATTCATGGTTTATTTTTCAATTTTTTAATAAAAATTAAGAAATGTTATCATTCTATCAGTGTTAATGATGTTTGTATAAGTTTCATAAATAATGATTTATGTAAATTTTAGGAGGTCTCTTAAATAATCAAATGATTAAAAATATATTTTGGAGAGTTCCGTGAAATTCAATTGATGAAAATATTTTAAATTCAAAAGCACCTTTAGTTGAAAAATACATTTGAGTTCTTATCCAAAATTCAAGTGGGTGATTAATATAATTTATTCAAATATTATAGAGATGGTGAAAGTAAAACTATTCATGTTCTAGGGATTTGATTTGTTGATATATTTTGTCTTTGTGGATGTAGCAAACCGAAATCATGAGATTTAATCTCATCTAGGTCAATTATTTGTATTTGAATAAAAAAATGGTGATGTAGTACCATATAAAGCTAACATACCAAATGAAAGTAGATCACCTGACCAATAAATCCAGAGGAAGCAGACGAACTACTATAAAATGTATTTATCAAACTGACTATTATAGATGAAACTATATTCATGTAAAAGTACTATATATTTATGGTATATACTACTTAGAGTTCCCATATTCAGTAGTGGTCCAAATAATTTGAGTGAAGAAGAATAAATGACAGATGATCAACCATAAAACAGAAAACACTGGATGGATATCACATGATAGTTCATTTAAAACAAGTAATTTTTTAGGAAGTAGAAAATAATGAGAAGCCTTTAGTTAGCTGTTGAGGAGAAAAATATTTTTCCAATGCACTAACACGAACTGAACAACCACTTATTAAAAAAATTATTTGGAATAATATGATAGACTATTTCAAGACCAATAAAGATGGATTGTTCATATGTTTCATTTGTTAGGAATGTAATGATGAATTTTTTAAAATTTGTGTTAGAGTGAAGGAAGTACATAACAAAACACTAATATACATCAAAATTATCAATAGTTGTAAGAAATTCATCATGTTTAAATGTTTCTAATATTGTTGAAATTTTTTTAAAGTGGAATTATAAATAAATTGCTAGGATTTAAAAGTTTATATGTGGATTCAACCTATTCAGGTTGACAAGATTGTTTTTTCTCACTCTTCTATTTGTAGAAACTCAAACCTGGATAAAGATTGATTTTATGACAAACCACTTAATCATAGTATCATAATTATAGTGTAGCATCCATGTATTGGTAATCTCTATACATGGAAACTAATAACTTATATTATTGAGGTGATTTTTTTTAAAAAAATATCATTTTCCATCTTTAAATTCATTTAAAAACATACAAACGGTAGAGAAAAGATAATATGTTTATTGAGATCCTAACCGATCAATGATGTAAACAGATAACACGTTGAAAAGGAAAAATGAACTTAACACTAATTCACCCCCAACAACATTTGATGTTTATTGTTCACCTCAAGTTTAAAAATATCTCATGCTATAATGATAATATGTACATACCAAGAATGTAAACTCTATCTTTTAACATATGGTCTAGATACGTTATGTTAAAAATTTACATATGATGTTCTACCACCAAAAAATTGGGGATTATTACAATTTTGAGTTATTATCCAAAAATTTTCCCTTGGTGACGTCATGGTGATGAGATCATGAGGACTTACCCACTAAATGAAACACCACATGTTTTGAGTGACATTGGTAGTTTGAATCCATTAAAAAATATAATGGTAATATAACTTGATATTGTGTTTGGTTCATAATATTTTCATACATTCTTTGATATAAGAAATAATTAAAGATACCTAGGTAATGGTGGGTTTTATAGTGAGCCATTGATAATATGAAAATTTTAAAATAATAAAGATTGAATTTGTAACATTCGAAAGGAAGTAAAATATCATGCCTAGTTTTAGTGGATTGTAGAAAATTTACTAAACCTTTTGACCATATAGAATATGTTAAGCCTATCCAATATGATAAAAAATAATAAAATTAGAAAGGATAGTGAAAAAAGTATGTTTCCTTCTTTATGAGATATCGGGAGATGAAGAGATTATATCACACTACATGTGTTTTCAAGAATGTTTTTCATTACTAGACTTTTACTTATATGATTAGGCATCTTGATGTGTTCTTAGACTCCACTCCATGTATATGAAAATTATTCAATTATATTGAGTGTCCTAAAGGCTCCGACATATAACATATTCAATATTCCGGTGAATTCTAAATAAGAAGGAATACATTTAATGTTGTTCCCCATCGTGGGTCTAAAAAATATATGAGTTTGAATGATCTCAATAAAATAAATAAAATAAAATTATTAGAGTTTTGAAAAATTGATATTATAATTATTTATTAAAACTATTAACAATATATTAAGTTAATATATGAGAAAATATTTAACAACAAATTTTATTTTAATATCTATGGAATAATTAATATTTGTGTGAATATTGAATTGAGTAATGGGATAATTTTTATCATGTCATATATTAATTATATAAAAAGTGTATGATTAAAAATATATTTGAAATTTATGAATTCCTTATTTTCTCATAACACATCTTTTACGAGTTATTTAGTGGGTAATGAATATTAAGTGGGCGGGTGCCTTGTTCCGATATCTTGTATCTCAATATATAAGGTATATGAGATCCCATATGGGGTACTATTCACTACAGGAATTTGAGAGACTCTCTAATCACATTTCTTAGAGCATAGTAAGAGAATATTTCATTCAAAAAAAGTAATCACAGTTCTTCTTCACAGACCAAAAATCAATATTGTGGTGATTATCGAAACATAGAAGGCTTACTCCAATTTCTGTGCTAGCACCATGATATAAAAAATCGATCGTACCATAAAATTTCAAATCATGGATTGATGATATTGATGGATCCTACTTGGTGTCCTTAAATCAGTGGATTATAATGACCGGTTGTTTTCAAACTTGCATTCAATCAATCAATTTAATTTTTTAATTTATTTATCATTCTTAAACTCTTCGCATAAGGTCCATGAAAATATATATAGGGATGCACATCGTCGGAGATGATGCATTTATATAGTTCGACAACAAAAATTTAAATCCCTAACTAGTATAATATTTTTGTGAATATCAGTACCATAACTTTAGGGATATATTAATATTTTATTGTAGAATTTAAATTTTTAAGGATTCTTACTTGGAGAAATTATTATATAAAAAAATTATAATAATATGGAATCCTAAAAAAAGTCTCCATGATGAAACCTATGGAAATTACTCTCAGAGGAAGGTGGAATGAAATTGGTATTTATTATATGATTATGAAATAATTGGATTCTGTGTACATAAACTATAAAAATTAGTAGAAGAGGATGATTTGAAGGAACCAAGTCTCGATGGAAAAAATATTTCAAATGTTGTTATTTAAAAAAGATGTGATATGTTAAAAATATCCAAGATCTTATGGAATGATACCACCAAAAAAATAAATAGAGAGGATTTGGTAATGGGAAATAAAATGTAGTAAATCCAAATCTATGATAGAAGATGACATGTGAATATAATATGTACACGAATAACAAATAGTATCTAAAGAAGAAAAACTACAACATGATTTTATTATGGAACCCACCCATACTGTTGGCACATACATTCTACAAAGAACCTCATTTTCCATGACCCAATAATAATATGCTCACTCAGACCCTTCCATAGGTGGAAATATCAAATTTTATTCCTTGTAAACAAGTTGGAGAATCATACCTTTAGTTTTGAGGATCAATTTGTCCAAAGTGATCTACTTCAGTTGAACTAGATCTCTGGTTCGATAAGAGCCTGAGTATAGTGTGAGAAAGATGTGATGTTAGGGTTCTGTTAGAAAGTTAGATTTCTTTATCAGTGCATATAAAAAATCACTAATACTTATGTATTTTAACTACGCTGAAAACATATATGGAGAAAATTTCTACGCTTATCAACAATTTTTAGGGATTATAAATTTTAAGACTTATCAATGCTATGAAAGGGATGATAGTGTCGTATTTGTCAATGATTATATATTGCTATGATTAATATCAATGTTTTTAGTTATTTTTTTAGGGTTGATAAATTATAACATCTTTCAACACCATAAATGTGCAAAAAATGTTGTATTTGTTAGTAAATATTTTTTAGTGTTGAAATAAAATTCAAATGAATAAACAAATAGAATTAGGTATACAAATGATTAAATTGTAATAAATAAAATGTACTAACTATTTAAATGTAAAAGTTATTAAAAATATTATTTATAAGAATTAATTATAAAAATTAAAAAATACTGAAAATATTTATACATAAAAAATAAATATGTATAAATAAATATTAAAAATTAATAATTTACAAAATTATTAAATAATAATTATCTTAAAAAATGGATAAATATTTAAAACAAATAAATAATATTCAATATATAATTTTTTTAAAATGTATAAATAAACTTGAATAAAAAAAAGTGAATTCATAACATTAATTTCATAACATACAAAAAAAATATAAATTAATTAATAGAATAAGTAAATAATATTAATTATAAAAATTATATATATATATATATTAAATATTTAAGTATCAAAATTATTTAAAAAATGTATTAAAATATCATAATTGAAGGAATTTAAAACATATTAAAAATTTTAAAGAATAATTAATAAAAATGAATAAATATTATTCATATAAATTAAAATATATATATATTGAAAATATTAAAATATATTAAATAAAAATGTATAGATAAAGTTAAGAAATGTAAATATTATCAGAAATGTTAAAAATAATATATATGAAAAACTAATTAGAAATATTTAAATAAGGAATATTAAAAATTAATAAATAAAATTTAATATATAAGAGTTCTACTTTTGGAAAATGAATTCCTATGATTAATTATATAAACTATAAACACACAAAAAAAATGAATAAAATAAATAATGAACTATACATTTTCAATACATAAACATCAATAGTTTTATAAATCATAGGTAATATTAAATAAAATTTATTTAATATTAATCAAATAATCTAAAAATATTTTGACAATATTAAAGAAATTCAGAAAATTATGTATAAATAAATTTTGAAAGATAGATAAAATTTTAAAAAATAATAAAAATCAATATACAATATTTAATGAAAAAATATAAAAAACTAATAATTTTTTTTTTATTTAATGCAAACATATGAATTCATAACATTAATTAGATTAATTAAATAAACATAAAATAGAATAAAAAATAATTAGTGGAAAAAATTAATGTTATAAAAAAACAAATTATTAGAATTGAAATACATTGAATATGAATAAATATTAATATTGATATCAATTTATAGGAATCCATTATATAAATTTCAAAAAAATTAAAAATATTAAAAAATTTAATTATTTTTAGTCATATAAATTTCAAACATATTAAAAATATTGAATCGTATTAAAAATTATATATAAATTATTTAAAATGAATAGATTCCATAAATAATATAAATTAATAAATTTCAAAATATTCAAAATAATATTAAATGATTAAATAAAAATAACGAAAATAGAAAAATAAATTTAAAAAAATCAATTCGATTTATTACATAAATTGAAAACAAATAAAAAATTTATAAAAAAATGTTAATACTGTTTCTATTTATTGATATATGCATTATACTTATTGTATGTAAAAAATAAAATTAATTATTATCATTTTCTATATTTAATAATTAATTGAATTATTGATGGGGTCGAAGCCTCTTCATATTAAACAATGAAAATTCCACCTTCTTATGGGGTAATGGGAAACACCTTAAATTGCCTATAGGTTGAGAGGGAAAATCAATTTTTAAAGACTTGCAATAAGGCAGGCACATGATCCTATGGACCCACGACTGAAAGGCCCGCCAATCACCGTGTGCCAGCACAAACATGTTCTTCATTTATCTCTTCAATAGCGTTCCCACCAATGCCAGTATTGTATCGCAGCTCCTCACCAACATAAACCACCTCACCCACCACACCCATGTATTTTGTGATATGAGAGAGTTTTCCTACTATTGTTTCCTTCACCAACCAACCACCTCCATTATAGAGAAGACCCCACCATCCCCTGTTTTCATGATCCCACATTGACAGAAGTCATTCCCACTTATGTTATTTATATATGTGCTAATTTCTATCATAGGTTTCTGATGATCCCACCCTTAATCATTCATCCACACTACCGGCCAAACTCATTACACAAATTTAGACTCTTGGGTATTGAACCCATGATATCATGCAGTCTCATGGGGATGCCTTGCCTCTCGAACAACACCACAAATGTATAATTTTTAATATTTACTAAAAGTAAATTATTAGAATATATTTATTATTTTCTAAATGTATTCATATAACTGTAAAATTGAATTTATTACTAACCGATATTTAAATTTTATATATTAAAAATTAATAAATATTAAAATTGAATAAATGACTCTAAAAATACTTAAAATGGATAAATATTAGAAATGAAAAAAATAATATTATCTTTATAAAAAGACATACATGCATGTATCTACATACACTTAGACATAAATCTACAAATAAAAACATATACCTACAAACTTATACAAATACACACACACACACACACTCACACTCTCACATACACATACACAAACACATATACAGAGACATACACATACACACACACATACACATACTCATACACTTACACACACACACACACATACACATACACTTACACATACACATACAAATACACATACACATACACATAGAGATACACATACACATATACATACACATACAGATACACATAAACATAGACATAGACATAGACATAGACATAGACATAGACATACACATACACATACACATACACATACACATACACATACACATACACTTACACATACACATACACATACCCATACACATACACATACACATACGCATACACATACCCATACACATACACATACACATACACATACACATACACATACACATAAACATTAATGTACACGTACACATACACATATACGTACACATACACGTAAACATACACATTAAAATACACGTATACATACGCATTTACATACACATGCACATATACATACACATACACATACACATACACAAACACATACACATATACATGCACATGCACATACACATATACAAACTAGAAATTCAATTTAACACATGTCCATTCAAAATCAAATACATACATAAGAAGACATACACATAATACATAAACATACATATACATACACATTCACATACACGTACACTCAAACATATACATAGATATACACCTACATAGACATACACATTTTTATTTGAATTTAATAATACCCATACACAACACATACACATATACACACACTTTCAAAAATATACTCACACACATAAAGACAAATACACATACACTTACACGGGAACATGCACAAACATATACACATACACACACCCACATACACATACAAATACACATACCCATATACATACACATAAACATTCATATGTACACATAAATGAATAGAAACAAACAAAAACAAAAACATATATACACATACACATACATATACACATACACATGCATATTCATATACACCCACATACACACACATATACACATACAAGTACAAATAATTTCATACATATATATGCACACACACACATATGTAACAAATCATGATTTTGAAATGTTTTTTCAAATTTTTTTAATAGATTCAATATTTTTAGATTCACATAACACTATATTTATCTTTCATTACACACAACCCCGAGTTAAAAAGACATTTGATGTTATTAAAATGATATTATATAATAGTTACCACCAATCAGATTGAATTGTTGGAATGAGTACTATTAAATAAATTATTGAAATATATGGATTTAATTTTTTGAAAACTAAATTATTTTGTGAAAAATTAAATTAAAATAAAAATTAAAAAATATTTCAAAATAAATGAGATCATTGTATGAAAAACAATTTTCAGGCAACAAAACACGTGTTTCCCCCATAAATTTAACAAAAAACTTTTCATGGATTTTTATAATGATATATATAAATATATATTATATTAAATAAAATAATTATCAATAATATTTTAAATTTTCATGATTTAATAAAATAATAAATATGATTTCTCACATAAAACATATGTTGTTATAAAAACAGTTTTTTTCCTTTTTTCGAACATATTTAAAAACTAAATTTAGAAAATAATAGATTTTTTATTTGAAACAAAAAATTTATTTTTTTAATAATAATGAAAAAATATCTAAGCATGAATATTTGTGAATTTTTTAAAATTAATGATTTATCGATTGATTGTAAAAAATATCGAATATTAAATAATTTTTTTTTGTTCATTAAGATGTATTATAGTTTTAAATTACATATAAAATTGTTTATAAATTATAATAAGTTAAATAATATATATTAATCAAATTTAGATCATTGGAATCACTTTCATATTAAATTTTTATAAAAAAAATTTAATATTTTGAACATTTATGTTTGAAAACCCGATTTTCTCACCACATATATAAGATTTATTAAAAATATAAATTTTCCACTTTTCTCAATGGATTATAGAAAAATGTAATCCATATTTGGAATCCGAATAAATTATTTTATCTATTAGTTTCAAATTATGTTGTCCAAGATTAATAGTTAAAACATCGAAAATAATTACAATGGTTAAGGTAAAAATGGCTTACTAGGGGTCAAACTGAAATTATATGGATTAAAAAGACCTAAAATATGTCTAAAGTATATTTTATGGACATATATAGAATTTATAATTTCAAATGGTTGATAATAATCTATTTTTATTATTTTGAAATTATTCAAATTTGGGTATACCTTTTCCTTTTTAATAATTTCAAGTGTGTCGCTCACATTACTTATAAAAAGCCATCTCATCTCTTATTTAATCCAACATTAGAACCCACATGGTTCATCCAATTTTTTAAAAACACCATTTAAAAATCCTTCATATCATCATATAAGACATATATTTTTCATAGATTCAGTCTAGGAATGCTTTTGATTCAATCCAATGGAGGATACCTGAAAAAGAGGTAATGTTATCCAATGATCATTATTTTTATTTCTTCATTAAACACAATAAATTATTATTAAACCATGATCATATATTAAAATAATTATCATCCATATAATTATTTGTGTTTATGGAAAGTTAATTACCTATAGAAATCTCCAATTTCATCAAATAAGTTTGAAAATAACCATTCTTGTATATGGCAGACTACCGCCTCAGAAACTGATGTCATTCATCATTCAATTTCTAATTATCATGGATTGGTATTATAATGGAATATATATATATATATATATATATATGATATTTATATCATTAATATACCTGTAGGGTAATTTTATAATATATACCAGTTTTACATTCCATTCTACAGGGGATACAATAATGTCGCTTGGGTGTACGGTGAACTACCACCTTACGGAGTGATGCAATTATTTTTTCACAAAAGAATTACATGGATGATAATTTGAATAATGTTAATTAATATATGTTATATTAATGAAATAATTTTGATATTAATTATATATGTATTATTGTGATAATAAAATAGATCAATTTATTTCATAACTTTTAACTCATTGAATGGTGATGACATTGTTTGTGTACGTCTGGACTATTTGCTTAACCAATCGATGTGACTCTCTATGTTCATCATCAAACTATAAGGATGATTTTTATAAGTATATATAAAGTAATATTTTAGTATTTATTATATATGTTTAATTATGGAGTGATTAATTATTACATATCCTCTTTTCATAATCATCGTTGAAAAATTGATACATTACTCATGTGTACGTACGACCTACCGTCTCCATGATCGTAACATATTTAATTTTTCAAAATAAAAAACAAGTCATGACTGGTCCTAAATGTATAATTTATTTATAGATATTACAATTATACCAGGATTATTATTCTTTATTTAAATGATACTTGATGAAAGTGTGAGCATCAAAAAAAATTAGAACATACACAAAACATAAATCCATTATTACGAGAAACATGATTTTAACATGAACTTATTGATTAATGAATATTTATTCGGAATAAGTAAATAATATATGAAATAATATAAATAATTATGTATGGTTCTATAATACATTTATAATAAAATAATATATATTATATAGGAGGATTAAATGTCTACGAAGGAAGTCAATAATGCTAAGAGATTTATATTCTCTCTTTTATTTATTGAATTCATATGAAATTTCCCCACTTATTTATTTTTGGTTGTGTAAGAAAAACCATTTGAAATGTTATATCATTTATCCAACAATTCATATGATATGTAATTTTTTATTTTATTTCATTCTTTCATGGGGCTTATGATTCAAGGTTACCAATGTTGTATAGTTTTTATCCTACGATTTCATTACATATCAGGATTTCTAAATATTATGCTTCCAATAAATATATATTATGTTATACATATTCAAAAACTCATTTATTTTATTCCACTATTATTTTTATAAATAATAAAAGTTCAACATTAATTATCCACTCCATGTGTTTTGATGATTTCAAAATATAATTTTCACGAAAAATCATCATCATTTCCCTATTTGGTTGAAAATTCACTTTTCATCCAAAACCATATTTTCTAAAAATATTTTTTAAAATATTTTTAATATTTATAAATGATAAATTAAAGAAATTATCAGTAATGTTTTATTTTTTACAATGTTTTTTGAAATTTTTCTTCATGTCATATTACAAACATTACACATTTGTTTTTTTGAAAATGTGAAGGGAATCATTGTTTCAACGCTTATGGAATTAACATAAATTTATTATGTAATGAGTATTATTTATTTTTAATCATCCTTTATATTTATTGTGGTTTTTTTGAATGATATAGTATTTATAAATTTATTAAAAATATTTTTCTAAGAAGGAATGGCATTTTCATCAATAATCCATTAAACAATATTAAGGCTTCCCTTGCATGTTTCAATGTTTACATTTAAAAACATACATAATGTTAAATTTATTTTCATTTTTAAAAATATATTTTCAATGAAGTTTTATCTTCTTCAAAAAATCATCCATGCGATTTAACATACAAAATCATTTTCTTTGTTAGATGACATCATTTGATGTAAATTTATTAGTATTGGTGATATGATCCAAGGATATTACTCTTATTAATTCATATAATGTTTTTTGAATATGATGAAAAAAATATTTATGAATTATATTTATCATTCCTGGTATTTACAATGAAAAAATTATTATAAAACCTAATTCTTTTATACATGGATGAGATTAAATTGAAATAATTAAATAATTATAAAATCTATCTATTTTCCATAGGTTAAGATATGATGAAGTGTTTATGAATAAAATTTCATTTCATGGGTTATTAAAAGATGAATGTTTTGTGATAATGTGTCATAAAAATGTGATATATTCAATTCATGATAATTTTTATATTATAACCAAGGCTGGTGGATACGTTATAATTAGGGTAGGTGGTTACCTTATAAAAAAATAACAGTGGGACCAATATATATAACTAAAACATTGCTTATAAATTAATATACCATGTGATAAGTAAGAAGATAATGTGATGTGAACCCAATTTAGTATGAGACATTTTTAACATTGATTGTATGGCGAGTGAATTTTTACTACTATGATGGTTTGGGGAGTGAACTCATTTCACCATGACAATCTTGGAAATAGTCCAAGCATAATACAGAAATAGATGTATATGATTATTCATATTCACCAATTAGATGTCTTCTTCCATTTTTATACTCTCATGGATTATGTAAATTGATTTCAATGTGGTTCATTTCTAATAAAAAGAAAATCATAATTTCATTATTTGATATTATAATATTTGATGTGATGGGTATGGTTCACATATGTTATTATAATTTTCTCACATCCTAAATTTGATGTTATTATTATTTAAATCCCTTCATTACCAATATTTATCATTTGATTTCACTATTTTTTATGTTTCATTTCCCTGGGATATAGAGAATATTGCTAATATTGGTATGTTTTTTAGTAGTACAAATAGAGAATATCATAATGTAAGACATTTAATATATTTATCCAAATTAGTTGATTGTTTTCCTAGACTAAATATATAATAAAATATTATTGTAACGAACCTATATTTTTGAGTAGTATGTTAACTTACTCTTAATGATTTTATAAGATGTTAATGGTTAATGCATAAAGAGGAGTCGATGGCTTCATCCAGTAGACTCGACCCTTATGAAGCCCACTTATCAGAGCTTGGGAAGGAGGTAGCATCTGTGGTCTTCGCATTGGACCAAGCCCAAGCCGAACTCCAGCGTGTCAAGCTTGAACGGAAACGCCTACGGGAGAAGTTCAAGTTAGTAGAGATTACTACTAGGGCAATGTTATCTAAGCCTCCCTCATATTCTCTCACCATAGCACACCTTACACTTAGGTCTTATGCCGGTGTTATAAGGGGCTATGTGACGAGACCCTCGCTTCCTTGTGTAATCCTTTCGGGTGAATAAATTGAGATCTCTTCCTTTAGTGATGTTTGTGGAATTTCTTTTGTCCGGATAATTTTAGGATATATTTTATTGATGAATTTTTGAAAAAGGGATATTTTAAAACATTTATGTAAACCCTAAATAATTAATGACGTGTAATGATTTTCAAAAAATGGTCTTCTACAAAAGTGTTCAGTACTGAATTTGGAGTCTAATAAGATCAACTTAATTTTTGATGAATAGTAAATTATGAATAGTGATATTACACTTAGGATTAGTAATGTGACCAAATGGATTAGTAATTTCACTCAAAGAAAGTTTTAATATAATTTAGACACCTAGATTAAGTAATGTGATTCAATAAAATGGGTAAATAACGGTTTCATAAATTATTAGTCAGGTATTAGTTTTTTCAGGTGAATAGTGTTTTGTAATAAAAAATTTAATTAAAAATAATTAGAAAATTATTTTTATAAAAAGGACTTTATTTTTGAACTCAGAGCATTGATATTATGTTAAGGTAATTTTTGGGGATTTTTCTGAAAAAAATGAATTTTAGATGAATAGTGTTTTTATTTAAAAATTAAATTAAAAATATTTAGAAAATTATTTTTATAAAATGGACTTCATTTTTGAAATCAGAGCATTGATATTTGGTTAAGGAGAAATTTTGGGATTATTCTGAGAAAGTTGAATTTTCAATGAATAGTGAAAATATAGTTTTTAAGTTACGGGTGTTTAATGACATCATTAAATGATGTATTAAGTATATATTCAATATGGTCGAATTATGAATAGTATGATAAGGTATGAGGTGTCCCAAGTGGCCAATACCATGGGCAAATACCATGAGCAAGCCCATGGTTTTGCCAAAACCACTAATGAGGTGTCCCTTGGCCATTATTGCCTTGTCCCCTCACTTTCCCTATAAATACCCACCCTTTCCTCCTTTAGTTTTCACTCCCAACTCTCCCCCAACGATGTTCTGGTCTCCTTACCTCCCAAGGAGTCCTCCCAAGGTTCCCCCAAGCCCTCAAGGTCCAAACCATTGAGTTTTTAGAGTTACGTTTTAAGGTAAGGGATCCGACCTCTTTCCTTCATTTCATGTAATCTCTTTTATGTCATTCCTTTTATGTTCCATGTTATTATGTTATAGGATGTTCTTTTATATTCCTATTACTGCCCTTTCATGTTTATATGATGATAGATCCCCTCATACTATCATCATTTCGTTTTATGAAAGTTTAAGTGACGCCGTTAGGCTGCCAAATTTTTAAGTGATTCTTTCACCTTTCTCATTTTTTCAAGTTCGATTTTCATGTCAAATCTTTCAAGTTACTTTTTATGTTGGGGTATGATCTCCATATCTATCATACTGATCTCTTATGATCATATTATGAGAGACCCTATTTGATCTTGTCAAATCTTTTTTTATTGAAGTTAATTGACGCTGTTAGGCTGCCGAATTTTCTTAAGAGAAATCTTGTTTTGTCTCACTTCCATGTTTTTCATTTCATATGGTATATCTTTGAAATTTCATTACCATGTTCTCAAATCCCTTATATTCTGTCCCCATACTGTTTTCTGGATCATTTATGAGTGGGTGACCCATGTCCCCTCTCTTTTCAATGTTTTCTAAAACCTTGTAACATAGCCGTTATGCTGCAGAATTTTCGTCTCAAAATGCCTCTCTCTTTTCTCCAAATTATTTTATGTTATAAAGTGAATACTCAAAGATCTTATTTCTACAAGGGTATTCACATATATATCAAAATGTTCCATTTTAAATTCTGGGATTTACATACATGGGACCCGCTTTCCCTTTCCGTGGGTTTAAAGTGACGTAAAGATCATGTCTTTAAAGCAGTTTTTAAAACGTTATGATTTTGAAATGAAACCCATTTATTTTATGCTATATGGGTTATTTATGAAATGTTTGATGATGATATATGTGGTTTACATGATAATAAAGGCAGAGTTAAGGGTGCGCCCTGATAGCTCTCCAATGCATTGGGTAATGATGTAACCACTAGAGATTAGAATTTGCACGATACCTTGGTGAATAACCTTGGTAATTTTCAAATGACACCTTGGGGATGGACCTTGGTGATATGTTGATTATTGTCTATGTTAAATGATGTAGCCACATCTTCAAGTTATGGAAAATGTTATATTTATTATGAAATGCCTCATGATTTCTTTCTCATGCCTTAAAGTTCTTTTCATGTCCTTATTGAAGTATCTCTAGTTCACATGTAAAAATGTTCCTCTTGTTTCCCTTACTGGGCCTTCTGCTCACCCTTTATTTTGATGTATGTCCACAGGTTATGAGATGCAGTAATGAAACTAGGTTGAACTTAAGGAGAATCCTTTCAAGTGTTTAAGGAGAATGTTTTATGTTGTTTTCATGTATTATGTTCCTGGTTTCAAAGACACTAGACCTTAAAGATCCTCAGTTTTGTGTAATGTAATGAAATTTTATGTTATAAAATGGCGGGATTCCATAGTTGGTATCAAAGGATGGTTTAGTTATTTGTGGAAATTAGGATATAAAAACTTTAGGAAGATCCCTATAGAAAAGTTTCAAAATAGAAAAACTTCCTGGTATTTTGGTATGTATTGAGTATGTGGTTTATCAAACAGATATATCCCTGTCTGGATACGAGCAGGTAGAGGCGGCTCTAGCACAGATGTACATAGGGGTAAAACCCGAAAACACCTCTTTGAGCTAGACTCGAACGGGAACTGGTGCACAATAACGGGCCTTGCTGCACTCTTGGTTACGAAACTCCCGGGGGATATGTTTGGTTAATCACAAGCTTTTTATGAATCATTATGAAGGAATTATAGAGAAGTATAATTGTCTAAGAAAGAAGTCTTAGTTAAAAGATTCATAAATGAAATAAGTTTCTCACTAAGGTTTTATTCTTTTAGAAAATGGCGGGCAATAGGAGAAACCGTGCCGATGGTGACCGCAATGCACCATGTGCTAACGACCCTCCGATGGAAGCCGGAATGGAAACATTCATGCGAATGATGAACCAACTGACTCAAGTTATGAGTAATAACTTGAATCAAGATGAGAGGCTGATCTCACCACGAAGGGAGCATCTTTCTGTTGAGTCTTTTATGCATAAACGACCACCATAATTCAGTGGATCTACTGACCCATTGGTTGCGGAACAATGGATAAGCTCCATTGAAAAGATCTTTTCTGTACTTAATTGTTTAGAACAAGAAAAAGTCACCCTTGCTGTTTACCGCCTAGAGGGAGAAGCTGATTAGTGGTGGTCACTGATCAAAAACACGAAGCCACGAGGAGATATGGAAGCTATGGAGTGGGAAGAGTTCCGGGGAATATTCTTTAATAAGTATTTCCCTCGTTCGATGAGAACGAGAATGGAGAAAGAATTTCTCGAGCTGAAGCAAAAGGAGAATGAATTAGTTGGAACCTATGAGATGAACTTCACAAGGCTTTCCCGTTATACCTCAAGCTTCGTCATGGACCCTAATGGGAAGGTTGATAGATTCTTTGGTGGACTATGACCTCATCTGCGGAAGAATCTAGCCAACAGGGACTACGATAACTATGAAGAAATTGTTCTAAGTGCTATGAAAGTTGAACTAGAGTTTGGGGAGACACAGTGGTCTCACAAATCTAATGAGAAGAAGAGAACTCTAGAACCAAGCCTGGGAAGAAGTTTTGATCAGGAAAGAGGTGGAAAGCATACGCAACATGCCACATGCAATAAATGTGGGAAGAAGCATTCGGGGAACTGCTTTATCGGAAGTGGTAAGTGCTATAGGTGTGGAAAAGAAGGCCATATTTCTCAGAATTGTCGTAGTGATGTGAAGCCTCAACTTCCCAACACTAACAACAGAGGAAAGATGGTTCTGGCCCTACCCGAAGTCACATTCTTCAAGTGTGGACAGCTTGGGCACTTTGCTAATCAATGTCCAAATCTGAGGGCGGTGGAGGGGAATCACCATCAACCTCAGCAGAGGCCAAGGGAGCAAGGTCGTGCTTTCGCTATCACAACTACTGAAGTTGAAGTTCCGAACGATGTGGTAGCAGGTACTCTTGTTGTCCTCTCAAAACTATCAAGTACTTTATTTGATTATGTATCTACGCATTCCTTTATTTCCTCCAAGTTTGCAAGGAATATAGAATCAATCTTCGAACTGCTAGAGGTAGAGTTGTCAGTCAAGACTCCAAGTGGGATTATCCATGCATCAACAGTGTTTAGAGACTCTAGTGTTTACTTTAGTGAGCACAATCTTATCGCAAATCAAGTAGTCATTCCCATGTTGGAATTTGACGTTATACTAGGGATGGACTGGCTCTCAAAGTATAATGCTAAGATCAAATGCAGAAGTAAGGAAATCTCAGTAGTCTTGAATAAACGACCTACAGTTATCTTCCAAGGAGAGATATCCCGAAATGATCCCTATCTAGAAGAACCTCCCATAGCTTTATTTATGGAGTTAATCGGTGATGATAAAGAAGGGAAAGGGAGCATACAAATAGAAGATGTTCCGATTGATCAGGAATAAATGGATGTATTTCCTGAAGAGTTACCTAGACCTCCCCCAGAAAGAGAGGTAGATTTCTCCATTGAACTCGTACTTGGGTCTCAACCGATATCAAAGACTCCATATAGAATGGCAAATGTGGAGCTAGAAGAGTTAAAGAAACAACTCCAAGACTTGTTGGAGAAGGGGTTTATCCGACCGAGTGTGTCTCCTTGGGGGGCACCAGTTCTCTTTGTGAAGAAGAAGGATGGATCAATGTGGCTATGCATTGATTATAGAGAACTGAACGGGATGACAGTGAGGAACAGATACCCTCTTCCAAGAATTGATGATTTATTTGACCAACTTCGTGGGGATCAATTCTTCTCTAAGATTGACCTTCGATCTGGTTATCATCAACTGAGGGTGAAGAAGGAAGATATTCCAAAGACTGCCTTCCGATCAAGATATGGGCATTATGAGTTTACTGTTATGCCTTTCGGCTTGACTTATTCTCCCTCTATTTTCATGGATTTGATGAATAGAGTCTTTAAGGACTACCTTGATTACTTTGTGGTAGTTTTTATTGATGATATTTTGATATATAAAAAAAGTCGTGAGGAGCATGAAGATTATCTGAGGGTTATTTTGAAAACTCTATGGAAGGAGAGGATCTTTGGGAAGTTCAGAAAGTGTGAGTTTTGGTTACAACAAGTGGCTTTCTTGGGGCACATCGTAACCAATGAAGGAATCTCTATTGACCCTGCAAAGACAATGGTTGTGGAGGAGTGGCCTCAACCCACAATAGTAACTGAGATTCGTAGTTTCCTTGGTTTAGCAGGATATTATAGGAGGTTTGTGAAAGAAATTTCACGACTTTCTAATCCACTGACCAAGTTGACTCGAAAAGGGGTTAAGTTCATCTGGACAAATGAATGCGAGGAATGTTTCCAAGAGCTGAAGAAGAGATTGGTTACTGCACCTGTGTTAACACTACCCTCTATCGGAGAAGGATTCTTTATTTTTAGCGATGCATCTCTGAAAGGGATTGGGTGCGTCCTCATGCAAAATGACAAGGTAATTGCTTATGCATCTCGACAGTTGAAGATTCATGAGCAGAATTATCCTACGCATGATCTAGAGCTGGCGGCAGTTGTTTTTGCTCTAAAGATATGGAGGCACTATCTTTTTGGGGAGAAATGTGATATATACACTGACCACCAAAGTCTAAAGTATATTTTCACACAGAAACAATTGAACATGAGACAAAGGAGAATGTTGGAGCTTATTAAAGACTATGATTGTTCAATACATTATCACCCTGGAAGGGCAAATAAAGTCGTGGATGCGTTAAGAAGGAAAGATCCTGTTGTTCTGGAAATAATGAGGATCTTAGGAGATCCCTTGATTAAAGATCTAGTAAAACTGGACATGGGAATTATAAGGAAAGGGACATCATCAACCCTATCCCAAATGATTTCTCAACCTTCATTACTAGAGAAGATCAAGAAGGCTAAAAAAGAAGATCCTTTACTGCAGGAGAAGTTCGAGGCTGTAAAGGATGGGAAGTTCCCTGATTTCAATGTTGATCAAGAAGGTGTATTGAAATTTCGTACAAGACTATGTGTTCCATCTATTCCGGAGATAAAGAAAGAACTGATGGATGAAGCTCATAGCTCTACATTCTCTATACATCCGGGAATCACTAAGATGTATAGAGACATTCTTGATCAATATTGGTGGGATAACATGAAGAGGGAGATTGCTGATTACACTACAAGGTGCCTGGTGTGTCAGCAAGTAAAGGCAGAATGACAACTTCCTAAGGGGGTATTACAACCGCTACCCATACCAGTATGGAAGTGGGATAATATCACTATGGACTTTGTAACTGGTCTCCCGAAAACATCCAAAGGAAACAATGTGATATGGGTTATTATGGACCATCTCACCAAGACAACCCATTTTATCTCTATTCGGGAAGATTTCTCTCTGGATCAGCTTGCCAAGATATACATGAAGGAAGTGGTAAGGATGCATGGGGTACCACTATCCATCGTATCTGATCGTGACCCAAGATTCACATCAAAATTCTGGAGAAGACTTCAACATGCTCTGAATACTGAATTGAATTTTAGAACGGCCTATCATCCTCAAACTGATGTCCAATCTGAAAGGACTATTCAGACACTCGAAGACATGTTGAGATTATGCTCAATGGAATTTAAAGGTGGATGGGATCAACACCTCCCATTAGTGGAGATCTCCTATAACAACAGCTTCCATGCGAGTATTCAGATGGCACCCTATGAAGCTCTGTATGGAAAGCAGTGTAGAACTCCTACTTATTGGGATGAAACTGGTGAGAGGAAGCTTCTTGGGCCTGATCTCGTGCAAGAGATGACGGAACAGGTTCATGCCATCCAACAACACATAAAAGCTGCTCAAAGTCGGCAGAAGAGCTATGCTGACAATCGTCTAAGGGACATGGACTTTGGTGTTGGCAACAAAGACTTCCTTCGAATTTCTCCATGGAAGAGAGTCATGCGGTTTGGGAAGAAAGGGATGCTCAGCCCTAGGTACATTGGCCCCTATGAAATCCTTGATCGCATAAGAGCAGTGGCCTATCGTCTAGCACTTCCACCGAACCTAGCTTAAGTTCATGATGTTTTCAATGTATCTCTCTTGAGGAAGTACATACCCGACCCTTCGCATGTACTGAACCCAGAGGTGGTACAACTGGAACATGACCTCTCTTATGAGGAGAATCCAGTGGAGATCTTGGACCGTAGAGACAAGGTCCTACGAAACAAGACTACCCACCTTGTGAAAGTGTTGTGGAGGAATCATAAATATGAAGAAGTGACTTGGGAGCCTGAGGAAACAATGAAGCAAAAGTACCCTCACCTTTTCGACTAGGCCTCAAGTGTAAATTTTGGGGACGAAATTTCTTAAGGGGGGAAGAATGTAACGACCCAATCTTTTTGAGTAGTATATTAACTTACTCTTAATGATTTAATAAGATGTTAATGGTTAATGCAGAAAGAGGAGTCGATGGCTTCATCCAATAGACTCGACCCTTATGAAGCCCACTTATTAGAGATTGGGAAGGAGGTAGCATCTGTGGGCTTCGCTTTGGAGCAAGCCAAAGCCGAACTCCAGTGTGTCAAGCTTGAACGGAAACGCCTACGGAAGAAGTTCAAGTTAGTAGAGATTACTAATAGGGAAATGTTATCTAAGCCTCCCTCAGATTCTCTCACCATAGCACACCTTACACTTAGGTCTTATGCCGGTGTTATAAGGGGATATGTGACGAGACCCTAGATTCCTTGTGTAATCCTTTCGGGTGAATAAATTGATATCTCTTCCTTTAGTGATGTTTGTGGAATTTCTTTTGTCCGGATAATTTTAGGATATATTTTATTAATGAATTTTTGAAAAAAGGATATTTTAAAACATTTATGTAAACCTTAAATAATTAATTATGTGTAATGATTTTCAAAAAATGGTCTTCTACAAAAGTGGTCAGTAAGGAATTTGGAGTCTAATAAGATCAACATAATTTTTGATGAATAGTAAATTTTGAATAGTGATTTTACGCTTAGGATTAGTAATGTGACCAAATGGATTAGTAATTTCACTCAAATAAAGTTTTAATATAATTTAGAGACCTAGATTAAGTAATGTGATTCAATAAAATGGGTAAATAACGGTTTCATAAATTATTAGTCAGGTATTAGTTTTTTCGGGTGAATAGTTTTTTGTAATTAAAAATTTAATTAAAAATAATTAGAAAATTATTTTTATAAAAAAGGACTTTATTTTTGAACTCAGAGCATTGATATTATGTTAAGGTAATTTTTGGGGATTTTTCTTAAAAAAATGAATTTTAGATGAATAGTGTTTTTATTTAAAAATTAAATTAAAAATATTTAGAAAATTACTTTTATAAAATGGATTTAATTTTTGAAATCAGAGCATTGATATTTGGTTAAGGTGAAATTTTGGGATTATTCTGAGAAAGTTGAATTTTCGATGAATAGTGAAAATATAGTTTTTAAGTTATGGGTGTTTAATGACATCATTAAATGATGTATTAAGTATATATTAAATATGGTCGAATTATGAATAGTAAGATAAGGTATGAGGTGTCCCAAGAGGCCAATACCATGGGAAAATACCATGGGAAATCCCATGGTTTTGCCAAAACCACTAATGAGGTGTCCCTTGGCCATTATTGCCTTGTCCCCTCACTTTCCCTATAAATACCCACCCTTTCCTCCTTTATTTTTCACTCCCAACTCTCCCCCAAAGACGTTCTGGTCTCCTTACCTCCCAAGGAGTCCTTCCAAGGTGCCCCCAAGCCCTCAAGGTCCAAACCTTTGAGTTTTAAGAGTTACGTTTTAAGGTAAGGGATCCGACCTCTTTCCTTCTTTTCATGTAATCTCTTTTCTGTCATTCCTTTTATCCTCCATGTTATTATGTGAGAGGATGTTCTTTTATATTCCTCTTACTGACCATTCATGTTTATATGATGACAGAGCCCCTCTTACTCTCATCATTTCGTTTTATGAAAGTTTAAGTGACGCCGTTAGGCTGCCGAATTTTTAAGTGATTCTTTCACCTTTCTCATTTTTTCAAGTTCGATTTTCATGTCAAATCTTTCAAGTTACTTTTTATGTTGGGGTATGATATCCATATCTATCATACTGATAACTTATTATCATATGATGAGAGACCCTATTTGATCTTGTCAAGTCTTTTTTTTATTGAAGTTAAGTGACGCCGTTAGGCTGCCGAATTTTCATAAGAGAAATCATGTTTTGTCTCACTTCCATGTTTTTCATTTCATATGGTATATCTTTAAAATTTCATTACCATGTTCTTAAATCCCTTATATTCTGTCCCCATACTGTTTTATGGATCATTTATGAGTGGGTGACCCATGTCCCCTCTCTTTTCAATGTTTTCTAAAACATTGTAACATAGCCGTTATGCTGCAGAATTTTCGTCTCAAAATGCCTCTCTCTTTTCTAAAAATTATTTTATGTTATAAAGTGAATACTCCAAGCTCTTATTTCTACAAGGGTATTTACATATATATCATAATGTTCCATTTTAAATTCTGGGATTTACATACATGAGACCCGCTTTCCCTTTCCGTGGGTTTAAAGTGACGTAAAGATCATGTCTTTAAAGCAGTTTTTAAAACATTATGATTATGAAATGAAACCCATTTATTTTATGCTATACGGGTTATTTATGAAATGTTTGATGATGATATATGTGGATCACATGATAATAAATGCAAAGTTAAGGGTGCGCCCTGATAGCGCTCCAATGCATTGGGTAATGATGTAACCACTAGAGATTACAATTTTCACGATACCTTGGTGAATAACCTTGGTAATTTTCAAATGACACCTTGGGGATGGACCTTGGTGATATATTTATGATTGTCTATGTTAAATGATGTAGCCACATCTTCATGTTATGGAAAATGTTATTTTTATTATGAAATTCCTCATGATTTCTTTCTCATGCCTTAAAGTTCTTTTCATGTCCTTATTGAAGTATCTCAAGTTCACATGTAAAAATGTTCCTCTTGTTTCCCTTACTGGGCCTTCTGCTCACCCTTTCTTTTGATGTATGTCCCCAGGTTATGAGATGCAGTAATGAACCTAGGATGAACTTAAGGAGAAGCCTTTCAAGTGTTTAAGAATAATGTTTTATGTTGTTTTCATGTATTATGTTCCTGGTTTCCAAGACACTAGACCTTAAAGATCCTCAGTTTTGTGTAATGTAATGAAATTTTATGTTATAAAATGGCGGGATGCCATAATTAGGATATGAAGTATTTTGTTTTTTAACTTATTTAATATTAATATAACAATATGAAATACCCATATATGAAAATATTGGGTCTCGATAGTTAAACATGGATGAGAAAACACTAGAAAGATCCATATAGATATTTTTCTAGGTATTTCTATAGATAAATACAAGGAAAAGTAAACAAATGATTCAATTTAGAAGAATGTGTACTGGTATTTTTTAAAGGATAGGGGAAATGGTTTCCATGTAATTACAACCATGTATAGTTACTATATGTTTGTCTGTCTCTGGTACATAGGTACCTAGGGCTAATATCACCTAATAGGGTGCATTGTTCTTCAACCAATCATCAAATAATTCATCAATATAGACCTTGATTCACACATTATTTACTCACCCTTGGTATAAGCTTTGAACAAACTCAAATAATACATTATGAAAAACTTTTATGGATTAAAATAGAGGACTACCTCAAATTACCAATGGTAAAACTATGTTTTGAAAGATACAAAATAAAGTTTCATGATTTAGGTATCCTATAGGTGATCTTTTCTGGATTTTGTGGATTTACACTATGATTATTGTTTATTAAAATATTGTTTTTGGTTTGTGTAAATTGATGGAAATAGAAGGATCTTTGTTAAAATTGAATGTGATGGACTATTTTTGGATGGGCAGCCAAATGGGATGGTGACTGGAGTAAATGATGTTGTTGTAATGACTAATTTTCTATCATGAAACTTGATTAAAAACATTAACATTAAACATCTCTCATATTCAAAAATAATGTGAAGGAAAGATTTGCCTAAGAGTTTTGGTAATAAAGACCATGAAGGAATGATGGTTTAGTTTACAAGTTGAGAAGAATATGGGAAGAAGAAATAAAGGGAATGCATGAGAGGGATGAGGAGATATTTTGGGTGTGGAAAATAATGTCCCAAATAATATAATTTCAAAGGAATAAATGAAACATTTAGATAAAATTATGGATGATAATAATGTCCATTATATGGTAACATCGATTGGTAAATGTTTTTAATTTGTAAATTATGGGAGTTTCACAAAATGATGTCAGATGGGGGAAATCATGTAGATAAATATAATGGTTGTGTGATTAGGGTTTTTCTATTGATGACGAGGATACCACTTTGGGAACAGAGTCCTTAAATTCTTCAGGCCACCCAGACCTTCATGTCATTAAGTATTTTAGGCCACCTCAATCCCATTAGGCCACCTAAAGCCCTTTGGGCTGTCAAATATGAAGATGCAAAGACAAATCCTACAAGGAACATTCTTGAGAGGAGGATTCAAGAGAAAGGAATATTCACCAGAGAAAATTGATCATATTTGGATGAATGATAAGGGATGGAATTTCCATTATTATCAGGTCTGTGCATCTCAGAATAGGACAGCTAGTCAAACAACCACTCAATGGTGGTGTGCTGATCACGAAGAAGATGTCAGGGAGGGCAGTTTCATGTAGCCATAGTTTGAATGATTTCCTTAAGACCAACACGTCCTAAAATGTCTCCAAGCCTATAGACAATGTAATCTCCAAGGCTACGGGCCTTGTAAGGCTCCCCCTCATCCCTCGAAAGATCGATTAAAAAATCAATAAAAAAGAAGGCGTATAGTCCATTCAGGCGATGATAAAAGTTATTTAATAGAATGCTGATATATAGATGATGTGATGATATCAATAAATATATACCAGATTTTGAGATTATTAGTTTGGGATAAATAAATGATCGATATGAAAATGTAAATTTAATTATAGTAATATATAGGGACTAAATAATGACTTGTTAGAATGTGGTTTATGCTATCATTTATGCAGTTTATAACCTTTTTGGATTTAGGGGATATATCAAAAAATATATTTATTATGTATGAAATAGGGAAGAACTATGTCTTCACAAACATTTTTATGAAATTCATGTTATTAAATTGTTTTAAGAGAATCCATGATAAAGGTATTCAAATATTTTTAATTTGACAATCAAGATATACATTTATTATATATGTGAGAAAATGTTAAATTGATTTTGAGAAATTTATTGACCTTTATTATAAATAAATAATTTTGGAATGCTTATAAGGTTAACCATTTATTAAATTTCATATGTTGAACTTTGGATAAGGCTTTAATGATTAATGTATTACTAAAAAATATGATGATTTTTCAATATTGGACAACCTATGGAATTCATTGTTTGCTTTATATAAAATTAACGACTTATCAATTCCTTATGGATCTTATTTAGTACATTAAAAAATATAATACTTAATGTATTGGTGTAAGAGATGAACTCTAAATTGATAGTGGTTTAATCGAAGGATGAAATTGTGACTATGAAATAAAAATAAATTCATTATGTATATTTTAATATATTCTTAGTACAGATGAAAAAGGAATTTCAAAACATTATGAAATGGTTATTTAAGAAAAAATTTGTCCAACTATATTAATTATTTAAGACATCAATTATTTTCTCAACCGTCTTTAATTTTGGGAATTTTGGTCATTATATTTCTCCCGAGCATGTTCTGTACTACCCTCCATTAGTATTTATATCTATGTTTTCTCTTATATGTCCATATTTTCAATATCCACCAATATAATCATTGTAAAATACAGCCATATCGAATTGGCTAGAGAGGGAGGCAGAATTCTACTTGGCCTTAAGCGACCCTCCAAAGGCACCAATGGCAGGAAATAAATGAAAAGGGCTTCATGAATCAATGGGGAACAATTTTCCAATATGTTAAAATCATCAAACCAAATACTACATTAATAACAATGCTACATGATGCATGTTAACAAAACAACCCAACCCATAAATTATTGAGATACAACTAACAATTCAATAAAAATTCCAAAATAACCAAACAACTAAACTGAAAATTAGAGTACCAAGAAGAAAACTACATAACAAGACCACAAGGAAATATGACACCATCCATTTCATCACACCAAGCTCTATGACCCAGCAACCACAACAACACAAAATAATCTTGTCAAATAGCCTGAAAAATTAGATATTATACCATTACTTGTGTCCTAGAATACCACATCTGCAAAAGCACCCATGTTCCATATTATGTGTGTGAAAAAAATACTCCAATGGATTTCCCCAAATGACTTCCAACACAATCCACTAGGATAAAACTATTAGAACAATTATATAAAACTATTTATATAATACAACCAATAGTACATCATTTACCACAAGCCAAACAAACCCATTACATGAAACCCTTACCATATCTATACTAGCACAACCATTTCCATATTTTATAGAAACATAGAACAAATCAAACAAAATAGGTGTCACTCCCCCTCCTGACCTGTTTACTACGTTCCCAATCAAGATGTCCTTCATGCCCACTTTTCCATGATCGTGGCTCTACAGTGCACTCTTAATCCTCTTTTTATAGTTGCATTTCCCAAAAAATTCACACCGTTCCAAGAAAAACATACCATTAATATACCACTAACAAAACACATAATACAACAGTCAACAATATCATGCTAATAAACATTTCATAACAGAGAAATCATTGAAGCATCATCCATGCCCAACCACATTTCAATAAACCTACATTTATATTCAAAAACAATTTCACAAACCATTTTCATAATCCAAAAAAATAATTTTTTTAAAATCTGCTTTGTAAAATAACACAATAACACCCATATTCCAACAATACCCAATTTTTCCCAAAAATCCCCATGTCTTCACTAAATGGGTTTCCACCAAGATTTCACACATCATATTCACAATTAATATCTAGAAAAAAAATTAATTGTAACCAAAGTCAATATTTTTCACAATTTGGATTCAAGATAGAATCCACCTAGAATTAGGGTTCTGATGAAATTGACCCAAAATAAATTGAACAAGAAATATAGAGAATGCACCACTAAAACTAATCTAGATTATCTTTTCTATCATCAAAGAGACCTAAAATCGTCACATTAATAAAATACCCTTTATCAACCCATAATAGATAATAATCTAGAAAATTTAGATTGAGGGAATATTATATATGTATAAAACTAGAGATAAAATAAGAGAATAGACTTCCCTAGGATAAACCACCTTGAAACCACATTGAAACCCCTTCGAAAATAGTCCAAATGAGTTAGAGTTCACCTAGAACCCTTGAAAATGGAAAATACCGAGTGAGTCTCATGTAAGAGGAAGATTGGAGTGAAATAGGTCATGAACGAGTGAACCTGGAATTGAAAACCACCTTTTTATGTAGCTGCACATTTATCCCACATGGTATGGAAAACTGTGTGCTAATAGTGTGCACACCACTTCCACAAGGGAAGTGGTCCTACATAGATATCTATCATTGTTTGAAAAATTATTTGTATACCATGTGAATCCCACATCATCCCCATACAAGGTCACATGGAGAACATACATAGTTTACCATAATTGTTCTAAAACTATGCACCCTTAGAATAGCCACCAAACTTATTGTAAACCATTTCAGACTCTCCCATCATCTTCCCAACTCATCCAAATCACATTAAACACATAAAAGACATAAAAAATCTTGATAAATCAGATTGGGGTGCTACATTAATTCCACCATTAGACATTCTATCCATTTAATAGTTGAGAACCATCTCTTTGCTGAAAGAGCTTGGGCCATTTCCCAACCAACTCTTTCTCCCACTCCCTAGTCTCCTATTGAATCTGACCGTGCAGTCACAAAACACAAAATAAACCATTCATTCCACCACAATCGACATTCTATTTCCTATCCGCAGTCCACACTAGCACGTGCACAAAACAATCATTCAGCTATAGCTCAAAATGACCCCAATAAATCAAATAGTAATGATCCTGCTGATACTTTTTGAACTTTGACACATGAAACACATTGTGCAGCACACCTAGCCATGGTGGAAAATCCAACCAATAAGCTACCTCTCAAATCATATCAAGTATCTCAAAAGTCCCAATATAACATGGATGTAACTTAACCTATGTTATAAAATGACGATGTCCAAACCTAGGATAGATTATCAAAAAAAAATGATCAACAACCATGAACGACTATGATCATAAACAATGGTCCGTATAAGATTGCAGATGAATTTGAGCCATCTCTATACTCTTTCTGATCAAATTTATTTTCTCATTGTCTATGGGAAATGTGTTGGTCTAATCATTAACGTCTCTACCATTTTCACCTAACAGAGCGTAGAACGACACATACACCCATACGATGCCTCAAAAATAGGCATATGCATTGATGCCTAGTAACTATTATTATAGGATAACTGAATCAATGGAGATTCCTCCACCCATGAACCACTAAAATCCATCACACAATCCCTTAGAATGTTATCCAATGATTGTATCATCCTCTCAGATTGGCCATCATTATGAGGATGATACACCATGATCATTGTCAACTACATCCCAAGGGATTTCTCTATGGATTTTTAAAAAATGAGATGTGAACTATGGATCTATATATGATTCAATAAAAATTGGAACACCATGCATCTTTACCAAATCCCAGATAGATATTTTGGATAGATCATCCACTGTGTTAGATTTACAAATCGGGATGGAATGGGATGAATTTGTGAGCCGATCCACAATCACCCATATAGAATCATGCTTCCTGAACATTATCCGAATACCTATCAAAAAATACATCACTATTTTATCCCACATCTAAATTAGAATAGGAAAAAATTGAAGCATTACTAAGGTCCATTTATTCCCTTCCATAACTTCCTGACAAGTCAAGCATCTCAAAACAAACTCATCCATATCCCTTTTCATACCATCACACCAAAACTGCACATTAAATGCATTATAAATCTTTTTAATTCCATGATGGATAGCCCACCATGAATGATGATAATCCCTGATATGTTCTACCTAAAAATCCATAGGTACAACCATCTAATTCTGAAAACAAAAGAATAAATTCCCATTTAGATCCCAGCTCTTAATGGGCTCCCCACAATTGAGTTTTGAAACAATCTCCACACATCGGGAATTGAATGCCTGTGCCATTTTAAACAAACGATCCATGTCAGGAACCAATGAAATTGGATAGAATATTGCTCTGTCACTATGTTCCTCACATTCTGACCACATTTTGTCTATGACAGACAACAACTACCACTAATCCGATAACGTCTTTATCATGTGAGTATATGATTTCCTACATTATTCATTCGCAACCAAATTTCACGTACCCATTTGGAACAATAATCCAAAATAAAACATTTGTATATATTCCATCCTTCTCATTTTTCTCATGTTCAAATACATTTTTTAGGAAATAGTTTTTATACTCCAGTGATCTGTGAACACAAAAATTTCTCAACCAAGATATTTTGACGCCACATTTGTAAACAATGAACCACTACCGCTAACTATAAATCATGTTTTGGGTAGTTCTTCTTATGAAACCTCAAATGTAATGAGCCATATGCAACCCCATGAACCAAATTCATGAGAACACACCCCAACCCTAATACCGATGAATCACAATACACCACGTACCATTTTAAAAAAAAGACTACTACTAATGTAAGCGACCCATTAGCTTTTCAAAGCGTTTCTGAAACTACTCATCCCATTTAAATGGGATATTCTTCCTTTTAAAATCATTAATTAGTGAATCCAATCATGAGAAATTATGAACAAAACGTCAATTATAGCCAGCTAGACCGTGGAAGCTCCATATCTCAAAAACATTTCTTTTGCGGTTGATATGAGATAATAAACTTTATATTTTTTTGATCAACTGAAACACCTCTATCAGAAAAAACATGGCTAGAGAAATGAACCTCATGTATCCAAAAGTCATCCTTTTCCAATTTGTTATACATCCAATGATCCCTTAACATCCCAAACACTATATCCTTGTGATTATCATCATCAAAACTTTTTCATGAATATACCTATATATCATTAGTAAATACCACCACAATAGAATACAGATATCTTTAAAACATCTAATTCTTCAATTCCATGTACATTACTCGTTCATTTGTATGACAAAAGTGCATAACCACAGACTCGTGATGACCATATCTACTTCTAAAATAGGTTTTGGGGATATCCTCCTTCTTTACCCAAAATTGACGATATCCTAACATCAAGACAATCTTGGAGAACCACTGATCTCCCCTCAACTGGTCAAATGAATCATCAATGTAAAGAAAAGGATATTTATTATGTGTCGAATCTGTATTACGTCAACGATAATCAATATTGAGACGTGTAGTTCTATTTTCCTTTTTAACAAACAAAAAATTTTCTACCCATTGAGACTTGCTAGTATGGATGGACCCTTTATTTTCTAGATCCTTTATATTCTCCTATATTTCCTGTAATTATGATGCCTCAATAAGGTAAAATGGAAGTGATATAAAACTTGTCCCTGGAAGGAGAAAAATCATAAACTCCACTTCATTCAGTGGTGGAAACCCTGAAAATTCATTGGATAAAAAATCCATAAACAGAACCAAAAATGACGGAAGAACATTTTTCTTGAAACCATCCACTGATGCCAATGACAAAGTCACTAACTGATATGAGATCATTCAATGTTCTGGTGAAAAAAAAAATCTGTTGCACCCAGATTTTCATTCTTATCTCCTCTAATGAGATGTTCAATGTCATCCTCTATTTTCAAACTAATCATTCTTGCATAGATATTGGCATGGGACTTAAACATCATCAACCAATACCATCATAATATTATGTTATAAGAAACCATTTCAGGCATTGAGAAATACAACATCAATTTAATAACTTCCACAGCTATAAAAAACAAACTACATTGGATGTCTCAACACTCTTTTTAACCTAGAGAAGTTTGATGTTTCAAAAAATGATTCATTTCGACATGAAAAACCAAAAAATAAAAGATGTGAGAAGCAATAAAATAATGTGAAGCTCCCATATCAAACAATATTTTCATCAAGTAATAATTTAAATGAATTATACCTCACGCCATGGATAGTCTTGACTGATCATCTACCATTACCTATTCATCACCGAACAACTGCTTTCTTTCATCACACTTCTATTTATTTCCCTATTAAGGAGTCGTGGTGTTCCTCAAATCACCATGACTAGATATACTCTATTGTCAAGGAATATTTTGTTGTTCTCATCTTGTCAAGTCCTAAGACCCCTTCCACCCTAGAGAAGACTCACAAACACTTGACCTGAGAGCATTGAAATAATAACAATGACTATCCAAATATGCTTATAGATATGAAATTCATGAGATTGTGTCGGGCATTCTCACTTGATGAGTCCTCTAAACCACACTGAAATCATCTCATCTTACTCTAAGGATTCAGAGGTTGATATAACGATCCTGTCATCAGATGTTGTGTCGTTGTCCCACCCTGAAAATAATTATCTATAATCTTCTTGATCCTAGCATTCGAGTTCCCACTATTTCCCATGTGTACAAACATGCTTCCCTAGCCTATAACCATCGAAAGATCCTACTCACCCACTATAGAAATATTCACCATTTTCGTGTTATTATATATATACAACACTACTATCTTGGACTAGATTTTTTTCCATAATCTAGCTTAAAAAATTCAGGCCTTCAATGATTTACTACCCCCACCTCGGGTGAAAAATGAACTTATTTCATATATATTACCGCATATTCCATGACCAAATAGATCCATTTCTTCAAAACGAAATAATCCATTGTTCACTGAATTCATAACATATGAGTGTAGAGTGTTTTTATTTAAAAATACCTCAGAAAACTCATATGGCACACCTCATCTTGTCCCATATAGGATTCCTAGCTCCCACAACTAAATGGAATGATCTGTGAACAAATATCAGGCTAACACCACCTTTAAACTCTCCAGGCGTTCCCATGATGTCAACGATTCTATTCATTCTGTTCCTCCATGCTTCAGCCCTTTCTAACTCTGAATCATCCATAAATATGGTTGTATTCTTCATTTTAAACTAATTCGGATGATCCACATGCATTGGTGAATCCCCTTTATTATCACTTTTCACATCATTTAAATATTTCACTATAATCTACAATAGCTACTGGTTTTCCTAAGCATCAGGTGTGACCTCAATTTTAGCAGCTTCATCCGTTTGGTGTCTACAATTCCAACATTGTGCCATTTATAACAAATAAAAAACAATCATAAGCTTCACTCCTATAACAAGAAAGGGTATAAAATTTTCAATTCCAAAACATAATAGTTATCAAAACAAGGCTTTCCACAAGTTCACATTTTTCTTGTTGCAGTAGTCTGAAAAATCCACCATGATTTGACCCCATTTTCAAAATACCACATGTTTCTAGGTTTCAAATCCTTCCATTTTGAAACTCAATTTAGATTTTCAAAATATAAAGATTCAAACCACCCCATAAATTGTTATTCCCATATTAAATATGAATCATGGTGGAAATTTATTTCTACCATGCATGCCATGCTCATCTCATTGGCTTCACCCATGAAATTGAGATATCTAATTCCCATATGTGTCTCCAAAAACATATGTACCAAACTCCCTGGTAACAAGAAGTTCAGCATAAAAGTTTTAGCTATATATTTTTATGTTCTAAATTCCATGTTCCAAAAATCCTATGCCTTTCTACAATCCCGACTGATGGAATAGAAAAAAAAATGAATGTCTACACCAAGACCGAAATTCAAAGTTGTAGGACTGAAAAACTACTCTCATTTGAAAGCCAAGCACTGAACAAACTGATACCACATGTAACATACATCCCCATCCCATTGTCTTGAGAGGGAGGTGGAATGATACTTGACCTTATGCGAATTTCCTAGGGCCCAAAGACTAGCATTAAAATGCAGGGGTATCAAGGATCATTGGGGAACTGTTTTCCTTTAAGATATAGTGGTCCAACCAAATATCACATTACCTAAAAGGTACTAAATTAATATCAACAAAATAACCTAACCCATACTTTACCAAGAGGCAAAAAACTATTCCCTAAACATTCCCAAATATCAATACAAAGAATAACAATAATAATACCACGTGGAATACTACATAACAAGACCTCGATAAACTAGGACACCATCCATAGATCCTCACCATGAACCATGCACCTTGAACCACATCCCCACTAAAGAATCACGTCGATCTACTATAAAAACGAGATTATTTACCATTACCTGATTCCTAAAATACTAAATCTACAAAATCAACCGTGGACCAAATCATGGGTGATTAATAATACTCAGTTGGATTTTTCCAAATGACTTCCCTACCCACGCTAATTGGATAAAACTATTACCACACTTATATAAAACAATTTCATAAAACAAACAATAGTGCAACATTTACCCGAATCCAATCACGCCATTTCCATGAAACCCTTACCATTTCAATACTACAAAAACCATTTCCATGTTGAATAGAAACATTCATCAATGAAAACTAACATGGTGGCACTTTCTGTCCTGGCATGTTTTCTACATTTCAAATAAAGTGGTACTTCTATTCCATAGGTCCTTGATGGTGGCACTTCCATCCAATCTCCATCCACTTTTTATAATGGTATGTCTCACCCACTTCACATAATTCAAAAAAAACATACCATGCACAAGACACTAACAAAAGATATAAAACACCAAGTCCAAAACATCTTGTGAATAACTATTTCATAATCAAACAATCATTGAAGCATCATCCTTGCTAAAGAAAATATCTATAATACTATATTATTATTGAAAAATGATCTCACAAACCATTTTCAAAATCCAATCCTTTAATCATATTTAAAATCTACAATTTAAATTCACACAACAACAATCCTATTCTAATAATACTAAATTTCATAGGAAAAATCCCAAAATCTTCACCCAATGGGTTTTCACGGAGATTTTTGGCATCATATTCAAAATTAATTTCAAGATAAACAAATTAATAGTGACCAAATACAATACGTCTAACCAATTGGTGTTGATATAGCAGACACCTACCTTTAGTGTTCCAGTGAAATCGACCTATAAGGATCCGCACCACAAATCTTGTGAATGCCCCATAGAAACTACTATAGGTCCACTTATCTATCATTAACAATCACTAAAAACATAACTTCTAGACACAAAAATCATATATCTACACAAAACATATAAATAAATCTAATCAATTGAGAGAGAGAATGAAAAAAGAGTTGATTTTGAAAAAACAAATGAGTAACCTGGAGAAGAGAATTACATGGGGGAACTACCATCAAACCATCGTCAAAACCCTTCAAATAACATAAAAAATGAATGGAATAGCCCTTATAACAATTTAGAACCCAAAATACAAAGTGACACTCCATTGGGTGGATGTTTTGAGTGAAATAGGTAAATCCCATGTGGACCTGAAGTTAAAAATCCCCCTTTTAAGTGGTCATATGGTTAGCCCTCATTGTTTGGAAAACCATGCATAAGACACTACCTCAAGAGAAGGTGTCTCACAAGGATGTCTCTCACGGTGAAAAAAATGTGTGCAGACGATGGGTTGCCCACTATCTCCCCCTACACGGTTACTTAGAGAACCTTCACGTGTTTCCCTAACCGTGCCCAAAACATTCACCCTTAGAAAATACTCCAAAGTTATTCAAAACCATTCAAAACTCTCCCAACATCTTCCCAACTCATATCATGAAATTTAAACACATATAAAGTCATAATCAAAGGCTATAAACCTCATACTTGGAGTGATGAAATCAAATTTTAAAACTAATTATGAGTTATTTCATAACAATTTCACTCATTACATTCTCTATTTTAATTATGATTTTATATTTACCCATTTTGTATGGGGTTTATATGATTTAATTTTGAAATGTTAAAACTCTATTGATTGGGATGAATTTCATGGGTGAAATTCATCTTACGAGTGGTGGAATGTGATGCATCAGGATTTTGGGATAGATTTTTTCGATTAAATTTCATCTTTTCAATAATTTTCATTAAAGGTAGCATATTTTTTTCCTTACATGAAACCATATATTTAACAATATATTATCATATTATTGAGAAGTTATTATATGAGAGTTAACACCATGGAAATGTAATGTGGGTTAAAATATGATCAACTATATTATGAAAATATATGGTCTACACATTTATGTAATATATAATTTTTTGGTATCTAATAAATTACTAATTAAAATAAAAACAAATTTAAAATAAATCAAATATATATCTTAAAAATCTATTTGTATGAAAAAAATCATATTTAACCACTATAAATTAAAAAACCACTTTTATAATTATTTTATATAAATTTGTATTTTATTTATTCACTAAAATATTTAACATTATTCTAATTTATTTTAAATAAAATGTATAATTATAAATCCACTATCTTGCTTAAAATATAATTTTTCTCATATATTATTTTGTCATTTTTTCACAATAATTTAAAAACAAATTTTTTTGTTTTTTAGAAAAATTTATATAATAAAATTTGTTTCATTTTGAAAATAATTGTTTCAAAATTATCTTTTGGTGTATTCGGAATTTTTTTAAATTATTAATGTTTTTATGAATATTGAAAAATACTTATATTTAATTGAAAAATAATTTTCATTTAAATTATTTATAAAGATAGAATATATTTTAAATTGGTTTTAAATTAAAATTAGTATATATATCTATATAATTTATATCACATGATTCATTTTTATATTATAATTTTATATAACAACATTGTAATCTTTTGAAAATTTTGTCTATGAAATAACCTTTTTCTTATAACATATTTGATATTAATTTTAAATTTAGTTTTATCAGTTATGTGAATGGATCAAAGAATAAATTGATTCTGTATTTGGAATCAGAATAATTTATATTATCTAATATACTGAAATATATTTTTGTGAAAAATTAATAGTGAAAATAATAAAAATCAATTACTAGAGTTAAGGTAAAAATGGGCGTACGTTGGGTTAATGTAACAATATAATGTTAAAAAGACCTCAAAAATTACATAAAATCTATATTATGGGTATATTTCTACCCTAGAGTGTCTTAGTGTAGATAGTAATACATTTTTTACCCTGTTGGAAAGAGAAATGTATGGGAAGACCTTTTTCATTTAAAATAACCAAATGTGTAATGGTCACCTCACTTCTAAAAGTCCGCCTCCTCTCCTATTTTACTCGCACATTGAAACCTTATTGGTTCCGCAAATACCTAAAAAATTAAATTAAAAAATTAACACATCTCATCCTAGATGGCTTATTTTTTCCATAAATCATTCAAAGTAAATTGTTTTTTTTCAAACCCAATGACGATACATAATGAAGGGGTAACATTCTTCAATGACCTTTTTATTGTATTTTTGTAACACCACTATAAATTTTCATTAAACCAAGATAATATAATAAATTATATATAATAAATATATCTAAATATTTATTAAGTTCATGACCTATTATTATCTCAACTTTTGTCAAATGGGTTATGAAAATCACCAATCGTTTATATTGAGGGCCACCACCAAGAAAATTCTTTTCATTCATTTTTTTAATACCACCCCTAACAGTTGGGTATGATGATGAAGATGAAATATGGATATGATATTTTTAACATAATTATAAAAATATTTTCATTATATTATATAATAATTTTAATGTCCATTCTGAAGGGGATATTACAAAATCCCTTGTGTGTACGCTGAACTACCACCTCTCGAAGCGATGCAATCTTCTTTTCACTAATGCATTCCATGTAAGATAATGAAAGATAAAATAAATGCTTATATTTGATATATATGAAATAATTATGATGTTAATGAAAAATTATTCAATATAAAAATATTATATATCCTTTTATTTCATAACTTTTCACACACTAAAAGTTGATAACGCCGTTCATGTTTCTGTGAACTATTGTATACACAAAGTGTTGTGACTCTCTATTTTAATCACAAAACCAAATTAATGATATGTATTGTTTTAAATTATGTAATAATATGCTATTTATTAGATAATTTCAATTATTTAAATATAAGATATTATATACCTCATTTCTATAATTATCATTGAAATATGGAATCATTACTCATACTTTTGTATGACATACCATCTTTAAAATAGTAACATATTTCATTTATCAAAACCATATTTCATGATTGATTTTTAATTTCTATTTTATTTATAAATATAATTATAATGGAATTATTATTATTACAGATATTTTATGACCAAAATTAAAATAATAGAGAGAAAACTAAAAAATAGAACATATAGATAAATGAAAGATGTTATTACATAAAACATAATTTTAACCATTAGTTTGTAATAAATGGGTTATGAATGGACCGTAGTAAGTCATATATGGTATAATATATTAAATAGTGGTTATATAATATACATGTAGTAATATTATATTAATAATATAGGAGGTTCAAACGTGTATTATAGATGTCGAGACTTAGGGAAATCGATTTCAATTTAGTCATATATTTCTAGAGGACATATAAAAATTCAATTCATATTTAATTTATGTGGTTTATATTCATCCCTTTTGAAATAATATATCCTAAATTTCATCCTTTTTATGATATTAACTGTTTCAACTAATTTTATTTTTTAATTGGGGTTATGGTTCAATGTTACAAAATTTATAAGCTTTTTATGTCATTGTCTGATAATTTATCGAGATTGCTCATGATTATTCAACAAATGATGTAATATTATGATCTTCCACATAGGAAAAACATATATTTTCTAAATATTTAATTGTTTCTAGACAATTCATGTTTCCTTTCATTTTACACTATTTATATACATAGGTGTTCAAAATAAGATCATTATGAAAAAAAATGTATTTCTATATTTGGCCGAAAACTCATTTTTTCATGGAAAATATTATTTTCTAAAAAATAAAAAGTGTTTTCACGTTATTAAGATTATTTATTAGACATTTTTATTCATGTATAGTGTTTTTAAAAAAATATCAAATTAATCATCATTCACATTTTAAAAAAAATCCCATTTCTATTTATTATATATTATGAAGGATTGTATAATTTAGTATGTACAAAAAGAACAAAAATTTACCCCAATATGACTATTATTTTATTTTAATTTTCATTTATATTTTTTCAAAGCTATTTTGAAAGAAAATTGTTTTTAAATTTTATTAAAAGTGTTTTCAATTTATAAGATTATTTTCCTAAATAAATTTTTTAAAATTTTTATAAAAATTACATTATAATTTTCAAGGGTAATTCTAAATAAAAAAATTACAAAGTTATTTATGAATTTTTAGTTTTAAAATTTCTATTGAAAAGAAAAGTTATTTTCCTCATGAAATATTCCATGTAATTTAAATTTTAAAATAGTTTTCCATCTATGATGATATCAATTGATATACCTTTTTCTTTAGAGAGGATATAATCGAAGGATATTATTCTTATTCTCTATCTAAATGGATAATGCTTATGATGACATGATGTTTTTATACCCATTTCCATTCTAGGGGTCATACTATGAAATAATTCTTAAGAGACCTACATGATTCTCTATTTGTCTTTCATTGATATAATTATGAGGCCAATATATTGTCCATAGGATATAATATTATGAAATGCTTAGGAAACCCATTTATTTCATTAGTTATGAGAAGATAAATATTTTTAAATCTTCGAGGTTCATAAATATGATTTCCATGAAGTGATGATGGCTTCATTATAAATATGTATGGTGGTTATGTTATAATCAAGGATGGTGGTTACATTATAACCAATGATGAGAAGGACTTATATCTCCCTCTAATTCATTGTGTAATGATTTATATCTAATGATATAGACATCACTTGAATTTGGAGTCATCCTTGTTTACTAAGGGACATTGACCACTGTGATGTTCTTGGGAATAAACCATGACAATTATTATTGTTTGGGGAGTGAAGACCATATATTGTGTGTTGGGGAGTGAACCCATCTCATTGACACACACAAATACACACCTACATATTCGTAGACATACTTGTACCAATAAATACACATATACATAAACCTATTGTTATGAAAAAACACAAACAAAAACACAAACACATACACATACAACTACACATACACATAGACATACACATAAATTAAAAAATGAACATACTCATACTCATACACATACACATAAATAAACACATACACATACACATACACATACACATACACATACTCATACAAAAACACAAACACATTCACATACTCATTCACATGCACATACATATACAGATACATATACACATAAACATACACATAAACATAGATATACACATACACATTTAAATACACATACACATACAAATACAAATACAAATATACATTAAAATAAACATACACCAACACATACAAATACACATACACATACACATACACATACACATACACATACAAATAAACTTACACATACACATACACATACACATACACATACACATACACATACACATACACATACACATACACATACACATAAACATAAACATACACATACACATACACATACACATACACATACACATACACATACACATACACATACACATACGCATACACATACACATACACATACACATATACATACACATACACAAACGCATACGCATACACATAAGCATACACTTATTCATTCTCATATATATATATATACATTAAAATGACAATACCTATGCACATGCCCATACACATACACATACACGTACATGTATAGACACACATACATGCATATAAATACACATATCGGTACACGTAAAAATATGTATACACATAAAAATATATAAATTTACATACGCATGTGCGTATATACACATACATATGAATAGATATAAATACTATATAAACATACACATGAAATGTACTCATTCTTAAACATACATACACATTTCATATTCATGCATCTAAATACACACACAGACACAAAGAAACATACATACACATTAATGTATATCTACATATATACAGATACATATTCATACACACACACATACACACACACAAATGTAATGACATAAACATACTCATGCACCAAACACACACAGACACCACAACAAATTAAATCATATACAACACATACATATAGTAAAATACATGCATACACATACATCCACATGCATATACATGAATACATATTCATATAGACACATGTGTGTATATTTTAAATTATATAATATGAATATTAAAATATAAATTCCATCTTTCATCACATGTTTAACTAAATATATTTATTTATATATTAACATAATTTTTTAAATAAGAAATTAAAATATAATATTTATTTTAATTATAAATATATTTCATAATTAAATATTTTTAGAATATTCCTAATCAACTTTATTGATAAATATAAATTTTATCATATACATATATATAATTATGAAAATATGATTTATTATAAATTTTTTATTAAAATTTATATAAATTATATTTATATGTTATATTTACATATATATAAATATTGTAATATAAGTCTATTTTAGAAATATATAAATATGTATATAAAAATTAAATTATTCAATGTGCCATTTAAAAACGATTTTTAACTCTATTAAAGCTGGGGATTTTATCCGAGATATATAATGAATTATCAAAATGTACAATTTTATTAGTGATGATAAATGTGACCTTTATCATATATTATTCCTATAAATAATTAAATTTCCCACATATCATTGTTTTTTATTCGAATAAAATTTAGCACTGAATATCAAGTTATTAGATGTAGTGAATGTAAACAATTACACCTAAATGTATCCAAAAAGAAATACTAATGAATTACTATTTAATTTTGTAAAAAAAAATATAATTTCTGGGAATTTAATGCCTATCATAGTTTTTTAAATCCCCAAATAAATATTAAAAATGTTTTTTTATATATAGGATGACCATAGCTTGTATTCTCAATCCGATAATAAAAAAGGAATCTCTTGCACAAGTAAAAAAAGAATAATAATGAACCCATGAACATACAAACATCTACCATATAACAATTCTTATTATCTAACCAAACAAATCCACCCACAAAACAATAAAAAAACACTTAATAAAATTTTGTAATATAATTCGATGCTTATCGATAAAGTGTACACTACACCACCATCCCACTGAATTTCAAATCCTATTCCCCAAACATCATTCGTCTGTTGAGTGAATAAGGTTTCTTTAGGACTTTTCCATTCATTCATGTTTTGAAAATCACAAACTCCCTGTCTTAAGGTAAATTTTATTTTCCATAATTTAGAAAATTTCTCATCCCATGGAAAATTCACCCTTACATTATTTTCATTGTTCATATTTTAGTTAATCTAATTCTAACTGTTTTTATTCCTTTGTACAGAATGAGGAATCAAATCTAAAACCTAGAAATTCTATAAATACTTAGATATAGAGTATTCTGTTTTCAGGATCCAGATTCAGATTCTAAATTCTATGAAATTCCGACTCTGAATTCTATAAAATATAGAATCTGAATTCTATAAAATTCAAACATTGAATTCTATGAAATACAGACTCTAAATTATCTGAAATTAAGACTCCTAATTATCTGAAATTCAGACTCTGAATTCTCAGAAATTCAAACTCAATTTTTTTTTGAAATTAATACTTTGAATTCTCTATATTTCAGAATCTAAATACTCTGTATTGCAGACCTTGAAATATCTACAATTCAGGTTTAGAATTACATAGAATTCAGGTTACAAATTCCTTAGTATGAGGGTTCTAAATTACTTAATATTCAAAATCTGAATTCTTTAGAATTCAGACTCTGAATTCCTTATAATTCATAATCCAAAATCAATATAATTCAAATTCTGAATTTCATGAAAAAAAATCTGAATATTCATGCAATATATAATCCAAATTTTCTTTGACACCGAACATTAGACTCTGTAAAATAAATTTGATTGAGAAACCATAGGTTGAATTTTAATGTTATACTTATGACATGATGTCTTGAAATCTATTTCTAACTAACGGTTGTTTGAGTGACATGTATACCTGTCCCACTGATATTCAATGAAAAATATGACTGTTGGAGGAGGGAGCCGACCGTTGGAGATGTACCCATAAATAAGAGCTCATTTTAATGAACTCACAACTAATGAAATAATGAACTGAAAGTGAGATATTGTTCTATGACTCTAGAGATTAAATGATGCTAAAGTAATTTCTATAGAAATAGATATCTAATGCTTTGTGCATACATAACATCTTGATCCGATTGATGTCTTTCACTCCGAATGTTGCTGAATACATTTGAGGGATTCAAGGGATATGAAGACAAAGGTGACAGCTACCTTCAAATTTGAGGGCTTCCGGGGATAGGAAGATAGAGGTGTCAACTACCTTGAAGATGGAGGGCATGCAGGGACAGAAATGTAGACTTCGATATTCTAATCGAGTGCTTACCTTGGTGTGGGTAAGAAAGACATTATTGAAATTATAAATCAACGGACCTTTATCCAAAGTTGTGGGATACCCAACACTTTGGGTTAAAAATTTCATACTTTTTACTTATGATTGTTTTTAGTTTCTTTCTGCTGCATTTGATTAATAAAGAAAGTATAACTATCTTATAATTTCTTGTTCTTGTACTCTGATTATGTATTATTCTATACACTTTATGTTATAATCTTTGTTCTTTTAATCTTTTGTAATGTTTCATTTCCAAAAACATATTTCTAGAATCAAGTAATCTTGTAGAACTAGTTTTATTTTCGGAACCACATTTCCGGAATCTAGCAAGTATATAGAACCATGAGGTTTTGTGAATTTTTCATATTTAACATTGTTAATCAATATAAATGTTTATATCAACTTTAAAAGTTCCAATGGAATTTTTAAAAGATACAAATCAGCCCCTCTTGTATTTTGAGCATCTACATCATATTCTAATACTACAATTTGTATCAGTGGTCCCACAATTGGTATCAAAGGAGGTCTCTAAAATACTTATATTCCCATATATGTTTTCATTCTCATGTTTTCATTGTTCTCTATTTTACTTTCTTTGGAATTTTTATCATTGTTTACGAACATCAATTATTAACAAAAGTTTGTGTGAAATGATATTTTCTTCTAGATGGTTGGAATAAATATGGGCCCGATTATCAATATTAATCCTACTAAACCATAGATACTTGATCGAAATGATTATGAATATTGGAGTGATCATATGATGACATTTGTGGTAAACATAGGTGTTGACAACTACATTATGTTAACTAGATATTATAATATTCCAGATAAAGAACATAAAACCTTTAATAATATACAAAAGGTGGAATACCAACAGAACATTTTGGTTATAAATTCATTGATTTTTCCATGACTAGAAATATATATATCCAAACATCATCTTGTGAAGAAGAGAATAGCATTTGGAAGAAGCTTGAAGTAACTCACATTGGACCTTCCAAAGTCATTGAAACTATAATAGCTATGGTCAGAGATGAATTCAATGGTTTCTACATTCTTATAGAGAACATATATGTAAGGTACAAGAATGATTCATGACCATTCTTAATAGTTTAAAATTCATGGGGTAGAATGGTTTAGATGATCAGGAACTTGTGGAAAAAATCATAGACATCATTCCTAACGAATGGGAATCTAAGAGAATAGCTATTGATGGGAATAGACACGTTACTCAGATTTCTCTTGATGAAATTTTTGGAACACTTCTTTAACAAGAGACTACAATGAAGAGAGATGATGACAATATTAAGAAGAAAAATGGAAATGTCATTTTTTCTATTACAACAATATCAAATCATATGAATGCCAGGACTCCTAAGAGAGTTACAAGATCTAAATCTACGAACATTTTTATTCAATCTGAATCTAGTGGAAGTGTATCTCAAAAGAACGAGTTTGCCAATATTTCTCGAAGGATGAAGAATATTGTTGGGAATAAGAACTTTAAATCTAGATACGAGAAGAAAATAATGATGGGACATGAAAGACTATGAAGTAGCTTGTTATTAATGCAAAAGAGTTGTGCATATAAGGCCAGATTTCCCTATGCTTAAGAGAAAAGATATAAAGTAAAATAATTCTGAGAGTAATAGAATGAAATACTACAAGTTTATGGATGAGAATGTTTTGAAATCAAATGACACCTGGAGTGCCAGTGGTGGTGACTCTTCTTATGAATCCTTAGAGTATAAATCTTCTAATCCGAAGAATCCTAGTTTACTTTCCATGTTATCTATTGAAAATCATTTTTAATGGCCAAGGTACAAAATGCTGAATCTATGACCAATGTATACTTGAATGGTAATTATACTGATAGTAAATACTATGAATCATTAGAGGTAGAATCATCTTCTAGTGAAAATAATACTATACCTACCTATGAAAAGTTTCTATGATTTCTATGCTCCCTGAAAATGAAAATTATAAAGTCACGAAAAATATTAATAAGGAAAATTCTAGAATTACTATTATTACTAAGGAAATATAAAACCTTTATAAAGATATTGATAAGAAAATTTATTATATTGAAAATGGTTTAAAAAGCCTTGAGGAAGTTAATTCTGAGAAAGATAAAATTTATAAGGATCTAGAAAACCTAATTTCAAAGAAAAATGTTTTAGTTCCTAACTGTATTGCTAAAACTATTGTTTTTGAGGATACGAACATTGTTATTAGACCAAAGTCAGAAATATTTTCCTTGAGGAAGTGTTTTTCAAATTTTACCCTTGTAAGGGAAAATTTTGATAAGATGTATTCCCTAATTTGACCTCTAAGAAACAAAGCTGGATTTGGTTATACTAGTTCAAAACCAGTTTTTAGTAACAATTATTTTGTTCCTCATAGTTTCCCATTCTGCACAATGCGTCAGTTTGGTAGGTATTGGAAAAAAATCCCTAAACAAAACTCTGTCTTTAGGTTTTCATAAAGATTATTTCTCCAAGAAAATGTGGATTCATATGATTTTTTTTTGAAGTTTTCGGATCCATGATAGTTTGGGTTCAGAAAGTCTAACACTCTTGTATTCAGGAAAGTAAAGATATTACCAACATCAATACATTGTATATAGATAGTGGATGTTCCAGGCACATATTAACAAAATAATCTTTGAAAACATTATGAAGACTACAGGAGGAAAAGTATCTTTTGAAGATAATACTTAGGGAAAAATTATTATTACAGGTAAAATTGTTCTTCTTGATAAAACATTGATTTCAAATGTTTTATTTGTTAAGGGTATTAATCACAACCTTATTATCATAAGTCAACTATGTGATGAAGGTTACCTCATGAATTTTCGTAATGACAAGTGTTTAGTACACAATTCGATGGAATAGTATATTATTTCTGCGAATAGGAAAGAGAATATTTACACACAAAACATAGAAGACATTAGAAGACAAAATCTACCTTGTCATAGTGCAATACAATATCAATCTTGGTTATGGAATATAATATTAAGACACTGTAATCTTATGAACCTACGTAAAATCTAATATAAAATACTTGTTAAGGATCTATAAGAGCATAGATTTGATTCTTGAAAAGTTTTTTTATCCTTGTCAATATGGAAAGAAACATAAATCTTGTTTCAAATTAGTTCATGTAGTCTTAACCACTGATGCATTATAGTTGGTGCATATTGCTCTTTTTGGTCCAACACAAATTGGAATCATTGGAGGAAAATATTCTGTATTAGTTCTAGTTGATTATTACACTAGATTTACATGGTTATATTTTATAGAAATGAAATTTGATGCTTTTTATTATTTAAAAAATGTTCTTTCCCAATTTAAAAATGTGAAAAACAGTCCATTGATAACTATTCATAGTGATCATGGAGGAGAATTACCAAAATTATGATTTTGGAACTTTTTATAGTTGAAAAGTTATTACTCATAACTTTTCCGCACTGAAGACCCCTCAAGAAAACGGAGTTGTTGAATGAAGAAATAGATTTATTCAAAAGATAACAAGAACCATGATGAGTGAATATCCGGTCTCCAAACATGTTGGGGTTGAAGCTATAAGTACTACATGTTATACTATAAATCGTGTATTTATTTGACCTTTTCTTAATAAAAATCCTTCTGAGTTATAAAATAGTAGAAAACCTAAAAATTACTACATCATGGTTTTTGGTTGCAAGGTATTCATTCTGAATACTAAAGACAATCTACAGAAATTATCTCTAAAATCTGATGATGTAATTTTTATAGGATACTCCACAACCTCTAAGGCTTATAATGTTTTCAATAAAAATTCATGTACTATTAAAGAAACAGTTCATGCTAAATTCAAGGAAACAAATCCCTTGGTTATTAAAAATCTTCATCCCACATCATTCGATGTTTAGAAAAAGTAATTATCAAACTCTGATAGAAGATCATTCTGATAAAGAAAATGTTCAAAAAAATGTTTCTAAAACATTTACCCCAAAAGACTTTCTATCATATATTGATGAACAAGCATTACAAATCCCAAATTAGTTTTTTTCTTAAGAATCATCCCAATGATAGAATCATCGAGGATGTAAATCCATGAGTAAGTACTGGAAGTGTCTTAATAAATGAAGTAGAACATATTGCATTCCTTTCCCAATTAGGACCAAAAATCACTAATGAAACTTTAGGTTATGATGATTTGTTAAAATATATGCATGATGAGCTAAATGAATTAAAAGGGAATAAATTCTGGAGAGTGGTTAAAAGACCTAAGGAAGCATCTGTTATCAGATTAAAATGGGTCTTCCAAAATAAGTGTGCTGATAATGGAATCATAGTAAGAAGTAAAGCTATATTAGATGCTAAAAGTTAAAATAAAAAAGTTGGAATATAATATGAAGAAACCCATGCTCTAGTAGCTGGACATGGACTTATTTATATTATACATGCCTTTGCAAAATTATTTAACATCAAAATTTTTCAAATGGAAGTTAAATGTGATTTGTTTAATGGTTATGTTCAAGAGGAAGTTTTTGTTGAACAACCTCGTGTTATTTGAAGACACAAAGCATCCTGAACAATTTTTCATATATACCAATTCATTGTATAGACTTAAAAAATCCCCTAGAGCCTGGTAGGATAGACTTACATGGTTTCTGATTCAAAATAATTATGTTAAGGAAAATGGTGATCCAACCCTTTTTATAAAGATAGATAAGAAAAAAAAAATTGATTGTTCAAATTTATGTTAATGACATTAAATTTGGTTTAACTCAGCAATCATTAACTGATTACTGTGTGAATCTAATGAAATCTGAGTTTGAAATGAGTATAATGGGTGAGTTAACATTTTTCCGTGTTTTTAAAATTTATCTAAAACAAAAAGGAATCTATATATCTCAGCATGTGTATATTAAAGATCTTCTCAGAATATATGGATATGAATAGAATAAGAGTATAATAACCCCCATTGGATGCTCAAATTCACTTGATCTTGATGATGCTGGGAAATCACTAGATCAAACATCCTTTAGAGGTGTGATAGGAAGTCTACATTACATGATAGCTGGTCATCCATACATAATGTTTTCATTATTCTTATGTGCAAGATATCAATTCAATCCTAATGAATATCATTAAAGGGCAGTGAAAAGGATTTTTCGCTACTTAAAGGGAACCATAGATTTAGTATTATTTTATACTTCTAGAAATGATTTTGTATTTAATGGTTTTTCAGATGCTGACTTTGGTTGATGATAAATGGATAGGAAAAGTACATCTAGAACATACCATTTCTTAAGATATTCTTTGTTTCTTGGTCATGCAATATAAAACACTCAGCACCCCATTACTATACTAAAGCTGAATATGTAGCAGCAGGAAGTTGTTATGCTCAAATATTGTGGATGAAAAACATACTCATAGATTAAGGTATGTGTTTTTCGAAAACACCAATATTGTGTGATAATACTAGTTCCATTACCTTAATTAAAAACCTTGCACATCACTCTCGGGAAAAATACATAGATATTAGGCATCACTTTCTTAGGGTACACACACAAAAAAGAGATATCATTTTTCAATTTATAGGAATGCAAGATCAACTTATGGATATTTTTACAAAATATTTACCATCCTATAGATTTTAATTCAATAAATAGATATTAGTAATGACAACCATAAGGTAATATTCCATATTAACTTCTTGTTGAAACCTATCACCTTACAGTAAAAAACTCTTTTTTCATAGGGGATTACACAAGCTTGTTAGTTAAATTTTTTTTGTAGTTAAATTTTTTGTAGTTAAAATTTTATTAGTTATAATATTCGTAATCAAATTTTTGATATGTAATTTTTTTTCCATAATCTAAAATTGTAGTTGTCAATTTTTTTTATAGTTAAAATTTTCATAATAACGATTTTCATAGTTAAAATTTTCATAATAATGGTTTCCATAGTTAACATTCTCGTAATAAGATTTTCATATTTTTGGTATAATATTATTTGTAGTCAAAATGTTCATAGTCAAAGTTTTCGTAATCAAAATTTTCAGAATATAATGTTCTTCAAGAAATATGTTTTTCTTATTATGAATAAACATCCTAGAAATCTGAAAGGTGTGTTACCATTCCTATGTATTAGTAATCATTGTTTTCTTTGTTGGTATTTAAATTTGATTATAATCTCTTCATATTCACTGCTACTTAAATATGAATGTTCTTCTTAAAAACCTCAAAAGATCGAAATCTATCAAAATCCTTCTCCGGCTATCATCTGAACTGTCAGATCTTATCAAGAAATAATTCAACCGTAGGATCAATCTGGGATGATGAACCGTCACTTCAGTTTCCTATTTAAAAGACAACTGATTTTCTTCACGCATCGATCTCCAAACCTTCTTGTGTTGATACTCTTCCCTTCAGACATAATACCATTCTATATCATTAATGTTTCCATACATCTAAATGTCTACTGAAGCCTCTTCTCAAAAGATATGCCATGTGTTAAAGAAATCTCTAGGTGACAGATCTACTATGAATGGTTAGTCGATCAGACTTTTTATGCCAAGTAGGATTCTAGTGTGTCTAAAAATATCAATCTTAATAGTTGGGAGAGTTTTTTTGTATCAAAACCAAGAGCACAGGATCCGGTATATCCAGAATTTCTGGTTTAATTCTATGAGATAGTCAGTTTCTTCAATGAAGGAGGAAGAGATAATTTTTTTTCAAGAGCTATGGAAAGACGTATTATCTTTCATATAACATGGCATGAATTTTTATATGAATTCCTTATGAGGGAGAAGCATTGTTTTAACCTCACAATCTTCCTTATGTAATTGGATATTTTGATAAGAAAAATACTCTAGCTTGTCTTGGTCTTTAGGAAGTAAAGACTATAATAATTATTTATCTCTCTACAAATCATCGGATTCATCATCTATGGGTTCAATGTTCTCTAATTCCGAGAAAAGGGGACAAGGATACCCTAAAGAAAAGTGATATTTACATTCTTCAATTCTTGGTGTACCTAAGAAATATAAACCTGATTAATCATATCCTTATTAGGATTGAGAATATAATGAATGGAAATCTTAAGTCTTAGATTATTATGTATTCATCCATTCTTTCAAAGATCATTGTCCTTTGTCTTCAGTCTTTCATGATTACTTGATGTTCTAAGATGATGAATTATAAGGTGATGATTTTGAGTGATGATACTCTATGGAGGATAATTATTGGATTTAATATTCAATCTGATATATTTTAGGATCTATCGAAAGGAAAAGTTTAAGCTCTATCAATGAAGAAATAAGTGGCTGAACCCTTTAAAAAGGGTGGAAGGAAGATGAAGAAGAAGGATCCAGAAGAGAAAGGAAAATCCCCAATGACTACGAAAAATCAACATGTACCTACAAAGCCAAAGAAGAAAAAATAATATCCTGGTGATGTAGTGGCTATGTGGTGTGAATATAAGAAGAACATGAAGGAAGGGGAGCCTATGTTTGGCATGGACCCTATTGAGGAAAAATAAATGAAGGGAATGACTGCTGAGAATATTGAGAAGGAAATGAAATAGAAGTAAAGGAAAAAATGGTATGAAGATAAAATTGTTCAATCCCTTCTAAAGGCTACTAAGAAAGCCCCCAAAAATATTCTGGTACTAGAATATTTTTTGTTAGAATATTTAGCTGAGACTCCAGGAAAGAATTATGTGATCCTGAAAAAGATCAAGTCGAACAAATACTGAACGAAGAAATAATAGAAGAAGACGAGGAAGAAGGGAGTGGAAATGATGGAGAAATCATAATGAAAGTTGAATATTATCATGAGAAAGAGAGTCCCTCTGAGAAATTGTTTTTCCAAACTTCTGTAGTCGAGTCTTAAAAAACATTCTACCCCTATAAACGGGGAGAAGGGTGGGGATGATGCAAATAAGTTGTCTAAAAATGACAGTAGAAATCATGATTTCATTCACCCAGAGTGTGTTGAGGCAGAAGCCGAAAAGGAAGAAATTGATGATGAACAAATTGTTCAACTATGAAACTATGAACATGAATCTCCTAATCAAGAAGAAGTCATTATAAAGGATGATAAGGGAAAACAGGTTATTGTGGATAAACCTATTAAAGATGTGGTAAAGAAGAAAAAAGTTGATAGTTCATCAAATATGATGTCCGTTGAATTAGATAAGGAATCCTCACCAAACAATGTCTCGGATTCAGAATCATTCTCTTTTGGACATGATATTGTAGTTTTGTCTTTGAAAAAGATTGTGAGAACTATTCCAATATTTCAAAGTATAGACTCGTGATTCCAGATGCTTAAGAATTAATTAAATCAAAAATCATATTTAGTACCCATGGTGATGGATAAGTTTCTCAATGTTGAGGCAGACTTCGAAACTTTTTTCATTACAAACAAGACACATAAATGATCCTGTAAGAAGATGAAAAGTTGTTCAAGGAAAAAAATAGAAGAGATGATAATCATTGATGAATTTCAAGATAGTTCAAGGAATATTCTAAAACCTAAGATGTGAAGATCAAGGATCTCACTAATAGTTTTGAAAAAAAGATGACTCTTGAACTAAATTCTCGGAATAAATAAGTTAAGGATCAAAATGAGAAACTAAATAAAATCGCTCATAGTTTGAAGAGGGAAAGGAATCTTATAATATGTATTGAAGAAATATTTTCAAGTAAGAATATATTCTGAAGGCTCAGGTAGAATCTCTTAAGGCTCAGGAAAAGAAATTCAAAGCCTTAGAGAAGAAAACTGAATATCACGATCAACTTCTCAAACATTCAAAGGAGGATCACAATGATCTAAAGAAGACCAAGACCACTATGAAGAAGCTAATTCTGAATGAGAAGGAAGGATAATCATTTTAAAATCCTATTTTTTGTTGTATTATTCCTGTCGTACAAATTCAATCAATCATAATGAAATTTTCAGTTGTTCTCTACTTTTTGCGGGTTAGAACTAATCATTCATGTACCAAATTTAAAATTCATTCCTGTTATTCATTTTTGAAAATCACAATCTGGGGGAATGGAATGTCAAAAATAATACTAAGTAAAGACGAAATTTACTTAAGTAATGGTGTGTTTATCTAACGGGGGGTTTTCATCATGAAAATTTTCGTAAGAAAGAAAATGAAAAATCTCATTTAGGAAACTCAGAATAGGGTCCTTAGAGATTTAAAATCCCAAGGGAGAGTTAGTCGTATTCACATTAATCCATATGTAAAGGGATATATGTTTTTATTTACAAGCCAATAAAATTTCTAGGTCCTTATATTCTTTTTCATAAGGATGTTTGTGCATTACAAAAAGGGGGAGATTGTTGAGTCAATAAGGATTCTTTATGACTCTTCCATTCCTTCATGTATTGAGAATCAAAAACACCATATCTTAAGGAAAATTTTATTTTCCTTAATATGGAAAATTATTCTTCACCATGGAATATTTATACTTACAATGTATTAATTGTTCATATTATAATTACTATAAATATAACTCTTTTTATCCATATGTATAAAATTATATTTTACATCAAAATCCTTGGAATTCTATTAATACTTAGATATAGAGTATTATTATTTTAGGATTCGAATTCAGGTTCCAAATTCTCTGAAATTCAGAATCTAATTTCTCTGAAATACAAAATCTGAATTATCTAGAATTCAGACTCTGAATTCTATGAAATTAATACTCCAAAATCTCTAAAATTCAGACTCTGAATTCACTGAGATTCAGACTCTGAATTCACTGAAATTCAGAATTTGAATTCTATAAAATTCTTACTCCGAATTCTCTAAAATTCAGACTCTGACTTCCCTTTAATTCAGACTACGAATTTTCTGAATTTTGGGTTCAAAATTCCTTAGAATTCAGGTTAGATGTTCCATAGAATTTAGGTTTGGAATTCCTTATAATTCCGACTCTAAATTCATTAGAATTCAGACTCTGCGTTCCTTAGAATTCAGACACCTAAATCTATAGAATTCTAATTCTGAATTCCATGAAAAACAAAATTTGAATATTCATGCAATATAGAATTGTAATTTTCTTAGACTCTAAACATTAGAATCCATAAAATAAATTTGATTTAGAAACCATATTTTACATTCTGATGATATAGTTATGATACGATGTTGTGTATTCTGTTTCTAGATAACCATTGATTTAGTGACAGAAATACAGGTCTCTCTGAGATTCATGGAAAAATATGACCATTAGAGAAGGGATCCCATTGTTGGAGAAGTACCTATAAATAGGAGCTCTTTTGAACATGATCGCAACTAATAATCTAATGAACTGAAACTGATATACTATTCTACGACTCTATAGATTACATGCCGCTAAAGTGATTTCTAGGGAGAGGTACTCTCATGCTTTGTGCATACTAAAAATCATGTTCAGATTGCTTTATGAGACTCTAAATGTTTCTGAGTACATTTGAGGGTATCTAGAGATAGGAAGACCGCAGTGTCGACAACCTTAATGTTCAAGGGATTCTAGGTATTGGAAGACATATGTGCTAACTACCATGATGATCAAGGGCTTGTGGGGATAGAAATACAGACTCTGATATTCTTATTGATGCCTTACCCTAGTGTGGGTAAGACAAACATTTATGAAAGTATAAATCAAGGGACCTTTATCCAAGGTTATTGGATACCCTACTATTTGGGTTAAAAGATTCCATACTTGTTACTTGTGATTGTTTCATGTTTTTGTACCACTGAATTTGATTAATAAATAATGTATAACTATATTATAATTTATTGTACATGTACTTTGATTAAGTACAATTCTATATGCATTAAGGTAGAATCATTGTTATTGTAATCTTTTTATATATTCCATTTTTGGAACCATGTTTTAAATTCTAGTATGTTTGTAAAACTAGTTTTATTTCTGGAACCACATTTTCTAAATATAGCATGTTTTTAGAACAAAGAGGTTTTGTGAATTTACATTTTTTAACATTGTTTAAAAATAGAAAGGTTTATATCAAATATAAAAGTAAAAATTAATTTTTAAAAGATACGATTCACCCCCTCTTTTATTTTGAGATTCTACATCATATTCTGATACTACAATTGGTATTAGAAATCCCACATCGTCATGGAGCTCACATCCCGTTAGCAGTAACCATGCTTAAAAACCCATTGGAAACCATATCACATCCCACCAATATACACATCGAAAACCATATCATTCCATGCACCCAATATAATATTTCATAACATGAAATTACTCATTTAACAACTCTCATTACCATTAAAATAGTGTATCATGAACATGGAGGACATACTAATTATTCATCCTTTGTACCATGAATGACTCACTGCACAAACCATCCCATATATCCAAAAATCACCCCATCTAGTTTACAATTAAATTCTATCTATCATAGACCATGTTTATAAATTATTCATGGAAGAGAGATCAGGAAGAGTGGGTATAAAATGACATGTCCTCACTATCATGGATGTATTAGAAAAAAAATAAAATGAAACCATGGGGAATTAAGCTACCAACATAATATAGGTGGGGTGTATAGAGAAAAAAAAATGTACATGACTGATAATATATAAACCATCCAATGCATGGGTTTTTAGAAAGATAACCATAATGAATCATCACATAACCACAATGTATCACACGATCAACTACTTTCATTTCCACCTCTAGATACAGCACACCACACAAAAAATATATACACACAAGAGACATTTTATCTATCATTTTAGGACAATCAATTTCCAAATTTCATATTTTACTACTATATATATTTAATAATTAAAATTATTTAATGTCTAAATACCATCCTATTGACCACACATCGCATAATTGTTATCAAATATCATTATCCCTTCTAGACCATGCCATATAACAATTCATTCCACTAATTAATCAATCACACATTAAACATTGAACCCATGTTAATTCCCATGTCAGCAATTTAATTTTATTACATATAAACTAGATAACTACCTGACACAACACATAAAAAAGGAACTTTTTTCTCATTCCAATGATCCTCAATTCACATCCATAATAGATCATGATCACCCCACATCAAAACCAATACACAACTCAGCAACAAAACACATCATAACAACAATGAATCGTTTAATTTTAAAAAGGCTTTTTATCATAATTACATTGTTATATTCAAGGGTTTTGTTAGAAAAATATATGATTACATGGGTATCAAATTTGTTATATTAATATATTTTCTTATCCATTTTCATATTTCGAGATTTTATTCAAAAATTAAAAATAAAAAAATCTCTCTAGAACCACAATGCACACATTGAATTCATGTGGGTTTTCTAGGTTTGGGGAAAAACCTTATTGCGGCCAATGGGGACTTGGTTAGTCTATTACAACCTGAAATAATGTTAGATGTTTAATATTGGTTTCCGGATAAATGTAAGGGGTGTAATTCATTGGGTATTATTGTGGGTTATAGAGGCTGGTTTCTCAATTATTCTAATAGATTATACTATTTCAACCCTCTTATAAAAAATCACAATGGCTCCCACATCCTCAACGAGTCATTGTTCTACATTACAGCGGTTGGTGATCAATTGAGGTTTCATACACAATGATGTTTTTGAGCTTTCATTTGCCTATAGGATGTGAGGACTTGTCATCATACCCTTTTGGGTGGAATTATTACATTATATAGGACTCTTTCATAGATATATGATATGATCTAGAATCTCACCCAAATCCCAATAATTGATAGGTCACCATAATAAATGAATTGGGTTTTTAATTTTTATATATGAATATAATGTTCTATTAATAGTACCCACTATATTTATTAGAGGTTATAAATTTCTCTCCAATTTTTTCTTAACCATTAGGAAATGCTTGTTCTTTAATACCACATGGCCATGCACTTTCAGTTTAATACCCTACAAGAAACTGATTAGAGTTTTGGGTTTGGGATTGAACCTCTATGAGGAACCCTAAAAACTGGTGGGAAAATGAATAAAGGGCCCAATAATTCATTTAGTACCAATACATGTTGTTTAGATTCATGTAGAATGCAATTATATGATGGAATTTAGGAATTCATTATAGAGCTTTGGACATCAGAAGTTGTCCAATGTATCCTGCTTGTCACATTAATCAGAGATTTCACAATCCGGTTTTTCTTAACCTATATGATGGTTAAGAACCAATAATTAATAATAAAGAGGTTTATTTACATAGACTTCTACAATATGATAACACAATAAGAAAATACTCCTAGATAGATTCATATGTATGGAGGAATTTATATCATGATGATGATAGGGTCATATACACTGATTTACTTGATAGTTGAGTTGTGATTACATGATGATTTTACCCTTCTTTAGGATATTTTTATGATTCTAGTGACATGATCATTTCAATTCCATAATCTCACATGATTCGCGATCGGTGTTCAAAAAAATATATTGATTGTGATATGACACCATACATATAAACACAGGACTTATGCATATAGAAATTCATTATGGAATATCTAATATATGTATTGATCCGTAATAAGTCATTATACATATCCTACTTATAATATGAATTATAGTTCTCTTATTCCAACAGTTGGGGAGATAGATCCCACTCGGATAGGGGAAAACCCTAGCATTGCCTGTGAAAATGTGGAGACCTATTCTAGAGGATGGTCTCCTTATGATGGTGGGTCCAATGGTTCCCATTGATCCATATTTATTGGTGTTTTTAATGACCTAATTCCCTCCTTCATTCTTGATATTGCATCTCCGAGAGTTTCTTACAATTAGGATAACATGGAAGGCAACCGAATTGCTCAAGGGGACCCCAACATTCTCCATGTATCCATCTGAATACCATGATGCTTTAACGATTCAATTCTGTACACATGTGAAAATATTTGGTCCATACCATCCTCTAATGGGAATCTTTGAAAGTTACATGAATTCTTCATGGGTGTCATAGTGAGAGGTTGTTATTAGGATCCTCTATGGTTTCCATTTCAGTATTCATGTTCTTTATAATGGTGATTTTTCTCATTCATGGTTGTGTAAATCACTATGGTGTGAAATTTGTCATTTCCTTCGATTTTGGATGACTATGGATTTCCCCAGGGGCTGTGATTGTAAAAACACATCTCTGTGGATCCATTTTCAAAGTATTACGCTATATTTCTAGAACATGGAATTCCAAAGGGAATTGACAACTAGTTGTGGTGTTTCTTACAATCCGATTCCATTACTGCTTGCATATAACATCCCTAGTGTTACAGTGTTTGTGTTGATCTGTACTTTTCAATGGGTTTCCCCACCACTTCTATTTGTTGGTATATGGTTTGGAAGGCTTCTAGAAAAGTATCTTCTACATTGAGGTTATTGGATATTTCTCTCTCTAATTCTGCCAAAGTAATTGGCAATAAAAATGATGTCTTTGTGGTGGTGGTCTTAGTCATTGTTACCATTACCCTGATTGAGATTTGAGGGTTGTCATATCTAACTTAGGGGACAATGGTCTTGTTTAGGCTCTAGCCGCTTTGCAGGCGAAATTTTATCCACTATTCATGATCCTCTCTAGAAGACCTCAAGCCCCATCAGTTCATCTCTAAGCCCTCATATGACAGTAGCTATGGTTTTTACAAATAAAGGGGTTTAATGGTAGGGTAATGTATACCTTATGGTTACATGTCATTCTACATCTAATATCAGAGTTTTTTGCGAGGGGACTTATGTGGTGTTGTCCTATGTATCCTCGACACAACATATGTGTGGTTATCCCATACATAAGGTGTATGCAGGGGATGTCTCTAGCAGGGGGGTTGATCCCATATAAAACTTACTAGATTATTTGGTTATTGTTCCAGCTGCTAAGTATCCCCAGATCTCTCTAGTGAATAATGGTAAACAACTGATGGATGATGATAATTATTTCACTCTCTATGAAGGATGAAAAAAATTCACAAGGATGCTTCCTAATACTATACATCCATCTATGTTGTCCTTGTAGAAAAGTAGCTTACAATTGGTACTCTATGTTTGGAAGGTAGGGTAGGACTTAACATATCATCTTTTCTAAGGCCAACATCAAGAAACCAATAAAAATGAAATTTATTCTATCAATTTGATAGCCCATCGAGGGTATTGGCCTAGAAATTATAAAGCCACCTAATTACAAGGTTGACATTGAATCTTCTATTAAATATTGTTATATAATTGAGATGTCTACTCCATTATATATCCTTATTCAGAATATATCTATTTCCCCTCTCATGGGGCTGACTGTGAACATTGTTGATGTTAATATTAATATCCCTATTTTAACAATGTGTTGATGTGGAGGTTTATCCATGTGAGAAATCTATTTCATCCCATTTCCAAATCCTTCATTATATATAAAAAGTTGTTAGTTTTTTTTTCGTTTCATAGTTCATGTGTTTTATATTGATGCATCAGATCATAAATTTGAATTTGAATGTGATGGCTGTGTTCGGGTGATGTTTCCATTTTATTGATTTTTAATAGAGTAATTTGTGAGGTTTCCTCCCCATAATAAAATAATTTTCTAAAAAAATGATAAAAATGGATTTGTAAGAGTCCTCATTGTCTAGTTAGGTTTTTTAATCCATTGACGGATGAGGATGAATGGATGCCCTGTTGGGGGTCACATGAATGGGAGTAAATGGAATTTCAATGCAGATTTACCAAGGTGGATTCCCATTAAAAGTATTTATCCTTTATTATTTTATTGGTAAATCATGGGGACCATGAGTGGCATATTGAGAATGTTTGGAGGGAATGATGATCCCATGAGTTTACATGAGTTAATGAATATATTCCATCATAGAAAGATCCCATATAATGTGTTAATTTTCAACAAAAGACACATGGTTTCATGGTGTAAATTGTTTGAGGGTACGTATCAATGTATTGCAATGGGATAAGAATGACTTGATTGAGGATTTGTTTCTAACATGTCTATAGATTTATGTATGTTAGGCTTATCATGTGTAAGGTCGTCTTGGTGACATGTCCAGAGACATCACATGAACCAGGATGAGATTAATGTGTGTTCCACGTGATCAAAGTTGACATGTTATACTACTTTTAAAAAACCAGGATGAAATATATGGGGTGTCTTATGTGATCAAGATGACATGTACATAGAATTACCCAGAACATGTATGTCATATAAAAGGTATATCACAAGATCATTTTTAAATGTCTAAGTGATAATGGGTGATCTTGTTGATATGTCCCTAGACTTCACATGAACCTAGATGACATTTCCTTGGTGTGTCATAGGTTCAAGATTACATGTCCTAGGACTATATCTCAATATTCCTCAAAATTACATGGCGTATTCAAGTTATAATGGAATTGATCACTAGGAGAGTGTATTCACATGGGGAGAATAAAATATTATATTCCTCCACATTATGGTTGTATATTTTTCATTCTTCCTCATGTTAACAAATAAATATTTTTCAACCATAGTAATATTGAGGAATTGCAGGAATAGGGAAAATTTCTCAATCCCCTTTTTTTGATACAGATGAAATTCCATAGATCCTTAATGTGATTAATAAATTTATCATGCAAAGGCTATTCTAAAAAATTGAAATCCATTAATTTATGGAAATGAATATTTAGTTGATGAAATATTTATACCACATTAACCATCACTCTATAAAATTCTATCATGCCAATGTATGTTTTTTATAGTATTTCATGAGTCATATGGGCATATTATTGGCATCACCAACCAAAATATAAGCATATTCTCGTGGATTTTAAATCTCATTGTTTGGATTGAGTATCTAGAGGGATAATTTTCATAATAAATCAAACAATTCATATGATCCCCCCATATTTCATCTACTGTGATATTATTTTGTCATGTGATAAATAGATAATGCATAATCACTCTATAATTACTAGATTTTATTAACCTATGAACTTCCAGAGGGATTTTACATGATCAGTTTAATATTATTAATTGATTTCACGATGTCAAATGAATATGTCTATGAATGCTGTCATGAATGTGTTGACATGTCAAATGGACATCACATTAATATGCAAACTTATATTGAGGCCTTTGTGAAATTAGTTAGTGTATTTGAGGGTATTTCATGATATCAATGAACTATAAATGAATTGAAAATGATTTATTCACATTAAAAACATCATAAAAACATTTTCATAAAGATCCAATTTTTTCATCATTTCATCATCTGATCCCCTTGGGAGACTAAAATATGTTTTTCAATAATCACATCAAGTGATAGAACGTACTTGTATAGAGGGATTCATGATATTAGTGGAGAATTTATAAGGGATTCCATTTGATTTGTTTTTTGATTATGTAAAAATGTGACCCCAATGAAATATGTTCCATATGTCATTTGATCATATGTCCCATTGATGATTATGAAATTTTCATTACACAGAATAAATACATCATTATTGGCATGAATATCTCTTATTTTCCTTGTGGTGGAAAATAATACCTATGTTGTTTTCTTTCTTCAAACCTAAAAATTTATATTCTAATTTATCATCTTTAACCGAATAAACCCCAATCAAAACACAAGTGTAGAGGAATAATGACTTGGTTATAAGGATATAAATTCTAGACATTGTCTATGATGCTTCAAAAAGTTAGTCTTCTAAGAATATTTCTGTATTCTGAGATACCATTAGTATTTCACAAGGATCCCTAAAAATAGGGGTGTGTGAGAGTGATCATTTCACTAGTGAATTATCTCTATAGATCTATGAAATATTTTATTTGGTATCATTACATTACAAAAATTTCAAAATGTATCCACATAACATAACCCCCAAAAGATAAAATCACTTGTCTTTATTACGTTATTTCCTAAAAAATGAAACATTTTCTAGAAAACAATCATATCAATGATAAAAATTATTAATGGTTATTTATTTGAGATATAAATCACATAATTGGCTAAAGGACCACTTTATAATCTTTGTGTGTCTCTCAGCGGTTGTTGGGTGATTACATAATCTGTATGCAATTTTTTTAACCTTTAAATGGTTGTTTAATCACCATTATTAAAATGGTTCATGTTATCCTGATATGTTATGTGTCACATACTATTATAGTATTTGTAATTGGTTATATGATCGTGATCCTTTATATGAGTCAAATTATTTATTATACCTAGAATGGATCATGTGTTCCATGGGAATAGGAATATGTTTTTCACACCACGTGACTCATTCCAATTAAGGAACATCATTTATTTGACTAAACTGATTGATTATGTCTATTGTATTTAAAAAATTTAAATGTATGCTTTATAAAATATGTAGATATATTCAAAGTCACATATGACTCCTGATATAGTTTAACGGGGAGAAATGATTGGAAAATTAATAATTCAAATCCTTGGGACCGGGAGTTTTTTGAAAATTAGTATTTAGAGGGATTCTTCTAGAATCTCTTCTAAACTATCCAATTTCATACATAAATCCTTTATATAAATTCAAAAATCTATATTATACTTTGTTTCCTTCACCCAAATATAATATCCTATATCAATGGTTGTTATATTATCTTTATTACATTAAAACATCCATATCTAAGGATATGAAGCTTACCATGACACTATTCCATGGTCTACCCTATAAGCTGGCTAACTCCCCACTTGGTCTAGATGGTAGTGATTAAACTAATTAATAAAAATTTATGACTTACTAAATTATTTTCATCTACTCTGTGGACAAGCTGAAAAGTATTTGGAGTTTAATGTTTTATTTTAAACATGGATTATACTTTTTCGATGAATGGGAATGGACAATCTAGGTTAGGTAATGATTTATTAAAATTTTCAATCAAATTTTTTTTGTCCACCTATATGATGTGATATATATGTATCAAATTATTGTATACTTCCAATCCCAACATCTTAGATAATTGATAATCCATTTTTATACCACATGAACTATTTTCCATTTGACCGATGGAGAGGTTTGGATCATCCAATGTGATATTTATTATTTGGGGAAAAAACATTCTCCTGGGATTTGTATGATAAATTATTTCATTCCATAGGTGTTTAGGATGACCATAAATAGAATCCATCAGTGGTGTGAGATATTCCAATCATTTTGAAGTTGAGTATAACGAATGAGATTAATCTATGCTTGATTATTTCCTTCATGTATTTGGTCAACAACATTATTTATCAATGTGGGTCTCGACCATATTTTTTAATACATCATTGTATCACTTCTAAATTTGTTTTGGATAGATGGGAATCTTATTGGGCCATCTTAGAGGCTGGTGAATCTGGCTCATGGGGCTCTAAATTCAAAAATTTGTTATCAACAATTCTTTTCTTAGTTGGATTTTTTTTCCATTTTTCAATACTGATGAATTTTCAATAATGGAGAAGCTGGACTTAGCATCATAGACAATATGTTAGAGATATCAGATTGAAAAGAATAAGGGAATCCTATTAATGATAATTTCCCAACCCTTTCTATCCTCAATCAAGTTTATGTACATTTTTAATAAGTTTCCATAAATTACTTATTGGATGACCGATTTCGGTTTTTATTTTTTCAATATTTGTGAGAATTTTCTATTTTATAATTACCATAACACTACTTCCATTTCTCATGCCTATTATATCACCAGATGATAAAATTAATTGGGGTTTAGGTGATGATATTGTGAACAGATGAGCCTATCTATGTGTCAAACTGTAACATCCCCAAATGATAAAGGGTTAAATGTCTAAAATGATATGACTCATGTCAACAAGGTGCACCTTCCTTTTCAAGAGCCTGCATGATTAGAACTCCACAGTTAAGCGTTCTTGGACTGGAGTAGTGATCGGGATGGGCGACCTCCTGGGAAGTTTCTGAGGGTGTGTGTTAGTGAGGACAAAGCACACTGGAAATGACATGTGTTGGCATGTGGGGACAATCATTAGTCAGATGACCCGTTCAGGCACGTGGGTGGAAACTAGGGTGGACCCCACGTGTCTGCGGGGCAACTGGTGGTACCTAGTGGACCAGGACCCGACGGCCATGTTAGGGCGGGGTGGCTATGCTTTCACTAGGACCCGTTTGTCACATTTGGTATCAGAGGAGGAACCCAGCCTTAAGTGTGGTGCACTGCCTGGGATTAGATGTAGGGCCCACAACGAGGGCGTTGTGCTCTAGGGGGGGGGGGTGATTGTAACATCCCCAAATGATAAAGGGTTAAATGACTAAAATGATATGACTCATGTCAACAAGGTGCACCTTTCTTTTCGGAAGCCTGCCTGATTAGAACTCCATAGTTAAGTGTGCTTGGCTTGGATTAGTGATCAGGATGGGTGACCTCCTGGAAGTTTCTGAGGGTGTGTGTGAGTGAGGAAAAAGTACACTGGAAAGGACATGTGTTGGCCTGTGGGGACTATCATTAGTCAAATGACCCGTTCAGGCACGTGGGTGGACCTTAGGGTGGGCCCCACGTGTCTACGGGGCAACTGATGGTACCTAGTGGGCCAAGACCGGACGACCATGTTAAGGCTCGGTGGCTGTGCTATCACTAGGACCCATTTGTCACACAAACTGACATAACAATTTCAATTTCCTATAATACCAACTCCTACTAAGATGATTATTGAGAATGGTAGTGGTTACCATCATGGTAGGCCATATAATCTATCACTCATGTATAAGGTTCTTGTAACTATTATAGATTATATAATATAATTTCATTTATATTCCTCTCATCAGGATTCCGACCAGAGATTATACACTAAAAGAGTTTCTCCACTTCCATTAGATGACATGTGATAATTATGATATTTCGAACCCATTTTCTAGTTCTAGATTATATTGGTAGGGAATTATATAAATTAAAAAATCATTATTACACCTACCGCTTCTTCGTCTTACATATATTAAAACTATTCTCTTTCTTGGTTGGAATCTTACACGGTTGTTATGATGAGTCGATTACTTCACCCACTAGAAAATCATTGTGCTTTCCTGGCCCCCTTAACCATGGTGGTGATAGAGATGACATTAGAATTTAGAGAGACACAAAAGAGTTTCACACTCCATATCATGGAGTCTCCAATCATTATGGAAATACATTGTTGGTAAATATGGTCCTTCAATACAAGTGGAAGATGATGCACTAGTTTAAATAATAATACACAAGAATTTTTTTATGATTCTTCTTTAGTTTGGTTAATCCTTCCTACAATAGAAATAATATCTGAGTATATCTCATCAACCATTATTCAATCCAATGTGCTCCCTAAAATTATAATATAATTAGGGCTATCATGAAGGATATTTTTGTATAAAATTCATGACATAATTAAATAAAATTCCTTGGAAGAGATTAATGTCTAAGGGAAATGCCTTCTCTGGATCTTTTGTGAATTGTTACCATGTGGGACAAACTATATTCAATTATATGAAACCATTCTATTGATCAACCTAGACTAAAAGTAACTATCCAGTAATGAGATGGAATTGCATATAATATATGAATAAAATTTATCTTGGCCACTCAATGCTGTGAGAGATGGAGATTAGGTAACATGGACATTATAAAGTCTCTTATTTATTCACTGCGATGGGAGACATGGACACAAAAATAACAAAACATGAAGCGATCATATATCATTTATGTTTCAATCGTTCAATAAAATATTCTTTTATTAAGACTACTAAAATGGAGGTGAAGGGTTTTATTCTTGGATTGAGGATCCTTTTCCACTAGTGATGAAAGATCAAAATGAGCAGAAGATGCTTCATCCTATGATTCAAACCCATCTCTGAACTCTGGATGACATCGAATGTTCAGAAGAACATTTTATTCAATGTTTATGTTATATATAATCGGGATTCCAAGGAGATACTCTTCACTATGAAGATTCATCAACTCATTATACATCACCATTGAAAAAAATTCCAACATGATAGGTTTCTATAAATATTTATTTTGTTCATTATGTTCATGGAATTTGGTCGACTCAGTATACTGAAGAATTCCAAAGTCATCGAGGTATTTTTCTAAAACCAAGTGACCCATAATTTGTAATTATATTATCACATAAGAATAGAACCTCCATGAGAATCAAATATAAATGACTTATGTAAAAAAATCATTAACATATCTACACTTCACAATCCAAAATCACTTTCTTTGACAACATAATATTTGTAAATATTTCCCTGAGGGAGTGTACTCTAGCATTTTCAAAGAAAAATGGTCCAGAGTGAATAACATTTTTATTCTTAGATCCAGATAATGATCCATAAAATCTGTATATCTCTTTTTATTTTTTTGCCCTATATTTTTCATTAACTATAGAGATAAAGTGTTTAGAGTGAAGATACTTGACATTTTCTCAAACAACCCTTTAGGGGTTTTCATCCTAACAAGGATTATATCACATTCACCGGTATTTTAAGTCCCTCCTATTTTTACTATTAGAATCTATAGTTTCTTGATATAAATCATTGACCAATTTGTATATTATTTCTGTACATGATGAAAGTGGACAGTGTATAAGGAGAGTGTAACACAATAGACCAATTAGGATTCCCAAGATTAAGAGTACTCCAATTCTCATCTGAGAAGAGGATGAAGGTGAGCTAAATAATTCATAATTATTCGTGAATAATTATTATTGATATGGAATATTCAAGTCATAGATGATCCCAGAACAAATTTTGGAGGAGAGTTACACTAGGAAGACACAAATACATACAAGGAACAAAATGAACTTATTAAGAGGATAATATATATATATGTGGTTTTCATGTCCAAGGACCTTATATTGCGCTGAATCATTCATTTTCATACATACATATATATATGTTATCATTTTTGAGGTATTTTATTTGTTTTAAAAGACAAAGACACTCAATACATGATGTCTGGATCATATGTAGAGTAAATCCGGAAGATAGTGGATGCACTCCGAACATTGGCTATCTAGGGGTAGGCTTTTATGGTACATTGATTAGGGGTAATGATGGTAGATGGCCAAAAAATTTTATTGTCTTGTAGTTGGGATACATTTATTAGGTTGTTTAAAATCATAAAATGAGGATGAATTCCTTACTATATAATGTCATGTGGTAGGGATGAGGGAACTGAAATGAATTTTTACATGATATCCTAACGGTTACTCCCCACTATTTGTGGGTACTTAGATGTGAGATGAATCATTTATCCTTAAAATTATTACAAGTAGCTAATAATAAAATATAATTTATCTTTCATATATTTTTATCATGTGAAGTAAAATAATTAATTTATTTTTTTCTTATATTGTCAAAGTGATTTTTTATGACTCAACTATCATTAAATAGCTTCTGGTCTTGGTTTTCCAACCAATGAATATGATAATATGTACTTTATATGGTGGGGATTCACTCGGATACCTTTTTAATTTTGATATATAAAGAATTATGACACATTTTTCATTCCAATATGGATTCTCATAGGTTTAAAAAACTAATGTGGTTATAAAGGGTATTTTTATCAGGCCATTGAAAATATTTTTGTGTCTTCCACTGTGAAGATAAAATTTACTTGTAGGAAAGGGGAGTTAAACCCTACTTATACATAGTGAATGATGGAATTTTTTTATTTAAAACATTTGGGACCTTCCTAGGACATGGGATCTTGGAATCCAAATGTATCTCAAAAGAATGATAATAAACCAATGATTAAATAATTCAATGAATCCCTACATTGATCATGGTCATATATATAGATGGATACAATTTTTTTCTTCACTCGTTGTGCCTTGAAATCAATGTTTTCAAAGGTATATTCTCTTTGGATCAATTTTTTTATAGGGAAAGGGATGTTACCTTAATAACATTTGTATAAAGATGAAACATTTATTTCTAACATTGAGTTTTGAATAGGAAATTCCAATGAATGTAATTTTAGGTCTTTTTAGGATGTACCATATGTCATGTTGTTTAACATGGGTGACCCCGATATATCATCGATATAATTGAATAAATAAGGTCATATGTACCATTATATCAGATGCATATGCTTAAAATAATGTGTACAAGAATTGAATTTTACAATCTTTATTTGAAAACGGGAATGATGCACAAATGAGTTTCATTGAGAGTATCCAAATCTACATAAATTGTTTGGTTTTGGGAATTGAAAATCCTAACCCAAGAATATCTATATTTATAGAAGGTGGAGACAGGTGGGTATATGTAAACTAATAAAAAAATGAGGATTCAAATATTCCTTTTAGTCAAGAAAGTAGGACATGGATTTAGGGGGGGACTCATCTCTTGGACCAAATATTCTACTATTCAAGATCTTTAATGAATTGTGTTATTCACTGGAGAATCCTTATAGGTGCAATTGAGAATAACCTGTCACTATTAGAAGTTCAAAAAATAGGAGAACCAAGAGTATGATGTTTCATGATTCACATTGTTATAAGAGAAGTATATAAACTAAAAATATTGATTAGTATTTACTCAGATATAAATGATATTAAGTTCATTCGTATATATTGTAAGATCAAAAGGGGTAGAAAAACCTAAAGGCTATGACAATATGTATTGAAAAAGAATTATATGAGAAGGGAAGAACATACAATTTAGGATCATACATTCTTACAGGGGATTATCTATTGATCTTGGATAGATCACATTATTTAATTCAATTACATGTGACTTGGACATGGTTTTTTAACATAACATCATGAGACTAGTACAATGTAACTTATCATTGAATATAATGTAACTTGATCTCACCATTCAAAGAATATTTCTAGGTTCCCTATGCTCACATAGTTCATGTTGATGGTGAAGAAACATCAACAACTGGGTAGTAAATAAAGAATTACAAGGGTGAATGATACAAATTATTTTGGGATGTGTATATTTTTATATGAGAATCAGTCCCCCACCCCAAACAATAATCATTAAAAAATGTCGATGGGGTGATGAGAATTAATGTATGTGCCTAAAATTGAGGATCTAGGAATTACTACATAAACTGTGATTAAAGGACTCAATAAATACATAGTTATTGGATAAAAAGTTAATAATGTAGGTTTGACCCATATACAGGGAGGGGAAATATTCCTTACATACTGTGTCTGGAAAATGGATATGGGACATGGGTGTCTCTACATATCCACATTCAATAAAAATATATAAAAACTCAGTTTATATATGGCTCCCCATGTGGCCCTAATTTGTACATGGGAAATAGAAATATTATTATTATGTTGTAGTTGTACATTGGATTTTGGATAGGGTGTAACCATTAATCTTGTGACAATAGGAATCAATCCACATTAGTCCTTATAATAATCCCAACATTGACCTTGATTGTATGTGGGAAAGAGGAATTTTAATATTCTATTGTGAATTTAGAAAGGATATGGGTTCCGAGAGTCAATATATATCCTATAGTTATCTAAATCTAGAAACACAAAGATGTTAAATTTATGTTTTTTAGTTTAGAGGCTGGATTATATAACTATGGTGTAATGTAATTAACCGCTGATTCATTTTCGATCCATATTGGATGTGGGGAAGAAATGGATGAAATCATTCTAGTATTTAAAATTAATATATCCTATATTATTATTTAACAAATGGTTGGATTAATGTCACACCGTTTGAAAATTATATCATTATGTTACGGGAGGTTTTCCCTATTGGACCAAAACATCAACTTAGTACAAACTCTATTTTGTTTTTTATTGACTAGTAATTTCTGTTGGGGTACCTATTAATTTTATATTCCATATTACCAATATTTTATAATATATAACAAGGTTATGTTGGGATAAAGGGATATTCAATACAATGAAAATACTCACTAATGGAATCTAAATATTTTGACGCGAGGAGGTGGTATGAAGTTCATTTGGTGGAAATTTGGTGTCTAAAGGGATTTAATAACTCATACAAGTAGAGTCTCCATTTAAGAAACACACCATAAAATGAATGTGTAAATGAACACAATGTTATATTATTTCCTTGATAGGGGAAATGTTTCAAAGATGATAAACATCAAGGGTATCCAAATCTACTTGATAAATTGGGTAATTAGAGGCTTAAATAACAACCTATGAATCTTTTATTGAATGGGGGATGACCAATGATGGTTACATTTAAATATTTATGAATGGTGGAAGGCTGTTGCCCTTTTAATTTTCAAAATAGCTCCTAAATGTAAGGGGTGGGAGATCATTTTTAGGACTAATGCATCCACTAAGAACTATCTTTGAGGCATTTCATTATTCTCTAATGATTCCCAGAGATGCCACTTGGAATTATTGCATATATATTTATTTTTCATAAAGGGGAAAGGAATGTGTATATGCACTCATGGTCTATGAGGTTCCATGATAAGCATATCAAGTCATGGAATTGATTGGAAAAAACTCATATATTTAATATATGTAGTTGGTTCCTGGAGAATTTCTAATTCAATAATAATTTGAGGACCCTAAAAGATTAACCCTTGAAAATTGATCTTATTATTAGTGTGAAGGGATATAAAATTTATTTTTTGAGTCCTCAGTCATCAATGAGATGATCTATTAAACATGGTGACCTCATTTTGTACAGGTTAAAATCATTAGGATATGATGTAGTTATGTGTATAACGTCATGTGACCTGGACATGGATCAATTTATATTTTTAGAATTTACATTTATTATAATGGTTAGAGATTCTTTATAGGCCCCCTAATCTACCAAGAGTCATGATCAGCCTGTGAAAAAAGAGACATGTAGGATGTCAATTGAGCCATGTGAAGTTATCTAACATGGAATATGTGAGGATATTTACACATTATTGTTTACTATTATTATCACATGTATCTAAATATTAGGGATGGAGATGACCGCGAATGTTAAAAACTCAGGTATGGTCCAAACATAGAGGATCTAGGTGTTGAATTGTATTTTATGGTTTTAGAAATCATGTCTCACATAGTTCTTATATAGACTCCCTTTCATAGGTCTGACCAATACATAATGCAATGAGAATTGTTTCATCATTTTTTGGATGGTCATCATTACTCTTTGCAATATGACACCTATATTCCAAAGACATCTACCCAGATGTAGTTCTCATGCAAGTGAGAATTCATGGATGATCATTGGAAAGTTTAATCATAAAATCACTATGTATCTTGTTATAATAGTTATCAAGACACACATAGTTCTTCTATGTAAATTATTAGGATAGGTTCGACCTATATACATAGAGGGGGAACTTTTTATCAAAAAAGTAATTCCCAAGAGTATATTTCTAAGTATCACTATCTATCTCAATGGTATGTGAATCAATCACGATATAGTTATTATATATGATCCCTTATATTGTTGGGGATTTCAAACAGGGATGGTTTACATCCTCATTTTCTATTTATATATTTATCCCACATACATTCAATTGTTTTTGATATAATATACTCAATCGATAAGGAAAGAAACCTTTCATGAATGAGGTTTTGATGCTAGAACAAATTGGGAGCAAATTTTCCCCTTTTAACATTGTTGGATAAAACATGGAGTGACTTGGAAGACCCCTAATCTACAAACAATGTGGATTTACATTGCCCATGTGTATAGGGGGTACGACAAGGTGACCCTTTATCATGTAATTTAACTTCATGCATCTAAGACGAGTTCCATATATTTTTATTGTCACATGGAAGGGATAAATTTCATGTTATTTATTATCATACCATAAGGAAATATAATTATCTAATGTATAAATTATTTTCACTAGTAGTTTTATATAAATATTGATGTTATGTGATGTAATATATATGAATAAACATGTTAGTAGGCAGATTAACACATTCCCAATCAATTCTTTCTAATTACTATGCTTCATTGTAATAAATGTCTTGCATGATGTAAAGACATTCCCCCATGGGTTTAGGAATTATAGGATATTCCCTAGTGACATTGGGGGTCGGAAGATAAATACTAGATCATTATATTGGAATGATTGGAGTAAAAACATTTAGATAATGGATGAGATAATTCGATTGTAATGTTCTTCATGGCTATTAATTTTACACAACCATTTCTTACCATGTCATTCTAACTCATCCTATCATTTTTATGTTTTCTAATAAAAAACTACTTTTAGACATATATATATTTGTGTATAGGGGATCTATAATTAAATTGGAAAAAATGCCACAATATCTTAAATAAGATAATTAGGGGTCTCCTTTCTTGCAGTGAACACAGAAGTATGGTAGAGCCATCAAACATGAACACTATTTTAAATCCTCAACATCAAGTTCTCACCTACCATTTCCCATAAAATATTAAAAAATTTATTATTAAAGGCCTCAATTTATCTATTGTAAACTTAATGATGGTGATATTAATGGTTGTACATGATGTTATACTGCAGATACGACCACTTCATCACCAAAGAACATAAGTTTGTACCATTTTGTCGTTAACATCATAAGGGGGACCCCATACCTGGTGATGATATTGGAAATAACAAAGATGGTCATATCATTAATTTAGACTTAGTTGTGGTTTACAGACTCATCCATTTAAAATTGATTTCAGTAGTAGTAGTGATGTACTTAGAAATCTTAGATGCAACTGGGGGTACAAACTCACAACATCCATTCACCATAAGTTAAGAAAATTAGAAAAATTCGCTATATATAGAAAACAAAATGGTTTATAGATAAATGATTCTAGAAATTATCACATGTGACACATTTAGAGATTTCAAAATAGTTCTATAACATCATTTTCAAGTAGTAACCATGGCTATTAATTTTTTGTCAGGGTTTGGTTCTGGATTGGTGAGCACTGTAGGATCCTATAAGACCCTCCTTCATAATGGATTGAAATTATCATTATATAATTAATTGGAAGAGATATAATTAAATTCATCATATATAGATTGATTTAGCCACATTTAGATAATCCCCAAGAGTAAATATCACTTCCCAATTTCAGATCTATTCCCTTTCCATGGATCCAATGGGAAGTTCCATTTTAGAGATAATTTATTTTCTTATTCATCTATCCTGGGGTTGATATTAGATAATCATGATCTAGGATTGTGATAAATTTATGGATCTCCTCCATGTCAAATATTATTATAGGTATGATGGATCTAATCAACATACCACCGGATTCCTCTTCCATTATCTGAATTACATTCTTGAATTCAACAATGGTGGTGAGAATTCCTCCACAAAATACGGTATGAGTGATTTGGATGTAATTTAATTTATCACCCAACTCAATATTTATGGTTGTATCAAATGGAATGATGGATAAATCTCGAAAATCATTTTCCCTATCATGAAAATAGAGATCATGATAATAGACCATGGAATTTATTACTGCTAGAGTAATTGAGGAGAAATTATGTGGATAATTTTCTTCATTTTTCATACCACAAAGGGAAGTAGTGGTATGGAAATCTCATGTCTTAGATAATGTATTGAGGGAAATTTTATTTTCTGCTTAGGGAACAAGGGAATTCTAGTATCATTATAGAGATGTAGTATGACTAATATTTGAAAAACACAGTTAAGTTTTCACTATTACTATTAAATAGAGAATGGATAGTGATGTATTTGGTTTACGATATATTGACCGGATTGACTGTATTGCCTCATCTGTGATTATGAGAATAACATAATCACTATTTATTATGCACATGTGATTTTTAGGGTTTGTTCTCAATCCATTAGGAGTGAAAACTAGAATGTTTCCCTCCATAATTATTATTTTTCATTCCATATTGTAGAAACATGCCTAAATGTGTATATATTTACATGACTAAAATTTGAATCTATCAACATGTAGTATAAAAAACATCTCGTTGATTATGTATTTTAAGCATTGATGAAATTTTGAAGGTATCTCCATGTGTTAATAATGTCTTGGTCTTATGAGTATATATTTTTCAGTATTTCATGATGAAAAACATGTACTATAAATTAGATTTGAGATCTGTGAACTGAGATTTGATATTGAGGTTTCTCAGTGGCATTTACTCAATCTAATCATAATTTATGATAGTTAAGTTCATTAGAGAAAAATATATCTATATATATCCAAAAAGTTAGAGGGTCAATAATTGGATGAGGTTGGTCCTACGAAAATAATCAACCAGATCTGTTTGTATTTTTATCTTAATGACCTTTCCTAAAATATATAGGGGTCACATATGTCCCTAGATTACATCTTCCTAGTCATACTCAATTAATGATATGGAGGTATTTAATTTAGATGGAATATTCTTGAATCAGTAAAATATGGTTTTAGAATATTCAATCTCAATCACCCATGGAATATCGAGGGTGAAAATTAGTGAATCTCAAAGTGATTCATAAATATAGAGAGCATCCAGGATTGAAATATAGGATGCAGAAACAACTGACTATATTATAATGTTGTATTTATATTCTATAGGTATGTTCATCCCTTGTTCGGTTTGGTCCTCCTTACACGTATTAATAACTAAGTTCTTCTAGGTATATGTGAGAGGTGAATGAAAATAGGTCAATATAGCATCTGTTGCAAGTGGCATATGTTCCACTGACCTACCACTTGGTTTAGGTTGATGCACTAATTACACCCCTTCCAAGGATTCATTTAGAATGATTATGATCATCCAACTTCTAATTGAATATATGGAATATCCATTATAATTTTGGGCTTACTGATGTTTTATCCCTTTTGTATTTTCCATTTATATGGAGTTTGAAGGGATGCCCCCATAATATTAGGTTTGGCCACTCCTATTCCATCCATGTACGCTTAGCTTATATGGCCTAGGCCTTCGAATCCCCATCTTGGAACTTGAAACTCACATTCAAAATAATATTCAACATCGTATAAGGGGTATGTTAGGTGAATTACATCAATATAATAATTAAATGATCTCTTAATCGAATAATGATTTCATTTGGTAGGGAGGTTCCCAGTCTTCAGATGCTAATGTGAATAAATCTAGAATTGTTAGATTTTGTATGGGAGTTGGATAAGAATATTTCCCTTGTGTCATTTTCTTCATGAAACATTTACTTGTGCAGCATAAAGTTATATTCAAATGTGTTTACATACATTCTGAAATCATTACTAGTTTATACAGATGCACTCTCTTGAAAAAATGATCTATGTCGATGGTTTTTTGAGTAACCAAGTTATCAAAATTATATTGACAGATAGCTTAAACATCCTTCCATCCAACCACTACTTTTTGTCAGGTTAGTTTCCAATATATATCATATGTAGAGGATTCATTTTGATTCAGCTATCTAAAAACAATCTTGATCTATAATATGTATTTGATGATAAATTTGTCTCAATGTGTGTCCTGGTCTTCAATGAAAATGAAAATAGGTAGAGAACTAACAAAGGCGGACCTCATTGTGATTCATAGGTTCCTGAATCTAGGGATGATTATTTTCCCTATAAATAAGTATATAATTGGGAAAAATTTTATTTTGGAAGGAATAAACTATGTTATTTAATTCCTCAATTTGTTGGAGACCTCGATATAAATATACCTCTGGTTGAGGGTGTATCTGTTACTGTTGCTGCTCAATGGGAGGTCCAGATGATTCAGGGACATCTGGGGTGCTTTGATGGAAAATGTTATTGGTTTTAGGTAGAATGTAATAGTTCATTATATATCAGAAAAATTACTTGCATCTTTGAAATGGGATAATAATTAGACCATCTTTTCTAAATTTAATATTCTATGAAATGTGACATTATTTTGAATCCACAAAATATACATGGATATTTAATTGATATTAACATTTTTATGTTCCAATTCTAGATTCTCATTATAATGTTCATGTAATTTATATAGAATAATGATGAAATGACATAGGAATTGATTATGAAGGTCATCATAGCCTGTAATGTTTCCCACTAGAAGGATATTATTACAAATTATTGCTATCCCAACTCAAGTATATACAAAGTATCATAGTCTATTCACCTTATTCTCATCATGAGGGACCATAATTAGACCACAATGGGATATAATGTTCATGAGATATGGTTTTAGGAATCCCATAATATAATATGATGAGAAGTTTGGATTGTGAAATTGGATGGGGGGATGTTTTTTCCTCCCCTTCATGATATGGGTTCCTTTTATGGAACCCAGGGGCATGTTTATAAACCATTAATTCCATATGATTAGCTAGTAACTCAATGTTGTTGATGATATCTACAGGTACCACTGTTTAGACCATCAACAATTGATCTGGAGTAGTTGAAGATTGATAGATTTCTCTTATAATCTTTTTTGACATATTCTTGATCCATGATTGGCCTAGATGATCACCCTAAAAATGAGGAGGCTATATCTATAATATAGGACGGTCCTAATCATTCACAAATTCTTCATTTATGTAAATTATTTTCTAAGATCCAGAGCCACCATGATGATCAAAGGAATCCACTATGGGTGGATTACATCTCTATTGATCTGTCAGGGGTGGGATATATATTTATTCCTGAAGATGTTACCTAGTTGTAATATTTACAATAAGGAGTTCATTAATGGGTTGTTCTAGGTTTTTTTATCTCATTCCATTATTATTATAGATCGTCCCCTCTAGAGGGTTTTTCATCAATTCAAGGTTGTGGGTGGGATGGATCCACACATTTCCTTTTAATGTTGTAATGATTTATTTAAGGAGGAGGATCGTTTGGAGATTCTATGTTCTGGATCATTCTATGATTCCACATGCACATATCCAATGTTGGTTCATCCCAATTACCTATTTATCTTGTTAGGGTTTCTGGGTTGATCCCCTATTTATTTTCATCTTTATCTACAACCTTTTTTAGATTCATGTTGATGAAGATTATTGTGTTATAAGAAGTGAATGTAGTTTCCCCATTATACTCCACGTATTAGGGTAGTTTTATACGAAACTCTCTTAATTAATGGTCTACATTTGGTTCATTTCTGTGATAATTATCCTTTTTTTTAAAAATCAGGGCTTGTAACGCAAGAAAGTTTTTATTACCTTTTCTTGAAGTTCCCCTATCATTGTTTCTGAATACTGTCATTAAGGGAGTTTCTAATTGTTCTTACCATGTAGGCCCAAAGTTAATAGGTGTGTTTGAAAGCTATAGTAATGAATGTGATGTCGTATATCAATATTTACCTCATGGAGTAGAAAATATAAATTCCTTTTGGATTAATGATAGTTATAAAAATTACTTCATCCCTATGGTTTGGGGTTTATTTGGGGCCACTATTGACACATTTTAATGATTTTATTGAGAATATGATTACTCATGGGAAGTAAATTGAGATAAGAATTCGCTCATCCCTCTGGTATAGGGTTATATAGGTTCCAATTTCAATTTCATCTAGACTATATTGGATTTTTACGTTCATGGGGGTGGTGATGGAGATAAAAATTACCATGTCGTCGCGGGTTTGGTTCACATGTGGATTACATTCATAGAGTCTAATACTTAGATCTACATGATTTGGGGAAATAAAGTTCAGTCATAGTTTAGGTGAAAAGTTAATTTTTATAGTATTAACAAACTATGACAATATATTACGATGTTTATAACCTTGACATACATGTTTGGTATATGTTACACTTTTTCTGAGAATCCCTTCTAGGGAAACCGTTAGAGGCCCTCCATCAACAATAATGAAATCATTAATTCCTCAATGTGTAGGCGCATCAATATATGGACAAACTATCTTCAATTTTACTTGGTCTACAGAACTCTCATGTGACTATGATATTACCTAATTCCACATTTAGGAAGTATTACTGGATTGGGGACTTAGTTATGTGTAATAATAAATTAATGATCAATCTTCAAATATGAATGTTTGGTGGGGATTTATCTAATCAGTCTATAGAAAGTTTTCATTAGGTTGAGGAAAACATACAGTAGAATATTTCTAGGATCTTATGATATGAGGATCTAAAATATACTAAAAAAACTTTTTCAATATGAAAAAGGTGAATCTATGAAATTTTGGTGATATTATATCCTTAATAATATTTGATTTTTTCTTTCTATCACTAATGGGTCACTCATATAAGATGATGTAAGTAGATAATGATCCCCTCCTTTGGATCATCTGAGACCTAATAGTTGGATGTTTAAATGTTCCAAAATATGGTTGTATGGTATTTTTATGATATCTCCATCCAAAAATATATATATAGATTTTGCAAAATGTAATTCCTACTCCTTCAATTAGTCTGACCATAGAGGTCATTTCTCTTGGTATCCATTTGATCAAGGTGAGGTGTCTTGGATAATTGATGGAGCACTATATATCAGTAAACGATGTGTTTTTATAAATTATCTATATTATGGTTTATATAAATTGGTAGTATTTTCTTTTCTATGTGATATATTACCATAGTGAGGTATTCTATGAAGGATTTTAGGAAAATATCCCATGTAATCCATCTCTACTTTAACACCCCAATATTTTATGAAAAATAATCTTTTAATTTCATTAATTTATTGTGTTGTATTCTACACCATGATTACCCTGCGCTATATGCAACACCGTATTAGCTTGCAGTATACGCAACACTATTCTTGGATCGTGTTACACACAATTTTAATAATAGCTATTCTACGCAATATTGAGTATATATATATATATACAATCAATATTTAAATAAAATATGGTTGGATTCTATTATACTAAACAATGAAATATTCTTTCACAACACGCAACCCTGACTTGGCTTGCATTACACACAATCGTGACCTTCCTCGATAGCGTGTGTTGTACGCAATACCGGGTTTTAATAAACAACGATATATTATTATAATATTGTCATGAAGTAGCCTTTATAAATAGTATTAACTAAATTTTTAATTTTATAACATTATTTTTCATCTTACACATTTTCTAGAACATGGTATAAGAACAAAATAAATTTTTCGGGTAAAATAAGTATTTTTCAAAAAATGCAGTTTTGCCGCCTTTTGATGGCGAACCCACTTTAAATATAGTTTTTGACATGTTTATAAGTTCAATTTGGAAAAATAAAATTCTTCTTTTGAATCAGGATATAAAAATTTACATTAGATAAAGTTTTGATATTTTTTCGATAACTTTCATATTTTAATGAATAGTAAAAACACGGTATATTTTAATTTAAAAAAACTTTTTTCATCGTAATATCTTATGTGGTTAAATTATAATATTGAATGGGTTTAAATTATAAATAGAATATATTTTTACCATTTAATATAATTTATGTCATTAGCATTGATTTTACCTTGATTTCGTAGGTTAAATCAATTCAATCTTTTTCCATGTTTTAAAGAAAAACCCATTTTCTTTCGACAAAGAGATTAATTTTAATTTAATTTCTGCAACTTTTGTGTATTGAATTTGGAAAAATGGATTCCCTATTTGGAATCAGTGGATCCAAATTATGTTAATAAGCTACTTTTTATTTTTGGGAATTATGAATAGTTACTACGGTAAATTTTATTTACCATAGTTAAAGGTAAATCGGGTAATTAAGGGTAAATATAATATTTTAAAATTACCCTAACAAATGTCAAAATCCTCTTATATGACTAAAAGTATACCCATATCACCTAAGGGTCAGATTAGATTCATTTAATTAAATGTTTTCAATGAAAATAATTTAATTATTATTAAAACCAAAGAATATGACAACATGTCACTTTCTTATTTCTTATAAGTATAATAATTTTAATCTAGTGATAAAATTCATGAAACTTAGAAAATTAATAGTATCCAGAAATCTAATACAATTATCTACATCATAGAATTTATTTAAAATTTTTAGGGATTATATAATTATCATTTATTATGACACAAAGATGATGCAGTAATTGTCATATTAATGAAATATTGACATAATTGATGTTATAAATGCCCAAATAAATGTAATTTGAGACTTTTTATGACTAAAACTAATTTTATAGGTTAATATGACATGTTATTGTTGATTTAAGTAACTTGGTTCGAACTTATAATTCTATTATGAATTTCATAAAAATCATGTACCAAATAGTATCAAAAATGACATAAATTAGTTTTTAAAACGAATATTATATTATTAATTGTTATTTTATTCATAAAAATCTAAGGTTCGTACAAATGACTTAGATACGATTATATATATTAATAATAAACAACATGGGGTTCGTTTGTCTTGATATAGTATGTTTATTAACCATATAGTGTAAGAAAACAAAAATACACGGTAAAAGTTAAATTATTTAACATAGAGTTAAATCTAATTGATAAAGTTAAAATAATACCCTAAACTTGTCTAAATCCTATTGGATGAGAGGATTTCGACCCATCCCCACTTTAGCTTCGAAATAAGACCCTTTGGAACCATTATAAACCGAATTTGACATTAATATAAAATAATAATTTGAGATTTTCCTAAGGTGCCCTTCTCCTCCCTTATAAAAGGGCACCTACTCCCTCTCCTCCTCACACCAATTTGAGCTTTCGAGCTCGGAAAACACCTGCCAAACTCTCTTCTCCACTTCCCTAGTATCATCCTAGAGGTCCCGGTCTTCTTCAAAGACCATCCTTAGTTCTTTAAGTGGAGGATAAGAAATGGCGCGTCAAAAAGAGGTAATATCCATTACCGATCATTTTCAATTTTTTTTTCTTCAACTTCTTCTTATTTAGTTATTTAATGATAAAGTAATAACATCATTATTTATTATATAATGATATGTTATTATAAATATGAAATAACTCTAATTAACCTTCTATCCATCTTACAGAAAAAGGATATCACCGCGCGTGCGTACGTACAGAATACCGTCTCCACGTCGAGGTGTAATCTATTTTCCGCCACCACCTTAATTGGATGGGTATAATGGTATATATATATTATTATTATAGAGTTATATTGATACTGAAATAGTATACATACACTTCAACACAATTCCACGACCATGGGAACGATATCATCGCTCGTGCGTACGTACGGACTACCGTCTCCACGACACGATGATATTCATTCTCCACATCAACCATTCATGAATGATTATAAAGTATATATAATGAATAATAATGAAATATATGACATGTTAAATCTACAGGATTTCTGTATATATATATTTATATATGTATGTCATCTACTTACTTCCATTCAAGACAATAAGGAAAGGAAAACAACGTTCATGCATACGTACGGACTACCGTCTCCATGAACGGTGTGTTTCATTTCATTTATCTATCTATTTTATATATATATATACTGAATATATATGATATATAAATCATGTTTTATATTCTGGAAGTAAGTAAATCATGATAAGAGTAATAATAATGTCAAGAACAACAAGTCCAAACACCTACGATAAATGAAACGATTTTACCCAAAACGTTTCTTTAACATTGAATTTACAAAAGAACGGGTAATATAATGTCATAAGTGAACCATATATGATATCATAACAATGAATATGATTCGGTAATAAGTTAATGACATTATTTAAATCATTATAAAGGAGGTTCAGATATGTACAAAGCATATCGGACATAAGGTAAGGGAAATATCACAATCTCATTTTTATCAGAGATTGTTTATACTTTGGTATTTACTGGGTTGTATTTTATCATCCACATCCATGTTTCCTCAACATATAATATTTATATCCTTATACAATTGTTTATATCCAATTTTACTCTTTGGTGAGTTTTTAGTAAAAGATATGAAATGAATCTTTTTTCATTTTTCGTACGAGGTACTTTTTGACTTTTTTGACAAAAGTACGAGAAGAATGTTTTTTTTAACTTATACGACATGAATGGATTTTTAAAACATTATTTCCAAGAAGCATCCTTTACAAGTTTTCAAGTTTATTTTTTAATCAACATCTTTTAGTTTAATGTTTTATGACATGTTAAGAAAGGAAAAATGTTTTTGAAGAAGAAAGGATATTTTCCTCAAAAATGGTGTTCAAGTGTTTTATCAAAAAAAATTTCCATCTAAGATAATAAAGGGTTCTATTTTTCTCCCTATTATTACATTGATTTGATTATGTTGTGATGGAATTATTTTTATGAATTCCTTTAGTTTTATGATGTCATTATGTTTAAGATTCCCATTTGTATTACATGGGTTATGCAATGATGTATGATTTATGATTTTGTGGCACACATAAGAATGATATCATATGAGATGGGTGGGACCTATATCTCCCTCCAATGCAATGGGTAATGATTTTATATCTCATGAGATAGACATGGATGGAATGGTAGGTTATACCAGTTCAGTGAAACAGGAATGAAATGAGGGTGACTCGGTTCAGAAATGGACTTTGTCCACTAAGATAGTCATGGAAATGAGTCTTGACTAATAAGATATGATTCTTTATGATTATGTGTGTATGCCACAAAGTTTCATGTTTTTAAGTTATGATTATTGGGATTTTATTTCACTACTATGATTTATCCCATGTTATGAAATTATGCTCTCTCTTTTTCAGGTTATGATTTCCAAAATGTTATGTTATTATGAATATGATGTGATTGATATTTCTTTTGTTTACCCTTACTGAGAATTTGAGCTCACCCTTTTATGTTTTCTTTTCCCCAGGATATAAAGAAAGGTTTTAGGTAAGAAAAAAGAAGAAGATCTTTATGGGAGATGTTGAAGATCTTTCACTATGATTAGAAGATTACATTCCGAGTTTCCAAAGACACTAAACTATTACAGTCCTAGTGTGTGTGTTTTTGTTATGTATTAAGTATTCCGAAATAGTAATGTAATGTCCATGTATGTCAAGATTCAGGTCTCTAAAGTTGGTATTAGAGGAAAGGTTTAGTCAACCTTTGGAAACTAGGATGTGAGAACGTTAGTGAGAGCCCTAGAGATATTTCTAAGGTATGTCTAGGGATGTCCCTAAGGATACGTATACGTATAGGATATGGTCCTAGAACTACGGTAACGATCTTAGAATTTATCCTAAGATGTTAGATATTGAAGGTACTCTCTCTTTATTATGTTTTTTTCCCTAGCACGATTTTTGCCTATCACGCTATTCTTTTTGGGTTTTAGACGATGGCTGGAACCTGAAGGAACCGTGTTAATCAATGCAATGGAAAATGCAATGATTGTCCTCCTAAACAAACAAATGTTATGGGAGATGGAGTGCAAAATCTTATTGCTATACTTACACAAGCTATGAATCATTCTGGACTTCTAAATGAGCAGAGAAGGGAACAATATTCTATTGAGTCCTTCATTAGGAAACGTTCACCTTCTTTCAGTGGGTCTTCTGATCCACTTGTTGTTGAACAATGGATCAATACCACTGAAAAGATATTTTCAGTTCTTCAATGTTTTGAACATGATAAAGTCATCTTAGCAGTATATCGTTTGGAAGGTGAAGATGATCAATGGTGGAATCTTATCAAGAATACGAGGCAAAGAGATGAAATTGAGTCCATGGAATGGGATGAGTTCAAGAACTTATTTTTCAATAAGTACTTCCCTCGTATTCTTCTAAAAATGATGGAGAAGGAGATTCTTGAACTAAAGCAAAAGGATGATGAATCTGTTGGTATATACGAAGCAAATTTTACAAGTCATGCAAGGTATGAATCTAGATTTATCATCTAACCTGAAAGTAATGATGATCGATTATTCAGTGGCTTAAAACCAAGTCTTCGAAGGGCATTAGCTATAAGAGACTTTAGTAGCTATGAAGAAATTGTATGTTGTGCTATCAAGGTAGAAATGGAAGTTGGTGTTACTTATCCATCTCATAGTTTTGACAAGATACGAAAGATGGAGTTCAAGGAGAAATCTTAGAATAATGGTGAAAAGAAGATGAATGTTTCCTTAAGCTCAATGTGTGGAAAGAAGCATGGTGGAGATCGTCTTAAAGGGAAAAGTAAATGTTTCAAATGTGGAAGGGAAGGTCATCAGGCATTTGAATGCCGAAATGATGGGAAGAAGATGTCTAATGATGAAAACAAAGGAAGGGATACACTGAATGAACCTACTACACTTCAATGTTTCAAGTGCAAGGAGATGGGACATTATGCCAAAAAATTCCCTAATCGAAGGGTTAGTGATGATCGACATGAGCAACCACTTAAGGAAAAGGACAAAGGGAAGTCACATGTGATCTCCATTGGTGATGTTGAATATGAAAATGATGTGGTGGAATGATTAAGTGTTTATGTAATGGGATTACAAAATAATGTTGAGTATTGGAATATTTATTTATTGGTCTATTGTGGTCTTCAATAATTTTATGGTACCGGTAACCATGGAAAGTGATTGAGATATTTTTGGAAAAAGCTGATATGCGCATAATGAAGGGAAAACGAGAAAATGACATATTTGATAATATTCAGGAGCTCATGATTGATATAAGGACTAAGTGATATCATGGTTTGAGTATATAGAATTTTGAGGATTTTTGTATGTGGAAAGTGTTAACTTTTAACTGCATTCATGTTTTCACTATGGTTCAATGGGTATTCATTTTTTCAAGAGAATACATGATTAAGGTATTCACATGATTGGAATGTGACCAAATATATATATATATGGGGGATAAATGATGGTATTCACATGCTTGGTTGATGACATTTCAAGTAATCGCTTTCTTTATACTATGAGCATGGACCGAAGTATTTTAGATAAGACTAAATATTGGAATGAATTATGTTGGACATATGCTAAGTATTTTTTAAGGATAGAACTTTTTTCGATATTACTAATGGGATTTTATAGTAATGTAGTTTTAGAAAAAGGAAAACCTGTAGGACGGGTGACAACCCATCGCGTCGAACAAGGCTCTGGGAATCGAACCCACAACCGAAGTGCGACTGGCCTTTATCGCCTACCACTAGCCAACAGGAAGTCACTGTTTAGTAGAAACTAGTTTTATTTTATTAATCAGTATGATATATGAAGTATACGTCCATTTTAGGAACCATATATGATTAATCTCACTATTGATGGACTTATGTATTTTTTGATAACTTTTCTAACCTTTTGTTTGAGACAGATGGAATGACCCATCATTCTATCACATGATCTATTAACACTTCACGAATAAAAAATTCAACTTCATTTCTTTAAGAGATGAAGTGGAAATTGTTCAAAGCATGAACAACAGTGAGATTGTACCAAAATCAAGTATGTATTTCTTCTAATTCAAAATTTTCAAATTTAGGGAAATGATATTGAAAACCAAAAATGTTGTCCTAGTGATCTTATATCTGATTAATCAGATGGTACCCTAGATCATCACAAATTTATGGCTTTGCGATTGTTGTCTTTTTCATAGAAATGTTCTCTACCACTCTCCATCAGAACATCATGGATAGATTTTTCTTCCATATCCATATGTTCACCTATGTTCTCCTACGTGGAAACCCAGTGATGAGTTAATTTGGGTAACCGTTACATTTCATACTTTAGTTTTTAAATCCAAGTTTTGGTATTCCTTTTTACGATGTGGGTTTCTATTAAACAAACTTTCGAGTAGTAAACCATTTATAACCCCGACGAATTTCGAGGGCGAAATTCATTTTAAGGGGGGTAGAATGTAACACCCCGAGATTTTATGAAAAATATTCTATTAATTTCATTAATTTCTTGTGTTGTATTCTACACCAAGATTACCTTTCACTATACGCAGCACCGTATTAGCTTGTTGTATACGGAACACTATTCTTGGATTGTGTTACACACAATTTTAATACTAGTTATTCTACGCAAAATTGAGTATATATATATATATACAATGTATAAATGAAATATGGTTGGATTCTGTTATACGAAACAACGAAGGATTCTTTCACAACACGCAACCCTGACCTGGCTTGCATTACACGCAATCGCGACCTTCCTCGATAGCGTGTGTTGTACGCAATACCGGGTTTTAATAAACAACGATATATTATTATAATATTGTCATGAAATAGCCGTTATGAATAGTATTAACTAAATTTTGAATTTTATAACATTATTATTCATCTTACACATTTTCTAGAACATGGTATAAGAACAAAATAAATTTTTCGGGTAAAATAAGTACTTTTCAAAAAATGCAGTTTTGCCGCCTTTTGATGGCACACCCACATTAAATCTAGTTTTTGAAATTTTTATAAGTTCAATTTGACAAAATAAAATTCTTCTTTTGAATCAGGATATAAAAATTTACATTAGATAAAGTTTTGATATTTTTCCGATAACTTTCATTTTTTAAGGAATAGTAAAAACACGCTATATTTTAATTAAAAACCACTTTTTTCATTGTAATATCTTATGTTGTTAAATTATATTATTGAATGGTTTTAAAGTATAAATAGAATATATTATTACCATTTAATATAATTTATGTCATTAGCATTAATTTTACATTGAATTCGTAGGTTAAATCAATTCAATCTTTTGCAATGTTTTAAAGAAAAACCCGTTTTCGTTCGACAACGGGATTAATTTTAATTTAATTTCTGCAACTTTTGTGTATTGAATTTGGAAAAATGGATTCCATATTTGGAATCAGTGGATTCAAATTATTTTAATAAGCTACTTTTTATTTTTGAGAATTATGAATAGTAACTACGGTAAATTTTATTTACCATAGTTAAAGGTAAATCGAGTAATTAAGGGTAAATATAATATTTTAAAATTACCCTAAAAAATGTCAAAATCCTATTTGATGAATAAAAGTCGACCCATATCACCTAAGGGTCAGATTAGATTCATTTAATAAAAATTGTTCAATGAAAATAATTTAATTATTATTAAAACCAAAGAATGTGACAACATGTCACTTTCGTAAATCTTATAAGTATACTAATTATAATCAATTGATAAACTTCATGAAAGTTCGAACATGAATAGTCTACAGAACTCTAATAAAATTATCCACATAATAGGAATTTATTTAGAATTTTTAGGTATTAAATAATTATCATTTATTATGACACAACGATGAGGCAGTAATTGTCTTATTAATGAAATATTGACATAATTGATGTTATAAATGCCCAAATAAATGTAATTTGAGATTTTTTATGACTTAAACTAATTTTATAGGTTAATATGACATGTTATTGTTGATTTAATTGACTTGGTTTAAACTTATCATTCTGTTATGAATTTCATAAAAATCATGTACCAAATAGTGTCAAAATTGACAGAAATTAGTTTTTTAAAAAAATATTATATTATTAATTTTCTTTTATTCCTAAAAATCAAAGTTTCGGCCAAATTACTTAGATAAGATTATATATATTAATAATAAACAACTTGGGGTTCGTTTGGCTTGATATAGTAAGTTTATTAACCATATAGTGTAAGAAAAACAAAAAGACACGGTAAAAGTTAAATTATTTAACTTAGAGTTAAATCTAATTGATAAGGTTAAAATAATAACCTAAACTTGTCTAAATCCTATTGGATGAGATTATTTCGACCCATCTCATATTTAAATTCGAATTAAGAACCTTTGGAACCATTATAAACCGAATTTGACCTTAATATAAAATAATATTTTGAGATTTTCCTAAGGTGCCCCTCTCCTCCCTTATAAAAGGGAACCTCCTCCCTCTCCTCCTCACACCAATTTGAGCATTCAAGCTCGGCCATCCCCTGCCAAAATCTCTTCTCAACTTCCCTAGTATCATCATAGAGGTCCTGGTATTCTTCAAAGACCATCCTTAGTTCTTTAAGTGGAGGTTAAGAAAAGGAACGTCAAAAAGTGGTAGTATCCATTACCGATCTTTTTCAATTTCTTTCTTCTTCAACTTCTTCTTCTTTAGTTGTTTCATGATAAAGTAATAACATCAGTATTTCTTATATACTGATATGTTATTATAAATATTAAACAACTCTAATTAACCTTCTATCCATCCTATGGAAAAAGGAAATCACCGCGTGTGCGTACGTACGGAATACCGTCTCCACGCCGTGGTGTAATCTATTTTCTGCCACCACCTTAATTGGATGGGTATAATGGTAACTATATATGATTATTATAGAGTTATATTTATACTGAAATATTATAAATACACTTCAACATAATTCCATGACCATGGGAACGATATCATCGCTCGTGCGTACGTACGGACTACCGTCTCCACGAAGTGATGAGATTCATTCTCCACATTAACCATTCATGAATGATTATAAAGTATATATAATGAATAATAATGAAATATATGACATGTTAAATCTAATTTATTTATGTATATATATATATATGTATGTCATCTACTTACTTCCATTCAAGACAATAAGGAAAGGAAAACTGCGTTCATGCGTACGTACGGACTACCGTCTCCATGAACGGTGTGTTTCATTTCATTTATCTATTTATTATATATATATATATATACTGAATATATATGATATATATAAATCATGTTTTATATTCTGGAAGTATGTAAATCATGATATAAGTAATTATAATTTCAAGAACAACAAGTCCAAACACCTACGATAAATGAAATGATTTTACCCAAAACGTTTCTTTAACATGGAATTTACAAAAGAACGGGTAATATAAAGTCATAAGTGAACCATATATGATATCATAACAATGAATAAGATTCTTTAATAAGTTAATGACATTATTTAAATCATTATACAGGAGGTTCGGATACGTACAAAGCATATCGGAGAAATTGTAAGGGAAATATCACAATCTCAATTTTATCCGAGATTGTTTATACTTTGGTATTTACTGGGGTGTATTTTATCATCCACTTCCATGTTTCCTCAACATGTAATATTTATATACTTCTACAATAGTTTATATCCAATTTTCCCCTTTGGTGAGTTTTTAGTAAAAGATATGAAAGGATCCGTTTGTCGTTTTTCGTACGATGTACTTTTTGACTTTTTCGACAAAAGTACGAGAAGAATGTTTTTTTAACTTATACAATATGAATGGATTTTTAAAACATTATTTCCAAGAAGCATCCTTTACAAGTTTTAAAGTTAATTTTTTAATCAAATTCTTTTAGTTTAATGTTGTATGACATGTTATGAAATGAAAAATGTTTTTTAAGAAGAAAGGATATTTTCCTCAAGAATGGCGTTCCAGTGTTTTATCAAAATTATTTTCCATCTAATTTAATAAAGGGTTATGTTTTTCTCCCCATTATTACATTGATTTGATTATGTTGTGATGGAATTTTTTTTATGAATTCCTTTTGTTTTATGATTTAATGATGTTTAAGATTCCCATTTGTATTACATGGGTTATGTAATGCTGTATGATTTATGATTTTGTGGCACACATAAGAATGGTATCATTATGAGATGGGTGGGACCTATATATCCCTCCAATGCATTGGGTTAAGATTTTATATCTCATGAGATAGACATGGCTGGAATGGTAGGTTATACCGGTTCAGTGAAACAGGACTGAAACGAGGGTGACTCGGTTCAGAAATGGACTTTGTCCACTAAGATAGTCTTGGCAATGAGTCTTGACTAATAAGATATGATTCTCTGTGATTGTGTGTGTATGCCACAATGTTTCATGTTTTAAAGTTATGATTATTGGGATTTCATTTCACTACTATGATTTATCCGATGTTATGAAATTATGCTCTCTCTTTTGCAGGTTAAAATTTCCAAAATGTTATGTTCTTATGAATATGATGTGATTGATATTTATTTTGTTTACCCTTACTGAGAATTTGAGCTCACCCATTTATGTTTTATTTTCCCCAGGATATAGAGAACGGTTTTAGGTAAGAAAAAAAAAGAAGATCTTTATGGGACATGTTGATGTTATTTCACCATGATTATAAGATTAAGTTCCGAGTTTCCAAAGACACTAAACTATTACGGTCCTTGTGTGTGTGTTTTTGTTATGTACTAAGTATTCCGCGAAAGTAATGTAATGTCCATGTACGTCAAGCTTCGGGTCTCTATATCTACAATACCAAGAGTTGTACGATCAATGTGTTAATGCCCTTATTCATTAGATGAATGGTAGGTTGACCCTTAGTCTATTTAATATATTCATTATACAGAATCAAGGCCATTGTAATTGAGATCATATGAAATATAAGACTCATTATACACCATAGATAATATATTATGACCTAAGCATTGAGTTTGAAATTATATAATATCCTCATTCATAAAGGTCACTAGAGTATATTGTTAGATATCTATTGTTATGGGAATAAGAACCTTCTTCTGAGAAACTACTAGATTATTCTAGTGAATATCTATGTGGTCAATGGGGATATTAATCAACCATTGTGTGGATGTTAGAATATAAAATACAATATTTGATAATCAATGGGTATGGATTCAGTTCATATATGCATCCCTATTTTAATATTATGAAGGATCATTGTAATTAGAGAAGGGGTAAATGCCTCTCCTTGTATAGATTATAAATGATGTTGGTCCAGTCTACCAGTTGCAGAATTAGAGATTTTATCCCGACTCATGTAAGAATTTTCAATATTCCTTGTAAATTAATTATTATGCATATGTGACTTACTTAAAGATATTTACAAATTATGGTAATAGTAATCAATGGGATTGGGGAAAAAGTCCATTCTAGTTACTTTGGTGTATGAAATTGTTTTCCTATAATATGAATGTGCACCTGTCCTGAGGTGATCCACAAACTAGGTCGACAAGACCAGTTTAGAATGGGAATATGTGCATGTTCTCATCTTGCATCCTTTACATGAATACGATGACAATATTTCATTAAGGGATCAAGAATGTATTCTTTTTTTAGAGTATCAACATGTTCATTTAAATCAGGTTGAAACATTACTATTGGTATTTGGATATGAATATGTTTTTATCACTATATATATATAAGAACCATAATATAGAAATAGTGCTCTTCACATATTTCCAAAATATAGTGGATCTTTAGCATAATATGCACATGAATATTGAATTTCATGTTATAAGTCTCCAAGATATATATGTGGATATATTTTATTGATGATGGTATATAAGAACAGTATTTTCCTTCTTGTTCTATTCAAATATATAGATGGGATTTATTTATAGGGGTGAGGATATATTTGAACCCCTTGTTTGCTGTAAAAATATTTGGGCAAACATAATCTGGGTGAGATGAGATATGTGTCTACTAACTAGATTCCCCCAGAATATACCATTATGATTCATAAGTTTAAGTTGAGATATGAGAGCACTCAATTTGATTTTCCTATATCTAGGCCTCATTATATCTCTTGTGTGCCTGAGTATAACTGCCAAATATTTTTAGTTTTTGGGTCATACCTTCCTTAGGTGATTTAGAAAAAAATGGGGGTGACACTAATGATGGTGATTTAAAGGATCCCTGCTTGTGATATCTTTAAATATGTAATAACTATGGTTGACTCCTTCTTCCATGTTATTATTTTAATGGAGGTAAACATCTTTATGGTTTTGGGATAGTCATCTGATGCGGTTGGTTGTGAAAACATAAATTGTTTTTCATGGCCTTTCGTATGAATGGTCTGCTTGTGAGACTCAATTCCTTTAGTCCTCTACCCATGAACTCATGGTTCAGGACTATAAAATGTTGGTGATATTCCAACACCATCATGTTTTCAACACAATGCTAATGGTTTTTGGTGGGTGATGTTTTTTGAAACAGGATGAGTTTTCTATCATAACTGAGGTTCTAGAACATTTACGAAATGATGACATAATATTATGTCAATGTGTTATTTGTGAGAGATGTATCAATAGTTATGATCATAATAAGGAATGAGAAAACTAGTTCATGAATTATAAAAAGTATGAACTGTTCTTAATTTTTTATACATGAGTAACCCAATTGTTCACTATTATTATTAGCACCTCTATTTTTATTTAGTATAATGTACACAGTGAAATGTAAAATTTCATGGGAACCCTGATTAATCTTATTTATTAAAGTATTCTCATCGGACTCACCATTATCTTTTTAATTGTATTGGTGTTGATTATTAGAGATTGGGAATCAAATTCACAATGCCTCTCATGACTCAGTTAATCAACTATAAAATTATTTCATGTCAGGATTCCCTTCTTAGTCTCCTAAAAAATAATTATGTTTAATTACTAGAAATCGATTTCGGGTGATTAAGTTGGTTTACCCATAATATTTTTATTCGTCTCCATTATTTATACCTCATATAAACAACAAAGGGCTAATGTATCTTCCTTGAGTCACATTCCTTCTTTCGAATGGGATGGTATCATTTTGTTTTACAAACCCAATGATGTCTAAGAGGTCTCACAGGAATATAAGATGAGAGGATTGGATCATTAGACCATTGGGGTTGGAGAATTATTGACTACAAAAAGATTCTCATATACATTTTTGATATATTTTCCAATCCTTTCCAAATCCCAATAAGATATTTGATACCCAAACAAAACTATCACATTTTTAATCATTATAAATAGAATAAGGGGTTTGGTTAATGATCCCATCAGTATGTATCACATGTTTTCAATTTAATTCTAATTATTTCATAACCATTAAGAAATCAGTTTTCCATGAATCCATTTGACAGGGAACACTTGAGTTTTCATCCTTGTAGAATGTTATATAGTGTGTTAGGATTGGGATTAAATTTCAGAGAGGAATCCTACATATATTATGTGAATAACATTGAAATAACATGAAGTTTGAATAACAACAATCCATTTAGATGATCATTTTTTGATAATATTTATATGAGTTAATTTATCATTGGGCATTGAGATCAGGCTATAATATATAATATTATATATGCTGCTTATATCAAGAATCAAAGACATTATATTTCAGTTTCTCCTCGAAATGAAAATGTGATGGGATAAATAATTAATAATCCAGAGGATTTTTCCCTAGAGTTTATCAATATTGGAATTTCATAGGTAGTTATACCAGAGTTTATTATTACGTATATAGGAATTTTTATACTGATTTTGAGATGGACACATCAAATAATATTCCCCTGATATTTTAGTGGGGCATACATGATAAGGATTATTTTCATGGGGGATTTTTGTTATTCTGGGGAAATTATTTTTTTCTAATAATAAAAAACATGCGATTCATGGTCTATTCTAGAAATAAGTGATATCATGTCATCAAATGATATATTATTAAAAGTGCGACTTATGAATTAAATAATACTTAATGTAACTTTAAGTTTGGAGCTTGGGCCTCAACAAAGAGTCATACATATCATTCATATAATATAAATCCACGACATTATTATTTAGGTAGGTTTTAGAATATACTAATGAATTGGTTAGAATAGTAGAACAATGAGTGGTGGGTCCTACTAATTTCCATAAATAGAGTTTTGATATATTTATCCAAAGGTTGAATCTTATGAGTGGTTACCATCCCTCATCTTTTGACATAAAATTTATGGGGACCAGGAGTGGTATATTGAGCATGTTTGGAAGAAATAAAGGTCCCATGACGTTTAATTATTTCATGAACTGGGTATATTGTGGAAACATACCATATGATGGTGGAATGATCTTCTAAATACTCATGGATGGAGTTATACATGGTTTTATGGTATATACACAATTTTTCCTACAGGTTAAGGATGACATGTTTGAGGATATTTATTTGAAATATCTAATGATGTATATTTAAAAGGACTAACATGACTAAGGATTTCTACATGAAATTTCAATGGAATTCAAATGAATCTGGCTATCATGTCGAGTGTCTATCATATGATTAAATATAACATTTCAATGGACTTCAAATGAACAAGGATGACATATCTGAGATATAACATGTGAGTATTATAAAATGTCCAGGGACTTTACATGTACCAGGATAACATTTCTTAGGTGTTTCAAAAAATCAAGATTATTTTTCCAAGGATTTTTAGATGATCTGGATGACATGTCAAGGGACTTCACATAAACTAGTACGATATGTCCAGGGTGTATAGTGAGATCAATCTATCATGTCCAATGGATATTGTGTGATCTAGCTGACATGTCTAAGATGTACTCACAAGATCAAGGATTTGATCAGGTGACGTGTGTATGTACATCAAGTGAAAAAACAATATATCATAATTTATATGAGGATTACATATTTTTTAGTGTTCTTTACATAATAATACTAATGTATTTCTTGCATTTACCTATGGAGGAATCACATTATCATGACGACATGTTGAATGTCATTTTCATGATCTTGGTGACATAACATAAATACTTCACTTGGCCAATTAATGTATCATGTGATATGAATTTAAATAATGAGTAATCTCCTATGATATTTACAAATCAATTTGGTAGAAAATTCAGAGTCTACATGATCGTTCACTCTAGAAATACCTATATCGCCTCCATGTGTTCATATTCATTTTCAGGTGAAAATGAAGGATTTTATAGAAATTTATTCCATGAATCAATATATTTGTGAATTATGATAACATTTAATATTTTTCTTGAATTGGTATAGGTACCGATCAAATATTGCATCATGCACTTAGTATGACCACCTAATGTGTCATCAATGACATTGTCTTCATGTCACATGATAAGTATAACCTAGGTGATCACTACACCGATTAAAACTAACATGAACCCATATCATACAAAAGAGATTTTGCATGACCAATACGAGATTCCAATTAATCTAATCATGGTTTAATCAATATGCATGAGATCCTTCATATGATATAGTTAACATGATAAAGGAACTTATCATGATCAAACTGCCATTTCTAGAAGATATATCAAGTCCATGTTTCATGATAGGGTATATTTACTGAGATCAACTAACTAGTAATACAATGCTCACGAGTCATTCAAATGAAAAATATAACAACACCATTCATTTAACAATCATGTAATTTTATGTTTTTCATAACATGATATAGTAAAGTGATTATAGGATGTTTCCCAATTGATATGTAAAGTAAGTAGAAAGATATTTATGGAATCCATCATGAGATAAGGGAGGCTTGTATATAATCCTTCATGTGATGAGTTTACAGATCACTTGAGGTGTAAGAATCATACATGTGATTCTCCTTGGGTCATGCAAAAATGTGTCCTATTGAAGGTTACAAAATTTTTTGTTTATGATAATAAATCTCTATTACTCATTGGTTCTCCCTTATTTGAATTGTGGAGAAGGTGATACCTTTTATTCTGGTGATTCTTCAATCCTAAATTTTTCTATACTCATTTGGTGGGGATCAATAAACAAAAATATTCTAACTCAACATAAGTAATATTTAGAAAAATAAATAGTATGATCAAATATTTTGTGAAAAATTATATGAACTAGTAAAACTCATGTGATTTCAAAAGAGAGAACATTTTTATTGAATGAATATTATATTTTTTTATTAAAAAAACATAATAGTGTTTCCATATAGGAGCAAAGGTTTATTATCATAGAAAAATTAGACACATACATCCCATTTACAAAATAAAAATGAATTATTAATTATTTTTTGTAATCAATTATCCTTGTGGATATCACTTTATCATATTTAAATGTCATATACTAAGGATATAAAACATTTAAAGAGATGAACTAAAATCCAAGTAAGTGGAGTAATAACATAGTAGGAACAAGGTATATGATCAATATTATATTGGGGATCATAATCAACGTAATCACATCATAATAATATGATCACCATAATAATGATGAGTGTAACATTTTAAAAATTAATATAATGTCGAATATGCATCATAAAGAATCGTCATAATATAATGTAAAAATACTATACATAATTTTGGAAAAATTTAGAATAATGCTCACACATAAAAAAATGTTCATAAACCGTAGCATAATAATTATTAATATATCTTTAATCATCTTCAAAAATAATACACATAATATCATGATATAAATAAAATTAAAAATTATATTGCAGTGATGTAAAATTCTGAGCCTAGATTCCACATCATAGAATTCTCATAATCATGCATGCCACAAGGAATGAAAAAATCCCATTCATAAAATAAACCCATGGAAACAAACAGGTTTCATAAAGTATTTATAATTAATATTTTTGTTAATAAAATTTTACAATACAAAATGATTAAGGTAAAACATATTTTGGACTAATACATCATCATTCATGGGGGGAAAACTACTCCTAAGGATTCAAAACTATGTTTTTGAAAATGATAACTCTTTGATAAATAATTATATGGTAGTTCTGAAATAAATTTTTCAAGGTATAAACTTGTGTATATCCAGAAAGAGAAGGGATAAACTATTGAATGTAAATTTTACGGAAATTATCGAAATACCTACACTGAATAAATTGTGAAATTGAAAATAAATCAAAAGAAGGCGTTGGGTTAGATAATCTCCTAACATTAAATCTTTCTATATTTAATCATTTTTGAATAACCTATATAATAAATATATATTTAATAAACCATGCCACCATAAGTGTATTTTGTTTTTTATATCACTTATAAGCCATTAAAATGAATTTATTCATATTTATTATTTTAATTTTGATGTGTAAATTATTTTTTCATCATGTTTTCATTAAATTATATCATTTTGTTTCAATTGCTTATTTTGGATAAATGTAATTATTTATAAGTAAAATTAAATATATAATTTTATAAGAAATATAATTAAAATTTATCATATTATGTATTATTAATTACATCCAACCATTATGGTGGTGGTGGTGGTTATAGTGTTAGGAATGTCTTCATAGGCAGGCAATAGACCTTTGACATGACATTATCAAAAGCTATGAAAAGAAAATAGTGACTTGTAATATATAATATATATAGTCATTATTGTTTTAAATAATTATTATTATAATTTTTTAATACTATAAAATTAATATTATAATTTTTTAGTTAAATAGTAATATTGATGAAGAGGACGGTAAGTGGAAAATGGGAAGAAGAGTTGATGAAATTTTACCTCTTTCTCGATGTCTCATCTTCTCAACAACCGTAAAATCCATCAATTTTTTGGAGTTTAATGTATTTTTAACATTCTGAAGGATTCAATGGGTCTTAATAGAAGTAATTTATACATATTTCTATAATTATAAAGTAGAAATTTTGTTGTTTACCATAGTGGTTCTGATGGTTTATTTATACTTGAGGAAAGGGGTACCTTTCTGATAAAATATTGAATAAAAATAATATAAAATGTAAACCATTCTTTAGTGATAGTTTAGGTATCATGAATTATACATGGATAATAAAATAATGGATATAGGTCATTAAATTTCATTATAAATTTAATTCACAAGTATATTAAAATTGAATGTTGAATAATTATAAAACATTTGCTGAATACTTTTACTTTTGACTTTGGAAATTACATTTTTTGATCCTAAATGGAATTAAATATGATTAAATGACACCTAAATAATATTAAATCTATTTTGTGATTAAAGAACAAAAATTTATTATTATCAAATCCTTGTGTCATAAAACAAATGGAATTTGAAATATAGTATTTTTAATATTGACATATAATTGATGAATATTAGAAACTTTCTAAACAATCCTACATAGGAAATTTTAATGTGGAGAATATTAAAGTAAAATATGTTTCATCAATAAAACTATATATAATAATAAATACTATTTTATATCTAATAATTATGATTTTCACCAAATACATTAAAATACATTTCATTAACAATGTGCTTATATTTTATTTTAGTTTTTAATATCAATATTTATTTTTTGGTATTATAATAAAATTACTGTCTTCAATCAATAATGATAAATAATATTTACATTATATAAAATAACAATGAAGTAAATTTACTATTCCAATGGTCATGTTATTATTCCAATGGTCATGTTACTATTCCAAATGTCCAGGTTACAATTCACTATATTGAGGCTAATATTCCCAAAGTCGGATTAATATTTCATGGTCTTGTTGCCTTATATAAATATCTATTTATTATTTCAATCAAAATTCACTATAATTTTTTTAAGGGTCCTATAATTTAATTTTATATAAATTTATATTGCATAATTAATATTCTGTTTCTTTTTCGTAGTGTAGTTTTATAGGATGATGATTCGTGAAAATTATATGCAACCAACTTTTCCATTCTTATTTTCTTATTTTCTATTTTTTCCCCAAATGTAATGATTGAAATTTTCATGGAATTATTTTCAGAATAAATAAATTATCTTCATCAATAAAATAAAATTTTATTATGTTTCTATGTGAAATATATGTATAATACTATATAATAGAAAATAACACACCATTATTATGAAAAAAATAATCATTTATAAAGTCTTAGTCATTAATTTCTTCCACATTTATAAATTTTACACCCAAAATTTCAACTCATCTTCTTATTTTATAATAGAAGTGGTTGCATCTATTGAATTGTTTCAATAGGTTCCCATGCCAACATTCATATTTATGCTTCCTCTATAGATCATTAATAAGGAGATTTGTTTTGTTTCACATAACATTATAACTTAAGTCAAATATATTCACCAGTTTGGCCCCATAAGTGGAATCATTCATTAATTATACCACGTTCATATTTAGTAGATGTGAGACACAGGGTATACACTTCTTACGATGAGATACATAGAAGACATCATGAAATTGAGACACCTTTTATAGAGGTACTAGCTGATAGGGAACTGCTTCTAAGAGGTATAGATTCTCAGAGGGGCTAACATACCGTGGGATAAGAATCACATTCATACTAAACAATATGAATTCCATCAAAAATGATATTTGATGAAAAAAATTCTCCAATATAAAACACTAGGTCGCTTCAACAGTTTTCATCTTAGCCAATTTTGTTACAATGAGAAGAGTTTATATGTTACTGGATATGTAGCACCTTTTTATTAAACTAATTACAAATATCTAGTCCAAATATTTTCCATTCACCAAATTAATCCAAAAAAGATAGAGTTCTACATCACTTTCAATATATAGATTCATATAGAGTCTTTTTAACAATCTAGATGATGATATTATTATTTGAGGTCATGTTGAAGACTTCTATAGTTTTTAGATCATGTTAAAGAGTACTCCTCAATTTGGATGTGAAACATGGATCATGCTCAGAGATGATAAAATATGGTACCCTATGAAGCCTCACCTATATGATTTTGAATATCATGGTATGTTTGGAAAGAATTATAATTTCTTTAATAATGAGGAAGCGGGTAGTCTTGCTGAGTCAATATATTACTACCCATATCCCATTTCTACCATTGGATGTATTCTAGAGGCTATTGATAGTTTCCATTGTGATGTTCTGTCATTTCCATGAGGGTATGTGTAATTATATCATAACCTCGTTTTGACTTATATCTCTATTCATTAACATGTTAAAAAATAAATAACTTTTAGGCATACTCAACAGACTCAGTCATCATTTTTCCCACCAAAATTTATTTTCTCGTTCACTTAAACGTTTTCAAATACATGATATATAGAGTAATATGAGATATGAGATAAATTTTTCTTCATCATAGGAGATGAAGGTGCACAATGTCTATTTACAAACTAATTTACACAATCGTCGGTGTTGCATAATTCTTGATGCATCCCATCCCTTAATTCCTCCACCTTATTTTAATTGTAATGGTCATACCTTTGTGACTACTTGGACTTATCATGGATATAAGGTTGAGAATTCATTTGGGTATTGTATGATGTATTCCCTAATGTTATGATTTATAGTTCCATCAACTATATATCCTTGAGTATAGATTCTTTCACAATCCATATATTGTATTTATTATCAAGTTCATTTATAATAATTGAATAATCTACATTTCTCTTCTTTATAATATTTAACTAAAAAAATAAATTATAGTACATGATATATGATAAATAAATTTGTTGATACATTTCGGTATAATTTTGATTAAATACATTCCTTATATTCTTATGATATATATATATGTGTGTGTGTGTGTGTGTCACAATTATCACATATAGGTAGTTCATCAAAATATTCAAAGTGATGATTACCAATAATAACACCAGATCTTCTTTTGGGTAGTTCCCATCATGAATCATCAAAATTAATGAATCATATGAAATAATTTTATCATTTATCATCAATACACAACCCAATTAATTATTTTAAGGAACGTTTCATATTAGAAAACCTTATCCACATTATTGTAGTCTTAGTGCATCTGTAATAATTATCCACTTATTGTTATCCTGAATGTTTCAACACATTCTTCCATCCATCCATACTCTTCACAATTTCTTATTAACTGAATTAGTGTTCTAATGAACTAGGATTAATTTCACATTAAAATTCCATGATTAGTAGGTATATTAAGAAAAATATATATTTAATAGACACTTGAGAGACTGGGGAATTCCTTAATTAACATTGTGTATGAAGGGTCAAAAAATATTTCCTCAAATGTGATAACATGCCCCGGGAATGTGACATGCTGATTACAAAAGTCAGAGTTTCCAAACATAGCATACATATCCTCTTTTCATCTTGTACTCTGTGTAATCTATATATTATCTTTAGTTTTCTCCATTATCATGGGGAAATTTAGAATAACATAAATAATAAATAAAATAAAATGAAGGTAATATCTAAAGAATCAAATCATCACAAAAATGAAGATTATAAAGGAATTATTATTTTTTATGGGAATCACTATGAACTAATTGTGTCCATATGATGTAATGAAAACCATATTTAAAAAATCATCCATAATTACATTTATTTGATGTATCTTGAATGAGGATACACCTCTAAGAATAACCATTCTCTTCATAGTTTATTGAACAGGTCATTAATCCTTATAAGGGGATACTTGTATTTAATAGTGATATTTTCGAGATCCTAGTAATCAATACATATCCCCTATGATCTAAGGAGTTTATTGAAATTGTGAAAAATATCACAACATAATAATGAACTAGGGATATGAAACCATTTTCCAAATTATATAATAGACTTTTCTTTAACTCCTTTAGTTTGACTGGGATCCTCCAATATGAGAATTTTGAGATAGTCGTGGCTCTATGTATACGTTCTATTTATAACTCCACCTCATGATGTTGGGGATATATGGGTAACTATTAGGAAAATACATCAGTATATTTTGATAAAAGTGAATTTTCACCAATTTATATTACTTTATTGTACTAAACATATTTTAAAAGGCATACTTCTTTACTGGGTATCTTCACCCTCACCGTTCAGGCATTTTCCAAATGAGAATAATGATCTTTCTTGAATTTGTATTGGAACATGGTATGGATTGGAATATTGAAGTACATTTATTTTTATTGATATTTGAAGTTTGTTAAATATAAAAATATCAAATATATTCCCAATATAACATCAAATTCCACCGAGGGACGGATTAGAATATTCACTTGAAGAATCTTCCTTCTGATTATAATATGAGTGGATTCTAATACAAGGGTTGCGTTTAGAAAACCAATATGTTTTTTAATGGATAAATCTAATATGAGATATTTTTGTTTTGATTTTATAGTTCCAGGAAACCTATACGATATGATTTAATGTATAAGACTAAAATCATATAAAAAAATTTCATTCATGAGTAAATTTGATTTGTACCATGTAAGACATAAATTTCATGTTCAATATCATCATTCGAGATAACAAAATATTTTGATTTCTTCATTCACTTCTACATTTGTTGACACTCATTACCCTTGAATAACCATGGTTTTGAGAAAATAATTTCATAATACCCATTGACCATATAGAAAATGTATTTAACTATGGGTGGTTCCTTCATTTCCTACATCACATTTGCCATTATCCTCATATTTATTCATGATTAATGATATTGGTTCCTTCTTGAACTCAATTAAGTAATTACCATGCCACTTTAAGGCTATTACATTGGTGATTATTCCCTTATTTTTGACATGTGGATGGTTGAATCTTCTATCCACCATTGATATTCGATCCCCCGACATGAAAAACCATCTTTCATATATTATATCCATAATAGATGGACCATTCTAAAAAATACATATATATTTTGCGGCCTCATCAAACTAATACTTTGAAACTCCCAATTTCATATATATCTAGTGAATTTATGAGGTGTGTTTTTAAACCCCAAAATAAACTATCTGTTTTCCTATAATGTTATATAATAAAACAAGAGGTGTATCTTCTATACCTTGTGAATGTTCCCTCAAATTTCATGATATATTAAAACTCATTTTCCATCTAATCATTTAATTATCTCTCCATTTTTAGGGGGTTCGAGGGAAATTATTTTGTGAAATAAATTCATAAATTGTCACAACTCCATTTCTTCTATTTAATTAATTGAATTCGTATTCTTTTTGAACACCCACCATTGATAAAAAATCCATTTAAAAGATATACATATAGTGTAAACATCACCTTATTATAATAATGGAGTGAAGAAAACATCTATCCCATTTAGTTAAATTATTTTTCGATGTAATGTATATTGGAAGACCAACTAAATTTCGGTGGCCATTTAAAAAAAGAATCCATAACCATTTTCTCCATCATATGTGTATCTAGACCCTTCCACACTGTTAAAGTTTTTTTCATAGCCTGATATTGATATGTAAGCATGAAATAATTTTTTGAAATTCCCCTTACAAGGAAAATTGTATGTTTTTAGATAATCATTGGATTTTCCATAATATAGGTGGTGGGTATTATTTCTATTGTTTCCCACCATTATTGAAAATATAATTTTTTTTACAAAAGGAATTAATAAAATAATAAATAATGAATTAATTAATAAACCAATATTAATTCAATAATATTATATTATTGAATCCTAATGATTATAATATTTCCCAAATGATGGTTTTAGGATCATGTAAATTTATCATCCTCTAACTTTATGAGGAATAATTAAATTAGTTATTAATATGTCACAATGTTATTTATAGAGATTGTTGTTAACTGAAGAACATCCCCCAAGAGTTTCAACCATGTTGTGTTAAAATTAATCTTTTTCACACACCTGATGAAAATCGAGTCAACGTAAATTCCAACCACTATAAGGTTGTTACCCATAAATATAACTATGCTAGATCCACATTAGATTTTAATATCCATTCATATATTACATTACTAGGGAACCACACACTCTTATTGTCTACCAAAACATAGGATTATTACCTATACATAGACTCACCCTTGTGGATTCTAGTAATATATTCTAATCATAGTCCCTAATTTCAATAAACCATATTTGATACCAACTATTGTTACCCAAAGTTTTTCATGTATGACTATTCCATGATTTTTATGATAAAAATTTTTGATGCAATATTGGATCCAAATGTTTAATAAAATGAGTAATTTAGGCCCATACATCACATATAAAATATAAATAATAAACTTTATATAAATCATTCGTCTTTATTCTTATATAATATTTCAAATTTTAATTAGTAAAAATAATCACATAAGGGTAATAATTAATTAATGGGTTGAGATCGAATGCCAATATGTAGAGGAATAAGGGATATAAATCAATAGTACATGGGTTTGAATAATGAACATCATCACATAATAAGCACTAGATCATCATGATAATAATGAAGGAATCATTTTATAAACGAATGGAATGTGTCGTATGAATAATAAAAAAACAAAACAACATAGAGGTCAAATACCACCCATAGAAATGAATAAAGATTACATCATTTTCCCATATAACATATGACAATAAATAACCACATGATAACTCTGAACAATGAAATAATCATTTAAAGGAATAATATAAATAATCTCATGAGACACATCACATTAACTGATGCAGTAGAGGGATACATAATTCCAGGACTACGTATTACTTGATGAAATTCACATAATCTTACATACCAATTGGAAGGAGAATAATTATTGGCCTAAAATATTCCATGGAGAGGAATAAGTTTCAAGAAAGATTTTTATAGAATAATTTTAATAATAAACATTGGCGTTCCCAGTAGAATAATGGAAAGCATATTTTGGAAGAAAAAATCAATAATATATAGCGGAAAACAACTCAAGTGGTGTTAAAATGTTGTTTTTGAATATAAAGTCACATTAAAAACTCTTATTATTTTTGAATAGAATGGTTATTTACATGGTTAAGTCATATATATCCCAAAATAGTGACATTAAATACTATTTACTAGACATTATAATTCTTTTATTTGAATACGCATTATGAAAATAGTGTTTTATTGTAAATAAAAAAATAATGTGTTGGGTTTGAAATTTCATTTACCTTAAATCAATTTTTAATTTTCCAATTATCAACCTCTGTTATAAAAAATGATTGTTTATAAAAACATGTCACCAAAATTTTATTATGTTGAATTATGTCTCTAGTTAGTCATCATAAATTATTGTTATGTATTATAAGATTTATTATTAAATATAAATTGTTTTGATATAATATTTTCATCAATATTAATCATCTTATGTTAATATTGCTATTTTAATGGTTATTTGCACATTAATAATATTGGTTAAATGTGTTTAAAATAAATTTAATTTCTTATTTAAATATTATATGTAATTCATACCATTTATATAATATGGTGTATGTTTCCAAATAGTTGGTTAAATCTTTATTGGTGGTAAAACAACCGTTTATGAGGTATTATAAAAAATATGAGAAAAAAGAATCTAGAAACATAAATTTTCGATATATATATATATATTAATTAGAGTATTTTAACATTTTTAATAAAATTATAAATAATAATTAGTTATTCATTCATGAATTTAGTATGAATGGAATTTATAAAAAGGGGTAGATATTAGGAAAGTTATTAATATAGTTGGGGAAGCATTCCATTTTATGAGTGTTACTTATTCTCTTAGAGAAAAAAATCATTGTATAATTAGACTATAATTACTAAAAAATATCTATATGGAATATATGAGGTTTAAGATAATATAATTGGAAAGGGTTTTGTCATTATAAATTTGAATTTATGTGGTATACCTAAGGAGGGTTGGTGGTTATTTTACATGAGGATTAGAGAATTTTTAGGAAATAAATATTGAATTACATTTTATATCCATGGAAAACCAAAAAATAATAATATTTTTTCCATTATGAATATTATTTAAATAAAATTAAATATATATAGGAAATTAAATTCTTTTATAAACTGAATAAATAGTTTACTAAAATTTAATTTAGAAGAAATGAAGAAGTTGTTATTTTAATGGAAAACGATTGATTTAGACACTAGAGAATAATTTTTACTTTTGAAAATTAATATTATTATCATTAATTGACCAATTAAATTTTAAATAAATATTTTTTTTCCAAAAATAAGTAATTTAAAAGTTATTATCTCATTATTACATCATCATTATGTAATAAAAAACAAGGTATTGAGAAATATTATTTTCACTATTCATATATAATTAATGTATTTCATAAAATTACAAAAAAAATTCACTATCGAATATATTCCATGTGTTGATTATATATATGATATTAAATTTACAAAAATAATTTTATATCATATGCAATATAATTTTATTATATATAAATTATTATTTTAAATAAATACATTATGATTTATTTTATTAAAAATTTGCTTATATTTTCAATGAATATTTAATATTTTTATTAATTTATAGAATTAAAATATTCATATTCTCATAAATTTATAATACTAAATATTATTTTCATTATATTAATTTATTATCTGGTCAAATTACTGTTCCAACGTCAATTTTACAATTCACAATGATCATGTTAATATAGTAAACCATCAGGTTATAATTCCAAAAGTCACATTACTATTGAAACATTTATATTTCCTCAAATAGACACCTCATAATAATTTCATTCCAAATTCCGAAACATTTATCCAATTATGCTAAATTTTCCTTATCATAAATTAACATTTGTTTGATGATATTTTGTTTCTTTTCCATAGATTTTCTCATGGAGGTGATGGTTCTAGTGGATAGGAAGGATCCATGATTTCACATTCTACATTTCCTATTTCCTAATTTTTTCATTTATAATTGTTCAAATGACCATGGGTTTAGTTTATGACTAATTAAATAATATTCAAAATTAAATAATGTATTCTTCATGTATTAATGTGTTTTATATGTACAATACAATTGAATATAATATAACAACAATTTATTCAGAAAACTAACCTCAATTATAATATCCATGTCATTAAAATGTCTCAATTCCCTTAAAGTTTAATTTTATAATTTGTTATCATTATTAAGTTGATGAGTGTCATCTAATAAAAAGAATGAAAAACGATGATACATTGAATGAAATGTATATAGAATGATATATGAAGGATACCCTATCTCTATTGAATATTTGGAAGAAACAACAATTACCAATAGAGGATACATGACATCAACCCCCCCATACATGAAGTAACCACTAGAAGATATTATGAATAACTTTCCACCATCAACGACCAACTATAATGCTACAAAATCCAACCATACTGAACATCCTAATAGAAGATAATGGGACAAGGGGAAAATATTATGAGAGGTTCAACGTATCTTTAATGAAATCCAATCTGAATGACTCCAGATTAACTAAGGTGTTCTAAACACTAATGATGTTGACTAGAAAAATGGAGGATGTGCTTCGGTTATCCAAGAGTTAAGGAGGGGACAAAAATAAAAATTAGGGGGTGGCTGACCTATAATTTATAGATAATGCTTTTTAGACTCCACAATGTTGTGGGGTTATAAAAAATTCTTGTTTTTGGTCAAGTCAATGTGTGATATGATGCCCCCATTCCAAATAAACATTTTATTCCCATTTAAAATATTGATTTTGACCACCACTAAATCCTAGAACATGGCGTTGTCCATCTAGTGGTGATGTTTCTATCCTATTATGTGTCCATATAGAACACAATAAGGTCCATACACTACTTATTTTACTCCCACCTTGCACTGGGCTTTGTAATTGTGATATTGATTTGTTTCATTACAAAGGTACTACATCTACACACCACTCCAAATTCCACAACATTTCTTAGGTTTTTCCTAGTTTCTTCCTTGCTTCTCATGGGACACAGACAGACCACCGAGAGAACAAACAATGATCCAAACATTCCCAAGGTAATGGTCATATATACCATGTTTCAAAAGACAAAATCTATGTTCACACTATCACTGTAATGGTTTTTGAGCTATGTTACAAGTCATAATTACCCTTAATAGGCTATGAATCAACCTTGAGCCTCTAGATCTCTAATTATAATTCCCATAACATTTCCAATATTATTGGAATATAGAAAGGAAGGGTCAGAAACATTCAATCCATTAATTCATATTTTGCTTAATTAATTTTCATCATAATGACTCGTAAACAAACCCCAATAACAAAAAACTATTGGGGTTCCAAACATCCATCCAACGATATACATCCAAGGGATCTCATTAGTTCTAGAACACTACTGTTGGCATTAAAATAATGCTACTAAAGATAGATAAAATTTCATGACCCTATTGAAGAAAATTTGGACACATGGGGCCCCAAAATTCATCAAATGAGTCTTCCTCATAATGCCCCATCATAGAGACCCCATGACACCATGAATAAAAATATAGATGAAGTTACCTCAGCCTATCCAATGAGTACCACGAACATAAATTAGTCTTTCTTGATACCCCCATGACTCCCACAGAGTCCTACCACTTGGCATCATCTTTTTTTCCTTTGTGGTGAACCTCATGACCACCACAAGCCTTTTTTTCATATAAATACTCGGTTCCCCCACCTCAAATGGATAGCAACCATGAGAATTAAACATTGGTTATCCCATATCGTCAACCTCCATAACATAAAGAACTAGAACCAAAAAATGAATCAACCAAGGTATTTGAGAACCACGAACCAAAATTCACTTTCTTATTCATATCCCTTGCTCATGGTAGGGATTCCATTTATGATGTCATGCACCCTTCACAAAGGAGGGATATCATTTGAGTTTCTTGAGGCTCCATGAAGCATGAAGACTTCATGGAGCACTCTTCTAATATACTCAATTACAAGGACAATGACCCATTCTTAAAAGTACATATCATTCACAAATAACCACTCCTTTAGAAATCTCATTTCCATCACAAAGCCCCTTCAGTTCACAAAGCAACAGTGAATTGCGAAGATTCATTTAGTGATACAGCTTTTATAATAATATCTACTCTTATTAAACCCTATAATACTATCCAAATAAATTTCAGGGATCCTCATGTGTTATCCCTTTTGTTCAATTAGTTACGTCTTTATTTTTGAATAGGTAATCTAATTTCTCTTGTCATATCGAATAGACATTCAACTACAGATCCTACAAACAACCATTCCTCCACTACCTCCCTTTCGGGCATTTTGGGGGCTATTTACAATCCATTGGTTCATGAATCACAATAATGTATAACCTTGTTGGTAAGAGTGAATTTATCCAATATGAGGTGAAGGATGTTAAACTATTGAGCACCAGTATCCTCCGAAAACAACGTGAAACTATAGAATATTTAGAATAAATGTACATACCGTGTTATGATATGGGAATCACTTCTGCAGGAAGCCATAATATCAAAAACAATAGGATTCAAGTCATTTATAATCACTACATTATCTCCAATGTGCACACCTTTTGTGACACAAACACCATAAATCCTACTACTTCATTTTTATCACACTAAGAATGCCTCATGTGGGACTAAAATTTAACTATGACCTTGAACCCCATACTAGACTACTAACCATGAATATGATCCATTCCCAACACATTAAAACTAAGATGTTTTTTATCCTAGTATCCTGTATAGGGTACATCGTAATCCTCCCTGAGGTGAAGCACTATAATCCCCTTATTCCATATATTTTATGTCAGTTCATTATATATTTCATCATTTGATGTTAAACTACCTAAACATAAAAAGTAAGCGGGTTTTGATACCTTTCCTCTATATAGGGTATGTACAAAGCCTCTTTGATGTTCAATCTCATCCAATGGTATACTCAGGTTCTCTTTATAAGGGATTTATACTTTTTGGGCTTCTAACCATGCATATCCTCCAGCATGTAAAAGGAATGATATAAATGTATAACCACTAATTTAATCCTAAATTACATGTAAATTTATATAAGCCTCCTAAAAATGGTACATATGAAGCCCTTATGGGGTTCAGGGAAATCATCCATTGACATCATGGTCTTTCCCCGGAGTCAATAAAACCTTATAAGATCCTGACCTAACCCAAGGTTACACTTCATTAGGGTCCCTAACAAAGGCTCCATTATCATGGGTCACCTCCTTAGGTGTATCACCAAACCTTTCAAACTATATTGAGTCTAATTCATTTCCACATTGATTTATAGGATGCATCCAGTAGGTTTTAGCTCATTAACTTCCAAAATGAATCCATTCAATCATCACCACCGTCATTTACATCCTAATTATTTCTTGATCCATTATATCTCAGTTAGATCATTTCATCCACATATTCACTTCTCCTAGAATCACTAGAGAGGCTATCCATGAAAAATCCCCATACAATTAATATTCATCCAAATAAGAGTACCCCACTAGTGACACTTTGAAATCCATCTATATGCACCAAACCACCTTTTTTAACTACATGGGTTTTGTGCCTTATATTCTATACATGTTAGGTAGGAAGACATAATGAGGTTCAATAGAATCAAATGGTAATCCTTGGTGTCCCCCTTTATGGGTGCCATCTTCATGATCCTCCCACAGTGGTGTTCAGATCATCCTCCATTATGTGAAACCATTTGTTCATCAGATGCACCACCTTAGGGGTACAAATATTGAGAATTTTGATCCATATTTTTGTTGTCCCCATCATTGGGGTGAAAATCCCTAAAATAAAATCATTGGTGTCTTTATCATGTGTTATAGTGTGAAATATTTCCCTTTCATGGGGAACATCACTCTAAATCATCAACATAGGTGTTCCCAGCCATATAGTGGTAAACATTTTTTCATCAATAATATGGACACTTAACATCATTGTGTTAAATATTAAATTAATTGGACACATCACCTCAGGTCGGATCTCATTGGGAGTTCTAATCCATCCATATGGTAATACATCTAGGTGATCCCTCTTAGGGAGAAAACTCAATGATCAATCTCCATGTGATGTTATAATCAACCTTAGATTGTCTCTAAAATATATTAAACTCATGACCATCCATCTACTCTAGACGTTAAACTCATGGGTTATATAATTTTAAACATTATATTCATAACGATAACCTCATAAGGAACATCATGATGGCAATAATCTCTAAAAGATTTTAAACATACATCCTACAATGCATTAAACATGATATTCAATAGGAACCAATTAAAATATAAGGCACCAACATAAGATATAATTTATCTAAAAGGTATTCCTTGGATTTTACTTCCACTGAGAAGCCTTGGTATGATGAATAATGAAGGATATATAATTTCCTAGTGTAGAGACATGGTCATTAATTCCTTATATGATTACTGCCTTTTCTGAAGGATGTAGCCCTGAACTGACCACATGTAATTTTTATACAGATGAAGCATAATTAACCTACACACAAGGTGATATGGAATTGGAAATTAAGTTAAAAAATAGTTAAATTTGTCTTAGAGGCCTATACTAGGAAATTATGTCTATGGATGAATCCATGAATGGATGGAGTAACATCCCATCCTCGAATTTCAATCAAGGAGAAGACATTACCAATGAAGTGATGAATTCCCCCCACCATTAGAAATTCAAAACAAGGGGTATAAAAAAATCCCATACGTTCACAAAAAAATGACACAGATGCTCTATAGAGACCAAAACATGATGTACATAGGCCTTACATTAAATTTTCAGAATACTTAATACATAACAAAAACAGACGCCAAATGACTGTATTAGTTTAGTGTCTTTGTAAACTCAATCTTCTAATCATGGGGAATGATCTTCAACATCTCCCATAAATATCTTCCCCTTTTGTTTTCTTACCAAAAATATTTATTTATATCCTAGGGAAAAGAAAACATAAAATGGGGGAACTAAAATTCTTAGTAAGGGTAAACATGGATAACATACAAACAATCCATAAAAATTTAAACGAAAAAACATGAACATAAAACATCAAAATATTGAGAAATGACATAAATCTTGGCAGTACATAAGGAATAAATCATAAAGGGACATTAACCATGATCAAATATCTTTGGAATAAAACATGTAATTGTGGAAACAATTAATCACATTTTATGATTTCCATATTAGCCAAAGAATTGCTGCCAAGACCATCATTGGGGACAAAGTCCATTACTGAACCATGTTTACTTGCCGTTCCAGCCCTGTATTACTGAACCAAATTCACTTGTTGTTCCAACCATGTCTATCTCATGAGATATAAATCTTTACCCAATGAATTGGATGACGATATAGGTCCCAACCAACTCATAATGAAACCATTCTTATGTGTTCCACAAAATCATAAATCATACATCCTAGCATAACCCATGTATTAAAAATGGGATTCTAAAACATCATTCCAACATAACATAATCCATATAAGATAAAGTACTTCATAAAAATAATTCCATCATAACATAATCAAATAAATGTAATAGTAGGGATAAAAGCCTAACCATATGTCATCTTATATGGAAAATAATTTTGATAAAACACTTGAACTCAGTTCTTGAGGAAAATAACCTTTCTTCTTCAAAATAATTATCTTTTCCCAAAATGAAATAATATTTTAAAATAAATGTATTTTTTTTGAATATAATCATTAAACATTTCAAAGGAAGCTTAATTTAATAATGGCACTATGAAACCGTAAAAATCCATTCATTCCGTTGATGTTAATAAAAAAACATTCCCCTCGTACTCATTCCAGAAAAGTCAAAATGTACCTCGTATGGTAAACAAAAGAAAAATTACATACAAACCATGTAGTGAAAGTAAAAAATTTGTAAAAAATAATTTTAAAAAATATGAATTTTTTTTAGAAAATATGGACATGGATGATTAATGTAACCCCAGTAAATACTTACGTATAAGCAATCTTGGATAAAAATGAGATTACAAAATTATCCCTTAACTTATGTCAAATGTTTTCAGTATGTGGCTGAGACTCCTATATAGTATGTTTAAATATATTATTAACTTATTATAGAACCATAATAATATTTATTATATCATACATGATTCTCTTAAGACATTATATTACCTGTTCATTTGTCAATTCCATGTTAAAGCAGTGTTTTGTGTAAAATCATTTCATTTATTGTCCGTGTTTTGACTTGTAATTATTCATATGATTACATAGATCATGATTACTTACTCCCAGAATGTAAAACATGATTTATATATAATATATATTCAGAATATAAAAATTTATAATAGACCAATAAATGGAAATAATTACACCGTTCATGGAGACAGTTGGTTGTACATACGCATGAACACTATTTTCGTTTCCTTAATAAATTGAATGGAATTATGTAAATTAAACATATATGTACATAAATCTAGTATAATTATTATTTCATATATTTCATTATTATTTATTATATATACTTTATAATCATATTTTAATGGTTAATCATGGAGAATGAATCTCATCATGTTGTGGAGACGGTAATCCATACGTACGCACGAGCGATGATATCATTCCCATAATTATTGAATGGAATTGAAGTGGATGATATAATTTATCATAATAAGTATAATGTTTTAATAATCATATATAGTTATTATTTCTACCATTATACCCATCCAAGTAAGGTGGTGGTGGAAAAACAGATTACACCACGGCGTGGAGACAACATTTCGTATGTACGCACACACAGTGATTTCATTTTTCCTAGGATGGATAGAAGGTGAAATAGGGATGGTTAATAATTATAATAAAATATAATATATTATTGGTACTTATGTTATTAATTTATTATTAAACAACAAAATAAGAGTAAGTAGAAGAAGAAAGAAACTTGAAGGAATCGGTAGAAGAGAATACCTCTTCCTCGACGCACCTCCATTAAACTTCTTCTTAAGGGTCTAGAGATGGACTTTTGAGAATAAAAAAACCTCCAGAATGTTACTAGGGAAGTTTAGAAGTGTAATGGTCAGGCGTTGGCTGAGCTTGAATTCTCAAATTTGTGTTAATAGGAGAGGGAGTAGGTTCCCTTTTATAAGGGAGGAGAGGGGAAACTTTGGAAAAACTTAAAATATTATTTTATAATAAATTCATATTCGTTTTATAATTGCTCCAAAGTTAATTATTTCTAGGATAGGCGGATGGGTCGAAATACGCTTGACCAATAGGTTTTAGACATGCTTAACATTCTATTTTAACCTTATCATTTAAAATTAACTCAAAGTTAAAAAATTTAACTTTTACCGTGTCTTATTGTATTATTACACTATATGGATGATAAATGTACTATAAACTTCCAATAGAACCCCAATTGGTACATTAATGTCAAATATATTATAATATAAGTCTTTTTCCTGTATAATATATTTTTAGGAATAGAATATCAACCAATAAGATAATATTTGTTTAAAAAACAATTTTATGTCAATTTTGACAATATTTGGTATTTTGTTTTTTCTAAATTCATAAAAACATTATTACTTCGAAAACAAATTATCTAACCAACCCTAATATGTTATATTGACCTAAAAAATTATTTTAATGCATAAAAAGTCTCAAATTACATTTATTTGAGTATTTATAATATCAATTAATCTAATATTTCATTAATAAGGTAATTACTGTGTCATCATTGTGTCCTAAATAAATTGAATTTTTCAATGTCTAAAAATCATAAATAAAATTCCATTATGTATTAAATGTATTTATCTTTCTAATTAATATTTATAGACGAATTTATCTTATGTATATCCCTATATTATAAATGTTATAGTTATTAAACGTTTATTTTAACTATTTTAACTCTTCTTTAAATAACATAATAAAAAATGTCCTAATCTAATCCAAGTGGACCTAAAAGGTCATATATTATTCCTAAGGTTGTTTTTGGTCAAATTAAACTTATCTAATAGAATTAGGACATGTGTTAGGGTAATAATAATATAATTTTTAACCTTAATTACCCTATTTACATTTAACTGTGGTAAATACAACTCAAAAGTTACTAATCACAAAAAAAATATCTTCTCATTAAACCAAATTTTACTTACTAATATCAACTTCATCTCTCGGATTTTTGAAATTCAACTCAAAGAAGTGGTAAATTTATCTTTTATGTAAATTTGCAAATGCTCCTAGGAGGTGGGTAAATGACAGTAAAAAGATCTATAAAATTTTTATATATCTAAAATTATTATAAAATGACTCCAATTAATTACATTGAACATATATAGGTATTTTGTATCTATTTGGACCTAATTTTTTTTAATAAAATAAATGGTTATTTAAATAAAAAACCAGTTTTACCCAATAATTAATTGATTTCACTATTTATCAAAAATTGAATGTTTTCACAAAAATACCAAAAATTCACCCTAGGCTAATTTCGATATTCCGAATCCAAAAATGAAGTCTATTTTGAAAGATAAAATTTATAAAATTTCAGAAAGCGAGTATTACTATTCATAATTGATAGTTTATATAGTACTTTAATAACATATCATTGTTTAGTGAGACTCAGTATTGCATACAACACACACTATTGAGGAAGTCCACTACTGAGTTTAATGCAAGCCAAGTCAGAGATACATGTAGAGAATAATTCCTATGGTGTTTCATATAACATACTCAAAATATAGTTCAATTATACATTGATCAAAATCTATACTTGGTGTTGTGTAAAATGAATTTTATTCGAAATAAATTGAAATTTTGTGCATCACAAGCAACGAATTGTGTTCCGAATACCACTTGCTAATACAGTGTTGCATATAGCGCAAGCTAATCTTGGTGAATCATACAACAAAATACATCAAAGAAATGAAAAAGAATAATTCTCATAAAATATTAGTGTGTTACATTCTACCCCCCTTAAAATGAAATTCTACCATGAAATTCTTCACTGTTATAAATGGTTTTCTACATGAAAGTTTCTTTCATAGAAACCCACATCGTAAAATCAAATACTAAATCATCATTTTAAAACGGAACGTTAGAAACATAATGGATACCCAAAGTAACTCATCGCCGAGTTTTGACATAGGATAATATAGGTGAAAATATGTATATGGAAGAGAAATATAACCATCATGTTTGGATGATGAGTGGTAGAAAACATGGCTATGAAAAAGACAAAAATCAGAGAGCCATAAATTTGTGATGATCTAAGGTACCATCTGATTCATCAGATTTGAGGGTACTAGGTCATCATATTTTGTTTTCAAGATCATATCCCTAATGTTGATGACTTTTTGATTGAAAGTAAATACTTAATTTATTTTGGTACAATCTCACTATTGTTTGTTCCTTGAACAATTTCCGCTTCATCTATTTAGGAAAGGAAGTTGAATTTTTCTTTCGTGAAGTGTTAGTAGATCATGAGATAGAATTATAGGGCATTTAATATGTCTCAATCACATGGTTAGAAAGATTTATATACATAAGTCTATATTATGGTGATATTAATCGTATATAGTGCCAAAAAACAGACTTATACTTCATCTATCATACCTATTAATATAATAAAACTAGTTTCTACTAACCAGAGACTTTTTTAGGCCAATGGTAGGTGGTAAAGGCCTTTCTCACTTTGGTTATGGGTTCGATTCCTGCAAACTTGTCTGATGTGACATGTTGTCGCCCATCCTGCAGGTGGTCCTTTTTCTAAAACTACACAATATAACATTCCAGAAATAATATCGAAAAAATGTTTTATCCTTAAACTATATTATCTTATTTCCAACATAATACATTTCAAATCTTTAATCTTATCCAAAATACTTCTATCCAAGCTCATAGAATAAGGAAAATGATTACTCGAAATTTCATCAACCAAGCATGTGAATACCATTATTTATCCCCCATATATCATAAGATATATCATGTTGGTAACATTCCAATCAAGTGAATACCTTAATCATTTATTCTCTTGAAAAATGAATACCCATTGAACATTAGTGAAAACATGAATTCTATCAAAAGTTAACTCATTCCATATACCAAAATCCCAAAATATCTATATACTAAAACCATGATATAACTTTGTCCTTATATCACTCATGAGTTCCTTAATACCGTCAAACATTTCGTTTTCTCCTTATACCTTCATTATATGCATATAATTTTCTTTCAAAAAATATTTCAATCAATTTTCATGGTTACCAGTACCATACAATTAGTGAAAACCAATAAATAGATATTCTAAAATTCCACGATACTATAAATTAAATTCCTTGATACTATTCTGAAATTCAATCACATAAACACATAATCATTCCACAACATCATTTTCATACTCAACATCAAAAATAGTGATCGCATGTGACTTCCCCTTTTCATTTTCCTTAAGAGGTTTCTCACATTGATCATCATTAACTCTAGGATTAGGGAATTGATTAGCATAATGCCCCATTTCCTTGCACATGAAGCATTGAAATATTGGTGGAGCATTCCCTATAGTCTATTCTCTATTCGCGTCATTTGAATCCTTATTCCCATTACTTCAGCACTTAGCTGCTCGATGACCTTCTTTTCCACACTTGAATCATTTTCTAGTACCTTTTAGACAATCTGCACCATGCTTCTTTCCACACTTTGAGAATAAAGAAAAAATCACCTTCTTTTCACCATTGCTTTGAGATTTTTCCTTGAACTCCATATTTCATTTTTTGTCAAAACCATGAGATGGATATGTAACACCAACTTCCAATTCTACCTTGATATAAGAACAAACAATTTCTTCATAGAAGTCTCTTATAGCTAATTCCCTTAGAAGACTTCGTTTTAATCCACTGAAGAATAATTCAACTTTATTTTTTGGTTGAATGATAATGCTAGATGCATACCTTGAAACACTTGTAAAATTCACCTTTTATATACCAATAGATTTATCATCCTTTTTCTTAATCTCGAGAAACTCCTTTTCCATATTTTTTCGAAGAATTTGAGGGAATTACTTATTGAAATATAAGTTCTTGAACTCATCTCATTCCATGGATTCAATTTCATCTTGCGGCCTCATATATTATATTAGAGTCCACCAGTGGTCTGCTTCACCTTCTAAACAGTAAATAGGCAGAATGAATTTTTAATGTTTTGAACAGCAAGGTATGGAAAATATCTTTTCAATGGTGCTAATCCATTGTTCAGAAACAAGTGGATCAGAAGATCCACTGAAATAATGTGGACGTTGTTTCATGAAGGACTCAATAGAATATTGTTCCCTTCTCTTCTCATCTGGAATTCCAAAAAGATTCATAGCTTGTGTAATTATTGCAATAAGATCGTGCACTTTATCTCCCATAACATTTTTTTTGTTTAGGAGGGCAGTCATTTCATTTTCCATTACATTGATCAACACAGTTCCATCGGGTTCCAACCATCGTCTAAAACCCAAAAAAAATAGTGTGAGAGGCAAAAATCATGCTAGGAAAACAACATAATAAAGGGGGAGTACCTTCAACATATAACATCATAGGTTTAATTCTAAGATCGTTACTATAATTCTAGGACTATAATCTATATTTATACTTAAACTTACAGAAATCCCTAGACCTACCATAGAAATATCTCTGGAGATTTCACTAAATTTTTCGTATACTAGTTTCCAAAGGTTAAAAAAACATTCACACTGATACCAACTGTAGAGACCCAAACTTGACATACATAGACCTTACATTACATTGGCGGAATACTTTATACATAACGAAAATAGATTCCCAACGACCGTAGTAGTTTAGTGTCTTTGGAAACACAGAACATAATATTCTAATCATGGGGAAGGATCTTCAACATCTCTCATAAATATCTTCCTCTTTAGTTTTCTTACCTAATATTTTTGTTTCTATCCTGGGGAGAAGAAAACATAAAAAGGGTGAGCTGAAAATCCCCGTAAGGTTAAACATGGAGAACATAAAAACTATCCCTAAACATTTGATCGTAAAAACATGAATATTAAACATCAAAATCTTGAGCAATGACATAAATCTTGGCAGTACATAAGGCATAGATCATAAAGGAACATTAAAAATGATAAAATATCATGGGATTAAAACATGTAATTGTGGAAACCCTTAATCCCATGTTATTATTTCCATAGTAACCAAAGCATTGCTACCAAGACCATCATAGTGGTCAATGTCCATTGCTGAACTAGGATTACTTGTCGTTCCAGCCCTGTATTACTGAACTTGATTCACTTTTCATTCTAGCCATGTCTATATCAAGAGATATAAATCATTACCAAATGAATTATAGGGAGATATAGGTCCCACCCATCTCATAATGAAACCATTCTTATTTGTACCACAAAATTATAAATCATACATCATAGCATAACCCATATAATAAAAACAGGATTCTTAAACATCATGATGTCATAACATAATCCATATAAGATAAAGGACTTCATAAAAATAATTCCATCATAACATAATCAAATAAATGTAATAATAGTGATTTAAATCTAACCCTATATCATCATAGATGAAAAATAATTTTGATAAAACACTTGACCTCAATTCTTGAGGAAAATATGCTTTCTTATTCAAAATCATTTTATTTTCTCAAAATGAAATAAAATTTTAAATGAAATGGATTTTTGTTGAAAATAATCAGGAAATCATTCATAGCAATCTTTATTAAAATAAGGCGTTATGAAACCATAAAAATTCATTCATTCTATATAAGTTTATAAAAAACATTCTCCTCGTACTCTTACCGGAAATGTCAAAAAGTACCTCGTAGGGAAAAAATTAAAGATTCTTTATATACCATGCATTGAACGTAAAAAACTCGTAAAAAGGAATTGAAACATACATGAAAACATTTTTATAAAACATGGACATGGATTATAAATGTAACCTATGTAAATACATATGTATAATCAATATTGGATAAAAATGAGATTACAAAATAATCCCTTACGTTATGTACAATTTCTTCCATAAGTTTCTGAGACTCATGTATAGTGGGTTTAAACAAATTAATAACTTTTAACTGAACCATAATAGTATTTATGAAATAATATATGATTCACTTAAGACTTTATATTACTCGTTCATTTGTCAATTCCTTGTCAAAGCAAAGTTTGGTGTAAAACCGTTTCACTTATCGTCTTTATTTTCACTTGTAATTATTTATATGATTACTTAGATAATGATTAATTACTTCCAGAATGTAAAACATGATTTATATATAATATATATTCATAATATACATATATATAATAGACCGATAAATGGAAATAAATACACCGTACATAGAGATGGAAGACTGTATGTACGCAAGAAAGCTGTTTTTGTTTCCTTATTAAATTCAATAGAATTAAGTAAATGAAACATATATGTACATAAATTCAGTATCATTATTATGTCATAATTTTAATTATTATTTATTATATATACTTTATCATTGTATTTGAATGGTTAATCATAGAGAATGAATCTCAACGCGTCGTGGAGAAGCTAATCCGTACGTACGCATGAGCGATGTCATCCTTCCCATAATTTTTGAATGGAATTAAAGAGGATGATATAATTTATCAGAATTCTTATAATGTTGTAATAATAATATATAGTTATTATTTCTACGGTTATATCCATCCATGTAAGGTGGTGGATGAAAAATAGATTACACCACGACATGGAGATGGTATTCCTTACGTACGAACGCGCGGTGATTTCGTTTTCCGTAGGATGGATAGAAGGTGAAATATGGTTGGTTCATATTTATAATAATATATAAGTATATGACTGATACTGATGTTATTAATTTATTATGAAACAACAATAGAATTGGAAATATAATAAGAATGAAACGTGATGGAATCGGTAGAAGAGATTACCTCTTCCTCGATGCACCTCCTTTAAACTTCCTCTTAAGGGACTAGAGATGGTATTTTGAGAAGACCAAAACCTCTAGAGTGTTACTAGGGAAGTTTATAATTGTAATGGTCAGGGGATGGCCACACAATAAGGCTCATATTTTTGTGAATCGAAGAGGGATGAGGTGCCCTTTTATAAGGGAGGAGAGGGGCACCTTTGAAAAAAAAAATTATTTTATAATAAATTCATATTCTGTTTATAATGGCTCCAAAGTGACATATTTCTAGAATAGGGTGGGGAAGGGTAGAAATACTCTCAACTGATAGGTTTTATACACTTTTAAGTTACAATTTTAACCATATAATTTAGATTTAACTCTATGTTAAATAATTTAACTTTTAATGTGTCTTCTTGTATTCTTACATTATATGGTTAATAAACATACTATAAACATCCAATAGAAATAAAATTGGTTCATTAATTTCATATATATTTTAATATAAGTCCTTTTGAATATTATTATAATTTTAGTAATATAATATCAATTAATAAGATAATATTTGTTTTCAAAACTCATTTATGTCAATTTTGACACTATTTGGTATTTTATATTTTATAGATTCATTAAAGAATTATTACATCGAAAAACATTAATCTGACCAACCCTAATATGTTATATTTTCCTTGAAAATTATTTTAATTCATAAAAAGTCTCAAAATAAATTTATTTGAGTATTTATACTATCAATTATTTTAATATTTAATTAATAATATAATTACTGCAACAATAATGTGTTATATATAAATTAAATTATTTAATGTCTACAAATCATAAATAAAAAATTATTATATAGGAAATATTTTTATCTTTGTAATTAATTTTTATAGTAGAATTTATCTTATTTATAACCCTATATTAAAATGTTTTAGTCATTAAACTAAGATTTTAACTATTTTAACTCGTCATTAAATAAAATAATAATAAATGTCATAATCTAATCCAAGTGGACCTAAATGGTCATATATTATTCATAAGGTTGTTTTTGGTCGAATTACACTTATCCAGTAGAATTAGGACATGTATTATGGTAATAATAATATAATTTTTACCCTTAATTACCATATTTACTTTTAATCGTGGTAAATAAAAGTTAAAGGTTTCTAATCACCAAAAAAAATTCATTTCATTGAACCAAATTTTACTTACTGATATCAGCCGTGCCTCTTGGGTTTTTGAAATTCAACTTATATATCCAATAGAATTATGTTTTATGTAAATTTGCAAATTCTCCTAGGAGGTGGGTAAAAGAAGGAAAAAAGTTCAATAAATTTTTAATATTTCTTAAATTATTATAAAATGGCTCCAAGGAATTACATTGAACATATATAATTATTATGTATCTATTTTGACCTAAAATAAATTTAAATAAAATAAATGATTATTTAAATAAAAAGTTGGTTTTAACCAATAACTTAGTGCTTTCACTATTCATAAAAATTTAATGTTTTCAAAAAAAATACCAAAAATTCACCATAGGCTAATTTTGATATTCCAAATACAAAAATAAAGTCCATTTTGAATGAAAAAATTTATAAAATTTCAAAAAGTGTTTATTACTACTCATAACCGCTAGTTTATATAATATTTTTATAACATATCATTGTTTAGTGAAACTCGATATTGTGTACAACACATGCTATTGAGGAAGGTCACTCTTCTGTGTAATTCAAGCCAAGTTAGGGTTTCGTGTAGGGAAAGAATACTTTGGTGTTGCGTATAACATACTCAGAATATATATCAATTATATATTGATCAAAATCTATACTTGGTGTTGTGTAAACTGAATTGTATTTGAAAGAACTTTAAATTGTATGCTTCACAGGCCAATAATATAGTTGCATATACTACCAGCTAATAAGGTGTTTCATATATCACAAGCTAATCATGGTGAAGCATTCATCATAAGACATCAATGAAAATAAAAAGAATAATTCTCATAAAATCTCAGGGTGTTACATTCTACCCCCTTTAAAATGAATTTCTCCCTTGAAATTCGTCAGGGTTATAAATGGTTTCATACATTAAAGTTTCTTTCATAGAAACCCACATCATAAAAAGGAATACTAAATCGTTATTTTCAAAAGGAACGTTAGCAACATAATGGATACCCAATGTAACTCATCACTGGGTTTCCACATAGGAGAATATAGGTGAAAATATGGATGTGGAGGTGAAATCTAACCATCATGTTTGGATAAAGAGTGGTAAAGAATATGGCCATGAAAAATCCAATAATAACAAATCTATAAATTTGTGATGATCTTAGGTATCATCAGATTCATTAGATATGAGGGCACTAGGACAATATTTTTGGTTTTCAAGATCATTTCCCTAATGTTGAAGAATTCTGGAATTAAAATAAATACATACTTGATTTTGGTACAATCTCACTATTGGTTGATCCTTGAACAATTTCCACTTCATCTATAAAAGAAATAAAGTTGAATTTTTCTTCCGTGAAGAGTTAGTAGATCATGCGATAGAAAGATAACTCATTCCATCAGTCTCAAACATAAGTTTATCAAAAGCTATATACATAAGTCCATCTTATGGTGAGATTAATCGTATATGGTTCCAAAAATGGACTTATACATCATCTATCATACCTCTTAATAATATAAAACCAGTTTTTACTAACTAGGGACTTGATGTAGGCTAGTGGTAGGAGATAAAGGCTTGTCACACTTCAGTTGTGGGTTCGATTCCTGCAACCTTGTTTGACACGATGGGTTGTCGCCCGTCCTGCAGCTTGTTCTTTTTCTAAAACTACACTATTATAACATTCTAGAAACAATATCGAAACAATGTTCTATCATTAAACTATATTATCTTATTTCCAAAATATTACATTTCGAATCTTTAGGCTTATCCAAAATACTTTTATCCATGATCACAGTATAATGAAAATGATTACTAAAAATTTCATCAACCAAGCATGTGAATAGCATCATTTATCCCCCATATATCATAAGATATATGTTGTTGGTCACATTCCAATCATGTGAATACCTTAATCATGTATTCTCTTGAAAAACGAAAACCCATTAAACATTAGTGGAAACTTGAATGCTGTAAAAAGGTAACTCTATCCACATACCAAAATTCCCAAATTTCTATATACTCAAGCCGTGATATAACTTTGTCCATAAATCAGTCATGAGCTCATTAATACTATCAAACATTTCATTTTCACCTTATCCCTTCATTATGTGCACATTATCTGCTTTCCAAAAATATTTCAATCACTTTTCATGGTTACCAGTACCATACAATTATTGAAAACCAATATATAGATATTCCATAATTCCATGATACTATAAATGAGATTCCATGATACTATTTTTAAATCCCATTACATAAACACTTAATAATTCAACAACATCATTTTAATAGTCAACATCATTAATGGTGACCGCATGTGACTTTCCTTTTTCCTTTTCTTAATAGGTTTCTCACATTGATCATAATTGACCCTTGGATTAGGGCATTGATTAGCATAATGCCCCATTTCCTTGCACATGAAGATTTGAAGTGTTGGTGGAGTTTTCTCTATATTCATTTCTTTCTTCACATCATTTGAAAACTTTTTCCCTTTTCTTCGGAACTCAGGTGATCGATGAACTTCTTTTCCACACTTGAAACATTTTCCAGTACCTTTTATATAATCTCCACCATGCATCATTTCAAATATTGAGCATAAATAAACAATCAACTTGTTTTCACCATTGTTCTGAGAATTTTCCTTCAACTCCATCTTTAAATTTTTTTCAAAACCATGAGATGGATGTGTAACACAAACTTCTGGTTCTGACATGATAGAACAACACAAAATTTCTTCATAGCTATTGAAATATATTATAGCTAATGCCCTTCTAATACTTGGTTTTATGCCACTGAAGAATCGATCTACTTTACATTCAGGTTGGATGATAATGCCAGATGCATACCTTGCAAGACTTGTAAAATTCTCCTCATATATACAAATAGATTCATCATCCTTTTACTTAAGCTCAAGGAACTCATTTTCAATATTTGTTCGAAGAATACGAGGGATTTACTTATTGAAAAATAAGTTTTTGAACTCATCCCATTCCATGGATTCAATTTGATCTTGGGGCCTTATATTCTTAATTAGAGTCCACCATTGGTCTACTTCACCTTCTAAATGGTAAATAGCTAGAATGAATTTATCATGTTCCGAACAATGATGTATGGAAAAAATCTTTTTGATTGTACTGATCCATTGTTTAGAAACAAGTGGATCAAAAGACCCACTGAAAGAATGTGGACTTTTCCTCATGAAGGACTCAATATAATTTTGTTCCCTTCTCTACTCATTTGGAAGTCCAGAATGATTCATAGATTGTGTAAGTATAGCAATAACATTTTTCACTCCATCTCCCATAAAATTTGTTTGTTCAGGAGGAAAATCATTTCATTTTCCATTACATTGATCAACACGATTATTTCGGGTTCCAGCCATCGTCTAATACCCAAAAAGAATAGTGTGAGAGGAAAAAATCAGGCTAGGAAAACAACATAATAAAGGGGGAGAACCATCAATATTTAACATCATAGGTTTAATTCAAATATCATTAACATAATTATATGACTATTTCCTATACTTATACTTAACCTTAGAGACTTACCAAGACATACCATAGAAATATCTCTAGACATTTCACTAAATTTTTCGCATCCTAGTTTCCAAAGGTTAACTAATCCTTCGCTCTGATAAAAACTGTAGAGACCCAAAGTTGACATACATCAACATTACATTACTTTTTCTGAATACATAATACATAACAAAAATAGACTCCCAAAGACCGTATTACTTTAGTGTCTTTGGAATCTCAGAACATAATCTTCTAATCATGGTGAAAGATCTTCCACAACTCCCATAAATATCTTCCCAATTTGTATTCTTACCTAAAATAATTATTTATATCCTGGGGAAAAGAAAACATAAAAAGGGTGAGCTCAAATTCTCAGTTAGGGTAAACATGGATAACCTTAAAAAATCCATAAACATTTGAACGTAAAAAAATGAACATAAAACATCAAAATCATGAGCAATGACATAAATCATGGTAGTACATAAGGCATAGATCATAAAATAACATTAACCATGATAAAATAGCATGGGAATAAAAAATGTAATTATGGAAACCATTAGTCACATGTTATGATTTTCATAGTAGCCAAAGCATTGCTGGAAGACCATCATAGTGGACAAAGTCCATTAGTGAACTCGGATAACTAGATGTTCCAGCCCTATATTACTTAACCAGATTCACTGTCCATTTCAGCCATGTCTATATCATGAGATATAAATCATTACCTAATGCATTGGAGGGAGATATGGGTCTTCCCATCTCATAATGAAACCATTATTATGTGTGCCCCAAAATCATAAATCATATATCATAGCATAACCCATGTAATAAAAATTGGACTCTCAAAAATCATGCCATCATAACATAAAACATATAAGATAAGGACTTCATAAAAATAATTCCATCATAAAATAATCTAATCAATGTAATAATAGGGATAGGAACCTATCCCTATATCATCTTAGATGGAAAATAATTTTAATAAAACACTAGAACTCGGTTCTTGAGGAAAATATCCTTTCTTCTTCAAAATAATTTTCTTTTCTCAAAATGAAATAAAAGTTTAAAAGAAATGGATTTTTGTTGAAAATATTGATGAAATATTTCATAAGAAGCTTCATGGAATTATGGTGTTATGAATCCGTAAAAATCCATTCATGTCGTATAAGTTAATAAAAAACATTCTCCTCATTCTCTTGCCGAAAAAGTCAAAAAGTACCTCGTATGGAAAACAAAAGAAAGATTCCCTACATAACATGTAGTGAAAGAAAAAAATTGGTAAAAATGAATTGAAACATACATGAATTGTTTTTATAAAACATAGACATGGATGATAAATGCAACCCTAGTATATACTTATGTGTAAGAAATCTTGGATAAAAATGAGATTACAAAATTATCCCTTACCTTATGTCCAATTTCTTCCATATGTGTCCAAGTCTCCTATATAGTGGGTTTAAAAATATTATTAACTTTTAATAGAACCATAATAATATTTATGATATCATATATTATTCCTTTAAGACATTATATTACCCATTCATTTTTCAATTCAATGTTAAAGAAATGTTTTGGGTAAAATCGTTTCATTTAACTTATATGTTTTGACTTGTAATTATTCATATGTTTACATAGATCATGATTACATACTTCCAAAATGTAAAACATTATTTATATATAACATATATTTAGAATATACATATAAATAATAGACCGATTAATGGAATGAAATACACTGTTCATGGAGACAGTAGGCCATATGTACGCATGAACGCTGTTTTCATTTCCTTATTAAATTGAATGGAATTAAGTAAATGAAACATATATGTACATAAATCCAGTATCACTATTATGTCATATTTTTCATGATTATTTATTATATATAATTTTTAATCATACTTTAATGGTTAATGATGGAGAATGAATCTCATCGAGTCGTGGAGACGGTAATCGGTACGTACACCCGAGTGACGATATCATTCACATAATTATTGAATGGAATTGAAGTGGATGATATAATTTATGATAATCATTATAATGTTTTAATAACCATATATAGTTATTATTTCTACTGTTATACCCATCCATGTAAGGTGGTGGTGGAAAAATAGATTACACCACGACTTGGAGATGGTGTTCCGTACGTACGCACGCACATTGATTTCGTTTTTTGTATGATGGATAGAAGGTGAAATAAGGTTGGTTCATATTTTTAATAACATATAAGTATATGAGTGATACTGATGTTACTAATTTATTATGAAACAAAAAAATAAGAGGATGTAGAAGAAGAAAGAAGCTTGAAAGAATCAGTAGAAGAGATTACCTCTTCCTCGACGCACCTCCTTTAAACTTTCTATTAAGGGACTAAAGTTGTTCTTTTGAGAAGACCAGAACCTCCAGAATATTAATAGGGATGTTGAGAAGAGTAATGGGCATGGGTTGGTAGAGCTTGAAGGATAAAATTTGTGTGAAGAGAAAAGGTTTGAGGTGCCAATTTCTAAGGGAGGAGAGGGGCACCTTGGGAAAAACTTAAAATATTATTTTATAATAAATTCATATTTGGTTTATAATGGCTCGAAAGTGACTTAATTTGAAGCTAGGGTGGGGATGGGTCAAAACCCTATCAACCAAAATTTTTTATACTAGGTCAGGTTACCATTGTAACCTTATCATTTATATTTAACTCTAAGTTAAATAATTTAACCTTTACCGTGTCTTCTTGTATTCTTACACTATATACTTCATAAACATACTATAAATTCCAATATAATCCCAATTGGTTCATTAATATCACATAAATTATAAAAAAGTATTTTGGAAGAATCATAGATTTTTTGGAAGAGAATATAAATTAATTAGATACTATTTGTTTTAAAAAATCTTTTATGTCAATTTTGACACAATTTTGTATTTTTTTTAAAAAATTCATAAAAGCATTATTACTCTGAAAAAAATTCATCTAAACAACCATAATATGTTATAGTAACCTATTAAATTAGTTTAATTCATAAAAAATCTCAAATTACATTTATTTGAGTATTTATAAAATCAATTATGTTAATATTTCATTGATAAGGTAATTACTGCATCATCATTGTGTCATAAATTAATTAAATTATATAATGTCTAAAAATAATAAATAAAATACCATTATGTAAGAAATATTTTTATCTTTCTAATTAATATTCATAGTCTAATTTATCTTATGTATAAACCTATATTAAAAATGTTTTAGTTATTAATCTTTGATTTTAACTATTTTAACTCTTCTTTAAATAAAATAATAATAAATGTCCTAATATAATCCAAGTGGAGATAAAGGGTCATATTTTATTCCTAAGGATTTTTTCGGTCAAATTACACTTATCTAATAGAATTAGGACATGTTCTAGGGTAATAATAATATCATTTTACCCTTAATTATCCTATTTACTTTTAACCGTGGTAAATTAAAGTCAAAAGTTACTATTCACCAAAAATTATTTGCATTTAATTGAAACAAATTTTACTTTTTGATATCAACCTTATCTCTCTGATTTTTGAAATTCAACTCCTAGAAGCGGTAAAAGTATGTTTTATGTAAATTTTCAAATGCTCATAGGAGTTGTGTAAAAGACCGTAAAAAGTGTAATAAAATTTTTATATATCTAAAATTATTATAAAATGACTCCAATGAATTACATTGAATTATATAGGTATTATGTTGCTATTTTTACCAAAAATAAATTTAAATAATATAAATTATTATTTAAATAAAAATTCGGGTTTAACTAATAACTTAGTGTTTTCACAATTCATCAAAATTTGAATGTTTTCAGAAAAATACCAAATATTCACCCTATGATAATTTTGATATTCCAAATCCAAAAATGAAGTCCATTTTGAATGATAAAATTTATAATATTTCAAAAAGTGGGTATTACTATTCATAACGGCTAGTTTATATAATATTTTAATAACATATCATTGTTTAATGAAACTCGGTATTGTGTACAACACACGCTATTGAGGAAGGTCACTGTTGCATGAAATGCAAGACAAGTCAGGGTTGTGTGTAGGGAAATCTTCCTTTGGTGTTTCCTATAACATACAAAAAATATTGTTCAATTGTACATTGATCAAAATATATAATTGGTGTTGCATAGAATGAATTTTATTCGAAAGAACATGAAATTATGTGCATCACAAGCCAAGAATAGTGTTGTGTATACTAAAAGATAATACGATGTTGCGTATAGTGCAGGATAATCTTGGTGAAGCATACAACAAATGACATCAAAGAAATTAAGAAGAATAATTCTCATAAAATATCAGGGCGTTACATGCACCATGGAGGAAAGTTTTGTAAAAATAAAATCATATACTGGACGTGATTTTTTTTCCATAATATGTAATTAGTAGTGTTCAAGACATCAGAAGATGAATGTGTCAGTGGATCTAGCTATCCAGTTCCATGTCCCTCCTAATAAATATTGGTCCTTGCATATAACTCCCAATTATTTTAAAAAGTTAATTGTAAGTAATTATTTACAATTACACTGTCACTTTGGATCTCTCTCTATAGACATAGATGATAGGTAGTGCAAGTTAATTGGGTATTTATTTTATTATATATGTTTTCATTATCAAATATTAATTTTTGGAGGATCCCAGCAACAGGAAACCAAACACCCCTCCCCTCGTAGAGGATGGGGTAAAAGGAATGTCGATGTAGTGATACCACATGACCCCAGAACTTCCATGACGTAATCAATGACCATGAATTCTAGGTGCCGACACTCTATCTCAACCACTGAAATCATATTGATAAAGGTGATATAACCCCTTTTTTAAATGATATGTTTAAGAGGGGTTGTATTCAAGGGGTATGTGACCCTCCAATATCATAATGATATTTCTCCATGCCATCATGGAAAACCCCAAGGGAGTCATTGGGATATACTACACCCCAATCCAACTTTAACATATTTCAAGAGCCTCTCCTGGAATGATCCTATGCCTCACACCCCTCCACCTATGAGGTAAGGGAAATCAGAGTTTTCCTAGCTTGGACTAACACCCAATGGAGAGCACCCACTAGGTCACGTCAATGCCACCCAGAACTGGTCCCTCAAAACAAATAGTGAGTCTATATCCTTACATCAATATCCATGGTCCTGATAACCAGACGCCAACGTCAGACCCAAACTCATGAAGACACCCATTATAGGGCATCTTCTTTAACAACTCTTATGGCCCATTCCAGACCCAGTCCATTCTACCAGATCAATTCCATTAATGGACAAGGATTTTCCGGTGTTTTATTAGAATTGAGGCCTCTTCTAACCAAAAAGAAGGTTGGGTTAACTCATCTAGTTGACGATATCAATATCAATCATTGTGGGAAGACCCATGACGATGACATCTAGTATCTAGTGCCTCCCTATACGATATCCAAAAAACAAAGAGTCCCTCCCTGTATTGTAGAAAAATAGAGTGGTGTTCTTCTCCACTCAAGAAACAAACAAAGTGGAGGCTATCCCTACAACATTCATGATCAATATGAAGGTCCTCATCATGATATCAATGCCAAACAGCCTAAAGGTCCTCCATGTGCCACCAGAAGCCTGCATGGATGTCCACCCCATGTTCTTACCTACTCTAGTGGAGGTCCTTCCATTCTAGTACCCACCACTACAGCGTTGCACCCTGTGCTTCAGGTTGCAGATAATGGGGTCATCCCTATTTCCCTATTAATATATGTCGATTTTCTCCTTGCAAATCAAGTCATTAAATTTGAGGTCATCATAAATCTCCAATAAGTGAAAGGTAATGACCTATAAAATTCGATAATAATTATAATAGAGGTCCCCCCATATCCTAAAAAATCAAAATGGTGTCCATATCTCAAAATCAACAAGTATCACGAAGGTTCTCCTCATGTACAAAATGTTTTGTATCCCTACAGACCATCCCATGATCAAGGTATGAAACATTAAAATTGATGGATAAACTCAATGTGGCCCCAAGTTGTTTTCAATCATATTCACTTCTATTATTCTGAAGCAAGTTTGGACCCACTTATGGATCCTTCACCCATAATATTCTATATCATGGTTTGGGGTAAGAACCCTATGTGTGAGTTTCATTATCCCAGTATGTGAGATGCACTAGATCATTGAATCCCTTTGTAGGTACCTGAATGTGGAGGTACAATTTTATCCCTTCTATATCCTTGTTGTGCATCCCACCCTATCAAAAAGAGTTTCATTATCTACCCCAACATGAGATCATGGAGAGGAATTCTCAGTTGTGATAGGTGGTGACAACCTTCCATGGTCAACACTTACAACTTCTACCCAGGTACATGATGTTATGGTAAATACTCTATCCTATAGGGACATTATGAAATGGTTGGTCCCATGTCCGCGAGATGACCTAGTAAGTGGATGCCATTCATCTCATAAAATGACTTCTCCACTAAAAATACAACCACCACAATGGTCAATATCAGTGTCTTGTTCGGTTCCTCACCTGTTCTTGATCAATGAATGGGATAAAAAATATTTGGACTCCAGATCTCAGTAGAGAAGTATGTGGGACAATCTAGATGTCGATGAGTTGATTGATATGTGTTGGTCAATTACCACTCCCGACCTAGACATTCCATAGTTTCTCACTCAACATGAGGTTTTTTGTTTCCACCAAATGATGTGGATGAAACAATTACACATATATATATGTTAGTTGGATTTCTAAATAACTATGGGAATTGTGTTGAAATTGGATAGTTGTGTAGGATGTTTGAGTTAGTAGAAATTACTGAGGCTCAACACCTCATATCACTCGTATATCATCGAGCCAGTCAACGATGATGTGTTCAAAGCATTTCAATGCTCTGCAAAATTATTGAATTGGAAATCCTACATGGCCAGATTTGTGGATTAGGGAAGATTAATGATCTCCACATTAGTCCTATCTTAATCCAACCTTCCTAAAAATTAAATATTGAGGACATACCTTCTTTTTTATTCATAGTGAATATGGATAAACTTAACTTGCAAAATGAGAGGGATGGGAATGATGAGATTGAGGAAGAGGGCTCTCCCCTATGTGCATAAAAACATCTATTTCCCCCAAGGTGTTGTCACATGTATGAAAAGAATGACTATTTGCCTTGTTGATCCCCATGTGTCATTTCCCTTAGTTTGAGACCCCAATTGTGGTAAAAGACCCATAGGGCCTCTAAGCCTTCTGAACCGTCTACTTCAGTATAGAAAATTATGGTTGATCCCAAAATGGTCACCTTGGTAGAGAAAAATTCCAAATAAAGAAGTATCATCAATTAACTCATTGTTGTAATCTATTTTTACTAATATGATTCTCTGTATAGTCATGTCCCTCCTCCACTGGGGTAGTAGGCGAATCCATTGGTCCTCCTTGTCCATATGCCTCATTTCAATATCAACAATCTTGTGCATCCCTATATGGTATATACAAGAGAATAGGGAAATCCAACATTGTATGTATTTCCTTATACATATTGGTTGTGTGAAAATGTTCCACAAGACATGCATAAGGTCGTTCCCCCAGTAGATCCTCGAGATCTTCCTACTATAGTTCCACATGCCACTCTAGACACTCCATAAGCCAATGATCAAACCTACCATGTTGATGATCCTATGAATTCATTTGTGACCAAATATACTCATTCAGATTGGATTTCCTATCAGGAGGACCCAATGGTCACTTTAATTTCCCACTTTCATGCCCTTGATTCATGGTAGGTGGTGATCCCACAAGATGGAAATCCATATCCGACAATGGTGGACGACATGCATGCTCCCCTTATTTTGGGATTCCTACATTTTCTCCCTAAACAGGATGAGAAACTCCCTGAAGAATATGTAAAATAGTAATTCATGATGTGGAACCATGTTGGGATCTCCAGATAAGTAGAAAGTAGCCATGACATTGTGTTTTTGGTAGACACGAGAAGGGTCTGCATTTTCTTGGTATAGTCAACTGCTCATTGGCTCCATCGCTAGTTGGGAAGATAATCACGAATAGATTCTTTATAATTTCAACTCCAACACTCACAAGAAAAGAATTTATAAACTCTTAAAATTTATTCCATATCAAAATGAGATAGTTCTAGACACTGTCCCCTGGTGGAAATGCCTAAAGTATTCACTCGAAATGTCACTGATTTAATAAAAACTAATGATGTGTGTGTGGGGAATTTTTAGACTATATTGGTTATCTCCCCCATCATTCAAAATTTACTATGTTCTTTTTGTTAATTTTTTTGACAAATCTCAATGCCAAGACGATGCCTTGTTTTAGGATAAGAAGGTATGTCCATTTCCTCTATATCCAACAAGGAGAGATAGTATAGATTAAAATAATGTAGTCCTACAAATAGAGCCCCACCATGATGCTAGTGTTACTACCAAAGGAGGATCACCACCAACATCAGTGAGGGTGGTAGCCTCTAGGTTAGCCTTAAGATCAGCATCGTCTAACCTTGAATTGGAAGGTGTTACCATGTATTTCACCACTACCACTATATGAGTTGGAAAATATTGTTCAATCATGTTTTAATCCCACAAACCCTCGATAGGGATATGCTCTCAGTGTTCCCATTATAGATAAGAGAAACTATACATACTCAAATAATGATGATTATGTATCATATTATTTTTTAGTTCCATTTATCATTCTATTCTGATGCTTCCAGAATGAAGGATACCTTAGGATGTTGATCTCATTGATCACCCAAACTACTTCCCATAACACCAGATCCAGGGATGTATTTTTTTAAAAATGATATATTTCCAATGATAGGCTCTAGGACAAGGATGATAACAACATCATTATGTTGGTACTTTCCATAAAACAGGTTGCATGCATTTTAGAAAACAGTAACCATGATAGTGAAGATTAGTGGTAGCAGGTATACATGCATGGGCCATTCAAGTATGAAAATTGGATAGTTCATAAGATAGTTTCTCATTCCCACAGTAACATTCATTCCCATTCGAATTGGACTATGACTCCTAATGCTTCATTTCCTCTTACAACTACAGATTTTGCAATCACATCTCATCCTTTTACTTCCCATAAGAGTAAGAAACAATGTCACACGAGACATAAATGTTTCAAATTATTTCCGAACCCTTATCACACCGTTATAGGCATCATTACCACATAGATGGTAATCAAAACTAGAATCATAATAGTATTGACAGATTCGTCAAATGATGACCAGGATTATGCATTTATTAATATTGTTTACCAACTAGACACTTACATGGTTCCTAATGCATAGTATAAAGATGATCATCCTAATTAAACCAGTCAACACCATCATCCATGGGGATATGGATATGTGAATAATATAAATTCCAAAGAAAGTGCTTCAATCTATTCCATGAATGTTTCTAAGACCAGACATCAAATGCGGAGTATAATCCTGCAAATTTCACCCATTCAGTATGTATTTTTAAATTTTTGTTGCCATCATATTTGCTACTGGACTAGGTAGATCCACCATAATCCTAATATATTCAATCACACTCTTATACGGATAGACCTCAGTCATCTAATTGTCATATTTTGTTAAAATCTCAGTATTAATCAATTGAGCGACATGATATTCCCAGCACCAGTAATAATATTCTTATACAACTAGCAATGCCTGTCATATCTCCTATCAAAGAGAAACCACCTCCTAGAAGAATTCTGTTCCAAGAATGGGAATATGATATCGAAAATAATATTGATAATGTTCCTATAAGTTATCACTTATTGAGTCCCTCTTCCTATCAGATGAGATGCACAGTTCCATCATAGAGGCTTTGAAAATCACCCTCTAGTTTGTAATAGAGGTAGTGACTTGAAAGTCCTTTCATGTTGATGATGTCACATGAAAAGAATAAAAATAAATAATTTAATTATCAATGGAAGATGTAGGTTCTCCTATTTAGCGGAATATACTCCCAACGTACATCACATGTCATCTCAATTTCATGTAAGTATACCATTGTCTATTCCACATATGTTTTGAGATCATTCTCATCCCTACCCAGATGCTCGTCAAGCTAGGATCGAATAATTAAAACCACATTCCCTCTTACCATAAAATTGATATTTATGATGGGAATGTGAAAATAATGTTAGGTATAATAAGCTTAAAGACCCATTTCAGTGGTTTGGTTGCAAGCACTGAATTTATTGTTGTCTCACAAGATACCACCTATAATGCATTGGATTGTAGAACGTGGGTCCATTTGCCATAAAATATTCCATCCTTATATCACCATATCCATGTACTCCCCAACTGTTGATAAAAAATTTCCAAGGCAATGCAACTTCTTTTTACTCTTTTGAAGCATGTTATTTAGATTCCATTTATTAAAAGAGAAAGGAAAAAATGATTCATACCAATGAGGTTTAGCACACGACTACTGTGGATGACCCCTAGATTGATTTGGAGGATTCTTTCAACTTCCTGATTCACTAGTAGGAGGCCACAATGGAATAAATGGTAAATTTATTTATTGCCTAAGATATTAGTGGAAGACACATTCCCACATACAAACAACATCAGAATATTTCTTTTTTACTCTTATACAACAGATACTAGGGTGATTCATAGCCACTTACCCCTCTAAGATATTACAATGTTTTCACTATTTCTATAACAGTATTCTATACCTACTTATTTTGAAAATTTCTAGATATGTCGGCACAAACAGACCCTCCACCATTAAATTTACAGCATCAATTGTGGGAACCATTGTCAATGTCATGATGGAATTAGTTCGATAGATTTTTTTCATGGTTTCAATAATGAAGGAGTCACTTAATAACGATTTTATCATTATTAATACTGAAAATAGTGTTCCTCTTAGGTTTGGTATCTAAAAATAATTTCTTCCCCCCCAATGACCCTCTTGCATTTAAGGATGAATAATACTTTGAAGATGCACCTCCCACATTCAATGATTTCATATCCACTATCATCGATGGGTTTGTATAGTTGAATCCCAACACTGAGATGTATTTGAGGCCGAAAATGATCAGCGCAGCTATTCCTGAAGAGGAACAACATCGATATGGGGATGTCCTGACTAAACATTGTGATTTTTCTGAGAGTTATGACAAGATTCATGGATTATAACCTCCGGTCTTCGCCCATCATCTTGGACTCTTGAAGACTCATTAGGAATTCTATCATACTCTTAGAAGAGGAAACCATCTCAAGGTGTTATAGTCGTGGTTAGTGATGATAAAATAATCAAGGTCAACTTCATGAAGTAATTTCAATACCCCAAATTGAAGTAAAACACAGTTTTCATCAGAAACAAGAATGAATAGATCTGAGTTTGCATAATCTTACATAATCTCAATAGTCATAGCCTACATGATGATTCCACCCTACCAGTTATAGAGCTAATGATCAATTCCACACATAGATTATATATTATCACCTTCATAGATAGTTTATATTGATATAATTGGATCCATATGGCTCCAAAAGATACGGAATTGACCACCTTCGGAGCACCTCTAGGTACTTTCTATTATAATGCAATTCCCTTCGGCTTGAAAAAAGTAGATGCTACATATCATCATGAAATAATTAATATATTCAATCTAATCCTATGGACCCTTTGGGAATTTCAAAAGTTGGATTTGGTGGTCATGTCCCACCAATGTCATGACCATCCCAGAGATCCGACGAATTTGATCGTCTTCCTCCACTCCCACCATCTGAAGATGAACCCTATGAAATGTTCTTTCAGGTTGATTTCTAGAATGATCATTGGTTTAAGTTCTAGATACAGAGTAATTGTGATCGACCCAGAGAAGATTATTTATCTCATCTTGATTTCCCTTTTGATGATTTTTCATGAGGTCAGAGGATTTAAAACCAACATAGACTATATACATTTATTCATCATGATTCATTCTAGAAAGTTTAATTCCTTAACCAGATTAGTGGACATAGGTATCATCAATCAATGGAATTAAATTTATTAGAAAATGTTTGAGGCAATAATTTAAGAACTACCAGAAACTCCAGTTTTTATTCCACCCATCTATGAAAAGCTACTGGTCCTTTTTGTGACCACCATGGAATGATCCATCAGCACCATTCTCACTCAGAAGAAAAAAATAAAAGATATAGAACATCTTGAACATTCAAAGTTTCATGATCGTGGAAATTTAGTCAAGATATTTCATTATTTAGGAGATTTTTCTCACACTTCTATTCATAGTATATAATCATCAACATTTCCTACATCATCATGATATTAATCAAGTTTCCAGTGTGTATAAGATATTGTACATTATTAATCACCCATGCTGGAAGGCTGGCTAGAGAACTGGGAAGTGATTATTCCACAGTTTGATGTTAGATTTTCTTTTATTTATTGTCATCAATGGTGAGTTGTTGGCAGTTATTCAAGACAATTATCATGCCCATGTAGAGGAGCCTCTAGATCCTGATTTACTCAATGATTCCATTATTTTAGTCGATCATTTTATTCCATGTTGGTTGATTCATTTCGATTTACCATTCCAGAGTCCCACTAGAAGATTGATCAATTATCCCTGAATAGACATAGAAGGCATGGGGATTGTCTTCATCACTCCTAAACATTTTGCCTTTACATATTAATTTTTATCAAAACAAGGCTACAACAACAATGATGTGGTGTATCAGGATCCCATTAAAGGTCCTGAGTTAGCTCTCAGGATTGATGATCACCACAAGCAAGTTAAGTGGTATTTAAAGTCCGTCATCAAACATTTCAGTTGTGGCTATGTCATCATGATGCCCATGCTTGTGATGGTACTCATACATAGAATGACTCCCCAAGGTTCAAGCACCACATTCCGTTTATTCCATCTATTTGATGTTGGTTCACTATAATTTTAAACATATGAAGATAAAATACAAAACATTATAATGTATATGGTTATTGATCTCATTCCTCTATACAGGGTTTGTACAAAGCCTCCCTAAGGTACCATCCCATCTAATGGAATCCACTTGTTCTCCCTTATGGGGATGTACAAATTTGGGGTTGCAGACCATGAATAACCTATAGAAGGTCAAAGAGAATCTAGCAATGTGTAAGCCCTAATTTCATCCTGAATTACATGATCCATGCATCTTAAATAGTGTACATAGGAAGCATCTATGAGGTTCATGGCCATAATCTATTCCCATATAGGTATTTTCATCATGTTAATATATCGTTATAAGATTATTCCCTAACCCATGGTTACACTTACCTAGGGTCCCCACCAATGTATCCACTCTCATGTGCTTCCTCCTTAGGTGTCTCACCACACCACCCCAAACTACATGGACTCTAATTCTTATCCACTATAATTTATAGAATGCTTCTATGAGGTTCTATCTCTTCACCCTCCACACTCAATCCATTACATCCTCAATACCTCCATTTCTATATTTATTATTATTGAATCCATCATATATTGGTGATATCATTGCATCCACATCATCACTTCTCCAAGCAGCACTCGGGATGTTATCCATTCATAAGCGCAACATAATCCATATTCATTCTTGAAAGAGTGCACCACTTGCAAATGGTAGCTTTCCATCTGTAAACACCAAACCACCCCAATGATCTACATGGGTTTTGATCATTATATTCTATATAGGATACATAGGAAGCCACCTAAATGATCAATATCAACCAATGGTAATCCTTGGTGTCCCCCTCTTTGGATCCCACCGCCCAAATCCACTTTCAATGGTGTGCTGATCATCTTTAATGCCATGAAACCTTCACTTCATGAGATTAACCACCCTTGGGACTATCATATTGGGAATTATGACCCATATATCTTTTTTCCCCATAATTTGTGTGAACCTCTCTGATATCCCCAGCATAGTGTGCAGATTAGCCTTTACAGTGTGAAATATTTTTCTTTTTGGGGTAGATCACCTATTATCATCATCAAATTTGATCATACCCTTACATTGGTAAACCAAATTTTCTCCCCCATATAGTCACACACCTTCATGGATTAAATAATCATTTAATGGGAATCATCAACTCAGGTTGTCTCTCATTGGGTGTTCGAATCCAACCATATGTTAAACCATCCTTTGGATACCTCTTAGGGATCCAACTCTATTATAATGACCCATACTTTACATACATTGTTAATACTTCAAAATTGAATCACACTTATTACAACATATGACAAAACCACAAAGGACTGTATAGGTATAGTGTCTTTAGAAACTGGGAAACATAAACGACTGGTTCATAAATCATCTACAGTATCTCCCATTTAATTTCATCATATCTAGGGTCCCTTTTAGAATATTCTACTTAATATACATCTTCCTGACCTGGGGAAAATAAAACATAAAAGGGTGAGCTCAAATTCTCATCAAGGGCAAATAAAGGAAATAAAAATCATATCATATCTTTTTGAAAATCAAAACCTGCAAAAGAGATCATAATATCTTAACATGGAACAAATCATAGAAGTGAAAATGATATCACCATAATCATAACATGAAACTTGAAACTTTGTGGCATGCACACATAATCGTGGAAAATCATTTCTTGTTAGTCATGACTCATTGCCAAGACTATCTTAGTGGACAAAGTCCCTTTCTGAATCGAGTAACCCTCGTTTCAGTCCTGTTTCACTGAACCGGTATAACCTACCGTTCCAGCCCTGTCTATCTCATGAGATATAAAATCTTTACCCAATGCATTGGAGGGAGATATAGGTCCCACCCATCTTATAATGAATCCTTTCTTATCTGTGCCACATAATCATAAAACACACATCATCGCATAACACATGTAACAAAAATGGGATTCTTGAAACATCATGACATCATAAATCAATTAATATAAGATAAAGGAATTCATAAAAATAATTCCAACATGATCAAATCAATGTAATAATAGGGATAAAAACAGAACCCTTTATTATCTTAGATGGAAAATAATTTTGATAAAACACTTGAACTCCATTCTTGAGGAAAATATCCTTTCTTCTTCAAAAACATTTTTCCTTTCATAACATGTCATACAACATTAAAATAAAAGAAGTTGATTAAAAATAAACTTGAAAACTTGTAAAGGAAGCTTCTTGGAAATAATGTTTTAAAAATCCATTCATGCCGTATAAGTTAAAAAAACATTCTTCGTACTTTTGTCAGAAAAGTCAAAAAAGTACCTCGTACAAAAAACGACAAAAGATTCCTTTCATATCCTTTACTAAAAATTTTCCGAAGGGTAAAATTGGATATAATCTATTTTAGGTGGATGGAAATAATATTACATATTTAGGGAACATGGATGTGGATGATAAAATACACCCCAGTAAATACTTACGAATAAACAATCTCGGATAAAAATGAGATTGTGATATTTTCCTTACCTTAGGTCCGATTTGCTTTGTACGTGTCCGAAGCTCCTGTATAATGGTTTAAATAATGTTATTGACTTATTCCAGAGTCATACATATTGATATGATATAATATATGGTCATATTCTTAGCTTCTTGTTAGTAATATTTCATTGTTACTTGTTACTCGGGTCTTTATTGCCTTTTGTTCTTATGCGTGTTTTGTCGAATAAATTCTTATTCTTCTTTTAAGGTTATAGATACCTTATATACATAATGGTATTAGTGTAACATATATCATATTTATTCATTAAATTCATTTATATAATTACTATGTAATGATGATCATGTAGAACGAGTCGCATCACATCGTGGAGACGGTATTCTGTACGTACGCACGAGTGATGATATCATTCCTATGATCGTGGAATTGTATTGGAGTATATTTATATTATTTCAGTATCAATATTACTTTATAATAATCATAAATAGTTACTCATTACACCATTATACCCATCCTTGTAAGGTGGTGGTGGAAAATAGATTACACCACGGCGTGGAGACGGTATTCCGTACGTACGCACGCGCGGTGATTTCATTTTTCCGTAAGATGGATAGAAGGTGAATTAGGGTTGTTTCATAATTATAATAACATATCAGTATTTAAGTAATACTGATGTTATTACTTTATCATGAAACAACTAAATAAGAAGAAGTTGAAGAAAAAAGAAATTGAAAAGATCGGTAATGGATATTACCTCTTCTTTGGAACGCTTCTTTGAATCCTCCACTTAGGGAACTAATATTGGTCTTTTAAGAAGACCAGGACCTCTAGGATTATTCTAGGGAAGTGGAGAGGAGAAAATGGCAGGGGTTGGCCGAGCTTGAGTGCTAAATTTGGTGTGAGGAGGAGGGGGAGGAGGTGCCCTTTTATAATGGAGGAGAGGGGCACCTTAGGAATATCTCAAAATATTATTTTATATTAAAGTCAAAATCGGTTTATAATGGTTCCAAAGGGTCTTATTTCGAAGATAAAGTGGGTATGGGTCGAAATACTATCAACCAATAGGATTTAGACAAGTTTAGGGTATTATTTTAACCTTATCAATTAGATTTAACTCTAAGTTAATTAATTTAACTTTTACCGTGTCTTTTTGTTTTCTTTCACTATATGGTTAATAGACTTACTATAACATGCCAAACGAACCCCAAATTGTTTATTATTAATATATATATACATATATAAGTCATTTGGCCTAATCTTATATTTTTAGGAATAAAATAACAATTAATAATATAATATTTGATTTAAAAACTATTTTGTGTCAATTTTGACACTATTTGATATATGATTTTTCTGAAAGTCATAACAGAATTATATGTTCAAAACAAGTTGATTAAATAAACACTAATATATCATAGTAACCTAGAAAATTTATTTAATTCATAAAAATTCTCAAATTACATTTATTTTGGTGTTTATAACATCAATTATGTCAATATTTCATAAATAAGATAATTACTGCATCATCATTGTGTCATAAATAAATTAAATTATTTAATGACTAAAATTTACAAATAAAATACCATTATGTGGGAAATCTTTTTGGCTTTCTAATGAATATTTAGAGATGAATTTATCTTATGTATAACCCCATATTAAAAATTATTTACTTATTAAACTTTGATTTTAACTATTTTAACCCTTCTTTAAATAAATTAATAATAAATGTCCTAATCTAATCCAAGTGGGCCTAAATGGTCATATTTTATTCATAAGGTTATTTTTGGTCAAATTACACTTATGAAATAGAATTAGGACATGTGTTAGGGTAATATTAATATCATATTTACCCTTAGTTACCTTATTTACTATTAACTGCGGTAAAAAAAGTAAAAAGTTACTATTCACCAAAAAATTATTTTTATCTCATTGAACCACATTTTACTTACTGATATCAACCGTGTCTGTTGGATTTTTGAAATTCCATTCACAGAAGCGGTAAAATTATGTTTTATGCAAAATTCAGTTTTTAACCTAGCACTTAGTGGTTTCACTATTCATCAAAAATTGAAAGTTTTCAGAAAAATATCAAAATTTCACCCTAGGCTAATTTCGATATTCTGAGTCCAAAAATGAAGTCCATTTTGAAAAATAAAATTTATCAAATTTTAAAAAGTGGTTATTACTATTTATAACGGCTAGTTTTAATAATATTTTAATAGCATATCGTTGTTTAGTGAAACTCGGTATTGCGTACGACGCAAGCTATCGAGGAAGGTCGTGATTGCGTGTAAAGCAAGCCAAGCAAGTGTTGTGTAGAAAAAGATTCCTTTGATGATTTATATAACATAAAAGTCTCGGGTGTTACATTCTACCCCCCTTAAAAAGAATTTCGCCCTCGAAATTCGTCACTTTGTAACAAACAGATGAGGATACTTCTCCCTCATCATATCCTCAAGCTCCCATGTAGCTTCTTCAAGTTGGTGGTTCCTCCATAAAACTTTCACCAATCGAGTGGTCTTATTTCGTAGGACTTTTTCGCTACGATCCAGAATCTCTATCGGCTGTTCTTCATAAGAAAGATCTTGCTCCAACGGTACAACTTCTGAGCTGAGTACATGTGAAGGATCAGGTATGTACTTTCTCAGGAGAGATACATGGAACACATCGTGAACTTGAGAGAGATTCGGTGGAAGCGCCAATCGGTAAGCTACCTTCCCAACACGATCTAGTATTTCGAAAGGACCGATATATCTAGGGCTCAACTTCCCCTTCTTTCCAAATCTCATAACCCTCTTCCAGGGAGATATTCGTAAGAACACTTTATCACCCACTTCAAACTCTAGGTCTTTTCTTCGGTTGTCGGCATAACTTTTCTGTCGACTCTGAGCTGCTCTTATGTGTTGTTGAATAGATCTACCCTTTTCTGCCATTTCATCAACGAGATCAGGTCCTAATAGCTTTCTTTCCCCAACTTCATCCCAGTAAGTTGGATTCCTGCATTTCTTTCCATAGAGAGCTTCATAAGGAGCCATCTGAATACTGGAGTGAAAGCTATTATTATAAGAAAATTCCACCAAAGGTAGGTGTTGATCCCAACCTCCTTTGAAATCCATAGAGCAAGCTCTCAACATTTCTTCTAGGGTTTGAATTGTTCTCTCAGACTGACCGTCTGTCTGGGGATGATAAGCAGCGCTGAAACTCAACTCTGTATCCAGAGTATGCTGAAGACTTCACCAGAACTTCGAGGTAAATCTCGGATCCCGATCAGATATAATGTAAAATGGTACTCCATGAAATCTTACCACTTCCTTTACATATATCCTGGCAAGCTGATCTAGAGAGAAATACTCTATAATAGGAATGAAGTGTGTAGACTTTGTAAGACGATCAACTATGACCCAGATAACATTATTGCCTTTGGATGTTTTAGGAAGTCCTGTGACAAAGTCCATAGTGATGTTTTCCCATTTCCATTCGGGTATGGGTAATGGTTGTAACATCCCCTTAGACTTCTGTCTCTCAGCTTTAACTTGTTGACAAACCAAGCATCTAGAGACATATTCAGCAACATCTCTTTTCATACCATCCCACCAGAAGTACTCTTTCAGGTCCCTATACATCTTCGTGCTTCCAGGATGAATAGAGAATGAAGAACTATGAGTCTCATCCAGCAGCTCCTTCTTTAATTCGGGGATGGAAGGAACACAAACCCGATTCCTGAACTTTATTATCCCATCACAATCAAGGTTGAATTCAGGAACATTTCTCACCTTCTTTTGTAACTCGACATCTTCTTTCTGTGCTTCTTTAATCTTCACATGTATAGATGGTTGAACATTCATTTGAGAAAGATAAGATTTTTCCCCTTCCATTATAATTCCAAGATCCATCCTTTGTAAATCCATAAATATTGGATCTTTTGTGATCCTCATCATGGATAAACTAGCATGGTCTTGTCGACTTAATGCATCTTCCACCTTGTTTGCTTTCCCAGGGTGGTAATGGATTGAGCAGTCATAATCCTTAATCAGCTCCAACCATCTTCTTTGACGCATATTCAGCTCCTTTTGTGTGAAAATATACTTTAAACTTTTATGATCAGTATATATATCACACATTTCACCATAAAGGTAATGCCTCCAAATCTTTAATGCAAAGATTACCATAGCCAACTCCAAATCATGTGTTGGGTAATTTTGCTCATGGATTTTCAACTATCGTGAGGCATAAGCTATCACCATATCATTTTGCATAAGAAAACACCCCAATCCTTTCTTGGATGCATCACTGTAGATCACAAACCTTTCTCCACTACAAGGCAGTGTGAGCACAGGTGCACTGGATAACCTTCTTTTCAACTCCTTGAAATTCTCTTCACATTCCTCTGTCCAGACAAACTTAACTCCTTTCCAAATCAACTTGGTGAGTGGATTAGATAATCGTGAAAAATCATTTACAAAACGTCGATAATATCCAGCCAAACCAAGAAAACATCGGATCTCAGTTACTGTTGTTGGTCTTGACCATCTTTCGATAACCTCTGTTTTTGCTGGATCCACAGATATCCCCTCTTTTGAGATTATGTGACCCAAAAATGCAACTTTTTGAAGCCAAAATTCACACTTGGTAAATTTGGCATAAAGCTTCTCCTTTCTCAGGGTCCTCAATATAATTATCAAGTGATCTTCATGCTCTTCCTTGCTCTTTGAATAGACAAGAATATCATCTATAAAGACTACCACAAATTGATCAAGATAGTCTCTAAAGACTCTATTCATTAGATCCCTGAAGATAGCAGGGGCATTAGTAAGACCAAATGGCATCACTATAAATTCATAGTGTCCATACCTTGTACAGAAAGACGTCTTTGGTATATCCTCCCTTTTGACCCTTAATTGATGATACCCTGAACGAAGATCAATCTTGGAAAAGTATTGAGCTCCGTGTAGTTGGTCAAATAAGTCATCAATGCGTGGGAGAGGATATTTGTTATTGATAGTGATCTTGTTAAGTTCTCGATAATCAATGCAGAGTCTCATTGATCCATCTTTCTTCTTAATAAATAGAACAGGTGCTCCCCAAGGTGACGCACTAGGGCGTATGAATCCCTTATCAATATTCTCTTGGAGTTGCTTCTTCAATTCTTGCAACTCAATTGTGGCCATTCTATAAGGTGTCTTTGAAATAGGAAAAGCACCCGGTACGAGTTCTATTGAAAACTCAACTTCACGATTTGGTGGAAGACCCGGTAATTCCTCCAGAAAGACATCATCAAACTCCCATACAATGGGCATATTCTTAATCTTGAGTTTCTCACCAACCATTTGAGATAAATAACCATCATTTAGTGGAATCAAGACCCATAAGATGGAAGGAATTTCCACTGGAAGGTTACGTTCATCCTTGCATTGATATAAGATCGTAGATTGATCTGGAATATGAAATGTGACATCCCTTATTTGGAAATTGATATGAGCTCCATGTAGAGAAAGCCAATCCATGCCAAGAATCACATAAAATTCCACTAAGGGAAGGATCACAAGATTTGCAGGAAGCACTTTCCCACAGACTTCGATCGGAGAAGAATTATAAACTTTTGATGCGACTGTTGTGCCATTAGGTGTTGTCACAGCTAACTCAACATCTAATTGTTGAGGTAATACGGTGATACCCTTAGAAAATTCTTTAGAAATAAATGAGTGGGTGGATCCAGAATCAAATAAAACATTTGCTACTTTAGAGTGGATGGTAAGTGTACCTTTCACCACATCGTTATCGTACTCCACATCGCTGATAGAAATTGCATGTGACTTTTCTTTTTCTTTAGCCTTAAGATTTTGTTGACGTCGACCATCATCATCAACCCTTGGATTTGGGAATTGATTAGCATAATGCCCCATCTCCTTGCACTTGAAACATTGAAGTGTAGTAGGTTCATTCTGTGTATCCCTTCCTTTGTTTGCATCATTAGACATCTTCTTCCCATTATCGCGGCATTCAAATGCCCGATGACCTTCCTTTCCACATTTAAAACATTTACTTGTCCCTTTAAGACAACTCCCTCCATGTTTCATTCCACACTTTGAGCATAAGGGAAAGTTCATCTTCTTTTCAGTGTGCTCTTTAGATTTTTCTTTGAATTCCATCTTCCTCTTCTTATCAAACCCATGTGACTGATGGGTTACTCCAATCTCCATCTCGACTTTGAGAGCACATCGAACGATTTCCTCGTAGCTATTGAAGTCCCTTATGGCTAACGCCCTTCGAAGACTTGGTTTTAAGACACTAAAGAATCGATCGATCTTACTCTCAGGTTGGATAATAATACCAGAAGCGTACCTTGCAATTCTTGTAAAATTTGCTTCATAGGTACCAACAGATTCATCATCCCTTTGCTTCAATTCAAGGAACTCTTTCTCCATCTTTGTTCAGAGAATACGAGGGAAGTTCTTATTGAAAAATAATTCTTGAACTCGTCCCATTCCATAGACTCAATTTCATCCCTTTTCCTCCTATTCTTAATAAGATTCCACCATTGATCATCATCTCCTTCCAAACGATACACTACTAGGATAACTTTATCATGATCAGAACATTGAAGAACTGAAAATATCTTTTCAGTAGTACTAATCCATTGTTCAGCAACTAATGGATCAGTAGACCCGCTGAAAGAAGGTGGATGCTGCCTCATGAAGGATTCAACAGAATGTTGCTCCTTCCTTTGCTCGTTTGGAAGTCCTGCATGATTCATAGCTTGAGAAAGTTGTGTGAGCATGGCTACAAGATTTTGCATTCCAGCTCCCATATCGTTTGGTTGCTCAGGGGGACAATCATTGCATTGCCCATCGCATTCCGCATTTACACGGTTCCTTCGGGTTCCAGCCATTGAATAAAACAAAGAAGAATAGTGTGAGAAACACTAATTATAATAGGAAAACCACATAATCAAGGATAAAATTTCACACTTAAGGTTTTATCCTAGGGTATTCATGGCCATTTCTAAAACACTAAGATTGTGTTCTATGCTTAGACTTATCCTTAGGGTTCTTACTAAGGCTTTCACATCCTAGTTTCCAAAGGTTGACTATACCTTTCCTCTGATACCAAATATAATGACCCATACTTTACATACATTTTTAATACTTCAAAATTGAAGCACACTTATTACAACATATGACAAAACCACAAAGGACCGTATAGGTATAGTGTCTTTAGAAACTGGGAAACATAAACAACTGGTTCATAAATCTTCTACAGTATCTCCCATTTATTTCATCATATCTAGGGTCCCTTTTAGCATATTCTACTTAATATCCATCTTCCTAACCTGGGGAAAAGAAAACATAAAAGGGTGAGCTCAAATGCTTAGCAAGGGCAAATAAAGGAAATAAAAATCAAATCTTATCTTATTGAAAATCAAAACCTGCAAAAGAGATCATAATATCTTAACATGGAACAAATCATAGAAGTGAAAATGATATCACCATAATCATAACATGAAACTTGAAAATTTGTGGCATGCACACATAATCATGGAAAATTATTTCTTGTTAGTCATGACTCATTGCCAAGACTATCTTAGTGGACAAAGTCCCTTTCTGAATCGAGTAACCCTCGTTTCAGTCCTGTTTCACTGAACCGGTATAACCTACGGTTGCAGCCCTGTCCACCTCATGAGATATAAAATCTTTACCCAATGCATTAGAGGGAGATATAGGTAACACCCATCTTATAATGAATCCTTTCTTATGTGTGCCACATAATCATAAAACATACATCATCGCATAACACATGTAACAAAAATGGGATTCTTGAAACATCATGACATCATAAATCAATTCATATAAGATAAAGGAATTCATAAAAATAATTCCAACATGATCAAATCAATGTAATAATAGGGATAAAAACAGAACCCTTTATTATCTTAGATGGAAAATAATTTTGATAAAACAATTGAACTCCATTCTTGAGGAAAATATCCTTTCTTCTTCAAAAACATTTTTCCTTTCATAACATGTCATACAACATTAAAATAAAAGAAGTTGATTAAAAATAAACATGAAAACTTGTAAAGGAAGCTTCTTGGAAATAATTTTTAAAAAATCCATTCATGCCGTATAAGTTAAAAAAACATTCTTCATACTTTTGTCGGAAAAGTCAAAAAAATACCTCGTACGAAAAACGACAAAATATTCCTTTCATATCCTTTACTAAAAATTTACCGAAGGGTAAAATTGGATATAATCTATTTTTGGTGGATGTAAATAATATTACATATTGAGGGAACATGGATGTGGATGATAAAATACACCCCAGTAAATACTTACGAATAAACAATATCGGATAAAAATGAGATTGTGATATTTTCCTTACCTTAGGTATGATTTGCTTTGTACATGTCTGAAGCTCCTGTATAATGGTTTAAATAATGTTATTGACTTATTCTAGAGTCATACATATTGATATGATATCATATATGGTCATATTCTTAGCTTCTTGTTAGTAATATTTCATTGTTACTTGTTACTCGGGTCTTTATTGCCTTTTGTTCTTATGCGTGTTTTGTCGAATAAATTCTTATTCTTCTTTTAAGGTTATAGATAACTTATATCCATAATGGTATTAGTGTAACATATATCATATTTATTCATTCAATTCATTTATATAATTACTATGTAATGATGATCATGTAGAACGAGTCGCATCACATCGTGGAGACGGTATTCCGTACGTACGCACGAGTGATGATATCATTCCTATGATCGTGGAATTGTATTGGAGTACATGTATATTATTTCAGTATCAATATTACTTTATAATAATCATAAATATTTACTCATTACACCATTATACCCATCCTTGTAAGGTGGTGGTGGAAAATAGATTACACCACGGCGTGGAGACGGTATTCCGTACGTACGCACGCGCGGTGATTTCATTTTTCCGTAGGATGGATAGAAGGTGAATTAGGGTTGTTTCATAATTATAATAACATATCAGTATGTAAGTAATACTTATGTTATTACTTTATCATGAAACAACTAAAGAAGAAGAAGTTGAAGAAGAAAGAAATTGAAAAGATCGGTAATGGATATTACCTCTTCTTTGGAACGCTTCTTTGAATCCTTCACTTAGGGAACTAATATTGGTCTTTTAAGAAGACCAGGTCCTCTAGGATTATTCTAGGGAAGTGGAGAGGAGAAAATGGCAGGGGTTGGCCGAGCTTGAGTGCTCAATTTGGTGTGAGGAGGAGGGGGAGGAGGTGCCCTTTTATAAGGGAGGAGAGGGGCACCTTAGGAATATCTCAAAATATTATTTTATATTAAAGTCAAAATCGGTTTATAATGGTTCAAAATGGTCTTATTTCGAAGATAAAGTGGGGATGGGTCGAAATCCTATCAACCAATAGGATTTAGACAAGTTTAGGGTTTTATTTTAACCTTATCAATTAGATTTAACTCTAAGTTAATCAATTTAACTTTTACCGTGTCTTTTTGTTTTCTTTCACTATATGGTTAATACACTTACTATAACATGCCAAACGAACCCCAAATTGTTTATTATTAATATATATATCCTTATATAAGTCATTTTGCCGCACCTTAGATTTTTAGGAATAAAATAACAATTAATAATATAATATTTGATTTAAAAACTATTTTGTGTCAATTTTGACACTATTTGATATATGATTTTTCTGAAAGTCATAACAGAATTATATGTTCGAAAAAAGTTGATTAAATCAACACTAATATATCATAGTAACCTAGAAAATTTTTTTAATTCATAAAAAGTCTGAAATTAAATTTATTTTGGTGTTTATAACATCCATTATGTCAATATTTCATAAATAAGATAATTACTGCATCATCATTGTGTCATAAATAAATTAAATTATTTAATGTCTAAAAATTACAAATAAAATACCATTATGTAGGAAATATTTTTATATTTCTAATGAATATTTATAGTTGAATTTATCTTATGTATAACCCCATATTAAAAATGATTTACTTATTAAACTTTGATTTTAACTATTTTAACCCTTCTTTAAATAAATTAATAATAAATGTCCTAATCTAATCCAAGTGGGCCTAAATGATCATATTTTATTAATAAGGTTATTTTTGGTCGAATTACACTTATCCAATAGAATTAGGACATGTGTTAGGGTAATATTAATATCATATTTACCCTTAGTTACCTTATTTACTATTAACCGCGGTGAAAAAAGTAAAAAGTTACTATTCACCAAAAAATTATTTTTATCTCATTGAACCACAATTTACTTACTGATATCAACTGTGTCTGTCGGATTTTTGAAATTCCATTCACCGAACAGTAAAATTATGTTTTATGCAAAATTTAGTTTTTAACCTACCACTTAGTGGTTTCACTATTCATCAAAAATTGAAAGTTTTCAGAAAAATATCAAAATTTCACCCTAGGCTAATTTCGATATTCTGAGTCCAAAAATGAAGTCCATTTTGAAAAATATAATTTATAAAATTTTAAAAAGTGGTTATTACTATTCCTAACGGCTAGTTTTAATAATATTTTAATAGCATATCGTTGTTTAGTGAAACTCGGTATTGCGTACGACGCAAGCTATCGAGGAAGGTCACGATTGCGTGTAAAGAAAGCCAAGAAAGTGTTATGTAGAAAAAGATTCCTTTGATGATTTATATAACATAAAAGTCTCAGGTGTTACATCTATGATCCATCTCGATGTGTTTTTCTAATCAACCTCATATAGTCTCTACATGATTTGGAACTCATGACCCTCCATATTATCTAGTTGTTTAACTCATGGATTATCTAATTTTAATCATGATATGCATGAGGAATACCTTAGGAGGGACACCATGATGGTAATCATCTATTAAAGACACTAAACTCATGACCTACCACGTGTTAACCAAGATATTCTTATGAAAAAACTAACAAGATATTCATTCACAATAGGAGATAATCTAATATATATCGGATGTCTTGAGTTTCAGTTCCATTTTAAAAATTTCATATGATGATTAATGTAGGTGATCTAATTTTCCAGTGTCAATACAAGCTCCGTGATTCCCTATATGACTACTTCCTAGTCTGAAGGAAGCATCCCGAACATGACCCATTAGTTAATCTATAATGATAAAGCATAATTAATGTACAACTATTAAGATGTGGAATTTGTAATGAGGTTAAAAATATGTATTAATATATATGGGATACCCATACTAGGGAAAAAATTCTAATGAGGAATATATTAATGGAGGTACTAACGTCCCATCACCAAATTTAAATCAAGAATATGACATCTCCAAATAAGTTATGAATTCCACCCACATTTGGAATGTTGGAATGTGGGGTATAACCAAGACCATCCATTCACAAAAACAATAATGCAGGTGTTCCCTAGAGGAATGTGTTATAAAAAAAATCATACATTCCGCAAGAATTCTTCTCAATAATATTTGATTAGTAGTGTTCAAGACATCAGAAGATGGGTGTGTTAGTGGATTCAGATTTCCAATTCTAGGTCCCACCTAGAAAATATTAGTCCTAACATGTAGATCAACAAAATTTGAAGAAGTTAATTGTTGGGAATTCCAGAAAATGAAACCATTAGTCTGGATCTCTATCTATTGACACCGAATATTGGTAGTGTTGGGGCATTGGGAACTGACTTCATTGTATCAAATTAACAGTCAAATATTACTATATTGTAAGTTCTCAGTTACAGGAATACAATCTACACATCTATAATATGACATGGCAGAAGGAATGTTGATGTGAAAATCCAACATGATTCCACCACTGGCATGACATAATCCATGACCAGGGATATTGGATGCACACACTCTATCTCAACCACTGAAACCATACAGATAAGGGTGATATACCCCCTTTTTCATAGAAACAAGTAGGAGGGGTTGTTCCCATGAGGGATATAACCCTCAAGGACCTAGAGTATTTTTTCCATGACCATCATCACTATCCCAAAGGGAGACATTGGTATCCCTTACTATAATATCCCATAGTCAACTATTTCAGAGACTCCACTAGTGTGATCATATGACTCACTCCATTAAACCTATTTCATTAGGGATATCAGAGTCATCTCCGCCATGACTACTGCCAAATGGATTCCATGGAGAGCTCCCACCATGCCAAGTCAATTCTAATAATTACTTGTCCCTTATGCCAAATAATGGCTCTACATCCTTGCTTCACCAGCCTCACTCCAAATAAGCTGACACTAATTTCGGTACCCAGCACAGGAAGAAACCCATCAGAGGGTATCATCATTAACAACCCCTATGGCCCATTCCACACCCATTTCATTATACCGAATCCATTCCATTGCAAATGGGGGATTCATAGGTGTTCGATTTTAATTGAGGCCATGACTACCCAATATGAAGTTGGGGTTGACTCTTTCGTTATGCAGTTTCACCATCAACCATTGTGGACTAACACATGATGATGATATCTAGTACCGAGGAAATACTTGTACCATCACCAGTTAGCATAGAGTCCATCTTAATACTGCTACAAAATAGTGTAGAATTCCTCCCCAATCTGGTAACCAATAAAAGAGAGACCATACATGCGGCCTTCATGTTCAATATGAAGGTCCTCATCATGACCTCACTCCCAAACAGCATGGTGGTCCTCCCTGGGAAACCAGAAGCCAACATGGTTGTCCTCCCCATGTTCTTAGTATCTCCAATGGTGGTCCTCACTACTCCAGTGCCCACCATAATAGATTTCCTCTTCATGCACCAGGTATCTAGTAATGAGGTCATCCCTGTGTCCCGATCAACATATGTGCAATTTATCCTCACACATAAACTCATCAAATTGGAGGTCATCCCCACTCTTATTTTAGTCCATGAGAAGTACATATCTTCTATGATGGAAATAAGAATATAGGTCTCACATATAACAAAATATCAAAGAGGAGGCCCTTCCCTCATATTCAACAAGTAGCACGAAGGTTCCCCACATGTCAAAAATGTTCCATGTCCTGATATAACATCTTATGATAGAGTGAAAAAACATTTATATCAAATTAATAACATTGTGATGCCAAAATTAGTTGTGAATCCTCTTAAATTCTCTATTTATGATGCTATGTTGAACCTTCTAATGGAGCCTTCCCCCAAATCATATGTATCATAGATTGGGGGATGGAAACTTATCTGTGAGTTTCATCATCCTTGTAACTGAGAGGCACCATATCCTTGAATCCCGTTGTAGGTATGTGCATGTGGAAGAAGAATTGGTTCCCTTCGAGAGCCTTGTCCTGCATCCATCCCCATTATCGAAAGTTTCATTTTCTACATCAACATTAGATCATAGAAAATTATTATGGGGTATGATAGATGGTGAGAACCTACCCAGTTTAAAACATATTAATACTACCATTGTACTTGATTCAATGGTATATACAATATCCTATAATTCGATGATGATGTGGTATGTACCACGTCTGAGTGATTACCAAGTTAGTGGAGGCCAGTCAACTCATAGAATGTTTTCTCCCTTAGAAATTCAACCACTGCTATGGTCCATATTAGTGTCTTTTTCACTTCTTGAGGTGGTCATGATCAATGAATATGGACCCTAGGATTTAGACTCCACTTATGTGTAGAGTATGATGTGGGAAACATTATAGGTTTATTAGTCGACTGATATGTTTTGGAAGATCACCACTCTCGACTTAGTCATTCCAGAGATGCTCACTCAGGATGATGTATTTTTTTTCACCTGACTAAGTTGAAGATGTATTTGCACATCCCTAAATGTTAGTTGGCTGTACAATTTTCTTGTAGAATTGTAATGAAATTGGCTAGTAGTTTTTCATGTTTGAGGTAGTATTAATTACTACTGCTCGACACCCTATATCACCCGGCTATCACCAAACCATTTAGCTATGATGTATTCAGTGAATTTTCATGCTCTACCGAATTATTGAAGATGAAATCCCAGATGTTCAAATTCAATGATGGTGGTAGTATGATTGTCAACACATTATACTTTTACTAGTACAACCTGGTTCAATTGGTAGTATTGAGGAAATTCCTCCTGGTGTAGTCATAATGAACATGGATGATTTTAACTTGCAAAAGAAAGGGGATACCAAGGATAAAAATGAAAAAGATGGATATCCCCTTAGTGCAGTAGAAAATCTGTTTGATCCCTTGTGTTTTCACCCACATGAAAAGGAATTTGTTCACATTGCAGAGTCCTCTGAGTCCTTGACCATTGGTTCATACCCCCTGAAGGATAAAGGACACACATGGGCCTCTAAACCCTCTGAACAATCTAGTTTAGTGAAGAATACTGAGGTTGATCCCACTATAGTCAAATAGGTGGAGAAAAATTATGAATAGAAAGGGATCAATTATGAAATTTTTGTTGTGCCCATTCATAATATGATGATCCACAATATTGTAATGTCCCTCCTCCATTAGTGTGATAGGAGAATCCATAGGTCCTCTTTTTCCAACTTTCATCATAACATTGTCGACAATCCTATGAATCCTTATATGGTAGATACTGATGAATATGGAAAGCCACTAGAGTATGTATTTCCTAATACATTTAGGTTGTGTGAATATCCTCCATAATACATGGCTATGGTTGTTCATCTAGTAGCTCCTCAAGCTCTTCCCATCGCAGTTCCATAGGCCACTCTAGTCGGTCAATAAGCGAATGAGCCCACCTACCATGTTTATGAGCCTATGAATGCATTGGTGATAAAATATAATCATTCTCAAAAGAATCCCAATCAGGAGGATCCAATGGCTGCTTTTATTTCGCGCCTTCATAACCTTTATTTATGGTTGGTGGTGATCCCACCATATGGAAATACAAATCCAACATGGGTTGACAACAAGAATGCACCTCATATTTTGGGATTCATAAATTCTCCCCATCAATAGCATGGAAAAAATGCTAACTAAACTATAAAATTGTATTCTAATGTGTGGAACCATGTTGGGATCTTTGGAGAATTAGGATGTTTCCATGATCTAGTGTTTTTTGTAGACATTAGAAGGGTCTGTGTTTTCCTAGTACAATTTTCTACTGATTGGCTTCATCGTTGGTTTGGAAGATCATCACAGATAGTTTCTTTACCATTTCTACTCCACAACTCACAGGAGTAGAATAAATTTACTCTCATGTATATACTATCGAGAAATGATGGATTTTTAGACCTTGTGGCTTGGTATAATGGCCCCATGTATTCACTCGACATGATTCTAACTCAAGAGTAGATGAAGATGATGTGTGTGGGGATTTTTTGGACTATATTGGTAATCTACCTCATAAATCGGAACATACCATTTGGAAATAGATTTTTTTTGGACAAACATAAGTTCTTAGAGGATTCCTTGATGTATTCTTAGAAGGTACAATCATTTTCTCTATATCCTGCAAGAAGAGAAAATATAAATTTGACTAATGTAGTTTCGCAAATAGAGGCCCATAAGACAATAGAGTTATTACCTATAGAGGATCACCACCACCCTCAGTGAGGGTAGTAGATTTAGGTGAAACCTTAGGATCAACATTGTCTAACCTAGATTTGGAAGTTGTAATCATGTAATGTTCCACTACATCCATCTAGGTTGGAAAATCCTATTAATTCCCATTGTTAGCCTCCTACTCCATGATAGGTCTAGGATCTCAGAGTTTCCATTCTAAGTAGGATAAACCAGACATACTCATCTAAAAAAGATTAGGTCCCTATCTATTATTTTAGTTCCATTGATCATGGGATTATAATGATTCCATAATGTAGGATACTTGAGGAAGATGATCTCATTGATCACCCCAACTACTTCCCCCATCACCAGTTACTTGGATGTTACATGAAGCAATGAAGTATATTCATGGAATGGCTCTAGGAATAATATGATATCAATATAATTGTATTGGGACCTTCCCTACCACAGGTGGTAGGAATTTTGGAAATCCCTGACAACGATAATGAAAATGAGTGGTAGAAGGTCTACACAGGTGGGTTATAGATGTGTGACGATTGGATTTTTCACATGAAAATTTATCAATCCCATGAAATCATTTATTCCAATTTTAATTGGACTTAGCCACTTAAATCCTCCATACTATCCCAATTGTGGCTTTTGCATCCAAATCTCATCCTTCTACTTCTCATAAGAGTAGGAGACAATGTCTCAAGGGAAATCAATGTTCCCCCTCGGTGCAAAATACATATCACAACATTCGAGATTTCGTTCCTCTAGAGATGGGAATCACAACTAGAATACAACTTGTATTGGAGGATTCATAAGATGATGACCTAGAGTATTCCTTTATTATCAACTTACAGCTGCTAGACCCATACATGTTTCCTAGTGCAGTGTATCAAAACGATCATCCTAAATTTCCCGATCAACACAATTTTCAAAAAAGATGATGATATTAGAATAATAGGAGTTCCAAAGATAATTCTATAATATAATAAATTAATTCTACTAAGACCATACATTAATATTATCATAGAATCCATAAGATGTAGTTATTTTAGGAAGTCATGGACAATAAATAGCCACCTCTTTTTGTGCTACATGACTGGGGAGATCCACCCCAAACGAATTATAATCAATCACACTCCATAGTTTCTTGACCTTTGTCTTCCGATAGTATGATGGTATTAGTTTCACATTTTTCCTAAAATGAGAAATGTGATATTCCAAACACCCATAATAATATTATGGTTCAACTAGAAATGTCTGTCATACCTACTACCAAATAGAAACCTCCACTTGGACGGATTGTGTTCCTAGGATGAAAATATGATGTCTTGACATATCATGAAAACATTCCTATATTTTTTCAATTATTGAGGCCATATTCGTATCAAAAGAGATGTGTAAATCCCTCATGGAGGCTTTGAATAGATTCCTCTAGTTTGAAATTGATTTAACAGCTGCAAATGCCTTCCATGATAAAGAGTTCGAATGGGAAGACTGAAACTACATAATTTCATTATGAAGGGAAAATGAAGGTTATACTTTGTAGGTGAATATTTATCCACCACACATCCCATGTTAGCTCAATGGAATTGAAGTCATTTATTATATCATCTACACATGTTCTGAGATCAATCTCCTCCTGATCTATATTCTTCTTATGTTAGGACTGAATAAAGCTAACTAGAATCCATTTCACCATAAAATTGATGGTTATGTTCGGAAGGAGAAAATCCACTGTGGAATTATAAGCCTAATGATCCAGTTCTGTGGTTTGGTCACAAGCAATGAATTTATGGTTGTCTCACAGGATACCTTCAACAATGCATTGAAGGGTTGTCCCTAGATTTTTTTTCATGTAACTATTCCATCCTCATATCACCAATGCCTAAAATACGCCCTCAACGGTTTATAAGAAATTATACAAGGAAACAAAACCTCTTTTTACTCTTTTGAATCATACTTTTTGGATTCCAATTATTAATATAATAAGGAAATACAATATCAAACCAATGAGGTTGAGCACACTACTACTGTGGCCAACCCCTGGTGGGACATGGATGATGTTTACATCCTCCTGATTGATTTGTATAGGGTCACAAGGACAGAAAAGGTAAATTTATTTTATGTATCATAGATGATGTAAAGATACATTCCTATGTATAAAAAATAATGGAATATTACCTTGTACTCTTATATAGGATATGATAGAGTTATACCAGAGCCTCTTATCCCTTAAACATATCAGGATGTTCTCCTGATGGCTATAATTGCTTTCCATACCAACTTATTCTTCCATGCTGGGATTAATTGGCATAGACCAACCCACCACCATTACTTTTACTTAATCTAATTTGGGAACCTTTATTGATGACATGATGCAATCAGGTTGATATTTTTTTGATGTCATGGTTTTAATAGTGAATGAGTCTCTTAATGAAGATTATACCATTTGTCAAGCTGGTAGCAGAATTCTTCTTTGGAATTTTAACTTAAAAGGATTTCCCCCTCCTGATGATTCTCTTACTTTTATGGATGAAGAGTATTTGGTAGAAGATCCTCCTACATTTTTAGATGTAATCTCCAACACCATTGATGAGTTTTTATATGTGAATCCCAACACTGAGAACGATCAATGACCAAAAATGATTAGTGGTACACTTCCTAAAGTGGAAATACATTAGTATGTGGAATTACTAAAGAAACATCAGGATCTTTTTTCATTAGTTATGATGAAATGAGAGGATTATAAGCTTAGTACTCTACCCATCATCTTGACCTCCTGAGGATTCATCGGGGGTTTATGAAGCCCCCCTGGAAGAAGAAACCATCTTATTGGTCTATAGTTGAGGTCAATTTTGGTAAGATAATCAAGTCCATATTCATGAATAATGTTCAATTCCCCAAATGGAAGGCCAACGTAATTCATAATTAGGATTAAGAATGAACATATATGAATTTTCATCCTCATCCAAGATCTCAACCATCACTACCTAAAGGGTATTTTACCTTTACAGTGATGGATCTACTGATAAATTGCCCACTAGATTATAGTCAATCAACATCATGGATAGGTATTCAAGGTATAATCAAATCTATATAGCTCCAAATGATCTAGAGTCGACCAACTATGGAGAAAAAGATGGGTAATTTATATTATCAGGTAATGTCATATGATTTAAAAACATGTAGGAGATATCTATCAGCATTACATGATGAGCATATTCAAACCCATACTAAATACATTGGTGGATTTCCACAAGGATGATTTGGGGAAAATCCCACCAGCATTAAGACCATCTTAGAGACGTATAATCTATGTTTGGCATCCACTGCTACTTCCATTTGATGATGAACCCCTTGAAATGTTCGTTTAGGGTGATCATTTTAAAGATCATTAGATTCATTTCTAGATATAGAGTCATGGAGGTCAACCTAGAGAAGATCAATTATACCAGCATGATGTCCCCTCCGAGGGTCCTTCAGGATGTCCAAGGGTTTCTTGAAAACATTGCCTATATATGCTAATTAATCAGAAATATTTATGAAATTTGTAAGTTCTTATCCAGATTAGTGATGATTGGAACCATCTATAAATTGGATGAATTCTATCAGAACACTTTTTAGGAAATAAAGTAGTACCGATGAGAACATATAGTTTTGATTCCACCCATCTCCACAAAGCCACTATTCCTTTTTGTGACCACTCTAGAACAATACCACAGTTCCCATATCACATAGAAGAAAACCGACAATATAGAGAATATATTGTACTATATCAGTTACATTCTCATAAAAACCATTCCCATATATTCCATTGTTGAGATGTTATTTCTCCCACTAGTTTTTTATGTTTAAAAGTTGTGACATTTCTTATAGCATCATGAGATAAAACTATTTTACTATGTGGAGAAGATGACGTATATTATTATTCCCCCATGTGGATAGGTAGGCAAGAAAAATGGACAGTGATTATTCCTTAGTTGGATGTTAGATTAATTCTAAAGTTGGTCATCAATGGTCATGCTTTGGATGATTTTTTGTCCACTCATCATGCCCACGTAGAGGATTCTCCATATCTGGATTTCCTCAATGATTCTATTATTTTAGTTGATCAATCTATTCCCTGTTGGATGATAAACATAGATGGCCCCTCCCAAGTCCTTCTAGAAGAAGGATCAATGATACAATAGATGATACAACATTCTGGGGGAATGACATTATCAGTCTCGGACATGCTATCTTTCCATATTCATTTTTATTTTCACAAGGTTGCACCAACAATGTGGTGGAGTATCAGGATCCCATTAATACTATGGAGTTGGATATTGAGATTTATGTTCACCAAATGCATGTAATGGGGGATTCTAATTTAGTCATCAATCATTATACTTGTGACTATAGCATCATGATGCACAATCATGTGACACTACTCAATCATGATATCCATTTCAAAGCATATTTACTTTATCATCAAGAGGTGAATAATGTTACCCGGTCATATAATTTTAAAGATGATTATGTGGATTTTCTAGCTACATCTCTCCTAGATCCTAACCAAGAATATCTATACAATCATCTGGAATGTCGAAGAGTCATCTCCCATGTTAGTTAAGATGATGATGATAACAAGCAGTTGAATCACCCAACCAATGATTTTTTCACATTGAGTCTCCTAGTCCCATTTGTAGCTAAAGAAACATCTTATTGGAAAATTAATTTTGTTTAGTATCTCCATAATGGTAATATTTAATAAGACTTATCGAAATGTGAGAAAATATATTTTTGTTTAGTTTAATTCAACATCCAGAGTGGTCATTTTCTCGATAAGTCTATTTCAAAATGTGGGTCTGATAGAATGATCCTCCAATGAATTATATAATTAGATATCCCTTATGATATGTAGGAAATCCATGCGGGGTCTTGCAGTGCTTATCATGTAGGGCTGATGCCTTCCCACAAGATTCGAATGCTCAGATACCTATAGAACACTATGGTCAATAGATATATCATGTTATCCAAGAGGTTCCATGTGTGTTAGATCCATTCCAAATTTGAGTATCAACCATAAGTGTTTCTCTATTCTACAAATTACTATTGGCCCTATGTGATATGTGGAATCGATGTATTAGGATTGTAACCACCATGAACATCTCACCAGCGAATGTACATTATGACTGAAAAATAAATGTTTTCCAAGTAGGGATAATCAAATTTTCTAAAGTAAGTCAATGCTTTTTATATCACTGAATTCATACCCTCCATAATCAACCAACAATTTGTCATTCCACAAGCTATTATCATCGATACCGACATCGACTTCCGTGCATTTGAGTTGAAGAAATAGTATTAAAAGTACATTGTATAGTCTAACCACAGTTCTAGGTAGCATGAATATGAAATTGGAAAAATCAAGACATTAAACATTACTCTACCATAAATTGTGTATAAGATGGTGGGCCAGAATAAGAGTATTTTTCCTGAAATCCTACCCAATGATCATTGGGATTATAAGACAATGAATAGTAATTCCGTATGGTTGAATCTACAATCCCTAGTATATGGAAGAAAGGATGTCATCCTCATGGAGTTTTAGTTTCCATAAATCCATACTGATATCAATGATTAGAATGTGATAAATAGAGTATATGATTTTTTTTTGGAATAAGTGGATACTCTAAAAGAAAATAGTCATTGTGCCTTGAATAATCAAGAGGGTCACCAAAACAAGATATGTAGTAGTTTATATAAGAGGGTTCATCTCCATTCCTTCTTCCAAGGTGAAACAGATTTGTCTCTCTAAGATAACATGATAAATGGAAAGAAATCACCAAATTTTGATTAAAAATGGTAAGGGAATTACATTATTCAAAAAGTCAATCACAATGGTACATAATCCTTGGTCACTGTGGATAGTTAGAAAATTACTCTTCCCACTAATGAAATGTTACTGAAATAGTACATTGCATGAATGTGATATCTGATCCTAGTTGAAGCTAAATTGCACATCATTCCTTCGGTGCTCTATGAACTTAAACATAGAAATATTTCATCAAAGAAACATGATGTTAAACTCTAGTTCCCAATCCTACATGACGTTAATGTTCCATTTCCTCAATATTTCATGAAATTAAACTATGATAAAAAATAAGCATGCTATATTAATGATGATAAACAACACAATGATCCAACTAGTTTGATCTCTTTGACCATAAACATAGATCTCTTACTTCCAGCTTAATGTAAATGTATTTCATCCTGTATTCAATGCATTATACTAAATAACATTAATCAGCCTTTCAATATGACCATAAAAGTAATGTGACCTAGATCCTGAATGACATTAGAATAATACATCCTACATGAAATTAAACTATTCTCCAAAACCTTACCACATGATGTTAAACTACATGGATTACCCGGTCCATTCTCTATGAAATTAAACTATGTGGTGATTTTTTCAAGATGATGTGTCATGTATTTGAGTATCCACACTAAATATCATGAAATACAACACATGATTCCTTGTCCTTGTTAACATTGGGTTATAACTTCCATGTCTTCATATCATTATTGTTTGAGATATTTTCCTATTATTCATCATCACCAGATGAAATTAAATTGCACGAGATTCCATAACTACATATGTCTTTATATCCATATTTATCAGATACATGGAGATGCCCAAACACATCATATTTTATCACTACTACCAAAACCTTTTCAAAAACTATTACTCATTCTTTGTGACATTAAACGGTGTGTTATTATTGTATGTAATTTTTCATTTGGTGTGGGGCGTCCATGTCCTCATTCATGTAGGTTTTTCTCTTAGCAACACAATATATATTTCCAATATAGATGAATCACCTTATGGTTTGGGAACTTTGAATTGAAACTAATATTGTATTCATCCTTGTATAATGAATACAATCTATATAAAAAACACCATATTGATTGTCTAACATTAAACTACATATAATATATCATGTTTTTATGAAGATAAACTACGCATTTCTATGGTTTCTTTACCAGAGAATACATTTCTATTTTGGAACTGGCTATCATCCATGCCATATTATAGAACAATGTGTTCCATGATTCGTATATATATATATATATAGTATACAAATCAATACCAAATCTTCATGGTCATGGGAAAATATTCATAATCACAAGCACATGCCTTTGGCCCCTTGGTCTCAGATGTATTTAGGAATGCGCCATGTGGTGTGGACCTCTTTGTCTCTCATTCATGATTGGTTTCCACTTGATTCAACACTTTATAACTCCAATTTAATTGACACTTATTATAGGACCTGAAACTATAATTTTTAGTTCCATGTAATCATGATATTAAATTGCACAACAACCACAATATTCACATTTGAGAGAATATCACGATATTTTCATAGTGGACATTTCCATGGAATCCTCCAAAACTACATATGAATTGATTTCCATACTTATGGGATATTTAGAAAAACTCATACATCATATTATATGTCCAAGAAGTATAATACTAGACCTATTCACCATTTAATTTTCTTGTATCCCTCTTGGGGAATGTTTGGTGTGGTGTGGATCTCTTTGGTCCTCTTTCACATCGATTTATAGTGGATTCACCAATCATGTTCCTTTGAAATAACTATTAATATAATCATCCTTACCCCATGAATTTAGACAACATGAATATCTAGTACTACATATGACTTGGTTCTTATACTTGTGAGATACATAGTGATAGTTATACATCATGGCCCTTGGTCCAGGTGAAGAACATCAAATTCATGTTTTGGCCCTTCGGTCTGCCTTCCCCGTTTAGAATGTGGTCTGGTGTGGATTACTTTTTACCTCATCTATTAAAGGATTATGTTTACACTCCACTTAGATATATATGGGGATGAATATGAACTAGTTTAAAAACATTAAACAACTTGTCATCCTCATCCATACCGAATAACTCTAAACTACATGCATGCATCCCACACACAAAACATTAAACATGATATCTATGGTCCACACTCTATGACCATAAATTGGGAGCTTCTAGTCAGAGTAATATGAACTTATTTAGTTTTAAATACTTCAATTGGAACTCAATCCATGAATTCATATATGATCCTAATTATGGATGATCCACACTAACATGACGGAATGTGTGGTGGTATGAGGCATGAAGTGCATGATTTTACCATAGAATTCCCCTAATACATTTCCATGCATCATGTGACCCTTTATAGGGTTTCCCATCCAATTAAACATCCAAAGGAACCATTTCAATGCATCATGTGGTCCATGCATCATGGTTCTGGGTTATAGGGTTTGCCTACTCTTTAAGGCCAATGACCCAAAAGGCATTGAATGATATTTTCACTTAGGTCTCATGACTCAATAAAACCTAGTGGTCAACCCACATATGTCTTCCCCAATTCTTAGGAACTTGATATGGTTTTTTTGTTTGTAACATGTTTAATAGTTACCCAAAATCATCGCACCTCCCCCATTATTTTCAATATACTAGGTGTCATGACTCATACATTCCACCTACTTATGTTTTGGTGGATCTCCGACACCCTAGGGATTGTCCCTCTGTGGATCCATGTGCGTTCAGTTAGAATGTTAGTGTGGTTGTGAATTTGAAACAAATAAATTTATATCCATTATTGTGTGATCCCATATTTTAGGGAAAGCGTAAAATTTTTCCATGTTCCCCACACCGAGCACGACTCATGGGGTTTAGGAATTGAGGTAGGGTTTGTACCTACATAATGTGGTCACATGAACCTCTACTCAAATATATATGTCCATAAACTAATATTCTTTTCATGGTTATCTGAGGAATATGGGGCATGGTATGTGCCTATTTGGATTCATTCTCATTGAGATTTATATTCCATACCACAAACTTCCTCTTTAGGACACCTTTCTTCAACTATTATCCTAGACACATGATGATAATCTATGTGACATATTCATCATTACAACAAGCCATAAAATTGTAGGGATACATCCCACATAAATGAAATTAAACTAGTTTAATATGTTCTATTAAATAATACTTTAAACTATATTCTAACTAGGGTGATGTTGGGTCTTACCATTTAAATTCCCTAATAATCTCGACAATTAGACCAAAAGTGTAGAGTTCTATAAGGATATCATCCATAGCCATAGTCACAAATTGAGACATTCTAGGATCATATTTCCACCATCATTAACATCCATAATGACCTACTAATGATGATAGTATCATTCTACTATAGATCACCTCCCATCACAGGAGAACTCCCTAATGTATTATGGGCAATAAAGATCAGATCATGTGTTTAGAATTTGTTCAATAGTTGATTATGGGTTTGTTTGACCCACTCTCAATTAGTGGGGATTATATATTTTATTTTGAATATGGATAATAAAAATCATAATCATCATTAACCCCTCTCCTAATTTGGACCTTAGAAGTTTCAATTAACTTCATTTCCACCTCCATTGGTTATAGTGGAACACTAACCCAATGGCGTTCCTCCTCCATGAATCTGTGAACGTCAAGTGAAATGATCCCACGTTTTACAATTATACATGTTATGGGGAAAGCATAACTCATTACTTATTTCCCACACCGAGCATGTCTCATGTGGGATTATGAGTGATTTAGGGTTTTTACCCACATGGAAATGATTTTCAATCCTACATTCCAAACTCTACGACCTTATACTACGATCCTAATGATCCAAAACCTAATACATTAATATAAGAGACTTGTTTCCCATGATCATTGACCATTTAATGAGATATTACTTATAGTTTTCTAAGAAGTGTGTTGTGTAGGGTGGACCTTATTGGTCTCTATTCACACTGGGCTTCAATTAACCACACCATACTCACCCATTTTGAAAATCCTCACCCCGCTCCTTACCACACGATCGTAAAATGCACGGGATGATCCAACCATAATTCCTTGCAACTAAAATATCCATGTTCTGGATGCATGATGAAAAACTGGAAAACTATGGTGTGTTCTCTTAGGAGAGGGCATAACCATTGGTACTTGTCATCCACCAAGATACATGTAAAGGCGTACACATGAAATGATTCCTATGGCTACAACCATACATTTCATCTGGGTCCTACTGTTAAAAAAATATCTAATATCTCTCCTCTCTATGAATGGGTCATACACATAATAAGAAATTTTACATCGTTAACTACATTTATATTGATTACCATACTTATGTGATACATATCAAACTACATTTCATCAATTTTGGGTTACACCACAACATTATAGATCCTTTTCATGTCAAATCATTTTCATCCTCACTGTTTGATGTTAAACAACATGAGATTCTAGAAAATCATGCAGCTTGATTCCCATCAATGAGGGATACATAGTGACAGCCAAAAACATTTTATTTGGGCCAATACAAAATCTCTCATGTCCTCATTGAAATAATTTAAACTATATGCATGCTTCCTAATGAATGAGTTTTTGGTTCCTGTTGGGCCATAATGGCCTCATTCACGTCGGGTATTTTATGACACCAAAATATGCATATCCTTCATAGAGAACCCATTATTACATTCCAAACACTATGATATTAAAATAATAGTTGAAGGAATTTATTCCCTCCAAGATGTTTTTATTAATGTTTGACCTCCTTGTCCTCATTCACATTTTTTTTATTACCACAACACACCACACTTACCAATTTGGAATACCACCTATCAGGGTATGATCTCTATGACCATAAAATAAAAACTCATTGACCTTAATACATGAAATTAAGCTGAAACCACAACCTACTAAATTCCATGATGCATAATGATAATTACTAGATGTTTCCTCTTACTCACTAGAGATTACTTCCCCCCACCGCTGATGGACTATATGAATAATATTTTCAACAATTATGTGTGGCTACATTCCCATCCTTCTGCGATATGTAGTGATGCACGAATGGGTTTTTGGCCTAGATATAGGTTAATTTATCCATTTGTTTCCATAATCCCTAGTTAGGGACTATTATATATGACCATAAAAATATTCATTTTGAATTCTCTCTTTATCATATCATATGGTCTTCCTTCCATTATGTCCCCTAATACTTGTTTAGAGTTGGGCCTCCTTGTCCTCATTCACAACCGATTTATTTATTTCATTCTACATAAATATTATAGGAATATAGACATTCCTAATATAAAAAAGGTGACTAAAAACTATTTTCTAGGATCAATAATGTATTCCCATAAACATAGATAAATTTTCGAGTAACACAACGTTAAACTATGAGGCGTGTCATGATGACATGATGTTAAACTGTGCGAAGAATCATCCTCATCCCATGAAAAACAAATATTGTAATCATGACCATATCATGCATGAAATCTAAATATAATTCATCATAGGCCCTCATTATAGAGGTACTCCCATGAAAATGGGTTTCATCTTTGGTCAGACAAATGTCGCTTCCCTAATGTAATCACTATCCCGGTGGTGTAATTTTAATAGAATTAGAATTATTTTGGACATCTCTTTACTCCACTCTATGATTTGTGTTCCCCTAATTTGGATCATTATAATATTTCATGTCTAAAGAGGCCCAAAATGGTTTTTTTATTCTTATTTTGATCACATATCCCCCTTCTCCAACGCCCCATATGATATTATATAAAATTTATAGTTAGGTCTTATTCATTAGATAGAGCTAGCGGTCGTCCCTCATTTCCTTATTCACATTTCATGCTAATTACAAAAATAATGTGTCTCAAATAATGTCAGTAGTTATCTTATAATGGGATTCCATTCTCTTCATTACTCGTAATTTGGGAATCATGATTTACACTCCAAGTTTTCCCATTGTTCATGCTGATTCCAACACACATGGTGTTATCTAGATGTAAGTATGAGCACATTAGGAATGGAAAGATGGCTGCTCTGATTTCCCTATTTTTAGACCATATACTATTTGGAAATAATTCTCTAGGAGGTCAATTAATGGTAGAAAACTCTGATTATTTTATGATTAATTGGATCTATCATACAAAGTTAACAGTTTTGTAATCATCCTATGTTTATACCACTGGGAATGACCTATTTGAGATTTTTGATTGATCCTTAGTTGTTTAACAAATATTAATAAAATGTAATATTTATATAAATAAGGAATGTTTCCATGCACACAGTTTAGTATGGGCATGAAAACAAATAAACATGTTTGTCCAAAACAAGACACTTATGGATTGGCCCCTTTAATTGAGCACTTCGTATCTACCACATTATAGCATGTGGCCTCATGGGGAAATTAATACCATTCAAGAACCCTTTTTTCCTCAGTGGATTCAGAATGAATATCATTATCCCTAATTTTTTAACAGTGCCGTTCGATCTAAAGGTTGGACACTTTGTGAAATGCATGCCTTATTTTATCTTGGAATCACACCAATTGGTCCCTTAGATACTCCAAGAGCCTTGTCTGACTAGAAAAGAAGAATCAACACTATTTTTACCAACATTAATTGAACTGAATATATTATTGAGACTCTTGTTTCATATGAGTAATGAAATAATTATCATAGTGTTGAGTGACATATTGGTGGCAACTACACTCTCATATATTTTTAGTGTTATAATCCCAAATCAGCATGTGCAGACCACAAAAATCGATCCATCGTGCTCCCAGATTACATACACAGTGGAGATGTTATCACATTCATGCTATCCAATATCATTATTTTGTTCTATTGATGAAGTGTTTGACTATCTTTTAGACTCTTTGTTAGGTAACATAGCTATCGTCCACCACATCAGAATATGTCTTGTCCAGCTTCACCCGATCATTAGGTTCATATTCTAGAAATTTGTCCACGAGTGCAGTAGAAGGATCCTACTCTTGAATCTTGTTTGATGGGTTAGTCAATATATAATCATGTTCATTCAAATCACTTGATCCTATCACAATACGTTTGTCCCTACCTAATCTAGGTTCCACCCCAACAGTGGCAGAACTAGTGATTAATTTTGATTGCTCATAAAAACCCATGGCATGGTTGATCAAATTTCTAGACATATAAAGAATGGACCCCCTATCTGAAAAGAATCCCATGGTTCTCTAACCATTCCCATGAATAGGAAACCTATATTTCCACAACTTCTTAGAGATAGATTATGCCTTCCAGTCTTGTTAAATATACAACAATTATAACATTGAGAATTAGGAAACATACAAAGGTCAAGCGATGGTGGGTCAAAGTCTCATGTTATCATAATATGGTCAACAAGGTGTGGTCCCCCATATACAATGATGGATTAGGTGACTCCATGTCAAAACATCTAGCCTCTTAAAATCCTTATATACTATATTATTATTCTTTTTTCATGAAAAAATATTACATCATGTATTGATGCATTGGTTGGGTCATCATCCCCATTAGAGGTGTTCGATGGTACCAAATTCTCCTACATAGAACATGCTTCAGTATTGAAACTAGAAAAATAACAATATATAATACATCATAGGGAGGTAAGTCATCTCATACTTCAAGGGTTTCAGTCAACTTTTCCAAGGAAGTCTCTTATGAGACTACTATCTAGCCTTCCTCCAAAGAGGATTCCATTGTGTTTACAACCACTGGATCCCATTGAAGGCATTCCCCACCAACCAGATCTCCCTAGGATATATCTATGATGTTTGGTAATGGATAATGTTCTTCCATTTGAACGTCCAATAGCATTGTAAAAATATTTATCCCTAATAGCACACACATTCTAATTTTCATGGATGCGAAGCACCTTCAGAATTCACCAGTTCTCATAATTTTGATATAAATTTATCCTCCTCTATTTGGGATGCATTGAATCCACCTTTGGTATAGTCAATCCCTTTCATTTTCATTCGATACATGTTTAACTGATCACACATGTTATTTATGTTAATAAATAATTAGTAGGTATCCTAGGAATTCTATGACTTTTATGATGACAAAATCATTTGGAACCCCTACATGTTGCTATTTTTACCTAAGAGCCTCAATTGACGTCATGTGAAAACCCCTTCCACAAATCCAATTCTTCAAAGATCCGCTCAGCTGGTAGTGCAAGATATGGTACTACGTCACCCTCTTCATTATCTCTATTTGGGACCGAGCTATGGACCGCTGACCCTATTACTACATCCACATCACCATTGTGTGAATATGTCCTTCTCCATTGACATTTACTTTCCACCTCCAGACCTCGACCTCAAGAAGCTACTACTTCACTAACATAGATCGTATGTTACATCGACATTTCCCCCTGATAGGTATCCTACCATCTATATTCATATTAACGAACTAATAATAATGGAATAATATGTGGGGGATTTTCAATCCCCGTTTTTCCATCCTCACATATAATCATCATCCAGAGTTTTCTCATCACTAACAGATGATCCTCATGGTGTACTCCTAGGTATACCATTGGAGTTCCCCCTGTGAACATATAAATTTCCTAAAAAATAGTGTGGATTGTATGGGTCATAGATTTTATATTTACCAACCCTATCCACAATTAATTCACCATTAATGGCCAATTGATATGACCACATCACCATAGTCCTCATACCATCAACAGTGAATTATCTCATTGGTAGAGGAATGGTTTAAAACATGAACTGATGTACTCATCTGATCTTACTCAGGGTTCCCATCCTTACTATATTGAGTGGAAAATATGAACTATGTTCATAATATCATGTTGGAATCTTGAACATGGGGGAGATATTAGATTGAGTTATTCATAACCTCCCATATGCGCCACAAGCAAGTTGTATAAATTAAGAAACAGACTGAACATGTCCAGCAGCTTTTTCCCATCATAGTTATGATGAAGTACATTATATAATATCATTAGTACCGAGAGTCCCATGTTTATCCATTACCTCATGTCATTTATTGATTCCAAGATAAATTTGTTCTTCTGCATTCCATATGCACATCTCTCACTAGAAGAATCCACCCATCGATGAGTGCCAAAATGAATCCATCCAGCCTGAATATATGTCATTACCCATTTTGATACTATATTCCAACAACATCCACTAGATATCCTCTAAGATATTCTATCAATATCTATCCCTGCCTCACTGGCCTCCCCTTTTATTTTTGTGGGGCCTTACTAGAAATTTCATGGGGGGTCCTCCTCTCCATTGGTCGACACAATTTTTGGAATGTTCAAAAAATAACTAAACCATTGATTGAAGTGGAAATCACTTTTCATCTAATTATCATTATTTATTCATGACACCAAATCCATCAATGCCTTATCCAGTGGTGGAATATGATCTTCATCTTCCTAATAGTTCACATTTTGGAGGAACTCTTCAATTATTCCCCCCAAAATCAATATTCTATAAAAAATGAAGAGGTACCATCGGCTGATATTGACCTGTCAAAGATGCATATGGGACATATTTTTATTTAGTGACCACATGAACAATATCACTAGTATGATATCCCATGGTTGACAGAAATGGACATGGGAAGCCGTTGACGCATTATAAAAAATTACTCACCTCTATACCTTCCAAACTACGCTCAAGATGTCCACACCTAGTAAACCCAAAAAATCTCGTTCATAAAATTTCCTACCGAGCACAAAACCCAACAATCAATAAAACATTATAGGTGTTTCAATGACTTGTCTTGATGATTGATTTATACTATATTGGTGACACTACTCTCTCAAATGGATTTCTATAAAAGTGTTTGTGATGATTATAAATGAATTCAACAGTTTTAGTGGTTTAATATATCTTGATATGGCTATAATCATACCTACACCTGCATTTAAATCCAGGCCGGCCAATAAAATTTTAGTTCGATAAATTTGTGCTTGCATCGAGAATAATGAAATCATTTCTAAATGAGGAGTAAATGAACAGAAACCTTTTGCATAACATGTTATCTTTATGGGAATTCGATAACAGCTCTAGTAGGAACTCATGACCAGAATGAATATATATGTACTACTATATCAAGATATTTTGTTCCATTACATATCTCTAGGTTTCATTAGCAAGATCCTCCTAAGAAGCTTCTTAATCAACAATCAATCGAGAACATAGAAAATTCTATGAGTCTGTTCGCAGTGGTCAATCATGATGCTCGATCATGGATTATCTGTTCATAGAGAATACTTTGACTTTATTTGGCTCACAATAGATTATGGGATTTCATTTACTTGATCTCTAGGAATCGTTCATTTCTAAAAGACCAAGGATCATGGTTTCCATATATTTGTTCGGGGGAAATATTTTTTTGTGGAATTAGAGGTTCAGTGAAATCATTCATGGATATCCACTAAAGACAATGGTCACCACACAAGATATTCATAGGAAATGGTTGGATAATATTTGAAGAGACATTCACCTATAATAGATTCATGGTGTGTCATTCCTCACATGCCTCGCGAGCTATTTTCATGAAAAGTTGTGATTTTTGTTCATGGACCCTCATAATTTCAACCTCTATTCCCCTCAACATTCATTATGAGGAGGGGGACATTTTTTCATCAGTTACAATTCTCTTGAAGACACAAAAAAACTAATTGTCAGTTTGAATCTTATTCAGACTCAAACGACCCAAAATTCCTCAAATGAGTCTTCCCCATGATGCCCCATCGTGGAGACCCATCACCATAGTCTACGTGATGGTAGATAATCATAACTCCATGAGATTGGCGATCACTGTGACTATACAAGCATCATTGATTATACATCTATGATTTCAAAAAAGGCATTCCACATTGAAGAATCCTTTTTTTATAGTGCACCCATAGACATTGTGGTCCTTTCTTTCTATAATTACTCATCTCCCCACACAAAATAGAGAGTTACCCAAGCCATTCAACTTCTAGTCTCGCTTATTGGGAAGCTCTCGAGGACAGTGAATCATTCCCAAAAATTTTATTTCCTAAGGCACACGAGCACCATGAACTGATCATCACATTTTTATACATAGCCCCTACTCATCGTAGTTATTCCATTTGCGAAGGCCTCCACACTTCACGAAGGAGGTAGAACACTCTGGATTCTCAAGGTTTTGTGAAGCATTATTTCTTCAGAAAGAACTCTTCTAATATAATATTTTCTATGAACAAGACCCCATTCACAAAAAAGAAATCCCCTTAACGAAGAACCTATCCTCCACGATGCACCTTCCTTCACAAAGACCCTTCCCTTCGAGAAGCAAACAAGATTCATGGAGCTTATTTTAAAGAGACACATCATTTTGTGATCTCCTCTCTTATTTGGCCCTATGTACATGTGCAATGAGATTTTGTTGTTCCACTTTTCATATCCCTTGGTTTGATTTCATATGTCTTAAATGATGGCATATGTATTCTAATGTCTATTTCTTTATGGATTAGAAAATCAAATTCAGACCCAATGAGGGAAAATTACTACCCCACTTCCCATAAAGGATTTATTAGGCCTTGAAACACTAAAAGGATCACAACATAAATCTATGTATGTTTTATGGGTAAGGAGGCATCCCTCCCAAACTGAGCTAGAAGACGTTAAACTGGGAAGTGTTATAATCTTTAGAAATTGTTGTTAAACTGTAGTATTTACCTATGCAATGTATGTGGGGTGTTCCGCTTTAGGAATACCTCATGGACTAAAATCAAATCTCAGTATCCCTAGGATGCAATAATTGTGTATTCCCCACATTATCTATCATGGTCACACCTCTTTCGACATGATCAATTGTTCTACATATAACTCTTGTTTCTCACAATGAGAATGACTCACATGGTCATATATTTTAATAATTTCTTTGAAGCCCCACCTTGGGCCACTAACACTGCGTAAGCCCCATTACTCTCTCCTCCAAACATGATGGATTTTGATCCCAGTCTTTTGGACAAGGTATGTAGTATCTCCCCATGGTTTATGCACCACAATCCCTCTATTCAATATATTTTAGGTCGGTTCACTATCATCCTCAACATATCACGTTAATCTACATAATCCTCTGAACTACTTGGGTTTTGATTCTTTTCCTATATATAGTGTACAAATGGAGCCTCCACGAGATTTAATCAAAAATGATGGTTAAATCTGGAGCCCACTCATTGGGATGTTAACTTTTGGGATGCTTCACATGCATAATCCATAGTATGGAAAAGGGAATATATCCATTGGTAAGCCCATATAACATCCTAAACTATGTGGAATTTGATAACTGTTTTCTAAATAGTTTACGTAGGAAGCCTCTATTAAGTTCATGTCTTCATCCATTATCAATATAATATTTTCCTTGGGTCACTATATCTTGGGAGGATCATTCCATAACCCATGGTTACACTACCATTATGTCCTTATACATATGATCCATCGTCATAGGATTCAACCTCTGGTGTATCCCCATCCCATACCAATCTACATAAAATCAGGTTCACAACTTCTAGGATAAATATAAGTCCTCCTCATCATTAAATGTCATCACACTTCATACTTCATCCATTAAATCATTAATTCCTCCATTTCTGTCTAAATTATTACCTGATCCTCCACATCTCAATGAGATAATTCCATCTGCATCATTAAAAAACCTAGAAGAACCTAGAATGCTAACCATGCATAAGCCCCCCCACCCACAATCTATATTCATTCAACTCAGAGTGATTCTTCTGTAAAGGTATGATATTCATGTATAATCCCCAAACCACCCATTCGATCTACAATGTTTTTGATCCATTCATTCTATATAGGTTAAACAAAAATCCTCATTAAGGTTAAATCCTTGAAAATAGTAATCCTTATTTCCAACCTCTTTGGGGTCCACTTCCTTTAGCCACCATTAGAGGTGTCCATATAACCATCATGGTGTGAAACCTTCTCATCATGAGACATACCACAATGGGTAATCTCTAATTAGGTTTAATTATCCATCTATCTGATATCCCCCTCATTGGGGTCGACATCCCTAATACTCCCTCATTAGTGTCTACATCTGTCTTTAGAGTGTTAAATATTTACCACTATGGGACACATCACCTTTGTTAATTGTCAGATGTGTTCCGACTCATCCAATGGTAGTCCTCATTTCCACAATCATAGGGACCCATCCCATCATGGTGTGAAATCTTCTATTCATGGAACACATCACCTCAAGTTCACTCTCATTGGGCGTTCCTATCCAACCATATCAAAAACATTCTAGGTTCCCAATCAAAGAGAAAAAAAACTTTATTCCATCTCAATGGGATGTTCAGATCGACCTCATGTATTCTTTGCATGATGTTAAAATTGTGACACAACATCTCTGCAAGATGTTAAACTCACAGAATATCAAGTTTTAGGCATGAGATGCTAGAGGAAATCCACATATGGAACACATTCAATGTAATCATCTCCAGAAAAAAATAAACTCATTGTCTACCTCTTTATAAACATGATATGTACGAGAAAATCTGAAAAAGACATGCATCCAACAATAGATATGCTAAAATTGTATTTCGAATCATCGGGATTCCTCACCCTTTAGATCATATCTTATGAGTTCGAATATAGGTGATACAATGTTAGATCATTTATACATTTACATTGATACCAAACATTGTTACTTCCTCGATAAATGGTAATTAACATTACTTGACCACATAAAATTTCAGGACAGAATGAGTGTAATTAACAAATATCCACGAAGACATTGAATCGATAATTGGGTTTAAGAAACAATTGTAAATCTATAATGGAGTCTTGTATAGGAGGTGAATATTGATGACTAATCCATAAAAGGATAGAATGACATCCCATCATCCCATTTAAATCAAGGAGAATTTTTTTTCCAAGAGGTGTTAAATTCCAACCACCTTTGGAAAGAATGAATGTGGTGTATAAAACATCTCTTCCATCCACACAAAATATTGTGTAGTTTTGGCCTGAAAGAAAGCATCGAAAACAACTCATATATCTAAAAAAATACACTATATGAGCCAAAAACTATCCTAATCAACACAAAACACTTCCCCAAGAAAAAAATATAATTATTTCATATTTCACGTAATGATATTGGAATCTTTAGGGATGCGCTGACATGACCACATAGTTTCAAAATGGATAATAAACATAACATAACTTGATTTAGATGGATTTTACATTCTTTATATACTAAAATCCATAAATCAAACAATCACTGTGAAAAATTGAACATTTAATTAATTAAAATGATTCATGAATCACATAAAAATGTCCAGACAACTATAGATACTGGTGAAAGATCTTAATCTCATAGTCCCATTTCCTCATCTCTATTATATAATGTCTCCAAAACACACATATTGAAAGGATGGTTCATCCACGAAACACCTTTTTTTATCCAATATTTTTTGGGTCCTTACATGAATTCCACATCTAGCTTGATACCAAACTCCCCTAATATATAACATGGGATTCATCATAAAGAAGAACATATTAATGACATTTTTTAAATAGCACAGGGATCAAATCTAGTAGTGCTAGGAGAAAAATCAAAACTCCAAGATTCTAACACTGTCCAACAACTTGAAAAGTCCAATGAAGAAAGAAGAATGCTTAATCTAACAACTGGATGTCCACATCACCCCATAAAAGGAAACCTCCTCGAACACTTGTTCTCTTTTCATGAAATCCAAGGGTCTCCTCCAATGAGTGACATAAGATTAATATCTATAATACACAACCATTATCCTCTCATGGACAAACCAAAAATTCTCTGTAATTTTATATACCATATCAAGACTAAGATATGATGACTCTCCAACCATTTTCCAACACAGTAGGATCAACACACCCTCTCATATAACGCCTCCAATGGATTGATGTTGATGGTTGATTGGTAGATATTGTTATATGAAAAATAAATCAAAGGTAAATAGTTTTTTGAGGAGTAGTTTAATTAATGGAAACACAATCCTAGAATATCATCCATCATTTGGATTTTATGGTTCATCATTTGGTCCTACCAAGGGTGATATGTAGTGTTGATTTATAAATGAGTTCAAAAGGCATGAAGATATCCCTAGAAAAATCACAAAAAAAAATATGTTTCCTAATATGAGATAATAGGGCTTGAATGATGGAATAATTAATATTTTCAGTAATTTTAAATTGAAATTAAAACATTTTTAATCCCATAATAGTTTTATATTAAGGGAAACTAAAACTTTTTATGATTTTAGTGGTATTTTGAGCTTCTTTAGAAAAATGGCCAGATTTGGATTTTAACTAATTTAAATTAGTTCTTTATTTAGGAAATAAAACATTCAATAATTATATAAATCATGTAATTAATTGTTTTTATTATTCTATATATCCTGTGATAAATTTCATACTGTATGACATATATCTAAATCCACCATCTCGAAGCACATATCTAGCTCACATTTTGGTCAAATAAAATTATTTATAGATCTATAAATTTCTCTTATTGGTCCAATATCTCATGATTAGATTTCCCAAATTCACTCCAATATGGAGTGTAGACAATAAATACATTGTTTAACAACTTTTAGTGAGGCGTCCATGCATCAATAGGCCACTTTCAGGACAATTAATAAACGAGAAACTGGAGATATGCAACATGGAGAGTCTTCCATGGCAAAATAATTATTCAAATTAAAATAGAAATAAATCTCTTGAAGCATGGAAACATACTCTAAAATTTAACGATACACAAAATAAATTTATGAGATTCATCGATAAAGTAGTATATGATTGATCCAACCAATTAATGGGACTAATTATTGATATTTTAGAAAGTACAAAATCGGTCATATAAAAGGTGAAGAGATCCTGGTTCTCAAAGAATTCAAATCGATACCCCCATTTAATCGACTAGAGAGAGAAACGTTGGACAATGTACTACTTCATAGTTATTTCTCATCATTATTTTTATTTTATTTTATCTTTTCTGTAATGTCTCCCCTCTTCTTTATGATATCTTCTTCCCCATTAATAGATGAGTAGTTTTATTGAGGGGTTAGAAAAGGAAGATGCTATTCCTATGTAAATTTCATTAGTTATTTTGATAAAAAAATTTATGATCCCTTATTCTTTATTAATACAGTATAAATTGAAAATTCAGTTTTAAATTCCAAATGCAGTTTGGTTATGTTTTGATTTTTGTAATTTTTTATTTTTTGGTCGATGATCGATATCTCCATTCAACAAATTCATTTATATATACAATGGAATATATTATGATGGGGTGGTGACTGTTTAATAGTCCTTATCACATGTGTAATATTGTCTATTAAAATATTGGTATATTCAGGGAGTATCAATCCTTGGTCATGGATTTTAATAAATAATCATGAATGATAAATACAATGTTAGAAACACAAGAATTTGGGTAGAAAAAAAATGAGGTTTTAGATAGTAATATTCTCATCAATGTTATATAGACAAGGGAGAGAATGGTCCTAGTAAATGAATCTCTCTCATACTAGTTTTTGGAAGAAAATGAAAAAAAATAGGCAAACCACTATTACACATCAATATGTCTAGAAAAAACAGCTCTGATCACTATACATCTAATATATTTAAAACCATTGAAATAAATAAAGTTATTTTTCTCATACTATACCTAATTAATAAAACCAATTGTCTTCACAAATATAATATAATGTGAAATCAATTTTTTTGTTCACTTCTCTTCAGAGGACTACAATTAGATAACTCTTATACTATACATAGGATACATAAAATACTATCTTCCACACCCCATGATTAGCATCCATCAAACATGGCATTGTTTTCAGGGAGAAAGTGCATTAAAATATTTTAAAAATAATTTTTTCCTTTATTATTTTCCATAGTTCAAATAACAATTTAATTTAATTTGATCATAATATTGAACGAATTATAACCCAATTGAGAACAAAAAATTTAATATAGATATTTATGAAATACATATCAAGCCTTAAAATTACCCATTCATTGATCTCTATGAATGTATAATAATGGATATCAGTTACAACCAAACATTGTGCAGTCACTACACAACACAATTTGATAAGCAACAAAATCAACTATTTATCCTCGCATTAGAAAATTATTTTTAATTTTGCATTAACATGATTAAAATTTAATCTTAATTCCATGGGCTAGAAGGAGATTCCCCCAATATATATAATCCATAATTTCTAAATGTTTTTTTAATTGTAGACCATGTGGAGTTTTAGAAGAATATGTAATGTTGAGGAAATTTCCCTTCTAGATCATGGGAGAATGATAGAAATTGTTGAAATGTCTAAAACTAGGAGAGGTCCAATATTAGAAAGGTAATTAAATATTCTTCATGAAAAAAATATCTCGTATCCAGAAAAACAGCCATTCGAAATGAGATGTATGGTAATCTCCAATCAACCAGTGATGTAATATATGAGTGCTTGGGAGCGATTCAAGAAGCTATGTGATAGCTTTACACATAAGACTATTATAGAACACAATTTGGTTGTTTTATTATATCCTAGAAATATAAAAACTGATAAAAACATCACGATGTTTGATCTAGGGGTTCCATTATTGGAATGTCCCCATCAGATTCTATGTGTCTGATTGAAAAGAAACCATAAAAGGAACTGCAATTTGACACTAGACCTTTGAGTACTATAAGAATTCATTTGGAAATAACATTACATTATTCCTCACCCTTACATGAATAAATACATAGATAAATATCTAGTGTGATGAGAAAAAATTCCATGAACTATATAAAGGAACAACAATGCCCGACTGTGGTTTGTAGTTTATGCTATTCCAAATATTTTTATACTGACCAATGTCTAGAAGTAAAAGAGATAGAATTTTTTTCCACCATTTCAGAAAATGAAATTCCAAACAAAGAATCCATGTTATTTTCAATCCCAACTAGGATATGGATTCTAACAGAACAATGAATTAACTCCTTTTTAGAAACTATAGCAATGTGATCCTCAATTCTAGCAGCAACAATACCAAAAATATCCACCTTTCCAAAACACATATAAATAGAAATTCTACCACAAACATTATGAACAAACCTCTAAAATCTCTCATTAGAACCACCAATATATGGATATTGAAGAGATATTGTAGAAAATAAAAAACATGGATAATAAATTTGATTTCCTTATTGACATTATAACAAACAATCAATTAAAAGTCACATTCCAAGGAGTTCTAAATTAAATGGATAACATCCAAGAAACCACATAATGATGTGAAAAAGTGCTCCATTATCCTAAAAAATAAACGATGATGATTATGAGAAACCTTATCAGGCATAACCAATCAATCCAATAGAAGGAGTCCATAACAACAACAGATAAAGAACCATGATCAGGAATTAATTGCCAAAAAATCCTTTTAAAAATAAAAAGGTATAAAAGGATATCCATGAACCATTCCCATATGTTTTAGTTGAGACAAAGAAGTTTGAAGAAGAATAATTTCAAAATGATATTCAAGAAAACTTCAAGAATGTATGATTGACATCCAACTACTATATTAAATTTGATAAGTCCATATGTTTCAAAACAAATTGAAGGTGTGAAATAGTAAAAGGAGGAGGCTATATTGAAATTATAGAATTAACATAGGAAGAAGTGTCTCATCATTTATCACACAATAGATACTACAAAAATATAATGATCCATGTAAATTCAATATTCCCTACATGATTGGGTCTTTAAATCTTACTGATGTACTATGTGATCTTGGGGCTGCAATAAATGTTATGCCTCACTTAGTATTTTCAACCTTATAGATTTGAGAACAAAAAACAAAATGAGTAGTGCTATAATGAGGAAAAAGTTCCATTTTTTCATATCTAGAGTAATAAAAGATATACACATGGGAGTAAAAGGATTTATCTATCTAATAGAATGTTATGTCCTTACTATGGAAGAAAAATGAACACTTGGCTAATCACCCGTCATCCATGGGAGACCCTTATGGAAAACTACAAGTACTTTCATCAATGTCCATGAAAGAAAACTAATAATATAACTTGGATATAGTTTTATACACTACAACATTATTGATATAATGAAACATATTTCCATAAATTACTCAGTTTATGTGATCTACCATTTAGAAGGTATAGAAAAAATTAATGATTATTGTATTCTTCATGGAATCTATCATTTGGAGAATTTTATTCATTTGAATGTTCCAATTCCAATGAACCTGAAAATCCTAATATCATGTTAGTGGATAAAGAAAAAATCTATCTTGTTGAATGACTTATTAAATGATATTAAAATGATATCATAGAATCCAGCCTTAGAAGAAGGAAATCTGTCATCACTATCATTCATTAAATAACCCCATGTATAAAACATAATCAATTTACATGCTATTTGATGTATTTATATATAATTAAAAGAGTGAAATTACTTGTAATCATTTCCAATAACATACCCTTTTCAAAAGAACAAACTCTGATTGACATTCTAAAAATAAATATCCAATATGTAGGATGATATTTAGGTGATATTATTGGAATTAGTACCATGGTTTCCCTTATGGAATATTTTTAGAAATTGATTAAAAAATTGTAAGAAAACCATAGAGAAGACTCAGTCTTTGAATGATGGAGGTTTTTAGGCAGTAGATAAAGATATTTCTAGAATATGGAATCACTTAACCAATTGATGATTCTATGTAGATAAGCCCAATTCATATAGTACGAAATAAAACCGACATAACCACTGTTTAAAATTAATTAAACAATCTATTCCCAATGAGAGTACAAAATTATGGGAGAGTGTGTATTGATTATAAGAAGAAAAATAATGTTACCAGAAAATACAACTTTTTCATTCCATTCATTGATAAAATTCTAGAATAGTTTCTCGGTTAAACTCATTATTGTTTTTTAGATGGATTCAAAAGATACTTCTAGGTACCAAAAATGCGAAAATATTTAGAGAATATGGAATTTTCCTCTCCATTTGTTAAATTCGATTATAGAGGGAAGCACTTCAGGGTATGAAATGTCGTATGTAAATTACAACGGAGTTTATTGCGTATTTTTTCAGACTATATCGAGGTCTCATAGGAGATATTTCAGGATTATTTAATTTTTTATGGTAATTAAATTGATCATTTAAAAGAATATTTTGAGAATATTTTGAGAATATTTATTAAAATTAATCATGTATTATGTTTTGAAAAATTTCATTTCATGGTTGAAAAGGAAATAGTGTTAGGGAACATAATTTCAAAAGAATAGGATGGGTGTTGATAAAAAAAATAGTATAAGTCATAAATTCATTATAATATCTATCATTAACAAAATTTATTAGATCCTTTATGGGACATGTAGAATTCTAATGAATATTCCACATGTATTTTAGTATGATTTCTCACTCTATCTCAAGATTATTGTTAATGGATAATAACATTAATTTTAATTTTTAATGCATGAAATCAGTTGGTAAATTTTTGAAAAATATTATCACACTTCGAATATTGTAGCCACCAAATAAGAAGTACCAATTGTAGTTACATTGGGATGCATCAAACCAAGTGGTGGTAGTGGATTTATCAATGAGAATTTATATAAATCCTCCAGTTATCTCTTATTCATCAAAGAAATTGTATACCACAAAAAATTATAATACAACTGAGAAGGAGTTCCTTACAGTCACATTTACCCCAGACAACTTCCAATCACATATTCTAGGCACTAAATTTGTCGTTTTTCTAATCATGTAGCACTCATATATTCAATGAAAAAAGAAATATGCTAAACCAAGGTTTTTAAGATGGATGATCTTGTTACATGAGTTCAATATGGAAATTATTGATAATAATGGTACTTAAAATAGGTGGTCAATCATAGAGGTTGACTACCCCATATTGATAAAGAAAAAATCACAATCCAGAACCCACCAAATAATGAGTTTTATGGAGAACAACTCTACATCATCAATAGAGAAGTGACATGGTATACCAAAACTGTCAAATATATTGTTACATCTTCGTTACTCTCTCATTATAACTCTAATAAACTGCATAATCTTATACATAAAATGAGATTTTGTATTTTGTAAGAAAAAAAATCCGTGGAAAATTTTAATGAACAAATCATAATAAGATGCTTAACATGAAGTGAAATTGAAATAGTGTCTGAATTATATCACAAATTATCTTGTTGAGTTTACTTTTCACCATATAGGTGATCTAGAAATGTTATATAATCATGAAATTATTGTCACATGTTTTTCAAATAGGAATATGAATTTTTTAAATGACGTTAAAAGTTAATGTTTTATAATAATTTCTAAAAAAGATAAGAAATACCTCAAAAACCAAAAACATTTGGAGAAATATTGGAAGTATGTGGCAGAAACATCATGGGAGCATTCCAAAATTCATTTTTATATTAATGTATCATTATATCTATAGAATATGTTTCAAAATGTGTTGAAGTAAAATAATAAAGGTCTAATAAAGCTGATATTGTTTGTAAATTTTTATGGGTATCTTAATTTGTAGGTTTGGAGTGCCATGAGAATCATTATTGACCAGGTACCTCATTTCTATAATAGGATAATAGATATATTATGGAATGTGTATGGGATACATCATAGAATTTGGACACCATACTATCCATAAACATGTGTCCAATAATAACTCTCTAATAGGGAAATAAAAGGAATAATAGAAAAAACTATTAAACCCAAGAGGAAATCCTGATCCAAATTTTAGATGACACCATTTGGGTCTATAGAACATTTTAAAATACACACAGAGGTATGAAACCTATTAGATTAATTTTTTGATAGAGTTTCCACATTCCTATTGAATAGGATCACAAATCCTATAGGGAAGTATTATAGATGAATATGGACCTTAATAATTATGGGAAAGAGATAATATTGAAGATACAAGACCAAGAGGGAATCTTGAGGGAATCATTAAAATAATAAACGATTTGAAAATTGGTAACATTGATGGACCATAACAATATGATTTTACTGAGAACTATTAACCCTGGAGATCACGTGCAATTATGAAAATATGTACTTAAGCTAATTCCATGTTGGCCTTATTCATGATGTGAAGGTATTTTTACAATTATTCATGTATAACCATTTGTTATATTTAAGATCAAAGAAGGAATAATTTAAAATCAATTCACTTTAAATGGGAAGAGGCATTAGAAGCTCCATTGGACCATACATAATGAACCAGTGGAGGTGATAACATACCTTCCCCATGATTACCAATAAATACCCACCAGTTTTTATATTTCATTTACACATGATAAAAATCAGCAATTCCATATATTTATAATGGTACATTAAATAAATATATATAAATGAATTCAAGACACATCCTAAATTATGTGTGGGGGAAGGAATCTTATAGAGTAGGATTTTTCAAAAAGAAATCAATTTTTGAGTCATTCCATTGTCATTAAACGAAATGAATTTCAGGAGGCTACACATATTTTTTCCCATAGTCCATTGTTATCCTCTTGCATAATATACCATGGTTGATATTCTTGCACTATTATTTTTTGTTCTTATATTTTAGATACATTATTTAAGATTATTCAAGGATGAAAAATGATATTTTCTAATAGAACACATATCCTGATAATGCTACATAATAGACCAAAATAAATTAGACATGTACCACCAGACAAAAGAGTAATTTCATAAGGTATTTTTTTTACATTCAATACATTTCTTATTCCCTCTATTTTTTGTTTAAAAATCTATTTTTTGAGCTATAAACTAAAATTTCATATCCACACTTGAATTAGTTCTTTAGTTGACTTATCTATGAGACATAAGATTAGTATTAATATTATAATTAACTATCTTGGATTTAAATATTAATGATATATAATTATTTAAAAATAAAATTTAATGGAAAATTTTAATCAAGAAATTTTAGGTAATTAATCATGATTTGAGGTAATATCTTGATTCATTTAAACGAAACATCCCTATACATTTTGATTCATTGACCTTCTAAAATTCATGTGAATTGATTTTTTATTATTAGCCATGCCATGAGTGATTTTCCAATATCATATTATCATTCCAGATATGATTTATAGACCGTGTGCTTCCTATTATATCTCATGCATATTTCATGAGTGATCAGGGTACATGTCCAGTACTAGAACATTTAATTCAACATTATACTATTATGACTATGAAAAAACAAATTTAAAATTATTGACGCATATTTTTATAAGGAATTATCCATTAAAAATACATTTTCATCAATCCTTATTTATACCATAGAAACCATGAATGACCTATATAGGGATGAGAAATTTTTTCCGCCATTTTTATTTGTTCTCACCCTACTCTTGGTGTGGTCATGATATTTTAATGTTTAAGTGTTTGGGTTAAATAAATAATAGTGGAAGGGATGATTTACATTTCAAGGATGATGTGTGGGGGTCCTAATTGTGATAAATTTATAATTTTGTAGAATCATTCATTATACTATGTTGTTTTCCCCCACTTTAATAGTAATATAAATATGAAAAAAGAACAAAAAAATCATAAAAATGTGTTATTATTTGGGAAAACCAAAAATCACCATTTCTGGGCCTATGATTTATATCATCTGTGGTTAGGTGGTGTATGTTAAGTTTATCCTAAAGATAAAAAATAAAAAAAATAAAAAAAGGGTCTTTAAAAAAAATAAATATAAATATATATATATAATAAAATAAAATCATGAGAGGTAACCCATCATTCATTATGCCTAAACTGATTAGGATCATTGCATTGAGTTTTGAGGGATGTGTGAGTTGCTACATTGAAGTGGACAATTTCATTACACTTTTTGATATCATGTATTGTAATTAAGATGTAATACTCATCCTTGACCCTTAGTTTTTAATTCATCAATTCCCACCAGTGTTATTCCATAGAGTCATTTGACCCTTTGATGGAATAACCCACTCATTTCTTGTTCATTTTTTATTTACAATGTGTTGAATGTAGTTCATTTACAATCCTACGGATAAGGATAATTTTATAATTATATGAGAATAAATATAATTTAATATTTTCATGAGTGATGAGAAAAAAATAAAACATTCTGTGGTAGATCATGAATATGCATGTTTAAAAATAATGAGTTGAGGATAATGAATGAATTAAAGGATATGTTCCATAATTTTTAGAAGGGTGAAAGTAAAAAACATGAATTGACTATTTCATTTATGATATTGGAAATTGATTTGATTATTTATGTAAAATATTATTATTTTATTTTATATTGATGATAGTTTAATTTTCATGCCTTGGAATTTGAGTATTGGTAAAATTGGTTCCCTATAATATTCATTGATAGGATTTCATGCATGGTGACCAACATGGTTTATGTTTGGGGTAAATGACAGAACTGACATTTTCAATATTTTGATAATCAATTTGAAATAATTTTAATCACCCGATGGTGATTTAAGGGAAAATATTATATTTTTTTGGTATTTTAAATATAATCAGAAAAATCTAGTATTTTTTTAAATATCTTAAATTATTTATGTATTTTGGACATAAATTTTTAAAACATACCTAAATAATGATATTATTTATTGTTTGGATTATATATATCATGGTATTCATTTCATTATTCTGGATTTTATTCTAAACCCATGATCACAAAGCTCAAAACCAGCACAGAAGTTGGGGATTGAAGAATATTTTATAGATGTTGATATTTTTATGTCGGGATTACATCTCAATATTTCCATGTCAAATACTCTAAAATATGTAAGGTATATGAAATAGATATTTTACAACAATTTTCTTGAAGGAATAAATATGTGAATATCCCTGTTTCATGGAAATTTCTGCATGGGAAACCAGAGATATGTAATATGGATTGCCCACTAAGGAATAAAAAATTCTCAGAGTAAAAATTACATAACCCTCTCTATATATGGTCAGCTATTCTGAAATGTTTAGGAGAAATTTGATATAAATTTATGAATTTTTGTAAATATGGAGTCTAACACTGAATATACCATTTGGTAGTGATAACACATATTTACTATTGAAGTGAAATTATGTCCTCTAGAAGTAGGAAAAATCTTCCTTCCAAAAGCATTCCATACAATCCCACACAATCTAATCGATCGCCGAGAGAAGCATTTGTTGATGAAATCCTAAATATTTGTTTCTCATTCTTCATTTTATTATATTTTAATTTATATTTAATGTCCCCCCTCTCCAACCCCATATTGGCTTACCCATCCATAGAGGGGTTGTTTCATTGAGTGATATAGAAAGGGGGAGGCTGAAGGAATGTTCTTTTCTGAGTTCTTATGATAAGAATTAATAAGATCCCCTATTCATTCTAAATGTCATTTCAATTGAAAATTTTCTTTTAAAATCAAAATAATGATTTATTTTTTTCTTTAATATTTAATTTATTTGGTGGATGACCCACGTCTCCCATCATCTAGTTTCATAATATATAGAGTGGAATAGATTATATTTGGGTGGTGAGTTCTGGATGGGCGTTATCACATGTGTACATTGTATGTTGGAAAATTGTATTAAAATTGAATAAAATTCATTGGTCAAATATATTATTAATGAGTCATAAAATATAATGCAATTATACACACCTATAAAGGTGGGTAGACCTACCTGAGATTTTAGATAAGAATATTCTCATCATAATTAGTTGTCCAAGGGAGTGAAAGGAATCAGTATACAAATCAATCTCTTACAAGATAATGGATGGAAAATGTGATACACATTGAAACCATGATTTCACAACACCATATGTAGGAAATCCTTTTCTGATCATAGAAATTCTCATTTGTTAATACTAATAAATTAAATCTTCTTATTTATCTCAAATTATTAAAAAATAATTAAAACCAATTTTTTTTAGAAAACCAATAAAAAGTGAAAACATTGTTTTATGTGTACTCCTCTTTTGGAGTGTACTTTGAGTTTACTTATATAGTATACATTGGTTAATTAAATTTTTTTTCCACACCCCGTGAAATGCATGCATCAGAACACCCTGAATCCACATGACCTCATTTAGATACATTTTTAGTAAAACATCTACATCACATGATTCCATAATTAGTAAAAATTATGCTAAAAATGTCACCTAATAAATGATTTAATATATAAAATCATATCCTATATGTGATATTGTAAATACTATGATTACATCGATTAATATTTTTTCCCACATACTATGGGGCACATAAAAGAGAAACATCAATCCATTAGGATCACAATGATATACCATCCCTATAACTACCCAGCATTTTAATAAATTAATATTACATCATTATAATGATAAAAAATAATTGTATTAACCCATAAGGATCCATAGTTTTAGTGTTTTGGTAATCTAGGATCAAACATAACATTTAAAACATCAAAGATAAACCTTTATTTATTTCATTCTTCTCCATCTTCTTATTATCCCTTGGAAAATCTTTATTAACCAAATTCACCTTTGGATATATATAAAAAAGGGGTGTGTTAAAATCCTGGTAGGAGGATAGATATGAACCATATAATAATGGGTGAGCACAATAATAACAGTGGCTATGGATCATGAACATTTTTGGAAGAATTTATAAAATACATGAAATGTGGCAATGCATAAAAATGAAAAATCATGTCTTAGTGGTCATATACCATGCATAGTTGTGAAAAATTATAGCATCTTGTTCATGAATAATTTCACATGAAATCATGAGATTCATCACTTTACCAAAGTCCTTTGGGTGATGTATTATTCTGGGCACACCCATCACATTAGTACATTCATATTGTTCTATATAATTTTGGGTGCACCCGTCACATCCTAATAATTAATTTATAATGCATGCCACATTGAAAATATATCAAACATGAACATAAAATAACTCATAAGATTAAATGGGTTTCAAATAATAAATAATTAATTCATAAACATTTAGTCCCCAAAATAATTAGGGAATATCAATCTTGATATAGATCTATTAACCATGAGTGAATAGTTAAACAATTTTCAAGAAGTTAAAAGGGTGTGTTGGAATGAATAGTTCAATTGGAAAAAAGTATATTTTTTATAAAATAAATATAATATCCCAAAAAATTTAATATTAAGATGAATATTTTTATTTTAAGGATAACACATACGAAACATGTATTGATAGAGGGAGAACTCGAAGAAAGAAATATGGGATAAAGAATTTCCCATTTGCATGTATTTAAATGCTTTCATCAATTTAATGTCCTGTATATTGAAATTATATTAATTAGTTAGAAATTATAGAACCTTTTATACTTTAATATGGTTCATTATGGTTTCACCATGATTTAATGGTCCTTTGGATGATTTATAGTGCATAAATTCATTTCACGAGTGTTAATTTTCATAGATTTTAAGGAAGTTTCACTTGTATTCATGAACGAATCTTCTTTTAAAATTTCATTGAACATCCACAATTTCTAATATGTATTATTAGTTAAATTATGGATATATTCATTATCTTATAATGAATTTTTTTGGGAACCATGAGGATGAATCACTAGATAATATTTTATGATGATCATTTTTTGTTAAGTTGGGTGTTTTTTTATCAAAACAAACTTGTTTTATTTTATAAAATAGTGTCATGTTAATAAGTTAGTTCCAGATCATAAAATGGAATAAAACATAAAATTAAAAATCATTTTTCAAATATTTTATGAAATTATTGACTGCCTTTATGGAGTTTAAAAAAACTATAATCATATAGCCTATGATGTAGGTAAATTAACATATCACGAACAACAAATTCATTTTTATTAAAAAAGATAGGGAGAGAGGAGTATAATGAATAATATTCCATTAATAAGATATAATAAAATTATATCAATAATAATGGAGTTATCATCAAATTTGAATAAGATATGTTGAAGATAATAGAAGAATGAAATTAAATTTTAAAGGAAATTGAATGAAAAGAGAGAGGGGAATTACCTCTTGAATCCTCCCCTGGAGATCCTCCTTGAGGATCCTCGGTTTGGTCTTTTGATGAGGAAAATAGAACTTGGTAATCATGGAGGGTCTAGTGATGTTATTTGGGATGAATTTATAAAATTATTGAAGCTTTCTAGGTGTGATATTATGGGGGTGTGAGGGGTGGTATTTATAGTGTATGGGAGAGGGGTTTTCTTAATATCTTATTAATTAGTTTATTAATTTCCCTCATGATATGAAATAATTATGATTGCATGAACAAGAATTGTATAGAGGGAATGAGAGATTTAAATTTTTGTTCTTACATCACTTGTGATGTTAATAATAGTGTATTTCAATTATTAAATATTTATAGGCTATATAATTGTATTTTAATATTCCCAAAAAATTCTAGTATTTCAAAAAAATCATGAAAATTCACCCGAACCATTTTTTATCTTTTATGAACAAAAAATGAAATATTTTTTTTCAAATATAAGTTTCAAAATATGATTTATTTAATTTTAAATTAATGAGTATAATTTATTTTAAGAATACAAATTTTGGTATTAAAAGTGAATATAAAATTCTTTCATAAATTATAAAAGGACTAAGAAAATTATATTAAACCCATAAGACATATAATTATAAATTTATGAAAATATATTAAGAAAATAAATTTTTGTTTAAATTAATTAATTAATTTTATTTAATGAGTTATGGCTTGTAAAAAGATTCATTCTTATACAATGATCATGTTGTAACTTATAGGATTCCTAAATATTATTTAATCATTAATGGATGAGGTTACTATTATTTATAAAAAATTACTATTCATAAGGGTCATATTACTCTCTATAAGGGTATGTTACTATTTATATGTGTAGGTTATTATTCAAAAAATTGTATGTTTGTTCTATTAGACTCCAAAAATCATTCGGAACGCAGCCATATATGTCATATTTTTAAAATTCAAAACACAGATGTGTAAGAATTATGTTTTCAGTATCATAATCATTCATTGTTCTTCATAATTATATTATACTATAACTCATAATTATAAGAAGGGAATTCCATTTATAAAACAATATGTCGGTACATTACTCCCACCTTATAAAATTTCACCGTCAAAATTTCATTTTACACTAACACGTGAGGCTACATCTCCTTCATTTCCTCCTCTTGTTCCCATGATTTTCATCAAACTTATGGTTCCTCCAAGAAACATTAACAATATTAATTGTATTGTTGCATAGGAACTTATATATCCTATCAAAAATTTTACTAGAAACTCCTCATAAGATAGATCATCTTCTAGCTGTACCACCATTTAGTTAAGTACATGAGAGGGATCTGTTATGTACATCCTCAATAGTGACACATGAAACACATCATGAACATGAGCCATATTCGGTGGAAGTACAGGATGATAGTCCACAGATCCTAATCTATGAAGGATTTCAAAGGAAAAAATGTTCCTTCATCATAGCTTTTATTTCCTTCCAAACTACACGACTCTATTCCATGGTGATTTTCTAAGGAAGACTTTATCCCCATCATCAAAATCTATGTCCCTTAAAAGGTTTTCATCATAGATCGTTTTCCATATCTGAGTGGATTTGATACTTTTCTAGATAACATGAACCTTCTCTATCATCTAATTCACACGATTGGGTCTATGTGTCTTTCTTTATCAAACTTTATCCCAACAGGTTGGTGTTCTACCTCGCTTTCCATAAAAAACTTAGTATGGAGCCATCTGAATACTCCTCCAAGGTCCTGTAGGCCTTAATTTTTTTATTATAATATACCCCCCATTATGGAATGAAGGGGGGGGGGAAACCAATATAGTCTTCATGAAATTATGGGAAACCACAACCCAATGTTATAAGTGAATAAATCTAGAGTAACCACAAGATGTTTCCCCTCCCTCACATATGATCGTGATGAAGCTCTCCACCATTGAAAGACTTTTTTTCTAGCATGTGTAATGTGTAAAAGAACATGACTGATCTTATAGCTAATGATATACCCTATCAAACATCCACATCTGAAAATATATAAATAGATGAATCACTACAACTAAATACTCATATATAGATTGATCTATGTGGTCGAGTCCAACTGAATCAACATATCATAACGAGACCAAATAAGACCAAAATAGGGATCATAATCCATGTAAACATTAAGAAATAGTCTAGAAGAGTATAAAAACAATATCAGGAAAATTGATATTAAAAATTAAAATTTAAATCATGAATCCACCAATCTCACCTTGAGTTGCAGGATCTGTCATACGACATGTAACCAAACCCTACTAAACCATCATCATCATTGAATAGATTACGAACCTGCAAGCCAAAATGTCAAGGAAAGGCACTCTCAAAGATCACCATATTCACTAAAATTAAATCCCGAGCCAGATTAACAGAAAATGAATCCCCTACTGGCTAAATAATGTAGATGATGACCTACAAAATGAGAATGATCACCTTGGGGAATAGAACCCAGAACCTCACCACCATCATAGAACTCGCGTTTGGAACCCTGATAGTCACTTAATCCCCATCTAAAAGCCTCTTCATCACCCCACACCCAATCCACATCAGAAAGGAAGAAAGAAATAAGATTCCCATGTAGGGAACAAAGTTGAAGAGGGCTCTGAGAAACTGCATGACGGCAGGGTAGAGTATCAAAACCAAAAAAATAGAGATAGGCCACCACCCGTCTTCAGATCTGACCTGCAAGAAGGTTATAGGAAAACATGATACCCAAACCAAGAGACCTTCCCTTTCTATGACACATCTATGATTATTCCATGACGCACTAGAGATTAACATGAATCCAATTACCCATTCACATATGCCCCATCACTTAGACGCCTCTTCCCACCAGATCTAAGGCGTTCGCCCACAGTGGCCTTCACATGATGAATACTCATTTGGAAGATATTTTTGTATGTGAACTCAACCAATGGGAAATTATGATTCCTTCAACAATAGAATTCTAAAGATCATGATATTATAATCCCTAGAAGAATCTGAATAGTCTATTCAAATTGACCATCAGTTTGGGGGTGATATGCCATATTGAAAATTAATCCACTACTCAATGCATTTTGAAGACTCTTCCAGAATATAGATGTGAACCTTGGATCATGGATAATGAAAATAAAGAGTGGACCATCATACAGTCTCACCACATCCTTCATATATATATTATCATTTTTTCAATTGAGATATCCTCCCTAAAATAGATAAAATGGGATGTCATGGTGTGTTAGTGATCCAAAAACCATGTCTCACTATTACCCATGGATGTCTTCAAGAGACCCTTGAAAAAATCCATATTGACATTCTCCTATTTCCACATGGGTATAGGATATTGTTTCATCACTCCTTTGGTCGTTTTTCACTATTCATTAACTTACTGACATGATAAGAACCTTGATATATACTCTACAATATTCTTCTTCATGCTGTCCCACATGAAGTGTTTTCTGAGATAACTATACATCTTTGTAATTACATGATGGATAGAGAATGTAGAGTTATGTGAATTATCCAGTAACTTCTTCTTTATCTCGGATAATGAAGGCACACAAATAAGTGATCCAAACAAAATCACACCATCAACAACAATAAAGAACTCTTGTAGCTTATCTTCTTTTTATGCTTTCACCTTCTTTTTTAACTCCATATCATCGCATTGTGCCCCATTTATCTTCTCATATATTTATGGTTCAACATTCATGTGGGTAGTGTAGGACTTTTTCCCTACCCTTATGATTTACAAATCCATCCTTTGAATATGAAAGAGTATATGGACTTTTTCTATTAAAAAATGGATAGATTAGTAGTTTCTTTACTACTAAGAGCATCAGATACCTTGTTTTCCATTCCATGATTATAGGGAATAGATAAATAGTAGTCCATGATTACCTGTAACCTCATCTTTTGATTCCCTTTGAGCTATGATTATGTGAATATATACTTTATGTTTTTTGGTTGGTGTATATGTCACACTTCTCACCATTAAGTTAGTGGCACAAAATTTTTGAGGAAAAAAACACAGCTTCATGCTCTAGATCATATGTCGGGTACTTCTTGTAATGGATCTTCAATTTCTATATGGAATAGGATATCACATGATCATATTTCATGGGTAAACAACCCAAGATGCTTTTGGAATCATCACAGTAAATCACAAAACATTCTCTAGATTTTAGTATTGTGGGTAGAGGTATCGTGATTAGGCGTCTCTTTAACTCCTTGAATAATACCTTTCATTCATTAAGTCAAATATACATTACCACTTTCTTTGGTAACATAGTTAGTGGTCCTGAAAATCAGGAGAAATTTCTCATAAAACGTCACTAGTACCATGCTATTTTAAGAATACTATGGATTTCTATGACAAAAGAGGACCAGGTACATTCTTCAATATCCTTTGTTTTTATGGTTCCATTAAGATTCCCTCTCTTTTGAGAATATTTCCCAAGAATGTGACATGCATCAACCAAAATTCACACTTTCTGAACTTGGTGTACAACATATCATTTCTCCATGTTTCGAACACATGTCTTATGTATTCGTCTTATTCCTCCTTCAACATAGATCATGTGAGAATATAATTGATAGAACTACCTAAATTTAGTTTAGATAATGTCTAAAGAATCTATTTATCAAATCCATAATGAATTTAGGGGCATTAGTATGTCTGATGGGAGTCACCTGAAACTCAAATTTCCCATACCTTGTATAGAAGGCAGTCATCTGAATATCTTCCTCTATCACCTTTAACTGATGATATCCATAATTATGATCCTACTTTGAGAAGTGTTGACCTCCTATTATATTATCTAACAACTAATAAATCCTTGGAAGAGGACACTCGTTTATTATGGTGATCTTGTTGATTTATTGACAATCGATACACATCTACAGTGATCCATCATTATTCTTCATAAAGAGAACTGTGCATCCATAAGGTGATGCACTAGGAGATATTAACACTGTGTCCAAATGATCTTACAGGTTCTTCTATAACTCTTTAACGCACACTTGTTAAAGGGCGTGGAAAAACAATATTTAAATTTCTTAAGTGTAGTCTAGTGATTAACCCTAGGATGTCTCCCAAAGAGGAGTGCACTACAATTATTTTTGTCACATGAATTTAAGAAAGAAGAAAAGGTTGTTTTTTAAATTGTTTAGGTTGAAAAATAAAGCAAGAAAAAACAAGAAAAGATGAACACTAATGGATGAAGAGAGTGATGGGGTCAGGGTATGATTCACTTTTTCAATGTCATCATAGCAATAAAGATCATATTCTCTCTCTTCCTTTCGAATCACAGATGAAGAACTCCTCGATCGATTTATTAATCACCCTTGGTTTAAGAAACAAATGAGACTCACTCCTATGTGTGTGAAAGTTCTTAAACAATCCCTAAAAAACTAAGGAAATTCCCGATATGGAATTGTTTCTCCTTAGAACATTATAAAAAGTTTAATAGTTTCACACACGTGCCAACGATCGCTAGACACTCACCACCTAACACAATCTGCTCGATCGAGACAAATTGCACTAGGTAGAGGGAGATTAGAGGTCTTTAACAAAAGATATTAACAATGAATACACCAAAATAAAAACACGATCGCATTAAGATAATTGGGAAACAGTGATAATAGAAGTCATTCAAAAGAAAAATATGAATTTAAATTTAAGCTCAAAACTCCGACATTACAAAATTGAAACTCCCCCTTCCCCAATAACTCATAGGTTTTAACCATACATGTGAAAGGTAATAGAGTTGAAAGGGGAAGAAAAAGATATTAAAAACTATGAAAAAGAAAATAAATAAAAGAGGAAACTAAAAAGTTCTCCTTCTTGGTGTCCAGGAGGGAATGGGGTGGAGAATGGGATGATTTGAGAGGGTGGAGCTCTCTTTCTTTTTTAGCCAGAATTTGTCACCCGAATGTTGACACCTTGTAGCCCCATTAAATGGCATCTTAACGCGTTGATACCTTCTTAAATGTTGTTCATAATTACCTTGGCCGTGTTCCCTAAATATCTCAGCGGATTTGTACATGTATTCTGAGAGTTATGACTGTTTTACTCTGAGCATTTATTATGTCCAGTCAGACTCTCCAAAACGCAATCCTCCTGATTAGGGTGATTTAATGACCCCATAAACGGCCAATTCACGCGGACTTTACTTCATAAAAGAATCTCCAAAACTCTTTTCATGTCCACCCACTGAATATCACAATATTTGGGCCCACCGTGGATGAGTTATGAATCCCACACCAAAAATAGGCATAACTAAAAATGGTTTTCTTCCTCCTTCTTGTGAGATTCTTTTATGATTCCATATAGCCAATTCAGCTTTTAGTCCAAAATTAGTAAAAGAATCTCTAGATGTATAGAATATGGAAAAGAAATAATTTTTCAATTTGGATCAGTGTAGATGATGTTATGGCCAAACTACAGAAATAATTTAAAACTGTTAAAAAACCAAAATGGCTAATTTTTACTATTCAGATCAAAATAACACCATTATCATAAAAATGAAACAATTAATCTTAGAGGAAAACTTGTGTGGGATTAAAAAAATGATATTAAATATAAATTAATTGAAAATATTTGCTCTATCACTCTTCCACTTTGATAGGATACATCCTATATGTACACTTTGAGATAGGAGTTGCTCCTGGTATGAGATTGATTGATAACTCTACCTCAAGATTGGATGGATGTCTGGGTATCACATTGGGAAATACATCACCATATTTCCTCATGATGGGAAATTATGAATTGTTGTCACTTTTCAATTGACTCAACCATTTGGGAAATGGTATGGTTTTTCTGTGGGAATAAACATCCACACCGTTAAAGGATTCTCCAAGGATATTCATGATCTTCCTGACATTTATATTGGAGCTTGGGATGTTTCAGAATATGAAAATATATTTCCATTTCTCGATATTTGATATGTTCTCTATATAATGAGATTCAATCCATTCCCGTTATAGTTTCTAATTCCACCAAGGGAAGTATTACGATATTTTCAAGAAGAATCTTCCCACAGACTCCAATAGGGGATTATTCAAACACATGGGTTGCAATGACTACTCCACTTGTTGTTTTTACAGATATTTATGCTTCTGGTTTCAGGGATTTTATTATATATTTCTAGAACACCATAATGATATATGAAATGCATAGAAACATAGTCAAATAAAAATTTATTCATTCATGATTGAATAGGAAGTGTACCATGTACGAATTCATTATCTTTATTCACTTCTACAATAGTGATAACATAATCCATTCCTTTTTCATTTGGATTTTCTAACTATTGATGCTGATTATCCTCAAAGACATGAGGTTTATTGCATTAAATTTCATAGTTCCCTTTCAAACTACAGTTATAGTATTGGACCATGGGTGTTTCTCCCCATTCCTCAACTAAATTCTCCCTACTTATCACATCTTTTCGATGCTCTTGAGCATGGTGTCCTTATCTACCACACATACAGTATTTCTGTATCCCTGTGAGGCAGTTCCTATGATGCAACATCCCACTTTTTTGGCATGCAGGTCACCAATTTTTATACCTAACATTAACATTAGATCCTAAAACTTGATACTCCATCTTTCGTTTCATATCACAATATCCGAGGGACCATTCTCTAAACTCCATTTCACTTTGATGGCACATCACTCTACTTCGACATAACTACCAAAGTCTCATATTACAAGATACTTTTGAAGGAGTGGTTTTAATCAACTAAAGAACCATTGAATTTTTCTATCATTGTTTATAAAAAACACTAAAGCGTACCTTGAAAGCATTTTGAAATTCACTTCATAGGTCATGAAATATTCTCCATCCTTTTTTGTGAGCCCTAAGAATTCTCTATCCATATTCATATGATGAGTTTGAGGTAAGTACTTGTTAATAAATATGATCTTAATGTTTTATCATTCCATATCTTCAATTTCTGCACATGGCTTGTTGTTCTTAATCAAATAGCACCATTGATCGACCTCTTCATTTAGATGATAAACACCTAGTGTCACCTTCTCCATCTCTAAATAGTGAAACACAAAAGAGATATTCTCCATGGAGTGGACCCATTATTCCAAAACTAGTGGATCAGATGCTCTACTAAATTCCGGAGCTGTTTCCATATAAAGCATTCGATATCCAGTAGCTCCATATTTAGGGAAGGAGGTCATTACCCATTATTATGGTTATTTTCAATAAATGAGATATTTTGATAAGAATATCCATGGTGTTTTGAACTCCACCATTCAATTCATTGGTGTTGTCATTTGGCAAATCATTTTATTTTCCCTTTCATGGGTTTTTTACATGCTTTTTCCTAGTTCCCACCATTTTCTAAAATAGAAAAGGATTGAACAAAACATAAGTTATCTATTCCTAAATAAATAACTTGTTCAATTTTTAACTTATCCTAATATCATATTTTATTGGATCCCTTTGTTAAAATTATCTTCTTTTGTTCATATTTGAAATTAGTAGATACTAGAGGTTTTCTCTGGGGTTCACTAATCCCATTTCCCAAAATTAATTAATCCATACCATTAACACCAACTATAACGAGCCATCTTTTTCATGCATTACTATTAAATAATTGTTACGATATACAAGATAATAGTATTAAACCATGAGGATTCATAGGTTTAATGTCATGGAAAATCTAGGTCAAAAAATAACATTAAAAATAGAAAACTTAAAAATTTATTTAATTCATTATTCTGCGGCTTCATATTTTCCAATGAAAACAACTTAGTACACATATTCACCTATGGATATACATCAAAAAAGAGTGATGTAAAATCCAAGTAAGAGTATAGATTTGAACCATATATCAATGGTTGGGAAAATTCATATCATAGTTAAATGATCATGAACATGAGAGGAATCATTAATAAAATACATGAAATATGTCAATGCATAAAAATGAAACATCATGTATTAGTGGTCATCTATGACACACAATTGTGAGCAATTCTAGCATAATTTTAACTCATTATATCACTTAAAATCTTGGGATTCATGAATTTAACCAATTCATTTGTCCTATGTATAATTTTGGTCTCACACATCACATTGGAAAATTCATATAGCGCTTTATAATTCTGGATGCACTTATCACATCATAATATTTACATAATCATGCATGCCACATTGAAATGATGTCAAACATAAACATAAAATAAACCAAGTATTGAAATGTATTTCACATAATAATTAATGAATTCATAAACATTTGGTCCCAAAAATATTGAGGTAATATCATTTTTGACATAGAACCATTAACCATCATTAAATAGTGAAAATATATTCTAGAATTAAAAAGGGTGTGTTTCATAGAAAATTTATTTATGAAATCATTGGACATTTCTAAAAATTAGATCTATATCCCAGAATAGTTAATATCACGATGTATAAATATTTTTAAGGACCAACCAAACCAAATATTTGGATAAAGAGGTGTAGCCGGAAGAAATAATTTTGGGATTGAGAATTTCTCATTACCTTGTATCTGAACACATTATTCACATTAATGTCCTATATAATAACATTATATTCATTAATTATAAACTAATGAACCCTTTATACATGAATATGGTTCTTTATGGTTTAATCATGTTTTTATGGTATTTTGGATGAGTTATAGAGGTTAATTTTATTGTTTGAGAGTGTTAATTTCATTAGATTTTATGGAAGTATCGCTTTTATTCATGAATGAATGTTCTTTTGAAATGTGGTTTAACATATAGAATTTATGATATATTTTATTAGTTACATTTAAAAGATATAAATGATCTTATAATGAATTTGGTTATGTTCCATAATGATGGATCATTAGATAAAAATTTATGGTTATCATTTTTTTGTAAATTTGGGTGGTTTTTTTGTCATAACAAACATGTTTTATTTTATCACATAATGTATGTTCAACCTATGAGGTATCACATTTATGGGAGTCATAGAAATGGAATGATGATAATTATCACCCTTCCCTTTTTATAATGAGATGGGTTCTCATCAAATTTACCATTCCTTTGTTTTGACCTGTTCAGCGTCATTATCCTTTAAAGAAGGTTAAATTAACCATGTTGGAACTGTTGGTCATAGTGGGCGATTGTGTGGAATTAAAACACTCATTCAATCAATCATTCACAGATATAATTTTTTTGAATGGTCTATATAGGTTTTATTCATAGATACAAAAATTTCCAACAACCCCGATATCCATGATTCAGGAGACTACTTTCTAACGGTCGATGCTTGTTGGATGACAATTTTTCCAGTGACACTTAAGGACTCTATTGGTCAAGAGGATGGGATTTCAGGCTCATCACACACCTATGGGGGATGATTGTTTCCTATAATGGGGCTTTATTATATATTTATGTTGTGTTCATATGTTTGTGAATCATTTGTTCATTTGAAATGAGTGTGTCCACATGCCTCCCTCGGTTTGAAGATCATCATAAGAATGCTTATATTTGATGCTACATAATTGATGATGACTTAATTAATATTATTTGGCTCTCATCAGTTTATCATCATAAAGGGGGATAGAAGATAAATTGATGTTGGGAATAGGCCCTCAAGGAGGGCTTGCTACGTATCCTTGGGAGAGGAATCAAAACCCATTTAGTTTGGAAATATTGGGGTTTCATGTAGAAGTTTCGCATTTGAAGGAAATGATTGGGTGTACCATTTAATAATGAAACCCTTTTGAGCCCATGCCTTCTTGTAGGAAAACTATATATCCTGGTTTGGTCATGAATCATAGTTCTCATAGTTCAGAATCATGTGGATGTAGTAATTCTCACAAACCTCTAGTCCCACATGAGTGATTCTTGGTTTCAAAAACAATAGAAATTGATGATATATATTATTATTTACAAATAAAAGATATAAATGATCTTATAATGAATTTTTTTATGTTCTATAATGATGGATCATTAGATAAAATTTTATGGTTATCATTTTTTGTGTAAATTTGGGTGGTTTTTTTATCATAAAAAACATTTTTTATTTTATCACACAATGTCCATTCAACCTCTGAGGTAGCTCATTTATGGGAGGCATAGAAATGGAATCATGATAATAATCACTCTTTCCTTTTTATAAAGAGATGGATTCTCATAAAATTTACCATTCCATTGTTTCGACCTGTTCAGCGTCATTATCCTTTAATGAAGGGTAAATTAACCATGTTGGAATTGTTGGTCATAGTGGGTGATTGTGTGGAATTCAAACACTCATTCAATCAATATTTCTCAGATATAATTTTTTTGAATGGTCTATATAGGGTTTATTCCTGGATACAAAAATTCCCAACAGCTCCGATATCCATGATTCAGGAGACTACTTTCTAACGGCCGACGCTTGTTGGATGACAATTTTTCCAATGATACTTAAAGACTCTATTGGTCAAGAGGATGGGATTTCAGGCTCACTGCACATCTCTGGGGGATGATTGTTTCCTATTATGGGGATCTATAATATATTTATGTTCGGTTCATATGTTTGTCAATCATTTGTTCATTTCCAATGAGTGTGTCCACATGCCTCCCTTGGTTTGCAAGATCATCTTAGGAATCCATATATTTGATGCTACATACTTGATGATGACTTAATTAATATTATTTGGTGATCGTGAGTTTATCATCATCAAGGGGGATAGAAGATAAATATTTGTTGGGATTAGGCCCTCAAGGAGGTCTTGCTACGTATCCTTGGGAGAGGAATCAAAACCCGTTATTTTGGAAATATTGGGGCTTTCATGTGGAAGATTCGCATTTAAAGGACATGATTGGGTGTACCATTTAAGAATGAAACCCTTTTGAGCTCAGTCCTTCTTGTAGGAATCCTACATATCCTGGTTTGGTCATGAATCATAGTTCTCATAGTTCAGAATCATATGTATGTATTAATTATCACAAACCTCTAGGCCCACGTGAGTGATTCTTGGTTTATAAAAATTAGGAGTTGAAAGATTCAACAATGCACATGCTTCCAACACTGTTGATGGGGGAGGTAGAACCCATGGCGGAAGAGGCTTGGGAGACTGTGGGCAAGGGTGTGGAGAAACGTACCATTTAATGTGAGATGGCATTATTGGTCATGCCACCCTTCTTCGAAAATTTGGAGACATACCTCATTGGGAGGGCCCCAAAGCACGTTCTGGGAAGTGGTGGAGTTTCTTCCTCACCAAAGGGGGGATCAAACATAACCCCTTCGACTTATCATTGTTCCTCATTGAATGGAAAATCCAGTGGTCACCCTTAGTCCCAATAAAAGGGAGGTTCCCATTAGTGTACCATGGTTGGGCTCTATGTTACCATGAAAATGTAGCCTCACAGGCATTCCAGAAGACCGCACCATTAAGTGGAGTGCATTCGTGACTCTGCTTACAGTAGGTATCTAGACTCAATGGGGAGTGCTGAATCACTCGATGGTTTGATCATATGGGTTTGGGGGCATTGGATACACATTTCTCATGATGAAGAAGGACTGGATAACAGATGGATTATTTAGAACCGGACGGTAGGGGAGGGGTGAGATTAGAACTTGATGGAACAAAACAAGGAAATACCCCATTCTGCACATTGACATTTTATGCGTTATGGGGGAGTATCAACATACCATAATTTTATGTGGGGAGAGGGTCCATCATTGTACTAGATTGGAACTCGGTCCTTGGTAAATGAAACTATGTACCATAGTGGTACATGGCTCATTACGCCAGATCGGGTTCCATCTGCATATCTTGGTAGTACACAGAGCACCATATTATAGTGGGGGGGGGGGGGGGGGTATGAGGGACCACTATTCGTAGGGAGTTCATCCGTGAAAAGACTTTGGATCATGGTTCACAATTTAGGTTCGCAATTCAATTATTATTATTAAAATCCTCTATTTTATGGTTTGCGACCAGTTGTACCTATAGAGGAAGTGGTTATCTGTTTGGGAATCTTCGATGAAACAAGAAGGAAGTTGGAGTGAAACCACTAAGTCCACCTCAAGATTTCTTCCTTCGTCATTCTCTCTATCGATTTCCCTCAATGTGTATCTTCTGAAATTATAATATTCTCCTTTTATAGAGAATTAGTGAAATCATATCTATTGGGAACACAATATAATTTGTAGAGGCCCCTTGAATTGACATCCTGACCCTAGGAAGACATAGTCAATTCGGGTTTATAGAGGCTTCGATTCGTGAGAATAGTTCATGGAACCCTACTGATTCACTTCATCAATGAACTGATGAGTTTAGGGAATGGTATGTGGACGATGCTGATGCATATGAATCCATTGGTGACTCGATTCATGGTTTTCCATGCCCGCTGGCCATCACCTCACAGGCTAGCAGTTCACAGTCCATCTACTCCATGTACCATTCATTGTGATGGTACGTGGGACACATAAAAACAAAGAAAACATGAATTTCATCAAGTTACATCAATTAATTTCTACTCAACATGAGTCCATTCACCTCACTAGAATTGTATAATCACTTTATTCCTTCTGCAAAGAATTCATGGTGATTTTTTGTTCTCTTGGTGGAATTTTGATAACCCTACTAATGACCCCCATCAAAATGGTTTCTGTTTGGAACGAAAATGTGAATATTCTGAAATAGATGTGGTCCTAAACTGAACTGGTTCTTTTTAGAATAGGTTGACTTGATAAGAGTATAACACACATATATATAGGGGCCCATGTCATATTTCTTTTTCAATATATCATGGAGAATATTACTCTCAAGTTCCTAGGATTTCAATCCTCTATCGTACCATGCTCCTTGTGAAATCAAGTTCCCCAACAACTTTGTACGTTCTTCGAACCAATTTCATCTCCATTTCTCTATCTACGTAGAATATTTTGGATTTCCCATAATTTTTTGTGGAATATTATGTCTTAAAATCCGGATTCCATATGGGTGAATGGTACTAAATTTACTAGTCTACATGCCGTACTTGGATCAACAAACTAGACGTTTATAAATATTCAAAAATCAAACATTAAAATTAATCATAAATTTCAAAATATGAATATAAGCACGTCCTAGTTCCACGGTATAATATTTTCGCAAACATTTTTGTTCTTCGGCCAACGATCCATTGAAAAATTCATTGTTGAAGTTTCACATACCATGGTTGTACACATTTGAACAAAATTGAGTACCATAGTTGTAGGAAAGGTTACGTCTGCGTATCATGCCATTCACAGGATTTGGCTACCGCATACCACTTCTGGAATCCATACACGGAGCTTTATCTAGAAATATTTTGAGTCCTTTAACAACTATTTCATAGCCTTTATCCAACAATATTTTTTATTTACTTTTCATCTCCTTTTGGATCTTCTTGTGCAGGCTACAATTGCTGATTCGAATGCTACTGCTAAATCGATGGAGACAAGGGAAATAATGTTGAGGAATAGGGATGATCATCTTTGAGCCTAGATCATTCCACATGATAGCTTTGTGATGGTGTTCTTGACTGCAAGCCTCATTGTTTATCGTCTATACGGACAATTACAACTTTACGAATTTGGTCTTCCTGTCAACATGCCTCTTCTGTTGCCTGACTCCTACATCCCATTCATCCTCATAGAGGCACCACAATGTCATGACCGTGCCAACATTTCCCCAGTAAGAGAATTCGTATCCACTCAGATTCAGGATAATTTCTTCATACTGTGAGGCTCATCATGGACTCACGACAACCATGAGTGATGCAATGGTGTCTCAAGACTAGATGCTCAAGAATACCCATCCATTGCCCGCATCTCCCATGAAAAACATATTTGTGTTTGGAACACTAAGTGGGACATGGGGGATGGAGGATGTTTCTATGATGAGTGTTCCCCGACATTCTGGGTGAATCAATCCTATTTGGATTCCCATGAACAATTGGAGGCGGTAGGTTTATATCATGTAGCCTGGGATTCCTAGTTTCCAAACTTATCTTCGGGAAATATTATTCTAGAATTACTGAACTAATAGGGTTCGATCACCAACATCTTCCACCTACTTCATGGTGATGCAGAAATCAGTCTATGAGATATCTTGCATCTTGGAGGACTCCCCATCCATGGTGAAATGCATGATGAGTTTCTCGTAGAATCTTCCACATGGAACGACCCTTATCACCTGTATCCTTGGACCAGGCTCGTACTAGTAAAGTGAGATCACTGGATCATCCGCATGAAGCTTGTTCCCTCTTCCCATTCGATGTGTGGATAAGGTTATTTTTTCAGAATAATGGACCCATGCTGAGGGCACGCCGCTGTTGAACTCATCCAATTCAGTAGTCCCTCCTAACTCTAGGGTCATATGGTGGTACCCCAGAAGCATTGTGATATAACACATAGGGATATGATCTTCGGTTAGAAATCTCTCTTGCATGTAGACTGGATGTTTTCTTTTCCATGTTATGAAGTGTGTAGCAATTCCCATCCCACAACGTATACATCAGGGTTCAGGCATGTACCATGATGACGGAGGCCACACTGGTAGTGGTTCTACCCCTTAAATTGGCCCTTCTAACCCTCTCCCAACTCTATGAATTATTTGGATTGATATAGGAAGGAATTACTCTAAATCCTCTCAGTAGACCATTCCAATTATTGTATTGGTGGATGGTGGATCACTTCCCTTGTTATGAATACAAGCATACCACTAGGGTTCCCCATTCTGACTTTCATCATTCTCTTCTCAGTATTTCTATTGTTCATCCCAGAACTCGGAGTGTAACCAATGCAGTTGGGATGTTGAACGATGCTTCTCATTTATTGTTTTCATATCATCCTCCCTCTCAGGGGTCTTTGAGACGTGATAGGGGTGGTTGATTTGAAGAATTCTCATACCTCATAATCCTTCATAATGGGATGCTCACAACTCTTATGGACCAATTAGTCATTTGTGATCCATACCACCATGTCCGAATTTCTAGGCAATTTGGATGCCTTCAACAGAAAGTGTTGTATCCAGTTGTTCTTTTAAGGGGAGAATCATATCCCATGGTTAACTTCCAATTATGGATTTTGATTATGCAATAAGGTTCTTCTAGGGATGTTATCATTGATAACACCACGTATCGCAACATTCTATCGCTAGAGTACACCCAACTGTGGGTTGGTTGTTACCCCCAACGGGATGCTGAATGAACCAATCCAATGGGTGTAGAGACCCTTAACAATTTCCTACCCCATCCTTTCCACAAGGAGAATGCTAGACAGTCTGACCATGAAAAGTGAAATTGATACACCTTCTACTTCTGTCCCTCTAGCTTCCATGTTGGACACACATCCTAATACTTCTATTGTGGTAAGAAGGCATTTTCCCCATTGTCAAAATCATTTAGGAGGGGTTTAATCAGTACAACACATTTTGAAGGGATGGTATTTAAAATACTCCCATCTTGTGGATATTTTCTATGGTCTTAATGAAATTGAACAACGCGAGTATCACTGACCGTCCCAGAAGCCATAGATAGTCTTTTGCATCTTTCTCGAGTGGCTGGGCCATCTGAAAGAAAAGAAAGTCTCTCAACTTGGGTGAAAAAACTATAGGTCCCCTTATACTCTAATGGGAATTATTCCTACTTATAGACTTGTGGACGTAGTGTAGGATCCATCTGACATAGTAGTGGAAAGGCACCAGGATGTGCGAAAAGAGGTATGGAGCTAGTTATGTTATTTTGTTGTGGAAACACCACTATCTGATTTTGCTGACAAGGGTGAAAATTTTCAACAGTTATTTATCAAGATGGGTTCCCACATCTTTGATTTTGTCCACCTCCACATTTTTATTTACCAAATAGTCATTACTTGAGAGGACCTTTCCTCAAACACATATAAGATGGCCAAGTTTAGTTCATCCCATCAATAGGTGGAGATCTTTTAAGATATTTCATAAGAATTTGATCATCTGAAGGCCACAGAGGTGAGGGCCCTTGATTTTGTGGCAAACCAAGAGGAAGAGATACGGGAGTGCGAAGCCCATGCATCAAGTTTGAGGGAACAATTGGCCCCCTTCTTCACCAACTATGAAGTTGTCTAAAAGAATGGGTGGGACCCTAAAGTCATTCTTGAACAAATGCATCTAATGGTCATTGCAAAAATAGAGGAAAGATCTTAATTAGGGTAAACTACTAATGGCCCGCAACAATCACTAGCTACCCTCATATAAAGGGAATACAGAGCCCTGTATCATTTTTATCACAAATCATGATATGAAATATTCCCCTTTCTGAAAAATTGTGATGACTCTGAATTTGGTGTGTTTATCCATTTTTTAAGATCTCAATGTAACTAATTAAGATTGAAAATTTATCTCTCTATTACTATTCTTGTCATGTCATCATCAATTAAATCAGGCATTAATTTATCAATCTTTACGTAAAATTAGTAAAATAAAATAATCGAATTAGGCTCTAATTTTTTCCCGAGTTGCGTGACTCAATGAGCATTGTTCGAAAATTTCTAGGGTGTCATGGAAATCCCCCATAAAAATTTCTGTCTCTTTTTTTATAAATTACCATAGTTTTTCCTATTCTAATTTGGTGTAGGATTTGAGGGCATAAAATGGATTTTTAATAGTCCCCCCATTTTTTGGTTTTCGACCATACATGATTTATGCATTTTCATTATGGCTCAGTGTTTCCCATTTTTATAGAACTGATACTTGACTTTTTCCCAAAAGTTCCCTTTGTGTATTTTTCCTCTAGAAAGTATGGTGTTTTTTCCAAGATAGTTAATAGTACTACCAATAAAATTTATTAATGATGTTTTCAGTTGAACATCATTGAACAGACATAATTGGGTAGTGACTTGACTTGGGAACATTATCCGGGAATGTTCTAGTACCCTTCAGAAATGGATTTGAAATTTTTCAAGACCCCTAATTTGTTTATTCTATCAAGCATGTGGATCTAGATCCACCTTACGCTTATAAGTGTAGGAAAGGACTCTCCTATGGTTGAATTTTCTTTTTATTGATGACCCTTTTTGTGGGTCACATTTTCATAACCACCAGGGAATAATGTGCATAGTCGATCAAAGGTGCTCTTGGGACACTAGCATTCCATCTCCTATAGCTTGGTGGGATTTTCAACATTTTGGATTTATTTAGATGTTCAGAGCCACAATGGGTGTCCGGCCTGAGTAGTGTTTTCTGAAAACATTAGGAATATTCATATCAACTATGAGTGGAAAACTGTTCCCACACATTTCATACTTGTGTGAGGGAGAGATGATGAATATTTTTTTTGGTTAATAGTTTTTTTATATGTCTGGGGAACTTCGTAAGAAGGACGTTCATAAGCTGTAATCCTTGAATTTTCTATATATTGTGGTGTAACACATCTTCAATTTCATTTGATCATTTTGAAGATTAAAATGACTTTATTGGGGATGAATTTTCCTTTGATTGATGTCCATTTTTTAGGGAAATGAATGTAGAGTAATAAGGGATTGATATGAATAGGGAAGAAAAGGTTTCCCCAAGACACTGGCCTTCTAACTCTGATGGCCTTGCAAGATTTTGGGGATTTTGGACTTTATGAATATGGTATTTGACATTCGTCGAGGGGTTCACCTGATCTTCAAAAGGAGGAATTTTAACTGATCCTCATTGGGAAATCCTAGAAATTATTGGTGGAACCATTATTTCACACGTGGATTGACTTCACAGATAAGGATGAAATATCTTTAGAGACCTCAAAAGAGAGCAGATATAAATTAGACCCGTATGTTCTGATATATCCAGGATCTATGTATGTATGAAATTGTAAACATTGACTTAAAGTGCACTTGAATCGGGAGGGGTGGGATGGGGATTGGAAGTCATTATGAATACTGACATAGGAGGAGACTCTCCTGAGGATGGATTTACAAATATTGATGTCCATTTTTTTCTAGAAAACATATTCAATTCCACAAGTGCATTAAATTTGTTGTCAATAATAGTTGTATGCAGGACACAAGCCTTCCATCCCAAATGGCCTTGGATGGTTATTGGGATTGAGGGTCACTCAACACACAGAGTTTTAAATATGTCAGGAGTGTATCAGGACATATTGAATACATTTAGGTTGTGATTTACTCATGGAATCATGTGTCCCTCATTTAGATCTAACCCTTACGTAGGGTGAGTCATTATTTCCATTATTGGGGTAACTGGTAATTTATCATCACATGATAAGGACAAGGGGTTCTTGTCAGGGAAGTTAACCATGACATGCCTTTTAGGTTCGTACATCCAGGACCAAATTCCTTGGCTACTTTTCCAAAATTTCACTATGGAGCACTCACCAAAGTCCCTATTCTCATGTGAGATATGGTCAGTGTGATAACCCAGAGATTATAAGGATTCTATATCACATCTTAGGTATTGAAAAATCTTAATTATATGTCATTTTTTAGATTAAACCATTATTACGATGTTTATCATTGTACAAAAAAATGATATTTTGGCCTTGATGTTTAACATAGTGAATGAGGATTTAATGTTATACAGTATAGAATCATTTAGTGTGTGTCAGTTCGGACTTGGAGTTTAATGTAGTGGATGAGGACATTATGCTATGTAGATTAGAGTCATGCATTGTGGATGAGGTATTATGTAGTTTCTTTTCATGAAGTGAGAATGAGGTTATATGTATTTTAGAGTAATGCAGTTTGGACAAGGTGCTGTGTAGTTTAAAATCATGCATGGAGGATGAGTTGATATGCAGTTTAGAGTCATCTAGTGAGGATGATTATACTATCTTAATGATCATCAATAGATTTAGGTTAATCAAAATCAGGATGTTATGACGTTCCATAGGCGCGAGTGATGACAGATGGTTTAAAACATAGTTCTGGGGGTAACATGAATCAAGAGGGATTACATTTTGATTGGAAGCCTTTGGGTGTACTGAGATATGATAGGACTCTCCGAGGGACAAATTTTTCATTGTTTTCTGGCCATTTTTTGGACAACATATACAGAGCCACTGGGGCATTATATGCATAGTCAAGAAAAGGATTCCACAAGATATTGGCTTTCCATCTCAGATAACCTTGAATGATTATGGGAATCCATGTATTTCCAAGGAAATGTGTGTGAAAAATAGTAAATATGTTCCATGTAATGTGATAATACACAGACCATGAAAAATTGTGAACTTCAGGGAGCTTTTACATAGGTCTGACCCATATGGATTGGGTGGAGGAGGATCTTTTGACTTCTCATGACTGATAGGCATGTGCCGAATCCTATAATACCCATTACTGGGCCACATATAACTATTGAATAATTTCATACTTTATTTCCAAGAGGTAATACCATCAATAGAGTCCCCATACAAGTATGACCTATGTATTTGGGGACAATGGATTTTTTGCTGGTGTCTAGGCTGGGACGCCAAATCTAGGAGTCACTACATATACTCTAATGTCAAGAATCATGCCGCACGTAGTTATGAATGTTCCATACAAATTTGTTCATGATGTTTAGGGAAAAATCAGTGATTTTTTTTCTCTTGATGATGATGGCTGGGCTAGGATCGATGATTGAGGCATCATTGCATATCCTTCAAGGACAAGAATCAATCCCCACATAGTTCTAAATGTTCCTGGTATTAATTTGTCTTGGTCCATGTGCGAGGACATGTGAGGGAATATTGGTTTAACTTTATATGGTTGATGGGCCTACCATATTATCCAATGATATATTTGTGTATGAGAATCCCTAACATTGATCTTAAACTCACATGAGTTATACTCGATGTGAGAAACATGGAGTGGTCACAGAGTCTCCTTCGCAAGTGCAGGGAGTTAGTGAATTTGAAGGACCAATTTTTTTATTTCAGGGTGGGGTTGGGTATTGATTGATGATAGAGGTGTCTCTATATTTCATGCACGTTCAGGAATCTAGCCGTACATAGTTATTGTATGTACCTTGTACAGATTTTTCTCTATAAAAGGGGTAGGGGAATTTTAATTCAATCCATCATAGTTTCCAGGTCTACCATATTACTTTGTAGTTGGATTTCATGAGAGATTCCCCACCACTAATCCTAATCTCAATGGAGTTATACTCATTGCGATAATCAATGAGCGATAACAGATTCTATTATGAATATTGGATGATAATCGGTGTGATGGAGGCATTTTTTATGGTGGAGGCTGGGCTAGGATTGAAGATCGAGGCATCTCTATGTACCCTATAAGGGCAAGAATCAAGATATTCGTTGTTCTATGGGAGATTATGTAGTATGTTGTCAAGTTATTAGGGTGTTTTGTGTCACATAGATTAATGTCTTATGGAAAGGACATGAGTCACATTTTAATTTCATGTTTTATGGATGATTTCTTTATAGTTTAACGACATGTGGAAAGGACAATGACTCATAGTTTATGGTTATATAGTTTTAATCATTGACTTGGGGGTGTTTATATATATTATTTAAGGTTTGTATAGCATGAACCATGTCTTGACGAGTTATCACACATAGTTTAGGGTTGTTTACCATAGGCCTTAACATGGGTGATATTACTCATAGTTTAAGGTCATAGAGATTGGACCTTGGATTCATGGTTCATTGTCATGTTGCATGGACTAATAACATATAGTTTAACATCACATGGATAGGAAAATGATTCATATTTTAAGTTAATAGGTATTGGCCCATATAATTTGGGGTATTATAACTCATTTTTTAGGGTCTTAGAGCTCAGACCATGGCATTATATTGTTTTGTCATTACTCGTATTTTAAGGTCTTAGAGTTTGGACCTTGGAATTAGGGTGTTTTTTCAGAACTCATTGTTTAAGATCTCAGGGTTTGGAGCATGAAATTATGGTGTTTTTCTATTAGTCAAAGATTAAGGTCTTAGAGTTTGGAACTTTTAATTTTTAATTTTTTATATTTTGCGATGTATTTCCACCAGAACATCACATTTGTAGTAGCTGTGATGAGCTGTCCATCCATTGATACTGGGGAATATGCTATATTGGAATAGACACTATGTATGACATATGGTCCATCCCACATTGGTTCAAGCTTTGGGGGCTTATTCTCAAGTATCATTGGGGTTTTGGGGACTAACACCATTTATTCATAGAGGAAAGATCGAAGGGGAATATTTTTGTTGAATGATCATGAAATCCATTTTTTATAGACTTCCAAATAGTGCAGAGTGTGCAGCCATTTTTTTCTAGATGCTCTACCTCATCAAGTCATCTTTGGGATTTCTCATCCATGTACAGTTGATCACAAATGGATACAATATGTTATGAAACCTAGATTTAGATAAGAAAAATCGGTTATTCCATGTATACAAGTGAGTATGGGGTTTTATGGGTGGTTATGTGTTTCGTAGTCTAGTAAGCACCTAAATCATGAATGAACTTGTAAGGACATGATTTAATAACCTTATCAACCATCTTTTGATGTATGTTGGACATAGTTTTGCTGAAATCCTTTATCGGCCCATTAGTCATTGTATTGTAACAAGATGACTGATTGGTGTTAATTCTATACTTCTAGTATAGATTACCCAATATAGAAGAGTAGAAGACGGTGTCTTTCTTCCATCATGATTGTTTTAGGGACAAACAATATGGTGATGTTGTGGGAATTTACTATGCTGATGTTGTTTTACTCCATGAATTCTTTACAGGTAATGGATTCGGCCCACTTGTAAAAGAATTTGGTCGTTGTGAGTATGAATATGAATTTTCCTACTGTAGTAGGAGGATATGGTCCCACAACATATATCCCTTAGGCAATGAATGGCCAGGAGTACTTAGATTTACAACATAGCTCTAGTAGGCGGTGTATGAAGTTGTTATGAACATGAAAGGAATGGAAATTCTTGGTTAATTTGGCACATTCATATATCATAGTGGGCCAGTAATACCAAAACCTTCACCTTTGGTGAGAGAGCAAGGTTGCAGACCGGTGCACTTCAAACGATCCATTGTGAACCTCTCTCATGAAAAAAAACATTCTCTTCCCCATCAATGCACCTTAGAATGACTCCGTCAAGGCCTTGATTGTTGAGTAAATTTTCGTGGTTTAACATTTTGTATAGGACAATGTTGGCAGCCCGTCTTCGAACCTACTCCCTTCTAGCCCTATGTAGTGGTAGAACCCCTTTCCAAAATAAATTTTCAATGGTCTTTATCCAATTGGTGGTATGGCAATTAGGTTAAGAGACAAGTCTAATTTTATTTATTTCCTCCATATTTTTCTAGATGAATTGAATGACCAACTTGTGGTGAGAAATGCTAATGAATGTTTCATCCAGGTCTAGATCAGCCAAAGATGTGTCTACCTATTCAAAATCATTAGCTTGAGCATCTCGTGACTAGGGGAAAAAGGTCAATGTTTTTTCTAATGGTAATTATGCCATCAGTTCTCAAAAATGGTTCATCAAGTATAGAAATACATATTTATTGATGGAATTGTAAAAGTTGACCTATTTGATGACTAGATCTGAATCACCCATTAGTGTTTGTTGTTTTCCATGCAACTGGAGTTCAAATGAAAATTCTAAAATGAGGGCCTGGTACTCCACTTTGTTTTATGTACACCCTTCTAAAAGAAGGAAAGAGTTAGGAAACATGGCCTTTTTCAGGAGATATGATTTTGACTCCCAACCCCACATTGTTGAGTTTGGGATCCTCCAAAAAAAAATTCATTTTGGGAATCATGAAGCTCAATCGAAGTACATTTCCCACATCCGGGGGTCCTCCTTTACAAAAATACTTCTTCATCTGGATATTTGGAATTTGGAGGTGTTGTTTCTTCTGAGGGGTGCTCAGCCATGAAATCTACTAACTCCTGTCCATTGATGATCTTCTGGGGAATGTACCATATGTCAAAGCATTGTAGGATGAATGTCCATCATGAAAGTAACCCATTTATCATGGGATGGTTGAATATATATTTTAGTGGGTTTTATTGGGAGACCATATGGACATCATGGTACTATTGGGAATGCCTGCACTTCTGAACTGCAAATATTATGTCTAGGTAGTAATTTTCAATATTCAAATACCGATTTTCATCATTGATCATTGTTTGACAGAGGTTGTAGAGGTTTTTCTCGCTTCTGGTATCATTATTTTGCATGAGGAAGGTGCCTAATGACCGTTCGGACGATGTTATATATAAAATGAGCGGTCTCTCCCCAACCAGATGCATGAGAAATGGCGGCCTTGTGAGATAAATTTTAAGATTGTCGAACGCTTCATGACAGTCATTATCCCACTCATACATAACTCCTTTCATCATGAGCCTGACGAAATGTAAATATTTACCTTCTAGGTTGGATTTGAAGCATTGAATGTAGGGTATCATCCTTTGGATACCTATAAAATCATTGAGTATGTGAGGTGGGGACATTCCGAGAATGGTGTTTGTCTTCTCTTAGTCAACATTGATGCCACAATGAAGTACGACGAAGCCAATGGATTTTCCTTAGGCAACACCAAAGGTGCATTTCAGGGAATACATATTCAAACTATACTTTCACAATTTGTTAAAGATAGTTTCAATATCATCCTGGGGGATCAAACATTGTCGTGATTTTAACACTATGTCATCGATAAAACAATCGAATAATTTTCCCATGATGGGTTTGAAGAGGTGATGCATGGTGCACTGATATGTGGAACCAACATTATTTAGACCAAAGGGAATCACTTTATAACATAACACTTTCTAAGGGGTCCTAAAAGTAGTAGCTTCTTCATATTCTTGGGCCATCCATATTTTATTGTATCAAGAATAGGCATCAATGAAAGGGAGGGATTCATATCCAGCTATTTAATAGTTTAGCAATTCTGTGATTGGGATGGGGATGTTGTCTTTTGGTCAATGTAAATTAAGGCCCTTAATTTCAATTCATATTCTAATCTTACCATTCTTTTGTTTTACAGGAACTATGAATTCTAGCTAGGTAGGATATTGGACCTCCCATATAAATTTGTCTTTGATCAAATTGTAAAATTCAGCCTCTATTTTGGAAGCATGCATCATGTGGGTCCTTATAGCTGCCTTTTTTTAGACCCAATGATCTTTTGGTAAGCCCAGATGATGGATGGAGAACTCAGGATCGAGGCCTTGAATATCTGTGTAATTCTAGGAAAAAACATCTTGATTCTTCTTTATGAAATAGTTTTATGACTACTACACCTCGACGACAATTACCACACTAATAAGAGTGGGTAGCAGGTCATTTTCAGTGCCTTGATTTATATCCATAGGTTCATGGATTGTGGTGGATAAACCTTCTTCAATTCCAGTATGTGAATCTCTGAGGTCAACTTTCTATTCTTCATCATCTTCATTATTTTCATAATCTACATATTCTGATAGAGAAAGGTTTTTTGAGACGAACTCTCGGATGTTGGAAGAGAAATCATCTTTTGCCTTAGTGTTTGAGGAAAGGGTAGTTTGATATCCCGACGAAGGGACAAGAGAATATTTGATAAGGATTTTCCTGTCATTGTGGGAGTCAGTCTACTCTTCTGTGTACTTGGACTTGGTGGTCGTAACTGATACCATGCTGACAATAGAGCCTATAACAGTACTTGAATTTATGCATTCAACATGGATGATGGGTAGTACAAACTCTTCCCCATGTTTCTGGAGGGTTTGGCAGGAGCCATTTTCAATCCATTCTAGGCATTGATCCAATCAAAATCGTGGACTGAATAAAGTTATTCTTCTGATTCATTGAACACCCATCAATATAATGTGACTCATGGGACTTAAATGTGGATTTATTGGCGTGAAGTGTATTGTTTCTCCCATAAGTTCATTATTTTATGCACTAATGGTATGGGGATGGTATTGCAGCGTGATGATGCATCCAAGGACTTTCTAACAATATATTGAGTGTTGTAATTTTCCGCACCACCAGGAACATGATATCTAACATGAAATCTCTAAAGCATGTTTTATGATTGATTATTCCCAATAGTTTATACTCGCATTTTTCATATCCCATTAGAGTTGTAGTGTAGGATTTCAACTAGTCTTCATCATATCCTAGTCGGTGAAGTGTTTGCAACTGGAGGAGGATAAGTCCAGAGTCGTTGTAGATAAATATCCTATGAACATAAAATCCAATTAACTTGTCGGACACGTAAAGGGGTTTGATGTTCCCTTGCATGATGGAGTATTTATCCCGATCTAGGTAGAAGATGAATGTGCGACATTATTCAATACTAGTCTCCATCTGGTAGACTTCAGAAGCTTCTACTGTATCCTCAAAATCATCTGGGCTCAGCAAGGTTTCGATGAGTGCCTCCATACGATCTACGGACATGCTTAACGCATCTATGATTGATAAATCTTCTGGTACTGAAGCCAAATGCTTTAAAATAGCATACTTTTTCTATATTGGTCTGCACTACCTGCCTTGGGTTTTCTATTCTACTGATATTTTTGGAGTTTGAGATTTTGATGTAGATGGTTCAGCCTCTGTGACAGGGGCCGGTGGAGCTGCATTCCTTCCAATGTTTAGCCTAACTGGTCTGCCAATATACAACGTGTTATTTGGTATTTTTTCATCCCCTGATAAATATTTAATGATAACCATGGATGGATTTTTCTAATAGGGGAAAAGGATAATTCCAATTCTTGTGGTGTTTTTCAGAGGATCCTTCCTTGTGTTTTTTTTATTTTAATGTTTTTACTTGTGGCATGGTCGAGTATTAGACTCCTTCCATGATCATGAATTTTAGGAAACCTCTGCCCTCCAAGGCCTCTTCCTCTAGCACTATAATTGGAAGAGAAGAATTTTTGTTTGTTGAGATAATCTTCATCCAAGAAAGGGTACATAATGTGAATGACATTAATGGATATGATGATGAGTTCCTGATCAGACACTGTTTCCCTAAGGTTTCAACATTCTAATGGTGCCTTTTTGTGGGGCAGTTCTCGTTGTACCATTTTCTGGGATTGTTCCCTTTTTCCTAGACTGTTGGAATGAAATTCTAAATTTGTCAAAACTGACATCATATTTGATATCAGCTCATCTTATATCCATTTCATTTTTCCCTTCTATCATTTGGATAATCGAAGGGCTGAGGCGGAAGAATGTGATGTGTTAAGAGATTTTAGGGGCACAATTGGTTGTTTCAACTGCAAATGGATGATGACATGGACTCAGTTAAAGGTATTCTGGGTCATCTAATTATCTAAATTTTTCTCCATCCTTTTAGTGGTTGTTTTCCACTCCTCTTATTATCTTCAGTCTAAGGTGGAAACATATTCCACTTATGCTGGTGGAGGGTCCAACTTGACATTCTAAGAATCTAGCATCCCTTGCTAAATACCCTTGAAATCATAGAATTCCTAGATGGTGTGTCCTAGTATCTAGTTATAGGGACAATAATTTTGAAATTTTTCATGACCCACATCCTAGGAACGTTGTGGGTCTGATAGCCTGAGAAAATAACAATTCATGGTAGCTATGAAGTAGCCAAGGAAGTTGTCAACTCGGAAAGAGTCAACATTATTTCTCTATTAATCAAATTGGTTTTTTGGAAACTAGTTGATAATATGGTTGAGGTGGGGGTGGTTGTTAGTGTCCACGATGTCCCGCATGGGTAGGTTGGAGCCTCAAAACTGGAGCATGTGACGGGAGTGGCCTAGTTCTGATGGAAGCCACATAATCATTTTTTATTATTTTCCCTAGTGTTGATAGGACCACTCGGTAGTTAAGGTTTGTCTACTTAAATGAGACTTCAATCCTTTGAGAAATTGAATATTAGTCTCTAAACCCATGAGTGTACTTCATCATGATTAGTGATGTTCGCAATTCATCCCAATGGTTATTGATGCACATGACGAGCATCTCATCATGGGGGAGTGGCTGGTTTAGGGAATATGTTAGGCCCTTCCACCTAGTAATGAAGTCTCAGACTCTTTCATTCTCTCATTGTTTACAGCTCATGAAATAAATGAATGTCATAATGGGAAGCGTCTAACTGAACATGAAGAGAAAAAAGCACCGGAGGTCCTCCCACCCTGTAATTGAATTGGAAGGTAAGTTAGTTTACCATACGTTTACTGAGTCCTGATGGGTTAGTACGAAGAACCTAATTTTTACTACTTCTTTCTGCTCTATAGTGGCCATCACAGGGTCAGAATAAGAGGAATTGTGCATTAAATTCTGTTCCGGGTCACTTGAACCATTGAATAATATGAATAAGGGCTTCCTTGTGTTTGGTGGTGGTGGGATATTTCTCACCCACTCAGGGTAGGGTTTCCACTCTAGTTGTATCGGAGTGCGCCACCCCTCAATGGCTTATAGTAAGGATGTTATCTTCTCGAATGTGTTTAAGTTCACTTTATTCATATCATGTCGGGCTTGAGCACGAGCATGTGTGGAACTGCATAAGATTGGTCATGCCGGCAGTGCAATAATTTGGGGTTCATACACAACCAAAGGTATCATTTTTGGTTTACATGGATATATTTTGACTGCCTTTCCAGTGGGGGGGGGATCTTGTTTTCCTTCTAGAGATGGGTTAAACCATCCTTCGAGCATGGCCACATTCACAAGAATGAGTTCCTATTCCATGAGAACTACTTCTGGGAGCACCTAATGATGTTCCGTAGGGGGAACACATCTGCCGAGATAGCTCCCTCGACATAGCTTGGCATTAAATCTTGAGGGATATTTCATTTAATATTTATTCTTATAGAACCTTCCCTCCATGGTGAGGTATATACTCTCAATGGTAGGAGAGTTAGGGTCATTGACAACCTTGGATTTATTCTTCTCCTTCTGGTTGTTTCACACGGTGGGTAATGCTGGATTGACGGAGGGGGAACCCAGATTTTGGACCACTCTTTGGTTCCGGGTATGCACATCATCAAGATCGGTGTGGGATGCCTCTGTGAAGTAAACACCTTCCTTCACGTCCGCTTCCCACATATCATTACCTGTGAGATGCATGGGGTTGATGTTTACCACTTTCAATGTGGAATACCTCATTGTAGTTGGTGTTCCAAATGCTGAATGATATTAAGTATTTCTACACCTCTTATTGTAATTTCTACTTCAATTCTACATTATTTATAGGGTTTTTTGGTGAGGATTGACCTGATGGGAGACATTTCGAAACCACATAATGTGCCATTATCTCGAAGGGTGAGAACCACGGGAAGGGGTGGAATGGGAAACTCAACTGTACATCGTTCATCCAAGATGATGGAAGACAGATGTCCACTATGTGGGGATTTTAGGTAAAAATTCCCCTCCACATGTGGTCTAGGGTTTTTCTTGTTCTCCTATTGATGTGCTACGACATAGATTTGTTGGTTTTATGGGGGAATTTTGATTTAAACTACCCCCAACCCTGTGGGATGGGGTGTTTCCAGTATTACGGTGGTAGCTGCCACTATTCCCACCCATTCATTTCGGCGTACTCCCACAGAGGTGTAATATGAGTATGAAATTGGGCCCCTATAGAGTATATAATCTTTTGAGGACATGAGAAATTCTTGAGGGTGGTCTTCTCTTAGGCAGGAAGATTATAGGATTTTCCAGGTCTCCGGACTCAGAAGATTTTTTATGGCTTGATCTCATCAGCCCTAATGCTTTTGAGACTTAATTCATGATGATTTTGGTTGGGTATCCAATCCTTACTTAGGAGGGGATTCACATGATTGTTTCCTTTTGGTGATGAAATTGTAGGATGTCATTTCCAATGGGTCATGGTCGATGGGAAGTGGGGTGAAGTGTAGAGATCCATTTTCTCCCCAAACCTGAATGTGAACTCCAGTCGAGGTGTGGCCGCTGATGTGACACAATTTATGCCATGCATGGAGGCAATATTGTTCAACGCTTTTAATTCATCATTCTAATTGTGGATTCCTTGCGGATAGGTGGGATTCTATGTTGATTTGATAGCAATGATCCCTTATTGTGATGGCATGGTACACATTCCCTTCATTGGATTGAATGTTTTATTTCATATTACATAGAGTCATCCATATGATGGGGTGAAATCCAAGCATGCATTCCCCAAACCACACTACATATATGTCATAGTGAGTAGTAGATGTAGTCAAAAACAACTTTGGTATATTATCCCTCTCTATTTCACTTCTCATAAGAAAAACATCATAGTTTTGTTCTTCTAGAGGCTCCTCTACTTGATATTCCCATCTTGATTGATTCTTAATAATTTCATTCCAAGCGATCGAGTAGGTGGGAGCCATATAGATTTGCATATGACATGAGGGTGGTTTAGAGGATGAGTGTGGCTTTAGTCTATCCTCTGGTCGAGAAAGAATATAACTCGTTATGGATGGAGTGCCTAATGTTGTTGACTCCATTTTTATGAGTTCCTCCACATAAGATGGCTTTCATACATTTTATAAATAGAATGGAGGACCTTCTTGCCAATATGAAATTTGGTTGCAGGGAGGACCTTAAAAATGGTTCTATAATGGAGAGGGCTACAATTTCAAATTGATGCCTCACCATTGGAATTTTTCTTACGGCATATACCCAGGGGAGGACCTTTAGGGATGGCTGTAGCAAGGGGAGGGCCTCCTTATTGCTTGATGTCACTGAGGGGAGGACCTTCACAACAACTTTTGTTGCATGGGTGGATTTGCAATGACTATCATCATGGTGAGGATAACCATCATGACTTGATATCTAACTACATGGAGAATTTATGTAGTACATACAGGGGAGGACCTTTAGGATGTACTGAAATAAGGGGAGGAACTTCTCATTTATTGATGTTACTATGGGGAGGACCTACATATTAACTATCATTATGGGGATGTCCTTCACAATGACTATCATCATGGCGAGTAATACCATCATGACAAGAATTCCAACTACATGGAGAATAATATATGTATGATATACCATGGGAAGAACCATAAGGGTAGATAACATCAAGGGGAGGACCATCTTGTGGTCTGATATTCAGGTCAAGGGGAGGGCTACCCTGATCTGCATTAGAAGATATTCTCTCATGACTGATCATTCTTGACCCACACAGTAATCCACCATATGATCTCTATGGAGGAAATTTAGAGCATATGGTAGTAACATTACGTGGAGGAAATTTGGAAATGCTAATAAAACTTCTATAATTTGTTAATGGAATGAATGGTTCTTGAGACATTGTCAATATATGTTTGAGGGAATCGAGAAACCCATATTCCAATTGAGAAGGATCAACTATGTGCTCTTCCTATTCTAGTTGCCTTTTGTGATTTTCATTTTTTAGAGCTCTCTTTTGGGTATCCATGACATCTACTATTGGTAAAGGCCTTCATATATGGTTACCTCTATTTTTTGGTCCCATAATTTCATCATGATATGTTGATGAGAATCTTCATTTTTGGTAGGGATATATTCCTTTCCCGAATAACAACCATGTTGGACCAACGTAACTCAGTGGGAATACGTATTTATTCCCGATTCGGTTGTCTGAATGAAAAGGGATATTGCTATCGATTCTCTTGACTCGAGATGGGATGCATAACTACTCAGGAATGGCTAAATCATTTTGTGAGTGAGTCATTATGTTCGAGGAAACTAGCTCGTGAGCTTGATTTCTCTCCCTTTCTAGTGTTGTTCTAATATCCTAGCATGTTTGGGGAACATGGTCTACAATATATATCTGATATTCCATCATTTATAGGATGTCCTTGGATTGTTCTTTGGCTAGAATAGTTTTGAAGCCCCCGGCCGATGTCAGAGCACGAGTTGTTGCATGCTCTAGTCCTCCATGAGTTTACAGTAGGTACAGGCAGTTATCCTGTACCGGGATAGAGGAATGAGTATTCCACTGATTGTCTTCTCCATCATCCACCATATTTGAATGGTGGACTTCATATTCAAGATAGTGGATTTTCATCCACTCTCTTTCTAGTTTATTTATCTCATGGACTTTGTATGCATCTATAAGAATTTGACTCTGCTCGTATTTAGTTTCTGCCCTATTTGGAATGTGGGATTGATATGAATCTGTAGGTTTTTGAGCCTATGTATATCCTGTTGGTGCCCTAATTATATGGTAGGGTTGAAATAAATCCATTGGTGTTTGTACCAACATGTAGATGAGTTCCACCCTATTTGGATGGAGGGCTTGTTGTGGCTTGGTAAGTGTATGCATCTTCTTGTATTTTGTCGCTCTTTCTGTACGGTGTGACCAGTGAGCACAAGCAGGAACGTGCATGTGCTCGTTTTTTGAAACCCTATTTTTGCGGTGGGTTTCAGTTATAGTGGATGCGACATAGGTCTGTTCATTTAATTCCACCACAGTAGTTTGGAAGAGCTCCTCCTTAAGAAGTAGGGTGATATCGTGCTCCAGGTTATAAATATTCCACCCTTGGGATGAAGCCTGTGGGGGGAGGAACTGTTGGACATTGTTAGTTTCCCTCGGAATATAGTCCTCCTTGATGTGAGGAGGATTGGTCGTCTGATGTTGGTGGAAACGTTATCTGGAGGGGTCCTGTGGGTAGTACCTCTTTGTATTGAAGATAAAGTCATCATCATTGACTTCATCTACCACTCATAGATAAGGGAGTTACTCACTGTTGCGTTTTGTAGATAGGCTTCTTAAATGGTTTGAGATGACCACCAGGGCCACCTTACGATGGGCTGTAGGCTATGACTGAATAGGCAGCTGACATTCATTTTCTAATTAAGGGGATAGTCTCACAGCCTCTAGTATGAGGAGAGTACCATTTCAGTGGTACTGTTGGATCAGTGTCTTGGATACCCAGCGATGAAGAAAAAATGTAGACGAGGTGGTCCTTCCCTTCGTTGGGGATCCGACTATCTACAGGATCACTGGCCTGCATGTATTCATGGGTCATTGGGATTTCATTTCGATCTATGGTCTTTTTATGGGTACCAAAAATATACAAATATGACATAAAGACCACAAAACCTTTCAATGTTTCATTCTATTAAACACTTATTTATTTAGTTATTTAACATGGCCCCTTTAACATTTTTATTTGCATAGGTAGAAGGGGCCTGAGTGGGGTAGAACCACAACCTTGGTTAAATATTCACACTGGGTTCACCATTTTTGTTCCACCTCTTAGGTGGCGTGTTTACGAGAGGCAAGGAAAATCCACGATGAGAATCATGACCCGTCCATTTTTCTAAAGATACAGGTTCTAATCAAATTTACCATTATTTTATTTCAACACATTCAGTGTCATTATCATTTAACAAATGTTTAATTAACCATACTAGAACTATTGGTCACATCAGGTGATTGCGTGGGTTTCAAGCAATCATACAATCAATCCTTCTTGAATATAACATCCTCAGATGGTCTACAACAAGTTTAGTTTTGGTACCCTGAAATCCCAATGGCCATGGTATACATCATTCATGTGAAATAATTCCAATTCCAAGTGCTCGTTGGCTGAATATTTCTCCAATGGCACTTAAGGGCTCCATTGGTTGAGAATATGGGATGTCATGATCACCACACCCTTCAGGGGAGGATTTTTTCCACTTTTAGAACTCTCTTATAAGTTTTAATTCATTTTTTATGTTCATGAATCCTTGGTTCATTTTTCTAGAGTGGGTCCATGGGCTACCCCGAGATTGCATGATCTTCATAAGAATTCCTATATTTGTTGCTGTAGAGGTGATTCCGACTTATGCCTTTTAATAAAGCACATTAGAATTTATATTAATATAGGGAGGTGAAAGATGAATATATGTTGAGATTGGTCCAACAAGGAGGGATTCCTACATATCCTCATGAGAGGAATAAGAACCAACATAGTTCAAAAATACTGGGGCTTATGTATGTAAGTTTCCCATTTGATTGACATGATGTGGTAGACCCGTTTTTATGGACACCCTTTTGCACTCGGGCCTTCTAGTTGGTATCCTATGTGTCCTAATTTGGCCTGGAATCATAGTTCATGTAGTTCAGAATCTTTTGGATGTTTTAATTCTCACAATCCTCTAATCCCACATGAGTTATTCTATGTTTGAGAAACAAGTGGATATGAATTATTCAACAATTCCCATTCATCCTCCCTAGTTTGTGGGGTAGAGAGAGCCTGCAGTTGAAGAAGATGGGATGACCGTGGGAAAGGTTGTGGAGCAACCAACCCTTTTATGTGAGATTTAATTAAAGGTCATGCGACCCTTCCTCATAAATTTGGGACTTACCTCATTGGGAGTTAACCATATCACTTTCTAGGAAGGGGAGGAGTTTCATCCTCATCAGAGGGGGTGTGGGAGAGAACATATCCCCTTCAAATTCTCAATAATACTCATTTAATGGAAAATGAAGTGATCATCCATAGTCCCATGAACCGGGAGGATCACATCATCATCCCAAGGTTGGGATCTAGGTTAACATGGTAATTTATCATCACAGGAATTACTGAAGCCCACAACATTGTGGGGACAACCTTCATGACTCTGTTTACTGTGAGTAGGTTTACTCAATGGGGATTTATGATGCACTTGATGGTATAATAAAATGGTCCAGTGTCATTAGAGGAGGCTTTTTCCACATGTTGGAGGACTAGTTTGTGGAGGGATCCAGGAGGAATGGACAATATTTGAGGGTTGAGGTTTGAACCGTAAGGAAAAATACCCAAAACACCCTATGCTGCATAATAACATTGTATACCAGATTGGGAAGGTTCCACATACTATAGTGGTATGTGGGAAGAGGTGTTTTATGAGTAACAATGTGGTACATGGGATTGGGTAAAGGAAACTACATACAATAGTGGTACGCGGACCATCACACTGCATTGGGTTCCATCCATGTATCGAGGTAGTACGAGGTGCTGGGTTTAGTCCACGTAGTGGTATGCTACGCAGAGCACCATATCGTAGTGGGGTCTGGGGGACCATCATTCATGGGGAGTTCATCCACGAGAAGACTTTAGTTCACAGTTCACAAGATATGATCACAGTTTATCTATTATTATTATCCAATTCCCCCATTTTATGGTTTTTGGCTAGCTATACCTACGGAGGGAGTGGTTCGTGATTCGGGCTTCGCTGATGAAATAAGACGGAAGCCAAAGTGCAACCACTTAATCTCCCTTGAGAATTAATCATTTGTCCTTCTATATGTATATCTACCTTAGTGTGTGTCTTCTGAACTTAAAATGTTCTCTTTTTATAGAGAATCAGAGAAGTAATATCTATTGGGAACGCCACACAATTTGTTGAGGACTAGTGAAGCTACATCTTGACCCGTGGAAGAATTGGTCAATCGGGGTTTGTAGATGATTTGGTTCATGAAAAATTGTTTTTGGAACCCTACTAATTCAATACATCTACGAACTGATGAGGTCGCAGCATGGTATGCAGATAGTCCTCATTCATATGAATTCGTTAGTGACTTGGTTCGTAGTCCGCATTGTCTGCTGCCCATCACCTTGCAGACCAATGATTTACGGTTCATACGCTCCGCATACCTTTCCGTGTGATGGTATGAAGGCCACATAGAACCTTAAAAACATGAATTATATAATGTTCCTTCAATGAATTTAAACTCCATTTTATTCCATTAACATTTCTATACTTTTAGAAGTACTTCCTTGTTTTTTCAAGGTGTTTGTGGGGGGTATTTTTTCCCATGGTGTAATTTTTAGGAAACTAGTGTGTTATATAAAAGAATTTGTTCCTGAATTTAAAAGGGTATAAAACATAAAAGTTAATATATTATTTCAACTATTTGATTATATTTTTGGCATCCTTGATGTAGTTGAGGAAAAATAGAATTGCATCGCCCAGGATGTAGGTAAATTAACACAACACGGGCCACAATTTCATTTTTGTTAACAAAGGGATCGAGGGAGGCGTATAATGAAAAATATTCCATTAACATGATATCATAATAGCATATCAATCATACTAGAGATATCATGATATTTGGATTAGTGGATTTGAGGATAAGAGAATAAATAAATGAAATTTGAATAGAAATTGAATGAAAATAGAGAGAGGAAATACCTCTTGAATCCTCCTATTGAAATCCTCCATAAAGAACCTTGTTATTTTTTTTGATGAACCCCCAAGATCTTAGTCATGGGGGTAGGGTTAGGGAATATCTTTAGGCTGAATTTCGGAATGGATTCAATATTGAGAGGTGTGATGTAATGAGGGTGTGAGGGGAGGTATTTATAGTGGAGGGGAGAGAATTTTTCTTGATATTATAATCATTAGTTTATTAATTTCAACTAAGATAAGCGATAATGATGATTCCATGACCATAAAATGTAATGTGGGAATGTGAGTTAGTTATTTTGGTGCTTACATCACTTGTGATTTCAGGAATAGTCGATTGAAATTATAATGTATTTATACAGTAAATTATTGTATTTTACCATTCAACATAAATTCATGTTTTGTAGAAAAATCCCAAACTATTCACAATCACCATTTTTCAATGCCTAGATTCAAAAAATGAACTCAACTGTTTCAATAATAATTTTATTAATATGATTTCTTTAATTTTCAATTAAATCATAATTTAATTTAAAAATATATATTTTGAAATTAAAACTATTTTTATAAGGCTTTCAAAAATAACATAAGGTCTTAAAAAATTATCTTCAAGACATAAAGGCATAATTGTATGAACGGAATTTCATTGATAAAATATTGGGTCGTTACATTCATCTACTGAAAAAAGAGACATAATACCATGAACTCTATAACATTCTGTTTCAACATAAGACACCAAAAATAAATCGTCAAATGATTTTACATCTTAGATAATTATAGTTATTTTACTAATGGTGATCGTTAAAAATTAAAACATACCCCCTATTTAATCTCCCTTTGGATAAAAATTCTCCACTAAAAAATATTTGTTACTGAGAACTTGTTGACCATCCCTTTGCGGAATCAATTTAGCCCACTTGATCATGAATCACCTATTCCTCTAAGACTCCACAATGAGGCTCCTCTTCCCGCTATATTAGAGAATACCCAATTTTCATTTAAAACATATATCCTCCACCATAAAAACACCTATTTTATGGCGAATATCATCCACCTCCTCCTTCATCCTCCATAAATCCCCAAACTCTTGAAAAATATCCATACATTATTTACTACTCAGTTCATTAGTAATTATGTTCCTCATCCTGATTTTATATGATATATCAAATTCATAGTCATGATAAACATTATATATCTTCTTTCTAATTGAGTTAGTTCATGGTATGATTTATATTCCTCAATTTATTTTGATTAGGGATGACAAAAAAGTGTTTTCTAATGGGTTAATTTCTACACAATATCAGCAAAAACATAACAACTTCAAGATCTATGTCATGGGTTGTGTATCTATTCACATGGGATCACAAATACCAAGATCTATATGATATCACCACCATATACTATATCATGAATCATCCGAATACCAAATATGAAGTGTCACATAAAACCAAAAAAATCATCCCATATTCTAAAAATAGAAGCATAAGTGACTAAAAAAATTCACTTTTAGGTATTCAAATGATACATGAAACTAATTAGTATAGATGGAAGAAAATTGTTTTTGGGATAGAGTGGACAATAAGGCCACAATACCAATGAAATCATTCTTGAACCTCTCTTTATATCTCATGATACGGAGGGAAAATTTAATGTATTCTACATTCTGGGATTCTATAATAGAATAATCTACCTCAATATTTGAGGGTCCCTTGAACACAGCCTATTAGGACACCAAAATCAAAATTAAATGTTTCTTTGATACCCAAAAAATATAATCTGATATATTTCTATATATAATATAGAATAAAAATAAATATATGATAGTCTATATTGATCATAATTAACCTCTATAAAATTGGAGTAGATCTTTATACCATCTATGAACTCGACTAAAAAATGGTTTAGGAACAGAGAGAACATGGATTTATTGAGCTCCTAGAACACAAATGGAATGATTGTGAAAATGAATCACATGAACACATTCATGCTATTCCCATACCTATACTTGAAGGAAAAAATTAATGATATCATTCACATTAACACTCATTTGATGATATCATAACCTTAAATAAATCATATTAAATCAAATGTGTCCTCTACACATGTTGACAATATGAACCATAATCTGAGGATGGTAATGCTTAATGAGAATATTCTAATTAAACCATCAATAGTCTACACACAGCTTCATACTACCATCAACCTACATAGATAATAACAATGGAGCACCCCATAATAAAACACTATGCCAGATGAAACCATTCTACATTAGGTCAACTTTATGAATCTTCAAAAATCACAAATCATAGGTTTCCATATGATAAACATTCATTGATATTAGATAGTTTCATGGATAAAAATTTATCATTAAATTGATTTCACATTGAGGGTGAAGTGTCAAAACCTTCTTAACAAAAATATATTGATGTTCCATTATTAATAATGGAGTCCAAAAATCCATTGACCTACTAAAATTACATAAATATTTTCTATTAGGTAATGAAGAGGTTCCAAATGGCAAAATATTTTTGAAAACAAAATTATTTAATGAAAACTATACACTAACTATCAACATATTAAAATACTACATTTCGTTGGAATAATGTGATAACACAATCTATGAATACACGAACTCAATACTGATGATAGTGTCATAAAAATAATTATTTAGTATGAAGTGTTCCCCAAATGATAGATTCATACACATCATCACTTTTCACACCATACACACATGTATCAAAAATTATATCCCCCTTACTAGAAAATTCAACAAAAAATTCATAGGAATACTCCCAATGTATTTTCCCATATAACTAACCAAGGTTCGCACAATCAAGGAGTTTAAGGATGCTAAATCAAAACAAGAAAAAACACGGGTAGATGATAAAATAATCACACCTCTAACATTATATTTCCAATACAGAATTGCAAATTCATTTTAATTAATTTATCCATACCTATATACAATATATCACTAATTCATAGCACCACCGTGTCCTTGAGTATTAGGTATATCATGAGGTTGACCTGTACTAGGTACATCAACCATCATATTATGAAAATTTATTGGTAGTGTCTATTTCTATTGCATATGGTCCTGAACACCCAATCAAACCCTTCATCTATGAAAAATTATACAAAACCCTGATGGTGACTATAATTCCAAATGGCAATTCATGTTGATGAATTTATTCCATTAGATACTAAATAAAAAATAGCCTATATATTATCTCTATCAAATAATTATGACTGAGTTTCTATTTGTAGAAACTTTAATGGACTTAGCATCTAAGACCAACTACTTATAAATCTAATACATTAATAACCATACTATATTCCCTCTCTAAAAAACCCACCACATGTGTGGATCTGCTCAATCACATCCAATATCTTTTTCAGCTTGAAACATGTCCTCAATGGACAATGAGTAACCACATAATAATATATGAGTGGAGATCATGCTCATAAAATTTCAATCAATGATCCTCAAACTAAAAATTATTAAAAAAACCATAATCATGATCCTGAGCTCTTACATATACATACTCACACACTATAGTGAAAAAATTCATCCTCTTCTTGGCCATCATGGATGAGGATTGGATACTTTCTCAGAAATTATTCAATAAATTTACATAGAAAACATTGACCTCCTTCCATTTATTGAGATACATCATCCACCATTTATGAACATCACCCATACTCTTGATGACTACCAACAGAACCCAAAAACCAACCATGTAATGACTTATAATGACAAATATATCTACCTCCTTCATCCTACAATTTATCTTTTTAATGAAGAAAAATCCACAATACTTATCCAGACATTTCAATAAAAAATAATTCAATGATCATTATCATTCATTTCACTATGATATTGGATTGATCCTCTGATGATCATCTAGATTAGTGTGATAATCTTCTTCTAGAAAATTTAATATCTAATGATGACTAAGATCCATACCTAAAAAAATAGAAACCCTAAACTCGATAACATTGAATTTCATTAAGTTTAAGTAGATGTATACATTTAAATTTCCCATGATCACCCAATTTAAAGATGAAAAAAATAATCATCATGCCTATACCTCTTTTATGTTCCTATTATACATGAATAATCAACTCACATGGTCATTTGGTTGACTTGGGTTCTTTCATCAGGTTGTGAGAGCTATAAAATGCCATTACCTATCCATTAATATTGTCCCATGTCACAAAAAAAGATACACGCACACTACTTACATAAAACACCATGTGGTATTTAGAGTATTTTAATCTAATATCCATCCAATCTATCAAACAATACCATTGAAACCACTCAGTCAGGACCCCGCCCTATAATGGAACCACGCCTATGATTATAGTGAAGGATGATATATAATTACAGTTGAGTCCCACAATTAGTATGTCCTATGATGGATACTAATAATGAATTTATATAAAATTTACATATGAATAATGTTAAACCAAATTTTTAAATAAATAGTGGAAGATATGAATGTAAACCAAATTTAAAAACAATATTGAAAAAGAAGTAGGAAATGAAAACCATACCAAATTTCATGTATACTATAAAAAGTTGCATAAAAAAGTGTATAAATTAAATATCAATGTAATCCAGATGAATGATCTCCATAATATCTCTAATCTATAGAATAGACTATCTATCTCATTCCCTAATGCCCAAATGGAAACCACAAAAATAGTTTATATATATAGGGTTAAAAATAATGTTTCTACAATATAGGATCATATGCATGGTATCTTGTGAACATGGGAAATTTCAATAAAAATTAACCCATGAACAAATAGAAGAACTAACTTGCACCTTAATAGTTAAAATAATCCACACCATCATCACCAAAGACCACCCAATAAAAAATAAAATATAGTAATATAATTAGTAACATATCAATGAAGTGTTCCCTACACCACTATCCCATTAAATTTCTTAGCTCTTAACCCAACATCATATGTATGAGTTCAACAATAAATTCAGTAGAAACAATTCCAAAAAAAACTTGGGAAACCACTTGACATCCATTCCAAAGACACATTGGTAATAAAATTGTTTCATGCACCCCATGAAATATTACATCACATACACTGCCTCCCATAACCACTTCCATAACCAGAAAAATATGGTATCAATAATAAAAGGACATAAACCTCATTCCTTCCTCCTACCTCCCATGACCACCTTCATAAACCATATTATACACTCATCAATCACTTACACTAGTAAATTTTTTAAATATATATATCATATCCATAGTGTATAAATATTTATAGGAAGAGAGAGAAATGATGATGGGGTTTCCAGTTATCTTTCTTCATTATCATGGATGTTTGGGAAACATAGTCAAATTCTATAATAGTTTTCTGGCAGTGTAAAAAAATGAATCAGGTGGCGTGAATCTTGAAATAACATAAAGTGAATGAATGATAACTAACACACAAGACCAACATCCGATTTTGAATTAGATCACCAACATATCTAACCCCATTATGTAGGGGTTCAAAACATCCACCACCATCATATAAATCTTTGGATACAAAAATAAACACAATCAAGAAGCCAACACAATACATATTCTAATATTAATTAGTGGGTAAAAACATATACATATTTTTCATCTACCGACTAGTTACATTAAATAATCCCATTATTTATATATTTATAGAAATTCAATTTAACCAAACATCTAAGTTAACTATCCCTTCAAAAAAAGGTTTTTTATTATATACACCATATATTTATAAATTTACCCCTCTTTAAACAATCCTCGCACATTCAATACCATGTCATATTTTAGGTGCATTCCCAAGGTAATGGGAAACTACACAACACAACACATAACATTCCATATGATCCATTTTAGGCCAATGATCCTATGTTCAAAACCATTGTATATCACTACCACCAAATATCAAAAGCATGACACACCTCAACAACTACAAGAATTATAACCACCATACATCATTTATTTTCAACAAGGGGTTGTATCTAAATTACTTCATTAATTTAAATGATATTATTAAATAAATTTGGTAATCCATAGAAATCTAATTTATAAGATAGATATATGTTATTATTGTTTTTCATATGTCACAAATTTTATCATACATACACAAAAACACTATTTAAACAACCCAAGAAACACACTTTAAATATATATATGAAATATTTATAAACGAGGGAATACAAAACCATATAAGCATAAATATAAGTACAACTAAAACTCCTAGAATTTCCACATTCTTATTCACTTTTAAATATTTCAATTAATTATATTAGATTGAAAGGTGAATACCATCATCATATTGAAATTAATATGTAAGATATCCCCACATTAAATCTTATGAAGTAAATATAAATGACCCATTACCTTGATTTATTCTTAATATGTAATACACTCTGCCAACAGATGAAACATGGGATCAAATCCCATCCAAAATCAAATGAATCACCATCATATCCCATTCATAGAAATCCAAAATAAAATACCACCAAAAAATGAGGCTGAATACTATCACAAAAATTCTCAAATAGAATAAAATTATAAGAAATGTTTAATGTGTAATGAATGGGATACAATGATTCCAAATAACTCCAAAACGAAAAATATCAGATGAAGTATGTTGTTTGAAAAACAATGTTAGTCGACTGGAGAAGGAATGGATGAGAATAGGGAATACAAGATTCAATTGAATGTTTAAATATCAAAACAATGGGGTATACGATCATCTATTTATACATGATGACTTATGGGCACAAATACGACATTGGGGAATTAAAAATTCTAATTACAAGTTAGGTCCAAGAGTTATATGAAACATCCACACCAGAACTTCTTTTTGAACTAATTTTAATATTATAAATTTTCAGTAAGCATGGCCTAGAAGATGACATGTGTTAAGTCATGTTTTTTCACCTATCCCATCTATAACAATAATCGATTCACATGTTTTGATCCTATCACCGCTTTACCCACACCACAACCAAAGAGGCAATGTAGTGAGATTAAGTTTCCTGTTTCACATTCACACTTTATCTGTGTCCTACAACCAACACCACACCATCTGTAGTCAATTTCCATGAAACCCATGGTGTATAGGCAGGCCACTAGGACAACACACAATGAACCATGCCTTTATTAGGTTTTTTAACAACACATTCTTTTATTAATGAAAATTACTATTCATCTAAATAAATGTATTATTGTGTAAAATGGCTAAATGAAATATGCACTTCAACCGATTTTATGTTTTTGGATTCCAAATACCATTAAGTATTGTAACCATTTAAAATGTATTCGTTGATCAAGGATCACATTATTTGTAAAAAAATAAGGTTTAAACAAATCCAATTTACTTAGAAAAAGAAAGTGATGTCCTCATACAGTAGAATTTCTCCATTCAAATCCGAATTGATAGAACTAGGAAAGGACATAGCAACACGAGGCTACACTCTTGACCAAGCCAAATATGACCTTGAACATGTTAAGCTTGAACAGAACCGCCTACGAATGACGTGGATACTGATAGAGATTACCACTCGAGCAATGTTATCCAATCCACCCCAAAGCATGTCACCATTGCATACCATACCCTTCGGTCTTATGAGACTGTTATAAGGGGTAATGTAACAAGACCCTAGTAATATGATTTTGTGCTTTTTTTGTATGATGTATATAAATTAATTTTGTAAATAGTTTTTAAAGAATATATATTATTTTTAGATAATATTAAATTAATAAATTTACTTTGATCAATTAATTGATTTTTGAAATAAATAATACTTTCATAAAATATTATTAAAATATTAATTTTATTTATATATAAATGAACATTTAATATTTATGAAAAAAATTGTAATGTTTATAAAGGTTTGAAAAATGTTTTTGAGAAAACCCTTGAATTTTCGATAAATGCGATTTTTTATAAAAAAAATGTAAAAAATCCCATATTTAGAAAATTATTTATATAAAATGAATATTATTTTTTGGATTTAGAAAATCAAAATTATCTAATAGTGATTTTTACATAATTTTCTGAGACAGTCGAATGTTTTGGTAAAAATTTAATACCGTTAAATTTATAATGTGTTTTATTACACCATAACAACCCAACTGTGATATAATAAAATAATATAAATGGGTTGTTCAGAATTTATATGTTTTTACATTAAAATAATTTAATTTTATGTATGTTTGATTTATTTTACAAATCTATTGGGGACTCTCCTAGACTTATAAAACTTTTTAACATTTTAAAATAATTTTATTGAGAGTGTGAATCATCTCCACATAAGAAAGTCTAATATTTTAAGAAGTTGGGAAATTTTACATATAAAATATTGTTTTCCATTCCAATTTGGAAAAACCCATGGGTAAAAACCAATAGATGGTATGTGGTTTTCATTAGTTTAATGTGTGGTGCCCAAAACCTAAATAATAAAGAATTCCATCTCCTTTTTATATAAACCCACTCAATATCCCATTCCTCTTTCATTAATCCATTAAAAACACTACAAAATGATTCTATCATCTATCTAAAATCATACTATGGAGCCCCATTCTCCTAATAATCTGATCTTAAGCCACTCCCAAGCCTTCGGGTCACACACCCATTTAAGGGATTTCATCCTTTCATTTTATCCATGCCACTTTATGTTTCTATACCATTCTATTTTTAATTAAATCTATTGGAATATAATTTTTATCCTCCCCCATACTAACCTCTGTATGTTTTAATTACGAGATTCCTTTATTCTCATTAATTCCTCCCATGTACTCCAGTTACCATGCCAAACTTCCGTAATGAATTTCTCTCTTCCCATTTAAATTCAAGAAATTCTATTGTATTAAGAATCAAAATTCCATTACATATATTGGAGAAGTATATATATAAACCCCTTACCATCTATTTCATGTAAATAAGATGAGACACCCATTTAACTCTTATAAACCATTTTTATGAATTCTCATGTCACATTGTTATGCTGCCAAAATTGCACATCAATTTTCTAAGACAAAGTAATTATATAGTGAATACCATGCCCATTTCTCTACAAAGGGTATTAAAATTTATGAAAATAAAATTATTTATTATGGAATTTAATTTTTGAATTACACAATCCTTTATTTTTAGAATAAATTATTATGTTTAATGAATCCATGTTATATAGTCGATGTCAAAAAATTATGCATGAAATGAAATCATTATGAAGGGTGCACTCTGATAGTGCTCTAATGAATTGGGTAAATATTAGTATCCTACCATGTCATTTTTAATTTGGGTATAATCATTCTAATTATATTGCAATGAGTGTTTAATCATGCACCATGTTCAATGATCCTTGGCTCATTCTAATATCATGTTAAATGTTGTTTCCACATTTCCATGTTATGAAAATCATGATATGTCATGACTTATGTTCATGTTTCTATTGTACTCAATTGATATTCCTATTGACTAAAAAGTTCTATATTTTTATTTTTATTCCTTGTTTACTCCCTTACTAGACATTATAGCTCACCCTTTTATGTATGTCCTCAGGTTATCCTATGCAATGATAGGTTCCAAATAATATAGTGGAAATGTAAAAAAAATTCAATAAAGATATTGTGTTTTATATTATATTTTGTTATTTAATGTTCCTAATTTACCGAGAAACTAAACCTATTGATCCTTAGAGTTTTATTCATTTCATGTTCATGTAATAAATAATTTTTAAGTGTGTAATAAAGATTAGGGTTTTATTAGTTGGTATCAGAGGATAGGTTTAGTTTTTTTTAGGATTAGGATTTGAAAACCCTCATGATAGCCTTAGTTATAATACTACGTATAATAAAAACATACCCAATTTTTTTTTTAGTTTTGATTAAGTGGTTTATCAAGATAATACATCAAAATCGGTATATGAGCAGTTAGGGGTGTCTATTGGAAATATTTATCTTGCGGTAAAACCCAAAAACACTGCTTTGAGCTAAACCCGAATGGAAACTAGTGCCCAAAAACGGGCATTGCTACACTCTTGGTTAGGGCACTATTTGGGGATATGCTTTGGTAAAATCATAATCATATAATGATCCATTTTTATTGGATTAAAAAATGACTCTAAGAATATATTTTGGGAATATATCATTGATAACATAGATCGAAGCCTATAAATTCATAAGTTAAGGAAATAAAAACAATTTATATGTTTTCCATTTTTTCCTTTGGATTTAACTTTTATGTGTTACCCCTAAATTCCATTTATTCCATCCAATATCCAGTAATAGTAGGACTCGAGATAAAAACCGATGCAAAGATCAATATGATTGTTGTTCTAATGAGATTCCCAATCTGATGGGAGCAAGAATAGAAAATCTTCCATGATAATATATCATATAACAAAGGATTTGAGTATAAACATGGGTTAAGAGGAACTTTCAACCCTCCCTCCCCCTAATAATGAACAAGTCTCCATTGAGAGAATCATTAATCAAAAGACTCCTACTTTTTAAGGATCATCCAATCACTCAATTGTCGAACAATGGATCAACTCCATGGAAAAGATCTTCCCCATACATCAATGTTCTGAACAAGAGAAGGTCTTACTAGATGCTTATCATATGGAGGGTGAAGATGATCAATGGTAGGAATATATCCAAAATACAAAGCCTGAGGAAGAGATCGAAGTGTTGGAATGGATGGATATTCGTAAAAAAATTGATAAATAGAGATCAGTGATTCTCAGGGTTATCATAGTGATGAGAAGCATATGATGGTCTTTATTTCTTTTGGTCTGATGGATAAATACAATGGTGCTATAAAAATATAGAACTCCACATTCCCATAGGAGTGGAAAACGTTCCCTGTAAATTCCATGAAGGGGGTGAGGAAATACATTAGGTGTTGAAGATAAAGGAACATAGACATTAACTTTAGACAAGAAAAATCAGTGGCTGCGACAGTGGATAGGGACACTCCAATCGACCCTCATCGTGTTGTTCGTTTCTTGAACCACAATGAACCAAGGTACTTTGGAAACTATTTCCCTATTCCTCGGGTTCTTGGTGGAAACCAAAAACATCCAAGGCAGCAAGGGTGATCTTTTTCAATCACTAACACCGATGCGAACCCCAGCAATGAAGTGGTGATAGGTACACTAGTTATTCCTTCTAAAATAGAGAATATAATTTTGTATTCTGGTTCTATGCATTCTTTTATATCCTAAATGTTTAGTATAACAATCCCAACACCACCACAAATAATGGAAGTAATGATGTCAGTGAGAATGGATAATGAGTAATCATTTCATCCCATGAATATAACTCCTTCTATGAAATAATTTGTGATTTGAACACCCAAGTGAACCTCATCATACACCCTATGGTGTAATTTTATGCAATTATTATCAGGGATTGGTTTTCCTTATATAGATACATCATAAATTTCCGTGAGAAAGAAAATCACACTCCATATGGATAATCGGCCCCTGATTGTGTACAAGTTCATGGAGAATGATGAATCTTACTTAGCACTATCATTTCTAGTGAGGATAATACTACACTATGATTACCCATATCATGATCAGATTATTGAGGCTATGAACAAAACCATCCCTCAAGACATGCCTATTGTAAAAAATTAACCAAAGGGTTTCCTAAGAAATTTTCTGGTCTTCCACTTATAAGATATGTTGAATTCCCGATTTATATTATTCATAGGGTGTTTCCAATATCCCAGACACCTTATTGGATGGCAGTTGTGGAGCACGAGGAGCTGAGTAAACAAATATTTGAGAATCTGGATAAAGGGTTTATTCGCCCAGGTGTAACAACATGGGGTCCACCAGTCCACATTGTCAAGAAGAATGATGTGTCAATTCTCCTTTAAATTGATTATCGGGATCTAAACAAAACCACGATAAATAAGAATTACCATCTTCTAAAAATTGATGACTTTTTCGATCAAATATGTGGAGCACAATACTTATCCATTGTGGATTTGTGGTTGAGATATTACCAAGTAAGGGTGAAGAAGGATTATATCCCCAAGATTTATTTTCATACAAGGCACATGCACTATGAATTCATAGTAATGACTTTCGAACTCACTAATTCTCAAAAAATCATAATGGAGTTGATGAATATATTCATTAGAGATTACCACAATAAATATAAGGATGTCTTTTTATAAGATATTCTAAAATACACAAAACCAAAGTAGGAGCATGAGGAGCTTCTAAGAAATATACTAGAGACCTTGAAAAAGGATAGGCTGTATGAAAATTATATCATGTGTGTGTTCTGATTAATGTAGGTCTCATTCATGGGTCATAACATCACATTTAATTAGATACATGTGTATGCATCTATTAAAGCTTTAATAGATGGATGGACGATTCTAACATTGATGGGGGATATACATAGCTTCTTGTGGTTAGATGGATATTATCACTATTCGTGAGAAATTTTTCATGATTGTTAAACCTTATAACAAAACTAAATTGGAAGGGAGTCATGTTTTTTGGATTTATGAATGGGAAAAGTGCTTAAAAGTGTAAAAAAGAGGGTCATCACTATTCTTGTACTCAAACTACCCACATATGGAGAAATTTTTTTCGAATTTAGTGATACATCAATGATGGACCTGGGTTGTGTGTTATTGCAAAATGAAAATATAATTTCCTATGATTCATGGAAATTAAATGTTCATGAGATGAACTCTCCAACACATGATCTAGAGTGGGATGTAGTAATCATCGCTTTGAAAATTTCATGACATTACCTCTTTGGGGAGATGTGTAAAATATACATGGATTACAAAATCCTCAAGTATCTATTCACATAGAAAGACTTGAATATGCACCAATGAAAATGGATAGATCTGATCAAAGAGTAAAAATGATCATTCCATTGCGAGCCTGATAAAGTGAACAAGGTGGGATATGATCTATGTAGAAACAACCCAGTTATTTAAAAATTTTTGAGAATTGAATAGGATCTAATCTTCCTATATTTTATGATGATTACCATGGGAATCATAAAAAAGGGAACATGATCAATCCTTTAAAAAAAATTGTTCAACCATATGTTTTGGGAAGGTCAATGGATGTCTAAAAGGATGATGTGGGAGTTCAGATGAAAGTGGAAACTAGCTAAAAAGAGAAATCATTTGAGTTTAATGATAATAATGATAAAATTATGATAAAGAGGTCAAGATTATGTCTTATATCAAATCCAAAGATAATGAATGAAATTGTGGATGATGCACACAGTTCTAATATCTCCATTCACTCTGGAAACACAAAAATATATCGAGATATTAGAGAGCATTATTGGTGGGAGATCAAGAAAAAAGAGATCACTAAGTACACATCAATGTTCCTATTATCTAATCATGTGAAGTATCCGAGAAATGTGTCTACGGGGATGATGTAACCATTACCCATACCTACATGGAAATGGGGAAACATCACCATGGTCATTGTCACTAGGCATTCGAATATATCCACAGGAAACACCAATAGATGGGTTGTTGTGGATCATCTTATAAAGACTGCACACTTAATTACAATTTAGGCGAATTTTTCATTGGATCAACTGATACTAATATATATCAGAGATGTGTCAAATATGGATGGAGTACCACTATTGATTTTATCTGATCGAGATCAATGATTTACCTCTAGGTTTTGGAAGAGTCTTCAATATGATATGAATACTTAGTTAAACATCAGTAAGACTTCTCATCCTCTAACAGATGTATAATCTAACATGGTGGTCCAAACACATGAGGATATGTTTAGATTATGTTCAATGAATATCAAAGGTCGAGGGGATCAATAGATTCCTCTATTTGTGTTCTCATACAACAATTGTTTCCACAAAAGAATCAAAATGGCTTCTTATGAAGCCCTTTTTGGGAAGAGGTACATAACACCGACATGTTGGGATGAAGTTATGGTGTGAAAACTCCTAGGTCCAAAAATGGTCTACGAAATGGTGGAGAAGGTAAAAACCATACAACATCACGTTATATCTTCTCAGAATTGAAAAAAGAGCAATACTGATATCCGTCTATGAGACCTAGAGTTTGATATTGGAGACATGGTATTCCTCTGCATATCACCATGGAAGAGAGTTATGATATTTGAGAATAAGGGAAATCTTATATCAAGGTACATTGTCCCCTATGAGATTCTTGATCTCATTAATGTATTAGACTATTGACTATCACTGCAACTAAAAATATCTCAAGTACATGATATATTCCCTGTATCGCTCTTGAAGAAGCACATACCTGTACCATAACATGTACTCAATCCAATGTTTTTACCAATGGAGAATGACCTCTCACCTGAATAGAAGCCTATGTAGATCATAGATCATAAGTACAAAGTTATATTAAATATGATATTTCCCCTCATGAAAGTGTTGTTGAGAATCAAAAGGTTTTATGAAGTAATGTGTGGTCCAGATGAAGTAATGAGGTTGAGTTACCGAAACAAGTTTTAGTGTGGTAAAAGGAAATTTTGAGGGAAAAATTTGGAAAGAGGGAATATTGTAACGAACCAAACATTTTTTAATGCCAATTACACATGATCTAATTAAATGTCTTATTATGTAAAACGGTTATATAAAATTTTTACTTCCTTGGTTTTATGTTTTTGGATTTAAATATACCATTATGAATTGTTACAATTGATAACATATAAGTTGAACGATGATAAAATTTTTACTATTAGAATACGGTATTATCAAATCCAATTTACTCAGACAAATTATGTGATGGTCTCATCCAGTATAATTTCTCTATAAAAATCCCTTTTGACCAAGCTCAAAAAGGAGGTATCATCACTAGGCTTCACCCTTGACCAATCCCAAGATGAGCCTTAACACGTTAAACATGAATGGAACCACCTACATGAGAAATGGAAGTTAATAGAGATTACCACCATTGCGATGTAATCCTAGCCAGCCCAAGAGAATGTCACAATCACAAACCTTTCCCTCTGTTCATATGTGGGTGTTATAAGTGGTTATGTAACATGAACCCAGCACTATGATTATGTGCTTGATTGTTTTTAATAATGAATATACATTTATCTTGTAAATAATTATAAATGCACATATAATATTTTTAAAAAATATTCAATTATGAAAACTACTTTGATGAATTAATGGATATTTGAATTAGAAAATATTTTAATAAAATTTTATTTCTAAATTCTTTTTTATTAAATATAAATGATCATATAATTTTTATGAATACCATTGTAAATTTTAATATGATTTGAATGTCATTTTTTTCAAAACGAATAAATTTTTTATAAATGTCGGTTATTATTATAAAAGTAAAAATTCACATATCTAGAAAATTATTTAGATAAAATGAATATTATTTTTGGAGTCAGGATGTCGAAATTTTCTAACATTTAAATTTTCACCATTTTCTAAGATAGCCTAATTTTTGAGATAAAAATAAATACCGTTAAATATACAATGTGTCTTATGACATCGTAATGACCCAATAGTGATATAATAAAATAATATTAATAGTATGATCAGAAAATATATGTATGAACATTACAATAATGTTAATTTAGGTTTTTTTATTTATTTTACAATGCCTTAGTTGACCGTCCAATACATATTAAACATGTTAAGATTTTAAAATTATTTCCAAGAGTTCGATACTCACCTCCACATAGAAATCAAAACATTTTAAGGAGATCGGCCAATGTCCTTATAAAATAATGTTTCCTCTCACCATGGAAAAAACCTTGGGATAAACCATGGTTTGGATTGTGGTTATTGTTAGTTTAATGTGTGGGCTCCAAAACCTAAATAATAAAGAATTCCATATCCTTTCCTATACAAACCCACTCATTATATCATTCCTCTTCACTCAAACCTTTTGGAGCTTGACCAAACTCTGACCACATCTATCTAAATTTTTACCAAGGATCCGTAGGCTCCCAATAGGTCTCTATGAATTTTCTCCCAAGCCTTTGGATCACACTTCCATGTAAGGGATTTATTCCTCTCTCATTTTTGTCCATGTTTCATTGTGTTCATATACCCTACTGATTTTAATTACAAATGTTGGGGTATGATTTTGAACCTCCCCCAAAACAACCTCTTTATGTTTCAATGCTATGATACATCATTCTCTCTCATTAATGCATCCCATGTACACCTACATCCATGCCAAAATTCTATAAGTATTTTATCTCTTATATTTTACATTAAAGAAAATAATTTGTATTTAGAATATAAATTAAATTTCCTAATTTGGGACATGTTTCAATATTACCCCATTACAGTCCATTTCAGGTACATATTAGGAGACACCTCTTTCTCTCTCATCATCCTTTATTTGAATTCTTATATAACATCATTACATTGCTGAATTTTTTACAGCTTTTTTCCATGCAAAAGTAATTCTATAGGGAATACCATTCCCACTTATATATCAAGGGGATTAACCTTTATGAAAATTACTTATTTATTATGTAATTTCATGTATGAATTCAACAATCATTTATCGTGGAATTAATAAAGATGTTTAATGAATCTAGGTTATATGATCCATGTTGCAAAATTATGCAGGAAATGAAATGATTAATAATGGTGTGCCCTGATTGTGCTCCAATGCATTGGGTAATTATTAGTATCCTGATACTTCATGTTAAAAGAGGGTTTACTCATGAAAATTCATGATAAATGAGGGTTTACTCATTCTTCATATGCAATTATCCTTGACTCAATATAATATTATTTCAAATGGTTTTCCACATGTATATGTTATGATAACCATGCAATATCATGCCTTTATGTTCACTTTTTTTGTTATTCTACATTGATATTGTTATTTCATAACAAGTAATATATTCATAATGTTATGCCTTGTTTACTCCCTTAATGGGATTTATAGCTCTCCCTTTTCTTATTTATGTCCTTAGTTTATCCCATGAAATGATATATACAAATGAATGTTGTGGTCGTGTAAAAGCCGTTTCGATAAAGATATTGGGTTTTATGTTCAAGTTGTTATGTTATGCTCTTAATTTCCCAAGACACTAGACTTCTTGATCCTCATAGTTTTATTAATTGAAATTATATATAATAAATCATGTTTATGTGTCTAATAAAGTGTTGGGTTGTTTTAGGTTTAGTCAGATATAACATGTGGTATTGAGGAATAAAAAATCCAACATGGTCACCATCACAACCAAAAAGATCTCTTTCAAGATTTCTAACACTAAAAATTATTAGGAGCCCTATCAAACATTATTATCACATTCAAAATCTCACAAAAAATATCAAATCGATATGGAAGACTCAAATAATATGTCAAGTATATCTTAACTATTGAAATAGGGGACACAATAGGGAACTACGAGACCATCATTGGTTTACTAGAGAGTAATGTTTACTTATGTTACTCAATGATGGTTTTGAGAATTAGTTATGTATTTAAGAAGTAGGTTGAAAAATGTAAAAGACCTTATTAGTAGAGATAGTTTTATTTTTGATTCGTAATTTCTATTATGATGGTGGGAAATGGTAAAGAATCTAGGTTATATAATCACTACATTGATGTTTGGAAATATTCAGGGGAGTTGTGTGTTAATTTTCCCACTAGGATATTTAATTGAATTATTTTGTCCAATGAAATTATCACCTAATAAAGGAAGATTTATCCAGTACATCTATATAAAAAAAGGAGAAATTTTATTGTGAGGATGTTGTCGAGGTAGTAAGACTATTAGTAATACCATGAAACATTGGGAGAGAGTTATTTAATAGAGGATTAAAATGGAAACTAACGTTTCCAATAATTAATTTGTAGATTTTTCAAAGTCACATTGAATATTAATGAAAAAATGATAATGATTTTTATATGGTTTTAATTATTTTGAAAAAGAAATATGATAATGTACCTAGATAAATTTTATTGAAATGCATTGAAAGAAAATGTTAATAGATGGAACATATTAATCTTAACCAAGACAAGAGTGTTGGGAGTTTGACCCATGTTTTAAACACTATAGGTGACCCTATATACATCATTTTCTAATTGGAGATACATCAAGGTTCAAAAATAAACCCATAATATTTTTTTATTTAGTATTAAATGAACATACAAATAATATACATGTTGGTATATCAATATAAATGCTTTTTAATGATGATATAATAGTCAATTGTAAATTAAAAATAGAATATAAATTTAAAATGATAGAATTGGAAATATAATTTATAATAAAAAATTTCTATCATAATAGGGATATGAAAAACAATATAGAGTTTAATATTAGAAAAGTATTATCTTGTAATGTTTTGGATGAGATATTTTGAACCCAAATTATTTACAAATTTGACCGTTCGTGTTATTTTGACTTGTTATTGCAATTTTATGGATATATTAATGTAAATATACTACAAAGGACTCAATATAATTATAAAAAATGGACAGAGGATTTGTTGGTTATTTATTATTGTAATATTCAATTAAAATTGAAGGGTAAATTTCAGACCGTAATTATTTTACCTACAAATATATATGTAGTGACTTTTGGACCATTACAATACAAATTAAAAAAATAAGTGTAGTGGAATTAAAAGTTTTATCATTGAAATGAGGAAATGAAAAGTTGGATCAAGATAAAAATGAATTTATTTGAGATAAAATTATTTATTTCTAATTTAAAATAATTTGGATGAGAATATGTTTTGATTATTTGGAAGTGTTATAATAATATATGAAAATATACATGTTAATAGGGTAATAATAATTATAAATTTACATATTAAAAGAGGAAGATATATACCTAAAAGGATCACTACATAGATCATTACAAATGAATATGTTCAAAATGTATTCAATGAAAATATATATTTTCAATAGAGATAATTATTGATGTTTGATCCATGTAGGAAACTAAATTAAATTATTTTTGAGTTTATTTAATTGTTTTTATTATATTCACTAATATAAATTTATATTGTATCAGGCATATAAATTTATTTAATCTGTTTTCAAAAAGCACTAATGATTTATGTACATTTATAAGTTGGTAACTTTTTTCAACACTAGATAATGGGATGATAATTACGCAGTTTATCAGCAAAAAATGATATAATAATGGGGGAATTTATTAACATATTTTAAAATTTATAAATTTCATCTTTATCACTTTTTTTTTATCATGATATACTACAGATAAATTCAATATTTATCATATCTTCTCTAGCATTGATAAATGGTTTATTTATGCGATTTAAAATAAAAAATTAAAAAACACAAATTTATATTTATATTCCATAACAATTGACATAAAATACTCCCACCAACACCACAGATTTATTATTTCTCACCTCCCAGCCGTATATCTACACTCACCCAACCATTTTATCAACTTCCACCCATCTACCCTACCACACATGCGCCTTCCTATAGGGGTTTGAGCGAGAGACCTCAGTTTTCAACATTAATTTCCTCACCATATTTCCATTTTCTCTTATATATTTTATAAAATATTTAATTTTTTATATTCATTTACATACATCATTATTATCCTTAAATTTATTATTATTTTTGTAATTATTAATACAATTATATTGAAATTCATTTATAATATATCTTTGGTTTTCTATGTATTTATGCTTATGTAGGTTTATATTTATATATTTGGCTATGTGTGTGTGTGTCTATATATATATTTACAAATATTATAATATATTCATAAATATATATATATATACATTTAATATAGGTAGACACAAATATAAATTTTCATAAAAATATTCTATATTCATTTAAAGGAATATATTTATTAATAAATTTATGTATGTTAAATGAAAAAAAAATTATTTGAAATGTAATGAAAAAGTATATTTAAAAATGGATTATGTATTTAAATACATATTTACTCTTTTAATATGTTTTAATATGTAATTAAATATACATTTTTGTTTATAAATAATATTACAATATAAAAAATGTTAAAATTTGAACACCTTAATGACCACATAAAATTAATCCCTATGAATAAATTATCTCATCACAAAAAAGAAAAACCCTCTTAAAAAAAGAAAACATTTCATCAAATCTTTCAAAAGTAGGCCATCTCAACTAAAATCAAATTTATGGAGGAATTTTGGTCCATTTTTTGACAACATTAAATAGACTTTATGGCCCCCATCTAAAATGACATTGGAATTTTAATATAATTTAATTTTAAAACTTTTGGAAAACATAAAAATATTCGAATTAAAATTTACGGTCATTTTATTCTCAATAAGAAAATTCAAATTTTCATAAGATATTAAATAATTTATTATTTTTATATATCATGAAATTGTCGTTAAATGTATATTACTCAAAAATAATTTGTAAATTTTTTAATTATATTAATAATAATTATTTTATTAACCATTTTAACCTTTTATAATCTATGTTATGTCTAAATAAATATTTATCAGTATATAAATCATGTTTATGAAAATATATATTATATATTAGAAAAGTATTTTTTGTATTTAAATATGGATTTAAATAACAGATATTATTTTTATGAATTCCACCATTTATAATTTCTAAATGAATGTTTTTTATAATTGATATATAGTGGATTTAATTACTGATATAAAACACTAATAATGGAAATACTTTATTAGAAATTAAAAAACTAATAAATGTGTCCATTTATTACATTTTTTTAATAGTATCTGTTGTAATATTTCTCTCTCCATTAGGTCTTTTGTTAATGCTGATAGTGGTTAATAATGAATAAGAGTGGTTTTTAGTAGTTGTTATTACTAACATATGAAGCCTTAATTAAATATGTATTTTTTTTATTTTTCAGAGTATTTTTGAGTGGAGAAATTAATATATATTTTCCACTCATCTATAGTAATAATATATAATTCATTTGAAACCTGAGAATTTAATTTTTTTTAATTTAATTAGTTTTTTTATGTAATTAAATTTCCTACTATATTATTATTTTTTATAAATTTTATTTATTCTCTATGAAATATTTAGTTTTAGTTTTCCTAATATATGTTAGTGTTATCTAGGATGGAATATTATGTACCATTGATTACTCAGGTCAAATGAATTTATGTTCTATCATGTGTATTTATTGTGTGCCCATTTTGTTTACCACTGGTTGGATTCATATAAAATATTACTCATATGGCCTATTTTGTGTTTCTGCATATGTGATATTTATTTACAAATTTGATTAAATGAATGATCAATTTCATCCTTACCATCCAAATGTTCCTCATTCTGTCATGTAACCTATGCACCAAAAACATCATACGCTATAATTATGAATAAAACTACTCAGTTATTTTTTGTTAGATTAATTAATTTTCATCACATAAAGTGGTACCCTCATTTTTTCACTGAGAGAGATATATATATTAAGAGGAATATAAAGGATAGTCTCTTATTAGAGGATTCACTGGTTTGATTGTAGATGGAATAAATTCTAATACTTTTGGGTAAACATGGTCTAATTTTGGTGGAGATTAGTTACAATATTTTGATCATTGGAGTGAAATAGTCTTCCATGTGATTGAGTTGGAGCCAAAAAAATCATATTCTAGAAATTACTATGTCATGGTGTTAATAACTAATAATATATGTAGTTTTATGGTTTTATATTATTTTTATATTACTATTTTCATATCAATCGTTTGATTAATGGTTTTTAACAAGAACCCATTAAATTAAATTAATCAATAATTCCATATGATGGGATCAAGTACCACAACCGTGTTTAGAGTATTATCTAACTAATGTTTTATCAATTTAATTACATTAAAATAATTATTTCGAATAGTATAATCACATAATATAGCATATTAAACAAAATATAAACCTTTCAAATGTATAATGACTAAAATAAAAGGAATCTCTAGAATTTATAGATGGAATACTGATGAAATAGTAAGTTTACATTCGGAATAGTAATGTGTACCTTATGAATTTTAAACCAGTCAATGGAATATTAACTTCACTAATGAATGTATAAATATAATTTACACATCTTATAAGTGAAAATAGTATATAAATATATTGTAGTATAAGTTAATAAATATTTTAAAAATTAATAATTATGTGTTGGTAATTTTGTTAAGTCATGTATATATAATTACAATATTTTAATTAATTTAAAAAATTAAAAGGAAATTTAAATTTCATAGAATTTATTTATAAGTAATTATTTTATATGAATTATGATTATAAGTTCATTTTAGGAGATCTTAATTACATTTTCATAGCTGTAGAAAAGAATTATTAATTAAATAAAATTATTCTTTGTGTAAAATATGAATTTAATTTAAAATTAAATCTATCATAAATAGAAAATTATTTTCATAAAAAGGATTTCATTTTTGAAATATAGTTTTAGAAAAAATTTAGGGGTTATATTTTGGTATATTTCAAAAATAATTGACGTTTTGGTGAATTGTAAAATACGATAATTTATAATAAATGTTAAATAAATGAATTTTTACATCATGCATGAGTAATGGATGACGTAAATGGACATTGGATAGAACTAACATGCTTTATTTACTATTACATGGTCACATTAATCATGAATATTCATATTATTGAGCAGAAAAATTAATCTAAGGATTACAATACTTGGAAACCACTTTTCTACTCAACTATAAATACCCCCCTCTTTACCTCCTCTCCTCATACCACTCCAGCATTATCCTATAAGAAATTATATTCAAATGTATCCCTTATACCTAATACCACATACTGGATCACTTGGTCTCATAAAAAGACCAAAACATATACCTCAAAAAGGCTTTCAATGAGGATATATTCAAGTGGTGAATTCCACTTTTCTTTTCTTTTATTTTCATTTATGTTCTGTTACTTATTTTTCGTTCCCCACCTTATACCATGACAATTTTATGACAAATGAATTACCAAACTTGCAATAATCTATTTTTATGTTAATAAAATAATTCACCAACTTATCTCTTTTCCCGTACTTTTATACTTGACATGAAAACACCATCTAAGATGTGTTAATTTATCACATTCATCGATGAAGGGATTCCAATTACGATTACCGTATAAAAATATAGTCATGAAAAAAAATTTATGGTTTAAATAGAATAGAATATAATTATTGTAATATATTTATGTTTAGGAAATATTTTTTTACACATAAAACTAACTTATAAATCCAAATTTTTTCAAAGTGATAAAAAACCGCCAATTAACCAAAATAACCATCACTAAAGTTATTTATAATGATTAATATTCAATCCCAATATCCAAATGAATTTTATAACAATTTTATATTAATGATTTTAAATAATAATAGATAAATAAAATTATGGAAAACCATTCTCATCAAACATGTTAATTCTTATATGAGTAATAGTAAAGCAATCATGAAAACCAAGGAATCAAACGCTATAAAACAATAAAAGTAAACATCTTAACCCATAAATAATGTCAGGAATGAACCTAATAAGGTCATAAAAAATAATTTACATAAATAAAGAGTTACGGATATATTAATTAATTCTTTTTAATTTTTTTATCTACGTAATTATGATCAGTTTAAGGACAATGTTCATACTTATGGTAAGGAATTATACCCGGACCACCATTATTTCTTCAGGTTATTCTATCAATATTTTTTACCCAAATAAAGATATCTCTTATTTGAATTTGAATATTCTAAATACTATTTATATTTTCTAAAATTGTGTATCAATATCTATCTATCATTTTCATTCAGGGATATACATATTTTTTATTGATTCCCTCAATAATTCCAAATAAGAAAAACAGTTTTAAGGGAATTTGACAAATTCTTACCCATTTTAATCTACATTATAGAATATATTTTTATGAAAAAAATAGTTTTGTAAAAAAAATATTTTATTATGAAATCCTTCTTGATTAAATTATAATTTTATATAAACTAGTATTCACTTTTATGTTTTAAATTATCACTGATATTTTTCTTTAACCTCACTAAATTGTTTTAATTCTATAATTTTTTAAGCATTCTTTTTACATGTTTCTATTTCATTTTGACTTCAATTTCAATTATACATTCCTATAATACAATATTATATTCCATGAATGATTTAATTCTCTTCCATCATGGACATTTTTATGATACTCTCTTTTCTTATTCTTTACGACACGATTATGATACCAAATTATTTTCATGGGTAAACCATAAGTTTATGTATGATTTATTATGTAAGATTATATATGTAGAAAGTGTATTCATGAACATGTTATTATGGGTGTTCCCAGATATCACACCAATTCATTTATTAAATATTAGTCTCATGAATCATTATGTGAAACATTAGTGGTGGCTAGACATGACTCATGCTACCATGTGTAACAGTCTTGGTGGTTAACCATAACTGTTGTTCCACTTTGGGAAAAGTGCATTGACTCGTACTAAATTTATTTATATGTTTCGTCAAAATTACTATGATTCCATGTTTGAGTGATCACATGTTTTCTTTTATGAATCTATATGTTCCATGCCTATTTATATCATTATTTGAGGCATTCTAGCCAATGTGCTGAAGCTTTATTCATATGTTTAGTCTCATACTAGGATTTTTAGATAATCCCTTTCTTATTGATATCCTCAGGTTATCCTATAATTTTTTATGAGAAAAATAGAAGTTAGGATCTATTTATGATGCATATATAAATAAATAATTTATTTATTTCCATGGTTTCAGTTTTCTGTTCCTAGTCTTCCAATATACTAGACATTAAAATCCTATATTATATTACTATTATTTAATATGATAAAAATCATGTAATGATTTGTGTAAAAGGATAAAGTCACATTAATTGGTATTAGAGGAATGCGTTGTTATTTTTTGAGAATAGGAATAGTTCACATTAGTAAAAACCTTATAGATGAGGCTAAGTACAAGAAAACATCCCTAAAGTTTTTATGTATATAGTAAGTGGTTTATTAAGAAAATAAATCTACTTATTGATACAAACAAGTGGATGTGGATCTGGAATAGTTGAATCTTGTGGTAAAAAAATAGTTGCTTTAAGTAGGCTTGAAGAGGAATTGGTGAATGACAATGGGCCATGTTTTACTTCATCAATGACACTACATTGGGATATTTTTTGGTAAACTACTAATCATAGTACAAATCATTATTAATGGAACAAAATAAAAGAATCCCATAAGAATAAATGTGAGGAATGTAATCATGTGTATCTTTTATTGAAACATATGGAATCTTGAAATACGATATACTTTTCCATTAAAAGTATATCCTTTTAGGATTAAATTTCCCATTTTTATTGCTAATATCTAATTATGTAAACCACATAATTGTATGTTATTTTACATAGTTAATGTAGTGAAATAGAATATCACGTTAAAAAAATCAATGTGATGGGAAATGTGACTATTTCCTTACTGATATGTCTGATATGGTTTAATATTGTTCTCCAATCCTTATGATAGTACTTGATTAGTTGTATAATGTTATTAATACTAACATAAATCATGTAGAATGCCCTTATCATCCAAGGAATGAAATTGTTTCCTTAGAATATTTCATTTGGAAAAGTCCTCATATGTTTGGTGGGTCATATGATCCCCTCCTCAATGAACATTGGATTTACTCCATTGAAAAGGAACTCTCTATCTTTCAATGCTCAGAAGGAGAGAATGGTGTTCTGGTGTTCAATCAATTTGATGGAGAAGCTAATTGGTGGTGGACATTAATCACGATAATGGATACCTATAAGGATATTGATTCCATGGATTGGGAGGAATTCATTAAAAAAATTTACAATAAATATTTTCTCCAAACCATTTGTCTTTTGATTGAATGGTATTTTATCAAACATAATAAGAAGGAAGATGATTCCATCATGTCATATGAAGCATACATCACAAGTCATGAAAGATATGCCTCTGGCATTTTCATTAACACTGAATTCAAGGTAGATTAATTCCTTAGAGGACTAAAGCCTATTCTACAAAATTTATTAGGGATTCATTTCTTCGATATTCATTAAGAGATAGTCTGATGTTCCATCATAGATGAAATAGGGATCAAAGATTCTTAGTGTCCTCGTGGACCTAGTTAAATTTTTTGAAAATGGAGTCCAATATGGGTGGTTAGAAAATAAATCCCATGATAGAACGAAGTTCAAAAATCCGACATGTTAGAATTGTGGGAAGAAGTATATTAGAAACAATATAAAGGAAACAAGGAATTGTTTCATATGATGAAGAATGATACATAGAGATAAAAAATGATGAAGGAATATGAAGAATACTACAACTGATGAAGAAGAAAGGTAGGTTCATATCCATTCTCACCCAGTAGTGCAGTGTTTCAACTATAAGGAACCTGGGCATTATATAAACAATTTCCCAATGGCAAGGGTTGTCCAAGGAAAAAAAAACAATCTCCCAGGAGACATGAATGGACTTATTCTATCCCTATTGATGAGGTGGACCATACAATTCATTCGTTATATGTATGATTTCTAAAAATAAAATAATAGTGAACATACTATTTGATTACGGTTCTACACATTTGTTTATAAATTTTAATGTTAATTTGAACTAGTCAAACCCCATGTAAAAACATATAGGATAAGTTATCTATGAGAATATAGAATGTGGAAATATTATCATCCAATGTTTATAACTCATCCAGGGTAAATATTTGGGGACTGTACCACCCATAAAATAATTTAATACCTTATTGAGTGGATTTTTGTGCTATTTTGGGCATGGATTCACTATATTTAAAAAAATACCCCACTAACTATCCATAAAGGGAGATCACAATTCAAATCCCTGAATATCATCCAATCCAGTACAAGTGAAGAAGGGAAGAAGAATCTCCTTCAGAATAATCATCTCATGTGTAGATAATATTTCCATTTGTGCAAGGATGCTTTTCTCTAGTGATTGGGTAAAAAGAGATGACATTTATCAAGGATAAACCCATAGTGAGGGATTATATAGATGTGTTCATTGAAGAATTTTCCATCCTTACTCATGATAAAGAGGTTGATTTCTAAATGGATAATATTACTAAATCCCTACCTATATCAAATAAACCTTATAGAATGGAAACTTTAGAGATGAAAAGTTGACTATGATGTTATAGAATAATTCAGAGAAGGGATTTATATTCCATATTGTTTCACCATTGGGAGCGTCAGTCCTCTTCATTAAGATGAATTATTGCTTCATCTTCATATTAATTTATTATCATGAGATCAATAAAATCAAGTTAATGAACACGTATACCATACATTAAATAGATGACATGTTCGATTAGCTACATGTGGATACTTAGTTCTCTAATGCGGGTCATTGGTCTTGATAACACTAATTAAAATTTAGGAAGGAATATATTAACAAAAATTCCTTTAAAATGAGGTTTAGAAACTCTGAGTTCATAGTGATACCCTTCAAATTCACAAATGATCGAACAATTTTCTTGGATCTAATGAATGATGTTTATATAAATTATATCGATAAATTTGAGTTAGTCGTTATCAATGATATTCTGAAACACTCCAAGAGCATGGAGGATAATGAAGAGCCTTTGAATAATATGAGATAGAATATATTAATGGAGAAGATACATGAAATGTATAGTAATATTGAGTTCTAGATTTTTGAGGTATCATTCTTGCGGCATGTTATCACCCAAAAAAGGGATATCTTTATACACTTCCAAGACAATGGAAATCGAATAATGGCCCTGAATAAGATCTGTAACAAGATCGGTTGCCTCCATGTTCTATCTAGGTATTATTGATGATTTGTGTAAAATTTTTAACTATTTTCAAACATAATGAAAATGCCGACATGGAAGTGGGTGTAGTTTTTCAGCACCCAAGAATATGAAGAAATATTTAAGGTGCTCAAATATATGCTTATATCTATGTGATTACTCACACTCCCAAAAAGTGGAGCACACTATGGTGTAGAGTGATTATATAAAGAATGGATTTGGTTGTGTGATAATGAAAAATTATAACGTTAAATCCTATGACTCAAGAAATATGAAAATCCAAGGGAAAAACTATCCCATGTGTGATCGAGAGTTGAAATCTAGGAGAGTTCCTTTAAACACATGGAGGAATTTTTTTAATTATAACAACCCAGAAATCATCTATAGATATTAATTGAAAATTGAATAATATTTATTATATAACATAACAAAACCACACCAGGACAATATTGTTTTAGTGTCTTGAAATACTGGGAAAATTAAACAACTGGTTCATAAAACATCCACATTGTCTCATGCATATTAAATCGACAGCCTTTTGACATATCATACATTAAACTCATCGTCATGAACTGGGGAAAAGAAACATATGAAATGGTGATCTCAAATTATCTGAATGTTTCATCATGGAAAATATCAATCTTATCATAATCATATGATCATAACATTTAAAAATATTATCTTGCATATAAAAGATCATAACATCATGTCATGTGATACATCATAAAAGTTGAATTTAATCCAAAAAGACATATCAGAATATATGAGATTATGTGGAATACAAACATTGGCATAGAAAACACATTCATATCCATAAAGGCTCATTGTCGAGACCATCAATGTGATCAATGTACATTATAGAACAGGGTTCACTGCTAGTTCAAGACATGTATTATTGAACCAGATTTAATTTCCATTAAATTCATGTCAATATCATTATATATATACCTTTAAATAATGAATTATAAGTAGATATAGGTCCTACCCATATCATAATGAAACAACTATTATGTGTTCCAAAAAAACATAAAAACATTCACCATAGCATAGGCCAGAAAATAAAATGGATTCTTAAATATAATTCCATTATAATTGATATAAAACAAATTGGTTTCCTAAATAATATTACACCATAATCACAATAAAATCATAGTAATAATAGGGATAAAAATATAACCATATTTAAATGCTTTCATCATAGTTGGAATAAATTTTGAGGAAACACTTGAAATTAATTCCTAAGGAAAATATCCTTTCTTATTCAAAAAATGTTTTTCATCCTCAAAATATGACAAAATTTTAGAAGAAGTGATTTTTTGTTAAATTATACTTGTAGTCATGTAGTTTATTCTTAATCTGAATAATGTATATTGAAGCCTAAAAATCTATTGATGTTGTACAAGATAAAAAACATTCTTCTCATAAATTTTCAGGAAAGGTAAAAATGTTCTTTGTACCAAAAATGATAAAAGATTCTATTCATACCATTTATTATAAATACACCAATAGAAACAATTTTAATTAAAAAAATATATAATTATATAGAAAATATGTTGAAATATATAGTTAACAAACATGGATGTGCATTATATTTATACCCTAGTAAATCAGAAAGATTAAACAATATCAGATAAAAACATGATATGAAATGTCATCAATTACCTTATGTCTGATATAAATCATTGTTATCCAAAATTATTGTATAAATATTTAAAAAAACTTATATTATTATTCAAAAAATCATAATAATTTATATGATAAAATATATGATCATATTTTTCTATGTATGTTAGTAACATTTCATTGTTACCCATTTTTCGGGCATTAACTACATTATGTTCTTTGCATGTTTTGTCAGATATGTTCTTATTACTCTTTATAGGTTATAGTTATATCACTTACATAATGATATTATTATAATATATAATATATATTTTCATTTAATTCTTGTATATAATCATTTTTTAATGAATATCGTGTTGAATGAATGTCCTCAAATCGTAGAGACGGTAGGTCGTACGTTTGCACAAGCGATGATACTATTACCAAAATTGTTGAATGGTATTGATGTATAAAATTTAAAATATTTTTGGATCAGTATAATGTTATAATAAACATATATAGTTTTTATTTTCATCACTATACCCATCCAATTTAGCAGCTATTGAAAAACAAATTATACCACATCATAGAGATGGTAAGTCGTATGTACGTACACGTGGTGATTTATTTTTCATAGGATTTGTTGAAGGTAGAATATGTTTGGTTCATATTTATAATAAAATATAAGTATATTATTTATACTTATGTTATTAATTTGTTATGAAAAAACTATAGAATATGATGTAGAAGAATAATGAATTTTGAATGAATTAGTAAATCATATTACCTATTCTTCTATGTGCCTCTTCTAAATATCTTCATTGGGAACTAGAGGTGGTATTTGAAGATGAACACCACCACTAGAATGAACATATAGATGTAGATAAGAAAAAGGGTAGGGGATGGATGAGCATGAAGGATCAATATGAAGCGAATAGGTAAGGGTGGAGGTTCCATTTTATTATTGTGGCGGTGGTCACTTTTGAAAACTTCATATATAAAAATTTATAATAAAATAAAACCCTACAAAAGACATCCAATATTTAATAATTTTGATGATGAAATGATATAGGGTTTTAATCTCATAAACCAATAATGTTTGTACAAGTTAATGTGATAATTTAAACCACATATTTTTAATTGACACATATTTATTTATTTTAATTTTAATAGTGGTAATAATATTAAATATATTTAATAGTTACCAATATTTAATTATATGGTGTTAATTGAACATATAATTATATATAATGACATTTAAGATATTTTAATTATCACTTTTTAATTATTAAATATTTTTATGATTTTTAAATAATTTAATAATATGTTATTTTCATAAAATATCAATAATGTCAATTTTGCCACTATTCAGTTATTTGAAATTAAATAAAATCTAAATAGGAGATAAATTTGAAAAAAATATTAAATAAACTACTAATATGACATAGTTACATAAAAATTTCATCGAGATTATTAGTTACTTAATATGATATTTATATTATTATTTTTAAAACCACTTATTTGATATTTCTATTAATAAAAAAAATTAGAAATCATTAGTGTGTCCTCATTAAAAGTAATTATATAGCTTGTGAATATTATCAATAAATTACAATGATGTAGGTAATTGTATTATATTTTCAATTAATATCAATATTCTATATTATCATCTTTTTATCCACATATTAAAATTAATATACTTATATAAAATGAGATAGTAACATTAAGTCACCTCTGTTAGTTATTATTACATTCATTTCATATTCAATGGTAATTGGCCATAATGTAATTCTATTTAAAACAATTTTTTATAAATGTATAATTGAGTCGTAAAATCAGATTTTAACATTTGTTATGGTAATTTTATGATATTATTTTTACCCTTAATTACCTGATTTCCCATTAACCATTGTAATAAAAATAATTTCCAAAATTACAATTCATAATGCCCAGTAATAGGAGAAGACTATTAACATAATTTGGAACTACTTATTCGAAATATAGAATCCATTTTTCAAAATTAAAATCACATATGTTCAAGTAATTATTTTAAAATTAATCCCATTTTTTAAATGAGATTTTTTTTAAAATTATAAAACAATGCATAAGATTGAAAGGTATTTACCTATGAATTCAATATAAAATTATTTCTAATGAAATAAATTATATTTAAAGATAAAAATATATTCTATTTATAATTTAAAATAACTAAATATTATAATTTAACCGCATAAATTATTTTAATGAAAAATTTGTTTATAATTAAAATTAAACTACTTTTTACGATTCCACAAAACATTAATGTTATCAGAAAAAATATTTTAAATTTATCCAAAGATAATTTTTATATCCCACTTCAAAATAAAATTATTATGTTATCATATGAAATTTATTAATGTGTCAAAATCATTATTTAAAATGGGTTCTCCATTTAATGGTGTAAAATTATCCTTTTAAAAATAGGTTTTTATTCATCCAATATTGATTTATTCATACCCTATGACTAAAATATCCTTTTGATAAATATATAAAATATTTAATTTAGTATATAACATATATATATCTCATTAATTTAATTACGAATATAATTTCAGTCAAAAATATAAAAAATCTAAATGATATATATTTTTCATAAATAATTGATAGCCAATAAATTCATAACTAATTTTCATATGTTAGTTATAATTATTTCAGCTAACCTAATTACTATGATATAATTTTTAATTTTTAATAAAGGATATTTGTGGGGTTTTAATCTGATATTTATGTTCAATTAACTCCAATGAAGAATATATTTTTTTAAAGAAAATATTTCATATAAACATCCAGGTGTAACATTCTACCCCCTTAACCAGAATTTCCCCTTCCAAATTCCTCATAATGTAATGAAATGTTGAGGATATCTCTCCCTAATAATATTTTTATGTCCCCATGTAGCTTATTCTAATTTTTGGTTCAACTATAAAATTCAAACAATGAGACCAATCTTGTATCATTGATCTTTTTCACTATGATCCAAAATCTCTTTCAGTTGTTCATTATAAGAAAGATCTTGCTCCAACAGTACAAATTCTTAGTTTAGGACATGTGATGGATCAGGTGTGATCATTGTCATTATAGATATGTGGAACCAATCATGAAAATTAGAGAGATTCTATGGAAGTGCCATGCAATATGTTAACTTCCCCATATGATCCATAATTTCTAAAAAACTGATATACTTAGTTCTCAACTTGACCATCAATCCAAATCTCATTACTCCATTATAGGGAGATGTTTGTATGAACACCTTATCACCCACTTAAAACTCTAGGACTTTTAATCTATTTTTCATATAACTTCTTTTTCGACTTTGAGATGCCCTTATGTGTTGTTTAATTGATTTTATCTTTTCTGTCATTTCAAAAATCAGATTAGGTAATAATAGCTTTCTTTCCAAAACATCATCCCAACAAGATTATGTTTTGAACATATTTTTATAGAGTTCTTCAGAAGGATCCATCTAAATAATGGAGTGAAATTTATTATTGAATGAAAACTCGAAAACAGGTGTGCGTTTATCCCAACCTCCTTTGAAATCAATACAAAATTCTTTGAACATGACTTCTAGAGATTGAATTTTATCCATAGACTGACCATCTGTGTGTGGATGATAAGAAGTGCTGAAACATAACATTATTTCCATAGCATGCTGAAGTCTTTTCCAGATAATCGTGGAAAACATAAAACACCAATTAGGTAAATGGAATGATTTACTCCATGAAATATTACCACATCCTTTATATATATCATGGCTAGATGATCAATAGAGAAATCCTCTCAAATAACAATGATGTGTTCTGAAGTCGTATGGTTACCAACAATAACCTCTATAAAATTAGTGCCTTTGGATTTTTTTTGGTGTCTAATAAAAAATTCTATAGTGATTTTATCCCATTTCTATTCGGGTATGGGTAATGGTTGTAACATCCCCCAGAGACATCTATCTATTTTCCTTTACTTGCTAACAATAAAAGCATCAAGAGACATAACCGGTGGAATCTCTTTTCATGATATCTTACTAGAAGAAATCATTCATGTCCCTATACATATTTAATATTTTAGATTGAATAGACAATAAATAACTATGAGCCATGTCCAACAGATCATTCTGTTATTATGTTATGGGAGGTATACAATCCCGGTTCCTGAACAGTTTTATTTCATCACAATCATGGATTAATTCAGGATCATTTCCAATCATCTTTTGTAAATCTACATCATCCTTCTATGTTTCATTATAGATAAAATATATAGATGGTTGAAAATTAAATTGAGAAATATAATATTTCTCCCTTTATATTAAAATTCCATGATCCATCCTTCGAAAATACAAAAAATATTAGATATTTTGTGATCCTCATCGTTGATAAGCTAACATGGTCTTTTTGACTCAGAGAATCCTCAACATTTTACATTTTCCCAGGGTGGTAATTTAATGAGAAATCAAAATATGTAATCAACTCCAACTATCTTCTTTCAAACAAATTAAGACCTTTTTTTTGAAAATATATATTAATATTTTATGATTAGTATAAATATCACTCCTTTCACCGTAACAATAATGCCTCCATATCATTAACGAAACTATTACCGCTAATAAATCCAAATAATGAGTTGGGTAATTTTTCTTATAAATTTTCAAATTCCATTAGTCATAATCAATCATTATATCATTTTTCATGAGAAAACATCCCAACCTCTTAATGGATGCATCACTACAGATCACAATACCTTCTTCACTATTAGGATGTGTGAGCATAGGTGCACATACTACCCTTCTTTTTATCTATTTGAAAATATCTTCAAATTCCTATATCCAAATTAACTTGACTCCTTTATGTGTTATGTTGTTTATTAGAATAGATAATTGGGATAAATATTTCAAAAAACATCCATAATATCTAGCCAAACCAGAAAAAATCAGATCTAATTTACCTTTGTTAGTCTCGACCATCATTCAAAAACCACTATTTTTTTCTGGATCCACATATATCCCATATGATGAGATTATGTGACACACAATAGAAATTTATTGAAGCCAAAATTCACATATCATAAATTTGGCAGAATGGTTCACCATTCACAGGGTCTCCGGTATAATTCTCAAGTGATCTTCATGTTTATCCTTACTATTTAAAAGGACAAGAATATAATATATAAAGACTACCACAAAACTGATTAGTATATTCTCTAAAGGCTTTATTCATTATATCCATGATGATAGTAGTGGAATTAGTAAGACAAAATTTCATCAGTACCAATTCATAATGTGCACAAAATGTATAGAATTCTATATTTGGTATATCTTTACTTTGATGCCCAATTGAGGACACACTGAACGAATATCAATCATGTAAAGGTATTGAGCTCTGTGATATTGTTCAAATAAATCATCAATGCTGGGAAGAGGACATTTGTTTTTGATAGTGATCTTGTTATGTTCAAGATAACCCATGCATAGTCTTATTGATCCATAATGGGTATTATCAAATAGAATAGGTGATTCCAATGGAGACACAATATGGAATATAAATACCTTATAATTAATATCTTAGAGTTTCATCTTTAATTGTTGAAACCCAATTAGAGAAACTATTTAAGGTTTCTTTGAAATAGGTATTGAGCCCAGTTTGATTTATATTGAAAATTGAATATCCTTATTTGGTGGAAGACATGAAAATTCACTGGGAAAGAAATCGTCAAACTCCCATAAAATGTGAGTATTCTCAATCGTGAGTTTCTTCACTACCATTTGTACTAAAAAACATTCATTTATTGGAATCAGGACCCATAAGATGGATTAAATTTCTACCGGAAGGTTACATTTATCCTTGCATCGATAGATGATCATGGAATGATCTAGATTATGAAATGTGACATAACATCCTTGGAAATTGATATGAGCTACATATATTGAAATAAAATCCAAGCCAAAAAACACATAAAATTATACTATAGAAAGGATCACAATTTTTTAGGAATAACCTTCCAAAAAACATGAATTAGAGAAGAATTATAAACTTTTGATGTGACTTTTGAGCCATTAATAGTTTTCACAGCGTTATCAACATCTAATTGTTGATGTAATGTGTTTACACACATAAAAAATTTTATAGATAAAAAACAGTGGGTGGATCCAGAATCAAATAAAACATTATCTACATTAGAGTTCTTGGTATGTGTATCTTTCACAACATCATTATCGTACTCCACATCACCAATAGTGATTGCTTGTTAATTTCCTTTTTTTCATAAGTGTTTCTTGACATCGATCTCTTTCATTAATCATTGGATTATAGAATTTATTGACATGAATCCCCATTTCCTTGAACGTTTAACATTGAAGTGTAGGGGTAGCATTATTTATATCCTTATCATTGTTCACATAATAGCAGATATTTTCCCTATCACATCTGCATTCAACTACTTGATGACCATATTTTCCACACATAAAATGGTTAACCGTCCCTTTAAGACAACTCCCCCATGATTTTTTCTACACATTGAGTACATGGGAAAACTCATCATCATTTCATTGCGGTCTTTATATTTTCCATGAATTCAATTTTAATATTCTTATAAAACCCATATGACAAAAGGGTTACTCCAATATCCATCTCAACCTTGAGAGCACATCAAATAATTACAACATAGCTATTGAAGCCCCTTATGTATAATTCCCTTTAGAGATATGTTTTTATGCCACTAAAGGATAAATCAATTTTACTCTTAGGGTGGATAATAATTCTAGATGATTACCTAGATACTCTTGTAAAAAAAATTTATTAGTACCAAATGATTAATCATAATTTTTATTAAGTTCAAGTAACTCCTTTTCGATCTTGGTTTGAAGAATACATGGAATATACTTGTTCAAAAATAACTTATTGAACTCATCCCATTCCATGGACTCAATTTTATCTCTTTTCCTCATATTATTGAAAAGATTCCACTATTAAGTAGATTATCCTACCAAATGATATATTGATTAGATGAATTTATCATTTTCAGAACATTGAAGATTTTTAAATATCTTTTAAGTGATACTGATCAATTGTTCAACCACCAATTGATTATAAGACCCACTGAATGATGTTGGATGTTGACTCATGAAGGACATAACTGAATGTTTCTCTGTCATATTCTCATTTGGATGTGCTTCATGATTCATACTGTGAGAATGTTGTGTGATCATGGATAAAATATTTCTCATTCATGCTTTAATATCATTTGATTTCTCAGGGGTACAATCATTGAATTGCTCATCACATTATGCATTAACCCAGTTACTTTGAGTTCCTACCATTGACTAACACCAAGAAGAATAGTGTGAGAAACAGTAATAATAATTACAAAACCGCATAATCATGAATAAAATTTCAATTCAGGACACTTTATTTTATATCCTCGGTTATTCAGTAACATCTCTAAAACTCTTGGATAGGATTGTAACATATACATAGAAATATCCTTCGGGTTCTCACAAAGGTTCTCTCATCCTCATTTCCAAAGGTATTCTATAACTATTCTATGATACGAAATATTTAATCCCATATATTACATATATTTATTACTTTATCATTGAAAAATATTTCATTCATAACATAAAAAAACCACATCAGGACCGTGTAAGTTTAGTTTCATTAGAAATTGGGAAACATAATCAACTAGTTCATAAAAATTCCACATTTTATCCAACTTATTTCTTCATAACTAGAACCCCTTATGAAATATAATACTTAATACCATTCATCATGACCTGGGAAAAAACATATGATGGGTTGAGCTAAATTTCTCATTAAAGGTAAGCAAGGGAAATATCTAACATATCACAATCATAGGAACATATCACATGAAAATCATATCTTACAAATAAAACATCATAATATAATTTCAGGGGATAAAGCACAATTGGGAAATTTAATCCCAATATTCATAACCAAATACATGAAATTTTGTTACATACACCCATAAGCTTATAAAATCCTTTCGTATTAGTCAAGGATCATTGTCGAGACCATCACAGTGGGAAAAGTCCATTACTGAGCCGAGTTCTCTCCTCATTCTAGAAATGTATCACTAAACCTTATTTAATAGGAATTATTTTCATGTATATATCATGAGATAGAAATCTTTATCCAATGAATTTTAGGGGATATAGTTCCCACCCATCTCATAATGAAAGCTTTATTATGTGTTCCTCCGAAACATAAAACGTTCACCATGGCATAACCCATGAAATTAAATGGATTTCTTAAATATCATTCCATAATAATTGATATAAAAATGGATTTACTATATAATATTCCATCATAAACACAAAAAAATATAGTAATATAAGGGAAAAAAATATAACCCTATTTAATTGGATTCATCTTAGATGGAAAATAATTTTGAGAAAACACAAGAAATTAATTACTGAGGAAAATATTCTATCTTCATAAAAAAAGTATTCCTTACTGTAGGAGAAAAAAAATTTAGATGAAATAATGATAATAGAAATTAAACACGTAATATTTTATGGGAATATTCATAGAAATAATGTATTATGAATGATTAAAAATCCATTCATATTGTACAAGTTAAAAAAATTCTTCACGTACTTTGTCGAAAAATTCAAAAAGTACGTCATACTAAAAATGAAAAAAGATTCCATTAATTCCATTTAGTAAAAATTTACCAATTGAACAAATGAAATTAAAATAATATATGGATATAAACAATAATTTGAAATAACTATTTATGAAACATGGTTGTTTACGATAATTATATGTTAGTAAATACTTACAAAAACAATTTCAGAAAAAAACAATATTTGAGAAGTTATCCATTTCCTTAGGTTCAATATGCCATGTATTTGTTGGAACCTCATTTACAATGATTTAAATAATGTTTCTGATTTATTCCAAAATCATTATCATTTTTATAATGACATTTATGATCATATGTTCATCTATTTGGTAGTAACATTTCATATTTACTCATTGTTCAGGTATTAACTACATTATGTTCTTATGCATATTTTTTCATATTTGTTCTTATTAATATTCTTTGGTTATAGTTATGTCAATTACAGTAATATATTTTTATAATATTTATCATATTTATTAATTAAATTCATGTATATAATAATGTTTCAATGATGATCATGTTAAATGAATCACATCACATTGTGGAGATGGAATGTCGCACTTACGCACGAGGGATGATATCATACCCAAAATTATTTAATGGTATTGAAGTGGATGTTGTATAATATTTCAGAATTAGTATGTTTTTAGAATAATCATATACAGTTATTATTTACATCATTATACCCTTCCTAGAAAGGTGGTGGTGAAAAATATATTACCCCACGACCTGGAGACAATATGTTTTACGTACACACATTTGGTTATTTCATTTTTCATATGGTGGGTAGAAGGTGGAATATAGTTGTTTAATATTTATAATAACATATCAGTATATGATTTATACTGATTTTAATATTTTTTTAATTGAACAAATAATGAAGTGGACGTAAAAGAAGAACAATGTTTGAATGAATTAATAAATAATATTACCTCATCTTCGATATGCCTCCCCTAAATCTCCACAGGGAGAAATATAAATGGTCTTTTTAGGTGAGAACAACCTCTAAAATGAAAATAGGAAATATTAGAAGGAACTAGGGCAGGATATGACTGATATTGAAGGCTATAATGAACTGAATAGGTGAGGGAGGAGGTGCACTTTTATAATTGTGGTTTGGGGAACTTTTGGAAACTAAATATATAATAATTTATAATAAAATCAAACTCTACACAAAACCTCAAAAGTGTACCATTATAGAATATTAATGGAGATAGGGTTGTAATTCCATCATCTAATAAATTTCTGACATGTTATTTTATTAATTTAATCCTTATTTTTTTTAATTGACACATAGTTATTCATTTTAATTTTAATTTTTGTAATAACATTATAAATATTTAGTGGTTATAAATATTTTTTTATATTTGATTAATTGGACATAAATGGATATTTTATATCATTTTATATCTTATATTTATAACATTTTAATTTTTAAATATTTTTTATGAATTTTACATAAATTAATACAATGGAATTTTCATAAAATATCAATACTGTCAATTTTAAATCTATTCATTTATTTGACATTAAAAACACCACACATGATTTAAATTCAGAACAAAATATTCAATGAACTCATTATATGTCATAGTAAACTTGAAAATAAGTGGATTATATTAGTTTGTTCATATGAAATTTATTTTAATATTTTTAAAATCATTTATTTGAAATTTTTATTAATAAAATACTTTTTACATCCCCATTGTGTCATCTTTAATTCTAATTATATTCACTAAAAATTATATATAAATTCGTATTATGTTTGTAATTCTTTTATACTTCTAGAGACTATCAATATTCTATGTTTTATTATAGATATCGATATATTAACATTAGAATTCTTATATAAAATTATATTGGTACTGTTTGTCACATTCGTTAGTTTTTAATGCATTCATGTAATATTTTTATGTATGTTCTCATAAAGGGATTCCATTCCACAAAATAGATCATAAGGTTATAATTTACTCATCCGATAAGATATTTATAGTTTTTAAGATAATTTTATAATATAATTTTTATCTCTAATAATCTGATTTACCTTTAACCATAGTAAAAACATTAATTACCAGTGTTACCATTCAGAAGACCCAAAATTAAACGTAGCATATTAACAAAATATAGAATAAGTAATTCAAAATATGGAATCTATTTTTCAAAATAAAAAACATTTAAATTATAGTAATAACCCTAAAAATTAATCTTGTTGTTGAAATGAGAAAATGGGTTTAAAAAGATAAAACGTTGCAAAAGATTGAAATATTTTTGGTGATAAATTCAATATAAAATTATTGAAAATGATATAAAATATATTGAATGATGAAAATCTAATCTATTTATACTTAAATAAAATAAATATTATAATTTAACAAAATAATGTATCTTGATTAAATTTTTTTAAATTAAAATATAAATTTTTTTTTGTATTCATTAAAACAAGAATGTTATTAGAAAAATATCAGAAATTTATCCAATGGGAAATTTTTTACCTAGATTCAAAATTAAATTCTTATGCTGTCATATAAAAACTATTACGTTGTCAAAATATTTATTTGAAATGGTATCTCTATTTAAAGGAGTAAAAATATCCTTAAAATAGGGTTTTATACATTAAATTGGATTTTTTTCGTACCATATGACTATAACATCCAATGGATGAATATAAAAAAATTATTAGGTTTATAACACACACACACACATATCTTTAATTTCAGTACCTTTTGAAAATGAATCAAATATTCAAATATCTAATTGATTCAAATTTTTCATAAATAATTGATAGCTAATGAATTCATAATGCACATTCAGTTGTTATTTATAAATATTCACACTAACTAGAAGGCTAGGATATAATTGTAATTTTAGAATAATAGAATCCCATGATTTGTATAAACTCACTTTTTCATGAAAAGAAATCTACTGAAGAATATAAATTATTTAATGAAAATATTTCATAAAAATATCTGTGTGTTGCATCTATTGGGACAAGTGTGAGATATATACAGATCAAAGGATTCTAAAACATATATTCACACATAAGGATCATGATATACACAAAAGAATGGTAATATATCATCTAGGATTTTGACTACTCAATATAATACCATCATGACATGGAAAATATGGCGGCAAATGCTCTAAGTAAAAAAAGAACATGCATATTTATCATTAAATGATAGTTTTGAAGGATCCTATATTCCTAGAATTAAAAATGACAAACATGGTAATAATTAAATTAGAAACACCATAAATATATTCCCAAATTGTTTCTCAACCATTTCTCATGATGAAAATAATGGATTATCAAAGAAAACATGTGGAAATTCTGAAAATGGAGTAAGCAATTAGATATAAAAAATCAGTTGAGTTCATGATTGACGTGGAAGAATATATAATATTGGAGTCACAATCTTGTTTACCATACAATACAGAGATAAAGAATTATCTTTTTAGTTATAACAATAGCTCAACCTTCTCTATTCACCTAAGGAGCACAAATATGTATCGAGATCGCTAAGAGAAAATTTTGTGGGACAATATTAAGAGTGATATTTCTCTATATACATCAATTTTCCTGGTATGGAAACCAGTGAAGGTTAAAAGTAAAAAGTCGAAGCTGATGATACAACCTCTACCCATATGAACACGGAAGTGAGAGAAAATAACTATGGAATTTTTCACTGGATTTCCAAGGAAATTGAATGGAAACAATGCTATATGGGTCATTTTGTATTGTCCTACAAATACAACATATTCAATAACAATTTGAGCAGACATCTCAATATATAAACTTGAAAAAATATATATCAATGTCGGGGTAAGGATTTATTGATCAAAACATTATAATGTATCTGATCGAGATCTGAGATTCATCTCGATGTTATGTAAAATTCTCCATTATCTTCTAAGATCTTAACTTAATGTCAACACAACCTATTATTATCAAAGTAATGGCCTATTTGAATGAAAAAATCATTCATTGGGTGATATATTGAGTGCGTGTTATATGGACATTAGTGGAGGATTGTATAAACATAATACACATGTTGAATTCCCTTACACCAATTGTTTCCACTAGACCATCTGAATGGAAACATTTGAATCCCTTTATAAGAAATGGTGTAGAACAAATGCATGTTTGGATGAAGTTAGTGAGCACTTCTGGGACCTGAAATTCTAGAAGAAATTGTGGAAAATGTTAAAACCATTTACTATCACATCACAGTTTCCCATTATCAAAAAATCTATTTATGAAAAAAACGTCAATGAGACCTTCATATCAAAGTTAGAGACATGGTATTGCTTTGTGTATCTGCATGGAATAACATCATGATATTTTGGATGAATGGAAATCTATGTTCTAGGTGCATAAGTCCCTTCAATATTTCTAATCTTATCTGTGACTTTTCATCTCAACTAGAACATCCACCTAACATGTCCAAAGTACACGATGTATTCCATGTATCCCTCTTAATGATTTATATTCTAGATCCTTCACAATTACCATCTATAGAGGTAGTACAATTAGATAATGATCGTTTTTATGTGAATCAACTAGTGAAGATCATGTATCATAGTTATTATTTTCATTGTTACAAGACTACTCAAATGTTAAAATTTCTATATTGAACCATTAGTACGAAGAGGAAACATGGGAACTGGAAGAAACAATAAAGGAAAAGTACCCACACTTGTATTTAGCATAGAATGTAAATTGAAATTATGAGGGATAAATTTATTAATGGGGAATAATGTTTTGTATTAATTTTTTATCAATGATATTCCCTTATTATAATTATTTTCTATACTATAATAATATAATATTACATTTATAACACAATACAATAATTATAAATGAATAATGAGTAAAATAAAAGTTCTCTCTAGAAGTTAAGAAACATATAGTGATTAAATAGTAACATGGACTTTAGAGTAGTTCGACGATCATTACAAATAGTAAACAACCCAATAAAACAATAAACCCACTAATGAAAGTATAATTAAAATTTAACCACAATATAATTTATAGTATGATATAAATATACCATAGTATAAATATGTAAATATTCTAATAATTATTAATTAATTATTTGTATTTTTGTATGTCATGTATATTTCATATCATTATCATGATTAATTTAATAATTTACATGAAAATTTATTTTTCATAATATGTATTCATAAATAAGTATTTTGATGACTTATGATTATATGATAATTTTAAGAGACCTTGATTAATTTTTCAAAGGGTATGAAAACAAATTTTGAGACCTATAAATTTTTTTCATAAATAAGTATTATGATGATTTATGATTATATGATAATTTTACAAGAACTTAATTTATATATTGATTTTAATTAAAAATTTAAATTCACATATTTAGAAAATTATTTTCATAAATGCAGTTTATTTTTTAATCATACATGTAAAAAAATGCTGGGGTGAATTTTTTGTATTATTCTAAAATGAATGAAGTTTTGGTGAATAGTAGAATATGATAATTTACAATAAATGCTGAATAATTGAATTTTTGAATCATACATGGGTCATGGATGTTGTAAATGGACATTAGGACGAACTAATATGCATTAATTTTTTATTTCAAATTAATCAATACTATTTATAGACTAGATAAAAAATATAAAAATACTAATTAATATAATTGGAAACCCCTCATAGAGTACAATATAAATACCACCACTTTTTACCTCCTCTCCTTATAACGCTCTATCCTTATGCATAGTCAAAATTATAAACAAGTCTCTCCACAATACTATCTCCCATGTCCATGAGCTATTATTTTATAAGAATACCAAAACCACTTCCCAAAATAGCCTCTCAAGGAAGACATATTCAAGAGGCATATTCCATTTTTCCTTTCATTATTTTCATTCATATACATTTTTTATTTTTCATTACTCACCTCCATTCATCAAAAATTTTACGATTACTCATGTACATTACAGATACTATATTTTTTATAATAATTTAATAATTAAACATAATCTTTCATTTCCCCACCTTTTAATCTAGAAATGAAAACACTATCTGAGATGTGTATATTTATCACATTAAAGAATGACTTGTTTTCAATTTCTATTTTTAATTTCAATAATAGTAAAGAAGGCATTTTTTTGGTTGAACTGGGCTAAAATGTATACATTAAAACTTTTTTAATGTTCTAAAATATTTTTTTCACAAGATATTATATTATAAAAATAAATGTGTTTGATGGGATCAAAAACTGCCAATTAACAAAAAAAAATAACACTAATGTTTTATATAATGATTAATATCCACTCAAAATAACCAAATTAATTTTATTAAAATTTAATAATATTTATGTTCAATAATAACATATAACTACAATTTTGGATATCCATTCTCATCTTACATCTTTATCCATACCTATATATTAGTAAACCAAACATTAAAATGAAGGAAACCAATTCTCCCCAACAATGAAATTAAACAACTTAACCTTTCAAAATTATCTCGAATGGAATAAAAATGTTTATAATAGATATATTACATGATCATGGGGATCTATTAATATTAATTAACAAATGCAATTTGGTATTCCATAACATTAACATCATGTGAAGGACACCATCAAACTTATTTTAATGGATTCTACATGATCCATTAATCATTTAGGATGTTATATCATCCATTTTACCCAAATGAAGTAGTCTATTATTATTATTTAAATATTATAAATTAAGTGTATATGCTCAAAAATCTTGTATAAAGATAAATTGTTCATTCTATTTTGTGAATATACACGTTTTAAACCAAATAAATTTTTATAAAACCACTATTTTTATTATGGAAACTTCCTTGGTTCACTTATGGTTTTATAATAATTATTATTCCCTATTTCTTTAAATGACATATTATATTTTTCTCTTAACTGTATTAAAATGTTTTAACTCTAATCTTTCTTAAGTACTCTTTTTACATGATATTACATCATGTTGAACTCACTTTTAATTATATAATCCTATTCTAACTTATTATTTTCCAATCATTTTCTAATTCCTCTCCTTCATGTAAAATTTTATGATACATCAATTTTTTATACTTTATGACATGATTATGATACCAATTTCTTACCATAGGCAACCCTTACATTTATGTATGATTGTATATGTGGAAAGAATATTCATGATCATGTCATAATGGTTGTACCCAGATAGAAATCCAATTAATTGGGGAATTTTTAGTCTCATGAGTTGTTATGTACAACAATCTTGACGGTTGGCCTTGACTCGTACTACCATGTGCCACTGTCATAGTTGTTAAACGCGTCTTCTGCTCCTCTATTTGAAACAAGAAATTAATTACTCTAAATTCATGTTTTATTTTCATGAAAAATTTTAATGAACCAATTATTTTATGATCCCATGTTTATATATTATGAATCCATATTTTACATGCCTTTTTATATAATTATGTCATGCTTTCTAACCCAAGTGCCAACGTATTATTGTTAAGATTATTCCTTTACTATGATTTTTAGATCATCCCATTGTTCATGTAATCCCTAGGTTATCCTATGAATATGTATGTGCAAAATGGTTGTTGGGATCACATTATAATGATAATATAAAAAATGATTTATTTTGTTCCACATTTCTAGTTTTTTGTACCAAGTCTTCCACGACCCTAGACATTACGACCGTTAGCTTGTAAAATGATGGTTTATTATGCCTAATATCATGTAATGATATGTGTAAAAGGATAGGCTCTCTATCATAATGGGTACATTTACATAATAAAAACATTGGTCCATTAATACTCTTCTATTCTTTATTATCTATTAGTTTATTCTTTTATAATTATTGATTTTGCAGTTGGTGTTACGCTCATGTATAAATGACGAACATTAGAAAAACAAATTTATATTATAGGTTTCCCCTTTAATTAAAATTTATCATTTGACATGAACTCATAGTGATCATCCACATCCACATGATTTTTTGTTTTAATAATGAATTGATTTAAATATAATAAGGATTAAAATGGGTGTGCTTCATAACCAAATTGTGTAACTTGAATCCCTTCATGGCCTAAATAAGTAACTAGTATGTATGATACTAGACAATATTCTATTTTTTAATATCGATGTTTCTACAGATGTTATTTTTAATAAATATAGTAACATAATTTGGTATTTTATTTTTAATTTTCGTTGATATGTCTTTTATGAGTTTACTTATGCTGAAATAGAGTTTATAGTTGAGGCAATATATGTGAAAAAAATAATTTTTTGGTTATTTTATTAAGAAATGAGTTTGTAATATTTAAAGATATACACTAGAAATGTATCCATGGTTAATTTAAAATATTTATACAATTGTTTCAATATTTTTATAATATATTTGTGAATATTAATGATTGAATTTTCAATCGTCATGCTATCATACTTACATGGTTTTCTATATTTTTTTGTATTTAATGATATATGGTACAGATACACTAGTGCATGATGATATTAAATCAAACCTATTATTTGAATAACATTGGATTTTAGGCCACATTAAACAAGAGGGTGATGTAAGTAATCATAGAGATTGAAATAAAATGAGATATAACTATAAGGATTTTAATAAATTTAGAATGATGTGGTCTAAATGTAGGAATATGGTAGTGATGTGTTTTGAGAGAGAAAATGTAGGCATATTAAGAGGAATTTCCTCAAGAATAATCGTTATAAAGAAAACAATGATCATTCCTTATTGGTAGAAAATAATATTGAGAATAAAAATGAACTTACATGGTTCATGAATACAATGTTCGAAGGGTGGTTCCCTGAATCTGGAAACGTATTCTATATGTATTATAAGAGAACATATTTTACTAATTTCTGCGAAATCAATTGTTTTGATTTATATCTATAGAATAATAATATTTATAACAATATGGAATTAGTTTTTTCCTTATAACATCACAATAGATCAATGAAATCATTAAATGGGGTTATATGGGTACCCAAATTAAAATGAAATACCATTTACCAATGCATTATTCAATAAATGGATATTCTATAATTTGTAATTCTAGATGTATAAGGATTTATTGGTTATACCAAAAAAATTATTAAAAGTATCCCAATAGTGGGTTGTACGTATTCGATAGGAAAACACATCTAAAGATGTAATATAACACCCATGTCATGTCACGTGATAACACTCTATAATAGAATACACGATGTGGGTACATAGGTTTCAAGGGAATGATTCAACATAGTAAGAAGGATTCCTGGTATGAAATAACCCCAAACAACTTCACCTTTTGTAAGGATTGTGTGTTTGGATAATCCAATTATTTATGTTTTTAGAGGCTAGTATAAAATTAAAGGACCCCCTTTAATATTTTCATTCATATTTATAGGGATGATATATGATTTCAACCAATAGTTGAGAAAATTACATTAAGAACTATATAGATGATTACAGAATAATGTTATTGATTTACATTCATAAAAATAATATAATATTTTATAAAAATATTTATGACATAGAATTATATGTTTGAACATAAAATAAGAAATTTGTTCAAAACCCTTAAGAATAATGAGGTTGTAATGTACTCCTAAAATGATTTTTTTACAAATATAAATATGAATGTCTATTAAACAAAAATTTAGTTAGGGAAGAAATCAAATTTATTTATTTAATAGAATGAATATTACCACCCTGGATAGAATGAGAAGCATTTTCTCACACTAAGGGTTTCATCCATATTATTGGGAAGAAGATTCTACTACAAAAATGTGTTTGATTAATTATTTCCCCACTATTGATAGTAGTGATAAATTTCTTTAAGAGATGTAGATATGTATACCCCATATATTTATACATCATATATTATTTTATTGTCACAATTATGATCATAGTAAAACAAATTATTTGGAACCTATAATGGCCTAGTGACTATTTGTGGGATTTCCTTAGGGGGTCCATGGTTATATGTTGTGGGTTGGGTAGAATAGTAAGCCAAATTTAATTATAACACATGATTTTATATTCCATGAGTATTCATTAGCTATAAAAAATCCAGTAGAGTGTAATTAAATGGATAAACCTGAAAAAATTGTTTTTATGGTACTCATAGAACACGAGAATACAATTATGACTACAAGGGAAATGTGGAGGTACATGGTGACTGAATGAATTATTAATTGACATGATATTGGGTGCGGAGAACCGTTTGATCTCCCATCAATTTTAGTTAAGAAGATTTTTCTTCTTATGCATCGTACATGATATTGACATAAATAGTTATGAGTTCAAAACCAATATACAAGCTATGGAATACAATAATTTATGTAGTGGTTCATAACATTGAAATTTGAAAGGATTCCCTATTTTAAAATAAACCTAGATTATTGTAACCAATCCTAATAATGTATGATTTATAAGATTACTGATATTTTTAAATGGATTTAGTATAACATAGTTTAGATAACAATTATATATATGTATTTTTAGACATGATATTATTCCTTCATCCCAATGTAATTGCATATAGTGAATTTTATTCTCTATTTTGACATATTTATCAATTATATTTCTGAATTTCTTCACTATTTCTTATTAATTTTGTATAAAATAGTTTGAGGTGAAAAACATATTTTTTACATTTTGTGTTGTATCAATGAACATACCAGCTTCCTTCTGAATTGTTTCTAAAGATTTTATATCAAAAAATGTTTTTATTTTAAAAAATTTCGTGTTTGAACATTAAATGTCCACAGGGAAGTGAAATATAAAATATGATTACATAATTATGGAAAATTGATTCATCATTAGTGAGCTTCATCCAAGTTTTTAATTCGAGCTTATTAATCGTGGAATTATTTTATTATTTTTATAGAATACTAAGTTTATTATTATTTAATTAAACATGAAGATGTATAATCCCATAAATATTTAAATTAAAATTTATTTTCAAATGAATTAGGTGGGAAATTATATTAAATTATTGTTATGGATATAATTAGGGGTTGAGAAAGTAATAGTTTTATATGACCATGTATTCCAATGTGATGAAAATTATAAACGATTATAATGTTTTTATATCAACATATTAGTGATCTATTGGGCCAAAAATTTAAGATAGACGAATCCCCATTACATAATAGTGAGTCAGATATATAGTAAAAAATATTCCCACATAAAAGATTATTTTATCACTTTTATAACATATAATATAATAGTAATACATTCTAGAATAAAATTGTCTAGTAACATGGGAAATTCTTTTTATATATTAAATGTTTATTAAAATGAGATATTATTAATTAAACATTTATTCAATTTCTTTGTAAAAATTTTCATTTTATCATTAGTATATGTACTCAAATGATGATATACATAAAAAATATGGCGAGCTAAAATCCTAGTAATTGGTTAAATAAAATGGAAGTAATAATATACATGAATCAATATTACAATAATCATAATAATAATCATAATTATAATATCATATTCATAGAATATTCTTTATAACCTAGATGTAAAAATATAAAAATTATCGGAATGTTGAACATAAATAAAAATGACAAATGATAACTATTCAGTAAAATAAAAAACATTTATTATGAACAAAGAGAACATCATGTTCACACATAACATTTGTGAACAAATAAAAAATTCATAATTATGAACAATTATAGAATCATGACCACAGATAATACACATAAAATCATGAGATACATCAAATTACACAATTCATTTCAGAGATGTATAATTATGATCCCATCAAACATATCATCAAATGATCATAATCATTATAATATATGGAAATAAAACATATAACAATATGTTTCCTAAAATAATCTCTTTAATGGAATGGGTTTCATAAATATTACATAATGATTATTTCATTGTTAAACCTTTGATATTCACATGAGATTAAGTAAAAAAATTAACATCAATAAATAGAATGACAGATCCTAGGTCAAAGTGTAAACCATAAACAACACAAGACACATCATCGAGAAGTTGTGGAATTTCATTATGAAATATTATTATAGGAATATTAATAATAATTTAAATGAGGTATAAAATAATAATATTCATATAAATGGAATATAATTTTAATTTTAAGGATAAATAAAAGATTTTTATATGAATTATAACCAAAGGATTTATAAAGAGAGGAAAAATCCAAAAGAATGAATTGGTTTCAAGGGACCCCATGCCTTGTATCTCGATTTATATTGTCTTCTTTTTATCCAGTTATAATCATATTATATGTATTAAAACTTGAATAATGAAGTGAATTTTATTCTCTTAATCAATATTTATCAATTATAATCATTGGTTTTTATTTTTTTAACATTCTTTATTTAATGTGAATTATTTTGATATTTTATTTTTGTTAAAATATCAAATGTTGTTTCAAATTCAGTATCATGTTATATATATATAAATTAATAAAATTTAATCAATTAATATATATATTTATTTATTTATACATTCTTATAATGTAAATATATTATTATGAATATCCCTAAAGGGAGAGATATATAGAGAGTCAACAATGCCCATGTCAGCTGTTAACCAGTAGGTAATAACATGTTATCAAAAGAAGAGTCATGAAATGTATTTCATATAAATATGTTGTAAATACATTCATTAAATTAGCTTAATAAAATTTAAATAATTATAATATTATATTAAATTGTTCTTAAGAGATTTGGTTTTGAAAAGAATAATATTTTAAAATGATTCTAGTAAAAAATGAGTAGAAAGGAATGAAATATTATTACCTCTTTCATGTTTTTGTTCCATTTATATAATCGTTAGAACCATTAAATATTGGAATTATAGGGTAAAAGATGTACATAATGATGAAAAGTAAATTAATAAACTGATTTTTTATAGGATTTTCTTTGAGGATTATAGAAGATTCTATTTTCTAAGGGGTGCGTGATTGTGAGTGTATACTTATGTAGTGGGTTATTTTTGAGATAAAATATTAAATAAAATATAACTTCCTTGTTAAGACTTGAAATTGGTATATTATTGACATTATAAATAATATTTGGTCTTAAATATTTATTTATGACTTTAAAACCCATTATTAACATTGTTATTTAGTTTAGTAAAGGGAATGTGGAAAAAAGAAAAATTTCATTTTAATTGAATAAATTATACTATTGAATATAGATAATCTTTTTTATGTTAGAAATTTTAATTTAATGAATTATTTTTCATATAAAATGTCTTCTGATCAATTATATATATTTAAAACTGATTGGGTCATTATTACATAGCAAATGATCTAATTAAAAAATTTCCAGTTTTGGAAGAACTATATTATTACAATTCATCAAAAAAATTGTATTTTAAAAAACAATATACCCCTTTGAATTATTTTTTTTGATAATCAGTAAAATGAATTATTTTTTTACAATATTATTCCCACAAAGTTAAATTTAATTATTAATATAAAACAATTAAATTTTCAAAAAAATAAAATAAATTTTATTTAAAATACATACATATAATTATCGAGAGTTTTTAATAATTTTACATATATTGTTTCATTAAAATATTTATATTAGAGAAATTATTCATTTTAGAAAATACATGGATTTTATTTTATTATTTTCTGTTGTATTACTATTCAAATGGATAGGTTACAATTTGTACTTTTTTAAGAGTATTCCTAATGTTCATATTATAATTCCTAAGGTCAAAACACTATTCCAGTAGTCTTATTACATTATATAAATATGTCTTAATTCCTAAATTAATCATTCAAATCAATTCCACTTATGTTTCAAAAGATTCCATTATCAAATTTTGATTTGATTACTAATGTTGGTAATTTTTTTCACCATGATGTTCATGATTTTGATAATTACATGGGATAAATGTTTTCGACATTTTATTGTTCTATATATTTTGTGTGTTTAATTACATATTGGTTTATTTTCAATTTTCAAGTTAATATTTATTATATAAATGTATGTTACCAATATAATATATAGTGTAATATGTGTTTCATGTCTTTATACTATATTATATAACTAATTATAATAAAAATTACTTATTTATAAAAAATCAATATAAATATAATTTTTGGATGATAAAACATTTACACCATTAGAAATTTCAACATCATGATTTTCAATTTTATTCACATGTGAGAGTAGATGAGAGTACTTCTATTTAAATGCATCCTAAGGATAAAATGTGGCTTCATCTCTTTTTTTATTATTCTAAATCACTTTAATGATGGGAGTTATCTTGTGTTATATAACATTATTTTTATAGTCTAAGATCATCACCGGCTGATCATTATAAGATATTTTATTCTATAACTACACATCATAAGGTTTTAATACATGTGTGGTATCAAGTATATGATTTCTCCATAGAGATATGTTGATCATATCCTGAAAATGATACATTTTTGGGTGAAGTGGTAGTTAATATTCTTCCACTCATATTTGACCAAGGATATAAATGTTTCCAATGTACTTAGATTTCTACATTCCCTAATTTACAAAAAACATAACTCTATTTCATTTTCACATTTAAATGTAAACATTTTCTATAGCATCTAAAATAATGTCCCATTAAGGATTTTCTGTATAGGAAATTTTTTGACATTGTGAATCATTAATGGGTATGAGGATGACTTGATATTTACCGGTCATTTCATATATAATATGTAGTCCAAGAATCATCCACTAATAGATATAATCTTAATATATAGTATTTATACATCTTTACCCATATTGTAATTTTTAGCGGTATGTTTGAAAACTCTAGTGAAATACATATTTTTTTGGTAACTCAACCAAATGAATATATTGATCACATCCTCATTTAAATGATTCTTAATATGTTCCTAGTATTCCCCGAAGTGTTTAAATTATTTTATTATATTTTCCATCAGTTTGGGGTTAATAGTCTATAATGAAGTTCAACTAAATATTTAGCACATTTTTTAAAAATGTAATAAATTTTGAGATCATACATATGTCATGATAATTACTTATTGAAAGTGTTTCCCTATAAATCCATGCTAAACCCATCACATATATATTTTAAAGTTACTCTTGTGAGTAATATAACAGAATAAATATTAAGTGTGTAGTCTTCATGAATTGATCCACCACAAACCATCTCACATTTATTCCATTAGACGTCTTCCGGAGTCTATTATAAAATTACAAGGTGATGCTATCTCATTTATATGTATTTATGGGTAATAGTTTCATCATCCAATAAGAATTAAGTAAATATTATTTTATATGATGATGTACCAAGAACATTGTGGTGTACTCAGAAATATGTTTCTTCATGTTGTCCCACAATAACTGATCTTTATGATCATTGTTCATGATATTACTTATAGTGGTGATGGGTAAAGATGAGATATATGAACCATAGAAAATATAATATTTTATCTTAGTAGATAACATAATATAAATATGAGTTAGAAAAAAATTAATCAATCTATATCACTATTGGATTAAAGAAAAATACCTTCAGTTTTTGTTATCACCATATTTTGAAGATATAAACCATTTTGTTTAGTTTATCTTATCATGGATAGATGATTGTCAAATATTGTGGAAAGGTTTAATGTCTTATTTTCAATTATAATTTCGTTATCCATTCTTTTTCATATCATTGATTATATTTGTTTTATCAATCTTCATAATGGATAGTGTAAAAATGTTCATTTCTACGATGATCATTAACTACCATATTCAACATATTATAATGGTATTTAAATGTGAAATAATAGTTCCTAATTCACACCATCCATAATTTACGATTCATGTTGATCAATTTTTTTGTGAATATATACATTAAAATTTTCTAATTTGTATATACTCTAGACTTATCAAGAGATAGGTAGACAATGAAAAACATTCTATGTCAACATTGTTAACTAGGTATTTTATCTTATGGATATTATTTTTTTACGAGTTCTATTATATCACATTATTAGTTATCACGAGTAGAAAACAATATTAGTTCTGTATAGAATGACTATAAATCAGAAAACCTTCACCATTTAAGGTAAGAGTGAGTAAAAGTGAAATTACTATCCCCTTACATATCTCATTGAAGCCTTCCTCCCATTATTTTATATTGACATAAATTATCCATTACTATGTTAACAATGTTTCTGGTCATTGAAATTATGATATTACTCTCAAAAACTATCTACATAACAAAAAAATCAATGAAAACTATGGATATCAATTATATTTTAGGGCATGGTCAATCCTTAATTGACTATTTCATTATGGTATACACATAAATTCCCTAATTAGTGATCACATTCACTATGTATTTGAATTTATATATCCTAAATTCATACTAGATGAACATTTAATATATCATTTAATTTAATAATATCACAAATTTAATAGTAAATTTCTAATTATATTACACATTCCTAAGAGAGTAAATGGGAATTCCATTAATTAGTAGTAAACCAATTTAATGAGTTTTTATATAATTTCTTCATTCATCAAGTAAATTATGATTGTTGGGGCACAATATATCTAAATTGAATCAATATTAACTCAGAATATCCATATCAAATATGAGAAATAATCTTTTGAATAAATTCTATCATTAAATTTATCTAATGATAATGAGAATAATTATCAACCTTTGAGAAGTACATTTATCATGGAAGTTCACTGAAAAAATAAATCAATTCATAGAAGGGCTTGATTGATCTTATGGTGTTCTCGTTGATATTCCTATAATTAATTATAAACTACATTGATCCATCATTAATCTTGATAATGGGACCTGAGGAAACCCATGGTGATGAATTAGGGCGTATGAACCCTTTTTATAAGTACTCTAACATTTTCTTCTTCAACTATCCATGTTCTATCACGTCTATCCAATAGGGCCATTTGGGGAAGGGAGTTTCACTAATTATATGTTCTTTTTAGTAACATACCTAGAAATTTTATGGAATTCTACAAAACTCATTTATAAATATATATAAATACTCAATCATAATGAGAATTTCCTGAAGTTTTATTCTTTCCATTGACTAAAATATCAGATATATATTCTTATTAATTGAGTATCAACATCTAAACAATTGAGGGTCTATATAAACAAGATTATTGGTCTCCCTTGTGTTTTCACAAAAGAGTGAAATGGGCCAGGATATAGAATGATATTTCATTTTCATAATATTTGATGTGTGTCATATATAATGAGACAAAACTCATTCCATGTATCATATCAATATACTCAAAGGGAGGGATTATGATATTCACTTGAGAAATCCTCCCCCAAAAGAATTTAATTGAGAATAGTACTTTAACAACTACATGTCTCACAATATATATATATATATCATGTTATTGGAGATGTTATTAAAATTTCTATGAAACATATAGAACATAGTGGTATTTTTAGAACATAAAATAAAACATTAACCATTAATGGATGAGTATTAAGAATTACTTTTACAACATCATTTTTTCACTCCACCTCAACTATGATGATGACATAATGTTATACTCTCTCCATTGTATTAGGTGTATAATAATGTTGACTACCCGTAAAGTGGATTAATATAGTTAATAGAATCTCATAATTACAATTTTTATTATAGTTGATGAATTTAATCATAGGTTGAGCCTGGTGGGTTCTTTACATTACATTATCATATTTGAAAACATGTGGACGTCTCTTTTAAATTAATGAGAATCACTCCTTTGTCTCCCATAAATAATGAATTTCCCATTTTAGCACAAGGAAATTTTCATTATTCTTATTTCAATATTTTTGACATGTGGGTGGCTGAATATTTTTTATTATATTTTCATTAGAATATATATATTGAAATATCATCTTGTATTTTTTATCTCTATATCTATAGTCTTATTCTATATACTCTATCTCTACTTTTGGATCAGGTAAAAATGTACATTTTTTAATTCAAAAGACTCAAAAGAAAATTATCTTTGGTGGATGTTATTATAACATACTAATCAATAAATTAATTTTACACTCATTATTTCAAAAAAATGGAGTCATACATTGTTAACCATGGGAAATATTCTTATAAAATAGAAACAAAATAAATCCCTTTTTTCATATGATCTAGAAATCATATCCTTGTATTTTTTTAATGATTTGAAGGGAAATACAAGATTAAAATGTATTCTTAATATCATCATTTTTATTTCATTAATTTCATCATTCATATTTATATCCTTGAATCATTTGTACCATTGAACTGTTTCTCTATATAAATGATAAAAACTAGAGAAAAATTCTGTTTAAAAAAATAAATCATAAAAATCTATAATATTTTGAATATACCTTTAGTTTAATGATATTTGAATCGAATGATACACTAAATAAAAATGATTTTTCATTCATGAAAGAATATATGGATATTTTATTCATCTTCAATGAAGTAATATGTTACACATGGTTCATGATATGTTTAATATATTGAGATAGCTAGGTAAGTACAACAACGAAGTTTTTCACATCACAACCCATTAAAGTGATTTTTTATAAAATGTTTATATTTTCCCTATATTTTTTTGTCTAGATTCCCATTATTTGAAAAAAAATTATAAAATTGAAATGATTAGATATAAATATTTTAATAAACAATAAAAAAATATTTTATTATTATTTGAATTTTTATTCTATATTAATTTTATATGAAATTCAAATATTTATTTTTCATCCCAAATGATTAATCTAGGATCATATTATTCAATATTTTCCTGAAAAAAAGATGAAATAACATTAGCTATATATCATTCATTTTAATGTAGAGAATGTTCAACCAAATCATTTCCTATAGGGGCATCAAAACTGGTGTTTAGCTAGTAATCTTTTCATGCACTGAGTGATGGTCATGTTAATTCCAAATCATGTTATTATAGGTATTATTTAACCTAGGTAAATTTTTTTAGAACCTATATCAACTTCTAGTTTTATGAATGTTATTTAATATCTTGAGTGACACACACACTACATTGTTCCATTTTTTTGGATTATACCTTATATTATAGTGGTCATAATGTTTTTCCATAATGTTTTCATATACTAGATCCAAAATTAACAAAATATTTCAATGATAATAATTATAAAGAATCACCTACTTCAGACATGATTAATATATTATAATAATGATAAATAATAGAAAATTAATACATTCAAAAATTAAAATTAGTAGTCTTATGGAATCTAGACATTTTAATTCATAAATATTATATTACATAGTACACCACATAATAATAGAAATAATCATTTACAGTTTATTTTCTAGGAAATTAGAAATAAAAACCATGAATAACAGAAAAAATACATTAAGTTAGAAGAAATTCATCCTTTTAGATTCATCCATAGACCATTGAAAAGAATCTCATATCATAGAGACATAAACCAAAAGAAAGTGGTGAGCATAAATTATTGTAAGTGGATAAAAGGGGACATTTATCATATTAACATGGGGAATAATAACAGTGAATTTTCATTGAAATATAGGGAATATCATAATAGGAAGATCATGAATCATAAAATGGAAATGTGGATACAATAAAAAAATAATACATTCATAATATTATCACCAATGTTTCATAAATATTAATTACCAAGGATATTTACCATCGTATTATAAAACATGTCCACTCTAGAGATTAATTATTTACCAAAACCTTTTTGGGGAAATATATGGGAACACCATTCATATTTCCAATGAAATGTGAGCCAAATAAAATAATCTTTTAATCTATACATTTTTTTGAATCATGAATTTATATCATATAAATTAAATTCTTTTATAAATTATTAAAAACACAATCATTTAATAATTTTTAACAAAAAATAAAATTTTGTAACTATACCAAAATCCCCAATTTAATTGCTTATTTATATATTGATGTGACTACCCATGGATATAGAAATTTATTGTGTATTCAAAATATATTATTTTTCATGTGAAATATAGAAATTCATGAAAATAATTTAGTAACATGAATGTATGAACATGGTTTATGTAAATTTAATTATGTGAGTAGACGAATGACTCCATTTGATAAAAAAACACTCTAATAGAAATGGTATAATAAAAATGTTTTGAATTTTTTATATTCTATCATTTATAAATCTTATAAAAAATATGTTCTTCAATGGAGAAGAGAATATGGGTAATTCCATTAACATGAATAGTTGATTCCTAAAAAACGAGTTTATAACCTTGAGAAAGTAGTAAGACCATGGATGTGATCTATAGGGGAAACTGACCTGAAATACTAGGAATATCTATTTAGAGTGGAGTAAAATTAGGTATGTGTCTCTATTTATTGTAAAATACGATGACTTCTTCAATAATTTCAAAATATTGTTATGGGAATAATTTGTTTTGGAAAATTTTAAACCATTTCCATTCTCATGATTTTATAAATTTGTTTTTATTTTATTTTATTTTATTTTATTATAACAAAAATAAATATTTTAATATTATTTATACAAGTAAAAGTAATGTTTCAAAAAATATTTTTTTTAAATCATGATTACTATTTTACACATAGGAAATTCGTTTCTAGGTATAAATATTGATTTAAATCCATTGGAATGCATAATAATAATAATAATGTGATATATGTTAGGTTTATATTCTATTAAATTAACAATAAAATATTTTTTAGATATATATTATTTCATAAAACATTTTGAAAACAAAACACATTATTTATTCTATTCACTGAAGAAAATGTATATTAGAAAATATTATAAAAATATAATTTAGAATAAATTTTACCTGATGATATATAATATAGTGTTTTATTAATCCAAAATATGTAATAAATTTTAAAAAATTTCCTTTGAAATGAAATGTTTTTATTTATTAATAAAAAGCAGCTTTTATAAAATAGGTAAATTTATAATAGTATGAAAATTTCATTGGCCATTATAAAATTATATTATCATTTATATTTTAATAGAAAAAATTAATGGATATTTCAATAAAATAATCATTATATAGAATACCTACGTTTATTATAGATGTTTACATATTTTTTGAACAAAAACATTTAATTATATCCAAAATTATGTTTATCATAAATCATCTTACTTTTTAAATATTTTATTAAAGAAAATAATATTGATAATTAGACTAAAAAAATAACCATTTAATTAATACGAATGAAAATAAAATTTAATGTTATAATGATATAAGCACATAACCCCTTATTAAATCAGAATACACCATATTGGGAATGTATGTGATGTGGGGGGGGGGGGTTCATGGGATAATTCAGCTAACATTTATGTAGTTTTGATCTCAGCTAACATAAACTTCTCTAATACTTGATTTTTATCATCACTTATTCATGAACTTCTTGGGATTAGTTAATAGAAACCCCAATTATTCTACCTCCCCCATGTTCAAACAAATTGGGTTCAAATGGAATGACTTGAATAGTTTAGGACATAACTACTCATTTATACATCAATTATCATTTTTCCACATTTTATAAAAACAACACAAAATAGTGAAATTATTACAATCATTCATTATTAATAATCATAATATTTAGAAATAGTAATATTACTATTTCAATGGTCCCAAAACCTCTGTAAGAACCCGGTTCCTATCTTTGAGTTACGAGTTTCTTCTTTTCTCTTTTCCTTAAGTGTTTTTGAGAAAATAAGGAAAATGGGGAAAAATAATAAATTTTGGAAGTACACGTCGTGTACTTTTCCACAAGTCGTGTACTTCTGGTTTTGTGGGATGAGTTCATGGGGCGTGTGGCCAGGTCGGCGATGAAGGGTGTAGGAACTGACTACACGCCCTGTAGTGGTCCTTTACACACCGTGTAGTCAGTCGGCAGGTGAATAGTAAGGCGGGGGCCAACTATGGGGCAACACATGCCGTATACTAATGAAGACACACTGTGTAGTTTTTTCGGCAGGTGAACAGTGTCGCGCTGGCGGGAAGCCATCAGAGGAACAGTTTATAAATGGGAAGTACACGTCGTGTACATGGAAGTGCACATCGTGTACTTTTTTTCGTTTAAAATGGGCAGTAGCCTCCCCTGTTCACATGGAAGGCTTAAAACGGGAAGAGGGCTTGGGAGAGGAAGGTCGGAGGTTTGGAGATCCGCCGAGCGCATGTCTAGAATCTGTTTCTGCCTCGGAAGATCTCGTTGGAACCGCAAGGGTAAGAGCTTCCTTCTTCTGCCGGTGTGTTAAAGTAAGAATTATTTTACCTCAGATCTATGGCGTTCATGGACGTTTCAGAAGGTGTCATTCGTGTATATCGTTCGTGGGTGTTAAAGGTAGGTGGCTTTTTGTTTATTGTTCCATCTGCATTGTGTTTTGTGTATTTTTAGTGCCACGAACCCATGTTGGGGTTTCATGTTGCTGAGGTCATGACTATTTTAACTACATAGAACTATATTGGGAATTAAATTAAATTGTAAAATTGTTGTTTCGGATCAGTGCATGGATCTAGGACCACCCCAGGGGTGTGTTCCTCTACTTAGCTATTTGGCCAGGATACCCGAGGGTATGCCTCTAAAGTAATTATTGTAGAATTTCCATGAGAGGAATTGCTTGTGAATGTTTATTTACATATTGGGCATGGCTCCGTTACTTGCGCCTGAGGTTAGTGTTTTACTTAGCCTTTGGGCATTGTTTTGCTTAGCCTGAGGGTAGTTGTTATCTTAGCCTGAGGGAAACATCTTATGTGCCTATGGGAAATAGACTATGTGCCTGAGGGAGACACTTCGTACACCTGTGGTCAATATTTATTATGTCTGTGGGAAATTACCTACGGGTTACGTTTCTGATTACCTGAGGGTAAGGGTTTGTGTGTCTGAGGACACTGCCTGACTTTTTCGATAGAAATTCACTGTGGTGGTTTCTGATAATAAATGATTAAATGAATAATAAAATGGCAATATAACTGGTACGTTAGTTACTTTTGGGTACTTCTTAGTTTATTGCATTTATTATTTCACACTGTTGTTGCATGTTTACACATAGTTGGGCACGAGCCTTTGGTGGGTGCCTAATGGGATTTATTTCTCACACCCTATTTGGGTCATGCTTTTCGGCCCAAACAGATTACATTTATGCATGTATGGATAAGGGAAAGGTCCCTTATACAGGTACTTGAGTGCTGTTGAAGAGTAGGGGAGTGTGGGACCGCGCTTAGGCTTGCGATGCTATCAGTTGTTTTGGTTTTGCTTTGTTGTACTCTATATTGTATTGTACTGCTATGTAACATGTTCTGGCTGTTTGATTAGAACTTGAGACATGTTCCATCATATCTATATATTTGCATGGTAATCTTTACTGAAGTTGTTTATATTAAATGTGTATGGTTTATTTCTTCTCTTGTTGCTGTATGTATTATTTCATTCCCTTGCGCTACACTTTGACAAATGAGGGCATAGTTTCCCCACTATCAGACATGGGCCCTCACTACTAGTCAGTAGCGTCTGGCGTTTGGGTAAATTCTCTTGACGCCACGTGGCGAACCAGGTTCGGGGCACCCATTGAGTGGCACCCAGAACCGGGACGTTACAAAGTGGTATCAAAGGGGTTATTTTATTTTACATACTATTTGGATCCTTAGTTAGGGATAGGACGAGCATGACAATTGGTAATAAGCTGTGCTCGGGCGTAGCTAACCTGTGTACAGGGAAAAGCCAATTTTCCTCGTGTTGTAATTTTTTTGATTTTTCAATTTGTAGTTGATTTGATTTTCGCCGTTGGGTGAGGAACTTTAGATTGTGTTCTTTATATTTTATTTATGGGTTCCATTTAGTTGCAACCGGATGAGATGAGGGTATGAAATCTCATGCAACACATAGGCACATGCTTGAAATCACATGCCATGCATAGTTCCCATTCCATGTAGGTGCATTAGAAATTGCATTTTGTAGTGATAGTTGTTGTGCTAGTAAATAATATTGTTGCTATAGGTGCTTTGATAGATACATGCTGTTTGATTTGGTATTTTTGTATGAGCTGGTTAAAAGAATGGACCCAAACTTTTGTTTTGGGGAGTATGGGACCCCATTGACCGGAATTTGGTGGATCATTAGCTGTTTATTAGCTATAACACAGATAAGATGTCAAACATGGATTCGTGGAGAGTATGGTCCCTCACAGGTCTGAATTTTACACTTAGGTGTTGTTTTTTGGTATTTTATATGCTCTAGAGTAGTTTCTGAGGCATACTATTTAGAAAACCCAGTATACACGTTGTGTATGTTATTCTGTTCGGGAAAAAAATGAACTTTTTGAGCACACGCCGTGTACACTGAGTACACGCCGTGTAGTCTCTTCTCGTGTCATAAACTGTGTGGGCAGCGACACGGGGTAGGGAATGTTTGGGGGAAAAAATGCCATGTACCAAATGTACACACCATGTAGTGTTGACCCAGAATCAGCCCGTGTAACTAACAACAATGATGGAGGAGACCTTAAGACATACACTCCATGTCCACTATGGAACACGCCGTGTAGTCTGACATGGGAACCCATCCATGTAGCTAACGACACTGGTCGGTGTAGTCCTTTCAGATGCACACCGTGTGTCTATAGAACACGCTGTGTAGTGTGATCCATGTGTCCGGTCGTGTAACTAACAAAATAGTCCAGAAAAGATCATCTAGTACACGTCGTGTTCCTATGTAACCCACCTTGTTGTCTTGTCCGAGGACAGACCGTGTGGACTTAGACGTGTGGCTGGGAAATGGGGTGGTGTACACGCCGTGTGCGGGTGTAACACACAGTGTAGTTGCAATCTGAGTAGTGTGCCATGTCACAAATGACACGGTAAGTTGGAAAATAACACCATACACGCCGTTTAGATATTATACACACTATGTAGTTTTAGTTCAATGGGAGCCGTGTGGCTTAGCCGTGTGGAAAGACCCGGGTAGGGGAAGAGAAGTCAAGTACACGCCATGTAGTCATTGTACACGCAATGTTGTCCTGTTTTGAAAATCTTAAAATGCCATCTTCCTCTTTTTCCCTTTCTGGTTCCTTTTCTTTCAGTCTTGATAAATCATGATCTAAGGCGTGTTTTTGACCTTGTAGTGTCATGCCGCCTAGACTACCGCACGTTGTTCTCCAGGAGAGAAACAATGAGTATACTCTAGAGATGGTGGACCATGGGCTACCAGTGGATCCTCCAGCAGAGCCAAACGCGGCGCCAACTGTTATACCAGACACAGGCGTGGAGGCGCAATTCGTGAAGGCTTTATGCGATTTGTGCAGACCTTTCAGGGAAAACCAAAGGGTGCCACATCTATGGCTGAGCTAACACATATCTTCCAGCAGCATCATCCGCCTATGTTTTCAGGGGATGGAGGACCACAGACTACATTGTCTTGCCTAGGATCGATGCAGTCTATTTTCGATTATCTTGAGATGCCTCCAGGGTGGAGGGTAAGGCTCGTGACCTATATTCCACGTGATTCTTCCAAGAGGTGGTTGGATGTTACCACCAAGTCAGAGCATCACAGGGACATGGCATGTGATGATTTTCAGGCAGTCTTCTATTACTTATTCTTTCCAGAGACTCAGAGGGCTGATTGAACTCAAGAGTTCATGAATCTGCAATAGGGCACTATGTCGGTGATGGAATACTCTGCTCTCTTTATAGAGTTTAAGAGCTTTGAAACCATTAGGGTGGGTGTTGAGATGTTGAGAGCTAGACGTTTTGAAGATGGTCTTCTTTATGACATTCGAGCCCTGGTGAATGTTTTCAGGTTGCCTTCAGTACATGATATTGTGTACCAGATGCTGATTACAGAGTGGAACCTGAGGGAATCTAGTGGTGGGGGCCAGGGCGGTACAGCTCCAGTTACTGGAACTATTTCTATTGGTAAGAGGAGGAGATAGATTTGTAGGACCCCGGGACACCATGAGAGGGGAGGGGTGAATCAGGGTGACAACTTTTTCTTCTTAAAGTTGTGGATCTTGTTCCCACGTTGGTAGGAACTACTTAAACCTGTATGATGGATATGATCAGCAATTAAACATTCACATGCAGAGACAGATGACACAGCTATTTTTACTTGGTTCACCACTGAGGGCTACGTCCAAGGAGTATACTCCGACAGGTTGCCGGTCGTACCTAAATCCACTATGCTTCACTAGCTGCGGATACAAATGTTTGGGTACAGACACTCTGTCCCAGGCTCACTGCCTTTACAATTGTTCAGGGATAGCTCACTGCATCCCTCGGGTCACTCCCGTTGACTCCCCCTGGCTCACTGCCGTTGGTGAAGTCTCACTCAGTTTATAGACGTGAAGGTCTCTTCAATAGATATGCATTGAAGTCTTTGTCTCCTGTTCAGCATGAGACTTTTCTTGCATCAGAGTCCTGAGTTGATGCTCTTTTGAAATCAATATTCTACTTCAGTGCAATACCTGAATGCACTAAATCTCTTTCTCTTCCTTCAATTCCCAGTTCTGACACCTGAGTGTATCGAACTATTTCTCTCTCTGTGCAGATCAGATTTTGGTTGCACGATCGTTCTTCTTCTCTTCGCAAAGCATATTTGAGAGTGCTAAGCACCTGTCAAAAGGCCTGCGGGACCCCCAAATTTTCCGCGCACCCTTCCCGGGGGCTTGCGCGTAAAATTCAAACCTTGCGCGTAAAAATAACTTTTGTCGCGTAAAAGGATTTTCGCGCAACTCTTCTTTTTCGCGCAAAACTTCCCTTTTTCGCGCAATGCCTTCTTTTTCGCGCAACCCTCTGTACCTTAATTTTTCCGCGCGCCGGAGCTCAGGATTTGTCTAAGTGTCGAGCCTCTTGGAATGAGAGGGGTTCACCTCATATTTATAGACGTTTGTGATCCTGCGCGTAAAACCCCCCTTCTTGCGCACAACTAACTTTACGCGCACCAGTTCGATTTTCCGCGCACATGGTGCGAACATCTCTGATTTTTCGCGCGCCTCTTGCCTTTGTCGATTTTCTGTATTTCTGATTTGATACGCTGATTGCGCGAAAAATTCACCCAGCTTTTCTGCGCACAACATTTTTCGCGCACATTTCTGGTTTTTCGCGCACAGCTCTAGTTTTTCACGCAGCCCATGCCTTTGCCATTTTTCACCGAACTGATTTCGAAACACTATTTGCGCGAAAAACCTTGATCCACTATTTCGCGCATCCCGCTGTTTTTCGCGCCTAACGTCAGTATTTCGCGCAAGCCTCTTATATTTCGCGCACGACTTCCTTTTTGTGCGAACCTCCTTTTGCAGACAATCCATGTCTTCATTTTCCGATTTTGAGGCCCAAAAATTTGGCAAACACTGGAAAACGGCGCCACCTTGTATCTGCTCTTTTCGTACCGCCTCCAGATCATCCATTCCTCTGTTGAGGTTCTTGAATAAACCATAGGTCGTTGACCACAACTCTTGAACTCGACATGTCACCATGGAATCTCCTTTGTCAACAAATTTGAATGTCGTTTGTTTGCTTTGTCGACAAGCACGATCACCTCAACAACACTTCTTCTTGGTGATATGTATCCTTCAGCAACTCTTTTGCTTTTATCACAAACTCCACCATAAGTCAACGCATTTGCACATTCCCTCCTTCATCAACCGTCATAGAAGTCTCTAGCATGGTTCTCACGCAATCATGAGTAATTGCATGGTCTTCATCAAAACCCATTGTTCTCATGCAATAATGAGGAATTGCATGGTCTTCATCCAAAAACACTGTCCTGCCTTAATCATCCTTGGATGGATTACTCCTCACAATATTCATTGTTGTAAACAATGTATCACCTTTGACACATGTTCTTTGAACTTACGAACAGTACAACAATCATCTGAATCACCACTCCTCTACTTCATCGGAGTATTTCATGATCACCTTCATTTTGATCTGTATTGACAACTATTGACAACAAATACAACCTTATACATAGAGTGGTTCCAACAAGATTGCCTTCTCTTAGGGTGGCAATACCAGCAAGAAGAATGCTTCAGGTGGCCAGGTCATGTGCTATCAGTGTGGAAGAGAGTGGCATAAGAGACCGCAATATCCACGTGACCCAGGGTAGTGCCGATATTGTGGCATGATGGGTCATCTGCAGCGCTTTCGTACTGGATTTCCACCAGTGGATTGTGAGAGGGGTTCTGTACAGACTCCGCGTGCAGGTGCAAGACCAGTGGCTTCTTACCAGTTGGGGGAACTGGAATACGTCATGGTGTGTCGGCAGGGATGGTGGTCTTGGTCATGGTAGCCAGACACCAGGATCTAAGAGGCAGCAGGGCAGGACAACTTAGGGTAGCCATGTTATGTTGCAGGGCTGCAACACTGGGCAGACATAAACAGTGCAACAGACCCAGCAGGAGCAGGATCCCGAACCTTCTACTGTCAGATATACTATTATAGTATCTTCTTTCTTATCTTCAATACTTTTGGATATAGTTACTACACATAGTTTCATATCTGAACCCTTTGTGGAGAGCCTTGGGCTCTGTGTTTCTATTACTTCTGATATTATGATTCTAGACACTTTGTTGGGGACTAGGACGGTTGGTGTACATTAGTTCAAGGAGTGCCACCTTGATTTTGGTGGGTGTCACTTTCTTTGGTACCTCTATGTCTTAGAGATGACAACTTATGATGTCATTCTCGGGATGGACTGGTTCCCTTTCAAGCCTTTATATACTGCTATTGTCGTAGGGTGATTTTCATGTCACCAGAGGGCGGGGAGTTTCTATACAAGGGAGAATGGGATGTTCAGGCGAGTTGAGCTGGACTAGAGAATCCCGAGCGAGGTGGTATCAAAGCCCAGATTTAGAGCATATATATAGATGATCGGGGGACTTGTCAGATGGATTTACCTCTAGTGGTTGATCATTTCAGGGATTTAAAGACCCGTAAATTTCAAGGAATTTTTTTTCATAATTTTCTTTGGAATTTTACAAGAGCGCAACTTCTGACGGCACCTGATTCCGAGGCCCGGTATGCCCGGAATCATTTTCTGAAGTTTGGCTCGGGTACGTTCAGTGAACGAACGTGCGGGTTTTTCTAACTTTTGAACCGGTGCCTGGAATCGAATTCTGAGGGCTCCGATGAAATCGCAGTGCCGGTTTTCGCTTAGAAACGCCTCTTCCGGAGTTGCGTTTTCTCGGGTGTGGTTTTTAATTTTCGGGCTTAAAGTTAAGAAATAAAATAATTTTGCGACAACTTTATTTTATTTCGCTTATGCCATTTGGAAGCCACGTGAAGCCACTTAAAGGCAGCTTGAACTGAGTTGAACTGGATAGGATGCTATCCAGAAATATCCTACCCCTTGGTAGGATATTTGTGAGGTGGGGCCCGCATGAGCCCCGCCGTTTCTTTCCGCTAAGAAACACACCCGTGAAAACCCATCTTAATGAAAGTCAACTGACGCGTTTCTTAAAATCTTAACAGACCATTTGATTGGGATGTTTCATTCGTGAATTAAATGGGTTGTTTCTTTCGTGAATTAAATGGCCTGTTTATTTCGTTGAATTAATTCAACGAATTAATTCAATCGTTTCTTACCCCCCCTTTCGTGTGTTGGCATAATAATAAAATAAGACCAACCTATCTTTTTTTGGAGGATTTCTCGTTGAGACAGAATCCTTGTATCTTCTTCCTCCTTCGCGAAGAACGCGAAGAACGCGAAGAACGCGAAGAACACCGAACTCGAAAATCGACGACGCGACGCCGTGATCCGCGACGCCGACAACGTTCTTCTGCGACGTCTCTTCTTCCGCGATGGGTCTTCGATCGGCTGCTTGAGTTCGCCAACTCAACGCCGTGTTCCGCGACGACGCGACGCCTTCCCGCGATGACGCGACGATCCCCCCTCTTCCGCGACAAATGATTCCGCGAAGAACGCTCATGCGCGACGACTCCGAGGTAGGGATTTATTTTGGAAATACCCCTCCTTACATTCCTGTGATCATTCTTTAAAAATTAATGAACCGGAATCAAAGAAACAATTTTATTTTATTAAAATTGTTGGTTCATGTGTTGAACATTTTACTTTCTCCCGTTGTTTTTATCTAACGCGGAGGGTGCGGGTCAAACGAACACGACCCGGCAACCCTCTGTCGTACTACGTGTTTTGCGGATTTGGCGGGCGACGACGGAACGTGCCGCAACGGATGTTTGATGATCCCGCAGTAAAGAACGGAACCCGGGAGGAACAACGACGCAGACGGGAGGGAAAACGGGCCACCGGAGCGACTCCGGCGGCCCGCGGAAGCCGGTGGTGGCGCGGGTCGCCGGCGCGGCGGCGCCGGCGGCCGGAGGCGGCCAGAGGCGGCGGCACCCCGCGGGTGTCCAGGGTGACACCCCGCGGGTGGCGCGGGTGTCCAGGGTGACACCCTGCGGGTGTCCATGGCGACACCCCGCGGGTGCCGCGGGTGTCCAGGGCGACACCCCGCGGGTGTCCAGGGCGACACACCGCGGGTGCCGTGGGGTTGTCACGCGGCACCACACGGCTGTCCAGGGCGACACCCCGCGGGTGCCGCGAGGTTGTCACGCGGCGCGTCCGGCTGTCTGGCCGACACCCCGCGGGTGCCTCGGGGGTGTCACGCGGGGCGGCGGCTTTCCCCCGCGTCGGCCGCTCGGCCGCTCGGCCGAGCCGAGCCGGACCGGCCCTGGCCGGTCCGGGCCGGGCCTACCGGGTCGGACCCGACCCAGTTCGGGCCAACCAAGGGGGTTGGGCCGGGTCGGCCCGGGCCTGGACCCCCTGTCTTCGGACGACGTTCGTTCAAACACCCGTAACATGAGCTACGGGCCTCCAAACGACTCTCCGTCAGTGGCAACTCAATCCTTGGAGCAAGACGGTCGTTTTGGTTTATCGCACTCAAGGTTTCCGAATACTTTGGGTTCGGCCGGGTTGGTTCGTACATGAAACCAACAGGGCCCTCGGAGCGGAAACGCTCATATGTTGAGCTACGGACGTCCGATTGACGCGCCGTCTGTTGCGTTGAGTTCCTGTTGACGATACGGAACTTTTGGCATCCTTCGCCCGAGGTTTGGACGCAAGTGGAGTACGGTCGGGTTGGTTTTGCCTTAAAAACCAACCGGGCCCCTGGGACGAAAAAGGCAATAACTCTCAGACCGGGCGTCCGAATGACGCGCCGTCTATTGCGTTGAGTTCCTGTTGACGATACGGAACTTTTGGCATCCTTCGCCCGAGTTTTGGATACAGTTGGTAGTGGCCGGGTTGGATCGCACCCGAAATCCAACCTGGCACCTGGAACGGAAAAGCTGATAACTTTCGGACAGGACGTCCGTTTGACGAACCGTCATCAGCGTTGACGATCACGTTGAGAAACGGTCCCTATGAGTATACCCTATGAGAGCTCGGGGTACAGTTGAGATACGGCTGGGTTTGGTTCGCTCACGAAACCAACCGAGCCCCTAGGACGAAAAGGCTAATAACTCACAGACCGGGCGTCCGATCGACGCGACGTCTGTTGCGTTGAGACCCCTGTGACGAGGTGGTCCTTTGAGATACTTCTTTGTGGGGCCTTGAGATACTTGGAGTATCGACTTGAAGCTCGTGGAGCGGACCCTCCCAGAGTCGAGCGTGCGGAGTACGGAGACCGTGTAGCCGACTGAGACCTGGCGACTGCTTGACCGACTCGACTTGGAGTGAGTCGACTAGCCCAGTGGACGGAGCACTATATTGTTTGGGTGCAGACCCATGGCGGACGGAGCACTACCTGTGTGATAGTGCAGACCCGCGGTACTCGTCCGGAGAGTACCTCAGCAGGCTACTAGGGGGTGTGCACTACTGTGTTTGGGTGACATACCTCGGCGGGAAGCACTACTGTGTTTGGGTGGCTGGCCCGTGGTACTCGACAGGAGGAGTACCTCAGCAGTCTTAGGTTAGTGAGCAGTAACTCGGAGTCGTGACAGGACCACTGTACACTCTAGAGACGGAGCTCTTCAGTAGTTACGGTTTCGATAATGAAAATCCTGGTTTGAGCTGAGACTTCTGACCCTTGTGTTTCCTCATGATTGAGATGGGTTACTTGATAACTTAGGTATATGTATGGGAATATACCTGGGCAGTGGTTATCCGCTGGTCTCATGATCCTTGTGTTTCTTCATGATTGAGATGGGTTACTTGATAACTTAGGTATATGTATGGGCATATACCTAAGTAGAGGTTATCTGTTGAGATCTTCCTTGTGGTTATCCTTGTTGGATTTAGTGAGACCTTGAGGGTCTCGGGGTCCCTACTGAGTATCATTATACTCACCCCTGCACGGGCTACGCCCGCACCTCGTTGTGTTGGTTGCAGACGACAGGCAGTGCTGACGGAGGCCGAGTGTTCGAGGACTGGACGGTACCCGGAGGTGGACTACATGACAAGTCAGTTTCCGAAGGTGGACTTCACGGCGAGATGACACTCGGTGGAGGTTGACGGATGAGAGCACTGTGGAGGCTATCTGTACCCACCCTTCAGGTAGGATTCGTGGTGGACGATCCAGGAGATGCGCCATCTATACCTACCCTTCAGGTAGATCCGAGGAGGACGACCCATGAGCCGCTTCCGTCCCTCTAGATGTTGTCTTTTTCTGTTGTACTTTGTTCAGTTTTAGTTGTACTCTCTTTTGGGTTTGTATTCTGGCCCATTTACTTTTCAGCACTTCTTTTTGTACTTAGTGTTTTACTTCCACTTGTACTCTGTGGTGTTTTGTTACTTTTATAAAGGCAATGCCTTCCCAGTTATCGGGATTTAACCCTTTGGTGCTAGTCGCCAGCCCCTGGACTATGGTAGGCGGGCTTGGGGTAGTCACGACACGGGCCCCGAGGACGGGTCGTGAAAAATTGGTATCAGAGGTGGTCGGTTCTACCGCAGACTCTGATCTTTCTTTCTGTCAAGCAATAGTGTTAAGGGTACTGAGTGTGGTTTTCAGTTCAGGGGGTCCAGTGTTGGTGCGGGCGACCGACGTATCCATACACCAGGACCCTGGCAACTGATTTTCGACTTTTTACACGAAAACACTGTTTGCGTGTGAGTTTTCAAAGGTTCCCCCTTAAAACAGCTCAAACCAGGTCAGCTCACCAGGTATAATCGTTTGACCGTGTTACGTTGTTTCTTTCAGGATGCCTTTTCTCAGACGACCAGCTAGATCCCAGAGGGATGTGCGTGCTGACAGCCTGTCAAGTGACGAGGCTTCGGTACAGGTCCCTCTTGTAGTTGAGGCACTAGCGGAGCCGCCAGCGGTACTACCATACGTTGGGCCATCGATGCCACCAGCCCCAGCAGTAGGCGATGCCCGCTACTTGAGCGCACTGCATGAGTTCCAGCACCAGAGGCCACCCAGGTTCGGGGGAGATACGGACCCGCAGGCGACTGAGGATTGGCTGGAGGCTGTGGTGGGAGTCTTCAGGCTAGTGGGGATGCCATCAGACTTCATGGTGACCTTTGCTGCCAGCCTTCTTCAGGCAGTAGCAGGCAGGTGGTGGAGCCACTTGTTCCAGTTTTGCAATGGGATGGCTTTCACATGGGAAGACTTCGAGACCTTTTTTAGGGTGGAGTTTGTGCCAGTAGCTCTACACCCCGAGCGTGTTCAGGAGCTGCTGCCTTTGCCGCGTGTTTTTCGATCAGAAACCGAGTCATCTGTGGGTAGTAGACAGATGATGCAGAGGTCCAGGAGGACCAGACCAGGAGTTGGGCGATCTCGGGTTTTAGGGCCGATGGTGCGGGGCACCCGGGGTGGGGTCAGAGCCTGGTGTGCCAGAAGCAGACCGTGTTACTCGTGCGGTGGAAAGGGGCACCTGGCACGTGACTGTCTGACTCCTCGTACAGTTGATCCATAGGCTTTTGAGGAGCCACCGAGGCAGAGGCAACGACGAATGCTTGAGCGACAGTAGAGCAGTGGACAAGGAAGTAGAGCTCCTAGAGCAGGTGGACAGGAGTGGAACTAGTGGATACGTCTCTTGTACTTCTAGTTCCATGTTGATGTTGTTTTTGTGTCTTTGTACTAAGAGCTGCAATAAAATATAGACACTTATCTTATGATGTTTTCTTTCCTGTCCTCTTTTGTGATGTTACTAAGTGGTCCTGGTTAAGACTGTTGACTTGACCCTCACTTTCAAAATTCCTACTGGAGGAGACCCAGTGACCTCACACGGATGTCGACAGTGTGACTCGACCCTTGGAGGCGAGAGTGACAGTTGGATCTCTTAGTAGTTACGTCGAGGCCTTACGATGTCATCCATGGCATGAATGCATCCTTCATGCCAGGATTGACTGTATTAGGCAATGGGCGTGGTTCATCTAGAGAGGGGATGAGACCGGGTTTCTCTTTTCGACAAAGGAGAAATTTTAGCATCTCTTCCAGATCGTATGAAAAGGAGGTGCAATTCATCCAGGAGCTGATGAAGACTGCACAGTGCAGTAAGAAACAGGAAACCAGTTCCAATCTTAGAGACACGGGCGTGTTAAATGTTTCAAGAAGAGGAAGATTAAAGGAGAGATGAGTCTACAAAGCAGCAGACGTGGAGGCACAGCTAGGTGAGCAGCATGAGGTGGTGTACATCCTAACATGGTACAACCACCTGCCTTAGTTATTCCCGCCAGGCTCAGGGAGCTGGAGGGTGGTGGAAGAATGCGGCTGCATGCAGTCCAGAAGTGTAAGCCAATGGCTCTAGAAATGATTCAAGGGACAGTCTGTGTCCACTACTAGCTGCTGTAGTAACAGACATTGATATGAATCATTCCTCACTTTCACAAATCTTGTTCCAGACCTAGAGTTTCCGGTAAGCCGTGGACATGAACCTCACGTCTGGAGATACCTTGAGAGGAGACTTGATAATCACACTTACGCCGACGGTGTGGTCAGACCCTCGAGGCGAGAGTTCTGGTTGGAATCTCTCGTGGCATCAGTCATTTTGAGTTTCAGTTCTAGCAAGAAATGGAGACCTCTGGAGTCCGAGGATGACGATCACGTCCTTATACGGGTCTCACCTCAACGAGGTTTACGGAGATGTGGCCAAGGCGACAATTTATCTCCGAGGTTCAACGGACCTTTCTAGGTCCTCAGTTGGGTAGGCGGGATGGTTTACCACTTGGCCCATCCACCTCAGTTGCACTAGGTGCACGACGTTTCCACGTATCTCAGCGGAGGAGATACGTGCACGACCCGACACAAATCTTTGACCATGGGGAGCTGGTCTTTGGTGATGAGGTGACTTTTACGGAGTTTCCTATGGGGATCGAGGATCAATAAGGGCGGATCCTAGGAGGATGGTCGATTCCTCTTGTGCACTTTCTTTGGCAGCTCGGGGACCTCCAGGAGAGCACTTGGGAGTGGAAGGCTCAGATGCGTGCTCAGTACCGCCTTTGTTTCCCTAAGTTTGTGTTGGAGATTTACGGGGACGTAAAGCCCTGTGGTGGGAGTAATGTAAAGACCCGTAAATTTCAAGGAAATTTTTTTCTTAATTTTATTTGGAATTTTACAACAGCGCAGCTTCTAACAGCACCTGATTCCGAGGCCCGGTGTGCCCAGAATCATTTTCTGAAGTTTGGCTCGGGTACGTTTAGTGAACGAACGTGCGGGTTTTTCTAACTTTTGAACCGGTGCCCGGAATCGAATTCTGAGGGCTCCGATGAAATCACAGCGCCGGTTTTCGCTTAGCAACGCCTCTTCCAGAGTTTCATTTGCTCGGGTGTGGTTTTTAATTTTTGGGCTTAAAGTTAAGAAATAAAATAATTTTGCGACAACTTTATTTTATTTCGCTTAAGCCACTTGGAATCCACATGAAGCCACTTAAAGGCGGCTTGAACTGAGTTGAACTGGATAGGATGCTATCCAGAAATATCCTACCCCTTGCTAGGATATTTGTGAGGTGGGGCCCGCACAAGCCCCGCCGTTTCTTTCCGCTAAAAAACGCACCCGTGAAAACCCGTCTTAATGAAAGTCACCTGACGCCTTTCTTAAAATCTTAACAGACCATTTGATTGGGCTCTTTCTTTCGTGAATTAAATGGGATGTTTCATTCGTGAATTAAATGGCCTGTTTCTTTCGTTGAATTAATTCAACGAATTAATTCAATCGTTTCTTACCCCCCCATTCGTGTGTTGGCATAATAATAAAATAAGACCAACCTATATTTTTTTGGAGGATTTCTCGTTGAGACAGAATCCTTGTATCTTCTTCCTCCTTCGTGAAGAACGCGAAGAACACGAAGAACACGAAGAACACCGAACCCGAAAATTGACGACGCGACGCCATGATCCGCGACGCCAACAACGTTCTTCTGCGACGTCTCTTCCTCCGCGACGGGTCTTCGATCAGCTACTTGAGTTCGCCGACTCAACACCGTGTTCCGCGACGACGCGACGCCTTCCCGCGACGACGTGACGATCCCCCCTCTTCCGCGATAAACGATTCCGCGAAGAACGCTCACGCGCAACGACTCCGAGGTAGGGATTTATTTTGGCAATACCCCTCCTTACATTCCCGTGAACATTCTTTAAAAATTAAAGAACCGGAATCAAAGAAACAATTTTATTTTATTAAAATTGTTGGTTCATGTGTTGAATATTTTACTTTCTCCCGTTGTTTTCATCTAACGCGGAGGGTGCGGGTCAAACGAACACGACCCAGCAACCCTCTGTCGTTCTTCGTGTTTTGTGGATTTGGCGGGCGACGACGGAACGTGCCACAATGGAATTTTCATGATCCCGCTGTAAAGAACGGAACCGGGGAGGAACAACGGCGCAAACTGGAGGGAAAACGGGCCACCGGAGCGACTCCGGCGGCCGGAGGCGGCGGCACCCCGCTGGTGTCCAGGGCGACACCCCGCGGGTGCCGCGGGTGTCCAGGGCGACACCCCGCGGGTGACGCGGGGTTGTCACGCGGCACCCCGCGGGTGTCCAGGGCGACACCCCACGGGTGCCGCGGGGTTGTCACGCGGCACCCCGTTGGTGTCCAGGGCGACACCCCGCGGGTGCCGCGGGGTTGGCACGCGCCGCGTCCGGCTGTCTGGCCGACACCCCGCTGGTGCCGCGGGGGTGTCACGCGGGGCGGCGGCTTTCCCCCGCGTTGGCCGCTCAGCCGAGCCGAGCCGGACCGGTCCTGGCCGGGCCGGGCCGGGCCAACCGGGTCGGACCCGACCCGGTTCGGGCCAACCAGGGGGGTTGGGCCAGGTCGGCCCGGGCCCGGACCCCCCGTCTTCGGATGTCTTTCGTTCAAACGCTCGTAACATGAGCTACGTGCCTCCAAACGACTCACCGTCAGTGGAAACGCAATCCTTGGAGCAAGACGGTCGTTTCAGTTTATCACACTCAAGGTTTCGGAATACTTTGGGTTCGGCCGGGTTGGTTCGTACACGAAACCAGCCAGGCCCTCGGAGCGGAAACGCTCATATCTTGAGCTACGGACGTCCAATTGACGCGACGTCTGTTGCGTTGAGTTCCTGTTGACGATACAGAACTTTTTCATCCTTCGCCCGAGGTTTGGACGCAAGTGTAGTATGGTCGGGTTGGTTTTTCCTTAAAAACCAACCGGGCCCCTAGGAAAAAAATCCAATAACTCTCAGACCGGGCGCCCGATTGACGCGCCGTCTATTGCGTTGAGTTCCTATTGACGATACAGAACTTTTGGCATCCTTCGCCCGAGTTTTGGATACAGTTGGTAGTGGCTGGGTTGGATCGCACCCGAAATCCAACCGGGCCCCTGGAACGGAAAAGCTGATAACATTCGGACAGGACGTCCGTTTGACGAACCGTCATCAGCGTTGACGATCACTTTGAGAAACGGTCCCTATGAGTATACCCTATGAGAGCTCAGGGTACAGTTGAGATACGGCTGGGTTTGGTTCGCTCACGAAACCAACCGGGCCCCTGGGACGAAAAAGCTAATAACTCACAGACCGGGCGTCCGATCGACGCGCCTTCTGTTGCGTTGAGAACCTTGTGATGAGGTGGTCCTTTGAGATACTTCTTCGTGGGACCTTGAGATACTTGGAGTATCGACTTGCAGCTCGTGGAGCAGACCCTCCCAGAGTCGAGCGTGCGGAGTACAGAGACCGTGTAGTCGACTGAGACCTGACGACTGCTTGACCGACTCGACTTGGAGTGAGTCGACTAGCCCAGTGGACGGAGCACTACATTGTTTGGGTGCAGACCCATGGCGGACGGAGCACTAACTGTGTGATAGTGCGGACCCGCGGTACTCGTCCGGAGAGTACCTCAGCAGGCTACTAGGTGGTGTGCACAACTGTGTTTGGGTGACATACCTCGGCGGGAAGCACTACTGTGTTTGGGTGGCTGGCCCGCGGTACTCGACAGGAGGAGTACCTCAGCAGTCTTAGGTTAGTGAGCAGTACCTCGGAGTCAGGACAGGACCACTGTACACTCTAGAGACGGAGCTCTTCAGTAGTTACGGTTTCGATAATGAAAATCCTGGTTTGAGCTGATACTTTTGACCTTTGTGTTTCCTCATTATTGAGATGGGTTACTTGATAACTTAGGTATATTTATGGGCATATACCTTGGTAGTGGTTATCCGCTGATCTCATGATCCTTGTGTTTCCTCGTGATTGAGATGGGTTACTTGATAACATAGGTATATGTATGGGCATATACCTAAGTAGAGGTTATCTGTTGAGATCTTCATTGTGGTTATCCTTGTTGGATTTAGTGAGACCTTGAGGGTCTCGGGGTCCCTACTAAGTATCGTTATACTCACCCCTGCACGGGCTATGCCCGCACCTCGTTGTGTTGGTTGCAGACGACAGGCAGTGCTGACGGAGGCCGAGTGTTCGAGGACTGGACGGTACCTGGAGGTGGACTACACGACAAGTCAGTTTCCGGAGGTGGACTTCATGGCGAGACGACACTCGGAGGAGGTTGAAGGACGAGAGAACTGTGGAGGCTATCTATACCCACCCTTCAGGTAGGATTCGTGGTGGACGATCCAGGAGCTGCGCCATCTTTACCTACCCTTCAGGTAGATCTGAGGATGACGACCCAGGAGCCACTTCCTTCCCTCCAACTGTTGTCTTTTTCTGTTGTACTTTGTTCAGTTGTAGTTGTACTTTCTTTTGGGTTTGTATTCTGGACCATTTACTTTTCAGCACTTCTTTTTGTACTTAGTGTTTTACTTCCACTTGTACTCTGTGGTGTTTTGTTACTTTTATAATGGAAATGCGTTCCCAGTTATCGGGATTTACGCCTTTGGTGCTAGTCGCCAGCACCTGGCCTATGGAAGACGGGCTTGTGGTAGTCACGGCACGGGCCCCGAGGACGGGTCGTGACAAGGGATTTCTTCCCAGATGACTTTTCAGGACTACCTCTGGAGCGAGATGTGGATTTCTCTATTGAGCTTGTGACAGGGGCAACACTGGTGTCCATTCCTTCTTATAGGATGGAAAAACCTGAGCTGCAGGAGTTCAAGAGGCAGTTAGAGGAGTTATAGGTGAAGGGTTTCATATGACCCAGTACTTCTCTTTGGGGTTCACCGGTCCTTTTTGTGAAGAAGGCGGATGGCACCCTCCGACACTATGTGGATTGTCGAAAGCCTAACCAGTTGATGTTCAAGAACCGATATCCTTTGTCAATGATTGATGATCTTTTTGATAAACATCATGGAGAAAGAGTGTTCTCAAATATTGACTTGAGATCAGGATATCATCATATGCGTGTAAGACCATCTGATATACCTCTCACGGCATTCAGGAGCAGGTATGGTCTATACGAATGTACGGTTATGCCGTTCAGACTAAAAAATGTGCCAGCAGTTGTCATGGCTCTGATGAATCGTGTGTTCCATCCTTATCTTGATTCTTTTGTGATAGTATTCGTGGATGACATCTTGGTGTACCCTGACACTCGACACGACCATGGCACCCATCTAGAGATCGTATTAAGTACACTGAGAGAGAATCAGCTATATTCTAAGCTCACATAGTGAATCTTTTGGATGGACCAGATTCACTTCCTGGGTCATATCATCTCAGAGGAAGGAGTTGCAGTAGACCTAGAGAAGGTGATAGAAGTTGTTTCCTGGGAGCATCCTATGAACTTCTTTGAGATACGAAGTATCTTAGTGTTGGTTGTTTACTACAGATGCTTCATACTGGACTTCTCTCGCTTATCAGTGTCATTTACAATTTTGAATAAAAAGTGTGTGAAGTTGGTTTGGTCGGAATCTTGCGAGATAGCGTTTTAGGACCTGAAAGGAAGGTTGACATCATCACTGATCTTGATACTCCCAGAGCCGGAGCAGAGCTATACAGTTTACAGTGATGTATTAGGTATTGGTCTGGGAGCAATGTTGATGCATGGAGACCGAGTAGTTGCATACAGGTCTCGGTAGTTGAAGCCACATGAGAGGAATTACTCGAAGCATGATCTCGAGTTGGCTGCAGTTGTTCATGCGTTACGCTGTTGGAGGCGTTATCTCTTAGGAGAACACTTTTTGGTTTTCACCGATCACAAAATCCTTAATTATATCTTTAATCAGCATGACTTGAATCTGAGGAAGTGAATGTGGGTCGAATAACTTCATTCATTTGATTTTGAGCTTGCCTATACACCTGGTGAAGATGATGTAGTAGCTGGTGCACTGATCAGGAAGACTCAGATACATGCAGTGCAGGAGGCTAGTGGTGAGTGGCAGCTGATGGCTTTTTTCTCTGATATTCATTTAGAGGCGCACAACAATCAGGGGCAGACCAATCTTTCATCTTTATCTATGACTTCTACCCCCCTCAATAGAGTGAGGATGAGACAACTATTGGATCCAGAAGGCCTAGTTCCACGGGAGTCAGTGGCATGTGAGGACCCATCTCCTGGTTGGATGATTGGCGGTGATGAAATTTTGTGTTTCCATGGATGTGTATGGTTCCAGGGGATATACGCAAGAAGTTGATGTATGAGTTTCATGATTCAGCTTGAGCAGTTCATCCCGGGGTTAGCAAGATGTACCGTGACTTGAAGCGTCAGTACTGGTGTCCGGGCATAAAGAAGGATATAGCTGGTTTTGTTACGAGGTGTTCCACCTATCAGCTGGTGAAGGCAGAACATCAGAGGCCAGCATGAATGTTACAGTAGTTACCCATCTCGGAGTGGAAATGGGATGATGTAACTATGGACTTTGTGACTGTTTTGCAGAGGTCACCTCGAGGCAATGATGTTGTGTGGGTTGTTGTAGACATACTCACAAAGGTAGCTCACTTTTTTCCGATCATGGAGACCTTCATTGTTGACGAGCTCGATAATTTTTATATCCGAGAGATCGTACATCTTCATGGGGTCCCTCATTCTATAGTTTTAGATAGGGATGCATGTTTTATGTTTCATTTCTGGCAATGTTTTTAGAGGGAACTGGGTACACAGGTGCTTTTGAGCACTGCTTACCACCCTCAGACCGATGGTCAGTCAGAGCGTACGATTCAGGTGCCAGAGGACATGTTGCGTGATTCCATCCTAGAATTTGGGGTCTCTTGGGAGAAGCATATAACCCATGTCGAGTTTGCCTATAACAATAGTTTCTAGGAAACTATTGAGATGGAACCATACGAGGCTTTATATGGAAGGCCATGCCAATCACCATTGTGCTGGTTAGAGGTAGGTGAGGCAGCTTTACTGGGACCACATCTCGTACATGAGACTTATAAACAGGTCCAGTTGATTCAGAGGTGGATTGCTACCATGCAGTGTCGTCCGAAGTCTTATGCTAATTGCAGCAGACGACCTTTGGAGTTCGTGGTCGGGGATCAGGTTTTCTTGCATGTTTCACCGAGGCTGGAACACTGGTGGATCACAAGACAGGGTAAACATTCACCATGGTATGTGGGGCCATTTGAGATTCTGGGGAGTGTCGGGCCGGTTCCTTATCAGCTGAAGTTACTGCAGAGGTACCGGGTCATGCATGACGTCTTCCATGTATCTCAGTTGCGCCGCTATCATTCAGACCTGTCTCATGTTTTTCAGCCATAGGAGGTTGAGCTTCAGATGGATGTTTCCTTTGAGAAGCATCTAATTCGTATCGTTAACAGGAGCACAGAGGTTCTTCGAGGTCGGTCAGTTCCTCTCGTATGGGTGCTATGGCAGCATGGCTGAGTGCAGGACAAAACCTGTGAGTAGGAGACCGACGTAAATGCTCGGTGGCCAATTTTATTTTCAGAATTATCCTCACCACCCTTGAAAGGCAAATTCAGGGATGAATTTCTTTAAGGGGGGAAGTTTGTAAGAACATGGTTCTTATCTTTGAGGTACGAGTTTCTTCTTTTCTCTTTTCCATAAGTGTTTTTGGGAAAGTAAGGAAAATGATGAAAAATACTAAATTTTGGATGTACACACCGTGTACATTTCCATACGCCTTGTACTTCAGGATATATGGGATGAGTACAAAGGGCATGTGGCCATGTCGGTGATGAAGGGTGTAGGAACCGACTACATGCCATGTAGTGTTCCTTTACACACCGTGTAGTCAGTCGGCAGACAAATAGTAAGGTGGTGGCCAGTAGTGGGGCAGCACACACCATGTAGTCATGAAGACAGGTCGTGTAGTCATGTCAGCAGGGGAACTGTGCCACGCTGGAGGGAAGTCATCAGAATAACAGTTTAAAAATGGGAAGTACACACCATGTACTTTGAAGTACACGCCATGTACATGGTTTTTTCCCTTAAAATGGGTAGTAGCCTCCCCTTTTCATAGGGAAGGCTTAGAACAGGAAGAGGGATCAGGAGAGGAAGGCTAGAGCTTTGGAGATCCGCCAGGCACATGTCGGGATCCATTTATTCTATGGGAAATCTCGTTGTAACCAAACGGGTAAGAGCATCCTTATCCTGGTGTTTCTCTTGAAAATTATTCCTCTAATTGAATTTATTAGCATTTAATCGAGAATTATTTTACCTCAAATTTACGGAATTCTTGGATGTTTCAAAAGGAATTGTTCGCATATATCGTTCGTGGGTGTTAAAGGTAGGTGTCTTGGTGTTTATTGTTCCAACTGGAGTGTGTTTTGTGTATTTTTAGTGCCATGAACCCATGTTGGGGGGTTGTGTGGCTAAGGCTGTGGCTATTTTAACTACCTAGAACTATATAGTTAATTAAATAAAATTGTAAAATTGATGTTTGGGATCAGTTCTTGGATCCAAGACCACCCCGGGGGTGCGTTCCTCTACTTAGTTGTTTGGCCAGGATACCCAAGGGTATGCCTCTAAATTAATGATTGTATAATTTCCTTGAGATGAATTTATTGTGAATGTTTATTTACATGTTGGGATTGCCCTGGTTACTTGTGCCTGAAGGGAAGTGTTTTACTTAGAATGTGGGCATTGTTTTTCTTAGCCATATGGCAGTTGTTATCTTAGCCTGAGGGAAACATCTTCTGTGCCTATGGGCAATAGACTATGTGCCTATTGGAGACACTTCGTACACCTGAGGGAAATATCCATTATGCCTATGGGAAATTACCTGCGGGTTACGTTTTGGATTACCTGAGGGTAAGGGTTTGCGTGTCTGAGGACACTGACTAACTGTTTACATAGAAATTCACTGTGATGGTTTATGATAATAAATGATTAAATGAATAATAAAATGTCAATATAACTGGTAAATTAGTTACTTTTGAGTACTTCTTAGTTTATTGCCTTTATTATTGCACACTGTTGTTGCATGTTAGCACGCAGTTGGGCACGGGCCTCTGGTGGGTGCCTACTGGGATTTATTTCTCACACCCTATTTCTGTCAAGTTTTTCGGCCTAAAAAGATTACATTTCTGCAGTTATGGATTAGGGAAAGGGCCCTTATACAGGTACTTGAGTGTTGTTGAGGAGTAGGGGAGTGTGGGGTCAAGCATAGTCTCGCGATGCTACCAGCTATTTTGTTTTTTCTTTGTTGTACTCTATATTGTATTATAATTCTATGTAACATGTTCTGCCTTTTTTCGTAGAACTTGAGACATGTTGAATCAAATCTATATATCAGGTTGGTAATATTTACTGCATTTGTTTATATAAAATGTGTATGGTTTATTGTTTTCGTTGTTGTTTTATGATTTATTTCATTCTGCTGCGCTACACTTTGACAAATGAGGGCATTTATTCCCCACTATCAGACCTGGGCCCTCACTACTAGTCGGTAGCCTATGGCATTTGAGGAAATTCACTTGAGGTCATGTGGCGAACCGGGTTCAGGGCACCCGTTGAGTGGCACCCAGAACCGGGATGTTACAACCTCCTATAAAATCATTTTTATTGCATAAACTATTCTTCCCAATAATTCTATCAATGTTCTATATATTTTTATATTCTAATGTTTTGATTCATTTTGTAGTATTTAATTTCTATTTAAATGGTTTTTTGTGGTGGTAGTGATCCTATCCTATTTGAATTAACCAAATTTCCCATTCAATATATTATTTTATTTTATTTTATTACCCATTGTAATTTTTAGAATTTTTATGGGATTATTTGTTCACTAATATAATATTCTTCATTAATGAAATAATTTTTTTAGTTAACGCATGTTTCCTTTAAATACAATTATATATAATTCAATATAAATTTATTAGGAAAAAATGTAAATAATAAAATTTAAGTTGTTACATTCATTCCCCATAACGAAATTCCATTTTTGAAATTTCAACATGTCTTTGTCGATGATAATTAATGTGGATACATTTGTCTCATTATTTCACGTGATTCAAAAATTTCATTTTTATATTTATTGTTCTTCCAAAACACATTTAAATGTGAGTTGTCTTATTACAAATAACTTTTTCATTATAGTATCATATCTTCAAAAAATGATCCTTATAACTAAGGATATTCTCTATTTTCACAAACCTTGAATTTAGATTATGTGAGGCATTTGTTATGTACATTCTCAATAGTTGTACATGGATTATTTCCTAAACATGATAATTGTTTGGTAGAAGTTCTAGTCAACATTACAATTCTCCATTACTATCAATGATCTCAAATTGGACAATGTACATCAGGATAAGATTTTATATCATGAAAAACCTCACGAATATCATATGGGGTGATATTAGAAGGAATAATTTATCTATAGTATTAAATATAAGTCTATTATAATATTATTATCATAGTTATTCTACTGACATTGAGAATATTTTATATGTTTTCTGATGGATTAAACAATTTCTTCCATCAATTCCACATGTCCAGGACCTTGTAGGATTTATTAAAATACATCATAAAAACAAGATGGAGTTCCACATCGCTTCCCATATAGATCATTTTATTGGTCCATTTGAATACTAGTGTAAATGTTTTTGTATTTATAAGAAATAAACTAAAATGAAAGGTTGATCCCACTCACCTATAAATTCCATTGAGCAATACCATATTATGTAATCAAGTGTTATAATTGTCCATACATATTTTCCATCTATTTGGTGGTGGCCGGATATATAAAAATTCAATTTGGTATTCAATGACTTTTATATTCATCCAAAAAATACAAAGTAATCATCAGATCCTAATCAGAAATGTTTAAATGCTATACCCTATATAACCTTACAAATTCCTATTCTTATATATTAGAAAATTATTAATGAGATGAATCTCCTGAATATTGTTTATGTAGTATGTATTGGTGGGCCAATCATCCTCAACCGATTTCAAATTGAATCATTTTTATGTATTGTGGAGTCTTGTTAAAATATCTACACTGATGATCACCAATTTCCAGTTTTTATGGGAAATTATTACATCATTTCATTGGAATTATATTTAAATTATTTAACATTATAGTACACCAGGAAGATTTAGGTACACTCACTAATATTATATTTCATTTTCTCATACATAGACTACTCTAAATGATCAAATCATGTCTTTGTAATTCTAGGATGGACATAGATAGATAATATTTGTGAACAATCCAATAAATATTTCTTTATGTCTGCTGATTATGGTACAAAAAATTTTTCAAAAACAAATGACACTATCTTTACCGTTGTGTAATTATTGACCTTCTTATAATTTACTGCATGTAAATTCGTTTTAGGTTCCCGATCATCTATTTCCGCCTCCTTGATCCTATCATGGATTGAATTTTCGGAAACAATTTGGGAATGGTAGGATGTTTTCCCAACCATAATTATTTTCACTGATCTTTGTTATCTATTAATTTTTTTTCATTCATTCATAATTGAAATCATATATTAAGTAAAATATTATATTCTTAAAAGATCAACATATACCATATTCACAATACCAGGATGGTAGAAAACAGAGGAATTATAGTCCATGATAAAATATAACCATCAATGTAGATTCAATTTGATTTAATTATCTGTGAGTATTCATAAAACCTTTTATGGTCTTTGAATATATCACATTTTCCCAGTAATGATAATGTATCCATATATTTAGAGAAATGATGACTACGGTTGACATTAGGTCAAGACTAATATAGTTTTTATATGGATTAGATTTTCAATATGAATATGTAATCAGTTTATACTATTTTACGATTACACATCTATGTCCTCTTAATTATGTATCTCAGTAATTATAAAATAATTACACATTAGAGGGAAAATTTAACACATGTGGACATACTAATAACTTATTCAATTCATGGGAACATTATTACTAATTTTTTGTCTATATAAATTAAAATATCATATGAGTGATGTTTTTAGTGGATTATAAAGACATTAAATGTTGATGACAAACTATATATAGTATTATTATAGACCATCGAATCTATGAATATTAGTGATATATGAAATATGTGGCCAATCTTCCATGACCTTCACCTATGTAGTATCAATATATATTCCTTAACTGGTAATGATGATCCCCTAGAATCCAGTTTCTTAAAACAAGTACTAAAATTTCTAAAATTTTTAAATCATAGTATCCTTCATCATATATTTTAATATAACCCATAGATAATCCTGGTAATCCTCATTATTTTTTAATAAAATAAAATATAATCAATAATAGAAAAATTTGATTTAACAAATTAATAATTAATGACTCGATTAATCAAATTCCTAAATAGGTTATGTGAATTAGTGAAGACCATATTAATAAAAAATACAACATTCCCATATCATGTTTAGTTAATGTATTTGGGATATCTTCTTTCTTTTCCCTTTATAGTTATATAATTATGTTCTCTATAATTATTTCATAAGTACATTGATATATCCTTATTATTTATAAAGGGTACTTTTGCTCCATATATAGAAACACTTGGTCATTAAAAATTTTCCCCCAATGATCATGAAGTCTCTTCTTCAGTTACTCTAACTCCACATATTGTATTTTATATTGTGTTGTTGATATTTTCTTGGATATATGCATGAGTTAAATGGAGTGCTCTAAATATATTTCTACTGGAGGTATTTATAAATCGTATTGAAATACATCATTTTATTCTTTAAAAATTGAGAACTTTTATTAATTTAGCCATTATCATTATTATTTATCATCACCAATCATTTTAAAAATGAAGGAAATTTTATGTTATTCTAGATAATTTTTAGTATGTAATATCTCTCAATTTTAATTAACTATAAATTTTTTATTATAGAAAACTAAACATTATTTTCATCTGAAAATTTTCTCAACATTGTACTTTGAGATCCATCTAATCCATATAATAGTATTTAATTATACTATGGGAATAAATACAAGGGTTTAGATCATGTTATACTCATCAAATTTGATACTGTATATTCTATACACAATTTATTTTTGGATAATTACTCTAGATGTGCAGACTAATAACTCTACTTCCTAGAGTTTTGGGGTTGATTATTAATTTAATGTAATGTTTTATGTTATAAAAAAATATTTTAAAAATATTCAAACAATGATAATGATATCGTTGATAGAATAATGCATTTACATTCCACCACATCATTAGTAGCCTCTTATTCAGTTTTTGTAATTGAAAAATCATGACCTCCTTCCCTTATCTTATGCTAATGTATCTAGTTTTTTACCTCCATTACATTCTAATTTAGACATTTATGTTCAATATTCCTATGATGTAAACTCTATATACAATGAACATTATTATTTTTCTATAAGTTAATTCCCTTTTTCATTTACATTGATATTTTGAGGCTTCAACTCTAAATAATAATTCCGAGAATTATGGCCATAAATTCTACATTTGTTTCTCATTACACTCCCTAAAATGTAGTTCAAAAATTGCATCATCCCACTTTTGTTACAAATGGGTTGTTACAATATCCTTACTACACTTTCATGATCAAAATTATTCAATAAAATTGACTACATTTCACACTTAATTGCATTTTTCATATGTGACAAATTCCTCTCTTTAGTTCAATTAAAACCTTCATAGCTATCCACACGATCTCTTCATAATGTAAAGAGTATATATTTATATATTACACAATATATTGGGCCTCATCCCTGAAATTAAAAAATATAGAATTCTCTTATCATCTATAAAAAAGAAAGAGGTGAATCATGATTGTCTTATAAAGATAATTTCATAGATCCTCGTGAATTATGTTTCCTTTTAATATAGCATTATGTACACCCAATCCATTTTATATGTCATTGAATAAGGAAAATATTATTTTTAAAAGATTCATCCGAACTCTATCCACATCATATGTTAAATATCCCTTCATTGTATCTTATTCTTAATCAGTTCCCATCACTAATTCACTTCATCTTTTAAGAGGTATATATTCAAGATGAAATTATCTATCTTTGAATGACGGATTACAGAAAATATATTTACTATAGTGGTAATCCATTATTCTGAAATTAATAGATAACAAGATACACTAATAGAAGGTGATCCATGATATATAAAGGGTTCAACTACATGTTTTTCCATTCAGGTTGAGTCATGCTACTAAATATGATTCTTGTTATATGAATAACTTGGGGTATTTCATTCATCATTCACATAATGTTTTCCATTCCAACATCAATCATTTTAGTAAGGCCATTAGTGTATCATTTAGTTAACTAATATTTTATGAGGTTTCATATAATTATATCATATATTCTAAAAGAAGAAAACCACTGTGATAAACAAGTTTCTTTTATAATTTAATTATTATAATGCAATTTTTTTTAAAAAACTAAATGCTTAAAAGTGTTATTTATTTAATATCCTATATTAATAATTATATAATCTATATAACTTTCAATTTGGTTCATAAAGAAAATATGATTAACCAAACCTATACCTCACGAGTGTCAATATATGTGTATAGTAATACCCATTTTCATGCACTTGTTGAAAATCGAGCCCAATTCCAATTGATCATTTATTGGTTAATGAATCCAATGTAAAATTTATCTCGAGAAAAATCAACTTGTAGTATCTATATAGGTATTTCCTTTCATAGAAACGGATCCCTTAATAAATCTCCAATATTTCAAAATGAGATATTATATTTTCACTTATCATCATTGTTTATAATTTTCAGTTTTAATACTATCATTAAAAAATAACTTAACCATGATAAAATACTATATATGAAATCCTACCTTTTCAATATATAAATCTTTAATTTCATGTTTCACAACATAATTACAAATACGATATTTTATGATTTAGAATCCTGGAAATTTGAAATTGAATACATGAATAACATAATCAATAATCTAATGCACATAAAAGGAATCTTCATAGGTTTATCATAAGTTACATTTACTTCATCCCATATTTTTTGGGCACACAACAAAAGAAAGTGGTGAGAATAATGAACATTAAGGGAATAATCCAAGGAGATATTTGTCATGTGATCATGATTCATAATAATAGGGTACAATCATAATAATATGAAAAATATCAAAATATAATGTTAATTAATAATAAAATTGAAATATGGGCACAAAATAAAAATGATACATTCATAAGCTTATCACTTTGGTTTATCACTATGTTTTTGTAAATCATAAATACCATTAATATTCACTATGTTATTAGAAAACATATGATATATAGAGATTAAATAATTTCCCAATGATTTGGAGCTCTATTAAGGGATCACGTTATATGATTTCATTATTGTGATCCATATTGATAGTATTTAATCATTTAATTTATAACTTACAGGGAATAATGAATATATTTCATAAAATATGACCGTGTATAAATATTTCTAAAGATAGTCATAATGCATCATTTTTAACCAACATAGAATGAATATTGGTTACTTACAATTAAATACACAAATATTTATTTTATATGTACATCATTGTGAATTTTCATGGATATGAAAACATATTTGGTATTCATAATATAAGAATTTTTTATGTGAAAGAGAGAAATCCATGAAATGAATTTGGCTACAAGATAGTGTAACATGTTGATCAATGAGATGAAATAATGGGAGGGGATGAAATTCTAAAATGGATGAGAATATATTCATGTAGTGATTTGAAAATAAAAAACAATATAAAAATATTGTAATCAAATATTGAAAGAACATTTCTCAAAAGTTTTACTAGAATGGAAAATCCGAAGATGATAATTCCATTATAATGAATAGTAGCTTCTTAGAACATGAGGATGGAAGCGTTATGGATTAACGATACCCTGTATGGACTCAATGTGAAAAAATTGACCCTAAAATCGTGTCTTATGGATTTTGAGTGGATATAATTGTTGTATGGGTGTGTGTTTTTTATAAGAGGAAGAATTGCAAAATAATTTCCAAATCTTGGCCATATAATTCTATATTGTATAAATTTAAATTCCATTGGATTTCTCAGAGATCATTCAATGGGTTTAGATATTTGAGTCACATTTTATCATATTTTAAATTATAATAACAGAAATCCATATTTCAAAAGCACATTGGACTAGTAGATGTGGGTTTCCCACAAAATATTATTTTTAATATAATAATATCCATTTTATACTTTTTAAACTCATTTTTATATTTTTCAGATGGTTTTATTTCCATTAAAAAAATTCATTTTAATATCAAAATAATTTTTTGGATTCTGTTCAATTAAATATTATATAATTATTATATATAAATCAGGGCACTAAAATTATGAAAAATAATTTTTTACAATTCATTGATAAATAAAACATTGTAAAAAATTATCCAACATTATCTGTACTAAAATCTCAATGTAATGATTTCATAGATAAATATCACTTTATATAAAAAATTTCTATATATGATAATATTAAATTTTTAATAATAACTTATTATCTATTGAAAAAATAACTTTTTTACGAGATAGTAAAATTTCCGCCACATATAAAAAATATCATAGGACATTTAAAATTTTTATTTTCATTTATTTTTTAATGAAATTGTTTTTTAAAAGGATATTTCATGAAAATAAACATTATATAGAATTCCTAAGATTATTTTAAAGGTTTATAAGTTTTCAAAATAAATAATATTATTTTAATCCAAAATTACAATTATCAAATTCGATTTATTTTCATAAATATTTAATATAAAATTTATTATTAAAAATGAGATTGATAAAATAAAAATGTAATTTATATTAATTAAATTAAACTTTTATGACATTAAGCTATATAAAAATAACACATTATTACACTACTATAATCCTTAAGAGTAATGTATGTGATCGTTGTAGTTTTATGGGGGAGAGAGATTCTCTATTAACATTAACCTATTGGGTATCTTCCATAAATTGAATTTCATTATGTAGTCAATTTCATTAGAGCCTTAATTGTTGTTGATCATATTAAGTTTGGTGATTGGTGAACCATATTTATTCTACCTCCATATCATGTCTTGAAAAATGGGAATCAAAAGGCCTCACTACACTATAGGAGGCCATTGTTTATTCATTCTTCATAAATTATTTTTTTTCATTAAATTTAATAAACAATTAATCTAACTATTAAATTTTTACCAGTGGTCATAAATACTAATGATTATAGTGACCAATGGTTTGATTAAAATTCTAATGCTTTTATTACCTCGTATAAATTCCTTTTCATTTATTTATTGATTATTTACTATAAATGTTCTCAGGGTTATGTATATTTTCTTTTTCGAAATTGTTAATTAGTTTACAAATTTTAAATATCATCCCTATTATGTATTTTGTGGGGATGAAGGCCCAAAAATATATTAAATATACATGATTTCCTATTCCATTTTTCTTATTTAAGTTATTTTATTCCATTGTATGTAGGATCGAATATGTAAAGAGATGCTCAAATACAAGAGGGGGTGAATTGTATTCTTTAAATATTCCTTTAGAACTTCCAATGTTGAAATATAAAATTATTAATTTATGTTTCATAACCTTATAAAAAATAGTTTCATAATGTTAGATTTTAACTTTTAAAAAACATATTTTATCAATGTTAAACAAACATTCACAAAACCTCTTAAAAAATATTTTACCTTATAGTGTATAGAATCTATAATATAATCAGTGTAATAGGATTATGAAGTATTATAAAGTTTTTCTTTCTAACTTTAACAAAGTTAATAATACTGCTGAATTAAAACAACATAAAATAGTAAACAAGTAACAATATGATTCTTTTAACCCAAAGATAATGGTATCCAACAATCTTGGATAAACGTTCCTTGATTTAATCTTTTTATAAATTCTTTCTTACCCAAACCAAGGTAAGACCTCAATCTGATGGTCAGTATCTTACTTTCTATCCCCATATTCCCTTGAGTTAGAATGAAATTGAATCATCTATCTTCCAAAAACTAAATCCCATGATCAGTACGATCGGAGTCTGCAAAAAGCATGTCTAAACAAGTTGTTCACAACTGAATAAGTTGTTCACGACATTCGCACAGATCACTGAGAGTTATATGTTACTTTATCTCTATAAATAACTTCAGTGATTTTTCACATGAAATAGGTTCATCCACTCTCTACATTCCATTTTTACTCATTCAAATGGAATTGTATTTATTTTCCATACATCCCAACGGTTATCTCTACTCCGACGGTAATATTGTTTTTAAATTTCAGAGGGACCTGGAAACATGTCCAACATACAATGGTTAGTTTGTAAAAGATTATACAACATTATTTGAAGTCTAAGGAAAATTTTTTAGTTAAATATAAGAACTATCTATAAGAAAACATGGAATAAGATAATATTGGAATGATACATTAAGAAACTCTATCATTTTTAAGAACAACAGAAAAACATTATCAAGAAAAAGGATTCATTATAAAAATACTAAATCAGATTGTGATACCATTTTCAAATTTTTACCGAAATTAGAATCATAAAATCTTAATGACTTTTTCACTAGTATTGAAATCATAAAACCGTAATGACTTTTGCACCGGATTCAGAGTCATAAAAAAGTATGACTTTTGCAGCCGATTCAGAATCATAAAACAAAATGAATTTTGCACTGGATTCAGATTCATAAAATAGAATTACTTTTTCACCAGATTCAAAATCATAAATCAGAATTACTTTTGCAATAAATTCAGAATCATTAAACAGAATGAATTTTTCACTAGGGTCTGAATCATAAAATTGAATGACTTTTTCACCAGATTCGGAATCACAAAATAGAATGACTAATCTATAAGTATAATGGAATGTTAATTCCATAAGTATAACAGAATTAAAATTATGAAAGTATAACGAAATTGACATTCTGTATGTATAATATAATGAAAATTCTATAAGTATAATAGAATGAATTTTTTGGATCTTTTGAATAAAATAGTACTTATAAAAAAAATCATTACATTAGAAAAGGTTATTGTGATTTTCATAATATAAGATTATAAGGAATGGAGAAGTAATAAGTTAACCTTATTTACCCACCTATCTACCACTTTTTGGAAAGCACAAACATCTTTTCTAGGAAGATTATATTGACTTAGATAAATAATTGTGAAAAACATATCTCTCCCTTTGAATGATATTTCTGATGAATACGACTAACTCCCCCTTATGTAATGTTTCTCAAGGATCGTATTCCTGATCTTCAGTGTCTGTTTTTTTTTTCAAGAAAATATCATCCCCTTAGATAAACATATCTTCTTAAAGACCCCCTATATAAACATATCGTCTTAATAAAAACTCACCCTTGCATTGAAATTATCCTTTCTTAACATACTCTCCCTTAATAGATTCCCCTCCTATAAGATCTTCATTAAATTATTCCTTTAAATAAATTCTCCCCCTTTGTGATTTTCAAAAAGAGGAAAAAATGGAGATGTATATGATGTATCGGTATGGTTAAGAAAGTATACATTAGAAAACAAAAGAAATATATTAAAGAAGTATCTTAATGAAATTATGGAAATAAGGTTTAGATTACAAAAAAATAGAAAAAGTTATATAAAATCATCCATCCTTATTCTTCTCAAACTAAATTTTCAATATCAATGCTTTTAGTTTCATGACATCCTTATGATCTTATTCAATCTTCATCAACAAGATATCATGATCCTAATTCTTTTTTTATAATGACATGATCTTTTCTTCTTCTACATCCACCTTTCTCTCTAATTAAGCTCTAACTACCTTCACACTGCATATAGATCGGGCAACATAATTTGGTTGACTATCCTTCTTAGAGATTGATTCCTTGACCTCGTTGAACTCGGTTTCACAAGTACTGAAAGCGTTTTTTTTTGTGAATCCATGATGCCACTGAAATGTCTTATATATTCATTAATGGTTTTGGTGCAGTTAAATAATTTCTTACACGTCACCTTCTAAGCATTGTAATTAATCAAAAGATTACTAAAGTCTGCTTCTTGCTTGACCACCATGTCCATAAGCATATCGGGTGATTCCATCTTTTGATTTGGGTTTTCTTACATCAATTGTCTCCAAGCATCTATATTTTCAAAAAATGGAATGGTACTGACAAAATATATTAATGATAGATTGAAAATTTCATGTTCAACTGATGATAAAGATTTATAACCCAAAACATAGTTCCCTTTCTCAACACCTCTTGGAGTTAAGTAAACTGATTTTTAAATTCTCTTAGAAGAATTCTGAGGTGTTTCCTTATCAGATGAAGCAATCACCACACTCATTCCTTCAATAGGGTTTTTAACAGGATATTTTTCATCAGATAAATGGATAAAATTAAGATCTATTGTTCATCTTATTCCCCTTCAAACTCATGATGTTGATATCCGTATTGACTTTCTTCGTCCAAAATTTCATTCTCTTTACCACCTTGTTGATCAACCTCTTCTTTATCTTCTAATTATATTCCAAATTTTTCTTCAGCATGAACTTCTACTTCTTCCTCAATTTCTTTTTCAAAAACTTCCTCAACTTATTCTTCATCTTCTTTTTCATATTGTACTTCAGAAATAGATTTATAAAATTAACTCAGAGGAGTTCCAATGTAATCTTCCACTTCCCTTAAATCATCATCATAATGTTCTTGAGTTATTTCAACTTCAATTTATTGAGCAATATTGGATAAATCTGGGTCTCTCTTGGATTTCTATATTTTCGGAGTGGCAATATGTTTTTTAAGAACAACTTGAGTTTCATCTACTTATTGAGACTTCTTCCCTACATATTTCTATAATGACTAACAAACATGCGCTTCTAAGGATTATTTCTTTAACTTCATCTCCTTCTTTCATTTCACAATATTTTCACCTTGATTGATTTTTTTGTCCTTATCCTCTTGAGGGTTTAATGAAAGTGAAGGACATCCTTCCTTTCTAGTACCTTCCATTTCTCTCCACATTTCAACTGTTGCATCCAAATATGCTTTTGGTTTCTCTGCAGGTGGAGGTTCTGATACCGAGAAATCAGAAAATTGTATTAGAAAGCTTGGTTGTTTAGGTTTACATTTTTTGGGTACCGATTTTGAAGACTCCAGAACATCACCCTGGTTGTGGACAACTATTTATTTAAAACTATTGTATTTCAGTAAGAACTATACCTTAATCCTCCTTAGAGTGTCATCACAAAGAAAAAAAATCATGGAAGGATTTGAAACTGATTCGCATGGGACATTTAGCTCTTGAAGACACATAACAATTATCCTGGAGATAGTTGTCAGATACATAAGATATTGAGATCAGATGGTTCCACGTTTTATTGCTTTGATGGTGAGGAAGATGTACATAACCTATTTGATCATTCATAAGCTGACAAGAAAGTCTCAAAGAAAGATATATCATATCTTTAATGATTCATTATCCCCTTTTATTGGCATAATAAAACCGTGAATCTAGAGAGAAACCATTTTGTGATTTGTCGTAAGATTCGTAATCTTCATATTCATTACATACATAAGAAGAAGATAATCCAATGTCCTGAATTTTTCAAATGACCCTTCCTTCTCGGGATATCTTTGAGAGCATAGAATGGCCTCCACTTCATACAGTATGTTAAGAAATTTTTTTCCTTCTTATAGGAAATATTATAACTATAATAATAACATGTTAACTTAATCAAATCCTTTTTATCCTTTTGATAGAATGTAATAGATTCATAAAACTGAATTACCAGATCAAGAAAAACAGGATCCTGACTTTTCCCCTTAGACACAATAAAAAAATTCACATCCATTAGTTCTTATCACATTTTTGATAAATGAGTCACATTTTTTATAGAATTTAGGGCATACCAACCCTTCCTTAAATATTGACTAATCATTTATTTCATTGGTAATCGGCATTAGATCATCTAAGTATTCAGGAGTCATTCAGGATAAAAGAGGCAAAGGAATCAGAACCTGGACATTAATGGAAACAATACTTCAGTACATAGATAATTAAGGATTGTGTGGCGCTCATAGGAGAGGAACTCCTTATATAGACATGGATTTTGACCATCAAACTTCCATAAGTCAATCAAATGGCTGAAAAAACCTGATATGATCTGACGGATGATGATGAATACATTAAATGTGAATTTTGATATTTTGTAGTATGGTAAACCAAGATTTATATATTTTAAAAAACCATTAACTAAAACATATGATAAGAAAATAAGGAGTATGAAAATTTACATTTTGGAATACAATGATGAGTTTATAAGTATTATAATAATTTTTTTGGATGTTTTAGATTCCAGGATTTCAAAAACAAAATTTTCCATACCGAAATTTCAAATAGGGAAATTTGAAATACTAAAATTTTCAATACTCAAATTTTCAATACCAAAATTTCAAATACCAAAATTTCTAATACTGAAATCATTATAAAGAAAGGTAAAATTTTATGAATGAACAAAACCTAAGGAACGATAATAAATAAATACTCCCCCTAAAATAAATAGTAGTGTAATGTTAGGAGATGATTTATACAAGAACTAGATATGAATGACTACATCACAGAGATCATTTATAGATTATGTTTAATTTACTCAAATCTATCAGAAGATAATTGTTTTTTAAAAAAATTATCATGTTTTTCTTGCATTCTGATGAATTAAAAAATAATATTTCTTTTATTTCTGTGATCTCTAAGAAAGTGATGTCTAATATATATATTCATTACATAGGAGTGATATGAGAGGCTTTTACATAAGGCAATGGCACATGTGTTATCAAACATTATTTGTGTTTTGGAGAAACTCATACCATAGTCTGTGAGTGTGTGTTGCATCCACAACACATGAGCACAACAACTTCAAGATACTACATATTCGAATTCAACAATGGAAAGTGCTATTGAATGTTGTTTCTAGAAATACCAGGAAATGAAGGAATATCCTAAGAAATGAAAATTTTCGGATTTACCCTTATTATCAATTTTAGAACCTCCAAAGTCTTCATCGAAAAAAAAATTATGTTAAAAAACAATCCAGATGGATAAATATTCCCAAATCTAAAGATCCCATTATTTTGTGAAAAATTATTTTGACTTCCTTTAAATGAGATTCCATGGGATTGGATTGATATTTTGAACATAGGAATATTGAAAATATTAGGTCTAGATGACTGGATGTAACGTATTTCAATCTTCATATCATTCCTAAAAATGAAGTTTGTTCCACTAGTTTCCTGCATCACCAAGATAAAGTGTATTTGAGGTACTAATAGGAGTACTCATACTTTTAGTGTTGTCATATCCATACTTTTTATTAATATATTTAATATACTTATGCTTAGATATGTATTTACATTATAGATTTTGATAAATTTGAAAACCTAGGAAAAATATTAACTCGCCCATCATGCTCATCTAAAAATCAGATTTCACAAGATTTACATCGTAATCTTGTAAGGATTGCTGAGTTGATCCGAAGATTATTTCAACAAAATAAAATTTAACAATAATAACATCTTTGGAAACCATTTTAATTAGAAGGGCCGCATCAGCAATTCCCTTAACATAATTATTTTGTAGCAAAAATCAGGAAAGCCTATCAGTCAAATATCCGAGGGTTTGTTTAAGTCCATATAATGCTTTCGTATGTTTATAAACATGATTAGGATATTTTATATCTTAAAAGCTAGGGGTTGATCTACAAAGACCTCCTCTTGTATATATTCATTATGGAAATCATTTTATTCATCCATTTCATCATGTTTAAACTTAATTAAAGTTACAAATGATAGATGTATATGGATAGATTCAAGACTTGATAAAGGAGCATTGGTTTCGTCATAGTATATGGATTCTTGTTGGTTATATCCTTTGGCCACTAATATTGTTTTATTTATAACAATAACTACATTTTCATTGAATTTTTTTTATAAAAAACACATTTTACACCAATATCAAATGTTTTCTTAGGTTTTTCAACCATGGTCCAAACATGATTCCACATGAATTTGTTGAGTTCATCTTGCATAGCCTTTATCCAATCTTCATCTCCCAAGTCTTCTTTAGGAGACATTGGTTCAAATTGGGAGGGAAATGAAACATTTTCAACACCATTCCCTTAAAGGACATCTAGTTCATACTGGTTGATTATCATTTCTAATGATATTATCATTGGTATGATTCCTATGTAATAACTGATTTGAATTTTGAAAAACCTTTTCATCAACATAGGCTAGAAAATCATTAGGGGTAAATGTTTCAAAAATATTTTATTTAACAATATCCTTGAATAAAATATCTTTTATCAAAGGATGGTGATCAATTTTAGAAAATATATTAGGAAAAGAATCTGGTTGACTGAAAACAAAAAGATTATTTTCATCAAAATTAACATCTATTGTTTATCCCAAAGTGCATGTGTTTTTATTGAAAACTCTATATGTCTTAGAGTTAGTGGAGTATCCTATGAATATTCCTTCATGATATTTGGGTGAGAATTTATGAAAGGTATCCTTCGTATTCAGGATAAATAATTTCCAAAAATTTTATGTAATAAAAATTTGGTTTTCAGCCAGTCCATAACTCAAAAGGTTATTTATTAAGAAAGGGTCTAATCCCAACTCTATTTATTGAATAACATGTAGTACATTGAGCTTCAACCCAAAATTTTTTTGCTATAGAATATTCACTCAACACAGTTTTATTTATCTCTTGAAGAATAAGATTTATTCCTTTAAAAACTTTATTTTGTTGAGGAGTCCTTGGGGCAGAGAAGATGTGAGTAACACATTTTCTACGATAAAAGGTGTCGAAAAAAGAATTTGGAAATTCTCCTCCATGATCACTATGAATAGTTATCAAAGGAATGTTTTTTCAGGTTTTTATCATGGGCTCTGAAAATTTTGATATAAGAAAAGTCTTCTGATTTCATTGCAGGAAAATAGAACCAAGTATATATAGTGTAGTCATCAACTAAGACAAACACATAGTATTTTCCTCCAATACTTGCAGTTTGTATTGGACCAAATAAGTCCATGTGAACTAACTGTAACGTAGTAGAAGTTGTAACTTCACATATATATTTAAATCTAGATGTATGTTTCTTTCCATATTGACAAGGATCACAGACTCTTAGAGAAACGATCCGATGTTCTGGTAGATCCTGAACATGTTCTTTCATAGAATGTTTACTACGATTCATTATGTTACAATGTCCTAGTCATGTATACCAAATCCACGATTGATCTTAGATTTCACTTAGGCAAAGAAGATTTTGACTTCTAAGTCATTCTAGGTTTAGTTTGTATACATTCTCTTGACTACGGGATGAAAGAATAAACAAATCCTTGGAATTGTATACTCAGAAATTATAATTCCTAAAATTCACAACATATCTTTCATCACATAATTTAATTATGCTGATTAGATTTTTCTTAATACCTTTATCAAATAAAAAATTAGAAATCAATGATTTTCCAAGAAGAATAATGTTACATATGCAAATAGTTTATCCTGGTGAGTTATCCCCAGAGGTTACTTTTCCACCATTAGTCTTTAAAATATTTTTGTAATAATATTTGTTACCATTCATGTGATGTGAACATCCACTATCCATGTACCATATATTGTGGGTACTTCCTTCATTAACCTGAAAAATGATAATTTAGGTTTTCAGAATCCAATCACGTTTGGATCCATAATTATTTGACAAAAAATTTTGGGGATGAAAATTATATAAATATTTAGTCATAATGAAACCCAAGGGATTGAACATTATTTACAGAATAGTTCTTCTTCCAATTCCCACCACTTTGAACATTAGTGCAGATAGGATCTCTTGGAGGAACAAAATAATTGTTTCTGGAAATTGGTTTTTCATGAGAAAATCCAAAACACAAACAATTTCCATGAGGTCAGATTTGGGAATACAGCTTGTCAAAAGTTTCCTTACAAGAAGTAAAATTTGAAAGATGTTTCTTCAAGGAAAATAGTTCATACATTAGATTCGTGACTATATTTATACCCTCATGAATAATTGATTTAGAGTTATTTTTATCCTATAAAACATCTTTGTCTAAATAATGATTTTTATGATCCGTAGAAAGATTATCCTTCTCAGAATAACGTTCCTTATGATTCATAACATGAATTTCAAAAAAACCATTTTTCTTATCAAGATCATTGGTATGATCTGAGATTTCTTTTGTTAAAATAAATTCTCTAGAATATTCATTTCTCCTTTCCTAGAAGCATTACATTTTTTTCTCATGAAACATAGAAAAAATAGAAAAATCCTCATATGAAGGAAAATCATTATTACAATATAATGAAGTTGATTATTCATCGGAAGAAAAAGTTTTATTAGGAAAATTTTCATTCAATGACATATTAGTTAAGGATTTAGTAGTTCATACCTAATACCTTAGAAAAATATTTTAAAATGCATCTAAAGATATTAGACTAATATTCTTTTGCTCAGAAGATTCAAATTCTGAAGATTCATCAAAAGAATCCCCACCAATGGCTCTCTAGGTGTCATTGGATTTCAAGACATTCTTATGAATTGATCTATAGAAAATCTTCTTGTTTCATTGATAAATATTGTCCTTCTTGTCTCTTTTCATATGTATAGGACAATCAGGTATGATATGACCAGTTCTTCTACTTTCATAGTATGTCACTTCCCCATACTTATCATCCATTCTATTATTCATTATGTATCTATATTGAATGTTCTTCAGCTCAACAATCTTGTTCATCTTATGGGAAAAATTGGCTAAATAATTTTCTGAAGCTTCACTTTCACTGGACTCAAATTGAACAACAACCTTCTTAGAGTTTTGATCTTATAATTGTCTTAGGAGTCTTGGATTTCATTCGATCTGATGTATTTGTAAAAAAAATACCTTTTCCATTATTCTTTATTAATATGATCATCATCCCTCTTCATTCTGGTTTCATGTGGATGAAGAGTTTAAAATAATTCATCAAGGTAAATATGTGGGACTTTTATATTCTCATCTATAGAATTCCATTTGGATTCCCATTCATTAGGCATGATTTCAATAATCTTGTCTATAATAATCTCATCATCAAGACCTATCTGAAAAATGGATTTTAAACTGTTGATGATAGTCATAAATCATTTTTGTAACTTACATATGGGTTCTCCATAAAGAAATAAAAAACCATGATACTCTTCTTTGATCATAGGTCTTCTGGTTTCAATGCCATTTGAAGTTCAAATGTGAGTTACTTCAAGCTTCATCCAAATACTATTAGTAGCTTCACAATATGAAATCTGGCTACATATATTTCTAATCACTGAACAATGAAACGTATTACATTCCTTAATGTTCAGATAGTATTCCACCTTTTGTAGATTAGTAAAGGGTTTAAGTTCATTATCATGAAACTTATAATCTCCATTTAACATAATGTAGTTGTCTACAATTGTGTTTATCTCAATGGTCGTGAATCTGTCTCTCCATTTATCATTTTCATTTCCATTGAATATTGGTGGTCATGTAGGATTGAGATTATCTAGAGATCCAACATGAATACCTGTCATACTAAAATAATATTTCTTTCAACAAATCTTGTTAGAATCAAAAGAAAAAGAGAACATGAGAAGGAAAACTTATATGTGGATATATGTATCCTTATACCACCTATGATACCAATTGTAGGATCATATATGTAAAGAGATGCTCAAATAAAATATGGGGGAGAATAATATTCCTTAAAAATTCCTTTATAACCATTAATAAGAAATGTAAGATCCTTAATGAATGTTTCCTTACCTTATGTAAAACTGTTTCTTAAGGTTATATTTTAACTTTAAGTAAAATTTGTTTAACAAAGTTAAACAATCATTCACAAAACCTCTTAATGTAAAGAATCTTCCTTAATCTGTATAGAATATGTAACATAACCAGAGTAATAGGACTAGAAAGAATAAGAACATTATACAGTCTAACTTTAACAATGTTATGAAAAGAGTGGAATTAAGGAAACTTAAAATAGTAAACCACAAACAATAAGATTATTTTATCCCAAAGAGAAGGGTATCCAACAACTTTGGATAAAGGTTCATTGATTTTTTACATTCAATAAAGTCAGACTAACCCAAACCTAGGTAATATCTCAATCTGAAGATTGGTATCTGTCTTGCTATACACGCAAGAACATGATTTAGATGGAAACCAGAACCTCTATCTTCCAAACCCAGAAGCCCACAATCATCACGATCGGTGTCTGTAGAATGAAAGATAGAACAAGTTGTTCACACCAGAAAAAGTTGTTCATGACATCTGCATGAAGCACTGAGAGTTGTAAGAGACTCTCTCTCTAGAAATCGCATCACAACTTTTTCATATGCATCAAGTTCATCCACTCTCTGCATTCATTGTTTTTTATATCATTTAAATTGACTTTTATTTATAGGAAAAACATCTCAATGGACGACTCCACTCCAACAGTCATATTTTCTTTATATTTTAGAGGGACCTAGACACCTGTGAAAAATACCAAAATTATATTGTAATATATATTTTGACATTATTTTATGTGTAAGAAACTATGTTAAGTTAAGGATAAGAGTTATGTATAAGAAAACAAGGAATATGATAATATTGGAATGATATATTAAACGACAGTAAAATTATAATGATAAAAAACATAATAATGAAAACAGATTCATAAGAAAAAAATAAATCAGATCGCGAAACAGGTATCACATTTATACCGAAATCAGAATCATAAAATCTGAATGACTTTTGAACCCGAATCAGAATCATAAAATCTGATTGATTTTTGCACCAAATTCAGAATAATAAAACAAAATGTATTTTTCATTGGATTCAGAATCAACAAATAGAATGTCTTATGTTCTAGATTGAGAATCATAAAACATTATGACTTTTTTACTGGATTCAGAATCATAAACTAGAATGGCTTTTGCACAGGATACAGAATCAAAAAACAGAATGACTTTTGCACTAGATTATGAATCATAAAACAGAATGACTTTTGCACCGGATACAGAATCATAAAATAAAATGAATAATCTATTAGTATAAATGAATTTAAATTCATTAAGTATAACGAATCAAAAATTATGTAAGTATAACTGAATGATAATTCTGTAAGTATAATGAAATTACAATTCTGTAAGTATAACAAAATGAAAACTCTGTAAGTATAATGGAATAGAAAGATTATATCTTACGGAAAAAACACAACTTAAGAAAAAATTACGAACTTAAGAAAAAGTGTTTCAAATTTTCAAAACATAAGACCATAAGGAATGGAAAAGTCATAAGATAACCTTATTGACTTAAAATTGTAATGTTTGTAATTTTGATGGGTTTAAATGTTGACTAAATTAAATTTTTTCACAAATGAAATAAATATTTCTTCATTTTTTATATGTGTTATTTGTTAAATTATAGATAATATACATCATAATTATTCAGTAAATAAATTCAGTAATAGTGTATAGGTCGTTAGAAGTATTTTGGGAAAATTATTTTCACACCCAACATACAAATAATAAATGTTATAAATAATTACAATCCAAATTTTTTATAATAAGAAAATTTTTCATGTTCTCATTTGTACAGGTATTCACATGAACATATAAATCGATAATAGAGTGGGATAAAATCCTTTTGGGGGGGGATAACATAGGAGGACAAAGAGACCTTAATCCATAGTACATGAGTTCGAATTATCATTCTAATCATATAAAGGAAAAAAGTTAATCATTATATATGGGTGCTTTGTTTTGAAAAATTAATATGATGTTCCATGTGCATAATAATTAATCATAATAAGTCATTATTCTAATCAAAAAAACATGTTGTGAACAAATCTAGTATCCTGATCATGAATAACAAATAGACAAATATCATCTCCTAATAATTGTGAAAAATTGTAGAATCACATTCATGAACAATAAAAATAATCTAATTACATAATACCATTACCCAATTATTTAGAGGTATATGTATTTTCGGGATTATAATTCATCGAATATGATTATCTTAATCATTCAGACATCGTGGAAATAGAAAATATAAAAATTATAATCTTGAAAGAAACCATGGAAAGGAATGAGTTTAAAAATGATTTATGAAGAATATTTAATTCAATAACATTTTAGATTCACTATAGAAAAGAGAAAATATTTTTTTTAACATTGTTTACTAGTAATTAGGGTCATTGGTGAGGTGATAAAGGAAATAAACTCAAGGACAATAAGTGAGATGTTTTGGAAGGTATTCCTTTTAAGGAATCATTATAGGAAAATTTTGAATACTCAAATTTTCACAGAAATACTAATTTTCATAAATAATAAATGTACATTTAAATTGATATATAATAAAAATATTTGAGAATAATTATATCAATAGGGTATAAAAATATTGAAACCCATAGGAAATAATTTTTTAAAAAGTAACCATACCATAAATCACTATTTATTTATTGTATTATTTTCTACCCATATAATTAACATATTTTTATTAATACATGAAACAAATGTTAAATTATTTTCAATTTTCATAGTCATTATAAATTATAATAATTATATTTTTTATAATAGTTTTGTAAAATATGAAATATTTCAACATTATATTAAATCTAAAAAATCATCTTGTTTTTATTTAATTATATTTTTTTATTTCTATTTGTAGATTAATAAAATTTAATTCTAAAGAATGAAAATACATATATACATATATATATTTATATATTATATATAATATAATATAACCATCATTAATGGTCATAATATGTTGAGAGTTTTCAATGTCTTCATAACCGGTTAACCAACCATTAATTGGACATAAATAAAAGAGGACGTGATCAATGTATAACATGTAAATATGTTATAAATAAAATAATTTTATTAAGTTCATAAAATTAAAATAATCGTAAAATTAATTTCATTTAATTATAGGATGTTTGGGATATAAAACAATAATGTTTTTTAAGTGAAGTGGAAAATGAATGGAAAAGATGAAAATGTCTCACCTAATGCTTAGTGTTTTTCATTTTCATCAACTCTTAAATAATTGAGGTCTTGGATTTCTAGGAATCCAGAATATTCCTAAGTATTATAAGGGCATTTAGAGGGGGAAATTTCATAGACATTTGGCTTTAATTATTGTATGATATTTTATTTTACATGGGTTGTGATGGGGTGTATTTACACATTATGAGATGGGTATTTTTTCATTATAATATTGAATAAAATATAAATCTCATGGTAATAATTTTAATAGTGATCTTGGTGAAATTATGAAATAGATTTTATTATGAAATGATTTATTATGACATTAATACCCCTTATAAAATGGAATCATTAGTATATCGAAAACGAAGGTGGAAAATGAGAAAAAAAAATTTTCACGAAATTATTTATATGTTAGAATTTGTAATAATATTTTTAGGCATGTAATTTTAATTTTCAAAATTATGTAACATATAATTTTTTTGCCAATTAAATTATATAGTTTAATAAATTATAGTGACATTTATAAATATGTAATAGAAACATAATTTTTACGTAAAAAATATATTTATATTATTCACCTAACAATTTTGTTTTTAAAAAAATTACCAAAAAATACATCATAGTCATTTTAAATATTTTGATTCAAAAAATTATATTAATTTTATCAGAATATTTTTATAACTTAGGAAATTTAAAAAATCATCCTCAAAAATTAACATTTTTATCAAATAAACTACAATAAAATTTGTTAAAAAATGTGTTTCTTATTACCTTGAGATTTTAATTATGATATTTAGATTAATAATTAGAAAAATTATATTATATAAAGCATACCATTTAAATTATAATTATGAATAATTTTTTTATTTAGTGTTCCTTTATGATACTAATAGTAATGTTACTATAGATAATGGATAGGTTATTATTATTAATTTTAATATTTCAATTAAGATAGTTATACTAGTATTCCTACAATCATAATACATCATATAATTATATCCCAATTTATTTGGTCATAATTCACCTTAATATATATCAAGGATCAATATTACTCATTTATAATATATCTACTAGACTATTAATGGGGTGTGTATTTTTTACAGTGCCTCTTCGAACTCTAATAAATATATGAAATATATTTTCTAATTTTGTTTTCTATTTTATATTTTTTATTATTTTTTGTGTTTATTTCCCATTATAATTTTTTTCATTTTCATGTAAATTGTTATTTTATAATACTAATTATCCCAAATAAGGAAATAATCATTATGTTCAACATGTTTTTATACTATACTTCATACCAAATTATGGAACACATTATTTAATCAGAATGAAAATTAAATATACATATGTAAATATTATTGACCTTTTAGGATATATAATTTATAATTAAAATACCATTCACAAATATAGTCTAAATACATAAGTACGAAGCATAAATATCTACCAAAGATATTAATTTTTTTAATTTTCATGTTATGTTAATTTATGTGAATCCCATGGAAACCCCATTTGAATTTTTTAAAATGATTCATGAGTAATGATTCAATTTCTTATGAAAAAATTATTTATTATAGAATTATTATAATTTGTGATAACGATATAATGGAATTTGATGAATTTTTCTATGCAGCTCATACTGATACTCATAATCCTGTTACTGGAACAATTCTTTTCTAATAGTGTTCATATTTTATAAAAGTGTAACATAAAATATATTGTTTACATATCAAAAAAAATAATTATTTTTTATTAACTAAATCTATTAAATTTTCTATTTGTTTAAAATGCTTTATAAATAATATATCCCTATATACCATTAATATTGATGACTTTTGTAACCTTCAGACAACAAAACAATTGTCTAAAAATAATTTCATATGTGGTAGGTAAAATAACATATATTAGGATTCATTTTTTGGTAGCATATTGAGGGAATAATATGGGTGTAGATAAGATAAATTAAGATAACCTGACCAATAGTTAGACTATGGAAGTTCTATCAATAATTTTTTGTCAATTTTTTGGTTTATTAATGAATGTATCACATCAATAATGTACATTGTGAATGCACTATCATATGTAATCATTTTTATTACAATGATTTAGATTTGTGAAATGTGAAATTTTTATTTTTCAATTAAAATCCATATTTATATTTTCATTATATTTTATGGTGCATGATTTGACATGTATATGATTTATTTGTTCACTATGTAACTCGAAGAATTAATATTCCTTATTTTTAGTTTTTGTATCTTCATTGGTAAATTTTGATTCATTGATCACAACAATTGAATTGATCTATATGATCTTATCTGTCTTTATTTTGGTAATCTTCTTTTAACTTACATGGAATATTAAGCCGTGATTTTACACATTCTTATTATATGGTGTCACAACATTTTCATTGATTTATTATTGAGTTGTTTATATGAATGTCCTATTTCATATGTGATGTCCATTTCATTCAAATATTGTGATGTATCATGTGCCCCCATCACATCAACTTCTATGAATAATTATTAACCTCTTAATTTTTGTTAATTTTTATTCAATTATGTTCAGCCAATGGGGAGAAAATTCATGGTTTTACCCTAAGAGTGGTAGATCAGGAAAATTATATAAGAGAGTTTGAGATATGAGTATAATTGTTTTCTATGTCAAAGGAATACACACAAAAAATTGTTTCTGATTCATGGTGTTAAATTATCGTAGAGATAAATATAGGAGTTAAGATCGTTGGAGTGGGATGGTATATAACAAAATGGGTTGGAGTCTATAGATATCTATAATATATTTTGATAGGCTTGAGTGTTAATAATTGACATTATAAGTGGTATTCATTTTTTCATTAAAGTTATAATTTCTATTTTTAGATGAATAATCCATGATAAGATGCATTTTTTGTTTCCATTCAAGAATATAAATCACTAACATTATATAAAAAGTTTGAGCACTGTTACTTAATTTATCATGGGTTTATTTTTGTAGAAAAGTTCTTGGATCCTTTACTAATTTTTGAGTATTTTATATATTCTAATTATTATCTTAGTAAATAATTAGGAGGTTTTATTCTCAGTTTTTATATAGGTCCAATGAATATTGAATCATTTAATACAGTTATATTCCCCATTATTTCAATATTCATTCTTAAATCACAGTCAACTTGAACATCCATACAATCGCTAATTTCTATTTCAGATGTAAAATGATTTTTCGTAACAATCATCAAATCATTTTTATAAATTAGTGTCTCCTGACTGTTGAATATGTACTCGTACAAAAATAAAACCCATAAGAATACAAATACGTAGTTTTATTCTAATTAATTAACAATTATATAGTATTTTTGGTTATTTTTTAATCATTTTTTATTCCTAATCGATTAATAATTACAAATTAATAAACAGTAAGTTGATAAATTTATGGAAGTAGGGATATTTATTTGGAATATATGTGTATGAAAATACTTCATTTAATAATAATATTTGAATGATTTAAATTAATAGTAAAATATTCTAACCTAATATAATTATAAAATTTTTATTTTACCTTTTATCAAATGCATATAATGTATATTATTATAAATATAGGAATGGGAATTATTCTAGAAAATATGAGTGAATCCTTCTTTTTCACTTTAAATTATAACATAATATTATTTTTAATATTTTATTTCCTTTGAATATAATGAATTAGTATATTTAATTCACTATTGATATTGGTTGAAATTATAAATATATATTACCATAATAATAATGAAACTAATAATTTTAATTAATTTAATAATTGGAAAAAAACCAGTTTTAAACAATCCTCATGGATATTAAAAATGTATCATTTTCATTAATTAATTCATTAATTTTATTAATGTTATAAAGTCAAAATTACCTCAATGATCTGATGATTTTATGGAGGATTTACACATTTGATCTCAAATTCTATGATCCTTATAGGGTCAACCAATTTTATTCAAAAACTATTCATTTTTTATGTTTAAAATTATATAAACAATATCTATAATTTATAAACATTCATGACAGTTAATCTCATTTAAGAAAATTTTGGTTACACATATAGATAATTTTCCCACAATTGATTGTTTTTAATCACATAAAGAGGGATTTTTTAACACACATGTATTTATACAAAAATGTGGATACAATAAGACAATATAAATCTATTAATTAACATTTCAAATATGATATCTACAAAGTAATTCTCTAGAGGATTGTTTTAATCTTTATTTTTAGATAATTTAAGAGTCTCCCATAGTCTACCACCTTTCAAAAAAACTCAACCACTCTATTTTCGATAGTCCCATACCGATACAACCATTATACTAAAGTGATATATTAAAAGGCCTCAAGTGAACTCCATGTTTACTAGAGCATAGTGATCAGTTCTAAGAGTTTAATGATATTTATTGGAGATAAATTTGTACAATATTGGTCTATATGAAAAAAATCAAACATCACAATATCAAATAATATGGTAATCTAATAATATAAACCCAGACCATTCATATCGCAATCCATTTTGTACAAATAATGGACTTAAATTTACCTTAAACTGGGTCACCATTGGCTAGAATGATTATATAATGGTAAATTTTTATAGATATTTTACATTACCTATAATAATAATTTTCGGTACCTCAGTGTTACCAACTTGAACAACATATAGAAGCAATAATCTATAATACTAATATCATTAGGCTATTTACGATCCATTGATGTATTCCAAAAAATCTATTTTCATCATAACATACATATTGTTTTTATGCATGAGACAAATCCTTTCAATGACGCACTAGATCCCCCTTTCCCTCTCATTGATTATTAAATGATTGATATACATGCTATATTGAGTCTCACACTTTTTATGTCATTTTCCACGGGTTTTTATTTGTAGTACAATCAAAAAATGAGAACATCAAATTTTTTGAATTTTATTTTTATATGTATTCTCATTAATGTATTAATATTTTTCATTTCTATTCATACACGTTAAAACTACTGTAATAGAAAACCTAATGTCCTATACATCATTGTTGTGCCTGAAGACAATGTATTCTTAAATCCCTTAATTGTTTTTGTTCCCAAAAAAAGTTACCTATGATGTCTTATTTATATATAACTTTTATTGTAGACAAATATTTAGTCAGATTTATTTTGTATGAGGTTTTAATTATCCAAATAATTCACATCAATAAATTTTTATAGCACATAAGATATAGTTAATATCTTACAAGGATACAAAAAATTAATAATATATAATACTCTTACGATATAACAAAAAATGAAGTACATAAGAATCCCATGCGTCGAAAACACAAATATGATTCATATATTCTATATTAATTAATGATATAGAAGTTGTGAATGATTAATGGATTAGAGAAAGGGAAAAAAGTATCAAGGAATCAGTTTGATATTAGTAGGTAAATCATGTTATGTACAATGATATTCATTTCCAGGTTCTAGGGAATCAATTGATAATAGGTATATTCATGTTTTTTTCTTAGAATTGTGTGTGAAAGTATATTTAGACTAGGTAAACTAAGCTAAATCTGTGACTTAACCATTGGAACAGTAATATACTAGGTTGAATTTTATTATTAGGAAAACCACAAACCTATTTCAACATTACTATCATAGACTTAATGGTGGTCAAAAAATAGTCTAATTAATTGATTCAATGAAATAAACCTCCTCAAATCACAATAAATACTCATGTAATATAAAAAAAATAAAAATATTAAAATTGATAAATGGCATTGAAACAATCTAAAAAAAACTTGATCAAGAAATATTCCCTATAAGAACATCTGTCTACTATCACCTCACCCAACACAAAAAAATAATCACCCATTCTAGGAGTGATATAAATGAGTAGTATGGACACCTAAGAAAAAATAGAGGTGATGAACGATGGTGATGTATAGATCCAGATCTATCTATGAGTCTCTTGAATTCATACGTAAACTCCCCTCTATCTAACACTCCCAATGTTATGTCTGTTGGTCAGAATATGTTTTCCATGCACTCAAAATTTTGTATCTCTATATATTTACTTTTTAGTTTCCAAATAATTTCACTTAGTGTTACCTATCATAGAGTATATTGGAATTTTTATTGTTTGTAATCATTCATGACTGACAATGGGAAGCATTGGCTTCTTTTGGTGAACAAATGACATATAATGAAGTACAGAACACATAATTCCATACACCAGTTCCCTATATCCACTGTATCATCAATTTTATGGTTCCATGACATGAGTGAAGCTCATATTTCCATGATTGTTTATTCTCAACTATTCACCTCAATTAATTAATTTTCAAACTATCAATTATTTCCAACCATAAAACATGAAAATTCAAATGATCTAAAATTTGGGAATAATAATACTCGAAAAATAAAAAATTATACAATAAAATTCCATAAAATTCCCCAATGAAATACTCCTTTCAAATACCCAAACAAAATAATTTAGACTTCTCCTTATGGATAAAAGCATAACATTTCTAATAGGACCCATAAAATACATTGCGTTAAATTAGAGGTGAAAATTGATTAAATAGTAAATTATATATCTATTATAACATAAAAAATTCATCAACATATTAATTTTCTATGAAAAATATTCACCAAGTATTCTATTTTTATTCTTTTTAAATATAAAATAATTTTGATTCATCAATGTTTATTTTTTAATTAATTATTATTAAGAGATATATTTTAAACTTACCATAATTTTATTTTTCCACTTATTATTTGGGTATAAGGTTGAATATATTTTTTCACATACCTCAAAAAATATTTCACTTTGAATAGGATTTCAAAGAATTTATCATTTTGACCGTGTCAAAATAGAGACCCAAATATTCATGATGACTTCACTATTAACATTAAATTACCTTGATGGTTTTTGGTAGGAGACTAAAGGATGTAAAAAAGAATGATCTAAAAAGGTAGATTAAATATAAACTAAAACACATGATATGAAAATATATTCTAAATATAAATATCCCTCTACTAATTTTAGCTCTTTTTTCATATAATAAATCCCATTGTGGGCCCATGATATATGTAATACCATTAAATGGATTAATATCTATTGCAATTTTTTTTTAATTTTTATTAATTGTTTTAATTTTTTTGTCTTTTTCAGAACACATTATTATAAGAATTATAACATTCACAGCCTAACTTCATACGATCAACATATCATTGGTCAATAAATTGTGTATTTTGATCTTCCCAATATACAACATTTTTTCATTTTTTATTAATATTGGTGAACAAAAAAATAAAATTAAAATGACATAGACTCTCCCCCGAAAAAAAATGTATAATCCCCCAAAAAATATCCTCAATAAAATATATCTCTGTATATCCTAGAATATCACTACCCTAAAATCATTGCATTAAATATTATACAATGTATATAGAGTAAGGTTGAAATGGATATGTTAGGCTTGTAATGTGCCTCATTTCCGAAAAATAAAATTCATGGATTATATAGGATTAAAAGGTATTAATGTAAGGCATGTCCGGGGAAACATGTAAATGAAAATAATGACACAATAAAATTAAATGGGATTTTATCCAGTCATTGATGTGATAGGATGCATAAATGGTCAAGAATAATTATTCCTGTGTTTTAAAAGAAATAATGTATAAAATTAATTATAAATATTTAGGGTCGTACAATGTCTCAAGATATTGAAAAATAGTTGGGAAAACCATTCATGTCATTCTATACGAAAAAAAATTAATTAATGAAAATATATAAAATTCACAGTAGGAAAAATATGAGAAAAAATTCATTTAACCAAACTAACATACATCCATATATCCCAATCCCCATCGTTATCCATCAAAATCACATTACACATTTTTAGAAATAAAATTTATTCGTAAAAATATATATATTTATCCTCAATAAATTATGTATCCCGGTTCAATTAGGAAATGTAAGAATCAATTTTAACCCTTAAATATATAATAAAATCTAAAAAAAAATTCAATTAAGAAAATATCGTTTAAAATTACAAAATTAAAACTATTATTATAATTTTAATGATTCATCAAACATGATTTCATAGGTTATTCCTTCTCTATATAAATGATGTATTATGGTCTTACTGGATAATTGATTACCTCAGTCTATATTCTGCCAACATATCGAGCTCCTGATCGTCAAATGAAAAAAAGAAAACAGGCGGAATCACATTTCATTTCAATGAAATTTAATATCATTCTGGAATATTTTATTATTCTAAAATAAAAAACTAAATGCATAAAAATTTCAAATACTATAGTTTCCTCCTAATGGAAATTTTATTTACCCTTATAGGCTTGACCTTATTCCATTCGGCTCAGGTGGTTGATTTTAGAAAATAGTTTTCCTAATCACGATCTAAAATATGTCAATAACATGATTCCTATATTTATATTGATCCTTTACTTTTTTCAAAAACAAATTTAACTCATCAATCAGCTAGCACCCTCTCAATCACAAAGTCCACAATCCATCAGTTCAAGGCCCTTATATATATTCCATTAAGAAAGTAATTTTTTGCTCATATTAATTCTTTTAATTAAAATTAATGGACAAATTATCCTATACAATATTTATATATTTACATCAATTTATTACCATTATTTATTTTTGGATTATTTTCTTATTTAATTTTATAGTAGATACGTTAATAGTTCTTCAATGGACAACAACATCATCCAATTTCACTAGATATCTTTTAAGAATTGATCGACTATTTCTACTAATTAATTCATTCCATGGTGATAATTAAAATTCACATCATATCATCTAACTATGAAAATATGATGAACATTGTGATCATCAATAATTCTAATTCACATCGCTATAAAAAAAAATTCCCAATATTATTGGGACCAACCCATCGTCTATTTCCATCACTTGAAAATATTATAGAAAATAGGACTTTTTTACAAGGATTATGATATATTACTGTATTCCTCAATGAAATCTCAGTATTTTAAAATCTATTTTAATAATAACATCAGTTGTTTACATCTATCTCAATAATAAGATCTTTATTGTTTCATAAATCAATATATATAGAGAACAAACAAAATCACATAAATAATAAGAGAAATAAATATTAACAATAAAAATTATAATAGAAACTAACATATTTTCAATTATTCTATGTTTTGATTCTTGAAATAATAGAAAATAATCCCATGTCTATGGAGTGTGGATAATCCAACGAGCTACCTTTTGTTCTTCACCAACTCTTTCACAAACCTTTCATTTACTATCTTGCTTATGACCGTATCAATAAAATGAATGCTGATATGTATATTATTTAACTTCTATATAAAATATTTTTTCGTTTATCAATATTAACCTGCTCAAAATGATCTGGATATAATATTGGTGATCAGTACATTGGTGTGTTTTTTTTCATTTATTTCATCAATAGATCTGTAATTTTAATAACTCACCCACATTAGTTTCTCTTCAATAAATAATAAAAATTATATATCACATCCATTTTTATTCTTAAATATTTTAAAAAATTAATTATTTATATTTATATGGGGATTATCATCTTTTAAACCCGGTAGTAACCCTATAGCCCTATGTCTATACTGCTCAATGACCAAATAGACCGGACCTTCCTAATTACTCATTGCATCTTGCTGGTTTTTTGACTCATTTTTCAATTCTCTGATCATTGTACAACGATCCATATTTTTTCCTATACTATCATTTTTTTTGAGATTTTGTGGTGGTCATAATGGTTATTAGGGTCAAATCTAGTCAATTAACATGAATGGTTAGTAACTAAACTTATTTTTGAGGTTGTAATCCTTATTGCCTCATATAACATATAAGGCCTTTATTTTTATTCTATTGTTCTTGTTTTTGTATCCTCCATAAATACACATAAATTTAATTATTATAATGAATATTATTAACATCATCAAAATAAATACCCTGGGTATTATTATTCTCCATCCCCTTATATAGTTTACTTGAACAAAAATTCATTAGGGTGGAAAGTCGGCTATTATCTACTATTTTTACTACTAGTTCATGAAATTATTCTATCTTACATTGGAAACTATTTCGAAAAATCTCATGCAACTACTAATATCACTCTTTTGGTGAAAATCTCATAAGGACACCTCGTATGACAACATCTACGATTGAACGATTTCTGTATGATAAACCTTTGTATAATTTTTTTAAATAATATACAATTTTTGATTCCATGATGAAGTAATAATCATATTAAAACCCTAAATAGCTCACATAAACTTTATAAACATTATTCATTAAATTTAATGAAATTTAAAGTTCTTACTTAGATATACAAAGATATTGAGTGGGATAAAACCATTTGGGAGGCATTTATACAAGTTATTACCATGTTGTGTTTGAATTCATAAGAACACATCAGATCAACTCTTATTCCTTATCATTTAATGGGAATCTGGAAAGGATTAGTATTACAACAAAAATTATGACATTTTTCAATTGGAAGAGGATGAAAATTTCCATTAAACTCTGAATGTTCATGTTGGAGTTCCCATGATATAGCCTATCAAATTGTAGTGAATGAAGGATCATTTAGATAACCACCAAATTGATCTAAAACTATTGAGTAGAGAGTGGGTGTATTAGAATATATATATTGACCACCATGTTTGAGGGTATTCCATAGTTGATCAGTTATTTGACACTTTATTTTCTCCTTACAGATATTGTCCATATTTCTAAACCATTCTATGATAATATCCTCGATATTGATCCCATCTTGTCATGATGTACTATTCTTCATCAGACTATTCCATTTTATCTCATTATTTTTAGAATGTACATTCCAACTATTGATTAATTCATGATCATCTAAATTTTATTTCATTAAGATAGTGTAATCATGAAATAGATTATTTTTTGGTGGTACAACATGACACTGCCACATGTAAACAATGAAATAATATAAAAATAACTATTTAAATTTTGAATAATATTTAAAAATTTAGAAATCATACCTCAAAGTGACACAAAAATTTGATAGACTGTAGAGTATTGTTAAATTTTTATAAGGATAAAAATGATTAATAATTTAAAAAATTATGATGACATAACTATAAATGTATGACATAGAAAGACTAAGTGTTGAACTGACATTGAAGATCCTTATGTTATAAATTAAATAAATAAATAAAAAATAAAATTGATTAGTTGATTTGAGAAATATGTAACAAGAGCAAGAAAGACATAGTTTGTTATCGGAGATATATATTGGTCTAGGTTCAATTATTTTTATGTTCATGAAATAATGATAAATTCATTATAGGTTATTTCAGTAGTTGTGTTGGAATTGGTTCAGTAGGTATCCTTGGATTGGGTATGGTGTACAATACTTTTATATTGTAAAACTAGAATGGTAGTCTATTAGGTGGAATTTAAGAAAACCAAAAACATTTTTAAATATATATAAACTCGATTTCATAATGGTCATATATAAAAAAATGATAAATAATTGATGAAATAAAATAAACCACATGAAAGTGCTAGAAATAGAAATTAAATTCTAGAATAATGAAGAATAAAATTTACAATCGATTTTGTGGATATCCAAAATACAAATTATTTATGAAAATAACACCTAACTGCGCTTTACCCTATAATCAAATCACTCTAAACACGGAAAATTACTCTATCATTCTAGTGATTATGAGAGAAAAAATTATTGATCATTGAGGAAGTATTCATGTGAATAAATATGGAAAATTACAAATATGAATTAGTGTGTGTGTGTCTCAAAATATAATCCATTAGCTCCCCTCTTTTTATGATGCCAAAATATGTGGTCACAGGTCTGAATATATAGTCTATTGTGTCAAATTTCCATATTTCCATATCTTATTTATTATGGTTATTGATAATTTCATGATGTGTAATTTTACAGGGCATATAATGGATTTTCACATAGGTAAAAATTTTACAACATGAAATGGGTAGTGTAGTCTTCTCCTGATGACTTATCACCGTGTAATCAAATCCATAATGTATAAATTTTATTCTCTAGTTTTGCATCTTTTATACATGCACAATTGTTTTCTATCACTCTATATCTTTTCTCATGTCATAATGTTTCTTTTAACTACAATATTAATATTTTTCAGAAATTATATACCTATATGTTTAATCATTCCATAAAAGAAAAATAATCAAACTATCAATCATTTGGAAAGAATAATCATTTATATATATAAATTAATACAAGAAAATACTATAATATATATGCTTAAAATAAAACTATAAATAATATATAACATTTAACTAATTTGATATATTCATCTTTCTCTTAGTTAATCAATTTATATCCACAGAATTTATTATGGCATGGTGTGATCCTCCATTTTTTATGGGTGGATTAAAAACATTACACAACATTCAAAATTACAACAAATATTTCATAGTGGGGTAGTCGTAAATGTTTATTCATAAGAGTCCAAAAATATTTCTCTATGTCTAAATCCAACATTCCTTTTATGGTCCACTATGTGGAGGATAATTTATGTACAAATATATATCAAATTAAATATGATAAATTATCCATGGAATCAAATTAGTTTGTTTCTCTTGTCCAACAACATATAGAGAATCAATTTACATTGTGATTATTTTAATTCATTATGAGGTATAAATTTTTCAACTCCAGAGATTTATCGAAATAATAATTTTAATTAAATTTAATAATTTATATTAGTCATGAAAGATAATATTTAGTTTATCATAAAATATATGATACTAAAATTTAAGCATTTTTTATACACAGGACTAGCATAATTACATCACAAAAAACAATAGGTTTTAACAAAACCAAGATATATTATTAACTCGACTATTATAACCAAGCCATTATACATAGTGATATGAATAATGATAATATATTTTTAAATATTATATATAATGGGTTTATATAATTTAAACATATCTATAAATAAATAAATAATTTTTTGTTAAATAATTATATGTTTTCAAAATATGATTTTATCTAAAATAATTATTAATGTGATTTTTAAAAAAAATAATTTTTGAAAAATTATGAATTTAATTTTATAAAAAAAAATTCATGTAGATATAGTAAGCATTTAAATATGGATAAATTTTGAAATTACTCCAAAATGTTTTTTATGAATAACTAAAAAATATTAATTTAAAATGAAAACAATAATTCTTTTAATTAACATATAAAGATGTATTAAATGTCACATTTTATTAACGTTTATTAAATTAATGTATAAATATATTAATAAAATTTAGATCATTGGAATTAATTTCATTTTATGATTGGATATAAAACATAGTAAAATTTTGATCATTTAAACATCAAAAAACTACTTTGTCATCATGTAAGTGAAATTTATATTTAAATAAAATTTTCCAAATATATGATTTGAATTTAAAAAAATGGATATAATATTTGGAATCATAATAATTTCAAATGTCTAATATAGAAAATTTATTTTTTGATCATAATGAATTATAAAAAATAATAAAAATATATTTACCACACATAATGTTTAAATGGATTTACAATGGGTTAAATTAAGAGTAAAAAAGACCTAAATATTATATGAATTTTTTACATAGTATATATATACATCAGACACCAATTATAAAAACAAGGTAGCAATTATTTTACCCATATTAAAAGTTATATAATGAAAAGTTAAAAAGTGATACTTTTTTACATTTAAAATCAATAATAATTGTATATAGAGAAACAATATTGGTTAGGTTATACATATTATTTTGATATATAAATGAATTAATTTTTTCATAGTAATTTATATAAAATTTTGGAGCTTAATTATTTAAATAAAATTAATTTGAAATTTGAACACATTAATTATTTATTTAATAAAAATAAAATAATTGATACTAAAAATAATAAAAATGAAGTTAATATAATGAATTGTTTTGTTATATTATTCATGTAGAATTTTATATCATGTTAAATATTTTGGAAGATAATATATTTGAATTAAATTATTTCATAGATATTTTTTTAATTAATATTTTTATAAAAATATCAAAATAGATATTAATTCCATATTATAATTATTTCTATTCTATTAATTGAAATAAAAATACTAAAAACAATATATTATATCAAGTGATTTATAAAAGTTATTTAATATAAAATAGAGTCCATTAATAGAACATTTATTATATTATAATTACTTTATTGACTATTAAATTGTAAAAAACAAGTTATCATGTTTAAGGTTAAATCAATGTTATTGTGTTTTAATTGCACTTGTATTAAAATTAATTTCCAACTCATATAGTATTTATGTATTATAAATAAGCTAAAATATTTAGAATAGTTCAGTATAATTTATATAATACGTCTCACATGAATCGATTCTTAACGAAGATATTCCCATAGTTAGAAATCATGTTAACATAGTGAAAAACCAAAATGGTAAAACAATTGGAAGCTTATAAGTTAAGGAATTAAATGTTTAAAACATGTGTTTAGTTGTGTTTTAGAGGTTTTTAGAGAATATTTAATCTCAAAAAACCATTAATTATCTTATTTGCAGTCACTTGAGGAAAAAATCACCTCACATTTTGAGTAATATTGAGTACTGGTAGGAATGTCACTCCACATTATCTATAAAATAAAAATCACAATCCCATATTCATGAAAAATATAAATCCATTTTTGTTGACTAAAATTAACCAAAAATATTTCCCAAATAAAATTTTCTCATCCTAGATTTTATAATATTATATAAAAAACAATGTAAAATCATAGGGAAAACCTATCGAGGATGCCTGAAGAAGAGGTTACATTCATCATCATATTTTTTTCTTGATTTATTCATAAAAACGTCAGAATAATTTCTGTATCATGATTATATAATTAACCTATTATCTTACATATATTGAGAAATTTTTATGTAAAAGTTATTATCTATAACAAAACTCACTATTTTTCGTCCTGGGTTATGAAATTATTATTCGTGCGTACGGAGGACTACCACCTCATGAACCAACATTGTTCATTTTTTCCATCGACACCACTCATTATTGGGAATAATGATTGAAATAATATTTACATATGGTAAATATAAAATTATTAAAATAAATATTCTATATGATTATTATATCATACATACCATTATGAATTTTACTTTGTGATAATATGATAATGTTGTTTGTGAGTACGACAGACTATGGCCTCGCAAAGCGATGAGATTAAATGAATCATTTTACAGAATGTATTAAGTACTGATTTAATAAAAATATGTGTATATATATATGAAAAATTATTCTATAAATTTAATATTTAATTTACTTTTAATTCCCTTAATAAAAAATTAAAATGAAATACAATATTCAATGCTTATGAGAGGTCAATCGTATAACTGAACAATGCATTTCATTTTCTATCACAAAATTAAGTTGACTAATATAAACACATATGTACTAAATATATATGGTATTGATATCACAGTTTATATTTTTTTTAATATGAAATAATGTTCTATGTAATAGGATCTAGAATAACAAGATAGAAACCTATATGGAAATCAAAGTAATTATATCATGAAACACAATTTTTATAGGGAACTATTAAAAATGGATAATTAAAAGACATAATAAAATAATATATGGGATCATGTATCTAATTTATATTTTATAATTTATTTATAACAAATTTATATTTTTTATAGAATATGTCTATATAAATATGGTGGAATTGATTGTTTAATGTAAGGGAAATTGTTATCAAACATTTATATATGAGAATCATTTCATATTCACCTCTTATTTCCCTTGTTTGAGTTATATACTTCCATATAACTTGATATATTATGAATCTAACTAATTTAATTATAATTAAATTTTTCATTTATTTCATTCATTAATGGGGAATTTGTTTCAATAGTTACTCAAGCAGTAAAAAATTTCTATTTCACTATATACTTCTGTGATGCACTAGCCATGTTCAAAACCGATTTAATTTATGTGGATTGTATACTAACCATGAACTTATATCAGTAGGATCGTAATTATAGTTATTTCAGTTTAAAAATTCAATTTTTATCACTTGTACAAGGTGATTATTATTAAACTGTTTTGATATCAGTGTGGTATTTTTGTCTCAATTTGAATTCATTAATAGATATGTTATGTTATACTCAAATATTTTTTTATTAGGTGTATATAAACAGAATGTGACATGTAATATAATGGATTTATATATACATGTATTATTTTATGTTTTATTATGTGCTATAAGTTCATGGTTTTTATGATTTAATTTCACAAAAGTGGTAAATAATTTATTTTACAATATCATCAATTTTAGGGAATGTTTATGAGTGAGTATCACATATTGAAATATCATGATACACATCTCAATAATTATCAATAATTTTATTATCCACTAATATTTTCATTATAATATAAGTATTTCACATATTTTTTACCTTCAATATACTTATGAGTTAAAAAGATTTTTTTTAATGAAAAATCATATTTTCTATCAAAAAATATTTTCTTCCCAAACCATGTTTAAAAAAAATGCATACATGTTTTTTAAAATTTTAAAGGGGAAACTGTATTTTTATAGATAATGTTTTTAAATTTTTTAAAAAATAATACATTATATTTTCCCTTAATTTTATGAGAATATAAATATTTTGATAAATAAGAGTGTTTTATGTTTTTAAATGTTATTTAAGTGATTTTTAGCGACTACATTACAAGTTATCATGGTTATTTTAAATAAAGACAGCTTTCCAAAAGTTTTAGGTTTTCAAAAAGTGTTTTGTTATAGGAAAGGATATTTTACTCAAGATTCATTTTAAATGATCGTTTAATATCACTTTCCTTATTAGATTAAACATGTCGATGTTACTTATACATTATTAGTGGTATGACCCAATTATACAATTCATATTTTTCATCTTATGGTTTACGTTGCGATGTTATTATTTTTATAAAATAAAATTCTTTTCATGGTTTATTCTATGACTAAATGATAAATAAAACTAATTTTATTCAATAGTTTATTATACAATGAATTTTTTATGAAACCCCATTGCATATCATGGGAACTGATATGATAAATTATTATGATCTTATGGAACACATAAATATGGCTATCATTTTGGGATGGGTGGGCCTAAATTTACCTCCCATTCATAGGGTAATGAATTATATATCATTTGATAAACATGGTAAATATGTTGATGAACATGATATATTATGTGAAACTTGTGTGTCCTAATTAACTATTTGAAATATGTTTCATATGAACCACTATATGAAACATGTGTATCCGGATACACTATGAGAAATGGTTGTCTTCTGGAACACAATGAGAAATGAATATGTCCTAATCCAATATGAGAAATATGAACATCCAGATCCACTATAAAAATGGTCATGGTAGCTAAATATGACTAATGAATTGTTTTTTTGTATATTTATGATGATTTTATGAATTTAGGACAATTTATTATGGTATATTTTTTATTTATAATGATTTATAACACGTAGAGACAATATTCTAAACAATTGTAATGTTCATTCTCTTGACTCATTATTATGATCTTTGAAATGATAGGTATAAATATTATAATTTATATCCATGATATCATACCCATATGATTATATCAGGCATTCATATGATCATATATTGATATATGATATGTATACCCTTATTAATCATCTATTCTCATCCTTTCTTATATTTCATTTCCCCGGGTATGGAGGAAAGGTTTAATTTCTGGTATGTGTATAAAGATGAATTAAAGTAATTATTTTTATGGGAAACAATGTGGATATTTATCCAGATAAGAAATTTTTTTCAATGTTTTTAAAGGAACTAAACAATTACAGTCCTCAATCATCAATTTAACTAATGTAATGAATATTCATCTAAAAGGATGTAATTTTTATTTTTGAGAATCCCGGGTTGAAGAAGTTGGTATTAGAGGATAGGGTTTTTCAAAAATTATAAACATGTATGATAATAAATTATTGTGATACCTAGGGATACTTTTGTGATTATTTCTAGGGTTTTATCTAAAGATTATTTAAAGGTTGATTAATTGTTTCATAAAATGTGTTGGAATTTTGGTAAAGGAAATAAAAAATGTTTTCTATGATATTACATCCCCTTCATGAAACTAAATATGGTTGTGGATCTTGAACATATGTGACTAGTGGTGAAAACCTCAATAACATTATAGTGGAATATAATGAATTTGGAATTTGGGAATGACAATGGGTATTCCAAAGCAGCTAGTTTGTCACTCCTAAGGGATATGATATGGAAATTTTTAAACTCATTAACAACCACAATGAAGGATTTATGTTGATGATGAATATAAATGATATATGATAATACTATGGTGTCATAGGATAATTAAGGTTTCAAGATTGAGACATTCTTTAAGTGCAATTTTATAATAATGCTATTTGACCAAAAGATTGTATTTTCTTACTCCATGTTTTTGTGTTTTAATTAACTGATTGAACCATAACTAATCAAGGTATGATTGGATATAATCGAAAATTAAGCGACTATGTACAACAATATTCGATGATAATGGGATAAAATGATATGGTGATTATACCAAATATCTATTGTGATATGAGATTGACAACAAGAACTTAAATACATTTTTGGACACATTGAATATGTGGAAGATGAACAGAAATGATTGTTCATGTGGTAATGAACATTGAAAAATGAATATTTAGGTTTCTACATGAGATGAATGTTGGATGAAAACCCTTATAGAATATCCCTAATGGATGAAAAACCGCTATCTATATATAAATGAATATTGTAGATTGAATAAATGGAATGTTGTTAAATATCATATAAATGGATATCATTATAATTACCCAACTCAATTCCCAAAATAATGAATTAACATATAGAACAAATAATGTCATATTTAACGTGAATCACTGAATTGGAAATAATTAAGTATTTATTTATAGGTATTCATGAATTATGAATTTTGAAATATAAAAGATTTTTGTATATGTTTTTAATTAAATATTAAAAATAGTATTGTAAAAACTATATAAATGATTGACAAGTTATTTTATTTAAAATTAATATTCATGGAACATACATGATTTAGAGAAAGATAGATGTTAACATATTCCTAATTTTTAGATAATCATACTAGATTAAATACATTTTTGATTTTTGTACTTTAAATTTGATATTATTCATGACCTCCAATCATATAAAGCATTTGTTGAAAAATTATTTTATGTTATCATTGATGGTTATTCAAAAATTATTATATCTATCTTATATAATAAATAATCTATGGTTTTATTAATCAAATGAGTATTCAGGTATGTTTTTTATAATGTTCTATTGTAATTCTGGTTTCTGGAGAATACACGATGAATGTATTAACATATTTGTTATGAGACAATCATGATCAACTTTACGTTGTAAGAGTGATTGATGATAAGCTGACTTATAAAATCTCTTGAATTTTTTTATAATGGTTGAAATTAAATAATTTGGATAGTTTCTAATGATAACCAATTATGTAACGGTGTATGTAAAATTGTTAAGGAGGTTTTTAAAATTTCTGTATTACATCATCAAATTAAGATTTATCAATATTGGATAATGAATGTTTCCATTCTAACTAGATATAGAAGGGATGAATTCCCATTATATTTTGTATCGAATGATATATTAATGCTCCCATCATAAAAAAATAACTATCAATTCATGGATTAAAAGATGATGTGGAAATTGATCATGGGAAAACTAATGGGCGAGATTGTGATTATGAGGTGGAATGAAATCATGTCTATATATATTCTCCGAAAAATTATTCGACTACAGGAAATAGATCTTGAAATAAATTCCGACCTAATTATATTAAAATTTGACGACATCAATTAACTCTTTCATCCCCCATTGGAATATGTTTTTTTGGTAATTATAATTCTATGGATCACCAAATTTATTATAATCAGTGGTATTTATGTGTCTATATATTTATTGATTCTTTTCTACCATGCCTAAATCATCACTTACCACATATATTGTCCTATAATGAAACATAGTGTATTTTATTACAGATAGCCTTAACACATCCCATTATAATTTAATTAGGATTTTTATTAGTATTTCTTAGGATTAGGTTTCAATGAAATAAAATTTCATGCATTAATCTTTTGGATTATGAGACAATTTTCTGGTGTGAAATTTATATTATGGGTTGTAGAATGTAACTATCTGATATTATTGACATATTTGTTTCAAATAAAATTTTCCATTTTTAATTTTATATAAAATCTTACATTGTTCTGTATGTTGTGTCATAAAAAATATCATGTTATGATTTCAATAGATGCAACACCAATTAATTATTGTTTTACAGGAAACACTATCTTTGCTTGTTTTATATGAAACACAAAGATTTATCAAAACTATAATATATTATTAAAGTCCCCATTATAAAATATACTTAAAACATAGTGATATGAATAGTAACATATATTTTATAAATATTGAGTTAATGGTTTATATAATGAAAAAATATTAATTATAAAATTCAAATTTATTTTTAAATTTTTAATTTTTTTGAAAATACTATTTTCTCTTAGGAAATATTTATATTGATTTTTTAGAACAATAATATTAATAATTATTGATACGTTAATTTGGTAAAATAAAATTAATTTTTTGGTACAGATTTTTGTTATTATCTTGTGGTGAATTTCAGGGGTTTGTTTTTGAATGTTTAACGTTTTCATTGAATATAAAAAAATACAGAAATTAAATTTAATGATTACATTTTTTTTAACATATTTATATTGTGAAAATATGTTCTATGTTTTTTTGAAGTATAATTAGTTCAATTACAGATATATCAATAAATTTTTAGTAATTGGAATCAATTTTTAAAAGAATATTTGATGTAAAATCAATGTAATTTTTTTGTATTATCACATTAAAAACCATGCCTCTTATAACATGTGGATGATAAATATTAAATTAATTTTTTCCACTACCATGAATATAATTTTGAAAAATGGATTCCATATTTGTAATCATTATAATTTATAATGTCTAACAAGTTCTAATTAATGTATAATTGATTTATAGGTGGGTTAATTAAGATATAAATTATAATAAAATATTATATACAAATTACTGAATGGGTCAATTTGGAACATTGAAATAAAATATTCTGAAATATGGAAATTCATTTCTATTTTCCATTGAATATTTCCAATAATTTATGTTAATTAAATAAAAGTTAAAAAAGATACATTTTACATTGGATTAATAACAACATATGTTCAGTTGTATATATTATTTTCAAAAATGAATGCTGTTTTTTCTGAATAATATATCTCTTTAATCATATATGAAATTATTAATCTATATTATAAAAAAATTCTAGAACAATTATAATTTAGTTAATTAAAATTTATAACTAATACAATCAATAATAAAAGTGATATAAACAAAATAAATTATTGTTCTCCATTATTTTTATAAAATAATATGTCATGTTACATAGGTTTATACATAATATATTCCAGTTGAATTATTTTGTTTCAATTTTCTAAATTTAAAATATATAAAATATGTCAAAATTGACATTAATGTCATTTTATTATAAATTATAATTTATTAATTGATTTAATATTAATAATAAATTGATTTTCTATTAGATAATTTGTATATCATAATAATTATAATATATTTTTCATATTTCATTTTTTATTATAATCATTATATTGCCCATTAGATTTTAAAAACACTGTTAGAACAGATAATGTTAAAGCTGTGGTTTTCCACGTTACTAGTTCTTGTGTTCATATTAACATCCAAAACCAATAGAATTTATATTTTATAAGTTACATAAAATATTTAGAATAATATTTCATAAATAACATAATATTTGTCAACCTAATTTGTCCTTAATGGATTAATTGCCTAATATATAAATCTATTAACTGTTGTGATAAATTAAAATGATAAATAAAGGTGAAACACATAAGTTAAGGAATGAAATGTTTAATTTTACTTATCTCTTTGTGGCTGAGATCAGTATATACCATATCATCATTATACAAAAAAATAATCATATTTTTATCCACATGAGGTAATATTTACATCCCATTATTGAATATAATATTTTTAATTTACAAGAATTCCCCTCCTCCTCAACAATAAAAGGGAACTCAATCTCCCCACTTTTTCACAGCTCTCAAGCAGATTGGATCAAAATATAGAAACACAGGTTTCTTCAAAAATTCTATTCCATCATCTTAGAATATTTAATTTTAATATAAACAAATGTATGGATGTATTTCAGAGAATATATATGGAGAATATTTGAAGGATATGCAACATTAGACAATGGATGTCTTGGATTTATTTATTCCCAAAAGTAGTCAAATTATTTTTATATCATGTTTATATAATGAAATAATTATATTATTTATAGTTATATATTATTATCTTATGGTTTTTCACATAAAACCATTCATGTTTATATATATGGGTTACCAAATAATCATTTCTGTGTATGGGGACTTCAATATTGAGAATTGATGTCGTTCGTTTTTCAATTATTTCCTCCCAATGTTTGGAATAATGATAGAAAAAATATTTACATATATTATATTAATGATATTATTAATATTAATATTATTTTTTATTTTTTATATCCCATAGAAATTATTTCACTTAATTTTGTGGGAATATGATAATTTCATTCTTGTGTGCGGCAGAATACATGATCATGATGATATGTAATTTGTTTATGATTTACATGAAATGTGTTCATGATGGATAAAAAATATGTGATATATATTAAAAAAATTATAATATAACAATAATATTTCATTTACATTTATTTCTTTCAAATAGATATGAAAAAAACAATGATCATGCATAAGTATGAACTACCATATCCATGAACGATGCATTTCATTTCCTATCAATAAATATTATTGATTGAAATAAATACATACATACATAATTTATAGGATATTTATATCTTATTTTTAAATATTAACACGATGAAATCATGATATAATTTAGTGGACCCATAATAACAAGTCCAAACATATACAGGATACAGTGCAATTATAACTCGAAACATGACTTCAACATAGACTTGTTTACAAAATGATTAACAGAGGTAATAAGAAAATCATATATTATATGATATATATAATTATTGATCCTTAATTGATGTAATATAAACTTATAGTTACTATGAAATAGGTATTAATGATTACAATAGAATATAATACATAGGGTAATGGGTGTTTCTGTTATTTTTTAGAGACTTCTTCCATATTCTCCCTTGGTTTTTTTGGGTGGTGTACATACATAAATTTGAAATGATATATAATGAAGATAACTCATTTTATTATAATAAATGTTTCCATTTATGTTATTAAATAATGAGGATTATTATTGAAATTTTACTCAAGTATTATGAGATTTCCCTCTAACTCTATACAACCATGAGACACATTATATATATGGCAGCTATTTATTTTAATTGGTGTGTATACTAACCATACATTATATTTTGATGATTATATATAATAATATTTTTCTTCACAAATCAATCCTACTATCTCAATTTACTGGGTTATATTTATCACTATTTAATAATTCAGTATGGTAATTTTGTCTAATTTTTCTTCATTGAGACATATGTTATATAAAACATCTAAATTCCTTTTTGAGGTATACATACATCCCCTATGACATGTAATTATATTAAAATATTCATCCTAATTATATTTTACTTTTCATTTTATGTAATTCATTTAAGTGTTTTAGGATTAAATTTACCAATTTTGTAATGATTTCAAGCTACAATATCTTCATTTATTGGGATTATTTATGACTATGTGTCCAGTTATCAAATATCACTATATAACTAATGATAATTATAGTTAATATTCTAATGCTATAGGTATTTCATCATTATACACATCATTCCCTTTAATTTTCTCTCATTATGTATTATGGAGTTCATAAAAAAAATTTCAAGAAAAATCAATATTTTATTCAAAATATAGTGTCATCTAAATCCATTTTTTCTATAAATATTTTCAAAAATTTCTTAAAAATTAATTTTTTAGGAGGAACTACTATTTAAAAAAAACGTTTTAAATGATTTTTAAATCATCCATTACAATTTTTAAAGGTAATTTTCCATTATATGGGTTTGGAATATATTTTATGTTTATGAAATTGATTGAAATGATTTTGAAAGAATAAATAATATGTTATAATGTTTACTAGGAAATAAAAATAATTTAAAATAATTTATGTTTTAAAAAAAATCATAAAGAAGATGATATTTTCCATTTGAAATGTTCTAAATAATTTATCAGAATTATTTTTCATGTAAATTGATATCCATTGTTGTTACTTATACCTTAAAGGAATATAATCCAAGGATACGATTTGTATTAATCCCCTGAAATGATTAAGTTGATATGGAATTATTTTTATGTGACTTATTAATTTTCATGTATTAATCTAGGATGAAATTATTGTGTAACATGTCTATTTTCAAAATATTATGATATTATGACAAGTATATAAAAAAATTTATTTCATTTGTTATGATATGATTTGGGTTTCCGATATTGTGGAAGATATAAATATAGGATTTATTATGATATGGGTGGAGAAAAAATCTATATCTAATGAAATGGAAAATATTTATATATAATGTGATAAAAATGGTAAACGAGTCAACGAGAATGATCCACAAGGGGAAATATGTGTGTCATGATAAGCTTTGGGAAATAGGTGTTTCCTAACAGATGTTGGAAAATAGGTGAGTCCAGATCCACTATGGGAAATAAGTGTGTCTTGATACACTATAGGAAATAGGTGTCTCATGATCCACTGTTGGAAATAAGTGTGTCTTGATACACTGTATTGATCATCCTGGTAGTTAACATTAACACATAAATTTATATTTCATTAATTATGATGGTGACATAATTTTATGAAATTAGATTTTAGATCTTGAATTATTTAGGATTTATTTATCCCCCATTTGGGCCCTCTGTTCATAAATTAAAATGATTTATTCCTTGAATGAGGTTCATTATCGATGGATGTTTGAGTAAGAACATCAAAAATTATGTTCATGATCTCATACCATTATTCTTATCTTATACTTTAATATGATCATAGATTTATATATGCAATTTTTACCCTTATGGAGCATATATGACCGACAATTATTATATATCCTTTCCTCTATTTATGATGAGTGGTTTTATGTAGTGTATGTCAATTAAGAGTACTAAATGGTATATCTATTATAGAAAACATTGTCGGTCCTTCATTAGATTAAAATATTTTAATCCATGTTTCCAAATGCACTATACTATTATGATACTCAAGAAATTTATTTTGTATTTAAATTATTATTCTTCTAAATATTATGTAATATCCATGTATAGTAATCATGGGTCACTATTAAACTGACCATAAAGATCAACCACATATATAACTAATATATCGTGATGGTCGATCATGTAGGGAGATTATCATGATCAACCACATTGAAAAACAGTTTGTATCCATCAGAATATCAATATTACCTTTACATATGTCCATGTATTATGAAATTACCTTCCATAAATTTGGAGAGGTATTACAATAGATAAAATAATATGTTTTCATTTTTTTCCCTGAGTATCAACATCAACATAAAATATATTAAGAACATATTCATCTCAACTTGATTCTTCTAAAATATGAAAAACATTTCTTAACATGAATAAATTATCATTCAATATTTTTTTATGACCTGAAAATATTATAAAAAATAATAAGTAAGTTATAAATTATTTTTTTTCATATTCCAAGCCTTCAATCAGTCTTCCCATTATTCAAGATACTCTAATATTCTTTAGACAAATAGTAGATAGTGTTCCATAAAAAATAACACATATTTTTTTAATGAAAATTAAAAATATCATCAAAATTAGAAATCATTAAAGAGATGTGATAATCATATGTATGAATAATCTGTGTAACTATTCTGTATCTATAAATAAAATGTGATTGAATAATATATTTTTGATAATATATAGAGTAAACATCTATAAACATGAAATTATAATTTCCATTTGGATAGAAAATTAACCATATCAAATGATTGTATCAAATCACACCTATAATAATCCATTAAATCAGGTGATTGTGTATCATTCAATCTTATATAGGCACTTAATTTCTTATTTATCATTTTACACCAAAGTAGTGCTAGAAGCATACATTTCATCGATAATTCAATGAATAGTTCTGACACTCACATATTTAACACAATGCGATTTCTTTCTTGTTAATGTCATCATCTTTATCAACATTCACGGGTTTCACAATTCCATTCCTAGAAATCAAACATCATATTACCTAGATATTATCCATATTTTCCACTTCATTACAAATATATTCAATTAAAAAATTTGGGTTCATGAATCACCCCCATTGTATTAATTTTTAATACCAATGATAGAAAATTCAATGTAAATATGTGAAATAATTTCATTAATCTCTCTAATTTTTCAACATTATATGTTTATATTTTTCTTATATCCCTATTATTGAGACAATTAAAAATGAATTCCTAGGATAAGATGTTAAAAACTCATTATTTATAAATGATCCTTTAATAATTACATTTTGAGTGTATTTTATTCATTCCCAGTGTTAAAACCTAGAAGATTATATTTAGACATCAAGGCTATCAATAATTAATAGAGTCTTTTTAACAACCTTTACCATTTTTAATAATATTACATAGGGTTTGCTTTCATGTATACCAGAAAACACTAGTTTTTTATATAAATTGTTTCAAATATTATAAAACACATTTAAAATTAATCTTATGCATTTACTAAACAAATAGATTAAAATTATTTAATTGAAACCATTTTGTTTTGATTTTAAACAACATTATAAGTTTCTCAATATTTTATATATGTTCATATTTTTCATTATTTTAATTTCTCTAATATAGTTTTAGGATAAAAACTATACCAAAAAGAATTAGATACTGATCATTTATAATTTGCATGATGACTTTAACTGATTTTATATTTAAATTAAATTCCTGAATCAATAACATATCAAGGAACATTCCCCATCAAGGGTTGATCTCATCCATCACATCATTAAGTGTTTTATAATTATCAAATGAATAATATGAATACTATTGTTTAGATAACACCATGATAAAAAATGATTATTTATTCACTATGAAGGATCAATTTCTTTAAATAATATTTAAATATATTTTATGTTTAATCTATTGAAATATGAGTATTTTTACCACCTTACATTCTGAATTCTATATCCTATTTTCCAACATCATGGAAGATATTTTATTAGATATTCATTAGGATACTGTTGGATAAATCATACAATGATTATTAATTTTTTATCATTTGAATGATTATTCAACCTCTGTTATCTTATTTAGTCTCCTAATTTTAATACTAAAACCATCTCCAATTTAGTACGTGGTTATCATATAAATACAAAAAAAATGATAGTGGAACTATGTGGAAAATCTATCCCCTTTAATGTGATATTCTTGGTTGAGAATTTATTCTAAACTATTATAACTCATTATTATCTTCTATACCAAACAAGGTCTTAATTCTTTAATTTTATTAAAATAATTGAATTTTGAATAATGGTTTCATTTCTTATCATATATTCTAGGTACTTCATTTTAACAATATTTAATATTAAAAAAGCATAAAATAGTGCATTATTCATTTTTTGTATATTTTATCATATTTTGAAATAATTTTTAGACTATCCTTTGAATTGTGTCCACGATTCCTACCACTCCCATAGAAATCAACAAAAGCACATAGGTTATTCACCTTTGAATGAAAATAAAGAAATTATATTAATTATTAATATAAAACCATTTCATCCACTTTAGATCTTGAATTCTCTATATCTATTAAATTTATCTTTATTTATCTATTTCATTTGGATAGACTACTTTTTTTGGAGTGTTATTAGACTAGTTTTTACACAGAGTTTCATAGGTGTTCTTTTCATAACTAAAAATGTTTATTTTTTCTGGAAATATTGAAGTCCATTTTCATTTAGATTTCCACTGCCATTTTTAATTTCTGTGGAATAATTATAATATAGAATAGAGTTAGTAATTATGCTAAAAAAGAATAAAATTATCTTTTTGGGATGGTATAATTATATTGATTTCTAGGCATTAATTTGAAATGTTTCATATTCTTTACTAAAAATTGATTACTCACCAACCATATTTATAAACAATATAAGAAATTGTTTTCAAGAATATTTCTCAGTATTCATACGCAAGGTTATCATACCTCTATTATTATGTTTATTGGGACTTGTATTCTAATTTTATTTAGTTTAATCCATGAATGAATTGTAATTTGATACACCTTCACCATGATTGCTACCCTTCCAAACAACATATTTTTTTATAAGGATATTAAAATTTCTTTATTGTAAACTAGCACTTCTTTAGATCCAGAAAATATTACATCTTATCATGATTTCTCTAAATAACTATTGGTCCTTTGATTCTGTTATTAATTGAAAAACCATACCCATGATCCACTTTGTATTTTGGAAATTATTTTAGATTAAATAATAACATATAAACCCTTATATTTTTCTATGATAATAATTTGATCTAATATATCCTCATTTTTGGATTATTTTTTTCATTCAATAAATGGAATAATTTGAGGGAATAAATCCCCCAATATATGCTAAAAACTAATTTTTATGTTTTCGTGGGTTTCAAATAATTTTTTAAAACCATTTTTTTCAAATATTGGTTTCACACCATAAATAATCATAAAAATAGTTTTAAAATAAATATTATTTTCAAAAGTGGACTATAACATTAGGTTTTGGGATTATACATATTGATCATTAAATGATATAGTGATTTTAAAACCACATGATAGAAATATTTTAGAAAAAGTATTATACATTGTAGTTTGTGTGGCAGTATATTTTCATTAAAATTATCAGGAATACATCTCATAGATAGATTATATATTATTAAAATAAATTGAAAGCACAAAAAATTATATTGTGTATTATTATCTTATTGTGCACTATTTTTAGTTTATTCACAATGATCTCTCATATCTTCAACTTAATTATGTTCGATTTTTCTGTTTTATTACAAATGATTGTTAAAGTATTTAATTCTTTTTGGTATGAACTCATATTGATCATTTCATAAATGAAATTTCTTTATCAGATGCATGGATTATATATTCATGTTTTTATTAGTTTATTCTCTCTAATGAATTAATGTGACCTATGAATTCTATAAAATAGAACATCATTATTCAAGATACCCTTCATGATATTTATGGATCCTACCTATTTGGAGATCTTTATAGACATCAAAATTATTTGTTATAAATCATTATCTAATGTTTATTCACATAATCATGTTGGATGATATCATTTGAAATAATTTTTGTGGAAGAAGAAATATAAAATAATACTTCTCAATGAATGTTTTATGTGGTATTCATTAAAGAAGAACCCGATCATTATAAACTATATCACATGATTCTCTATACATGTTATATTCAACTTTTATTTTTGGATAATTTATAGAATCATTTTGAAAATATATTTTTTATACCATTTCCTCATATATAAATGTTGAATTTCATGAGTGATAACAATTTTATAATTCCATTGTGAAGAATATGTAAATTGTTTTTGTAGCGTCCATATATTATTTTTACATATCATCATTACTACATAGGGAAACTTATTTTACTTCATCATTAATTATTATGGAGAAATTCTCATCAATAGTATCTTATTAATACATATTCCTAAAATAATTATTTTAATGACCTCTAAATTTATTACACTTAATTTTTGGGGAGTTATTATTCTCATCATTTATGGATTTTTTATTTTTAAACTTATTCCCATTTTATTTATTGAATTTCATTAGTGACATGGAAGAAAACATTTACATGTTAAAAATAATTATGAAATAGTACATTTGATCAAATATACTCATCATCTAGACTTTGGAGATGAAATATTATGATTCAATTAAAATATTATAAAAGATAAACTTATATTTTTGAGACCCACTATGACTTGAAATTTTTGGATCACAGAAAAACATTTCGTTTCACCACTTCACTTATTTCACGAGTTGACGTTCATATCTCATTATTTATCCCATTAGTAAAAATATATATATAGAATTGAAATATAGGAAAATATAAAACCAATGTATGATAAAGATTTTCACCTATATATGGTTCAACATAACCCCATTTTATTTCGGATTTTATCCCACACACACATTTCTTCCTTTTTGTTATCAATGAATGCACGCAAATGTGTATTACATTGAACTAGTTATCTATAGATATATTAGGTACAATGAAAGACAGGGGATTTTTCTCGCATTATACATGAGAATTGAATTTATACTACTTTATGAAGGATCATATTTGAGGTCTGTTGTACTTCATAATGTCTTTGTATTGATACTTAACCACATATTAAATAATTAGATGGAATTCATAGTGTTTTCCTACTATTGAAGTATATTGATGTAGTAGGATGGAAATCTAATAAAATTTTCCTATATATGATCCATATATGTCTTATTCACTTAATACCAAAAATTTATTAATTTAATTCTTCTTCTTATTCTATTCTTGTGATTAATCACTTTCATGTGTCACTATTCTTCACTTTTTCCCTCTCACGTACTTCAATGTTTTCAACAACTGTTGTTTGGGTATCTCCCTTATTCTATGACTTTAAACTATTTATGTATTTGTAGTATACATACACATTTGATAATAATAATTTTTTAGTTATTTTTTCTCAAATATATATTTATTATATTTGAGGAATTTTTCCATCAGAATTCATTCACCATTAGACTCCTCAAATATCATACACCATGCCTATTTCATTATTCTTATTAATGAATTAATGTTAAAAAATTTCCCCAATAACAAAGTTTCCAAAAATAAATATCAATTATATTTTATTTTCAATTTAATTTGAATATAAATTGATATGTATCATTATTTTCATCATGTGATTTATTAATTGTAATTGTATTCATCTTATGTATGTTCAATACCATTTAATTTCATTGAAATGTTCTTCCAAGTCAGCATGAATTCATGTAGACCCAAAAAATATAATAAAACATTGATTGAATCAATGTTTCTTATATTTGTATTGTAAAATTACTACAAAATTTGAAACACACATAGATATTACACCATTTTATAGTCTTGGATTTTCACCCAAAATTCATCAAAAATAATTCTCTAGGATAAATCAATCGTGCCTTTTACGATTAATTTTATGAAGAAATATTTACACTAAAATGTGCGTAGAGATCCAATATAACACAATAAATAATAAAATAAACTAATCAACCATGAATTTCATTCCAAAACACATTGAAATTAAATCTACCACATGATCCTTACAATGAACAAAAAGGAAAACAAGTGACTATAAAGATATTGAACATGTGAAAACTATTGATTGTAATGATCAAACATGTAAAGAGATGATATGAAGAGAATTTATGGATCGACCACATGGATACCTTTTAGGTATCTATTTTAATTTTTGTCTTACCATTACATAGGTATGTATTTTACAATAAGAACATTACATGAGTTATTATAAAAATAAACTCAACTATATAATAATTTATTTATATTAATATATTTATATTAAAAAATTCAATATTAACTTCATAAAATTTTAATATCTAAAAAACATATTAAAATAAATTAGTGGCTTTTAATCTAGTCTAAAAAAGTTTATAACATTAATAAATCATCATTTAAGAGTCCTCTAATAAGTAATAATAATATAAATAATAATCAGTATGTTATAGATGATTTATTTGAATATTCGAAGACCCCATTAAATATAACCATTAAATAAGATGATAAAAACATATTGAGACATATTATATATAGGGATAAACAAGTAATATCATAAATTTCGTTGAATAATAGTTCTATAATCATAATAATTAGTAATATTTATATAGATATAATATTTCCTAAAATAAATACTATTTGGTCCTCTACCTTATCTCTAAATCAAATATTCATGAATATAATATTTTTATTGAATAAAAAGAAACATAATGATTAAAAATAAAATTATATATTTCATTGTCATACATAACCATTAAAATATAATGGATATATTAACTCACACAAATAATTATATATTAAATAATTTGATTGATTTTCCTTTTAAATAAACAAAAAATCTCAATTACTTGTAATTTCATTTCAAGATAATCAGTGGTGTAAACCAAATTTACATACAAAAATCATGGAATAATTCCTATAATCCTATACTCAACACAATATGTCACTATTTATCCTTAAATTAAATAAAATCTCTAAATGAATTGTATCTATACTCCCATTACATGATTTCATACATAATAATATATTAAAACTATGAATTTTTCCTCATTTATTTCCAAAATATTCAACTCATATACAATGTGGGTTCTCCAAGAACAACTAAGAACAACACTGTGTAGTCATAATTGAAATACATATATATATATATAATAGTAACTTCTCATCCATATTCTGGGAGATATCTAACTGCATTACTGGTTTAAGAATATCATCTTTCAGAGTACTCTTTCAATTGTATTTAAACTACCTTTATTTTTCATCGCGATAAAATAAACATTTAGCAGTTTCTACATCAAAATTTATTATATCTGAAAATAAAAAATACTTCATAAAAATTAAATCTATTTTAATTAATGACTGTATACATGTAATCAATAAACATTTAAAAAAACATATGTAAATCAAATCATCCCAAACAATTACAGAAACATTCAACAGCTTCAATACAACCTATAATAAATCTATTTCCACATAAGGACAATATTTCACAAACACTTGTAATAAAATTATGATAATGATGTTATATGTATTTATACTGTGAATATCTTTCTCACATCAAGCAGTTTTTCGCCATGAATCATCGTGAATAATAATATTTCAACTGAATGTGTTTATTCAAATATTGAAACACTAGATTATTTTACAAATTAATCACTCTCATAATATAAAATAAGATCCATCAATTATCTTGAATTATTTAGATATCCTCTAATAAAAACTATTGTTTTATATTTACCTGTATAATATTTTGATATCATCATATTCAACATTCCTTGTGGATTGTGTTATGACTTACTGTAACATATACATGTTTCTTTGGTATATTATTTTGAATTTAATCAAATAATATTATACACTATCATGGATTTTTATCACATATACAATCATTATCGATATTACCATAAAAAATATTATCCTTATTTGAATACAACTTTGTATCTCTAAACCCATTTAGATATAAAATAATAATATTTATGGATTCAAAATATTGATTTCCCATATTTTTTATAAACTAACCAGGAAATCTCCATATAAATGTAACATGTTAATTTTTATAATCTATGGCATACATAAACATAACTATCCAAATTTTATGTAGATATTTTTCAATTTATATAGCCTCATATTCTATTATCAGTGGCTTCTTTTTGAATTATTTGAAATTTTCATCAAATGGGGTTGAAATGGGTTTATATGAAATAATTTTGAAACCTTCGATGGACTTTATGATGAATTCATTTTACAGAAAGACCAATATTATAGTCTTCTAGTCCCTCATAATCTGTATCCCTACTAATTTCATTTTTTTTGAAATCCTTAATCTTTAATCTTCTTGATTATCAACTTTCACATCACATTTCCACATAATGATTGAATCTTATGTAATAATTTTATCAATATAATGAGTAGGATGATAAATCCACCATACATGAACACCTCATTGTAGAATCAAGGATATGAGATTTAGTAATTGAACCCATTCTCATATATGAAGTCATTAATCTTTTGGTTTTATTCCCTTGTTAATAAACTCATACTATAATGGTTTATCTTTAACATACACACCAAAATTTCATTACATTTCTCAATGAAAACAACTTTCCAATTAATATTTTTTTTCCCTATAAATCAACATGATGAAATTTTGTATATACATACATATGTTCCATATGAAAGATTAAAAATGTTACCCAAAAAAATATATATAGATGTGTGTCTCACAATGGGAGAGAAGCATTTTGAGAAACACACTCCTACCATCATTTGAAACTCTTACACAACCAACCATACATTTTTAATTCTTCTAAATTCTTTTTATGCATTCAATAAAACATAACACATGTTATTTAGAGGTTTATTCTCTAATGGAATTCAATTAGGCCCTAATATTTATTTTAATGCAATGAATATGTTTCAATTTTCATGGATATATTTATTGTTTTGGAATTATAGACAGTTATATCTTTTTTAGATATATTTGGATATCTTAAATTCCTAAGAATCATGTAGATAAAATCATTTTTAACCTATAATATAGTTTAATGATTTTGGATGACCATCAATATTCGACCATGAATTTCCTCACTTTCCATAATTTCATATTATATGACTGACTCTTTTTGTGGTTTTCATTTTTTTATTTTTTACTAATCCTAGTGCATTATAATTATTTAAAATTATTTTATTTGGTTTGGGACATGAATTATTTTAGAGTGAATAGGTTTGTCTGTTTTAATTACAGAGGATAAATAATACCTCATACTATGAAATATTATGGTAGATGAGAGATCCCCCAAACCTGAATTGTTTAAATCATAAATAGGTGTTTACTCTTTAAAATCCACATGTACCTAGTAATGATTTTTTATTTATTTAATTTATTAATGAATTGTTTCAATATATGATGTGGTGTCCACTAAGGGAAATATATGTAAAAGACCTCCCATTCCCTCGGATCGCCCATCTTTCAAGGGGATTTGTGCTTCGATTTTCCATGGAACGATGCATCAACATTTATAATAGGTTTCATGTGGTAATAATATCAATAAATTCCCTTTATATTATAATTTCATTCACTATCATGTGGTCTCACATCATTTCATTCGATTATCCCCTATTTTAGGGTATTGATTATTTTTTAGATTTCCACTAGTTTGAATTGATTAAAAGTCTAATACTCGATGAGTACACATCTATGGGTATATGATAGGTGGTTTAAAATATTTCAATCAAATGTCAAATAATTAATATTGGGTTCATGATGTGATGTCTGGATAATAGAAAACATACTAGAACATAATTTTAAATTAAATATCATTTTATAATAAATCAAAAAATTGAACCTCTCCACTGGACACAGATAAATTCTTAGTGAGTAAAATGATAAATTAGTCACCACTAGGGGAATTTAAAAAATGGGAGTAATTTTTTTAATTAAATACTCAACCATTGGTGTTCATTATAATTATGATATGATCATGATTGTGTGACCCAATGTTTTTATTATGTGATATTTTTTGAATTTTAAATGTATATTATGAGATACATGATGAAGTTAATCTAAATTAATTGATTTATAAATTTCCCTGATGATTTATTTTTATAACTATTTATAAAACATTAGGAATAATCCCCTTATATATGGAGATGAAATATTAACCATTAAAATTCATTGGGTTGATTCACATTTAGATTCATAAGTGATGCTTGATTACATTGACAACCTTACGATCATTTTCTAAGGGTCATTAGTGGATACCAAATTATTTATACAACAAATGATCATCCTCATGGAGGTATAAATTTATTTCTCTAATACATAAATCACATAAAATCATCATGAAAGGTGTTAGAATTGATACCTGATTAATTTTTCCTCATAGGATCGTCTTCCTATGAGTCGATAGTTATTCATGACCACATAGACCATCTAGGATTATCCACCTAATGTGGGTAATAACATTGGACCTCTTTAGAAAAAATGGGATAACCTCATATGTGTTAATTTTTTTTATATTTTACATTATTGATTGAGAGATATGAATTAGGTAGAACCCCATATGAAAAGTCATATATGACATCAAGGAACTCGAGGAATGACTGTGGTTTTATTTCTTTACTTCATACCCAACCTTATCTATTATACGAATAAAAATGTACATATTAATCAGAATACATATACTTGTTGATTTCATCGGTGGTGGCATATTAATTTATAGTCACATCTTCTATTGTCCATCTTTTGGTGCCTAAATAGAATTTATGGTCACATCTATGAACTAGGGAAACCACTAGATGAATGATGATTGAGTTGGACTAAAAGGATATATCACAGGAGTTTAGGATGCGGCAATGAACCAAGTGTGATTTTGTTGTAATATCTTAATTTATAATTTTCTATTTTTATGATACTAATGCATATGAATTTTTTTGTTTGTATGAGTTCAAGACACGTGTCCAATAAATTTTGATATTTATTTTTTATTAGTTATTAGTAGTTTCATTGATTTTTTATAAATATTTATCATTATGTTTTAAATGATTGATATATTATTTATTATTTCTTCTCTTTAATGTGGATTTATAGCCACAACAATATAATAACCCATACCATACTTCTAGTCGATGGCCTCTAGATTATGTTGAGGCACACTAAATATATTGTAGCTTCATAATTCTAATTACTATTCAATGTGAACACGAATGAGAAGTTTATATTGTGGTAACCAGCCTTTATTGTTTTCTAAATATTTGGGTGAGATAGATAAGAAAAATGATTTTTTATCATTATTTTCATATTCATGTATGGGAGTACGAAACTAACAAATGAGAGAAACATTATGTTACTAGTGATGGAATTGATGTTCAAACATTTCAATTTTATAGACAAATAATTTCACATTTAGGGATTCACATGATTATGAGGTTCTTTATTTATGGGATTATTATCACAACATAAGAATAAAAAGAGGTTGTCTTTTCATACATCCAATCATGAATTTCGGTTTCACATTTAATTTTTAGGATTTCTTATGATTGGTTACAATTATTATGACAACGGATCATTTATTTTAAGATTCACTAAAAATGAATATGGTGTTTTCCAAAAAAAAATTTAAAGAGGAAGCTTACCTAAACGGTCATCTAAAATGTAGAAAAGTGTATTATTTCATCAGTAATCTATATTATTATATTGTATTAGTTAAATAAAATCACAATTGAATGTTATAAACTATTTTCCTCTAAAATTTGTAAATTTTATTTTATATAAACGATCCTCATTTAAAAAGATTATATTTAAAATAAAATAAGAATATTCGGTATTGTGAACCCTATATATATAGTATGTATTCTATATGATTTTCATGCTATCCCACTGTATGGGTAGATGGAGCATGTGAGGGTACATTTGTTATTTTTTTAGAACAATATATTAGGAGTATCAAGGATTTATACCTATACCAAATTTCCCTAAAATATTATGTCACGAATCGTTTTATAATTATGATAGAGTATTTTTGGAATTATTGAAAAATACCACCTGGATGTTACTGTATTTAGTTCTTGTAGTGTGGAAATTAGAATGTCCCAAAATTTGTTTGGGCCAGAACCTCTTATAATGATTGGTTTTTATATGTATTGTCATTACTAATGGATATTTGTTCACGTGGTACAATTGAATGAGACTAATAGGTTATGATCTATTAAAATTTTTTCATAGCATAATAAAATATGTTCACTCTATGAATCCCATAATATAATGTGAGGATGGTCCATAGGAGTGTTGAGTTTATTTAGATGATATTATGGAATCATGAGTTTCCTTAGGAGTAAAGAGACATATTTGTATTATACATTATTTGAGAAATATGGATGTTGTGGTTAGATGGTTAGTATATTAGTAATATTATGTAGAGATGTTTAATAAGGATTTATAGATCTGTTTCATTAACCACTTCTATCTAAATAAACACATATCTAATAGATATAGATAATTCATACACAATATATTGGGGAACAAGACCATATCATTGAAAATATAATTTTAATATTATATGAAATGTGAAAAGGTGTATGAATGGGGTAGGGGAATGTATAATTATCCTAGAGAGATGAGGTGCAAAAGAATCCACCTAAAAGATACTAACAATGTATATATGTAATGATATTAAAAACAAAAATAGTTTAAATACATTTCATTATCATCAGTTTAAGCGAGAAGACCCGCTTCCTTATTACCTTAAATCACAATTTTTATGATCTCCATATCCAATGTGAGAAATCTCTAAAAGTTCATGATGCTATTGGGAATGATCTAATGACTCAGATGGTTTCCCATGAATAAATATTCCAGCCATTATGGTTTTTATTGAACAGAGGATAATTTTATTTTATTTTAACAACATAAATTGATACAAGAGGGAATAATTATAGAATATGTTTAAACTGAATTTTCAACTATATATGAATAAATGTCATGTAAACTAATCACCTTCCTTCTTGGGCAAGGCCTCCTCCAAATATAGTTTCAAGATTTCATGAATGATCTATAGTGTGTTTTAGTCCATGAAATAATGCCTACCAATATAATGAAATATTGTTGGGCCTTGAAGCATCCATTAAATTTTTTGATATATTAAGGGGAAATTAGTTATTTACAATATGAAATATATTTTTTCCATTTATTGGGTGTTTAGTGAGTGTGATTGTATAATTATTTGTGATTTTTTGTTAAATTGTTTTATGGGGGGTATAAAGACCTTGATTTTGAGATTAATCATGAGTTTCCCAAACAAGAAAAAAAGGTTCCACATAAATAATTCTCTATACATACTCATTTATTTTATCTCCTTTGTTAATAATTAAATATGAAATAATTAAATGATCTATAAAAATGAATCTATCATTATTCACAATTGGATAATACAATATGAGGCATGAATAATATCCCTCACTAAATAAGTGGAACCCTAGTATCATAATATCATTCATATAGATGATAAATTATTAGTGGGTTTTTACACATTTTATCTTGATGTAAACATCAACAGGGATATTTATATTTATGAAATTATAAATCAAGTTGTTGAGTTTTTTTATGTGATTACACTAATGGTTGCAGGATAGTGAGTGATGACTGTAGAAAGTATGGATCCTCTTATAGAAGGATGACAAGTAATTTATCCAAAGGAATATGGCTTGAAAATAAAGTAGTTTATATTATTTTGTTGTATGTATTTTGTATTTTCATTTGGAACGGTATCCATGACCAGATAAAATGTTGTATGTTTCAGAAATAATAGGTCCAATTATTGTAATTGAATATAAAAAGGGGGAGACTAACAAAACTATTTATCTGGATGGAAAATTAACCACTTATAATAATTTAGAGTTAGTTCAAATAAATGATTCAAATTATTTTTTTAAGTACACACGAGAGATAGAATCGTAGGGTCACATTATTCAAACCAACTATGGGACTCCAATATTTTTTACTAATAAACATTACATTGAGGGATGAAAATGATATAACATCCTATGAAATATTTTTTTTCCAACACTCAATGGTTATAGATATGATTTTACTATTGATCCCCCATCATTAACATATATATAAAGCCTTGTATATCTGGTCTAGTGATGTTTCCCCCCATGGTGAAAAAAGAAATAATAGTGTTGGAATACAATCAATGTTTCTTATGATGGTGTTTTATGTTAAACAAATTGAATAGGGAATTTATTGGGATTTAATTAAATAAACCCACATAAAATATAATGAACCCCAAAATTATATCAATTTAATATTTCCCATTGTAAACATTCTTGTTATTTTTTTTAATTATAATAGCATAATGCATTTGAATCAACCCATTACAGTATACGACAACAAGATATTACAGAGGGTATTGTTTTCAGTTATTTCTCAAATATTCTCAATGATCATATAACTATTACTATAACATGTTGTATAAAGTAATTAAATAACTTTATTTGAGTCTATATATTCAGCACTCCTGCTACAATCGGCATAAAAATCAAGTTGAAAATAGGGATGTAATTTCTTATTCCATTGATGTATAATTGAATTTCATCTGTAAATATTACATGAAATATACCTTTCAACCCATATAATAATATATAGGAATGAGCATTTATTTATATTACCTTCCCTAAACAATTTATATCATTGATTCTCTCTATATACCGATTTTCTACCAAAAGAACCCCCTCCATGATGTTGATTTTCTGATAATGAAGATCTATCAATTAATCATTCTATTGAACTAATATATGTATATCAAGAGAAGAAAACTACTCATGAATTCCTTTTAAATTTAAATTTAGATAATCCTGAATATTTTACCATTAAATGATGTCCCCCTTCTGTTTTCAATATTTTTTAAAAGATCATCAAAGGATCCCACAACACGAGTGTTGACCTATAAGAATGATTCATCGTATAAAAACTAATATCCCCCATCCATTGATTAGTGTTAAGGATATGTATTTTTTCTTTATCCAATGGATTTATGGGAGAAATAAATGGCGAGTTCATAGATATGGATCAAGGAATGTTTTTAACATTTGAATAAGAGTGATTGTACATAGAATATATTTTTCATTAAAAATCAATACTTCTTTTAATATTGTTAATTATAAATTTATTTCACCATATGTGTTGGGATAAATCCCTCAAGGTATCATTGAATTATTTTTAGGTGATTTTGTTTGTTGACAAAGTGGACATCAGTGTGGTGATTGTTGAAAAAGCAAAACAAAGACATAAAACTTTATTGAAAAAGGAGATTTCATAGTGGCATGTCGAGTTCAAGTGATATGGTTATTGATCAATGTTTGATTAAAGAACATTGACAAAGTAATGGATTATCTAGAGGCGGTACAAAAAGAATAGATAAAAGGTTGAACCATTTTCAAGTTATTGCTAAATTTTTGGGCCTAAAAATCGACAAATGATGAAAATTGTTTTTTGGCAAAGGGACCTTCACGCCATGTACTTGAAGGATTATAAACATGTACGCCATATGTTTTTCAAGATCAAATCATAAAAATAGGGAAACGGGATAAGGGTCGTGCAAGTGATGAGTTGGTTGCGCAGGTGACCTGCATGTCAAGAGAAAGGACTTGCTCGTCGATGCCTAGGAGAATTGGAAACTTGCACGCCTATTGTTATTAAATATCTGAACATCAAAATATGGAAAAGGAAAGAGGTTCGTGCAAGTTTGGAAGTGTGTCACGGAAGTGTCTTACATGAGAAGTGACCTTCTTACCGAGGCTTGCGTGCCGATGGAAGACATGCTCGCCGTCGCGCAGGGTGGTCAAATTGCCTATAAATACTGGACCACACTTCCTCATTTTCAACGGAGTTCAACACTTTAAAAAATAAGAGCTCCCATAGTGCAGGTGTGGTGGTCTCGCAAGTGGTGGTTTGTCACACAAGTAGGACTTGTGCGCCAGATTTGAAGAAGGGCGATTGTTGTTTGTTGCGCGCCAATATTGGTTTGGGCGTAAATGGAACTATGGCATGCAAGACTGGAGTTGAAGAAGTTTGTGTCACGCAAGTGTATTAGGTGGACTTGAATGCCAGTTGTGACTTGCAAGATGATACTTTCACGCCGGTTTTGACTTGCACGCCAAGTAAGTTTGATTCACAGCAGTGTTTCTGGGCTGCGTGAAAGCTAAAAGACTTCCCGATATCTTCGACGCAAACAGAGATTTATCTACGGGTGAATGTTGGAATTCAATAGAGCATCCACATACAATAGATGAAGTATTCTTTAAAGATAAAAAAGACACCTACAAGTCTATAAACTGTGAGTTGATCCTTTCCAACGCAGTGGGAAAAGAAAGAGGAAGAAGGTGATCCTCTCCACCGGCAGTGAGCCACAGGGAGAGAAACAGGGAGTGACCCTTGGGAAAGCAGTGAGGTGACCTAAACCTTGTAAAGGCATTGGGCCTAGGACAGAGTGACTAAGCCCGAACCTTGTAATCCAAAGCTAGTGAATTTTAGTGGAACTTGGTATGACTGACAACCTGTCGGTGTATGATCCTGGGATGTATCCCTTAGAGGTGAACCAAGAAATTTTTTTGGTGTCATGTGCTTGCTTTACATTCTATTTATATTATGCAACATGAAAGAGTGAGAAGAGTGTTATTCTTAACAGTGATACAAGATAAGAACATGCTTTAATTTTAAATTAGTCATACCCTAATTCACCCCCCCCCCCTCTCAAGGTATTCAGCCTTGTAGACCTAAAAATTAGTATCAAAGGAAAGGTTGTTATTAGTTCTTCTCTCAATAGAGCTCACTAATCATAAATGGATTCTGATCATCAGCGGATGTAATTTTCAGATATGGAAGAATCAAATGCAACACTATTTTTGATCCTTGGGAATGGATGTGCTTTCAGCAGCTATGCACGGTATCACAACTAATATTAATAGTGGTTCATTATCAGAAACTAGGAATTGAGATTTGGATGCTGATTCCAAAGAAATCAAGGCCTTAGGGGGAACCCTTTCCAATCCCATCTATACAAAGGTGATGTCATGAAAAACATGACATGCCATGTGGGAAATGATTTTGAATATATATAAAGGGGATTGAAATGTCATAGAGGCAAAGCTGTAAGTGCTGTGGAACCAGAATGAAGATCTGAGAATGAACTTGAATGAGTCTGTTGATGAATTCTTTGATAGGGTAAATGCTGTGGAGAAGACATGCGAGGTCTTGGTGAGATTATCGAAGACATAAAAATTTTGAAACGCATCTTGATAATACTTCCACCTCGTTTCAATCCGAATGTTTCTGTTTTGGAAGATAATGACCCAAATGAACTGACTTTGGATAACCTGCACAGCACCCTTATTGCATATGAAATGAGAAATGATGATAACGACGCTATGGAAAAGGGAAAATCCAAAGATGTGTCATTTAAGGCCAGGAAAAAGCTCACCGTTGAATATTCACAGGAGGAAGAAGAAACAGATGAGGTAATGTCATTCCTCTCCTCAATCCTTCATAGAGGAAAAGGGAAGTTCAAAGGGAAACTTCTTCTTGCTTTCGTTAGATGCAGAAAGGATGGACATCTCACAGCAAGATGTCCCAAAAAGATTCAAGAAGAAAATGATGCAGATCATGTTGAAATTCCCAAGAAGAAATCTTCATCCTTTGTGAAGGGAAGAAGCAGTTCAAATGAAATTTCTTCAAGAAGAATAATCTTTTTTTACAAGAAATAGATAGTTCTGATGAGTCTGAGGTTGAAGTGTTTGAGAAAATATAGAACTGCAAAGATCGAGGAAGAAATGATATGGTGGCGGTAATTAGTAGTTCTCATAAAAAGGAAGAAACTAACGCTGGAGAAGAAGAAGACGAAGTTGAAGGAAGAGTTGATATGGAAGCCGAATTGAAAGTAGCACATGAAGAGATAGATTTTTGGAGAGCCAAAACAAAGAAATCCAATAAAGTTGTTCATGATGCCAAACTCTATATGCAGCAGTAGGAAGAAGAAAAGTCTGAGTTGATGGATGAAATTGACAAACTCAATTTATCAAAACCAGAGAACATAGAATCAATTAGTGAGTATAATCTCAAGATTGAAGAACAGAAAAGGGATATCGATAGATTGAACAGAAAAGTGAAATATCATGTCCAATATATCGAAGAGCTTGAAGAAGAAGCTATCGGTCTGCGGAGAAAAGATAAAGACCAGGAAAACCCCATGATTCCAAATACATTCTTGGGAAAGAAAGTCATTCAAAAGAATGAAAAGATAAATGAGGAGGCATGTAGTTCAGCAGGAATGAAGCAGCAATTGAGCTCAAACGTTAAGGCTAATTCAGGGCATGATCAGAAGAAAAAATCTGTGGCAATTGAAGTCAGACCGCAAGCACCTGTACCGAGATTGAATGTTGATTTGGGCACAAAGAATAATCAGAATAATCAGAGACCCCAAGGGGAAACTCGTATTACTGAAGTAACACGAAGTAATGCAACTCATATTAGGTGTTATTGTTGTGTAAGTATGGGACATTCATAGTATGTGTGTTCCATAGCCATAAGATACAGAAGGGATCAAGAACAGAGATGGCAGCCAAACATAGAAGAGTTTTCCAGAACATATTTCGAAGGAAAATATTTTTGGTGCGGAGGATTTGGGCACATGTCTAGGTAATGAACACCGACCATTCGGAGAAATGTTCCAAAGAAGATTAAGAATGTTCGCAAGCAGCAGATCAATAAACCGATAGGTGAGTTAAAAATTCAGAATAGATTTGCGGGTTTGCAAGATGATGTTGGTCCATCATACTCTGAGAAAGAAAAGGATCCTCAATCCATGATGAGTGTGAAGGAAAAAGTATGGACTAGGAAGTATAAAATTGGGAAGGCTATGGTGGTAGAGATTTTCCTTATAGCATCAGATCTGTCTGGTGTGTGGATACTTGATAGTTGTTACTTATCTCACATGACATGTAATAAGGATCTTGTTACAAGAATAAAATATGACAAAGAAAAAGGTGTCAAATTTGGAAATGATGAAGTCTTGAAGATTGTTGGCTTAGGGAAAGCCACGTTTGGGGGAAATTAAATGAGATGTGATGATTTCATGGTAGAAGAGGGTCTTAGTCATAAATTGCTCTGTGTCAGTCAACTATGTGACTCTGGGCTTTCTATCCAATTTACCAAGAAGTTTTTTGTTGTGAAAGGAAATGATGGAGAAGTTGTTCTACAAGGGAAAAGGACAAAGGGAACTCGTTACCTTGTAGGAAGGGAAGAAGGTACGTGCCTTTTATCTAGAGAGGAAGAAAACCAGCTGTAGAAAAAGAGACTTTGTCATTTATGCCAACCATCTATGGAAGATCTGGTAATGCTTGATACTGCTAGAGACCTTCCAAAACTATCATGTGACCGCACACATATGTGTGATGCTTTCTAACAAGGGAAGATCATTTGAAAGACATATAGGCCAATGGAACAGAAATCAAATAGAGTGCTCGAATTGGTCTTGCTGATGTATGTGGAACTATATCATCATGAGCAATAAATGGGAAAAGGTACATTGTTATTTTCATTGATGATTATAGCATAATGGACTGGATATTTGTCATTACCCATAAGATAGAGATGTTCAGTTGCATAAAGAAGTATAGGAGGGAATCAGAAAAGATGCTTGGGAAGAAAAATCAGAAGTTTCTTACTGATAACGGTACAGAATTCACCAACAGTCAAGTTGAAGACTATCTCAAGAAACACGGAATTAGGAATCATGTTTAATCAGTGAGAACTCCCAAATAGAACGGAGTGGTTGAGAAGAGAAATCAGATCATCGACAACATTTCCAGAACGATGCTTATTGAAAAGGACCTACCAGAGAAATTTTGGAAGGAAGCAGTTTTGACATCGGTCTATATTTTGAACAGGTCCTTGTTTTTTCCAATGGAAGGGAAGACTCCGTACGAAATGTGGTATGGATAGAATCCAACATTGAAATAAATTTGAATTTTTGGAAGTAAGTGTTTCATACTCAACAAGGAAAATCACAGGAAGTCTGAGTCATGATGAGATGAGGGGATATTCCATGGCTACTCAGGGAAAATAAAATCATATAAATGCTTCAACAAAAGGCTGGGGAAAATTATTGAGAGAAAAGATGTCACTGTAATTGAAAATGAACAGAATTATCAATGACCCAGTGAACAGTTTCTCGATGAAAGTGATGATGAGTTAAGCAGTACAGAGGGAGTAGAAGTGGAAGAGGCTGACTCAAAAAAGATACTGATGATGAACAAGAAAGTGTCAAGTCAGTGTCTGCAAGGAAGATAATGAGTTGAGATGAAATTTATAGGCAAAATATCATTCGTGATCAGACATCACTAGTTCTGACCAGAAGAATGAATTCATTTCATCAAACATCATTTTTATCTCAGGTGGAGCCAAAATGTTTTTATGATGTAGGTGAAGATGAAAACTGGATTCAGGCTATGAATGAAGAGCTTGATCAGATTGAGAAGAACCATACATGGGAGATTGTTTCGAGGCAAGCAGATAAAATTTTCATCAGGACTAAATGGGCCTATCGAAACAAGATGAATGAAGATGGAAATGTGATTCGGAACAAAGCATGGCTAGTGTGCAAGGGATACTCCCAGATAGAGGGAATATATTTTGATGAGACATCTTTACCAGTTGCAAGGCTGGAGACAATCAGATAATTTTTTGCCATAGTAGTGAAAAAAAAGTTCAATGTGTTCTATATGGATGTCAAATCTTCATTCTTGAATGGAGTTATATAAGAGGAGGTTTATATTGAGCAGCAAGATGGTTTTCTCATTCACGAGGATGAAAACAAAGTTTGCAGGCTGAATAAGGCATCGTATGGGCTGAAACAAGCACCATGAGCATGGTACTCAAGGCTTGATAAGTACTTAAAGAAGATTGGTTTCCATCATGGGGGATTTTGATTACAAACTTTATTTCAACAATGATAGTAATCAAAGGATGATGGTGCTGGTTTATGTTGATGACATAATATTTGGAATATCAGATGAAGCTCAGTCCAGACAGTTCCCCGAATTCATGAAAAATGAGTTTGAAATGTCAATGATTGGAGAGAAAAAAAATTTCCTTGGTTTAAACGTGACACAAAGAAGTAATGGCACAGTCATTTCTCAATCAAATATGCCAAGGAGGTTCTAAGAAGGTTTGTAATGGATAATTTCAAAGAGATGAAGACTCTGGTTTCTTCTCGGATGAAATTATAAAAATATGAAGATGATAAGGCAGTTAATATCACAGAATAAAAGAAAATTATATGAAGTTTTCTATACTTGACCGCGACAAGGCCTGACATTGTTTTCTCCACATGCCAAGCAGCGAGATATCAGAGTAATCCCAAATTAATCCACATGCTTTCAGTGAAAAGAATACTTCGGTATATCTAAAGAACCATGGATTTTGCTCGATGTCTAATGAAAAACCTCAATCAGTGCTATTGGGTTACACATATGCAGATTGGGATGGATCAACATATGATATAAAATCAACATCTGGAGGTGTAATCTATCTTGGTGGATTGTGTATTTCTTGGCTAAGCACGAAGCAGGATTGCATTTCATTGAGCACCAAAGAAGCTGATTATATTACGGCCACTCAAGCGTGCACTTAGTTATTATGGATGAAGCAGCAACTTGATGATATGGGAGTTGAAGTGAAATCTCCGATCAGAATCTAGTGTGATAACTCAAGTGTTGTAAATCACAGCAAAAATCCCGTCCATCATTCAAGGAAAAAGAACATTGAGATAAAGTATCATTTTATCAAGGAGAAGGTTGAGCAGGGAATCATGAAGATGGAGTTTGTGCCTATAGATCTACAGGTTTCAGACATTCTGACAATGGCCTTACCCATGGAAGCTTTTGAGAGGCATCGACTGGCACTGGGAGTTTAGTCGACTCCCCACACATAAAAGAGTGTGGATGTGAATCCTCATCCCCTCTCCCCGAGGTGTGATGTATTTTTCCCTAATGTGTTGATATGTATTCTCTACTATGTTACAGACTGCAAAGGTGTGACCTTGGGGTTCATTGACAAAGGGGGAGAAAATAATGACTGTTCAAGGGGGAGACAGTGTGGAAAGTTTATAAATCATGATTGATATGGGGAGAAGCTGACAAGTGGAGCAGCAAGATAAGGGGAGCAATGAGAATGGGGGAAAGTTTTTAAAAATGATGATGCTAGAAGTGATTGATCAAAGAATAAGATATCACGACAGGTGAGGATCTTGATAAAAGAAGATGAGTGGTGTTGGAGAGTGGTACAAATATTTCCAAAAATTGGTATCAGTTTGGTAATAATTCGTATCAGTTTAGTGTCAACAGTGGGTGTCAGAGATGAAGTGATTCATTGATGAAATTTTCATTTACTCTTTTTTCCCACACTGAGCATTTCTAATGTGGGATTAGAGTATGTGTTGAGTAAAACCTTGATCACTAACAAATTTACAAAAGGTGAATGGTGGCTAAAGAATTAATGATGTATCTTTTTATGGAAGAGTTGTCAAAAAACCCAAATGGGGATATTGTTGGGAAAAAATCCCTCAAGGTATCATTGAAGCATTTTTGAGGTGATTGTGTTTGTTGAAAAAGTGAACATCAGTGTGGTGATTATTGACAAAGAAAAACAATGACATACAAATTTGTTGTCAAAGGGGATTTCATGGTGGCATGTCAAGTTCAAGAGTTGTGGTTATCGATAAATGTTTGATTCAAGAACTTTGACAAAGGAATGGATGATCTAGAGGGGGTACAAAAAGAACAGATAAAAGGTGGCACCGTTTTCAAGTGTTTTCCAAATTATGGGCCTAAAAATCGAAAAATGAAGAAAAGTGTTTTTTTGGAAAAGGGACATGTGCGCCCTGTAATTGAAGGATTGGAAACTTTTTCACCATATTTTTTTCAAGATCAGATCATCAAAATATGGCAAAGGATTAAGGGCCACGCAAGTGATGATTTGGTCGCACAGGTGACCTGCGTGCCAAGAGAAAGGACCTGCGTGCCGGTGACTAGGAGGATGGGAAACTTGCACGCCTATTTTTTTCAATATCCAAACGCCAAAATATGGAAAAGAAAAGAGGTTCGTGAAAGATTGGAAATGGGTTGCGTAAGTGAATTTTAGGGGAAGAGACCTGTGTGCCGAGACTTACACGCTGAGGGAAGACTTGTGCACCATCACACAGGGTTGTAAAATTGCCAATAAATACTGGGCCACCCCTCCTCATTTTCAACGGAGTTCAACAAATTGAAAAATCAGAGCTCCCGTCGTGTAGGTGTGGTGGTCACGGATGTGGTTGTCTTTCACGCATGTAGGACTTGTGCTGTAGATTTGAAGAAGGGCTATTGTTGTTTGTTTCATGCCAATATTGGTTTGGCCGAAAAGGGAATTGAGTCATGCAAGCTTGGAGTTGAAGAAGTTTGTGTCGCGTATGTGTCTGAAGTGGACTTGTGCGCCATTTGTGTCTTGTGTGCCGATACTTTCGCGCCGGGTTCGAATTGCGCACCAAGTATGGTTGATTCACAGTAGTGTTTCTGGGCTGCGTGAAACATGAAAGATTTCCTGATACCTTCGGTGAAAAGAGAGATTCATCTACGGGTGAAAGTTGGACTTCAACAGAGCATCCACATACATCCGAGGAAGTATTCATTAGAGATAATAAAGATACCTACAAGTCTATAAACTATGAGTTAATCTTTTCTAACATAGTGAGCAAAGGAAGTGGAAGAAATTGATCCTCTCCACTGGCAGTGAGCCAGAGGGAGAGAAACAGGGAGTGACCCTTGAGAAAGTAGTGAGCTGACCCTAATCCTTGTAAAGGTAGTGAGAATGGGATAGAGTGACTATGCCTGAACATAGTAATCCAAAACTGGTGACGTTTAGTGGAACATGGTACGACCGACAACCTGTCAGCGTATGCTCCTTGGACGTAGCCCTTAGCGGTGAACCAAGTAAAAATTTCGGTGTCTAGTGATTTTTTTTTCATTCTGTTTATATTCTGTAACAGGAATGAGAGAGAAGAGTGTTTTTTCTAACAGGGAAACAAGATCAGAACATGCTTTAATTTTTAATTAGTCATACCCTGATACACCTCCCCCCCTTTCAGGGTATTCATCCTTGTGGACCTAAAAATATGAACTTATTCTCATTTAATCCAAGATCATGAATGTTATTTCGTGATTAAATGGAATAGAAGTCCATCGTATCCACAATCATGAAAAAGAAATATCACATTTTCTCAATTTGATCAATGACTATTTTAAAATCACAAAAAATAAATAAGTTATAGATCCTTTATTTATTGATGAAAAAGTGTGAAAAAAATTCTAGGTACATATCTACTCATTTGGAATATACTACCAATAGAAATAAAGTAATATATTGATGTGTGGCCTTAATGTGAATATACTGAAAATATCCATCAATAAATATAACTTTTATTTAATGCTTCTGAATCATCTATATATGGGACTTGGTCATATTTTCATTCATCTTAATTTTCAAATGTAGTTTTATATAATAATCATTTATTTTTTCATTTCTGTGTTTTGGTTTTAAAATTATATGAAGGGAAATTTCATTACTTCCAAAAACATTAATAACATATTTTTTTAATGGGGAACCAATATCCCTAGTATTCAAAATAAACAAAAAGATCCTAAGAATCTGTTGGGGTGTACCTAGAGCCTTAAGTCACATATTGGTTGGTAATAATATGCATTGTATTTTATAATGAATTTTGATCAATTGACCATACTGTTAGATGCGGAGGGATGACATTTTTTATTATTTTTTTCCATTTTATGTAGATGCGATTGATGGAAATAATTACCTTTTTCTAGAAGAATTATAATGTAATTGAGGGACTTGATCTAATATTCTAATAATTTGGATGGTGGAACCCCATTAACTAATGAAATGTCTACATTAAATGATGCAACCTGAATTCGAGAATATTTTTAATTGGAGTTGGAAAAAACCCAAAGAATTGGGTTTCTAGTAAAAAAGACTATGATTGAACTTTTATATTATAAAGAGGAACTAATTATTTATTTTTTTGATTTGAAAATATAATTTTACCTTGGGGGACAATATGTAAATATATTATTATTGATTCCTCAAAATCATTAATTTTTTGGATGAAATTATTGTTTTGGGGACAAATTTGAGTGGAAACTCACCATAATGTCTTGATCCTCATCCTCTATAAGAATTTATTTTTTCAATTCATAGTAAATAGAGGGAAATAATTTAATTATATCATACATAACCTCCATGGATTCCCAACCATCATTGTAAGGATAAAAACACATAGATATGGTTTCCATATTCCCCATTATGGGGATCTAATGTATGAACCCTCATAAAAGGCATAAATGGGTGAACCTGAACTGAATACTTGGATGATATCATAATACCTTGTTTTAGGGCATATGATATTTTATTCTATATAAATAAAAGTGAATAAAAAAACAAAATTTGTTGAAAAATATATTTTTCTAGGAGGAAATATCATTCCATATGAAAAGGGTATTTCATTGAGGATGTGAAGTGGCCTTATCTACCTCTATGACTATACATGTTACCATGGTGTGTTATATTCATAGTTTAGCATCATCAACATAAAATAAAAAAAATAAAATTTTAGAAGGGTCATAGATAAATTGGGTTTTATAATGCAAGAGGGATCCAAGAAAGATGAATCCCAAGTGTTTTCAGAGATATGTATTTACCATTATGTAAAATATTATACTGCTTAGGAGGGAGGAAAAACAGATGGTCAAAAACCGGACCCTAATTTTTATAAGCCCTATTGAATGGTATATTTATAAAATGATTATTTTAGAATTCATTCGAGATAAAAATGAAAAAACCCAATAAAAAAGACCCAAAAATCAATGAAATTGGGTGATATCACCAAAGGTGGATAGAAAGACACCACATTCAATATTAGATACCACATGGGGTATAAAAATGGCACAGGAAGTTCACTCTCAGTGAGTGAGAGATCCAAACACCATTCTACAAATTTTCGAGCTTATATATCCATTGATATGAGAGGAAACAATTTTTATAGGAAACAAAGAGGTGGGGAATGGTTAACCTTCCATAACAGATTTTCAGGAACAAGATATAGGTATTGGAAATTCGTGGGTTGGATAGATATTAGGAACATGATCCATCGAAGCTGTATCCTACAAATCATTGGATATGTTAAGATTCAACTAAAGGGATGGGATTGTGTTGGAAGAACTATTGGAAATCCCAATTTTTATCTCTGGTGGACAATCCTTCAAGGGTGATGACATGTTAACACAACACTATATCATTCCACGACCTATTATATGATGAATATTTGAAATTTATGGTGGACTATAGAGTGTGCCTGTACCCTATATTACCATGAATATTAGGTAATATATCAATTATTTAATATGATGATCATTTCAAAAACACATAATTTAATTCACCTACTCTATATTGGGATTATATATATATTGGGATACATTTTCAGAATGGGATATGTTACATGAGATGAGTTTAGGATTATATTTCCTTACACAAAACGTTTTCTGAGGGTGTGAACCAAAATATTATTTTAGAGAGGACCCTGTGGAAGGGTAGATTCTTAATTATAATGGGGTTTTCAAGGGTCGTAGGGGGACCAGTGGGGAGTCATCAGAAAAAAATGAATCATTCATTAGATAGTATATTTTAATTTACTATTGGGATTAGTTCTTATGAAAAATATTACCCTTCTATCATCGTGGAGGAACTACACTACTATGAATCCAGTGTGGCAACATTAGCCATGTTTTTCCATATTTCTGACCAACTGTTGGCTTCAGATCAAGTGGTAGGATGAGGCGTATACAATTGATTTTCTAGATCATTTAATCGATGCCTTGTGAATAGATAATGGTAATATGTTGATCTATAAAGATGGTTCACCTACACTGTAGAAGGTGGATAGATGTAGTTCTACAATTACATTGAGTTGTGTTGGTGGTAATTGCACCTAAGATAAGGAGATGTATTTATAGAAGGGTAGTTCCATTCAGGGATCATAATATAGAACTCATGTCTGTGGATTTGGCTAGTAAAATTATATAAATCACATTTTTATAGTTCATGGTATGAGAAAATTCATTCATAAATGTGATATCATGTTATCTTCTACATTAGGATGTGCATTATTTCATCCAAGGTAAATACAATCTTTTCTATCAACATAGTTTTTGGATATCCTTGATGTGTCTATAAAGTATCTTCATATAGAGATATCTATAGATACCCCATTAAGTGTGAAATTAAATGGTGTTCACTAGTATAGTAGTATCACCATAATGGTTTGGGTTTAATGATTCTGATAGGATCTCTTTAGGTTGGATATGAATGATATCGTTAGGATTATCATGATGTACTGGTTAGTCCATTATTGAGACCCTATTAATCATGACCACTGAAAGGTGTTTTTTACATCTTATATGATTTGAATGTATATTCATACTAGATATTTAGATATCTAGGTACGATTTATTGGTCCTAAACATGGAAATTTTTTATGTATTACAATCTAGATATATATCATTATGTTTGATGATGAGGGAATGGTGGTGGATGTCATCCCAAATAATTTTAATCAGTTATTGGATGTAATCCTGTATATATCTAAAGAATTCGACCTAATATATATTTTATTTTTATAATTTATATCATTCCATATATAGAACCTTTTTCTATTACCTTATAGGGTTGATCTCATAGAGATACATTATCATATGTAATTTCTAGGATATATTTATTAAAAATGATTTATTATTCCATGTAATAGACATAATGGTTCTATGTCCTTCCTTATAATAATTTTTATGGTTATTTGAGTCTTGAGTCAATTAAAATATGTAGAATAGGATAATGGTAAATAAAGTAACTTTCATCAACACATAAATTCTCATTTTTATCAACATAGAGAAACATGGATATTTTCTATGATTGATCTCATATTAGGTAGTCCCATTTTTAGAGTGATACCATTTGATGCACTTGTTATTGGATTCAGGAGTAAGTCCTATATATGTATTTGGTGATGTTTTTCATTCTGAAAAATATATTGGAAATAATTGTTTCTTTTATGTACATTAGTTTTCACTCATATCTAATCATTTTCATTGTTCACTTCATATATGATATTCTTATTTACTCTATATTAAGGATGAGACCTCATGAAACCAAATAAATTTTTTGAGTATTATTATAGATTTTTGTTTATTCACTATTCTCTCCAAGTTTCAATTTTGGATGGATGAGGTAAACTTTTTGGAGCAATGTTATAATAGCGGCGAGGATCTTGGAAGTGACTATGTAGTTCAATAGAGTAATTTCTTAGGATAAACATTAAAATGTTTTTCAATGAATTTTTCATGCATTATAAAGTTATTATTAAATATTCATATAGGGATTATCACATTTTTTCATTAAAGTGCTAGGTTTTACAAATAATGGAGTGAGGATTATATCAGCATATTATTATGAGTGTTCCATTCAGCTTTTAGAAGAATGGTTTAATAAATCCATAATCACATCCTTACCCGATATTGGTAATACATACTCCAAATATTACGGAACATTGGGGGTCAGCCTATGATAATTAGGAATGTATTTACACTTAGAGTATGGGTTTGTGTATAGGTAGGTCAGACAATATGAGTGGAAATACCCTACATGGTACCATGAGATTTAATACGTAGTGCATTCCCTAACATGTTAGGTAAGTTATTTATTAGGATATAATGATTTGGTATTAATTTTCCATAAAATAATGAAACACATATTCTCATAGTTTGATTTGAATGGTCAAATTAGAATGTGTGTTGTGTATCATAAATAATTTGATTTTGAGATAGCGTACTATACTAGAATGGGAGGAAATGTATTTGATGTTGTGATCTAGAAAACAAAACATTATTCATTCGAAGATTCTAGTTATGAGTGGATTCTAATGAATATATGGGTTGGGATAGATTTTTATGTTTAGATGTACCAATGATTGGTGACCCATAAATTCATTCTTATATGCCCCTACTACTCAACATACTCATGTGGAGGTAGCTATAAAATTTTTAGTGCTTGATCTAGAAGGACAATATATATTGTGGGGATCTTTCACTATACTAATACATTAAATATGATGTGATTATTTTTGTTTCAAATCATTTCTAGGTACCTATTGACTTGTGGGAGGAACTGATAAAATATTACCATGCCCCAAATGTTGGAGTACACACTGGTATGCCCATGATTTCTTATGATATGTGACATATATATTTTTCACCATGAATGAAGAATTATTTTTATGTTTTTAAGAGTTGTTGATACTTTTTTTGATAAGGATAATCTCCAGTAGCCTTCAAGTCATGTAAAATCATTTCTAATTATTTGGATGAAATTGGATGAGGTTACTATGTATTTAGTGATAGAGTTGCTAAGGATACCTCATTAAAGTGAAAATTGTTTTTGTAATAGACGATCAGATAATAAATGTGGATCATTTTATCTTTACCTTAGATAAATTTATTTTGTATGTGATATTTAATATTTATGTCTATGAGGTAGTGAACATAAATAATATTACTCAGACTGTTGATTAAAACCTTGAAATTAATTTCACATAATATGTTAAGTAAGTGTTGGAGATGTTTATTGGCACACATGTGCATTTTATTTCCAGCTATCACCCACAGACTAATGGATAGTCCTAGGAGAATACATTGGTTTTGGAGGATATTTTGAGTGTATGTGTCTAAGATTTAAGGGTTCCTGAGTGATCTATTTATCCTTAATTCGTATTTATTATCATAATAGTAATCAACAACTATAGAGATGGAACTATATGATTATTTTTATGGTATACCATTCCTTTTTCTCTATATTGGTCATTAGATAGTGAGGTAACCATAATCCAGTTTATTCTTGAACATGAGGCTTCATAACATCTTCATTTGATCAAAAAATTGATTGTAATGGATCAAAGTATGTAGATATCTTTTATGTATTGAAAACACATACCTCTTGTGAATGAGGTTGATGAAAAATTATTCATATGGTTATCCCCTTTATTCATACATCATCTTGTTTTTCTATAGGTAAAGGGAATATCAGTGCAATATAAGGGCCTCATGGATGGAGTTTCGTTCCATCGAGCTCCAGTGATATATGGGATCAAAAAAATCTAGTATATTTTAGGGAGGTTATAATACCATCATCCTATTCAAGACATAAATTGTTATATGTTTTTATAAACTATAATTATTTTACATATTTATAATTTTTTTTTGGGTATATGAGTTTCTTAAAGGGTGTTTCGGCCAGAATGTGAATGTCTACCAGTGAGATTATACAAACTACAATATCCCATTAAATTAAGTAATTCATTATTAAATGAAAAATTTATGTAGAGGGAGGGATACCAACATTTACATGTTTGTAGAGTGAAGAAATTATCATACAATGAACCTCTCACGTACAATTTTATTAGTTTTAAATAAATAATTATTTCAGAAGTGTTTTAAAATTAGTGATAGTCCCCCCCTTGGATATCATACATGATGATCCTCTTGGCCTCTTTGATCATTCTTCATCTATGAGAAGTTTTCCTTTACTTCTATAATGAATAATATTATTATATTTTTAAAGGTGGGATAGAGATATGATTATTATTATGTCTCCATACATTATTAGTTTCATTCAATGTTCAGATATCTCTGATAAATTTTATCTATTATATCTTAGTTATGTATTTGTATATTTGTTTGAGATCAATAATTTTTAATAGAATAAAATGATGTATTTCAAAATATAGACATATATGAGTATAAGGTAAATGGGTTGTGGGATTTGAATCAACCACCCCATTGTTTCTATTATAAGAATGATGTATTGTATCTTTGAGATACCTTGTCCATGATATAAATTAATATATTAAATAATATGAGACCATAAATAATGTAGAAGATCCCCACCATTGGCAAAAACACATCCACTATAGAGGTTATAAAATTTTTACCAACCACATCAATTTATTTTGGCATATGAAAAATTAGGGTAATTATAGGGGTGACACTAAGGGTACCATGTATTTAATATACGACTAAGGGTGCGTGATTAAGGATATCTAGGATGTGATATTTGATTCAGTGTATTGTGTATTATTGGAGGCTAGATATATTTAAAATGAATGAATATTTTTATTTTTTTAATGTTTACATTATTTATGATAATTTTTGGGAATCCTTTGCGGTTAATCACAATGGATTTATTGATGAATACAGAAGCTTAATAAGGAATGGGGGGGGGGTCCCCATTGACTTTTTAGTTATGCATGATTACTTGAACTTCCTAGGATCATCAACTTAGGGTTCAATAGTGACACCCATTTACATGGACCACATAGGATTATCTTCCTAGGTGTCAATTGTGATTCATCATTAAATTGATAACACTATATCATCCACCTAGGTTACAATGTTGATCCCCTATAAAATAGACCAAATGTATAATATCTGTAGAGTTTATAGGTGATTTCTAACAACATGGACAAACTAGGATCATCCTGGCTAGGTTTGTAGATGAGGCATGATCTATTTTGACCACCACAGACTACCTCTTTGGAGTTAAAATTTTTTTAATGATACAATTTGGATATTTACATCCTAATAATTCTGAAGTAGGGATGGATATTTTTGGGTGTCACCATGGAACCTATGGACCGATTGTGATTTTATTTATTTAAATTATAATGTTCTGAATATATTATTCACATCAATATGAATATATTTTTCCGAGAGTATCACCTCATGGAAATAATTATTTGTGGCCTAATATTTTTTATAAACACACTACATTGGTCATAATTTTATATTGGATAATAAATAATGGTTATAAAACGTGACAATTGAAAATCCATAATAATAATGTTTGATTATGACTACTAGAATAGAACATCAGATTTTTCGAATGATCTAGGACCCAAATCATTTTTTGGATATTTATCATAGTTTTTACTTCAATTTACTTTTATAATGTAAGGTATATTATTATTTTTGGATGTATGAAAACATGGAACAATTAATGGGTTTTTAATATGAAATTATAATATCTTTATTTATTTTCATATTCATGATGTCAATTTATTTCATTAACATAGTTGTTTACATGGGTAACAATATTTATGCTGTTATTTCTTATTGATATGGGGTTTCAGTATCCCTAATGTACCATATTATAGCCCTTAATAATGTATGTAGAATTTTGTGTATGGGGAGGTATCCCAAGGTTCATGTATATCAATCGTTTTGGTTTTCAAAATTTATTTTTTAACATTTTCAAGAAGACATATTAGGATTAACAAGGAATCATACATTTTAATTACATGTTCAACCATGTTCTATAATTTCCATAAGACGTTCTCATTTATTATTACATTCGAGAATCTAATAAATTATCTAATATCAATATCTCAAATTTGAAAACTATTGTTTTCATATCCTTATTAAAAAAAATAGAATTACAAAAACTTTTCTTCTAGTTTTTTATAATCATTGGCACCAACATGGACATATGACAAAGAGTATATGAATTTTCAAGAAGTTAACATCTACTTTATTTCTATACCACATCATTTCCAAAATCTCAAGGATGATCAATGTTGAATAATTTTTTTATCATATGATATGCAATGGAATTCATTTTCTTAAATCTACTTGGATAATATGAAATAATGTCCCATTCTATGTTCATTATAAATCAACTTATGATTCATTTTATCTTTAATTTCACTATATTCTCATGTTCCATGATTTATTTTGAATCTGATTCCTCTTCTCCCACAGAACCACATGAATTCACTATAACTAAATCACATCCTTTATAAAAACATAATTCCATAATATTTATTTTTTCCCTATTTAAAAATATGAACCTATATCAAAGAATCACGTGAACCACCACTTATTATATATTATTAATGAACCCATACATTTTATTTTGAATCATTTATTTATATAACAAATTCTAACGGCCCAACATGAGAAAAAACCAATTTATAATACAATACTTCCATGTGCATGAGCTATGTCTTATAAGAAATCAGTTTCTTTAAATTTATATTAAAAAATAACAATATATTCTTTTTTAGTATACATCGATCATAATATTTTGAACACCATGTATTGAATATTAATTGTACCCTTTTTAAATATGAATCAATTGTTTTTCTTACCATGGATCCAATGATTACAGTTCTATAATTCTAATCCTTAAATGTTTTCATTCTATAAATGCTTTCTCCATCTGATATTCTAGACATGTGGAACTCAAATGTAATTTTCATATTTTATCCATTTTTATTACGAGGTTTCATCAAATATTTTGGATGTTCATATTTTTTTTAATCTTTTGGGAGGATTTTCGGTTGTTGATGACCTCACCATGAATGAATATAGAATGAAATGATATGTTTCATCAATATGTTCTAAATATGGGAGACCACAATAGGGTTTGGATTTTTCAATGGATGTTTTTTATGTGAAGTTTACTGATGTAATTTGTCCAAGGGGACTTCCCAATGATGGTGGGAGTTTTTTATCCTAGAGACAAAAACTACATCTACAATTACATAGTTTATTTATTATCTGTATTTTGATAGACCATGGTAAAAACACAACTTGTTGCTCATGATATATGTTTGTTTTATACCCCTAAATAATTTCCTATAATAGGATTCTTTTTTTCTTATCAGGAGGTACACCATTTGATTACTCCTACGGTATATGTTATAGTGGTTCCATATCAATTTTATTTTATAATTTTTGCGGTTTCTCCTTTTACACATCGAATTAAATGCACAATACGCCTGTTTATATATCTTTTTTAATTAATAATATATGAAAAACACCATGTTTGTATCTCAATTTATTCTTATTTATTTATTGGACCACCTCTCTATTATTTCAAATATATTTATGAAGGTGTTTTCCTTACATTATATTCCAATATTCTCCAACCACCCTTTGCATAATTTTTTATATTTCACACACACAAATTGGTATATGTCTCAAACATGGTTTATAGATTAGTATAATGGTGATTATTTATATATTTGGAAGTTTTCAAGGGTGACTTCTTCCTTTATTGATCATTTTTCATAGAATGATTTGTGAGGAAATTTTGTTCTACATGAATGTTGTATGATTTATCAAGAATCATATACCAAATCATCTAGTAATAAATTGAGTTAAAGAAATCATTTATGTAGTGTACATTCCCATGATCATTTAGGGCAAGATATTCATTTAATTAATATAAAACAATAACAAATTATGCTCATATATTTTTTAACCAATGGATAATTTACTATTATATATAAACCTAATCAGTCAATAAAATGTATTCTAATTATCCCAAAAATTCTTATGTTAATATATCCTTCTAGAAATAGAATATATATATATATATATCATTTCATTATATCTTATTGAAAATGAAACATATTAATGGGGCGAGATTAGTTAAATAGTAAGGGAAAGCATAAGTGTTGATACTAAAATATCAAAAGTTAGTATAATAAAAGCATATAGATACAATAAATATACATAGGAATACTTAAAACAAATAATGCTTATATTATAGATCAGGGAATATTACATAGAAAAGGATTATACATGGATCGAAAGAGTAATGAAACCCGATTCAATATAATATAATGCATAATGTGCATTCATAGGTCATATTAAAGAATATGGTGCAATGAAAAATATATCATTTCATATTTTGTAGACCGAGACACTAGTTTTCTCATTCACTCTTAAAATTATGATCAAAAATAATTTCTATCACACTGATCCATTTTGAACCAACATATTTAAGCCTTTCAAATAATATTTCTAGCTCTTAAGATATAATCATTCACCAAATGTATTGGTGGGATGTAATGGATCCACCAATATCAATTTATAATAATACCATCCAACAGTAGTATATAATATAACAACCCATCCTTGGTTTATAACTAATAGAATGATCATTCATTCATAAATAATTTTTCCTTATGGAATTAGTCATTAAAATATACATATATTTCATAAAACATTAATAATGAAAACCATTTAATTTAATATTATATTGGTCTAAGGGAATGAAGAATTTCATTCCATAATTCATGAGGATACCATGGAATTAAAATGGTTTTCATATGGACTAAAATATGTAAATAATTATTTATTGAATCAACCATTATAAAATGAAAACCTATGAAACAAAACTCATTTTCTAATGATATAAAGTAATTTTACAGAAAATTACCACTGAAACATGGTAAAAATGCATATGGAATTCATACCATATAGATAAAGAATAAGCATTAAGTCAAAAAATTCATAATATCAATCGACATATCTATGTTAACACACTATTGTCAAAGGAATCAAAAATTGGGTATCGTTGATGATAATTATCATTTTAATAAAAAACTGGGAATACAATGTTTTTAATAGGTCGTCTACAAACAAAGGTAAGAAAATTATAATTTCCTCTTAGAGAAAGGGTGTTATTGGATACATTATAAAAACAACCATGATTATTCAGAAGAAATTTCAATGTAAAATTTCATTTATGAAATTTAATTTAAATTATTTTTCTAAAGAAAATATCACATGAAATAAGTACATCACTTATATTAAAAAAAATTTAAAGAATTTTCTATAAATTAACATAAATGTAATTTTTCTTTTATAATCCTTGAAAATATTTTGAGAAACATTTAAATAGAATACCTAATGTGGAGGAAATCTATGTTCCCATAGAAAAAAATAAAAAAGACCATTTTAATCATTTTTTAAAATATTGATGTTGTGGGTATCATTTAAAATTTAATTTCAATAGTTTGATAAGAAATCATTAGAAAATTTTTTTGTCTAAAAACATAAAATCCAATATTTTTTCATTAAATAATGTTTTTTATAAGAAATATGCTGTGTAAAATAATTTTAAATACCATTATTTGAAAACAAACATTGTAAATTGTTTTTTGAATTTTACTAATAGAAATTGGTAAAGGAAATTATTATAATCGTTGAAAATTTTCAAAATTTTCTTTAAAAAATATATATGTGAAATTTTTTAGGATGAAAAATATCGATTTTAATCAATGATTATTTATTTGAAGAGTTCCATTATTGATAGTGTTATAAATTTGGATGACATAACAATTAAGTATAACGATTTGAATTAAAAAATTTATTTTCGATAGAAAAATAAAAGAGACCATCAAAAAATATTATGTAATTCTGATGAAAAATGATTATAGGGATGTATTTTCCAAATGAAATATAAATCATGGTGTGTATAATAAACATGTCTCAAGTAATTACTATACTAAACAATGAACCCCTTACACGTTGAGTAACACATTAACAAAAACCACAATATAGTGTTGAATTGTAATTTATCATCAAATACCATGATTAAAATATATTTAATTATAATATATATCCAACAGTTAGTATATAGCCCCCAAAAAATGAAATTAAGTTTATAATGGAAATCATTTCTCAATGATAAGAACGTGAGACAAAAAAATGTGGCCTTATTTATCAACAAAATCATATTCCCTCTATAATCCTTTACAAAAAAACTAATTTCAAAATAACCTATTTAATATCATTTAATATAAATAACCTTATATTAAAATAATTTATATTTTTTCAATTATATATTTTTGATGTTGGGTGTGGGTATCCTTGATTATTATCAACTAGTTTCATAAGGTCATAGTTTATAGACATTATTATTACAAAGTAAATATTTCCCAAATAAATAAATTTTTAATAAGGGGTTATTTGAATTTATTTATAATGATAAAATAGACTTTATATGTCCTTTTGTCTTTATTATACGAGTTTAATGTAATAAAGTATTTTTATGTGATCACAATCATAGAAAGTGTGTTTTCATAATTTATAATTTAATGATTGATGTATCCCATTCAGAACTATAAATATAAAATTATTTATATATTGTTGTAATTTTTCACTAGTATAATAATTTTCTTATCCACCCATGATATAATTTCATAGCATTGTTTGAAAGGGAATTTAAATAGACCCAAAAATGAATATAGGATGATTAATTGATGATTATAAGAATATTAAAAAAATATTTAATTTTAACATTATCACAATGATATTATTCAATTCATAAAACTATGTTATATGATAATTTTTGATAATTTGGAAGATCACTAATTAATAAAAAGTAATATTTGGGTGAGTATAAATTTTTTTCCTCTTAGTTCACTTGTTTATGAAAGCTAATTTTATAATTAATTTCAATCATAACTATAATTACTAGTACTTATACAAATAATATTATAGTTCCTTAATAATTTCATAGAAATAAAATTTATCATTTCAAATCCTTTTCTAGACTTTTCATTTATGAAAATGATGAAATGAAACAAAATATGATTTTTTCGTGTAGGTGGTAGTCCACACTTATGAATTTATGAATATTATATTTTATATTGACATGTAAGAGATTTAATATGGGTTTATATTTAATAATCCATAATATAACACAAATATACTAATTATATATTAATATCTAAATCATGACCATAATCATATGTTGGTGAGGAAATCGAGACATGTCAATGTTTTCGATGTGGTCATCCCCACAATTCATGATTTATGTTTTCATTTTATAATGAAAAATGATATCTGGAAAATAATTCTACTATAATTATATTAATAAAAAGGTATAATATTTTGTTTGATGTTTTCATATTTTGATTGTTCAATGAAAATTTTTGAATATTTAAATAACATAATAAATTGGTAACTATGATCTCATAACACAGTTTTTTGAATACATCCATTGGAAAGCGGAATAAACCATTAAGTGGTGGTCCTATGAGATGAAAAAACATCCATTAGTTTAATAATAGCGATTAAGAGATGATTAGATATAGTTTTGTTGGATTATTGTGAGTTTAAATGATAAGAGGTGTTACCGTATTACAAGTGAAAAGATATGGAATTTTTTTAAATACCCAAACCATTTAAATAATTAGAAGTAAATATAAATAAAAGTGCATATAAAATTACGAAATAATGTAGAGAATAACTGATTCGGTTTATAATGTACTGAACAAAACATTTCAAAACATTTTTTAAAGATTTTTTTGGTCATTTACTCTTGGAATTTTACGTTTTTCGTTTAATCATTTCATTGGTTACTAGTTTATAACTTGTGTAACCTCTCCTTTATTCACATAATAAATTAAAACGTATTAAAATATTTAGAACATATGAATCTAGATTTAAATTAAATTATATTTGATTCAATTTATAAAATATATGGGAAATAATTTTTTATAACCAAATATAGAATTTTTTAAATACAATTTTTTTGAAAAAATATACTTAATATCCCAAATATCAAATATGGGTTTTTATGAAATAAAAAAAATTCATCAAATTTTAATGTTCCTTATAAAAAATATATATATATTCCTATAAAAAAATTTCCATCATTTTAAATGTGTACTTATATGAGAATTATATCATAACAAACATGTTGTTTGTAAAAATGATATTTTTTACTATTCACCAAAAAATTTATATTTTTTAAAAAATCTCAAAAATTCACATCAAGATAATATTGACCCATTTAAACCAAAATTTATTTTATTTTTTTAGATTAAAATATTAATATTTATAAGTTATATTTCCAATGAACAAACAATATATTGATTAAAACATCCTTTTATAAAATGACATTTTAAAACATCAAGTGTTTCTAATCATATATTATACATATTTATAAATAATACAATATTCATATATATTAATTTATAATTTTAAACAGTACATATTGTTTTAACACATTTCTATGATATTTTTAATTTATTATTGTAAGATAGAAAAATACATTTCCAAAGGGAGCATAGAAAATATTTTTCAAAAAACCATTATCAAATGGAATAATAATATTTATTTATTATTACAGATTTATATCTTTTTATAAAAAATAATTTACTATAATAGTAATCTATCATTTCATTTTTTATTTTTTCAGTTATTTCATTAGTTGGGATTTTTGTGTGAGAAAATTTATTGAAGATATTATTAAATTAAACTATCCTGATTTTCTGGTCATTAAATTGTGACCTGTTAAATAAATTGCATCATCAAAATTTTAACTATTACCCCCAGAGTGGGTATTCATATGATATGTATTATTAAATATTTGGCTTATAAAAAGGCATATACCTCACTATATTAATAAATAAAATCCTGCTTATGTTTCTTATAAAAAACTTATTGTAAATACCATAATCATATATTATATAGAGTATATCATTTACAAAACATTTTGAATATCAATTATATTAAATGGTAGAGAAGTCATATATTCCATAAAAATTTACTATTTTATTCTAAAACTATTTCATAAAATCTGGCATTAGATAATATAATAAAAGTGATAAGATAATGGTTTGGGTTTAACGATTCTGCTAGGATCTCTTTAGGTTGGATATGAATGAAATCGTTAGGATTCTCATGATGTACTGGTTAGTACATTAGTGAGACCATATTAATCATGGCCACTAATAGGTATTTTTTACACCTTATATGTTTTGAATGTATATTCATACAAGATATTTAGCTATATAGGTAGGCTTTATAGGTCCTGAACATGGAAAATTTGTATGTATTACAATCTAGATATATATCATTATGTTTGATGATGAGGGAATGGTGGTGGATGTCATCCCACGTAATTTTAATCAGTTATTGGATGTATTCTTATATATTTCCAAAGAATTCATCCTAATTTCTTGTCACGACTCGTCCCTACCTGGGCTCGAGCCACAACTACCCCAAGCCCGCCTCCAAAGCCTAGGGGCTGGAGACAAGCGCTGAAGGCTAAACAACTCGGGGAGGCCTTTGCCTGAGTACCTGTACACACACACGCTACACACTCAATGAAAAAGTGCAGATTAAAAGGAAAGTCAAGTAGAGTAAAAGAGAAACTGCTATATATATACCGCAAATGTGCATCGACCTCTAAACAGTATAATTAATGTGCAGAAAAGGAAAAAGGGGAAAACACGCGCCCAACCATAAAAGTGCCACAACCTGGAAATAGGTAAACATAACAAACAGCTGACGAGTCTCCCACCTGGAACCTGGCTACGACCACCGCACACGGTCCAAGCTCTCGAACTCCTATGCTCTACTGAAGTCACGACCAACATGTCCGTCATCTGAAAGGGCACACCAAGTGCGGGAAAAGCCCAAGTAGGGGGGAGTATAAATACACTCAATAGGATACCCCGAAGGCTCGAGGGAGTAACAGACGAGGTATCGAAAGGTGAGCAGTAGAGCGAACAGAAAAGGTAGAGGAGTACAACTGAAAGTGCAGTAAGAGTAACAGTAAAGAGTCCAGCTCAACCCAACAAGAGGCAAGAAGGTAGACTTGTCTAGAGACAAGGATCTGGAAATTGTGAGAGGATGAACTTCTCGTCGAGTCTTCTCTACCTATAGGAGGAGAGTAGACTCATCCAACCACGAGAAGCTAGACACGGAAAGAACATGGCATACCCCATGCGTCTTCACCTCACCTGGAAAGAGTGTAACCAAACCCAATAAGTGGGTACTAGAAAAAGGTATATACAAGTCCATTTGCACAACAACAAGCCCGATCACGGTCGTAAGGGGATCTCCATCCCGTAGCTCAGCCCAAGAAAAGAGTAGCCAACTGTCCCAAAAGTAAACACCATCGATGCCTAGCATCCCACACATCTTCCCCGAACTGCAAGCCAAGGGCTCAATCACCACACCTCGATACTATACACTTTAGGTGGAACTGACTTGCACACATGGTTTCAGTTCACGTCACAAGGACACGTCTCGGTGTGGGAAAGTGCTCCTCGTACTTGAGAGTTATGGGGGAATGTCAATCCACAACTCGACACTGTCCCACAGTCGAGAGGTCTCAAAGTCGATAGGCGACCCCTTGCCCAGCCCTGTTGGAGGGTCCCTGGAATTAAAAGGGTTCCCACTACAGGGAGACCCGGAAATTCAATGGGTGCCACACTACCCTGTCCCGTAACAGGGTAATCCACTAGAGGGCGGCCTGGCTAAAGTCGGTGATGTGACCACTACCCATCCCAGCTGGAGGTAACCCGGCATCGGGGACCACTGCCCAGCCCAGTTGGAGGCAAGCCTGACATCGGGGACCACTGCCCAGCCTAGCTGGAGGTAAGCCTGGAACTGCTCTGGCCATCCCTGTTGGATGGTACTGCTCGGTGAACACCGCTGTACTTGCCATCCCTGTTGGATGGTAACCCACTGATGAGCCCTGCTCGATACAACATCACCCCCGCTGGAAACAACCCCAGCCCTACTGGAAACAACCTCATCCCTGCTGGAATCAGCCTCAGCCCTGCTGGAAGAACCTCAACCCTGGTAGAAACAAACTCAGCCCTACTCGAACAACCTCAGCCCTGCTGGAAAAACCTCCGGGGTAGAGGATCGGTTCCCGCGTAAATTTTTGGTCACACCGACACCAGTAGCTCTACTAGGGAACACGAAGCAATGGGAGAAACTCCCCAGGCCTCACAAGGCAATCCCGCTCCAATCCGTTGAGTCACTATCGAAGCGGAACAAGACATATCATCCCTGAAAGTGGGGAAAACACCCACTCTGCACGAAACACCCATAGCCGCAAACTGTGCCGCAGACCGGTGAAAGGGGCATGGTACTGAAACCCCTCACAACTGAAGAAGAAAAGGAACCAAACCATCTTTGCCGGCCAAACCATCGAGAACTAGACCAGGGGGAGACCACGCAACCCTGCTGGTCAGACAAAAGAGCACCAGGCCAGGGGAAACTCCACCCTACTGGTCAAACAAACGAGCGCAGAGGGACCCTCTATGTCGCAAGAGGTCAAAAGTACGTAAAGCAGAACCCGACACGCATGTGGGGCCCACACGACATGTGGCCCCAAGTCAACCCCAACTGAGCGCACAAACATCCTCAGGTACAAGCAACCACATGTACCTCCAAGCGCTCCTGTATACTCCCAGAGTATACCTCGTTCTAGCCCAAAGGCTATCATACACACAACACCCAGCATCAACGCGAAGGCGTGATGTAACAACTCCATCTGAAAGGCCCAGGCACGACCAACCACATCTTGTGAATCATTTATATCACTCTACCAAGAGTGCGCGATCACACGCTAAGGGTCTGCTACAACCAAGGTCGGGTGAACCACCGCTAGAGAACCTTTCATGCTTCCACATTTAATAAGATTGCGTAAGAGGCTCCGCACAGCCAAACGGATCACACCGTTGTAATTCTCGCGGCAAAACACGCGAGATCGACTACTTACTCACCTAAAATGGATATCCGACGAAAAATTCACCAACACTGCCTCACGCCCGAAAGGCGTCCCATGATCCCGAGCCTCGGCCCCAAAAATAGTCGGGCGCATCACACCATTGCAATCCCCTCGAGAAAAAAAGTCAGAATCACTACTCACTTGAGTGCAACTGATATCCGGAGAAAAAGGTACGTTCCGGCTCCCTGCGCACGAGCGGTACCACGCAGGATCCGCACCCCGGCCCTGAAGCACTGCCAATGGATCACCTCATTGCGATCCTCTAGAAAAAGCACACGAGAGGGGATAAACACTTGTCCAAAACGGACACTCTGTGATAATGTGGAACATCACCGTCAACTCCTGAAACAGCCCTCACGGGGCTGGCACCAACGTGCAGAATTAGAGCAGGCAGACTGCGCCAACACGATACCCTCAGAAAAACACGCAACATCGACTACTCGCACTCCCCGAACGGACGTTCGAGGAAAAAGTCGTGAAATGATGCACGCAGCTCAAAAGGCGAGCTGTGGGGCCTACGCCTCAACTTCGGCCTCAACGCCTGAAACCACCCTTGAAACGTTCGCCTCGGTACCAAGGTTCCAATGCCACTGATGGCTCTTAAATCGGACGTCGGACGCGTCCGCACTGTCTAAAACATGTTCCCCCGAAAAAATGAAAATCCCCTCGACGTACGTGTCGCACCACCGAGACCCCCATTTCTAGGATTAAAAATCCCCGAAACCATCTCAAAAAGTCCGCCTTGACACGGGCTCCGCGCTGCCATAGACGACGCACAATAAGGACACCCTGCGGATGATTTATCATTTTTCATAATAATAATAATAATATTATTATTATTATCATAAAACCTTTTTTTTGTTTTTTTATAAAGCCAGACCGACCGAGAGGCCAGTCTTCTTCTCCCAACAGGACCCGCAAAAGGCGGGTCCTGGTCGGCCAGCCGGGGTCTGACGACCCCGGTCCTCCCTCAGGCGCACCGACCGGCCGGCCGCCTGCGCGGCGCCTCCCCTGCTTGCTGCCGCCTTCCACAGCCACACTGTCTGGCTACCCTGAGGCCGCCGCGCCGCACTCCTCCTCCACCGGCTCGACCTCCCCCAGCCGCCGCGGCCGCCTGTGGTGCACGCCCTCAGCCTGCGGATGCCCCCTGCGGCCGTCGTGAGCACCCTCGGCCGCCCGAAGCTCGGCCGAACCACCGCGCTGCCTGCGACACCGCCGCCTCCTCTAGAAGTCGCCGCCACCCGAAGAACTCGCCGGACTTCCAGAAACCGCTGAAACAACCCAAAGCCGGCCAGAAAACCTCCAAAACCCGTTGTCTTCGGTAGACGACTGCGACTGCGTCGGGACTCGGATTTTGAAACCGAAATATGCGACAGATGGAGAATAAAACCAACTACAAGATTAGGGGCATTGTTCGAGGTTCGATGAACAAATTGATGTATAGAAATGAACTCAAATTTGGTGTGGGAAATAAAACTGAAACCGTAATAATCCTACCTTGTGGGTGTTGCTCGGAGCTTCTCTGCGATCCGCCGCCTTGCCAGAGCTGCCTCGCCGGAGATGCCTCACCGGAGGTGGAGGAGGAGAGGGAGAGGAGGGGCTACCAGGGGGAAGGGGGAAGTAGAGGGGTGGGGTTAGGGATTAAAAAGAAAAAATTAAATTAATTAAATTTTAATTAATTTAATCCTCAACTTTGACCCACACTCGAAACGACCGACGGGGTCGAGGTTAAGCCTCCCCTATGGTAAGCACCACCTCGCGAGCACAAAAGTGGTCTCAGAATTTGATTCCGATCTTCCGTTGTAATGTCATAAAACTGAACGCCCAAAGCCGCCAAATTACAAAAACGCCCCTATGGCCCTTTTTCACAGACGGGCCGCACCATCAAAAATTAAACCCCTCCTAGGGTAAACGGCACACACCGAACTCAACGGTGCCCTCAGTTTCCCAATCCGAGCCACCATTTAAGAGATACTCAACTTTAACCTTTAAACGAATAAATAAATAAATTAATTTATCCGTTTAACGTTCCAAAAGCGAGCGAGGGTTCCAAACGTCCCGCACCAACAAGTTTTTTGTCGTTCCTAGGATAAAACCCCCATTCTGAACCCATCTGTACACTCATATCTATGATCCAATTCACCTTTCAGGAGTTCTCCCATTTATTTGGCGTTTCCAGTGTGAACGCACTGAAAACTCAATTCTGGCCACAACGGGGCTCGGAATCGCATGCCGTCTGAAGGCGCGGCTATAGAATATCATCAAGAATATTAAAATTTCTTTCACAAAGAAAACTGGGTTCTTACATCATTCCATCCTTCAATATTTTCTTCCCCAAAAAGAAAAACTAGGGAGCAACACAGGGTACTAAGACCACATCTGGCTTTCCCATACCCAGAAGAACCCACGCACAGCTCTGCGTCACCACACAGAGACCAAAGAATTGATCTGTTCAAGCAAGATCAGACCTTACCGATGACGTGCAGCCACTCCATACTTTGGGGTTAGGGTAAGGCGGTAGGGTAGCTCGCCATCCCTTTGCATGGTCTCAAACGGCCCGAAGGCCCTCGTGGGTAGCTCACCTCCCTGGTCAAACCTCTACTTTGCATGCCATGACTAGAATTAACGACCGCACCTGGAACAATTCCCGGTGATTCCCTCCATCAGAATATCCATATGGTGGAACACCCAAGGATATCTGGTCACGCATGATTTCACAGTCGATGTCTCGCAACCAAGACTCTCTTACACACTCGGAGTGCAAAGGAGTCAACACCATCAACTAAAGAGATAAGGCCCTATGCCTTTTACCTTTCCAACACATGGTTACATTGACGCCCTACGTCACCCTGGTAACACCTCAAGAAAGGAGCAGGGAGTAATGTATTCCACACACAGAGTCTAACAATTCTAATTCAAGAAGTAGAAGAGCTGTAGAGTTTACCTCTTATCACCTCATGCTCTGCAGGATCGTAGACATACAAAGCTCGCGGTTATCCGCAGTCACAACTGTCAGCTCCCGTAGCCTATCGTGGACCACCTGATGGTGATGGGAAGACCTCGTAACGTTGTCCCCCACCTCCATATCATCCCACTCCTCTTCTAGCACTACCTCTCTGGGAACTACTCTGATCACGACGCTACCTCTGTCGTGGTGGTGCACCTACTGCCTGCCCGAAGCTCTCAGCAACTCGGTTCGGGCAGTCTCATGCCATGTGACCTCGCCCGTCACAAGCATAACATCGGCGCTCTTTGGGCTACCCTGGTGCCCTCCAGTGCCTCTGTGGTGTACGACCATGCCCCTGAGTCTTGTTGTAAGAAAGACACATGTGTTGAGGTCTTGCTTGCCGATGCACGCGAGCTGCGGCAGACGTCTCAGCTCCAACGTGCCTGCTGCCACCACAGCACTAGAATGTGACAGGAAGCTCTCTGCCACCAGCGCCTGCTCTAGCACCCCTGTATATGTGGAAATTCGCAAGGGTACTATGACAGAATGAATCTCTCGGTGGATACCCTTCACAAAATTCTGCACTCGGAGGTTATCGTCACGGACCAAGTCTAGGTAAAAGCGTGCACGGTCTGCGAAACTAGCCGTGTACTCAGCCACCGTCATCCCTCCCTGCTGAAACTGTAGGATCTCTTGAATTCGAATGGAGCGTAAGCAGGAGGGGAAAAACTCTTCATGAAAAAACAACTGAAAGTCACCCAACGAAAGTGACGACTCATCAAGAAGATGAGTCACCAGAATCCACCAACGACGAGCTGCTCCATGAAAAAGGGTGGCTGCCAAATACACTCTCTGATCTGTCAGCATTTGTACAAGACTGAAAAGTCTAACCACTGTCTCTAGCCGACCCTCTGCTGCCTGAGGGTCTGGCTCACCACTGAACCTCAGTGTTCTCTACCACAGGAACACACGGAGTGCGCTCACCCTTCGCTCTAGCTCAGCCTAATCTGTGAAACTGCCTACTTCTCAACAGGTGGGGGTGCTACTACCGGCCCACCCGCAGAAAGAGGCTCGCATGATGGGTCTTGGACTGTGGCCTCGTAGCTCATAGGTTCGTCGTCACAAACCAAAGCTGGAATCCTGGATGGCTATCTTTGCGGAGACATCGTAAATATTATCAAGGAGTGCTGCGGTGAGATGAGCATATATGTATATACCAATAACAACAAAAATGGGGAGCTGGCTCAAGAAGGACAGTCAAAGACTCAATCCTAGGTGATGCACAAACAAATTTTTCCCTGCAACAAGTGTCTCAGAATGCTGAGTCGACAAGCGGGTTATCAAGGTCCTAGTGAATGGATACGTCGGCCGCCACACCATCACTGGACTCTCTGGACTGAGAGCCACTCTCGAGAAACTTCAACACTGTTTCCCTAAATCCCAACTAGTTCCTTTTATTTTAGGGACATCTGAATAGCGTCCCAAAAAAATGAACCACCTCTGATACCACTATGTCACGACCCGACCCTACCCTGGCTCGAGCTGCAACTATCACAAGCCTGCATCCATAGGCCAGGGGCTGGCGACAAGCGCCGAAGGCTAAACAACTTATGGAGGCCTTTTCCTGAGTACCTGTACACACACCCACATCACACTCAATGAAAAAGTGCAGAGTATAAGAAAAGTCAAGATGAGTAAAAGAGCAACTGCTATATATATATACCACAAATGTGCATAGACCTATAAACAATACATGTAAAGTGCTAAAAAGGAAAAAGGGGAAAAACACGCGCCCAACTAGAAAAGTTCCACAACCCTGCAACAGGTAAATAAAACAAACATCTGACGTGTCTCCCACCTAGAACCCGGCTACAACCACCATATGTGGTCCAAGCTCCCGAACTCCTATGCTCCACTGAAGTCACGGCCAACCTGTCCGTCGTCTGCAAGGTCACTCCAAGTGCGGGCCAATCCCAAGCAGGGGTTAGTATAAAAATACTCAGTAGGATACCCCGAAGGCTCTAGGATACAACAAAGGAGGTACCGAAGGGTGAGCAGTAGAGCGAACAGAAAATGTAGAGGAGTACAACTGAATTTGTAGTAAGAGTAACAGTAAAGAGTCCAGCTCAACCCAACAAGAGGAAAGAAGGTATACTCATCCAGACACAAGGATCTAGAAACGGTGAGAAGATGAACTTCTTGTCAAGTCTTCGCTACCTATAGAAGAAGAGTAGACTCATCCAACCACGAGAAGCTAGACACGGAAAGCATGTGGCATACCCCATGCGTCTTCGCCTCACCTGGAAGGACAGTAACCAAACCCAAAAAGTGGGTACTAGAACAAGGTATATACAAGTCCATATGTTCAACAAGAATCCCGAAGAAGGTCATAAGGGGATCTCCATCCCATAGCTCAGCCTAAGAAAAGAGTATCCAACAGTCCCATAAGTAAACACCATCGATGACCAGAATCTCGCACGTCTGCCCCGAACCGCAAGCCAAGGGCTCAATCACCACACCTCGACACTATCCTCTTTGGGCGGCACTGACTCGCCCACACAGTTTTAGGTCTCATTAAAAGGACGCGTCTCGGTGGGGGAAAGTGCTCCTCGTACTTGAGAGTTTTGGGGAAATGTCAAACCACAACTCGTCACTACCCCGCTGTCGAGAGGTCTCAAAGTCAATAGTCGACCCCCTGCCTAGCCCCACTGGAGGGTCCCTAGATGTCAACAGGTTTCCACTATAGGGAGAACAAGAAATTTGATGGGTGCCACACTGCCTAGTCCCGTTACAGGGTAATCCACTGGAGGGTGACCCGGTTAATGTTGGCGACGAGACCACTGCCCAGCCCAGCTGGAGGTAACCCGACATCGGGGACCACTGCCCAACCTAGCTAGAGGTAAGCCCGACATCAGGGACCACTGCCCAGCCCAGTTGGAGGTAAGCCCGGCATCGGGGACCACTGCCCAGTCCAGCAGGAGGTAAGCCCGGAACTGCTCTGGCCATCCCTGCTGGATGGTCAGCTCGGTGAACACCGTTGTACTGGCCATCCCTACTGGATGGTAACCCATTGACGATCCCTGCTCGATACAACCTAAACCCTATTGGAAACAACCTCAGCCCAACGGGAAACAACCTCAGCCCTTCTGGAAACAACCTCAGCCCTACTGGAACAACCTCAGCCCTGCTGGAAACAACCTCAGCCCAGCTGGAACAACCTCTGCCCTACTGAAAACAACATCATCCCTACTAGAACAACCTCCTGCGTAGAGGATCGGTACCCACGTAAAGTGTTGGTCACACCGAAACCACAAGCTCTACCAGGGAACACAGAGAAATTGGAGAAACTCCCCAGGCCTCACAAGGCGATCTCGCTCCAATCCGCTGAGTCACTGTCGAAGCGGAACGAGACATCTCATCCCAGAATGTGGGGAAAACACCCACGCTGCACGAACACCAGTAGCCGCAAATGGTGTCGTAGACTAGTGAAAGGGTCACGGTACTGAACCCCCTCACACCTAAAGAAGCAGAGGAACCAAACCATCTCTGCCGTCCAAACCATCGAGAACAAGACCAGTGGGAGACCACTCAACCCTGCTGGTCAGACAAAAGAGCACCAGGCTAGGGGAAACTCCACCCTACTGGTCAAACAAACGAGCACAGAGGGACCCTCTACCTTGCAAGAGGTCAAAAGTACGTAAAGCAAAACATGACACGCACGTGGGGCACACACGACTTGTGGCCCCAAGTCTACCCCAACTGAGTGCACAAACATCCTCAGGTAAAAGCAACCACACGTACCTCCAAGTGCTCCCGTATACTCCCATAGTATACCTCATGCTAGCCCAAAAGCTATCGTGCACACGACACCCATCGTCAATGCGAAGGCGTGTCATAACAAATCCATCTCAAAGGCCTAAGAACGGCCAACCACATCTTGTGAATCCTTTATATCACTCTCCCAAGAGTGCGCGATCACACAACAAGGGTCTTCCACAACCATGGTTGGGAAAACGACCACTAGAGCACCTTTCAAGATTACACATTTAATAAGATCGCGTAAGAGGCTCCACACCGCCAAACGGATCACAACGTTGTAATCCTCACGGAAAAACACGTGAGATCGACTACTTACTCGCCTCATACGGATATCCGACGCAAAAGTCAACAACATCGCCTCATGCCCGAACGACATGCCATGATCTAGAGCATCGGCCCCGAAAACAGTCGGGCACATCGCAACATTGTGATCCCCTCGAGAAAACACGTCAGAATCACTACTCACTTGAGTGTAACGGATATCCAGAGAAAAAGATATGTTCCGGCTCCCCGCGCACGAGCGGTACCACGCGGGACCCGCACCTCAGTCCCAAAGCGCTGCCAACAGATCGCACCATTGTGATCCTCTTGAAAAAGCACATGAGATGGGCTAAGTACTTTTCCAACACGGAAACCTGGTGATAAAGCTGGAAATCACCATCAACTCCCGAAACAGCCCTCGCGGGGCCCGCACCAACGTGCGGAATTAGAGCGGACAGACAGCTCCAACGCGATGCCCTCAAAAAAACACCCACCATCGACTGCTCGCACACCCCGAATAGACGTCCGTGGAAAAAGTTGTGAAACGCTGCACACAGCTCAAAAGACGGGTCATGGGGCCCGCACCTCAACTTCGGCCTCAATGCCCGAAACAACCATGGAAAAGTTCCCCTTGGTTCCAAGGTTCCAACGCGACTTACGGCACTTAAATCAAATGTCGGATGCATCCGCGCCGTCCAAAACAAGTTCCCCCAGAAAAAAGACAATCCCCTCGACGTACATGTCGTGCCACCGAGACCGTCGTTTCGAAGATTAATAATCCCCAAAACCATCTTAAAAAGTCAGCCTGGACACTGGCTCCACGCTTCCAGAGACGGCGCCGAATACGGATACCCTGCAGATGATTTATCATTTTTCATAATAATAATAATAATAATAATATTATTATTATTATCAAACATTTTTTTGTTTATAAAGCCAGACTGGCCGAGAGGCTGTTCCTCTTCTCCCAACAGGACCCGCAAATGGCGGGTCCTGGTCAGCCAGCCAGAGTCCGATGACCCCGGTCCTCCCTCAGGCGCACCGACCGGCCGGCCACCTGCGCGACGCCTCCCCTGCTCGCTGCCACCTTCTGCAGCCACACCGCCGGGCCACCCCGAGGCCGCCGCACCGCACGCCTCCACCGCCGGCTCGACCTCCACCGCCTGTCGCGGCCACCGGCGCCGCACACCCTCAGCCCGCGGACACCCCCTGCTTCCGTCTTGAGCACCCTCGGCCGCCTGATGCTCGGCAGAACAACCGTGCCGCCCGCGATGACGCCGCCTCCACCGGAAGCCACCGCCACCCGGAGAACTCGCCGGACTGCCAGAAACCGCCGGAACAACCCAAAGCCGTCCTGAAAACCTCAAAACCCCACTGTTTTTGGCGGACGACTACGAGTGCGTCGGGACTCTGATTTTGAAACCAAAAAATGATACAGATAGAGCATAAAACCTTCTACAAGATTAGAGGCATTGTTCGAGGATTGATCAACAAATTGATGCATAAAAACGAACTCAAAGTAGGTGCGATAAATAAAACTGAAACCGCAATAATCCTACCTTGTGGGAGTTGACCGGAGCTTCGCCACGATCCGCCGCCTTGTCGGAGGTGCCTCTCTGGAGACGCCTCACTGGAGGTGGAGGAGGAGAGGGAGTGGAGGGGCTGACATGGGGAAAGGGGAAGGAGAGGGGTGGGGTTAGGGTTTAAAAAGAAAAAATTAAATTAATTAAATTTTAATTAATTTAATCCTTAACATTGACCCGCACTCGAAACGCCTGACAGGGTCGAGGTTAAGCCTCCCCTAGGTTAAAAACCACCTCTCGATCACAATGGTGGTCTTGAAATTTGATTCCTAGATTCCGTTGTAATGTTATAAAGTTGAACGCCCAATGCCGCCAAATTACGAAAACTCCCATGGGGCCATTTTTCACAGACGGGCCGTGACGGCAAAACTTACACCCCTCCTAGGGTAAACGGCATGCTCCGAACTCAACGGTTCCCTCAGTATCCCAATCCGAGCCACCGTTTAATAGATACTCGAGTTTAACCATTAATATAAAAATTAATTAATTAGTTTATCCGTTTAACATTCCGAATGTGAGCGAGGGGTCCAAACGTCCCGTGCCAACAAGTTTTATGTCGTTCCTATGATAAACACCCCATTCCAAACCCATCCGTACACTCAGATCTCTGATCCGATTCACCATTCAGGAGTTATCCCATTTATTTGTCATTTCTAGTGTGAACGCACTGAAAACTCAATTCCGGCCAAACCGGGGCTCAGAATCGCACGCCGTCTAAAGGCGCTGCTCTGAAATATCATAAAAAATATTCAAAAGTCTTTCACAGAAAAAACTAGGTTCTTACATTTCTAATTGATTTTTATTATTTATATCATTCCTTCTGTAGATCCTTTTTCTATTACCCTACAAGATTGATCTCATAGAGCTACATTTTCATATGTAATTTCTAGGCTATTTTTTATTAAAAATGATTTACTATTCCATGTAAAAGACATAAGGGTTCTACGGTCCTTCATTATAAGAATATTGATGGTTATTTGAGTCTTGAGTCAATTAAAATAAGTAGAATAGGATAATGGTAAATAAAGTCACTTTCCTCAACAAATAAATGCTCATTTTTATTAACATAGATGAACATGGATATTTTCTATGATTGATCTCATATTAGGTAGTCCCATTTTTAGAGTGATTCCATTTGATGCACTTGTTATTGGATTCAGAAGTAAGTACGTCCTATATGTGTATTTAGTGATGTTTCTCATTCTGACGAATATATTGGAAATGTTTTTTTTTTCTTTTATGAACATTAGTTTTCACACATATCTAATCATTTTCATTGTTCACTTCATATATGATATTCTTATTTACTATGTATTAAGGACGAGACCATCATGAAACCCAATATATTTTTTGAGTATTATTAGAGATTTTTGTTTAGACACTATTCTCTCTAATTGTCACTTTTGGATGAATGAGGTAATCTTTTTGGAGCTAAGTTATAATAGCGACGAGGATCTCAGAAGTGCCTATGTAGATTAATAGAGTAATTTCATAAGAGAAACTTTAGAATGTTTTTCTATGAATTTTCCATGACTTATAAAATTATTATTAAATATCCATATGGGTATTATCACATTTTTTTATTAATGTGCAAGGTTTTACAAATAATGGAGTGAGGATTATATCAACATATTCCTATGAGTGTTCCACTAAGATTTTAGAAGAATGGTTTAATAAATCCATAATCACATCCTTACCCGATGTTGGTAATACATACACCACATATTACGAAACATTGGGGGTTGATATATGATAATTAGGAATGTATTTACACATATAATATGGTTATGGGTATAGGTCGGTCAGACTATATGAGTGGAAATACCCTACATGGTACCAATAGATTTAATACGTAGTGCATTCCCTGAAATTTTAGGCAAGTTATTTATTAGGATATAATGATTTGGTATTTATTTTCCTTAAAATAATGAAATACATATTCTCATAGTTTGATTTTAATGATCAACTTAGAAGGTGTGTTGTGTATCAGAAATAAATTGATTTTGAGATTGCGAACTATACTAGAATGGGAGGAAATGTATTTGATGTTGTGATTTAGAAAACACAACATCATTCATTCAACGATTCCAGTAATGAGTGGATTATAATGAATATATGGGTTGGGATGGATTTATATGTTTAGAAGTACCAATGATTGGTGACCCATAAATTCGTTCTAATATCCCCCCTTCTACTCAACATACTCACAGGGATGTAGCTATAGAATTTGTAGTGCTTGATCCAGATGGACAATATATATTGTGGGGATCTTTCACTAGACTAATCCATTAAATATGATGTGATAATTTTTTTTTAAAATCATTTCTGGGTACCTATGTACTTGTGGGAGGAACTGATAAAAGATTACCATGCCCCAAATTTAAAGTACACACTGGTATGCCCATGATATCTTATGATATGTTACATATATATTTGTCACAATGAATGAAGAATTATTTTTATGTTTTTATGAGTTGTTGGTCCTTTTTTGATAAGGATGATCTATTGTAGCCTTCAAGTCATGTAGAATCATTTCTAATTATTTGGATGAAATTGGATGAGGTTACTATGGATTTAGTGATAGAGTCGCTAAGGATACCTCATTGAAGTGGCAATTTTTTGTGTGATAGACGATCAAATCATAAATGTGGATCATTTTATCATTACCTTAGATAAATTTATTTTGTATGTGATATGTAATATTTATGTCTATGAGGTTGTGAACATAAATAATATTACTCATACTATTGATTAAAACCTTGAAATTAATTTCACATAATATGTTAAGTAGGGGTTGGAGGATTTTATTGGCACACATGTGCATTTGATTCCCATCTATCACGCAGAGAGTAAAGGATAGTCCTAGGAGAATATATTGGTTTTGAAGGATATTTTGAGTGTATGTATCTATGATTTCAAGGGTTCTTCAGTGATCTATTTATCCTTAGTTGGTATTATCATAATAGTAATCAACAACTATATAGATGGAACTATGTGATGATTTTTATGGTAGACCATTCCTTTTCTTCTAAATTGGTCATTAGATAGTGAGGTAACCATAATTCAGTTGAGTCTCAAACATGAGGCTTCATAACATCTTTATTTGATCATAAAATTTATTATATTGGATCAAAGTATGTTGATATCTTTTTTGGATTGAAAACACATACCTCTTGTGAATGAGGTAGATGAAAAAATATTCATATGGTTGTCCCCTATATTCATACATCATCATGTTTTGCGATAGGTAATGGTAATATCAGTGCAATATAAGGGCCTCATGGATGGAGTTTCTTTCCATTGATGTCCATTGATGTATGGGACCATAAAAAATATAGTATATTTTAGGTAGGTTATAAGACCTTCATCCTATTCAAGACATAAATTGTTATAAGTTTTTATAAACCATGATTATTTTACATATTTATAATTTTTTTTGGAGATATGAGTTTCTCAAAGGGTGTTTCGGCCAGAATGTGAAGGTCTACCGGTGAGATGATACATACTACAATAGCTCATAGAATTTAGTAATTCATTATTAAATGAAATATTTATGTAGAGGGAGGGATACCAACATTTACATGTTTGTGGAGTGAAGGGATTATCATACAATGAACCTCTCACGTACAATTTTATTAGTTTTAAATAAATAATTATTTTATAAGTGTTTTAAAATTAGTGATAGCCCCCACCCTTGGATATCATACATGATGATCCTCTTGGCCCCTTCGATCTTTCTTCTTCTATGAGAAGTTATCCTTTAATTCTATAATGAATCATATTATTATATATTTAATGTTGGGATAGAGATATGATTATTATTATATCCCCATACATTATTAGTTTCATTCAATGTTTAGATATCTCTGATAAATTTTATCTATTACATCTTAGTTATGTATTCGTATATTTGTTTGAGATAATTTTTTTAATAGAATAAAAGTATGAATTTCAAAAAATAGACATATATGAGTATAGGGTAAATGGGTTGTGGGATTTGAATCAACCACCCCATTGTTTCAATTATAAGAATGATGTATGGTATCTTTGAGATACCTTGTCCATGATATAAATTAATATATTAAATAATACGAGACCGTAAATAATGTATCTGATCCCCTCCATTGGCACAAAAAAATCCACTATAGAGGTTATGAAAATTTTACCAACCACATCATGTTATTTTGGAATATGAAAATTTTGGGTTATTATAGGGGTGACTCTAAGGGTACAATGTATTTAATATACTACTTAGGGTGAGTTATTGGGGATATATAGTATGTGATATTTGTTTTAGTGTATTGTGTATTATTAGAGGCTAGATATAATTAAAATAAATGAATATTTTTATTTTTTTCATGTTTACATTTTTTATGATAATTTTTGGGAATCCTTTGGGGTTAATCACAATGGATTTATTGATTAATACAAAGTATTCATAAGGCATTGGGGTCCCCATGGACTTTTTAGTTATGCATGATTACTTGAACATCCTAGGATCATCAACTTAGGGTTCAATAGTGACTCCCGTTTACATGGACCATATAGGATCATCATCCTAGGTGTCAATTGTGATTCATAATTAAATTTATAATACTATATCATCCACCTAGGGTATAATTGTGATCCATTATAACATAGATGAAATGGATAATCTATGTAGAGGTTATAGGTGATTTCTAACAACATAGACAAAATAGGATCTTCTTGGATAGGTTTGTAGAAGAGGCGTGATCTATTTTTACCACCACGGACTACCTCTTTGGAGTTAATAATTATTTATTGATTCAATTTGGATATTGATATCCTAATAAGTCATAAGTAGGTATGGATATTTTTGGGTGTCACCATGGATCCTATGGACTGATAGTGATTTTATTTATTTAAATTAAAAAGTTCTGAATATATTATTCACAACTATATGAATATATTTTTCTGAGAGTATAATCTCATGTAAATAATTAGTTGTGGAAAAATATTTTTTATAAACACACTATATTGTTCATTATTTTATATTGGATAATAAATCATGGTTATAAAACGTGACAATTGAAAACCCATAATAATAATGTTTGATTATGACTACTAGAATGGAACATCAGATTTTTTGAATGATCTAGGGACCAACGCATTTTTGGAATATTTCTCATAGTTTTTACATTTATTTACTTTTATAATTTAAGTTATATTATTATTTTTGGATGTATGACAACATGAAACAATTAATGAGTTTCTAATATGAAATTATAATATGTTTATTTATTTTCATATTATATGATGTCAATTTATTTCTTTAACTTAGTGGTTTACATGGCTAACAATATTTATGTGGTTATTTCATTTTGATATGGAGTTTCATAATCGCTATTGTACCATATTATACCCCTTCATAATGTCTGTAGAATTAGGTGTATGGGCAGGTATCCCAAAGTTCATGCATATCCATCATTTTGGTTTTCAGAATTTATTTTTTAACATTTTCAATAAGACATGTTATGATTAACAAGAAATCATACATTTCAATTACATGTTCAACCATGTTCTATAATTTCCATAAGACCTTCTCATTTATGATAACTTTATAGACTCTAAAAATATATCTAATATCAATATCTCCAATTTTTAAACTATAGTTTTCATATCCTTATTAAATAAATAGAATTACAAAAACTTTTCTTCTAGTTTTTCATAATCATTGGAAACAACATTAACATATGATATAGAGTAGATTAATTTTCATGATGTTAACATCAACTTTATTTTTATAACACATCTTTTCCAAAATCTCATGGATGATCAATGTTGAATAATTTTCGTTATTGTATGATATGCAATGGAATTCATTTTCTTAAATCTACTTGGATAATATGAAATAATGTCCCATTATATGTTCATTATAAATCAACATATGATTCATTTTATCTTTACTTTCACTATATTCTCATTTTCCATGATTTATTTTGAATCTGATTCCTCTTCTACCACAAAACCCCAAGAATTCACTATAAATAAACCCCATACATTATAAAAACATAAAAACATAATATTTATTTTCACCCTATTTAAAAATATGAACCTATATCAAAGAATCATATGAACCACCACATATTATATATTATTAATGAACCCATACATTTCATTTTGATTCATTGATTTATATAACAAATTGTAACGGCCCAACATGAGAAAAAACCAATGTAGAATACAATACTTCCATGTGCATGAGCTATGTCTTATGAGAAATAGGTTTATTTAAATTTATATTAAAAAATAACATTATCTTCATTTTGAGTATACATCTATAATAATATTTTGAAGACCATGCCTTGAATATTTATTGTATCATTTTTAAATATGAATAAATTTTTTTCTTACTATAGAACCATTGATTATAGTTCTATAATTCTAATCCTTAAATGTTTTCATTATAGAAATTATTTCCCTATCTGATAGTCTAGACATGTGGAACCCTAATGTAATTTTCATATTTTATTCTTTTTTATTACGAGCTTTCATCGAATATTTTGGATGTTCATAGTTTTTTTCGAATCTTTTGGGATTATTTTCAGTTATGGATGACCTAAACATGAATGATCATAGAATGAAATGATACGTTTCACCAATATGTTCTAAATCAGGGATACCACCATAGGGTTTGGATTTTACAGTGGATGATTTTCATTTGAAGTTTACCGATGTAATTTGTCGAAGGGGACTTCCCAATGATGGTGGGAGTGTTTTTATCTTAGAGACAAAAACTACATCTACAATTCCATAGTTTATTTATTATGGGTATTTTGATAGACCTAGGTAAAAAACACACCATGTTCCTCACGCTATATTTTTGTTTTATACCCCCAAATAATTTCCTATAATTGGAGGTTTTTTTCTCTATCGGGAGGTACACCATTTGATTATTCCTTTGGGATATATTATAGTGGTTCCCTATCAATTTTATTTTATAATTTTTGTCATTTCTCATTTTAAACATCGAATTAAATGCACAATACACCTGTTTATATCTCTTTTGTAATGAATAATATATGAAAAACACCATGTTTATATCTCAATGCATTGTTATTTATTTATTGGACCACCTCTCGAGGATTTCAAATAGATTTATGAATATATTTTCCTTACATTATATTCCAATATTCTCCAATCACCCGTTGCTTAATTTTATATATTGCACACACACAAATTGTTATATGTCTCAAACATGGATTATAGATTGGTATAATGGAAATGATTTATATATTTAGCAGTTTTCATGGGTGACTTATTTATTTATTGATCATTTTTCATAGAATAATTTGTGAGGAAACCTTGTTCTACATGAATGGTGTACGATTTATCAAGAATCATAGAACAAATCAACTAGTAATAAATTGAGTTAAAGAAATAATTTATGTATAGTACGTTCCCATGATCATTAAGGGTTAGAGATTCATTTAATTGAGATAAAATAATAACAAATGATGCTCATATATTTTTTAACTAATGGATAATTTACTATTATATACAAACCTAATCAGTTTATAAAATGTATTCTAATTATCCCACAAATTATTATGTTAATATATCATTCTAGAAATACAATATATATATATATAATTTCATTATAAATTATGGAAAATGAAACATATTAATGTGTTGAGATTTGTTAAATAGTAGGGGAAAACATATGTGTTGATACTAGAATGTCAAATGTTAGTATAATAAAAGAATATAGAAACAATAAATATACATATGAATATTCAAAACAAATAATGTTTATATTATAGATCAGGGAATTTCACATAGAAAAAGATTATAAAAGGGTTAAAAGAGTAATGAAACCTGAATCTATAAAATATAATGCATAATATGCGATCCATAGATCATATTAATGAATACGGTGCAATAAAAAATATATCATTTCATATTTTTTAGACCTAGACACTAGTTTACTCATTCACTATTAAAAGTATGATCAAATATAATTTCTATCACACTCACCCATTCTGAACCAATATATTTAAGCCTTTCAAATAATATTTCTAGCTCTTAATAAATAATCATTCACTAAAAGTATTGGTGGGATATAATGGATCCACCAATATCAATATATAACAAAACCATCCAACAATAGTATATAATATAACCACCCATCCTTGGTTTATAACTAATAGAATGATAATTCATTCATAAATAACTTTTCCTTAAGGAATTAATCATCAAAGTATGAATATATTTCATAAAACATTAATAATTAAAACCATTTACTTTAATATTATAATGGTCCCATGGAATAAATATTTTCTTTCCATAATTCATAAGGATACCATGGAATGAAAATGGTTTTCATATGGACTGAAATATGTAAATAATTATTAATTAAATCAACAGTTATAAAATGAAAACCTATGAAAAAAAAATCATTTACCAATGATATAAAGTAATTTTATATAAAAATACAACTGAAACATTGTAAAAACGTATATGGAATTCATATCATATAGATAAAGCATATAAATTAAGTCAAAAAATTCATAATACCAATCGAAATATCTAAGTTAACACACTATTGTCAAAGGAATCAAAAAGTGGGTATTGTAGATGATAATTATCGTTATCAATAAAAAAATTAGGAACACTATTTTTTTAATAGGTAGTCTATAAAAAAGGTAAGAAAATTATAATTTCCACTTAGAGAAATGATGTTATTGGATACATTATAAAGAACCATGATTATTTAGAAGAAATTCCAATGTAAAATGTCTTTTATGAAATGTAATTTAAAGGATTTTTCTAATGAAAATAACACATGAAATAATTACATCAATGATATTATAAAAAAAATTTAAATGTTTTTTTAAATAAACATAAATGTAATTTTTCTTTTAGAAACCTTGAAAATATGATGAGAAACATTTAAATAGAATACTTAATGTGGAGGACATCTATGTTCCCATAAAAAAATTAAAATGAACATTTTAATAATTTTTTAAAATTTAGATGTTATGGGTAACATTTAAAATTTAATTTCAATAGTTTGATAAGAAATCATTACAAAAAATATATGTCTAAAAATATAAAATCCAAGATTTATTCATTTAATAATATATTTTATAATAAATATATAGTGTAAAATAATTTTAAATGCCTTTTTTTGAAAACGAACATTGTAAATTGTATTTTAAATTTTACTAATAGAAATTAGTAAAGTAAATTATTATAATCCTTGAAAATTTTAAAAATTAACTTTAAAAAACATATAATAGAACATTTTTAGGATGGAAAATGTTGATTTTAATCAAAGATAAATTATGTGATGGAGTTTCATTATTGATGGTGTTAAAATTTTGGATGAATGAACAATTAAGTATAACGATTTGAATTAAAAAATATGTTTTCAATAGAAAAATAAAAGAGAAGATCAAAACATATTATGTAATTCTAAGGAAAAATGTTTATGGGGATGTATTTTCCACATGAAATATAAATCATGGTGTGTATAATAAACATGACTCAAGTAATTACTATACTAAACAATGAACCCCTTACATCTTGAGTAACACATTAATAAAAACCTCAAAATAGAGTTGTATTGTAATTTATCGTCAAATAACATGATTAAAATATATTTAATTATAATATATACCAAGCAGTTAGTATATACCCCCCAAAAAATGAAATTAGGTTTATAATAAAAATCATTTCTCAATGATAGGAACATGAGACAAAAAATTGCCGCCTTATTTATCCGCAAAATCATATTCCCTCTATAATCCGTTACAAGAAAATAATTTCAAAATAACCTATTTTATATCATTTAATATAAATAACCTTATATTAAAATAATTTATAATTTTTCAATTAACTATTTTTGATGTTTGATGTGGGTATCCTTGATCATTTTCAACTAGTTTCGTAAGGTCATAGTTTATAGACATTATTATTACAAAGTAAATATTTCCCAAATAATAAATTTTTTTATAAGGGATAATTTTAATTTATTTATAATAATAAAATAGACATTATATGCACTTTTGCCTTTATTATATGATTTGGAAGTAATAAAGTATTTTTATGTGATCACAATCATAAAATGTGTGGTTTCATAATTAATAATTTAATGATTGGTGTATCCCATTCAGAACTATAAATATAAAATTATTTAAATATTTTTTGTAATTTTTCACTTGTCTAATAATTTTATTATCCACCCATTATATAATTTCATAGTATTGTTTGAAAGTGTGATTAAATAGACCCAAAAATAAAAATATGATGATTAATTGATGATTATAAGAATACTAACGAAATATTTAATTTTAACATTATCACAATGATATTATTCAATTCAAAATACGATGATATATGATAATTTTTGATAATTTGGAAGATCACTAATTAATAAAAAGTAATATTTGGGTGTGTAAAAATTGTTTTCCTCTTAGTTCACTTGTTTATGAAAGCTACTTTTATAATTGATTTCAATCATAACTATAATTACTAGTACTTATAAAATAATATTATAGTTCCTTAATCATTTCATAGAAATGAAATTTATCGTTTCAAATCGTTTTCATGTCTTTTCATTTAAGAAAAAGATGAAATGTAACTAAAAATTATTTGTTTGTGTAGGTGGTAGTCCACACTTATGAATTTATGAATATTCTATTTTATATTGACATGTAAGAGATTTAATATGGATTTATATTTAATAATCCATAATATAACAAAAATATCCTTATTATATATTAAAATCTAAATCATAACCACAATCATATGTTGATGAGGAAATCGAGACATGTCAATGTTGTCGATGTGGTCATCCACACAATTCATGATTTATGTTTTCATTTTATAATGAAAAAATATATCTGGAAAATAATTTTTCTATAATTATAATAATAAAAAGATATAATATTTTGTTTGATGTTTTCATATTTTGATTGTTCAACGAAATTTTTTGAATATTAAAATAACATAATATATGAGTAACTTTAATTTTATACCACAATTTTTTGAATACTGCCATTGGAAAAGGGAATAAACCATTACGTGGTGGTCCTATGAGATGAAAAAACCTCCCTGAGTTTAATAATTGTGTTTAAGATATGATTGGATATAGTTTTATTGGATTATTGTGAGTTTAAAAGATAGAAGGTTTTACTTTATTACAAGTGAAAAGATATAGAATTGTTTTAATAACCCAAACCATTTAAATAATTAGAAGTAAATATAAATAGAAGTGGATATAAAATTATGAAATAATTTAGAGTATAATTGATTCGGTTTATAAAGTACTCAACAAAACATTCCAAAACATTTTTTAAACATTTTTTTGGTCTTTTACTCTTATAATTTTACGTTTTCTGTTTAATCATTTCATTGGTTACTAGTTTTTAACTTCGGTAACCTCTCCTTTAAGCACAAAATAAATTAAAACGTATTAAAATATTTATAACATATGAATCTACATTTAAATTAAAATATATTTGATTCAAATTTTAAAATATATGGGAAATAATTTTTATAACCAAATATAGAATTTATTAAATACAAATTTTTTTGAAAAAATATAACTTAATATCCAAAATATCAAATATTGGTTTTTATGAAATAAAAAATATTTTCCAAATTTTAATGTTCCTTATAAAAAATATATATATTCCTATAAAATTTACCCATAATTTTAAATGTGTACTTATATACGAATTATATCATAACAATCATGTTATTTGTAAAAATGATATTTTTTACTATTCACCAAAAAATTAATATTTTTTAAAAAATCTAAAAAATTCACATCATGCTAATATTGACCCAATTCAACCAACATTTATTTTATTTTTTAGATTAAAATATTAAAATTTATAAGTTATATTTCCAATGAAAAAATAATATATTGATTAAAACTTCCTTTTATAAAATGACATTTTAAAACATCAAGTGTTTTTAATCATATATTATACATATTTATAAATAATTCAGTATTGATATATATTAATTTATAATTTTAAACATTACTTATTGTGTTAACACATTTCTATGATATATTTAATTTATTATTGTAAAATAGAACAATAAATTTCCAAAGGGATCTTCGAAAATATTTTTCAAAAAACCATCATCAAATGGAATAATAATATTTATTTATTATGACAGATTTATATTTTTTTATAAAAAATTATTTACTATAATAGTAACTTAACATTTAATTTTTACTTTTTTCAGTTATTTCATTAGTTGGGATTTTTGTGTCAGAAAATATATTGAAGATATTATTAAATTAAACTATCCATATTTTCTGGTAATTAAAATGTGACCTCTTAGATAAATTGCATCATCAAAATTTTAACTATTAACCACTGAGTGGGTATTCATAAGATTTGTATTATTAAATATTTGGCTTCTAATAAGACATCTACCTCACTATATTAATAAAGAAAATCATATTTATGTTTCTTAGAAAACAGTTATTGTAAATACCTTAATCATATATTATATAGAGTCTATCGTTTACAAAACATTTTGAATACCAATTATATTTAATGGTAGAGAAGTTATATATTCCATAAAAATTTACTATTTTATTCTAAAACTATTTCATAATATCAATAATTAGATAATATAATAAAAAAGACAAGATAAACCATACAAAAATAACGTGAATCAATTATCAATCCAAATGTTACAAATACTATCTAACATTCTTTTTCTAATGAAATAAACTCTTTTTTACTATAAAAATAATATTATATTAAACCTAAGAGTTTTTCATACCAAAACAATATTTTATTAAACACATATACCAAGCAACAAATACTTTTAATAATATAACATTTCATGTTTATTAATACAATTTAATTTATGCTTACATACATTTAATGAAAAAACACAGAATACAAAACCATCGATGTTTCACAAAATCATCATATATTTTAAATTACCATAGAATATTATTGATAAATATCAATTAATATATTTCATAACTAACTGTTACATGAATCATTTTCTATTATGATGTTAATCATAATATCTTTGGAGTGACAACTAAACTCAAAATTTCTAACATAATAGAAATATACCAACATTTTAAACAACTATGTTTGTTTCGTTATTTTTTTAATACATATGATTTTTTAGTCTCATTCCTTCCATAGTATAATTTTCATTATCTTGTTTAAATAAATAATCAAACTAATATGCTTACGATAATAAACAATAAAACAAGATTATATAATTATGAAGGCTGAATATTATGAGGGATTATCCAATGAAAATGTAATTTTAACCTATGATACTTTCTTTTCATGTTTTTCATACATTTTTAATCCTATAACCCTATTTGTAATTTAATGATTACAGTATGTATTTTTTACTCTAACATATCAAAATAACCTCTCAAGTAAATTATGAAATAAATCGTTCAAAATGTTTTATTATGAAAATATGATTGACTAAAGCATTTCCCAAAGAGTGTCAAACTAGGTTTAAGGTTAGGACACATCGCCACGATGCATGTGATGATTGTGTTATTACAAAATATTCAATTTTAATTGTAACAAGCCTTAGTTTAATATTTTTCTAATCCATTATACAATTTTAGTAGGCAAACATAGTTATTATTGCTTAAAAACCCACAAAATATCTGAATTGATCAAATTTTAACATATTATTAAATTTTTTAACATAACCCCGAGAATTATCACAAGTTTTTTATATAATGTTAACTAATAATATTCCATATAGTATTACCTCAATTGAAATATTTTGTTTTAAATTAAAATCATCCTCAATATAGATAATTTATTAAAATTTATAATTCTGGAAATATCCACAATAGAAAATATCGTAATCTACAAATTTATCTAAACCAAACACTAATAATTAATAGAGTATCCAAAACCTACAAGTCCAACAATTCTCTGACAAAAGGAAATTACCTAAATTTAATATATTACATTATTATTTTAAAAATATAGATTTTGAAATTTAGAAAAGAACAATAACTAGAAAAGCTCATGTCTCTTCCCATTAATTGACAATTTCCTAATATGATAAAAATTCTTAATCCATTCCAATTATTCAACATCCCTAATATATTATTCTCAAAATATACATTTATTGAAACATATTTAGAATTACATATATTATATAGAAGTTGAAATGAACCATAAGTATGGGGTGATCATTGATTCTCAATAAGGTAAATCATACTAATAAATCGAATATCTTATGTCAGTATAAGATCAGCTTGATGATATAACCATGATATATAAAAAACTATATCAAATAAATATTATATCAAAAATAATGTCATGATTTTGTATAAAATAAGAAATTTATTGAATGAGTGTGAAACAATGATTAGAAAATGTGAAACTAAATTCCTAATCCATGTAATATAGAAAATATAGTTGATGAATTAAGATCATATGATTTCTTATATTATGAACCAGGCTACAAACTAGCATGTTTAATCAAACTATTTTGATTAGATATAAAATTGTTTATGCGGAACTTTCATGATCTAATATAAATTATATCATATTCCCATAACATTTCTTCCTCATTATATAGCATCAGTTACACAATTAATTGTAGGGCTATAATTTAACCACACATCATAAGTTTATAACTATACAAATCATCCATTATTCCTAGTGGAACCACACCAACATGATTTATAATGAATCCAACCTTACATAATCCAAATAATGTGTTTCACTTTAAATTAATCACTTACCACACCATAATTAATCCCTGGAAATAATATGGGTTTCCCAAATGATTCAAAATGTGATTTGTTATTTTTTATACCATAAAACCTCATTGAACAAAACTGGTGTTCATTAAACAGTTCATATAGATCCCATGGAATGAAAATAGGTTTTTTGTGGACTTAAATAGTCAAATATATTTTTATTACAACTATAATCATAAAAAGGTAAATCTGTGAAAACATAAAGGGAATCCAATGACAACAATTAACAATCATGGTAAAGATCAATCAAAAAAATTATAATAATCATATAGTATTTAGTCCATATAGATAAAGGGTATAAGTTTATTTTAATAAATTTCCTAAATGAAACGATGTATGAAATATAGTTGATGATAATGTAATATTAAAAATAAAAAATGGGACACTCATAGAGGAAATGTATTGGAATAAAATTATATTTTTTCAAAAAAAAAAGTTATGGAATAAAAATTCAGTGATATAAACTATCAAAAAAGATAAAATCACAAACTCTTCCACCTAGAGATATATATTTAATTGTTACATTTAAAAAACATTAATAAATAATAATATGTGTCGAAGGAAAATTAATTTGATGAAGATAAGGTATAATGTGTTTTGGATTGTAAATAAATTTTGAAATATTACTATTCCTAATCAGTTGTTATCATTTTAATGGTTACATTTTTTAATTCTTAAATAAAATTAATTTATCTTTTAGAAACCTCTAAAACACAGATATAATTTTTTTAAATCCAATGGTGGTAAAAAAATTATTCATGATAAAGTTAAAATAGATTTTTCTCAAAAATTTTATGAACTATTGATGCCCTGGGTAACATTGTCAATTTATTTCAAAAGTGTGAATTGAAAAAATTTGAAATTATTACCAATGAAAAATAAAATTCAATATTGATTAAATAAGTACCCATTAATTTTATAAAAAATTGGTGAAGAAATATTTATAAATACATTATAAAAAATCATAAAAATGTACTTAATAGTTCATTTTAAATGGGATAATGAAAAATATTTGAAGCATTACAAAATCCACATTAGGATTCAAAAAAAGTTTGGAGGACATTAATAGGAGGGAAGATATATACTTCTATCAAAAATCGAAATATAATGTGGAGGTTTTTTCATTATAATGTTATACTTTTGGGAGAGAGTAAATTGATTTAAAAATCATTAAGTAAAAATGATATTTTACATAAAATGATAAAAGAGAACATCAAAAATATTATGGAATCCTGATAAAAATTTATAATTTGGTTGTACTTCCACCCTGAAAAATAAAACATGGTTTATAATATAATCATCTCTCAAGGAATTCAAATTGATACAAATAACCCCTTATGGTTTGTGAAAATATTTAATAAATACCCATTGAAACAGTGAACATAAAATTTAACATCACATATCATAATTTAAATAGAAATAAATATATTATATCTTAAATAGGAATTATGTAATTCTATAAATTAAAATTAATTCATAATACCAAATATATCTCAAAAAAGTATTATTTGAGACAAAAAACACTTACCTTGATTCCACTATTAGATGAATGTGGTCAGTGATCCTATCTAAAAAACAAAAATATATAAATCACCAACTTTTAAATCATATTATTTAACATATACTCTTATAAACGTTATTTATAGTTAATTTTTTCATATTTTCGATGTTGGATGTGGCTAATCATGGCTATCATGAAATAGATTTTTATGATTTGTGTGAGTATTAAATTTTATTAAAAATCACCCCATTAAAATATGAATAATATTCAATAAGTGTCAAATATAGAGTGATTTATTATGATAAATATCTATTTAATTTTTACATTAGTCAATATTCAAAAAGGTGAAGTTGATAATGAATTTTTTTATGATCTTTATCCAATGAAATGTGTTCTCTTTATTAATGAGTTATATTTTTTGTATACATTCTTCTAGAAAAATATTCATCATTTAAATATTTTTTTCATATCATTATAGAAATTATTATTTCATTGTCATAAATGTTATACTTTCATATCCTTTTTCAAATAGTTTATCACCCACCAAACATGACCATATAATGAATAATTAAGGATTATGATGAGAATAACGTAATATGTATTTATAATAGTAGCATAATGTAATCATTTAGTGTTTCAAAATTTTATATATAATAACTAGAAATAATTGGTAGAATAATTTATTAATATGAAACAACATTATAGTACGTAATAATTTTTTCCTTCATAGTTCTCTTGATTGTGATACAAAATTTTATTATGATTGTCTACAATTCAAAAAACAAAAAGTACTATTAAATTTATATTAATAAAATATAATTAACATCCAATGAATTATATGAATTAATTTTTACATTATCATGTAAATAAATCTAATTAAATGATGAAATAAAAAACATATATTGATCCCTCCATGAATTTGGTGGCCCACACATACACAAGGAAGTTGATTTCACATTCCCAATAATGTGAAAATGAGTAACATGTTTTATAATTACCTAATAAAAAATATTTCATGAATAAAATATTTTTATATTAATGTATAAAATAGTAATATACTTGAATGGTGTTGGAGAAATCAAAACATGTTTGTGGCGTGGAAGCGGTATTCCTTGCATGACACGATTTAGGTTTTAATTTTTGATAATAAAAAAATTCATTACAATATATTACTATAAAATAATTGTAATAAATTGCCCTCATAATAATGAAATTTATTTTATGACTTGGATATATAATAATAAATTTTTTAATGAATAAATGAAGTTAAAAAAATATAAAAGAATAAGTGGTTATAAATCTTTACCAAACTTCTTTAATTATTAAATTTCAGAAGAAAATTAATCTCTTTAGGGGTGGTATTTTGTGAATAACATTTTAAAATTAAATTTTAGTGTGGTAGAGAGTGTTCAATATAACATGATGGGTTTTTGTGTGAGGGGATTTGAGAAGAGAAGTACACATTTTATAAGTGAAAATGATTGATTTTTTTGTAAATATGAAAACAATTATAATAATGTGAAGACAAAATAAAATAATTACACTTTAAAATTTTAATGTAATAGGTTGTATATGTGACACTTTTGACAAAAAATATTTCCAAACATTCCCAAAAAAATTAAAACATGTTCATTATCATTTACTATTAAATATTGAATTATAAAATATTATGTTTTATTTTGGTAACTATTTTATACCCAGGGTAACTTTTTTTATGATCAAAATGAAAATATACCATATCACATAATTATGACCAAATGAATTGAAACTGTTAAAATTTTTTATTTTATTATATTTTTAATAGTGATAAAAAATAATATAAAAATAAAAATTGTAAATTTGTAAAATTTTTCTAAAAAAGGTTACTAATGTTATATAATGTAAAATATGAGTTTATAAATTAAATTAAATATTATTAAAATTTTAATTTCAGTTTTAAAATTGTAATTTTTTCTCAATTTTTTTAATTTCAATTTCATAATTATTTAATAATTAGTTTTATAAATCTGGTTATTATTAAAATGTATATTTTAAACAATTTACCTAAAAATAAAAAACAAATTACAAATACAAAAAAATATCACGATAATATTTACATATTTAAAACAACAAGAACGATATTTTTTCTAAAACTGTTATTTTTATATATTATTTTTTAAATGAATAGCAAATATTTTTATGACTACAAAATTTATTAAAAATAGATATTTTAAAAAATTAAGTGAATATAAAAATTTTTCTTATATATTTATAAAAAATTAAATATTGATATATATTAGTTTATAAATATAAATATTATCTATTATGATGACATTTCAAAAATGATTAATTTAATTTATTAAGGTAAAATATAATACTCCTTTTTTATAATGTTTATTCAATTCCTATTTTTTTGAAAACATTAAACATATAGAAATATAATATATAATTTACATAGTTGATTATTATTTCAAATAATAATTATATTATTCCTGATTTTTCAAAATTTCGTAGTTTTAATTTGTTTTGATCTTCATTTGTTTGGTGTTGTTGGAAAACCAATCAAAATAAGATAGTTTTAATTTAATGGAATTAAAATATATGGTTTCTGTTGTTTGTATGAAATATCCCAAATACAAATTTATTTGAAAAGCTTTTATTTTTTATTTTAATGATAAATTAATAATATGTGTTATACCAATATTGTTTGGTAATCTTTTATAAACGTTATTTCCATATTTATAATGAATGGGTTTCACTAAATTTTCATTAATTTTTTTTGATATGTTATGAAAATATGATAGGTGTTTGAAAATAAAATAATGGAATGTTCTTTCAAAAAGAATATACATTTTTAAATATATTTTCACGCAAATTTGGTATTTTAAGTTGGATCATATAAATATATGTTATTCAAATAAATGTTTTATTTTTTAAACTTTTTTTGATAACGAGGGGTGTGGGTGGCCGAAGATAAATTTTTCATTGACATAATGCTCATGTTTATGTTTAAAAATTGTATTATAAGAAGTGGGTTTATTTATAAAAAACTTTTATTATTTTGTTTATGATTATATAGATTTATGAAATATTTTTTATGACCCCTACCTCCAATGATGCACCTCCTGGGATGGAAATGGGGACAAAATGGGAAAATAAACCCTAAGTCATACAACCTGTAAGCCCTGAGGTAGAGACCAACAACAAGGGTATTAAAATATCACAAAATGGGTGGCATTAGACTTTTTATAGTATCAATGTTCTGATTATATGATTTATCAACAACAACAAAAACCGCAAGGAATATATTTATATAATCCAATATTCATCCCACATACATGTTTATTGTAAAAAATTCTAGAAATAAAATGTAAATATCTAATGTAAATTTCAAAAGAACAATGCTAATAAGAAATAAGAAAATTATCCCAACATCCATGGTAGTTTTCCCAAAAAAATGTCCCCATATTCATCATAGAAACCTGAAAACTATTATATATAAGTATGGTGAGCATACAAGTAAACACTGTTTGGAAAATCAATGTCTCTTTTGCAGAAGCCGAGAACCATTCTATTACCCTCGTGAGAAACTGAAGAACCCAAAATGTATATAATAATTTATACTATCCACTGAAACCTCAACAAATGAATTATTCCCAAAAAACACAATTCATGTAACTTAATAATATAATCACAATTTTGATAGGGTACCCCACTCCACTTTCACACTTAATATCAACTCTTACACCCTAAGAAAAAAAGTCATGGTTCTCCACATCTTATGAAAGTACCATTCCAAAACAAAAATTCACAAACCTAGGCCACATACCACACAATATCATCTACACACACCTAGGACTCATAACATAATATTAACCCACCAATAGACACTTGGTCCACAACCCAAACCACATCCAAAAAATACAAGGGAATGAACAAAACACATCATTTGAAAGAAACGTGGGAATAAAATACTCCCCCTCACAGAAATAGTCCCCACAAAACACTAAATTTAGAATTACTGTTCGGTTATCACCACGTTGAAGCGGGATAAAGGAAGAGGTGGTTCTTATCCATCCATACTCCCACCAGGATGAATGGGAAAAACACCCTTCCCCATAACAATGGTCGTGTTTTTCATGTTGCGATCAACAAGGGTGGTGTGCATATAGATTCACAAAAATGAAAAATATTATTATTTTTGGTAGCAAACACGCAACCCAACCTATGGGTTCTAAGAAAATAACTTCACCATTACACTGTCTTATTTGTAGCGACCTCAAATCTATTTGTATGATGATGAATGATGGTCACATCTGTTGTTGATAAAATAAATCTTATCAACATTCAATAATTTTGATTATATTCAATATTTACTAGTTATTACATCCCTTCCATGTAATATAACAACCACAAAACACAACTACCTTCACAAACAAGCTAAACAGGGGAAGGAAACTATGATAAAATTCTCTACATCACACTTCACACCACATACCACGCATACCAAAAACATTCATGTTCATTAATCAGTGTAATAATTCCAAAACTAATTATAATACACCAAATTACAATGGAAACATCCAATATATCACATCACAACCATATTTGGAAGCCCAGATACAAATATAATTTATTATAATCAAAAGAAAGAAAACATAGCTTGGTTGCAATCCCACTACACAGAACCGATCCCCCAATCAATAATCAATGAATCACTCAAAATTCGATGTTATTATAACCCCAAACCATACATATACCGTGTAACCCACCCAATAGTGTCACCACAAAACCCATATGAAAAATAAGATATAAAGTTGCAAGAAATGGCACAGAACCACACCAATCAAGGTAAGATATTTTTTGATTTAAGAAACTCATCATTTAATTCCATTTAGATAATTCAAACGATATCATATAACATTTATTACACTAGGGAATCTATTTATATAACTTTATATAAGTAATTAATCAATATTTCATTATCAAATCCAATAAAAACATGTATTCACAATACTAGTGAGAAAATATAGACAACGAAAATCCATGATTTTTATTAGGAATATGAACAAAAAAAATCATAAAATGCTTGAAAGAAAACATAAAAAAATAACATCCTTTTCATCATCCCCACTACTAATTTATTAATAAATAAACACCTTTTATTATCATTATTATCATTATATTATTCACCTCATTTATTACATCAATTAAAATGGATCAAACATTATTCACACACAGTCATCTATATACCCACCACATATGATAGTAAATTAAATGAAAGATGAATGAATCCATACATGAAACAATACTCAATAATAAACTCAATATTTCACTAAAATAGGGGTGCAAGAGCAGTGGGAAAGTCTCCAATGTAAAAATGGATCTAAAGGACACAACATAACAAATGACTTCACAGGTTAGAATGGCTCTTGGCAGACTAAGAGAAAATGAAAGTGTTAATGATTAAAGGATAAGTAAATTAGAATTGCCCAGATCATATATCAATAGAATGGGGGATGATTTGAAAATACATAAAAGTTAGATCTTGGCGAAGACCATATGGCCTGTTAGTTTTTCTTTCTCAGGGAATTAGGATATTAAAAATATAATTAATATCCTTTTCAATAGTTTCATTATTGGTCAAAAAGTTTTTACACTCAATTTACATCAAATAAAAAATTATGAATGCTGAAACTATTAAAATCGGGAATATATTGAAATGAATAACCAATGGGTGAGTCACTCATGCGAATAACTGACACGGGTCACTGACAACAGGCACCGAAACTACATTTTGACACTAATCACAAAAGCCACATATTGATGCCACTCACTGACACAACTCACATTCAATGGGTCACATAAGTGACCCACCGATGCGACCTTCAAACTGTGAGGGCATGACATGACCCACCAACATTACCCAGAAATGTGACCTACAGATAGTGTGCCACTAATGTGACATACTGACAACGAGTCACCGATGTGACCCATCAGTTTAAACTACCAACAGCGAGTCACTATCATGACCCACCTATAAAACCTACTGACTGTGAGTCACTAATGTGATCCATCAATGCAACCAACTATTGGAAGCTAACAACACCACCTACCAACATTTCCAACCAATGCTATCTACTATTAGAAAACTATATTTTTTGAAAACTCTTGAAATGAGTCATCAGGACTCCCCAAAATACCATAAATGCTGAATTTTGACAAATTCATGGAATTGGGAAGTCCGAGCCATTACATATGGTACATGTCAAACTGTTCTCAAATTGAGAAATAAAATACAATCCTAGCTCAAAGAGAGGTCTGCAAAACCTCATGATATAGCTCACAAGGATCTTATTTCCCAAGAAACACCAATACCATAAAAAATATTCTATGATAAACTATCAGGTGTTTCTCGAAAGATGGATAGATATCTCAATATCCAAGACAATCTCCTATAACATCTATTTCCCAAACCAACCATAAGACAGCCCACACAAGCACCAAAAGCACACTATCTAGTCACATGAATCAATGAATTCCATTATCCTTTTTGAGAATCAATCTGTTATGTTAAGCATTGACTCTCCCGCACATGTTTAATTATGTCTTCATTAATTTCTTTTGATTATGATTCAATTCCTATTCATTACACTTGCGAGGACTTCATTACAAATTAAAAGACCAGGAAAACACTAATAACATTTCAAACAAAATTCTAGAATTACATCACTAAGAAAAACTCATAATAAATACTCAAATCAAATCAAGGTAATCGGACACAATTGTTCTTATATCTTAAATGTACTCTATTCCTAGTCACCAAACCACAACAACAAAAAGACCGTAATAATGTTTCATCTACAAAACACATTCTCACAAAAATTCTGGATCTCTATTTGCCGCTCCACGAATGTTGCATCATACTCGATATCCAACACTCCTTATTCAATGAAATTGGACTCATCATGAATATACCTACGATGATGTGAGACATTAAATAAATCGTTTACCTTCTCCAAACATGGTGGATGTACCAAATCTTATGCCACCATCCCAACATGCCCCAACAAGTTGAAGGATTTCATGATCATGGGAGAAATATTTCATCATATAATGATAATCATATTCCCACATTTGGGGGAAACCATTAAGAACAAACGTTCCCCAACTTAGAAATCCAAGGGACTCTTTCTGAAGTCAGTATAAGAATTATACCATTCTTTTTCTTCCTTAATACCCTCAAAGAGAATATAAAACTTCTCTTACATGGTCAACACCACCTCAGAAACAATAATATCTACCCAACAAACATCTCTATAGAATAATGGACAATGAAAAGGTCTTTCATAAAATGATTCAAAAAGAGACTTTATTGTGGGTGATTTAATGATATTATTGTATGTGAACTCAAATAACAGAATTTGTTTCACACAAGACACACCAAACCCCAATAATCATGCATGAAACATGTCATCTAAAGGATGGATGGTCCTTTCTATTTTTACATCTATCCGATGGTGGAATGCTATTCTAATGAGTAACTGAGATCCAAATGCATGATGCAATTACTTCAAGAATCTTGAGTTAATGATTGTATCTTGTTTGAAGAAAATGGACCTCATAACATCATGAATCCATACCACCTCATCCACATACCTCCTTTCAAATGCATACACTATTCCTGACTGCTCGATTTCCAAGAAGTGAGCCAATTTAATCAGCCTATACACCACTACCCTTGTTTTAACACATACTCTTGTTGCCTTGGTTAATCCTAAGAATTATTAAATTAATCTGTCATCCCCATCAACTCGGGGACATATAAGTGATAAGAAACAATAAGACAAATGGTGAACATCCTTCATCTACGGGAACACTATGATCTTCACCACAAACACCACCACAACCAACATCATTCCAAGCTGCCAAAACTAGATCCTCAGTCCTTGGTAAATCTTTGAACCACCTAGGTGTACCATTTATGAATAGATGTGAAACTCACTTAAACACCTTCATGCATTTCTAATGGAAGAAAAATCTTCCCATGAAACAACATATGATTCAGACCATCCTTTGAACATCCTTTTGGAGAATCACCATGGTCAACATGATCACACATAACCTCTTACTCCGAGTATCACAAATTAGACTCTCTAACCTTATGCATTTGATTATACCACACTGTCATCTAAAACACACAACCTCTAACTCCATCCATTCATACATCTATGTTCAAGGAATTCAATTCCTCCATCACCTTTTATGAGTCCACCGATTTCCAAACTACTTCGTTTCGTGACGTTCCACTCTAATAATCAGCAAAACTATTTTATTATGTTTAGGTGTCAGATAATTTCAAGTCATAGTCCTAGAGAAACTTCATCCACCTCTACTATCTCACGATCAGATCTCACTTGGAAAAGATGTACCTCAAACACTTATGATGTGTGAAAACCAAAAATATCTCCCCAATGAGGTAATATCCCCAATTATTTAGTTTGATCATGTCTATATATAGCACCAGATTGTTGGTGGAATAGTTACACACATGGAATCCTATTTTTCTAGACCCATAAATGATCACCCCCACTATTACATCTGCACTCATCCAAAAATCATATGGTAATAATCACAAAAAACATCGAAAATAACCCCTTCCTATATAAACTTGAGCACTGGATCAATGACCAACACCCCCTTTAGATAGATAAACATGGTATGGAACAAATCACTCCACAAAAAATCCTAGTTCTTTCTAGTCCAGGTGGTCAATCGAGCTGTAATGTTAGAGAAATCAGGTACAAATCTCCTGTAATATTATGATTATCAAAAGAAATTGTGAACCTCTACCATGTTCTTGGGTGTTTCCCTTAGAAAAACATCCATAACCATCAAAGTGTCAACTGGTACACATATCTGAGACACTACATGCCAAGGTATGTTCATCTATCTCATACAAAACATGCAATAAGAAAACATCCCATATAGCTTGTGGTGTCAATAAACCTCCATGAAATTATTGAGATGCTCAGTATTCACATCATCTCACATCGAGTAGATCAAAATTAAATTGATGAATATGATGACAAAAGGGTATAGGGACACACAATATTTGGAATTCATAAGTCCCATTAAAATGGTTTATGTTTTCATAACATTGAAAAACATAACTATGAAGTCAAACTGCTCATACATTCACCTAAAAGTAGTTTTAGGATATCAATTTCCTTCACCCATATCTGGTGATACCCAGACTATAGATCAACTAGAGTGCAAAAAACATGCTCCCCTTAGCTGATTAAAAAAATCTTCAATTCATGGGAGAGGGTAACAGATCTTTTAGCATACCTAATTCAACCTCTAGTAGTATATAAACATTATCAAACAACCAAATTACATTAATGGGAATAGGAAATGATCACCCCATGATGAAACAATAAGCTGGATAAATCCCTTATTCATCAAGTTGTCAATATTAATAAACATCTCCCACAACTTCGAAGGTTCAATCTGATAGGGATCCATCAAATTATGAATTTCATTGGGTTATAAGTATATCCCAAACCCAACATCACATCTATGGGGTATAGTCACAACCTAGTTAAGAAAAACATCCATGATCTCCCCAAAAATTCTCAGAACCTCCTCCATATCAGATTCCACTAATTCCACCTTCAACCCTGCCATCAAGGAATGATGGTGACAATACACTTACTATCCATATTAAAAATATTCTCTCTAACAAAAACCACATGCTATCCATCCCCGATTGAAAAAATGACTCTCATTAAGATGTATTTGGTAACAACATGCATAGAGGACAACCAGTCGATGATGAGGATGAAATTGTACAGTTTTATTTGTAACATGAAAAGATAACCATATGACTAATGTGGATCCATCATCAGTCTACATCCTCGACGTACATCAAATAAGTAGTTATGACCACCAAATTGTGCACTAAACCCCAGGGGCATGGGATGAATCTCAATGTCTAGTCCTAGAGAATGATCAAGAGAAGGAGAAATGATGGAGTGTGAAGCCATCGAATTGAACAATGCACAAAAAATAGTATTAAAAAAGAAAATCGTACCATGAATGATCTTCGGACCTACAAAAACTATAGCCCTTGTGGAATGTAACTGTCCATTTCTATCACTTTTTCTAATCTGCTGAAAACCAACTCCTCGACCACACATGGGGTGAGATCCCTAAGGAACACCCTATAGATGACCTCAACATCTTTTTCCTCCCATTAGGGGAGATTGATCCTGCTTTCCCTACTGTTCAAATAGCTCGGATGAAAAATACCGTTGAGGAACAATTTGAACCAGCCCACCTCCACCATACTGAGATCTAATGACCATCATGCACTATCTCTGAAGGTTCCCATGAACTCCATAGATAAAACATACAATCCCAAGCTTGCTGAACAAGAACGAGGACTAGATGGTTGAAAAAAATGGCTACAGTTGACTCCCCAGTAGTCAAATCCTCATTGTCATTAGATCCTGAGACTTGTTGGTTTTAGCCGTCCCCATATAAATCCCTTTTAGCTTATCTCTCATGGTATACCTCTTCAGATTTTCATTATCTCGACTACCACATCCTTCTTCTAGACCTATAGGTATATCAATAATCTGAATATAGTAACATGGTACTGAAGTGAAGGATGAAGTGCCTCCTCTAAGAATCTTTCCTAAGACTCCACATTCAAAACGTGATCCAGAACAAAGAGAAGGAGATACTTGAACATGTTCCCCAACTCATATACTAACATACACCACTACTAGAGGAAGAGTATATCTTATCCATTTGGGGACTTCATGATCAATGAAATAAATTTTGTCCAGAAATACGTCTAGAAATCGTCAAACAGAACATCAATATCCCTTATCTATCCTAGGTACAATTTCCACCCATGATACATAGCTCTCCTCATCGGACTAACACACAATGAAACATAACAATCCCTCGAATCTCAGAACATGATATAGGTGATCTCAAGATCCATAATCCATCTCTTTGTTTCCATGTTCGAGATATATCCCACACACATTCCCATGGTTTTCTACTGGATGGAGCATAACACTCTCTACTACTAGTTGTCCTCCTCCTCTACACCAACCCTCTCCTGATTATCTGGATTGACCAATTGAGCATCCACTCCATAATCCAATCGTTGATAATGAATGGGTTCCATAGTTGAATGATAATTAGGGAAATCTTATGCCCGGGTGGAATGAAATTTTAGTTAATATTCATTTTAACACATTATTCATTTAAATTCCCTATATAATATAATCAAATCATAAACACCATCCATTATAAGGATTGTACCTTTTTTCTGTTCTCAACCTTATGAATGTTGTATCATTTTTTAAATGTTCAATAGGCTTAGGGTCCTTGCATTGGAACATATGGGGTCAAAAAATCCTATGTACAAGCTAGTCTTATGTGTCATGTGTCCCATACCATGGTAAACTAAATTTGTTTCCCTATCAACCCATGAAATCATAACTATGTCTTACACTAAACTCTATATCTCTCAACCTCCCTTTGAAATCATTACTTCAGAAAACCCTCCTTCCAAAAATTCCGCTCCTGAGATGGAGATGGAGATGGGGAGATAATGAACTAGGAGTCCTTCCTCGAGTTGGCCATGTGGTGGTGACCATAACCAAGGACATTAAAATCTTACCAAATAGGAGGAATTACCATTTTTATATAAATAAATATAAATAGGTAAGATTTATCAACCCAAAAAAACTAAAAACATATATATGAAGAAGAAAAAATTCATCGTATATGCTTTATTAAAGTAAAAATGATAGAAATATAATGAAAATATCCAATGTAAATAAAAAAGACTAATGCGATGTAGTGACAAGAAAAATGTCCCAGTGTTAGAGCTAGTAATTCCCCGTATAATCCCATTAGTCCTCCTAATCACCTTAAAAATGTATTATTTACATCGGGTGGGAATACAAGTATACTCAGTATGGAGAACCAAAGTTTCCCACGCACATGTAGAGACACATACTGATTACCCCGTGAGGAATAAAGAAACTAAAATCTCATTACAAGGTATACTAACCACCACAACCTCAAAAGAGTCACGCACAATCAAAAATGTTCATGCCAAGTAATGTAATATTGTAATAGCCTCAATGATAGGTTTCCCCGCGCCATGTTCCCACTGATTAACCACTCTCACACCATAACAGGAAACATCCATGAAATCCCACCTATTTAAAATAAACCGCATCCCAACCTGACCACACAGACCTAAAAAACAAACCACATCACATCCCTATGAAAAAAACATGATCCCCACAACTACATATTATCCCACCCTAGGAAACATGGGCCACAACCCACACCACATCCTAAAAACACCTACTAAAGAACGACACATATCATCCTAAAGTCACATGGGGAAAAAAGATCCATACACACCTCGTCTTCAAAATATACTACCTTTTAGAGGAGTATTGTGCTATAATTGCATGGAAGAGGGAGTTTAGACAAGTCAGTGGCTAGCCTTATATCCTCCCACTAGGATGTTTGGGAAAGTGACCCACCCCTATAAAAATGGGGGTATTTGGCAGGTAGTTCTCAACAAGGATTGTGGTACATATAGAATAAAAATAATGTGTACATATTTATATATATATTTAGGTACAAAAAACGCATCCTAACCTATGGGTTATGATGAAAATAACCACCCCATAACACTATCACCTTTCTTGCTACCTCTAAATGCATTACGAATATGAAAAATATTCATGCCCAAATTATATTAATAAATGATTCTCAAAAACCAATAATTTTGAAATAATTATGTTTTTACCTATTATTCCATCCATACCTCAGTAGTTACCAACCATTGAACACAAACATTATCAAAACTAATCCTAACTGAGGGAAAATCGGTAATAAAACACACCACTAAACAATTCCCACTGAATTATAACCCAACAACTACTTCCATTATAATTACTAAATTTAATGATTCCTATCCTAATTAAAACTACCAAAATCAAAAGAGTACCATCCAACATGTCACATCACAACCATATTCAGAAAACCCACTACATATCCACATGATTCCCATCAAAGAAAACAGAACAAAACCATTTTGTTTTCTCACTACACAAAACCTTTCACCCATTCCACAATCATTCAAAATTTCTACATGGGATTACAATACACTCTCAAACCATCCACAAACATTGAAGTTGTCTTAATAGTAGATCCACACAACCCATAAATGGCACAATATATGAATTTTCTACACATATCCCATGAACATACCAAAGAAGGAAAAGTGTATTCCGATTTTACACACTCGTTATTTAATACCATTTTGAAAATTCATGTGTAATCAGAGAATGAATCCCTAATACTCACACTCTCAACTGAGGGTTTCTATCACCATCCTTAGAATAATTTTCTAGAATAATATATGTCATGTGAGCCCTATATCCATGGTCTTAGATAATTACGTGTGGAGGTAGGGTAATGGGAGATTACTTTGTGGAAATTTCTCCAACCACTATATTTGTTGGATGTGGGCAGAAAATTTACAGAATCTTGAATAATGCAATGAGAGAAGATTCATATATAATTATTGGTACAAGGAATGCAATCAACAATTACCATGGTTCATCAAATCTTCTATGATATAATAGAGATATATGTGATAATGATGTTGTCGATAAGAACACCCAATGTTTAACTTCTCCAATTTCTAGTGATATTCACATAAAGCCCACTATTTTCATAGCTGCTGCTGGAATTGGATTATCAGATCTAGTGTCAAGCTAATTTATTTATCCTATGAACACTATTAATATCCACATTATTATTAATATTTTTCACATAGGGTTCACCATTTCAATTTTTGAGAAATTTTCTAGGGCGTTTACACCTTGTGTGTCTAGGAATGCCCTCTTGGAGTTATATTTGATTCCTCATATCCCCTCATCTAAATGTAGGAATCTTTATTCACAGTCAATTGATATGTCTACTCCTTGATTGAAATAATATGATGTGATGATGATTCAAACATCATTGTAATACTTCATGGTATTATTCCTCATCTGTTGGTCTCCCACATAATGTTTAGTCATATTCGTGGAACTCCAACCATGTTAAATATATTCATAGAAGTTGGTCAATTAAACTACTTATTTATTTAAATTTTAAAGGTTCTAGAGTATGAAACAACATTCCATCAAAAAACTAGTCTCATTTAGAAACACATGAATTTCTAGGTGTAGGAACATTTGAAAATGTATTCTTCATCATGGGAATGAATCTCATGGAGTAATATTTGGTAATTTTATTGGGACCATGTTGGATGGAGAAGGAAGTAAGAAGAGTCTGATATTACAAAGTGTTGTCTTTTGTTGTCAAATAAGAAAAAAAATTCATACTGTAAAGGACTTGAAAACCATATGATTTTTTTCTGAATTGTATTTAAGAAATAAGATGAGTTAGGAGACCTTGTTATGGAACATTTAAGAAGGAAAGGGGGTAAAGTTTCTTCTATTCATTTTATGGTTTTATAAGAAGAAAAAATTCAAGTGGAAGATAGGGAAGGTTCGTTACCTTTTTTTGAGAATTTAATGATTCTAATGTTGTTTGATCAAAGGATACATATCATGATAGTGGATTTAATGATGGAAGATAAATAATGGTTAAGGAATGTAGTAAAGAGAGCCATGACAAAGGAACATATTATCTGGAGGGTTCACAATATAACATTTTAAGGTGGTGACATTTCTGATTGATTGCCAAATTTTTAGGGCTGAAAATCGGTAGATGGATATGTAACGCCCCGACCCCAGTTACCCAGAGTCGGTGCATTATTTTAATACATTGGCATGATTACAAGGAATCAAGCCCCAAATGACCGATAAGTTTAGCAGTCTTGGAAAATAGATTACATACATGAATGTTACATTACACTTAATAACATAAAAAACAACATAAATAATCCTTTATGAATGCCATTATTCCCTTGTCTTACCCCTAAATATCAATCACAATATACTTCTTAGAATCCTGGGAAAAATAAAATATAGAAAAGGGTGAGCTTAAACGCTCTGTAAGGGTAAGCAAATACAGTGGAAACATTCATAAATAAGCATAAACATTTAAGGCAATGTATAACTAAAATAAATGCCTTTTAAACTTAAACATCAACATAGTATTGAAAAAATAAATTCAAATAATGCCATTTACTTATTCACATGGATATTCTACTAATCGAATAATCTCATGCAATATCAGTAACCACTTTTATAATGATAGAATGCATAATTCCAGACTATCATATCCACATAGCTAAGGCCTCGTGCCAAGACTACAAATAAGATTTTGTCAAGGCCTTGTGCCAAGACACTAGTTTGTCTCATTAGACCTACCGATGCATCGAGGATCTATAGAGGGCTCCACCCGTCACTTACTAAGTCCAATGAATTCCCATATGAAAAGATTTAAACATAACATAAACATTCATATTAAAACTATTGTACGAAAGGTCAATAATTTCTCCATAAACCATGAATGGTATAAAAATAACACATCCACAGTAAAACATATCACAAAACCTTCAATACAAAACACAAGTTTTGTATCATAATAAATAAACTTCAAATAAGTTTAAAATCCATCAAAAGATGTTTACATAGATGAAATCAAAACTATTCGAGAGAAATATCTCTTTTCATGAAATCATTGAAAAATCACACATTTATAAAGGAAGTAATTTAAATGATATTTTTGAATCAAAGTGTCCCATACCACATTGAAACATTTGAAAAGTAATATCATTTCAAAACATTCATGTCCATATAAATAAATCCTTAAAATCATTTTGAAAACATGGAAATTAATTTAAAAGATTCAGAAAGATAAATCTTTAAAACATTTAAAATTATGATCATGATAAAGTGTACCATTCAAAAATTCTGAAAATATTCATTTTGAAATCTTTTAAAAGTCACATAATTATAAAATAAAACGTTTACTTTGAAAATATTCTAATAAGCTTGTAACGTAAGCTTCAACGATTTTATAACGGTGGAAAATAACCACACCCGCCGTATAATTGTAAAAAAGACATTCTTACCTTAAATTTGTCGAAAAGGTTAAAACGTACCTTGTTTGGAAAACAACAGAAAGATTTATTTCAAAACACATATGGGTATAAATGACTTTAACCCATTTTCTAGTAAATAGTAAAAATGTTTTTAAATACATTTTTAAGGAACATGGATGTGGATGATAAAGAGATCCCAGTAGATAATTACGTATAAACAACCTCGTATAATGAAGAGATTGTGAAATATACCCTTACCTTGTACTTTTCCTTGGTTGAGAGTAGTTTAAACTCATGTATAATGGTTAAATAATTATTATTAAATGACACAAGAATCATATACATTAATATGATATCATATATGATCTTTCAACATTGCTTTGTTAATAATAACTTAGTATTATTGCCGTTTAGGGTGTTAACTTACTTGTTTTCTTTTATATGTTTTGTTACGTAAGCAGTGGTTGTCATGGATAGGTTTTATCTTATTCATATCCATAATGATATCAAGTCCTTAAACAATATTTTTAAATAATCAAATGATAATTATACTTGAATGGTTATGATGGAGAATGAATCTCATCGCGTTCGTGGAGACGGTAGTCCGTACGTACGCACGAGCGACAATATCATTATTCTGATATTAAAATAATATATAATTGGATGATATATCATATATACAGAATAACTATCATGTTATATTTATTATTTACATTAATTACACATCATTATTATACCCATCCAAATAATAATGTTTTGAATAACAATTACACCATGACGTGGACACGGTAAGCCGTAACTACGCACGTATGGTGACATGTCATTCAAAGGATGGATAGAATACTGAAATATGGTTGTACCATGTTTATAATAACATAAATTTATATATAATATACTGGTGTTATTATTTTATAATGATAATAACAAATAAAGAAGAAGTGGAAGAAGAAAGGAACTTAAAAAAGGGTGGTGAAATCATTACCTCTTCTTCGGGTTCTTTCTTTTGATTTGATCAAAACGGATCCATAGTTTGTTTTTATGACTAAAGGAAGGACACTAGGATGAAGTTACGGAAGTTTAGATTGTATTTGGGCAGGGGATGGATGAACCAAAAGGCTTTGAATGTGTGAATTATTGAGATGGGGGAGTGCCCTTTTATAAGAGGGGTGAGGGGAACCTTTGGAAAAGCTAGAAATAATATTTTATAATAAATTCATATTTGGTTTATAATGGCTCCAAAGTGGACTATATAAAGGTTAAGGTGGATATGGGTCGAAAACCACTCATCCAATAGAATTTAGACAGGTTTGGGTCACTATATTAACCTTATCTTTAAGTATAAACTCTTAGTTAATTAGTTCACTTATACAATGTCTCTTTATATTTTTATATTATATGGTTAATAAACATACTATATACTTCCAAGATACCCCCAAGTGGTCCATTAATGATACACATATCATTATATATGTCTCTTGGCAGAACCATAGATTTTTAGGAATTGAATATCAATTAATAATATAATATTTGTTTTAAAAACTCTTTTATGTCAAGTTTGACACTATTCAATAATTGAATTTTGTGAAAATCATTACAGAATTATTACTTATAAAAAAGACTATTAAGTAAATCCTAAAATTTCCTATTAACCTAGAAAATTGGTTTAATTCATAAAAAGTCTCAAATTAAATTTATTTGTGTATTTATAATATCAATTGTTTTAATTTTTCACTATTATTGTAATTACTGCATCATCATTGTGTCATAAATAAATTAAATTATTTATTGTCTAAAAATTATAAATAAAATATTATTATGTATTAAATAGTTTTATCTTTATAATGAGTATTTATAATCGAAAAACCATCATACATAACCTATTGTAAAAAATGGTTTTCTAAAAGATATATGCTTATGTCATTTTGTATATATTTTAACTTAATTAATATAAAGTGTCATTATTACTTACATGTGGCTCCATGGGGTCCCAAAATCGACCCAAAGATGCCCATGGTCGGACAGGTATCAACCAATAAGGTTAGGATATGTTTTACAGTAATTTTTTATTATTATATTATTATTTTTAACCCTTATTTACCGGATTTACCCTTTAACCATGGTAAATAAAATATTTACCGAAGTAATTATTCAAAATGTCTTAAAATAAAATTTACCTATTTACACAATTTGAAAATCCTGATTCCAAATATGGAATACATTTTTCCAAATTCAAAACACATGAGTGGCAGAAATTAATTTAATATTTATTCCCGTTGTTAAAATAAAAAGCGTGTTTTTAAGAGATAATAATTATCAAATGATTGACACGTGTTTATGTCTGGTTTAATTGTGAAATTTTTTCCAATGACCAAAATTGTATTAAATGGTAAAAATATATTATAAATATACTTTAAAACCACTCAAATTCATAATTTATCACTACTAATTATTTTGATTTAAAAAGTTGTTTTTGATTAAAATTTAGTAATTTTCACTATTCATCAAAATATAAAAGTTATCCGAAAAGTACCAAAATTTCACCCTATGATAAATTCGATAATCCGAATCCAAAAATGATGTCCATTTTGAGAGATAAAATTTATAAAATTCTAAAAAGTAGGTATTACTATTCATTACGGCTAGTTTGATTGGTTTTAATGTGTGTTAGAACTCGAAGTTGCGTACAACACACGCTATTGTATTATTCAAAGAGAAGCGTATCGTGGAAGTTTTGGGTGTTACATTGTAAATTTTTTTTATGTACCCATTATAAAGAATAAATTTATTTAGTCAAATTGAATATATAAAACTTTAAAATATAGGATTTAAAAAGGGTTCACTATTAAAGTTGGTAAAAGTGCATTTTTGAAAAATACTTCTTTTATCTGAAAAAAAGGAATTTTTTCTTACATTATGTCTAAGAAACTCATAATATGGATTCTAAAATCATAAGTATTGTATAATGTTCAAAATTTAGTCAATACTATTCATAACCTCTTTTGAATGACTTGTTTGGTAAGTCATGGTGCACTTGAACTCGGTGTTACGTGTAGTGCATATTATTTAGTTGTTTTAATGTAGTACATACTATGAAATCTTGGGGTGTAACATTCTTCCCTCCTTCAATAAATTTCGTCCTCACAATTTGATATTCTTATTTGCAAATAGAGGTTGAAAATAGAAAATATCCTTGTGGGAAAACCCACATCGGAAATTTGGTTAATAAAATTTAGTCTTAATAAGAGGAAAAGTGAAATGAAAGGGTCACCACCAATTGACAATCTCGATTAAGAGAACATTGGTGGAAATTAGAGACATATAATTAGAGGGAAAATGTCAATATTTATAGTTGGTGATTGACATCATCAGTCTTAAACAATCTTAAAATTGAGGTCCTTAAATTCAGTAATCTATGAGGATTTAAAATTCCATCGGTTCAACCAAAGATAAGGAATTAGGATAACACATTATTGGATTTAAGATCCCTTCAATAATGTATAAGAATTAATTTCTTCATAGAATAAGTGGATAAGAAAAATATATACTTGATAATTAGATTTACATCTTTTAACTAATTTCTACCACAAACTCATATTTCACTCTAAAAGATAATAGAACATAAAAAAATATTCAATTTATCATATTCATTACGGGTTAAATAAAATGAATCTATAATTAATCTACTAGACCATCATAAAATAAACTACATTATTTTATCCAGGTCATCCTGTGGGCCAGTGGTAGGTGATACACCCTTGTCTCCATTCGGTTGCGGGTTCAAGTCTCGCAGCCTTGCCAGTCGCGACGGGTTGCCACCCGACCTCCGGGTTGTACTTTTATGGAAATCCAAAATTAATCTCAAACAAAAATTATCCAAAATACTTCTGTCCAAACTCACAATACAACATTTATAAGGAAGGTAAACATAATTTAGATCCTTTTTACCCCGTAATAGCATATGAATACCATTATCATGTAATCTTTTAAAACACTCAAACATCCTGAATTACCACAATCCTTATTGATTACATTCTTGCTCCCTTATTACATATAGAATGCTAGATATACTTTATCCATCCATAAATATCGTAAAATCCAACAATTGTGGAATATACAAATCTTTAATCGTTTTCAAGGAAGTCAAGAATATCCAATATTATTTACCCAAATCAACCATATATTATTCCAAAATAAGTACCTCAATATTAGGACCATATTAAGGATTATATTTCCTTCACCCATGTAATTTCCAAAAATTTAACTTTTTGTTGACTCACTATTCTTAGTACCATAAAATTTCAAATCCTCAATGAAATAGTACTATAGTACAATCCTTATATACTCCATAACTATTATAACATGTACATTGCTGATACAACACTCAACATAAGAACTCTAAGCATTCCTCTTCATCTGTGGTAGTGTCATAACATTATTGTTATCTAATAAAATCATTTGCGGCATAGTCTGATGATAGGTTCGCGTAGTGTCCAAACTCTTTGAAAATGAAGCATTGTATATTTGAAACCATTTTCTTACCCTTGCAGTCACGTTCTTGGTGCCCTTTTTCCTACACACTTATAACAAACTCCCATTCCTTTCATGCAAGTTCTAGGGTGTTTCTTCCCATAGTTATCACATATGGAGAAATTCTTCTTTTCCCTCTTCCCTTTATCCATCTTTCACTCTTCCATCCTTTTGTTCTTTTGCTTCCCTTCAAAGCCATATGACTCAGTAAACTCTTTAGTTGTCTTATCCACACATGATACTATTTCTTCATATGATGATAATACGTGGGAGACTATTCCCATTCTAAATGATGGATTAATACCATGAAAGATATGATCCTTCTTACTATTTGGATCATACATATTACTGGAGTTTACATCCCTTCTGCTGGGAACCATTTCTATACAATAGCATAAACTAGGTTAGTTTATGAATTGCAATGAATAATTCCAAACATGTAAAATACCTAACGCAAATTGAACAGTTTATGGATATAATACATAATCATAAAAATGTTTTCTTTGAGTAAGTATATACTCATGAGCCCTTCATAATGGTTTGTAAAGAAAATGAGAATTATGCTAAGCATATCCCCAGGGAGTGTCGTAACCAAGAGTGAAGCAAGGCCCGTTATCGTGCACCAGTTCCCATTCAAGTATAGCTCAAAGCGATGTTTTCGGGTTTTACCCCTAGGTACATCTGTGCCAGAGCCACCTCTACCTGCTTGTATCTAGAATGGGAGGTATTTCTTGGAAAACTCACAATATCTCTACAATACCAAAATTCTAGGAAGTTCTTCTATACTAATCACCAAAGTCTATCTTAGGGCTATGTGCTCTAATCAGAGTTTATCTAAATCTAGTTTCCATGGTTATTGCTAAACTTCCTCTAATACCAACTGTAACGCCCTGACCCCAGTTACCCAGAGTCGGTGCATTATTTTAATAAATTGGCGTGATTACAAGGAATCAAGTCCCGAAGGACCGATCAGTTTAGCAGTCTTGGAAAATAGATTACATACATTAATGTTACATTACACTTCATAACATTCAAAAAAACATAAATAATCTGTTATAAATTCCATTATTCCCTTGTCATAACCCTCAATATCAATGACAATATACATCTTGGAATCCTGGAAAAAATAAAACATAGAAAGGGGTGAGCTCAAATGCTCTGTAAGGGTAAGCAATACAGTGAAAACTTTCATAAATAAGCATAAACATTTAAGGCAATGTATAACTAATATAAAATCCTTTTAAACATAAACGTCAACATAGTAGGGAAAAAATAAAATGAAATAATTCCATTTCATTATTGACATGGATATTCTACTAATCAAATAATCACATGAAATATCAATAACCACTTTTATAATGATGGAATGCATAATGCCAGACTATCATAACAACATAGCAAAGGCCTCGTGCCAATACTACAAATAAGATTTTGTCAAGGCCTTGTGCCAAGACACTAGTTTGTCTCATGAGACCTACAGATGCATCGAGGAGCTATAAAGGGCTCCACCAATCACTTAATAAGTCCAATGCATTCCCATATGAAAAGGTTTAAACATAACATAATCATTCGTATTAAAACTAGCATACGAAATGTCAATACTTTCTCCATAAACCATGAATGGTATAAAAATAACACATCCACAGTAAAACATATCAAAAAACCTTCAATACAATACAAAATTTTTGTATCATAATAAATCAACTTCATGTAATCTTAAAATCCATTAGAGGATGTTGAAATAGATGAAATCAAAACTATTTGAGAGAAATATATTTTTTCTTGAAATCATTGAAAAGTCACACATTTATAAAGGAAGTAATTTAAAAGAGATTTTTGAATCAAAGCTTCACATACCACTTTGAAACTTTTGAAAAGAAATATCATTTCAAAACATTCATGTCCATATAAATGAATCCTTAAAATCATTTTGAAAACATGGAAATTAATTAAAAATATTTAGAAAGGTAAATATTTAAAACATTTAAAATTATGATCTTGATAAAGAGTACCTTTCACAAATTCATAAAATATTCATTTCAAAATCATTTAAAACTTACATAATAATAAAATAAAACATTTAATTTGAAAATATTCTAATAATCTTATAAGGGAGCTTCAACGATTATATAACGGCGGAAAATAACCGCACCCGCCGTATAAGTTTAAAAAGACATTCTTACCTTAAATTTGTCGAAATGGTTAAAAAGTACCTTGTTTGGAAAACGACGAAAAGATTCCATTCAAAACACATACGGATAAAAATGACGTTATCCCATTGTCTAGTAAATAGTAAAAATGTTTTCAAATAAATTTTTATGGAACATGGATGTAGATGATAAAGAGATCCCTGTAGATAATTACGTATAAACAACCTCAGAAAATGAAGTGATTGCAAAATAAACCCTTAACATGTATTTTTCCTTGGTTGGGGGTAGGTTAAAATCATTTATAATGGTGAAATAATTTTTATTAAATTATACATGAATCATATAAATTAATATGATATCATATATGATCTTTTAGCATTGCTTTGTTAATAATATCTTACTATTATCGTCATTTCGGGTGTTAACATACTCGTTTTCTTTTATATGTTTTGTTACGTAATCCATGGTTCTCATGGATAGGTTGTATCTTATTCATATCCTTAATTATATCAAGTACTTAATAATTTTTTTAAATCATAAAATAACAATTATACTTGAATGAATATGATGGAGAATTAATCTCATCGCGTTCGTGGAGACGGTAGTCCGTACGTACGCACGAGCGACAATATCAATATTTTGGTATTAATATAATATATAATTGGATGTTATATCATATATAAAAAATAATTATCATGTTATATATATTATTTACATGAATTACACATCATTATTATACCCATCCAAATAATAATGTTTTGAATAACAATTACACAACGACGTGGAGATGGTAAGCCGTACATACGCACGCATGGTGACATGTCATTCAAAGGATGGATAGAATACTTAAATATGGTTGTACAATGTTTATAATAACATCAAAGTATATATAATATACTGGAGTTATTATTTTATAATGGTAATAACAATGAAAGAAGAAGTGGAAGAAGAAAGGAACTTGAAAAGGGGTGGTGAAATCATTATCTCTTCTTCAGGTTCTTCCTTTTTATTTGATCAAAAGGGCTGCTTAGGATGGCTTTCTGACTAAATTAATTCCTCTAGGATGATTTTAAGGAAGTTGAGAGAGTATTTGGGAAGGGGATGACCGCTCCAAAAGTCTTTTAATGTGTGAATTAGTTAGAAGGCGGAGTGCCCTTTTATAAGAGAGGTGAGGTCAACCTTTGGAAAAGATAGAAATATTATTTTATAATAAATTCATATTCGGTTTATAATGTCTCCAAAGTAGATTATTTAAAGGTTAAGTTGGATATGGGTCGAAAACCACACATACAATAGAATTTAGACAAGTTTGGGTCACTATATTATCCTTATCATTAAGTATTAACTCTTAGTTAATTAGTTTCACTTTTACAATGTCTCTTTGTATTTTTATATTATATGGTTAATAAACATACTATATACATTCATTAGACCCCAAATTGGTCCATTAATGATACACCTATCATGATATAAGTCTCTTGGCCGATCCTTAGAATTTTAGGAAATGAATATCAATTAATAATATAATATTTGTTTTAAAAACACTTTTATGTCAATTTTGACACTATTCAATAATTGATTTTTGTGAAAATAATAACAGAATGATTACATAGAAAAAAGTTATTTAGGTCAATTCTAACATGACATATTAACCTATAAAATTAGTGTAATTCATAATATGTCTCAAATTATATTTATTTGGGTATTTAAAATATCAATTATTTCAATTTTTCACTATTATGGTAATTACTGCATCATCATTGTGTCACAAATAAATTAAATTATTTGTTGTCTAAAAATTATAAATAAAATATCATTACGTAGGAAATCTTTTATATTTCTAATGAAAAATTATAATCTAAAATCAAACATATATAACCATATGTGAAAAATGATTTTCTAAAAGATATATGCTTATGTCATTTTTGTATTTAATTTAACATAATTAATATAAAGTGTCATTATCACTTACAAGTGGCTCAATGGGATCCAAAAATCGACCCACAGAGGACCATGGTCGTACATGTATCAACAAATAAGGTTAGGATACGTTTTAGGGTAATTTGTTTTTATTATAATAATATTTCTTAACCCTTATTTACCAGATTTACCCTTTAATCATGGTAAATAAATTATTTACCGAAGTAATTATTAAAAATACTTAAAATAAAATTTACCTATTTAAACAATTTGAACATATTGATTACAAATATGGAATCCATTTTTTCATATTCAAAACATATAAGTGGAATAAATTAATTTAAAATTAATTCCCGTTGTTAAAACAAAAAGCGTGTTTTTTAGAGACAATAACTATCAAAAGATTGACACTTGTTAATGTCCGGTTTAATTGTGAATTTTTGTCCAATGACAAACATTGTATTAAATGGTAAAAATATATTCTAAATATACATTAAAAGCAATGAAATTCATAATTTATCACTACTAATTATTATTATTAAAAAGTTTTTTTTAATTAAAATTTTGTAATTTTCATTATTCATCAAAATATAAAAGTTATCCAAAAAGTACCAAAATTTCATCCTAGGATAATTTAGATATTATGAATCCAAAACTAAAGCCCATTTTGAGAGATAAATTTTATAAAATATTAAAAATTAGGTATTGTTATTCAATATGGCTAGTTTGATTGGTTTTAGTGTGTGTTAGAACTCGAAGTTGCGTACATCACATGCTTCTGTATTATTCAAAGAGAAGCGTTCCGTGGAATATTAGGGTGTTACATTGTAAATTTTTTTAGGTCCCCATTATAAAGATTAAATTTATTTAGTCAAATTGAATATATAAAAGTCTAAAATATTGGATTTAAAAACGGTTCACTATTAAAGTTCGTAAAAGTGCATTTTTGAAAAATACATCTTTTATCTTAAAAAAGGAATTTGTTCTTACATTATGTCTAAGAAACTCATAATATGGATTCTAAAATTATAAAGATTATATAAGGTTAAAAATTTAGTTACTACTATTCATAACCTCTTTTGAACGGCTTGTTTGATAAGTCATGGTGCGCTTGAACTCAGTGTTACGTGTAGTGCATGTTATTGAATTGTTTTGAAGAAGTACATACTATTAAATCCGGGGGTGTTACAGGAGAAATGTGATTTTGGTAAATATTAATGCGCACAAGATTTAAGATGGCTTGGTATGTTGCACGCAAGTTGATTTCCATGATCTGAATATCAAAATATGGTAACGTAGTGTCTTGCATGATAGATTAGTTTTTTCTTGCAAGATTGAAGGGAGTTTGGAATGAAGCAAGCAATCCATGATTTGAGGTCCAATATTTGAAAAATGTCAAAGGAATGAAGTGCGCAAAAGATTTGGTTGGTGCGAAAGAGGTTTACAGACCCAATGCAATGTGAAATAGTGTTTTGGGTGACATGTTAGGTTCTTGTGTGACACATATAGGGTCTTGTGCTTGGGGGTTGATGAGGTCTATAATTAAAAGGTTACCCCTCAAATGTTTTATGCTCGACACATAGATAAATCTGAAGCTCGGAGGTGCGATAAAAATTTATCTAAAGGGGAGTGTGGGAATAAAATTGAGTTTCATAGAAGAATAGATTTTCATTCAAGTGTAATTTCATAGAAAAAGTCAAATATTGAGCTCATGGAAAAATATTTACATGGAAGAAACCTAAAATGGTGCACAAAATATTTGGTTTCATCACCCATATTCATTAGTGTGTAAGGTAGTTATTAATGGATTATGGGTCGGAATGTGTTGATTTATATCTCAAAGAATACACCAGTTAAATTCCAATGAAGCACAAAAATAATGTAAATCCCTATTTGTACTAATAAGGTGAACACACACTTTTATATTGTTTTCCATGTTCTACATGAGTGTAAGTGCATATATGACTCATTGTATTCCACATCAAATGATTTTTTTCTATTGTATTGGGTGGTATTATATTGTTTCTAAACTATACCAAGGTCGTAGCTACTATTGTTGTGTAGTGAACCATGTAAATCATGTGTTCCAATGGTTGTGTGTTTTTAACCGGGAAGAAACATTTAAATTGGATGCGAAGGATGTTCAAAAATAAGTAAACAAAAAAAGAAAATAGATGTCACTGATTTAACCTTTCACCCTTTCAGTGATACATGGATCCTAACTTGTAACTAAAATTTGTATTAGAGGGAGGATGCATGAGGTTTTTCTTTTCTTATATTTTTAATAGATGTTTCGAGGTATAATATAAAATGCATGAACAATAAAGGGATTCAAATTTTTGGTTGGAAAAATTATCGTATCTGGAAAGATAGAAAGATGCCTTATCTTATTTCTCTCAGATATGATGTTCTTGAAAATTCAACAGATGGATTTCCACCATTTGAATAGTATGTTCCTCTTACACTAACCGATAAGAAAAATATTTTGAATAATGGAATTGATAAAAATTAATTTCTGTCATATTTTTTTGAGTGTGAGATTTTAATAGTGAAAGGTTCTTCCATAGCTAAAGGCTTCTGGGGTATGTTGAAAAACATATATTAAGGAAAAAAATGTGAATAAGGAAAAACAAAAAATCCAAAGGATAAAGTGTAAAGACATTAAAATAGGATAATCTTAATATATTGGGGAATTATATACAAGGGTAAATTATATTGTCCGTATAATCTGATGACATTGTGAAACATTGTAGGATTATATAGTTTTTGAAAAGATGTTGAGAATTCTGCCTGAAATGTTTGATGCTAATGTGTCTTCATTAGAAGATAGAGAACCAAAAACATTATCTCTAGATGATTTTCATATCACTTTCATTACTTATGAAATTATAATAGAGAAGACTATGAAGATAAAATCAAAATCAAATAGAGAAATTCCATTCAAGAGTGAAAAGATAGAGAAGTTAAAGAAGACTATTATTGAAGATGTTGAAGGTGAATTCAATTATGATGACGTGGTATGTATAAATTTTGATTAAATTTTATTCTTGTTTTATAAGAATGTGAAAAGAGGTACTAGGAAATAAAAGGGAAAACTTACCTTGAATTTTTTTTGACTGTGGAGTCTTTGGTCACTTTGCGGATAAATTTCTTCTAATGAATAAATAAGAAGACATTGATGATGATGAAAAAATGCCATGATGGTCGTGGAAGAAACACACAGAAAAAGATAAATATTTTTCAAAAGTAAAGGATAAAATGTTCTTCAAATCACTTATAGAAATTCAAGATATAGCCACGAACCCATAGCCACAGTTCTATCGGTCCATGACTATAGCTTATTTATAGACACAGTTTAATAAGATGATCGTGGCTATTTGTTAGAAACCCTTCATTCTAACTGATCCTCAAACCCTCCCATTCTCAGACAAAACCCTCCTGCCTTCACGATTTCCCCTCCCCCGTAATCTCCTCCTCGCCGTGCCCTCCTCCTCACCACGACCTCCTCCTCGTCGCGCCTTCCTCCTCCCGAACGCCTCGTCGCCGAGCCCTCATCATCCCCACGACCCTCTTTCCCGATGCCTCCTAGTCACTCCCTTCTCATCACCTTGACCCTCATCCCTGACGCCTCATCGCTACGACACTCCTCCCCGACGCCGCTCTTCCGGCGCCTCCTCACCGCGACCCTCCTCCTCACTGAAACTGTCCTCCCCGATGCCTCCTCCCCGACACCTCTCTTCTGATGCCGAGGTCGACACCCCCATCGCCCTCTATGACACCTTTTCACCCACAACCCGTAAAACCCTCGACCCCACCTTGTCGTGACCTTCCTCACCCCGACCCTCCTCCAATGAAGCTGCTCTGAGCTGCCTCCCCTCCTACTCCATTCTCGAAGGTTCTCCCCCACAACCCTCAACACCAGAGGTAATCCCCTGTCTCTTCCTTCATCCCCATCCACCATTCTTGTTGAATATTTAAAACCATAAGTATTTTTTATATTATTCTCCACTTACTCCCATTTCCACACTAATATGCACTAATATAGCCCCTCAATTTACCACCTAGTAATCACTAATTTGGGACTTGACCCCATCAACCTCCTATAATGTGACCGATGCAGAGTTTTGAAAATGATCTTATACTTATAGTCTCCAACTTAAGTGGGAAATGTGTGAGGTTCTATAAAAAAGAACACAAAAACAACATGAATTGTCATGCTTATGTTATAAATTGGATAACGAGAACTTTGTATATTTTTATACAGCAACTGTGAAGAATCGGAATTGCAGGAGGAAGGTAGAGAACATGGGAAGAAGAGAGTGAGAAGAACATTCAAGTAGCCTCTCTTTTATCCTTTCTATAGGTTTTACCTCTTTTAAATTTTATATTTGATATTAGTTTTCAATTTTATCATTATCGGTATTGTTTTATTTTGGCTTCTTGTTATCTTTTACTCAGTGTCTGCTAAATTTCACCTTGAACACATATATTTGGAAATATGAATATACATGCCATATTACCACTACTAACATCGTCAAATTTACTATATTTTTTGTCCTTAATTATTCATCGCATAATTCAACTAAATTTGTGAATTTTATACATTATAATTAACCCGTTAGATTCTCAAGAGAATATAATTGTAGTTATATAATGGAAAGACCAATAATAACTCATGGAAAGTGATAATAGACCATTATATTTTTTTTCAAAGAAAAAAGGACATTATTTATGTAGTTGATAAATTCTATGGTGGTTTCTATTTTCTTTCCATGGACTATGAGTGTTCTAGATCATCATCCCCACAAAATTCTTTCCTTCAATCAAAAAGGTTCATTCCCACCCCACCATTACGTTTAGAGAGGGATCTATAATATCATGATTAGGGACCATAACATATGATGATTTTATGGAATTTTTAGATGTTAAATTTATTTGTCAATTAAATTACACGTTTTCATCATTTGTATCCTAAATTGGAATCCTTAAATACTTTTTATTATTTTCCACTTTATTATTCATAATTACAATGAATATCTATAGTTTTAAATTTTTATATCAAAGAAACTATCATCTGTTCACCCATATGAAAATTTATTCTTTAATTAATTTTAATTTTTTTATAGCCCACAAATTATTCCCTGTTTCAACGTCTAACTTTTCCAAAATGTCCATGAAGTTTTTTTGAGAAATATAACTCAATATTTTACTAGAGCCTGTATTATTTCTTAATTTATTTATGGGACTTACATGTATTTTTTCACCATTGATATATTGAATCATTAGAGGTATTTAGATAATAATAATTTTAACAATCAATTGATTGGTTTTAATATGATAAATGTTATTCATCTTAAATTCATTATCCCATTGGAGAGTGACTAAAATGTTAATGAGTTAATAAATTGTTTTATTAGAGAAAATAGCATGGAGATCTCACAAACAGTATCATACATTTTTTGAGTCAACTACTATAAAGGAAGTTGTACTATTTTTTCATTAGTTGGGAAAAATAACGAATGACCAAATAAGGTCAGACCAAATTTTAAAAACATGTAAAGTAACTATTCCATGATTTTGAATTTTTCTTCATTCATGTAAAATAATTTTTTTGAATTCATTAATATTAGGGTGGAATTTTTTATGTACTAACTCACAGGGGCCCACCTGGCTAGTGGTAAGTTGAGTATGACACCACAAGCCCACCTCTAATTGGTTAGGGGTTATGACCATCCCTGAGTAGGCATAACACACAGAAGGTTGTCCATAGCCTATGGTACCTTTACAAATGAATAGAATAAAGGGGAAAATAAAATCCTACAAAAATGGATAAAAAATACTAACATCTTATAAAGGATGGGACTACTTACATATTCCAAAACCTAGCATGAACCATGGTCTATCTAGATCACTATCTTATATCTGCTCTTGGTCCTCCTAGGATTCCTTGAAAAGGAATATTGTCTACATAAGACATGAAAAATATGGGTAGATCCCATGCAGTGTTTAGTATAACAGTGCTCTATAAGACACTCCAAAATCACTAAACAATTGGAATTTGGGAAGTATTTATCTCATCATCACATAGACACATCATTACAAATATGAGAAATAGCAATAGGAACAATAAACATGATATACTCATATCATAAAAGATTCCTCAATGGAATATTAACAATTATATTATCCATAAGATTATACTCAAGGGTACAATTTAACATTCTTCTGGTTGCACTCAGAACATCATCTATGCTTTCACTGATGGTTCATTCCCAAGAGGTCATGCTCATCAGACCTCACCAAAGATGTACTCTATGTAACTCCGAAGATCTCGATACATAGATAGGGGATCTCACTACTAGAAAAATGATCTGTAGCCATGGATCTAAAGCTACAGTTTTATAAACTCGTGGCTATAGCTTAATTTATAGACACACTTCAATTATAATCCTGAATATACAGTTATTTGAAGCCACGGTCTGTGGATCCAACTTTATTTCGTCACGGGATTCTCTTATTCTCCCCGACTCTCTCCCCCTTGCCCTCATGACCTCTCCTCTCTACGACCATCCTCCACCCCAGTAACCTCTTCTCACTCAGCGCTCTTCCCATTACCCTCGCGAGATCTCCTCTCCGTGGCCCTCCACCACCCTCACGAGCTATCCTCTCAGTGGCCCCCCTCCCCCGACGCTGCCTCCCAACGCAGCCGCCCCTCCACGAGCTCTCTTATCCATGACCCTCCCCTGATGCTTCCATCCAACACGGCCACTCCGCCTCACTGACTATGCTGCTCCAAGGCATCCTCTTCACCTCCTCCTTCAGCATGTCGACCAATCCAGCATCGTGAAACCCTAACAAAATTTTGACCAACTTCAGTTCATCGTAGATTTTTATTCCATCATGTTGATATATCCTCACGCATAGCAGCATCTGCATCATGATGTGTTTCTATAGATATCCCCTTGATTGGGACATCGATGGATGGAAAATAAAGGTATGTAAATTGCTAGGTTCATTAAGCCCTTTGAGATCATAGTTCATATTTTAAAAACAACTTAAATATTGGATTTTTCTCCTCAGTTCAATGCCACGATGAATGTGTTTCATATTTTAAAACTGAGGAGATGTATACTTGATCCAACTCATGTTATTCAGTTTGATACATTTGAGTTGGAAGCTATGGGATCCTATATGGAATGATCAGTTTTTATCATCAACTAATGTGAGAAGTTTTAATAAGGGATACTCATATTGATAGTTATGGAATAACGATTGTTTGTATAGCTTCATAATGAAACTTATAAACATTTTTTTTAATTCTTTCTCAATGTACAGAGTTTTTCTCTCAGGAATCTCATTAATGAATCTTGGTGTGGGGAATCCTAGTGATAAAAAATTTATATGGAATCTTACCATGATGAATTATTAATTCCATTAATTTAATGTGTGATATTATTAAAATGGATAAACATGGAAGTTTAGGGGGTTGAAGAAGGATCTACGAAGGGTAAAAGGAATTTGCTGTTAAAAAGGTAAGGTGTTTGGTGCAGGTGTAGAAATAAATACCTAGTTTTCTGATACCGAGTATTTAGTAGTGTCAGGTATAATCATCAGTAACTACTGGTGTAACCACTATATACCTAGTTTCTCCCCCATAAGGATAAACTATAAATTGTCTTCATAAATGTGGATCTCTTATATAGATATATTTTAGGATATACCATATTTAGAATTAACTAAAATGGATTACTTGAAGTAACATTCTAGATTTTATATCTTGTATAATTTCTTGAGTTCTCTTTGAAATCTAGCTTCACATTAAATTCCATTCATGGTTAGCACATAAGTACAATATGAAATAGAATGTGTTACTATTTGTTCCTTAGTGTGAACAACAATGTTGAGAATGATTTCTCAACCATGTTTTCTCATTCTTAATGCTTTCACATTTTTATTTAAGATTTTTTTTATTCTTTTTTGGAGCATCAAGTTCTTCACTTTTATATTATTTATGTGAGATGTTCTTATTTTCGTTAACCTTCATGGCACATTCATCACATAATGTAATATTTATCTTATTTAGGGATTTATCTTATACTATTAACCTAATTAATAAATTGTTGGTACTATATCCATCTATATTACTTTTTCCTCAATATTGTTGTTGATGTCATGCCACAAACCATGTATGTCTTCACTTATACAGAAGTAATCTTCATGAGATATCATTCTCTTCTTTTGATGCAAAATGGGATTCCCATTAGTCTTTCTAGTCCAAACAGGTCCATATTTGGTATTAGTACCTGCATTATTAGAGGCAACATGTTTATTTTGAGATTTATTAGGTGATGAATTAACCTGCCTTTTTGGACCCTTCTTTTCACCAGAAACCTTAAATGCATTGTTTCTCTTATCTTCTTCAAATCATTCTAAACTTCATGATACATTGATTGTGCCTTTATTAGTACTTATTATCTCATCTAATGATTTTATTCAAGGTTACTCACTATCTTATACTGATCAACCGCATTCAATTTGAATTTTTTGATTTCATTAATTTAAGTAGCTTCTCACTTTATATACTAATTTCCTTCGATCATCTTTTCAAATAATTTCATTAGTAGCCACTTCTCATTCATGAGTTTTGTGTTATTCTCAATACATGCTACCAATTCAGATGGGGGGTGGGGTATGCTTCATGGATGTGTTATTTTTATTGTTTATGCATGTACTGATGCAATGATTTTTGATATTATGATTAACAATTTGTGTTTGTAGCTGTTTTGAGTTGACATGACCAGTATAGATTATCATTCCAATGGGAGTGACTAAATGATGATATTGTGGTAATAATAGAAAGGAATTATAGAATCTATAATGGTAATGGATTAATTTTTCATTTTTCACCATTGATCACATATATATAAAAAGTTGGTATAGATCATTTATTTTCCCACTATTTTCTTGCAGGTGGTTTCTTATGATGAGGCTGGTTCTATCCACCGCCATCGATGATAGTGAGTTCAACATTGGATTTGTGTATGGTTTATTTCGTTTATATACTTTGGCCAAATTTTAATGAGGGCTTTTGTGATTTTTTGGTTCATTATATTTTTTTCGTGCTTTCTGGATCTCGTTGAGGTGGATTCGAGTTGCCGTTGACGAAGGATTACATGTGTATGTATAGGTAGGAATATAAATATATAAGTTCAAACTTTATATATATTCACTCATGGTAGTATGAATATATATATTAGGGATAGGTGTGCTTATATATAGATATGAAATATGCATACATGTATAATTTTAAAGGGGTATATGCAAGTATAAGCATATATCTAAGGATCCCCTTGTGCATATTTGGCCACACAAATACGTACATAGGTGCTTGGTGTCCTTACATATATGTGAAGTTTCATATGCATGCAAGAGGAAAAAAATGAAGATTCAAGTGGTCATTAAAAGCAGCGCCTTCAGGTTGAGGTACGTTTCCTTTTCCTAACCCTTTAATTTGAATTCTATAATTCCTTGAGTATTTTAAAAACTTTTTTTCATTATTATATAATGTGTATATACTATTTGAATTGGTTGTGGCTCTTTATAATGTCATTTTTACATGTTTTACAAGATTTCCCTAAGCCTTCAACGTGGACTAGTAGAATGCTTCAGCCAACCCAATAGTAGAAAATGAATTTTCCTTCACATAAGAGATGAAAATGTCCTCCTTTTTTGAAAACATCAACCGATAATTCTCATAAAAATCTAAAACAAAAAGAAAATCATTGTTTTCATTTCATCAAACACAAACAACTAGCTTTGAAAACATGATACTTTCTCCAGTAACATCATTGTGAAACACTTGACCTAGAAAACGACAGAATTTATCCTATTAAAATAAATCCACCTAGGCATGATTCATGGTTTGACCAGGGGTTTCACACCATGAGTCCCTACCCTATGGAATTTCATGGCGTGAACCGAGGTTCAAAGACGGAGAAATTATTTGTTCATTGTTGGTTATGGATTCATGTATCATTTATCATATACAGGTGACAAACTGATCACATATATATAAGAAGTCGTTATATCTCATTTTTCCACTATATTCATATAGGTGGTTTCTTATGATGAGGTCGGTTCTATCCACCACCATCGATGACAATGAATTCAAAATCAGATTTGGGTTAGGTTTATTCTGTTTTTATTCTTCGACCAAATTTTAATTAGGGCATTTGTGATTTTTGGGTTCCTTATATTTTTGCAGTGTGTTTTGGATTTCATTGAGGTGGATTCAAGTCTCCATTGAATAATCCTTACAAGTGTATTCATAGGTAGGAATATACATATATATGTTCCCCCTTTATATATATTCACTCATGGTTGTATGAATATATATATTGGGGATAGGTGTGTTTATATATGGATATGAGAAATGCATACATGTGTACGTGTAAAGGGGTATATGAATGTATAAATATATATCTAAGGACCCCCTTGTGCGTATTTATCCATGAAAATATGTACATAGGGACCAGGTGTCCTTATATATATGTGAAGTTTCATATGCGTGCAAGCGGAAAAAAGGATGATTTGAGTTGTCGTCATCAAAAGAAAACACGCCTTGAGGTTGAGGTAGGGTCCCTCTCCTAGACTATTTAATTCAAGAATGTTTTAATTCGAATTTAGTTGCCTTCTTAATTATGAATGTTTATATTAAATTACAATTCTTGAATATGTGTTAGTAAAGATAATTGTTTCTTTTGATAAATAAGTCATGGTTTTGTAATAAAACCCCTCCAATGGAGGTGCGCTGTTTGAAAAAACTCACAGTGGTATACCTTGCTTAAAATTATTGCATTGATGTTTTCCTTATACTGGATGTCATTGTTAGTCATTAAGCACACATCATAGTTGACCATTTTTATATCCCTGTAGGGGGTTTCCCTCTTTTTATTAAAATAGTTGTTTGAACCAAGACACTCTTTAAGTGCCGTTAGACTTTTAAGATGGGTCCCATGTTGTGTGACCATGTCACATGGCATGTGATATTTAAATCCAACCGAAAGCCCAATTCCATCACCCAGGGGTCCCACAGTACCAGTAATGTCAGATTACATGTTATGTAACCTATGATTTTCCTGATCCCATGGGGTATTAATTCCTCTAGGTATTCCTACCCATTTCTAGATCTCTAAACCACACCGAATTAGTTATATCGGGGGTCATCAAATACTCTAGTCATCATAGATTAGCATTCATTTCTTTAAATCATCTGATAAAAATCCTCTCATGCCATCCATGACATCATATTTGAAACTAAGTGGAACAGATAATTCGATACCATTCTAATCCACCTCCAAAATCTATGATAAAAATGATATAAATTGCCCTTATGAAAAAAAGGTCAAGGAAGGCATTGATTACCCAATGGAAAACCACCATCCGACCAATGGCCACCATCTTTTTGGTTCCAACCATCAACTATCCATTAGTTAGTCTAGAGCCAACCCTCCCCCAATATCATTATTAATATGTTCATGGGGCTTTATAATAGCTAACTGGTGGCCCCCTCTACTACTGTTTAGGAACACAACATACTTCTTCCCCCCTTTACTAAATCCGTCCACCTGAAACATAAATTTTCAATTAAAACTTATTCATTTTAATTAGAAATCACCAAAATTAAATTTTAAGAAACCAAAAACGAAATACATAGTCATTACAAACTATCCACTATACGATTTCTCATCCATGAGAAACTTTACTTAGCATCACTGGTGCCTTGAGGTTTCAGGGGTTTGGAGCTGCCTTCGGGCCTACTCCTTCCCTTCATAGTTTCCCATCCTTCACCTTTTCTATTATTCGGTAACTTGAAGTCTCATTTTATTTCTTCTTATATGTATTTTTTCCCGGGGTTCAACATGCATCAATTTTGAAATCACTTCTTTCAAGATCGATCAATAGTATTCAGGTTCACCAGAATGTTTTAGTATTTTTCAAATTTTTTCCAGCATTCGAACATTAATCCCTCAAATTTGCTAATTATTTACTTCCCTACAAGATGAATTGATCCTCTATAGGTGTACTGAACTGAGTTTTCATCGATTATTTCTCAGGTTGCATGAAGTGGTGGATCTGGCTTTGTCTTTGTCCAAATATTAATGTTCTTTCACCTGTTAACCATGTTTCCTCTACCAGTTGAACCTAATTGTTCATTCTAGGAGAGACTCTCGGTTTTCATCACAACGGATTTAGATTATCAGATTGCATATTCCTTTTTAAAATCTTTTTTTATTACTATTTTCAACAACATTCTTGGAAATATTTTAGGGCGATCAATAGATTCTTAAAGGGAAACATCTCATTAATTATTTTTTGTTTGTAGAGCTTGACTTATTTATGAAACATCTAGAGTTTATTTTCTCTGCCGCCTCCCTCTACCTTCGCTCCTGGACCGAAGACGCTGCCCCGCGGATGTCGTTGGACTAGGCCAACATGCCGCGGTCACACCGTGGTCATGTCAGTCACGTTGCGGTCATGCTGTGATTTGGACCTGCTTCAGGATGACACCCTACAACTGTTCGCTGTGATATTATTCTAGGAGTCTTGTGATCAATGTTGAGACTGACTAATCATAATTTCTTCCGGTGGGGTGATGACCAAAATGTTTCCCCGCCTCCTCTCACTCCTTTCGCTCCTGGCAGGAAGATGCTGCCCCGCGGATGTCACTGGACCATGCCAACACGCCGAGGTCATGCCGCGGTCACGCCGCGGCCACGCCGTGGTCATGCCGTGATTTGTCCCTACTACAGGATGACACCCCACAACAGTTCGTAGTGATAATATTCCATTAGTCTTGTAATCAATGTTGATACTGACTAATCAACTTTTCTGCCAGCGGGGTAATGACTGGAATGTTTCCCCGCCTCCTCCTGCTCCCTTCGCTCCTGACCGGAAGATTCTGCCCCATGGATGTTGCTGGATAGGGCCAACACGCAGTGGTCATATCGCGGTCACGTCAGGGTCACGCTGCGGTCACACCGCGGTCACGGCGCGGTCCTGCCCCGGTCACGATGTGGTCACGCCACGGTCACATCACAGTCACACCCTGATTTTCCCCTGCTCCAAGACGACACCTCGTGGCTGTTCGCAGTGATAGTATTCCATGAGTATTGTGATCAATGTTGTGATTGACTAATCACAATATCTTCCGGTGGGGCGACAGCCGGAATGTTGCCCTTCCTCCTGCCTAACCCTTCACTCCTGACCAGAAGATGCTTCCTCGTGGATGTTGCTAGATAGGGCCAAGACGTCACGCTACAGCCGCGGTCGCGCCGTGGTCACGCCTTTATTTGGCCCCGCTCCAGGACGACACCATGTGGAAGTTCGCAGTGATTGTATTCCCTGAGTCTTTCTTTCGATTCCTGCCTTGAATTGTTGCTAATAAATTCCACCTGAGACGAAAATAAATTGAAACTCTGACCTAAGGGGGAGCACAAACAAATGTCGATGAAACCGAGTCCCAGCATTTTCCACGTTTGAAGGAAAAATTCGACACAAGGTGTAGAAGACCTAACGACGAGTTGGACAAATTTCGAGGTGATGATGGAATTCGTAGCTTGGAAATCTCAAGCTTATAAATCGATGAAGCCAAGTCATCGAGTTGAACACCGCGTCAGTCTGTGACTTCAGTTGAATTTGACGGAAGTAAGTTGGATCGGGAGGATGATGACGAACCAGCTGTATGGGATTGAAGACCACTGTGCACATCAGGATGTTGGTTCAATTGAAGCGTCGGTGACTGTTTGGGTTTCGGATCGGCGAAAATGAAACCAAATTGATGTTTTAATTAAAAAAAAAACGAGGTAAAAATATCTTCATTCAAGCTTTGGTTGAGCTTCAGACCAGCGTGTTAGATGTTTGAATCGATGAAGATGATAGGGTTAGGCACACTGATCCCATGACTAGAGTTGAAGAGAGCTGAGAATTCATTTCGCTGGTTGAGGAAATTCCAAAATCAACTAATTGAGTCTGTATCTCAGATGTACTGCTACGTTTGAACCTGATCAAGCTTGCTATTTGAAGACACATTGTTAGTTGATTTTGTCTGAAATCAGTAATGAAGATGGTGGGGACCTCTTCTTTCATTAACAGGGCGGTTTCAGTTTTGAAGGAGCATGCACGGCATGTGCTTACATTAATGCTCCAACAAAGTTCCCATTCAAGGTGATGTTATTGAAGATGATGACATTGTTCCGGAAGAGAATGCATGGAATGTGTTTGACAAATTTCCTCAGCGAGCCTATTTGACTTCACCGCTTGATACACCAGTTGCTTCGATATTAAAAAATTAGGAGAAACGCCAACCCATGCCAGGTGCATGAAAAAAATTCCGAAATGAAGTTCAAGCCTGCTGAGCCACATCTTCCTATTGATGCCTTGGCCCAGGTTGAAGAGATTCCACAAATTAAGTGTTCAGTTGAAAATGAAGGTGACCGTGTCATGCTCTATACAAGTGTGAAGAAGCAAGCTTGATGAATACTAGAAGAATTTCCATGCCCAATATTGAAGCCCAAGGACCCACTTCTCAGGCCCAAGATGCCCAAGTTGTCTAGAACCTGGTCCGAATACAAGCAGCATGTGAATTAGTAAGGCTCCTCATCACATGAGCACGCTGAGTAGAGTAAGACTTCCACCGTATTCATGACGCACCAAAGCATTTGACCCTCTAATACATCACAAAAGAGTACATATCTCGATCGTGGGAGGGGAATGATCTAACAAGGAAAATTCGAATGATGCTCTCTCATGAAGAAATCTCGACCATCAAGCTGTGCATGAGGTGTCAATTTGAATAAAGAGAGAAGGGCTTGGAATTTCAGGAGTAATTCAGAATTTCTAGGTTCATTGAAGTTAAATTTCATGCTAATCTTATGACAGATAATGGAGGATTGAAAAACATTGAGTATTCCTATATGTGGGACAAATGTTCAATAGAGGTGGGGGGTGCTTCCAAGACTGGATCAATCATGCTTTTGATGTTTTTCACTACCATATTTTATTTCATTCTACTGTAAGTCTCTGATTATGTCACATTAGGCCATTTGTGGTCACACTAAATATAATCCACCCATCCCCCTTGTGTAATTATACCCGTTAATGCTTAACCCTCTTGCTTACTTCTATGAGTGTTTTTAATTTCATAATCATTAGTAGGTTTCTACTTTATTTTTCTTTTAATTGATTCTTCTGTCATTCTCTAAATTTCACCCACATTCCACTTGGATTCAATGCATTACCTATGATCATGGGAAGTGGGTTGGTCTGATAGTGATTGAAAACATCCAATCATTATGATAGGCAAGATTAGAGAACCTAGTCCCTAAAGTTGTGTTGAAATTTTCAAAACCAGTAGAGGATTCATCATGGGACGATTCTAACAATTGGTTGGAAGCTTTATTACTCATTAAGTTGAACTTTGGGCGGTAATTCTTACAGTTGAATATGTAACCATTATGGATGGAATAAGTTATGGATTTAAAATGACTTCTTGTTGGTGGTCAACATACTCAGGTATAAATCTACATTGTTCCCACTGCAACTCTACAAGGAATGGATGGATTATTATTTTTATTGAGAGAAGATGAACTTAATGGAATCTCACATATGTAGGGAGGATAATATAGTGTTCGATGCACTATCTATGTATTTTTTAGAGAATGGGACTTTATTTTGGTTTTTTATCTCAATGATGAATTTCTTCACCTTTATCACTCTAATGTAAAGGGTGATGTATACACAAATATCTAAATTCGATTTATTGTATCTCCACTTTATTTTTAATAAATTTGATGTGAATGGGTATTCTAACCCATTCCATGGACCTTCTTGGGTAATTATATCATGTTACATGTTGTCACATATTTTTATTTCTAGTTATTCCATGATTATAGGATACCATACAATATTAATGATTGTTATTTCATGATTAGACATATAATGTAGTGGTATTATTGTATATTATATATGTGGGTATTGTAGGACATGGTAGAGGAGGTTATGAATTAAAACTTGTATACTAGCTAAACATATGTGGGGGATGGTGCATGAGGGCTATGTGCAGGAGGGGTGATATGTTATGTCATATTCTGGGTGTGGCTTGGCTCCATTTAGGTAGGGTCCCTCTCTCAGGCAGGGGGGGTGTCCAGGCAGGGGAGGGAGTGTCCAGCAGGGGTGGTGCTGTCTAGGCAGGGGGGGAGGGGTGTCCAGCAGGGGTGGTTTTGTCCAGGAAGGGGGGAGGGATGTCCAGGAGGGAGGGGGTGCTGTCCAGGAAGGGGGGGAGAGGTGCACAGAAGGGAGGGAGGGGGGTGCTGTCCAGGATGGGGGAAGGGGTGTCCAGCAGGGGTGGTGCTATCCATTAAGGGGGGAGAGGTATCCAGGAGGGAGGGAGGGGGGTTTGTCCAGGAAGGGGGGAGAGGTGTTCAGCAGGGGGGTGGGGGTGATATCCAAGAGGGACGGGGTGTTTTCTAGGTGGGTAGGAGGGGCGTCGAGCAGGGTGTGGAGTTGTCCATGCAGGGGGGAGAGCTGTCCAGCAGGGAGGGAGGGTGGTGCTGTCCAGGAAGGGGGGTGTCCAGGGGAGAGGTGTCCAGGCAGGGGGAGAGGTGTCCAGGAGGGAGGGGGTGTTGTCCAGGCAGGGGGAGGGGTGTCCAGCATGGGGGTTCTGTCAAGGTAGGGAGAGAGGTGTCTAGCAGGGAAGGGTGGGGGTGCTGTCTAGGAAGGAGGAGAGGTGACCAGGAGGGAGGGGGTGCCATCAAGGTAGGGGAGGGGTCTCCAGTAGAGGGGGTGTTGTCCAGGCAGGGGGTAGAGGTTTGCACTAGAGAGGGAGGGGGTGCTTTCCAGGAGGGGGGTGTCAAGGGGAGAGGGGGGGGGGTGATGACCCTGTAGTGGGAGGGGTGTCCTGCGGGGGGGGGGGGGGTGCTGTCCAAGCAGGGGGGGAGAGGTGTCCAACAGGGAGGGAGGGGGTGCTGTCCTGGAAGGGGGGGTGTCTAGGGGGAGAGGTGTCCAGGAAGGGGGAGAGATGTCCAGGAGGGAGGGGGTGCTGTCCAGGTAGGGGGAGGGGTGTCCAGCAGGGGGGGGTGCTTTCCAAGAAGGGGGGAGAGGTGTCCAGCAGGGAAGGTAGGGGGGTGATTTCCAGGAAGGGGGGGGGGGGGTTCCAGGGGGTGAGGTGTCCAGGATGCGGGGTGGGGGTGGATACCACATTAGATTATTTCTTCATTCCATTCAGAATAACTTCTTAACTAAACATATTGATTATTTTAATTACATCATATATCTCTTCATTCAACATCAATTAGTACATAACAATTTTTGGGAACCATAGTTCTATTCAGCTCCATTATAACATTAATATATTTCTGACATGAACTTTGTACCACCACTCATCAATCTCCCATGTTGGTATAAGATGATTAAACTATTATTCAATTGGCGAGGATGTACGTAGGGGGATTTCCAGGGGAGGAGGGGGGCTATCCAGGGGAGTCCTTGAATGGGGGAGGGATGTATAGGGGAGGTTTTGCAGGCGGGAGGGGTGCTGTCCAGGGGATGCTAGGGGAGGCTTTGCAGGTGGAGGGGGCTGCAAGGGGGTGGGCTGTGCAGGGGAGATAGTGGGGGATATTTCTTTGGGGGGAGGGGGTGGGGGCTATCCACAATGGGAATTACAAGGGAAGAGGGGGATGTTCATGTGGGGCTTTGTAGGGGGAGGGGGGCTATAGGGGGTTTTCTACTGCAAGGGGAGTGGGGGTGGGGGTGTCCAGGGGGGCTTTATAGGGGGTGGGGGCTGGAGGGGGGAGGGGGCTGCAAGGGGAGTTGGGGGGCTGTGTCGTGGGGTTGGGGGGTATTTTTTAATGGATTTTCAGATCCTATACCCATGGTTTTAAACCGTGGATACTAGTTAATTGCCACGGTTTTTAACCGTGGCTAAGGTCTAATGCCACGGTTTAAAATCGTGGCAATAAAGTGTGTATGTCCTCTTGTATAGCCACGGTTCTAAACTGTGGATATCGTGATATTACCACGGTTTGAACCATGGTTGTATACCTATAGCCACGATTCTAACTGTGGATATAGATCTAGAACCACGGTTCCAAACCGTGGCTATAGGTCTAGGACTATATCCATGCCAAACATATCCACGGTTCTTTAATATGTGGCTATTTCCTATAGCCACGGTTTGAGGACCTATAGCCACGGTTTAAAACTATGGATATAGCCTGAATTTCCAGTAGTAAATCAATATGAATAATATTTTTCCTAAAGATAAAGATGATGAAAATAGAGATATGGAATTCAAGAAATCATTTTCTGATAAACATTGAGAAAGTAACTTTATTACATTAGTGAATAATGAATATTACGTGAGAAAAAGTCTATATAAGTAGAAACTCAACATTAATATCATCTAAAATGTGATTTGAAAGAATGTTTGAGGAATATCATAAGGCTAGAGATGGAAAAAAATAAGTTTATAAATTAAAATTACTCATTAATTAATCAATAATATTTTCTTTGATGGGTTAATCAAGATGGAAAAATAGGTTTATTATCTAAAGAATTCTCTTGAGAATGTAAATAATTGTAATTATCATCTTGAAGTAAAGTTGAATGCTAAAGAATATGAGTATAAACTTGACAAGTAGAAAATTTATAAATATAATGAAATGAAAATTTGATTCAAACAGTCTATCACAATAGTTGGTGAATGTTGTATTAAGGATGAACCAATAAAGCATCCACAAAATTTTCCGTCAAAGGTTAAGTGGAAAGATAGAACTTGTTCTAATAAGGACAATGTTGGGAAGGCTATGTATGTGTCCAAAGTAAATAATGATGAAAAATCAGAAGTACATAAAAATAATAAGTCCAGAAATGTTTCAAATACTTTTCGTACTGATTATTTTGAACAAAAATTTGAGCTGAAAAAGAATGTTTCGATTTAAAAAAAAATTTCATGGTCAGAAGTTTTCTATTAAGAAGGTTGTTTAGAATCATGTTCCTAATTACAGTCATTAATGAAGATTTAGTTGGACATATTCATTCTATAGTTACTTATGGTATTATGTTAGATTTGGAAACACTACAAATATGTGTTGGTTCATCCAAAAACATTACTATTGTTCAACATCTTATGGAAGACAATGTCTGAGGGAGAGTCAATCCTATCAAAAATGGATTTACGAGAAGGATGTTCAGAATAAATATGATAATGATGGAGTGAGTGAAAAAAATATATTCCAACCATTGGAAAAAGATTTTGAAAGATGTTAAAAGAATGGAAATCAATCTATGGGATGTCTTATTTTGTTTCCAATAAAACAAAATGTTCTTAACAAATCATATAAGCAGGATGTGATGAATGAAATTGATGAACAATAAGATCTTGTTGATGAAAGTGCCTAGAAAGCTACAAAAAGAGAACATCCATGTATTCCTGATAGTGGGTTTTCTAACCATATGACTAGAGACGTAATGTTTCTAAAGAGTGTGAACAACATCAAAGATGGAACTATTACATTTGGTATTGATGAATCATTAATAATCAATGGTTTTGGATCAACCATCATCAGGAAATCAAAAATGAAATCTATGAAAAAATTATATGTTGATGGGTTTAAACATAATCTGTTGAGTGATTCAGAACTCTGTGATGAGGGAAACAAAGTTATCTTCTGAAAACATGGGTTTATTTTGAAAAAAGTAATTGATGCAGTTTTATTTAAAAGAGGCCAACATACAAAGGGAAACTTTTTCGATATTGGTGAAGTACATAAATCTTATTGCAAGGGCTTGGTGGATGAGAATTGGTTATGGAATAAATGGCTATGATATATGTGTTAGAGAAACACGTACAAGTTATCAATGCAAGAATGTGTCTGAGATATGCCTGATTTATCAAGAAAAGGGATTGATGTTGCACTATTTGTGAAAAATTGATGTCTAAAAACTCAATGAATAAGAGAGTTTACATTCATGAAAAAAACCCCTTGGAAATAATACATTATGATATATGTAGACCAATGTGCACACAGTCAGTAAGTGGACACAAGCAGTTCATTAATTTCATTGATTACATTACATGCATTACTTGTGTTATGTACATGATACATAATTCAGATGTGCTAAAAATGATTAATACATTCACGAGGAAAGCAGATATGGAATGAGAGTATTCAGTGAAGAAGATGAGAACATATAATGGGCAGTGCATAAGAAAGAATAGTTTTAAATTTACATTGAGAAGCATGGAGAGTGGCATGATTTTAGTTCACCTTACACACATCAACAATATGGGGTTGCTGAAAGGAAGAATAGAAGCCTTTTTTAAATGTGGTGAACTGTTCTACATGAACATGGTTTCTCTCATTTTATTAGAGGTATGACATGTGTGAAATAGTTTATATTCAGAACTGATTTTTCATAATTCCAATCCTAGATATGACTCCATGTGAAATGATCTATGGAGAAACTCCATGTCTAAAATTCTTAAGATTTATTGGGAGACCATTCATTATAAATAAGAAAGGTGGAAACCTTGAAATGTTTGATTAAAGAAGAGATGATTGATTTTTTTTGCAATTCTTGAGAATTAAGATGATATATACATCATAACAATGAAACATGATGAATAAATAATTATCCAGAAGTAAAAATTGTTGAAACTTTTGAGAAAGAAAAGGTGTCCTATGTTGATGTGGAATTTGAGGATGATATGTAATATTTTGTTAATGATATTAATAAGTCTATATACTATGTTAATCCAACTCATGAAGAGGATTCAAACCCATCAATCCCATGTAATGAGAATGATGTTCTAACAACTCATCCTATGATGATGAATGTAGTGGAGGCTCAGAACATTATAGGAGATCTACATTAGAGGGTTCAAAAAGAAGAACATGGAATGATATTACACAAAATTATCATTATTCAAAAGTTTAACCGAATGATGTAAATGACGATTTTGATAATTCATAAAGGGTTCAAGAAATGAATTAAGATCTTTATTAAATGGGCATGAATGATACTTGGGAACTTGTACCCAATCCGTAGAACAAGAACATTATTTGTACAAAGTTTATATTTCAAAACAATCTAAAGGGAGAGGTTGAAGTGAAAAGGAAAATAGAAAGATTGGTTTGAAATGGGTATTCACAAATTCAATGCATTGATTTTGATGAAAACTTTTCCCTAGTGGAAATGATAGAAATAATCATAATATTTCATGCTATTGCAGCACAATGGGGTTATAATATCTATCAAATGAATGTGAGATTCACATTCTTGAATGTTGATCTTCAAGAGGAAGTATAAATTGTTCAACATTTTGGATTTGTTATTTGGAAGTATGAGAGTTATGTGTGATGGTTGAAGAAGGATTTTTATGGTCTAAAAAAGGATCTGATGGCATGGTATTATAAATTAGAAAATGGTTTGAGGTATATTATTTTTAAGGAAGTTAGGGTTGAACTAAATCTTTACATCCTGGAGTGTCATGAGTTTTCTCTGATCATAATTGTTTATGTCGATGAAATTATATTTTCTAGGAAATTTAAATGATAATTTGAATGATTTACAGAAGAGATGATGTAGTTATTTGAGATGTCCAAGCTGGGAGAAATGAAATACATTCTTGGATTACAAATTTCACAGGAGCAGAATCACAATTTTCTGTCTAAGGAAAATTATGATAATAAACATCTGAAGAAGTTTGGAATTAAAAAACTGATACTAGTGTCCTCATCAATTTTAGTGGGAACCATGTTTTTTAATGATGATGATAGAAAGGAAGTTGATTAGAAAGTGTTTCAAATGCCAACTGGATGTTTGTTATATTTTACTACCTCAAGACCTAACATCATCTATGTAGTCACATTATGTGTAATATTTCAGAGTGCTCGTAAAGATTCACATTTGATTATTGGGAAAATAATTTCCATATATATCAACGTCACAATGAATTTTTGAATCAGGTGTGATGGATTAGAAATATTGATCTATCCAGTTGTTCTGGTGCTAATTGGGCTGGAAATGTTTTTGATCGAAGACCCACATCTGGTAACAATTTCTTTTTGCGGAAAAGTTTTGTTAGTTGGAATAACAGAAATCTGAACTGAATAACTCTTTACACATATGATTTTGATTATGTTTCTACTACTCATGATGCAACTCAACTAATGTGGATAATGTTTCAGTTGGATAATCTACTTGTTAATCTAAATCTACCATTGCACTTGGGTTATGATAATTAGGGTACAATCAATCTTACATGAAATTTGGTACAACATTCTCGTTCAAAACACATTGACATAATGTACCACTTCCCCAATGCGCATGTGGAGAATAATTAATTAGTGTTGTTGTATTTTCCTACATTAGAACATATAGTTGATATATTCATCAAACCTTTACTGAAGGGACCATATACAAAATAGAGGTTTGAAAAGTATGTCAAACATCATTCTCATCAAGGTTGAGTTATGTGTTTCTATCCCCTCTATCATATTGTCAATGGATAGTGTTTTCTAGGGGTAGAATTTTTTCATAAATCTATACATGTAATTTCATGTATAAAGGGGGAGTTGTGGGTAAGCTGTGTATCCAAAAAGTAAGTGTGTGAACAATTCTAACTATTTTTTTTGGATTGGTTGTAGGAAACAAAATCATTATATTCTAGGAAAGATGAAAATGTGAAATAGATGATGAAAAATACCGAGGGGGAATGCCTGGAAGAAAGTAGTTTCTCTTTTGGGGAAGTATGAGGATGAAATTTCATAGTCCCTACTTTTAGACAACAATGTTTTGTTGTCAATAATTCTTGTTTCTTGCAATGATTTATCTCATTTTTTCTTATAATTGTTGATATGTAATCCATTTCATGAGGTTATAATGTTCAGTTATTTATGAATCATAATTTAAAACAAAATTCAAAGGGGGATATTGTTGGGATCATGTTGGATGGAGAAGGATGTAAGAAGAGTTTCCTGCTATAAAGTGTTGTCATTTTTGTCAAATAAAATTTACATTTAATGAAATTGAAAACCATAAGATAAATTTCTGAATATTATTTCAAAAATATCATAAGTTAGTAAAATAAGTGATGAAATCGTTATGAAGGAGGGGATTGAAAGGTGCTTCCAGTCATATTCAGTTTTGATTGGAAGGAGTGATGCAAGTGGAATATATGGAAGGTTTAGTACTTTCTGTTGAGAATCTAACGATGCTAAAGACGATCAATAAACGGATACATTTCATGATATTGTATTTTGAGTAAAAATATGATTATTGGTTATGTAATGTAGTAAGGAGATCCATGAAAAAGGAATAGATGATATAGAGGTAGTATAAAATAATTTTTTAAGATGGTTCCATTTTCCAGTGCTTTACTAATTTTTAGAGCTGAAAATCGGGAGACAGAGAAATGTGATTCTGATAAAGAATGTTGTATGCTAGTGTGATTATAGATGAGTATGTTTCCTGAAAATGGAGTTGCATGATCTGAATATCAAAATATGGAAAAGGGGAATCTTGCATTATAGATTGTTTTTTGTGTGCTATACACAATGGACTTTGGAATGTTGCATGCAATTCATGATTCAAGACCCAATCATTGAAAAATTTCAAAGGCATGAATTGCGTGAAAGTTGAGGTGGGCACAGAAGTGACTTACACGCCCAATGCATTGTCAAATGGTTTTTTTGGGAGACCTATCTAGATCTTGCACGATACATCAAGGGTTTTTCGTGCGGGGGTCGACGATGTCTATAAATAAGTGGCGACCACCTCACATTTGTTATGCTCATCACTTAGAGAATACTAATGCACTATAGTGCGAAAAAAAAATTAAATGTAAAGGGGAGTGCACAAAAGGAAGAGTTGTGTAGAAGATGAGTGTTACACACAAAATTGATGTTTCCTAAAATATTTGTTTCGGAAAAAAATTTAAATCTTGAGCACATGGAATAAATGTTGAACGTAATACACATAAAAGGGTGCATGAATGATTTGGGTTCATCACACTTATTTAGTTGTACGTTAGGTAGTTCTTACTAGAATCTAGGTATGAAAATTATGATTTCATCTTTAGAGGATACACCTATTCAATTGTAATGAAGCACTGAAATACTATAATTACATATTAATGCTAAGAGGGTGTACACACACTTGTAGATTGTTCTCCTTGTTCTACACGAGTGTAATGTAATTTCTTAATCATTGAATTCCACATAAAAGCATGTAATCACAATAATCATAACATAAAACATTAAACATTGTGGCATACACACATAATCATAGAGAATCATTTCTTGTTAGTCAAGACTCATTGCCAAGACTATCTTAGTGGACAAAGTCCCTTTCTGAATCGAGTAACCCTCGTTTCAGTCCTATTTCACTGAACCGGTATAACCTACTATTTCAGCCATGTCTATCTCATGAGATATAAAATCTTTACCCAATGCATTGGAGGGAGATATAGGTCCCACCCATCTTATAATGAATCCTTTCTTATGTGTGCCACATAATCATAAATCATACATTATCGCATAACCCATGTAATAAAAATGGGATTCTTAAACAACATGACATCATAAAACAATAAGATAAAGGAATTCATAAAAATATTTCCATCACAACATAATCAAATCCATGTAATAATAGGGATAAAAACAGAACCCTTTTATTATCTTAGATGGAAAATAATTTTGATAAAATACTTGAACACCATTCTTGAGGAAAATATCCTTTCTACTTCAAAAATACTTTTCCTTTCTTAACATGTCATACCGTTTTAAACTAAAAGAAGTTGATTAAAAATAAACATGAAAACTTGTAAAGTAAGATTCTTGGAAATATTATTTTAAAAATCCATTCATGTCGTATAAGTTAAAAAAACATTCTTCGTACTTTTTTCGGAAAAGTCAAAAAGAACCTCTCACGAAAAAATGACAAAAGATTCCTTTCATATCTTTTACAAAAAACTCATAGAAGGGTAAAATTGGTTATAAACTATTTTAGAAGGATGGAAATAATATTACATATTGAGAGAACATGGATGTGGATGATAAAATACACCCCAGTAAATACCAAAGTATAAACAATCTCGGATAAAAATGAGATTGTGATATTTCCCCTTACCTTAGGTCCGACTTTCTTTGTAAGTGTCTGAACCTCCTGTATAATGATTTAAATCATGTTATTGACTTATTCCAGAATCATATTCATTGTTATTATATCACATATGGTCCACTTATGACTTTATATTACCCGTTCTTTTGTAAATTCATGTTAAAGTAGCGTTTTGGGTAAAATCGTCTCATTTGTCGTTCGTGTTTTTAACTTGTAATTATTCGTATGATTACATAGATCATGATTACTTAATTACAGAATATAAAACATGACTTATATATATATATATATATTCATGATAAATCAGTAAATGGAAAGAAATACACCGTTCATGGAGATGGTAGTCCGTACGTACGCATGAACGCTGTTTTCGTTTCCTTATTGAATTGAATGGAATTAAGTAGATGACATACATATAAATATAAATAATTCCAGAATCATTATTATGTCATATATTTCATTAGAACGTATTATATATACTTTATAATCATTCATGAATGGTTAATCATTGAGAATGAATCTCATCGCGTCGTGGAGACGGTAGTCCGTACGTACGCACGAGCGATGATATCGTTCCCATGGTCGTGGAATTGTGTTGAAGTGTATGTATACTATTTCAGTATCAATATCACTTTCTCTAGTATATGGAAGAAGACGCACCACTGTATTCTCCAAAGGCATAATGTTTTGAAATCTATAAATTAAAAAATATAAATTCAATGTAGTGATGATATTAAAATTTCATCATCCATCCGAAAATATGTAATATTTATGGAACCAAATAAAATACTAAAATATACATATTCATCCATAAAAAATGTATTTTTTTACTATAAAACTACACAAATATCCTCCCCAACACGGTCAAAAAATGAAGGGGATCAATATAGTCCACATCTCAAACATCCTCATCGTCACCATCAGAAAAATCATCATCATTGGAATTAACATTATCACCAAAAACATAATTTTGAGAAATAATATCATCAACAACATCATCACCATCACCTCCATCTCTATCACCACCGGAACATTCCCTAGAATCATAGAGGTCATCATTTTATCAAATTAATAAATTCCATATATGAATAAATAGTTCTAAAAAACTCAGATATAATTCATTGAATGAAAAATGAAAAAAATTTATGAATTTCTCAGTGATCATTTTACTTCTTTCACAATCTTGTTTTCTTTTTTTTCATTCATTTTTTGGATTTTTTAGCATCAAATACTTTTTCATGGGATATTTCTAACTCGCTGGTCTAAGAGAATTGAGAGGATCCTGTTATGGACCAATACATGGAGGGGATGTTGTTTTTTCTAATTCGATATCAAAATCTTCCCTAGTGAACATCACCTGAAACCTAAATCAATTTATTATTAGGAATTAATATGTCATCTACTTCCACATCACGTGTCTCTAGGGATGTCTACTTGGTTTTGGGTAGTGGGAATGAGAACTGAGAATCCCTTTATTAACAAAATAGTTGTGTATTTATTCCCTAACCTTGTACTAGTTCGTGAATGAATGAAAGATGTTTTTATTCTTCTAATAAGAATATGTATAATGGGTAATGGTGCTAGATATAATTTCACGAAAGCATGGATGGTTTTTAGATATGATAATAGAGACCAAAATATCATAGGGGATGACCTTAGATCCTTTTTGGAATGAAAGAGTGGTGTTCATAAGTGATACATGGTCTCAATAGAGATACCTGAGATTATACCGATATATGGATTTTGGGAATCCCTTAAAGAAATTGAATTGGTATTACAAGGAGAGATTTGTTAGGACATGGACCCTAAATCTAGATTCCATGGTCGAGGTGATTATTCAAGATGTGGTGTGACTGTAGAAATTCCATAACATATATAGTGTTGGTATAATGTGTATTATCATTATTGGCACGTGTTTTTATGCATTCATAGCAGTGAATTTTTTTTAATATGGTGTGCTTGTGAGTTAATGGGTGGCCCGTGATAATTACTAATTAAGTGAAATGATTTTTCTATTATATGTTAAATTTTTTTTAATATATGAAAATTGGAAAATTCACATCTAGAATTAATGTGCAAGGTTGGATTTTCGTAGGTTGGTTTACATGTAATGAGGTATCATGTGATAGGGAGACATTAGACAATAATGATGATGGGGTATAGAGATTGATGTGGGGTACACATACAATAGTTAATTACCTAGTAGAAATTAGGGATGATGACCTAATGGCCTAAACTAGTAGATCCAAGGACGAAATGACATTATGTCATGACAAAGTGTTTGATTGTGACTTAGTCCAATAGAAAAAATGACATGATGATATTATGATTTGATCATAATCTAAATTAGGGGTGATATAACCATATGACCAAACCTAGGGCTCTATTTTAAATTGACTTGTATCCATGATGTGTATTTTCCTTATGGAATGATGAGATATGCAATGATTTTGGCCATGTGTACTAATTTTATATGTGATGATTCCTGACATATTTCATCCAATATTGATCTTATGTTGGTAGTACTATGACTTTTAATGGCTTGATAAATATCTAATTACATTATGTTCATGTGTATATCATCAGGTGTCATGGAATCCATGTTAACACATGATGATTGGAAAATCATGTCTATTTAGGTATTTATATTACTAATTCCCAGACACACAAAAATTATTGGCAATAATAAATTTTTTTTGTGATACCATACAATTTTGAGGATCACAGACTATATAAGAATTTAGGTGTTTGTTTAGTCCTATTGTTTAATTATAGGTTAGAGAAACAAATGTGTTGTAAACCAAGATTTAATAGATGAACAATTTTGCAGATAAAATGATTTCTACAGGAAAAATTGTTTTAGGAGAACCTATTTGTCTTTATGGTTTCTATTTATCTGTATAAGGGATCATCTTATTTTTCGACCGGTTGAATGTATATATGAAAACATCATTTGATATATCATTTGGTTTAGTTACTTTTCAACCTACAATAATAATTATATTTATTAAAAACATTATTTTCTAAGTTAGTTACCATATTATTATATATGGTTATATAATAGTATGGTATCCCCATTATTATTTTATACCCCCTTCACTAGTCATTATCCTTTGGAAACTATGGAATAATTCCTGAGTTCATGTGGCCCATCGACCCAGACAATATGATTCATGATAGTCATTTCATACTGACATTCATAATAATATTATTATTGTTTTAAATTATTAATGTCTTGTGATAAGTACATCATGGTTATAAAATTCATTTTCCTATTATATGTGTATTAGTGACACGTTTCATTGGATAACTAAATGTGAATAAAATTTTAGAGATATAATGACAAGGTTTCATAATGATCATATGATTATAGTACCAAAAAATGATGAAACTCTCTAATATAAATTAATATATAAATGAATGAACTGTTATTTTTTATCAGTTATAATTAAATGGTGGAAGAATATTCCTCACATTAATAATATATTCCTGAGAAAAATTATATTACTCGTGATTTGGAGATAAAAATGGTACTTTTTTCATATAAAATATTTTGGAATTTTCTTTATGATGGTATTATATATATATATATACAGATAATAAAATATTTATGTATATATTCAAATTTAAATCATTAAATATTCACAGAAAGATAATTACTTTGTTGGTTAATGATTATTATTTATCATTACATTTCCATTTAGATGGTGATAAAGGTCTACAATGCTCTGAGTTCGAATGATCATATTAGTTTGTCTATGATACATATTGATTGAGAATGATAGATTATGGATTTTCAATGGATGGAACATGAAATCAGGAGGGAAAGGTATAAATATTATCTTGATCAATTTATCTTTTAACAATATTTCTATGTGAATATTAAATAGTTGTAAGGAAATGATTTGGAATTGAAAATAAAAATTAGGGGTGTTATAGAAAGCAACACGGCCCTTGATAAAATTATAATGTTAGGCGATCAAATATACGAACATTATAGTCTATAATTTACTAGGAAGCTATTAGAAAAAGAACTTTTCTTACCATTTTGTATGAATATTATAAGTATAAATATTTATAAATATCTCAATGTGCATTTATGGTGGGACAAAATGAAAAAGGACATTGAAGAGTATCTTACTTGATGCTTTTTATATCATTAAGTTAAGGTCGAATTTCATTATTATAAGATAAATATGAAAGAATTTTGAGAAATTTTATTGAAATAGTAAAAACTCGCCATTGAATTCATCATAGGATTCTAAAAAACATAGAATAAACATAATGTCATTTGGCCTATATTTGATAATTAAATAATGTATGTGCATTTCATTAACATTAGGGATAATTTATCACTTGAATAACATACAAAGATATTAATTATGAATGTGGTATGGTTATGTGTAGTACAACTCCAAAATATATATTGTCGATAGATGCAGATTTTCTTATTATTATGGAGAATTCATTAGAAATGGTTTAGGTGGACAATAGCTTTAACAATACATATCATATATTGATAGATGGTTTGTATAATCATACTATTTATAACCTCGAATATATAATGATATATTAATCTACAGATTTCAATGTTGGTAACATTGAACATATTTCTTTAGTTTAATTTTCATATACGAATAACTTTCACCTGAGAATTGAAATGGTTCAGCATGTAGACCTATATAGAAATTCATTTATAACTCCACCGTGTGGGGATGATGTTGGGGATAAAAATAACTACGCCATGAGAAAATTGAGGTAATAAAATAGAATTTCATATCACTTTAGTAGAACAACAATTAAAGAAAGAGATGTAAGTATGTTATTTTAACAATCGATGGAAAAATCATGAGATCAAATATAATGTTAAGGTATTCCTTTGAATATCTATAAGGATGAATGTTATGATATTTCAAATGAAGGGGAAGCCTATAACCAAATATATTGATCCTTATAGTAAACATGATCATATTAAAATGGAAACTTATAACCTAAATAATCAATCAAACCTATACCATTTTCATGATCTGTTCTATTTATCTCCTCCAAGAAAGTATATACCATATAATTCACATATACTGAACTCAAAGGTTTTAATAAAGGGTATAATCCTAATTATGGTGAATCACCGCTGAATGTAATGTATTGATTATATAAAGTGCATTATAAGTTGTAAAATAAAAAAGAAAAAATTTTGTTGTTAGACTTTAAATTAATGGAAGCTATATCAGAAACAAAGTATCTGATTGGGTAGAAGTATATGATTATATATTCATATAGTTATATAATTGTGAGGGTGAAATTATTCTAAGGGGGTATATTGTAACACCTTGAAAATTTAGATTATTTTTATCATTAATAATGTTAATGTGTATGATATATTTTGATTCACACTATATAGAAAAAGTGAAATGTTATTCATTTCAATATCAATGGATTTATATAACATGAAGATTAAATAAAACCTAATTAGTAAAATCTATTAATTAATTATAATAATTAAAACCCAAATATATATTGATTAACCTATAATATAATTATTACAGACATGTTTTTCATATATTTCTTATTTAAAAGGTAATTTAACATTATTAGATTGTTAAATTTATATATAATTAATTTTTTTACTGGTCTGAAATTTAATAATCATTTATAAATAAATTATCCAATGGGTTGAAATAACATAAAAATGGTTTGATATCAATGATGAGTACTTTTCTAGAATAAATATCATTTATTTATGAAATTAATTTTCTATTAATATATTAAATAAATAACTATTTATAATTTATTTTAATGAAATCTATATATTAAATATTAAACTAAACAAACAGACAATAATTATAATGGTTATTTGAATATATTGTATATGGATAAAATAATTTTTATAGATAAAGAATAATTTTTTTCTAAAAAATTGTTTTATGAGTTTTGTGCAAGGATATTTGAATTTCCCACCCCTAGAAATGTGTCTTTTAAAAATACATTCCATTTTGGAAATTATAAAATATAATGTTATGAAATATTTTGGACTTAATTTTCTTCAATTCTGAATAGTTACAATGATAATAATATTATCAGTTTTAAAGTGGTTAAATGGGTTAACAAAGAGGCTTAAAAAATCATATTCTTCAAATATCATTAAAAGTAATAAATATATAATCTTTTAGCTGGTTTTGTACCTTAAATTGTCATATGTTTTAAACAATGTCTATCTAGTTAAAATATTCCAATGAATTTATCTTATATTATTTTAATGTTAATTGTATTTACAACGACACCACTAACCTCAATTGTAAAAGGGATCTTCCCATTAATACTTATCAAAACTACATGTGATCTTTATCAAAACCATGATATTTCGACATACCATACCGACACCCTTATCGTAGTCATATAGTTTTTAGTATTCCTAAATGACCCAACCATAAAGTGTTAATGTTTTTTTCAATAGATATTATTCATACTAGTGGTATAAGATCATACTGACATTTTTCATGTTTTTATTTAATCATAAAAACAATAAAAATCAACCTAAAAAATTATAACATACCTACATTTTTATCATTAATTTACTAGAATTTTTTATGTGTTTTTAAAACAATTTCTATATCCTTTACATCTATTAGAAAAATAATGTTTTACTTCTGCATATTTATGTAAAACTACCGCCATGATCTGATGTAATTCATTTTTCTTAACCAACACTCAAGTATAGTTATATATAATTATATAATGAATATATAATATATATAATAATTATTATTATATTAATATAAATTATTAGTTACCAATTTTCTTTCATTTATTGGATGATGAAAACATAACATGTTCTATCATGTAGAAAACTACCTCCATGAACTTATGATGATAATTTTTTCTAGACAAGATATTTATCATTTTATAAAATTATATATAATAAATTGATAGGATTTTATTAGATTTTTAATATTATATTACTATGAATTGAGTGAAATGACTAGATCCAAAAAATGGTAATACACTTAGAAAACTCAAATATTGACAAGAAATGTTTTATATTAATGAAGATATTTAAATAAATAGGTGATATGGAATTATATAAGTGTCATATACAGTTACAGAAGTTTTAATACAGTTCAAATATAATTTTTTAACATATATAAATTTTTAATTGAAGAGGATACAATGTGTGTGAAATAATTCATAATATGAGGTAAGAGTTTCATCATCTCAATTTCCCATTATGGAAAAATGTTTAATACGTTCGAACATTCTTTATTTATTTTTTTTGTATATACTACCAATTTTTTTATATTTGCATGAAATTTTTTATGTTTTATAAATTAATCTATGTTATTTTCTTTCGTTTTTATTATTCAAAGATCACTAACACATAATGGGATAGTGATTCAATCTCACTTATAATATATATTGATACTATTTCAATTTCAGTTTGGTGAAATTGTATCTTTTATCTCTATTAATCCCATTATATTTTATTCTTATGTTGTTATTAGAGAGTTTTTAATGTATTCTATCAAAATATTAGATTATTTTTAGACAAAAAGACTAAAATGTTTTTCTTATGAACATCCTACCTCATTTATTATTTCTATTATTAAATAACCAACTTCCATGTCTATAATTTTATTTTTTTGCATAAGTCCATAATAATTTTTTTTATACATTTATTTTCTATTCTGAATGAATTTATTTAAAAATATTTCATTGAAACATTCATTAAATTTTATGCATGGGTTGTTTTTCTCTTCATATAACAGTACTATAAAATGAATTTTGTAACCATGTTGGGAAGTAATGAACATTACAAACATAATTTATTTTATTCATAATATATTTTTCTTTAGTTATTTGAAATTTTTTATAAATAATATTAAACGTCCATTTTTTTTGGCATTTTATAGTTTTCAAAATTAATAAAGAGAAAAATAGATTTGTTCGAGGTTTTCAATGTATTTTTTAAATTATTGCATAGATGTTTAGTTCATCTATGTAAAAATAATTTAAAATTTTTTAATTGTTATTAAAAATAGTATATTGTTATACCACATATTTTCTTTTTTTATCATAAACTTATTAATAAATTGTTTTAATGTAGTTTTAGGAAATATGTTTCTTTCCAGTCATTAATTTAAACTATATTGAAATGAAAAATTATATTATGAAGTTTCAACCTATATATTAATGGATTATTATTATGTGATGATTCTATCAATTATATCTCATTAATACATTGAGTTATGTTTTATATCCGAGGATATAAAAAGATATATTGGATGTATTCTCTCGAACAAGAGTATAAACAAGAGACTTTCCCATTCCTAATATGGTACCTAAGATTTTTTCCTAATCCCAAGAGCGTATGATGGTGATTATCACAAGTAAAAAATGTTAAGCATATGATTATACCAAGGAAATAATAGAAAAAAAGTGTTTAGATGAAGGAAAATAATGTACACAATTGGTCAGCCCTAGTCTACAGTGTGATGGATTTCATAGAGAGAAACCTTTAAAATGATAAATATTCTAATGTTTATGACACAATTTTATGACATAAAACTATATCTTATACCTATGATATTATCTCATTGATCCTGATTGATTATTGAATATTCCATAATTTTTTGACTCGTAACATTTATTAAGATAAATCAATATCTTATGAACCTTTTTTATTTATGAATTATTGAAAATAGTATGCTATGTTTTGATCATGTTGTCAAACCCATAATATTATCTTATAATAACACATGATCATTCACGGATATGTCCCATATTTTCCCTATTAATTCATATGAGATCAACATTTCTTATGTTTTATTTTCCCTATATTATGTATAATAGTTTCATGCAAGATATTTCTATCAATGGAATATATGGGAAGAATAACATGGGATATGCTAATGATATTTCATAATATATTATTATTATATATCTAGTCACTAATGAAGCTAAATATTTATATTCTGGGGTGTGTCTTATTTGAGTGACACAATGAATAATCATCTAAAAAGGAAAATAAATTATAATTTTTTTTTCTTGATTCTTCATAGGAATCATATTCATGAAAATTATTTGCATAAATATTTTTTGAATTTATTGATTCCATTAAGTCCATACCTAACTAAATTTTAATTTTTTTCATCAATTATAGAGAACTATATATCGCATAGAAAATCTAAAAAACGATTTTAATGATGGTATACACATCTTATTCATAGTAATCTAGATAAAACCCCAATACATCAAACCTATAATGTAGAATCCCCAACATCTAATGATCACACATGGAATAACTATGATTGTCATTGTAGATTTTATTTTTATCTAAAATATATATTACAAAACAAAGGATTAATCATGAATTCTTCTTCTCTAATTCAATAATAATGAAACTGAACCCAATATGTTTGTAAACTTGAATTCATAGCTTTATTATCTCTATCAAGTATATCATTGTATTTAAATTATATTACATTTATATTTTTGTTCCCATAACTCATGTCAAATAATTATATTTGAGATAACATAGTAACTCAATGGGTGCATTTCTATTTAATTCAAAATATTTATATTCAAGAAATTTCTTTGGTTTTCCCATCATTTGGGGGATATAATTATTTTAGTGATATGAAGAACAATGAATAAAGGTGAAACATTTTTTTGAACCCTAATTTCCATATAAATATGGAATAAAATGCCATCAAACAAGAGAAATAATTTTTTTATGTCATTCACAACATTCAATGATTTAATTAATAATAAGATATTATCAATAAACAAAAAACACATATCCAATGGAATGTCACTGTAACAGCCCGAGATTTTATGAAAAATATTCTTTTTAATTTTATTAATGTCTTGTGTTATACGCTACACCAAAAGGAGCATTCACAATACACATCTCTGACCTGGCTTGAAATATAAGCAATCGCGACCTTCTACGATAGAGTGTGTTGTGCGCAACACCGAGTTTCTCTAAACAACGATATGCTATTAAGATATTATTAAAACTAGCCGTTATGAATAGTAATAACCACTTTTTGAAATTTTGTAAATTTTATTTTTCAAAATGGAATTCATTTTTGGATTCTTAATATCGAAATTAGCTTAGGGTGAAATTTTGGTACTTTTCGGATAACTTTCATATTCTGATGAATAGTGAAAATTACTAAATTTTAATTAAAAACAACTTTTTAAATGGAAATAATTAATAGTGATAAATTATTAATTTGAGTGGTTTTAAAGTATATTTAGAATATATTTTTACAATTTAATACAATGTTGGTCATTCGATTTAATTTCACATTTAAACCAGTTATAAACTAGTGTCAATCTTTTGATAGTTATTATCTCTTAAAAACACGCTATTTGTTTTGACGACGAGAATTAATTTTTAAATTATTTAATGCAACTGATATGTTTTGAATTTCGTAAAATAGAAATCATTTTTGAGTTCATAATATCAAATATAGCTTAGGCCTAATTTTTGGTATTTTTCTGAAAACTTTCAATTTTCGATGAATAGTGAAACCACTAAGTGGTAGGTTAAAAACTGAATTTTGTATAAAACTTAATTTTACCGCTTCTGTGAATGGAATTTCAAAAATCCGAGAGACACGGTTAATATCAAGGACTAAAATGGGGTTCAATGAGATGAAAATAATTTTTGGTGAATAGTAACTTTTTACTTTTTTTTTACCACGGTTAAAAGTAAATAGGGTAATTAAGGGTAAAAATGATATTATTATTACCCTAACACATGTCCTAATTCTATTGGATAAGTTAAATTCGATCAAAAACAGACTTAGGAATTAAATATGACCATTTAGGCCCACTTGGATTAGATTAGGACATTTATTATTATATTATTTAAAGAAGGGTTAAAAGAGTTAAAATCAAAGTTTATTTACTAAAACATTTTTAATATGGGGTTATACATAAGATAAATTCGACTATAAATATTTATTAGAAATCTAAAAAGATTTCATACATAATGATATTTTATTTATAATTTTTAGACATTAAATAAATTAATTTATTTATGACACAACGATGATGCAGCAATTACCATTTTAAGGAAATATTAATATAATTGATGTTATAAATGCTCAAATGAATGTAATTTGAGACTTTTTATGAATTCCACTAATTTTCATGGTTACTATGATATATTAGTGTTTATTTAATCAACTTGGTTTGAACATATAATTCTGTTTTGACTTTCACAAAAATCATATATCAAATAGTGTCAAAATTGACACAAAATAGTTTATAAATCAAATATTATATTATTAATTGTTATTTTATTCCTAAAAATCTAAGGTTCGGCCAAATGACTTAGATAAGGATATATATATTAATAATAAACAATTTGGGGTTCTTTTGGCATGTTATAGTAAGTGTATTAACCAGATAGTGAAAGAAAACAAAAAGACACGGTAAAAGTTAAATTATTTAACTTAGAGTTAAATCTAATTGATAAGGTTAAAATAATACCCTATACTTGTCTAAATCCTATTGGAGGATAGGATTTCGACCCATCCCCACTTTAGCTTCGAAATAAGACCCTTTGGAACCATTATAAACTGATTTTGACTTTAATATAAAATAATATTTTGAGATATTCCTTAGGTGCCCCTCTCCTCCCTTATAAAAGGGCACCTCCTCCCCCTCCTCCTCACACCAATTTGAGCACTCAAGCTCGGAAAAACTCTGCCAAAATCCCTTCTCCACTTCCCTAGAATAATCCTGGAGGTTCTGGTCTTCTTCAAAAACCAATCTTAGTTCACTAAGTGAAGGATTCAAAGAGGCGTTTCAAAGAAGAGGTAATATCCATTACCGATCTTTTCAATTTCTTTCTTCTTCAACTTCTTCTTCTTTAGTTGTTTCATGATAAATTAATAACATCAGTATTACTTACATACTGATATGTTATTATAAATATGAAACAACTCTAATTAACCTTCTATCCATCCTACGGAAAAAGGAAATCACCGCGCGTGCGTACGTACGGAATACCGTCTCCACGCCGTGGTGTAATCTATTTTCCACCACCACCATAATTGGATGGGTATAATGGTTGAATGAGTAACTATATATGATTATTATAAAGTGATATTGATACTGAAATAGTATACATACACTTCAACACAATTCCACGACCATGGGAACGATATCATCGCTCGTGCGTACGTACGGACTACCGTCTCCACGACGCGATGAGATTCATTCTCAATGATTAACCATTCATGAATGATTATAAAGTATATATAATATGTTCTAATGAAATATATGAAATAATAATGATACTGGAATTATTTATATTTATATGTATGTCATCTACTTAATTCCATTCAATTCAATAAGGAAACAAAAACAGCGTTCATGCGTACGTACGGACTACCGTCTCCATGAACGGTGTATTTCTTTCCATTTACTGATTTATCATGAATATATATATATATATAAGTCGTGTTTTATATTCTGTAATTAATTAATCATGATCTAATTAATCATACGAATAATTACAAGTTAAAAACACGAACGACAAATGAGACGATTTTACCCAAAACGCTACTTTAACATGAATTTACAAAAGAACGGGTAATATAAAGTCATAAGTGGACCATATATGATATAATAACAATAAATATGATTCTGTAATAAGTCAATAACATGATTTAAATCATTATACAGGAGGTTCGGACACTTACAAAGCAAGTCGGACCTAAGGTAAGGGGAAATATCACAATCTCATTTTTATCCGAGATTGTTTATACATTGGTATTTACTGGGGTGTATTTTATCATCCACATCCATGTTCCCTCAATATGTAATATTATTTCCATCCTTCTAAAATAGTTTATAACCAATTTTACCCTTCGATGAGTTTTTTGTAAAAGATATGATAGGAATCTTTTGTCGTTTTTTCGTAAGAGGTACTTTTTGACTTTTCCGAAAAAAGTATGAAGAATGTTTTTTTAACTTATACGGCATGAATGGATTTTTAAAATAATATTTCCAAGAATCTTCCTTTACAAGTTTTCATGTTTATTTTTAATCAACTTCTTTTAGTTTAAAACGGTATGACATGTTAAGAAAGGAAAAGTATTTTTGAAGTAGAAAGGATATTTTCCTCAAGAATGGAGTTCAAGTATTTTGTCAAAATTATTTTCCATATAAGATAATAAAAGGGTTCTGTTTTTATCCCTATTATTACATGGATTTGATTATGTTGTGATGGAAATATTTTTATGAATTCCTTTATCTTATTGTTTTATGATGTCATGTTGTTTAAGAATCCCATTTTTATTACATGGGTTATGCGATAATGTATGATTTATGATTATGTGGCACACATAAGAAAGGATTCATTATAAGATGGTTGGGACCTATATCTCCCTCCAATGCATTGGGTAAAGATTTTATATCTCATGAGATAGACATGGCTGAAATGGTAGGTTATACCGGTTCAGTGAAACAGGACTGAAACGAGGGTTACTTGATTCAGAAAGGGACTTTGTCCACTAAGATAGTCTTGGCAATGAGTCTTGACTAACAAGAAATGATTCTATATGATTATGTGTGTATGCCACAATGCATATTTTTTCAATTATATAAAAATAAAAAATAATATTTGAATTATATAAATTGAAATCATTGAATAGTTCTAAAAAATACAAAAACCAACTAAAATAAATACTGCATACATTAGTACATTCCACATATTCTTCTCAGATCTGATAAATTATCACATTAAAAACACTTTTTATTTTTATTGTGGTCTGATACTCTTTTTCATGGTTATATAAATTTTATAATGAACCCATTCAATATTAGAAACATTTTCCATTAAAAATTAATTATTTTAACATAATAATATATTATGTTCACCATAAAACTGAAGGAAATAATTTAAATCCCATTTATAATTTTATTTTGTATAATTCATTCATTTATGAATATTCTCATCTGTTGAATTTTTTATTTCATAGAATATAAAAACCATTGATATAATGTTTTATATTAACTTAACTAAACATTACATTATTTAATATTTCTACTAAAAATATCCATTAACTCATATATATGATTTTCTTAAATGAAATTGAATGATTTATATTCAAAAATCATGGATTAATATCCAAAATAAACACATTATAGTATTCATCCAATATAATGGTCAACTAAAAAACACTCCCTCTTATAAGATTGTGTTTATAGGATTCTCTGAACACTTAGTGTAATGATAAATATTATATTTATCATTAAATAATTTAGAATATATTAATATATTTTCCAATATCAAAAAACATCATGAGCGACGTTCTTTAATCTCCCATATATGGGATCTTTTCATTCTATTTTTATATCCCAATTTCAAAAGGTTTCATATTCGTTTCCTTTTTGAATACCTATATATTGTTATAATATTATGTGAATTTATATACTTATTTCAATTTATCTAATTTTATTATGTCTATCCCATTTCAAAAAAAAATTTAGGGGAATTTAAATGCTTTATTTCTCTTTTAGGGTTATACTATACCTTCATTTTTATTTTTACATTGGCTGTTATTATTTGATTTTAAATACATAAATGAAAAAGGATTTTTTTTAAATTATTTTGACTTTGGAATCATTTTTAAGGGAGTCTACAGCAGGTTGGTGGTATACATGTAGTTGGATGACATAGGTATAATATGTATGGTTTGGATTATTTGATATATAAATTAAATTGGTTCCACCAAAAGATTTACACATAGTAGGGAGAGATGTTTAGAAATACCATCCTAGTAGAGTTTTTTCACTATAATAAGATCTCTAGAGAATTGTTAATGTACTGGATGACTTTATAGAAGATTTTATATTATTGAGTGTACATTTACAAATCATATTATTATTTTCATAAGAAAATATGTATATTTATTAAATTTTACATTGAATTGTTCCATTTTTATCAATGGATAATACCATTCGATTTTTTCTTATTTTTCTACGTGTTCCTTTAGTTAAATCATGGAATAGTCTCATATATTTATAAAAAATAATTCACCTTTGAGTAAAAGGCTGTAAAAAAATTTTATTTATCATTTATACTAATCATATGTGGTTTTTTATATATATGAGAAATTACCATTAAAGAAAAAATTAATTAATATGATAATGTGTGTTTTTATTAGAAAAATAATTTATTATCTTGATTTTTTGACAATTATAAAAGATTTAAATATTTTATTCCCATGTATTTATCAAACAATATTATTAGGTAATTATAATGGTATGTCTGTTTAGAAGGATTTGATAAAGGAAATTAAGTTATTACCAAAATAAAAATAGTATTAGTTATAATTGTTATAGTTGAATGTGATTTTGATATAATTTTTGATATTATAGTCAGCCAAATTCTATATGAATTTGTGATGTATTTATCATAATTAAATAAATAAAAACATGTTCCTTCATTATTGATAATCTAATGGAGGTGAACTAATAAAATTTCCATTATATGACTATTTTTAAAAATTAATAATTGAAAAACAGTACTAAATATTTAGAATTATATTCTTTTTTGGGATATTTTGTTCACATCTGGAGAATCATCATTGAATTTATATGGTAGCTTGTTTCAAGACCCCTCCACTAGTTCCATTCCACATTTGTAAATGTAGATTGGGAGATGACCTACAAATCGCACTTCTCATAGAAGATGTGTTAAGAGACTGTACCAATGGTATAAGACCAATAACAATGGAATAAATTTCCCTCTTCATGAAAATATATGGAATAACAGATGTGATTAAATCCACCAATATATTATACAATAAAAATAAATTATTAATCCAAATATATGAATATTATGTAAAATAAAATGGATAATAATTTTAAATTAACAAAACATATAATAATCAATGACCAAAAACTAAAAATTATATTAAAATTTTAATATGTGATAGTAACTCCCAACATGATCACTGAAAAAAACGTTTAGGTGAAAAATATTATTTGTATATTCATGGAATAGGGATACAAGTATACTCAGTAATATCATCCATAAAAACTATTATGATATATGTGAAGGAAAAATACTAAAAATCTAGTGAGTAAAAATGAAGTCCAATTAATTACATAAAATGGTAAGATGAAAAACATACAAAAATTGGATTGATCACTATGAGACAAATAAAATTTATTATATTAGTATCAAAATCAAATACATAAGAAACGTACCCCACTTGCACTTCACGACATATTTTTCACTCTCATTCTTTATTAATGAACATTCCATTTTCCCATACATTACATAATTCATATTTTACCCCATGAATACATATAATAGCCATATATAATCTAAAATCACATGGAACATGTCCCCAATAAATCTCATAACTTCTTATATAGACATATATTAAAAACAAATATATTATATCACTTGTAAATGTATTATAAGAATTTGAATCTGGGACCTCACAAGTAAACCAATAGGGAACTCTTAGATCCTGATCTATTACGAATAGGTATCAAGATTTATTAGAGGAAATTATTTCACATACTATTACTATTTCATGTTTGGTTTTTTTCTTGGGTCTATTTTTTAGAATTTTGGATCATTTTTAATTGTTGTTTGGAAGTGCATAGTAGGCACACAATTTGACCAAACCATGCACCATGAACCCCCAATAAATAGTCACGTAGTTAGGGATCACAATTTAAAAACATGATACCCCTTAGGGAAACCATGCGTGGAAAAAATTAACCCCCTGAAAATTTGATTAAAAATTTATGAATCTCCATCCAAAATCACTAAACACCCAAGATCACCCGTAATAAAATTTTTATATATTTAAGTGGCTCATTGATGGAATTCAAGGAATTATGATCTTTTTTTTTAAACTAAAGAACCATTGATATATGTTCACCTATATTAGTAAGAGATTCTCACCCCATGTGGATTCCACCCTTAATCTTACCTTTATCTCATCAACTGATAAGATGATTTCTAATATTTTTAATGGATATGGATATAAGACAACATGGAACTAATTAATTTTGTTTGTTTTCTTGTTATATGATCTAGATATTTTTTTCATCATGATCATTGTTTTTCTTCTTCAATTAGTAATTTCTGTTTTCCAGTTTTTTTTAATAATCATGAGTTATTTGGACTAAATCAAAAATCGATTAATGTAAATTTTATTTAAAATATATAATTATGAAATATAATTTTACTTATCAAGAAATTAAATTTTTTTTCTAGTTGGTTATTTAAATTTACATGAATTAATTACTTGGTTATGTTTGAGGAAATAGTAATTAATGGGATTTGATTAACTAATTGGTTAATTAATTAATGTAATATTGTTATCATAGATTATATTGGATACTAGGATTCTGTAAATGGTCAATTTAGGTGATTATGAATTAATTGATATTGAATATTATGAGATGGTTAAAATAAACCTGATTGGTTATTGGGTTATATGGTTAAAAAATAAAAAATTGTATAATAGGGAATTATTCTTATTATTCAATGTGATTAAATTAAAGAACCTTGTATTTTTTGATAATTTGAAAGAGATTTTAATTATGTGAATAATTGATAATATGTTTTAATGTTGATTATGCTTTATTGGTCTGATATATGTGATAGATGTGTGATTCCTTGATATTTGAGTTTGAGACATGAACTGATGCTCTAATCACCCATATGTGATTGAATGATATTTGAGTATGGGGCACATAATGATACTCTAAATACCCTTAGGTGATTGACTGGTAAATGAGGTGTGATACATGGGCTGATGATCTAAATACTAATGAGGTGGTAGACATCAAATTGTATTCCCAAAGTACTGGCATTAAACTATGGATCCAAGCGGTCAAGATATGGATTTGAAATAAATGGATAATTAAATATCATATTTTATAATTGTTTTGGACTTGAATATATGATATGTTTAACACTCTAATATGGTATGATGATGGTATTGATAGTTCGAGTGTCCTTGGGAACTCATGGATATTCGTTTTTAAATAATCAATAATTTAATATATATAAACTGTTTACATTATTGACGTAATTTTATTATTCATACAAATAAATACACTATTATTAATCGTATATTGTTAAACAAGTCATTAGAGGTGGCCTACTGAGTTTTACTAACACCCTACACAGGTTTTCTGACCCTTACCCAAGTATGAATAAATTTAATAGGACAGGATATGGGAAAGATCCATATGCTAAATGGAAGAGTCGGGATAGAGCATTCATGAGGGAACCAAACATGGGGTCAGTACCAATTGGGGAGGTGTCAACATCTTTTTTTTGGATTTATCATTTTACACATGAAACATATTTTTCATCACATATCTACTAAATTCTTTTTTTATTTTATTCTTTTGTTGATCATCATGTGATACTACGATTATTTTGGTTATTTTATTATAATTTTTCAATTATTTAGTAATTTCCCCTATTGGGCTTCTTTGATAATGTGGGTATATTATCCCCAGGATTAATACTAGCCCCTCCGTACTATTCAAAAGGCTCTTGTATTTGAGGAGGTGTTCTTGATGTAATGTAACTAACTATGTTGGTGAACCGATTTGTGGAACCTGGGCCATGACATGAATACAGGGTATTAGAGGAGTTTTCTTTTATTTCATTTGGTATTAATATTTGGGGAAGGTATAATGGAGGAAATAAAGATTTGGTATTTGTACATGAGCTTGTTCATGGGATTATAAAACACATATATTGGATAACGCCCAAGTACCCATGGTGGGACTATTGATATTAATGTGGCTATTACTGTTTGCTTCCAATTCACTTGGATAGATGCACCTATAGTTTGATGGGATTATTATTATTAATGAGAATATATGAGACTTGATTCGTGGACCTAAATGAAAAAAGGGTTCATAATACATGAATCATTATATACATGTATGATTTATTATTACATGTATCATTTTAGCCATGCATGGTAAGAATAGGTTTTTGGGTATGTTTATGGTTTTGAAATGTTTTACATTTCATTGGTAATTGGTCTTAAAGAGGGGTCTAATATGAGTTTAAAATTGTAAAATTTTGTAAAATGTGGGAAATGGGTGTTCAATGAGAAAGATAAAATATGATAATGTGTTTAACCTTGTTAAACATGACCCAAATGTAAGACGATTATGGATTGTGAGAGTACCTTAGTTTTGACCTTATAGAAAAGGTGGATGACTTGTTTTTGGCTTATATGATACCCTAGTGCTTTATTGTGATGATGTTGTATTATGTTTCCTGAGAGATGTGTTTGGAGTTTTAGATATATAAATCCAAAATTAAAATTGGATATATAAATATAGGATGATATGGCTGGTAATGATCCACAATAGTGGATGGTGCGTAGATGATGGTTCCATGTGAAGGGGATGAAGAGAATTTCTATGAGAACTTTTCTTGATTCATGATGTTTATAAAGAGAGATCAATAGAAGATCATAAAGAGTATGTATTTGTAAAATTCTAAACCATTATAAACACATTAGTCCCCATAGACGGTCCATCACATGTCCATAAGTGTGCCTCCTCATACGATAAAGACGGTCGAATAGTAGTGAGGTTCAAATATCGATCATGGGGGGATATATTTTGTTTCTTAAGAGTAATTCAACCTAAAAAATAATATAGTAATAAGAAATGATATATTATAAACATAATAATATCAATAGCCAAAAATGAAACAGAATAAGAAAGAAAATATCAAAACAGAATGAATTATGTGCCATGGTAAATTACATTCCAAATATGACGATGCGAAGCATACAAAATTAAATGAATCTATGAATCCTAACAAGGAGATGAAGCACATATGGTTGTCATATCCATGGGTCCACCATTAAACCATAAAAAACAAGGCATTTTACCTTAGAATATCATGAAACCATAAAATCTATCCAAGTACAAATCAAGCTTCCTTATAAGGGTGTGATTACTATTTATCATGTCACCACCAACAGAATCTAAAACAATATCCAATCAAACAATGTATAAATTTGTATAAAATATTAATACCATCAATAAATTAAGATATTTAAATTTATTATATTATTCTATAATTGACCAAATAAATCAACAGGTTCATTGGAAAATTGATCTCTAATATCATCTTCATCAAATGACAATGTTTTAACTATCCAAAAGCAAAGTCATAAAATAGAATTCTATTGTAACCATTAATCATATGAATTTATGTCACAAAAAATTAGAACTACCATATAATGCCAACTAATGAGCACATAACAACCTATCTAACAACCTCAATGGTATTTTGAGACTATTTCAATATCCCACACCGCAATATCACATTAGTATTGGGAGAATAAGTATTTTCCCACACACAATATCTTATATGGGTATTTGGAGCCCCACTCTCTGTCCCACACCGGTCATCTTATAAATGTGTATATGGATGCTCAGTCCCTATCCCACACACATTTTTCACACATGTGTGTTTGGAAGCACCATCAAAATCCCCAACTAATTTATCATATATTGGTATTTAGTTCCTCAATCCATATTCCCCTCACATTTAAGAAATATTTGTATATGAAACCTCGTCCACTATATGACACACATTTAACACATATATCAAAATATATCAATTTCACATGTAAAAAAATATAACATTAATTAATTCATCAATTAATTAATCAAATTCAACAGTTTCATAATCAAATCAATCAATTAATTTTTTTAGAGATTAATCAATATCGTCATTTCCATTAATTAATTAAATAATTAATGAATTAACACAATTCCATTATTTAATTCAACAATTATCTAATCAGGTCAATAACATTAATTAATTAAATATTTAGTTAATCAAAACAATTTAATTATTTAATTTAATAGTTAACTAATCATATCAACTCCCTTAGTTAACTCATTAATTAACTAATGACATTAATAACATTATTTAATTTACAATTAGGAAATCCCATCTCTTCCATTAGTTAATTCAAAAAATAACTGTTTACATCAAACTCATTAGTTTATTAAATAATTAACTAATATCATTAAAAAAATTAATTAATTCGAAATTAATTAATCAAATCAATTCCATTTTTCAAATAAATAAATAACTAATCCTATTTCATTCCGATTAATTACCTATGAAATTAAATAATCGAATTGGAGTATGTTCATAATTACTACAATCCCCATTAATTACATAACCAAATAATTGAATGAATTCATTCAAGTGCATGAATACACTAATCCACATCAATTAGTTCAGTAATTAATTAATCTCATTTATTCAATTTCATCGACATAACAATACATATTAATTAATTAAAAATTAAGTACTCTGATTCATTCAAATAGATCGACAAAACAATCTCATTTGTTATGTTATAAGTTAATTAATCTGATTCAATAATTATAACATTATTTAAATTAAAATAATTAACTTTGTAATTAATCTAAATTAAATCCATCAATTAATTCCATAAATAATTAATCACATTCAATACCTTCAATTAAATAAAAATTTAATTTTCTATGTCAAATTAAATAAATTAATTCACAATTAATTTCTAAAATTCAATCCGATAAGTTATTTTGAAAATTTATTGTTCATGTTAATACACTAATTAATTATGAAAAGACCCCAAATTTTAATACAATTTTATTCTAAATTATATGGCATTATTACGAGTATGTGAAAATTTACGGCACACGATTCTAATGCCTGGAGATCCTGTAACAGATTTTGGAACATTTAATGGTACATTCATTAAATGTGAAGGAAACAATTTCTATATTTTTAACAAATTATCAGATTAAAAATTTGATGGTACCATTGAATTTATAGCGCTTGGATTTTCTTAGGAGAATCATAACTTCAAACGACAATGGTCGTCATAAAAATATTATTTTTCTGGACATTACAAAAAATAATAAACGAACTCAAAGAGTTATTTAATTTCATACTTTTTAATCGATGAGTGATAGTGGCAGGACCGCTAGTTTTTCATGCCATTTAATGGTCGTTTACATATCCTTGTGTAACTGCACTGTCAAGAGATTAATGGGTTAATTAATTGAATTCATTAACTAACCTCATTAATTATGCGGTGAGATAAAATCATACTTCATCTATTTAAAAAAATATTGGGCATGGGTCTTGCGCACTCCCAAGAGGAACCTTTGATATATTTCTGGTAGTGACTTCCTCTAATGTAGAATAGAGCTTCGATGCCTTAGATGATTCAATCTATAGTTTGATAAAAAAAGAGAAAGATAAGAAAATGGACATGTATTCCTCATCCGCTCCATCTACCAACGTTTTAAGGTATGAGATTTGTTCAAAAAATTTTATAATTCTTATACTATTATTTATTATTGAATTTCTTCCATGTTATAATGAAAACATGGAGGGCACATGCCAAAACAAATCCACAAACCCTTCACTAATCTGGGTGTTGGTTGCGTTCTTCGTGAGCCAACATAAAATATAGATGAAAGGTGAAGCTGAGGGCCTCGGTGTGTAGGCGTTATCCCAATAGGCCCATATAAATAAGAAGAAAAGAAATCATACCATATGAACTTCACCGGTGATCCCTGTAAGCATCACTGGAGCGATGATGCCGACGATCTGTGGAGACAGGGGCTGGGCTAGCAACTTCCATCCATGAAAAAATGGAAACGCCCAATGGAGCCATGGAGGAAAATGAGGGGGGGGCATGTACTGACTGCATTGGAGTTGGGAGGCATGTTGTGGTGGCATGCTGTGGGGGACGGTGGACCCACAGTCCATGGTTTTCATAGCTGACAGGTCCAGCGGACCAGCCTGGTGGAGCGACGCCAACTGGTGTAGCTGATTAATGAATCCCAAACAACATGGATATTATGGAGGGGAGAGAACTCATGATGAGCTAGAAAGACTCTCTCATATAGCATTCAAGGTGCTTTCACGGCCCAGTGGCCCATGCCCATCTAGGTGGGCTGGGCCATGTCAGGCTGGACCCGAATCATTTTTTAATACCAGTTTTTATTAAATGGGCATAAATCATAAACCATAAGTCTGTTTGAAGAACCATATTCAATTATAGAACCCCTAAGACGATGCATGTCTTTTACAATAATCCAATTGAGTTTTGGAGAATGTTGGAGGATGGCCGGGTTGGATCGATCTTGAATCCAACCAGGCCCTCATCACAAAAATGCCTATATCCTACAGACGAGGCATTCGATTGATGCACTGCCAATAGTGTTGGAAGCCTTTTGATTTAGTGGTTAATCAGGTCACTTGAACATGTGAATTTGTTCTAATTATAATACGACTGATGAATGGATGAGCAGATCCTCCTAGAATCAAGCGTGATATGTGCGGGAATCGAGTGGCTAGATATGGAATAGAGAATGAAGGGTGGTCTTATGAGGGTTTGTACCTATTTATCATTTGTGGGCCAGATCCTTTGTGGGTCACTACATATTGATCCTTAGTGGGTCAACGCGTACAAATCCTATGTGGGTTAGATCCTGTGTGGGTAAGTGCATACAGATCCTATGTGGGTTAGTTCTTAGTGATCATATGTGGTTTTGCGCTTATCAATTATTTATATGTCAGATCCTGTGTGGGTCAGCACATAACGATACTAAGTGGGTCAACCGCCAAAACTCTTAGAAAAATAATATGATATAGCTTTACAACTAATCATTTCTTACTTATGTACTTATGTTATACATGGTGTGAGGTTACTTATTCTATGTGCTCAATGATTGAGATCATTATTTGTGGTTATTCCTTTGTGGATTTCTGAGAGACCTTCAAGGGACTAGGGTCCCAACTATGTTTTGTTATAATCACCCTTTCACAGGCTTCACCCACACCATGTTTTGTATTCTGTAGGAGACATGCAGCTTTGACTATGTCATGGGGAGCTTGAACATGACGATGTACAGAGGTGACTACTTGTCATGGAGAGCTATTGTAACATTTTGTACCTACCCTTTATGTAGGATCCTTGAATGCTGACCTCATTAGCTATTTTTCCTTTTATGGGTACTTTCATTTTAGTTGGGCTTGTATTTTAACCTCTTTTTTTCATTCAGTGCTTACTTTTACACATAGTTGAGGTTTTTAGTGGTGGTTGTACATTTCCTCTTCCACTGTGTTATACTTTTGTGCAGTGTTCTATGTATATGTATGTTTAGGTTTTGAGGCATGGGTTTCTTTTTTATGTATATGCCTTTCTAGGTCGAGGCGACAACCCCTAGCTTATGGATGATGGGATTGGGTTAGTCATGGCCCGGGCCCCGAGGGACGGGTCATGAAAAAGTGGAATCAGAAGTGTTGGTTCTACAAGAATAAATAAGAGTCTATGTTTTCAATAGATAAAAAGTGTTAAGAGTTTGAGTTCAGGTTTTAGTTCGGGGAATGTAGTGTTGGTGTGGAAACTAATGTATCTATACAATAGGACCCTAAATTCTGATTTTTGACTAGGTACACAAAACGACTATTTCCCTATGTTTTGAATATGATGTTTTTCTTTTGATATCTTTGAGATAGCTAACCAGGTATAACATATTCACATTGGTGGACCTGTTTATTTCAGAATGCCACCTTGAATATAGCTTTCTAGGATTAGAGTGTGAGATCACGATGATGGCCCGCCGATCGATGAGGCATCGGTGGCAGACCCTTTTATGGCGATAGGACCTCCGTGTGGTGTACCAGTAGGACCACCACCCATAGTGCAGCTATTTCCAGCAACCCCACCAGCAGACCATGCATGATGATTGTGCATGTTGCATGAGTTCCAGTGATAGACACCTCCGAGGATTCGAGGCGAGATAGACCCCTAGGTGGCAAATGACTGGTTGGAGGTTGTGGAATGGGTTGTTTTTCCTGGTTGAGACATTAGAATACTAGATGGTGATTCTAGCTTCTAGGCTCTATCAGAGAACAAAAGGATGCTGATGGAGCTAGATGCTCCAGAAACTTGAGGAGGCTACATTCTCATGGTTGGAATTCTAGAACCTTTTCAAGGAAGATTTCATACTTGCACCTTACGGTATGTGCATCTTCCTGAGTTGCTTCAATTATAGAAGGGTAGCCTGACATTGGGGGAGATTCATAGAATTATCCCACTAACCCAGAGACTTTTCACAAGACCATTTTTTCAGGGCCCTAACCTTTTTGTATGGGCTCTGAAATAAGAGAAGAGCTTAGAAGATATCACTCAATATCATGAAGAAGGATGGAGAACCTGATAGAGTGTTATTGGTGGAGTTATTTCAAGATGAGAAGGCACCGACAGTGAGAACCACCACCAGATGAAATGTAGTCAAGTCCTCAAAAATAGTTATTATAAAAATTATGTCGAGGTCCAAGATGGCCAGACCTTCAAGAGGCTGACCTGATGATATATGATCATAAGTGCGGAGCTCATGAGATAGAGGGTGTTAGTATAGGAGAAACTCGTGCTTCACATGTGGCGGGTAGTTTCATATGGCTCCAGACTACCTGAACCGTCATACTGATGATCAGTATATGGTCAAAGTACCACCGAGGTAGAATAAGATATTAAAATGGGGAGCTATGCAAGGCAGAAGATGTGGAAGATGATCAAGTCATGCCCCAAGTGAAGGGTGACAGTTTGAGGTTTAACCGCCACCACCCCATAGTGTTCCACCCTGACCTTAAAGAGTAGGTGTATAGGGAAGATCACAACATCAGGCAGCTGAGTCCTATGATCAAGGATCTCCATAGATTATTTGATTAATTATCAATGTCTATGCCACCGGCGATGTAGTTCTTATAGACATAATTATCAGTCACTTCATTCACAACTCTCATTCAGAGCTCGTAGATTTCGATAGAGCCAATTCCTTGATCATTACGATTAGAGACTCATATGGGATGGGGTTTTATGATTACACACTAGTTCTGGTTGTTTGATCTTACTCTAGGTGGGGAGTGCTTTGGCTGGGATCTCCTAGTAGCAACATCATGGCCTTACGATGTCATATTGGATATGGACAAGCTATGCAGAATTAATTCAAATATTGAATGTTTTAGGTGAAAAGTGTTGTGTGTGCATGGGGATTAAATCATGATTTCCTTCACTAGGGAGAATGAATCTTGTGTATCATAGGATAGAATTTCTTTGACGTGGGTGAATCCAGTCACTAATCAGTTGGCTAGCCTCACCCTTGGAGTATTGGAAAAGTGGAGTCTGAGCTATCCTGTTGTGGTGGACTTGTATGTTGATTTCTTCCCTCATGAAGTTCTAGGAAAACGTAATCATTTATATGTAGAATTTTAAATAAACTAGTACCCTGATATGAAACTAATATCTACAAACAAATATTGTATGCCTCCCATGGAGTGTTGTGAGTTGATGGTATAGTTAGATGACATATAGGATAAGGGGTTTGTAAGGACTAGTGTTTCTCCTTGAAAAGCCCTGATTTTGTTTCCCAAGAAGGCATATTGGAGTCTAAGGATTTTCATGGAATCTAGGTGCCTAGACCAACTTACTATGAAGATCATGTGTCTTCGGAGACTTTTTGATATTTTCAACATGTTGAAGGGAGCACAGTGGTTTTTGATGATATACATCCAACCAAGTTATCATCAGCTCAATTTACAAGATAAGGATGTCACAAAGATAGCCTTCATATGTTGGTATGACCATTAAATGTTCTTCTTGACTCCATTCAGCATGACCAATGCTCTAGAAGTGTTCATGGGACTCATGAACATGTTATTCTAGCCTTACCTCGATCGATTTGTGGTGGAATTTTTTGATTACATCTTGATAAAATCAGCATCAGAGGTGGAGCATGCCACACTTCTACAGGTAGTTATGGATACACTCATAGAGCACCATCAATCTGAAAAGATCTTAAGTTGTCAGTTATAGATACGTGAAGTCCACTTCATTGGTCACGTTATCTCATAGGCGGAAATCGTAGTGGATTTGAAAAATATAGAGGCAGTACATGCATAAGATCCACCCAAAAATCTAACTGAGATGCAGAGTTTTCTAGGATTGGCTGAGTACTACCAGAGATTTACGCCTGAAATTTCCAGGGTAGCATTACCCTTTTTTGCTTTGATGAAGAAGGGATAACCATATTTCATGACAGAGAGATACCAGTAGAGTTTCCAAGTGATGAGGTGGAGATTGAAGTGTGACCCCATCTTGAGGATACTAGAATAGGATGTTGGGTATGTAGCGTACTACGACCCACCAGGGACTAGACTGGGGTGTGTATTGATTCAAGAGAAAGCAGTGGTCACCTATGGATCATAGCATCTGAGAAAACATTAACATAAATATGCTACCCATGACAAGGAGTTAGATTTAGTGGTCTTTTCCTTGAATATGTGGTGGAACTACTTGATTGGAGAATGGTTTACAGTGTTCTCCGATAACAAGAGTCTCAAGTATATCTTCTCACATATGTACTAAAACATGAGGCAATATTGATGGATTTAGTTCCTTAAATACTAGGACATTGATAGAGTTTACACTAATCGATAGGGGAAAGTGGTGGTAGATGCACGAAGCAAGATGTTTGGTTTACAATTGCTGAGTGAGGAGATAGAAAAACTACCTTCTTTGCAGATATCCATCAGGGATAGTGATGGAGAAGCATACATCTAGTGTTTGATATTTACACCCCCACTCCTTTTGCGAGTTAGGGACACACAACTTGGGGACGTTGACTGTAATACCTTACGTGCTATGATATCCATAGGACAAGCACACGAAATATTTTCTAATGGTAGGGAGAACATTTTTTGTTTCTAAGGATACACCATGGTACTGGTGATGCTATGAGAGGAGGTTCTGAGAGAGTTCCACACATCCTCTTAGGTAGTGCATCCTGGTGGGGAAAAGATGTACCTGGACCATCGTTGTCAGTACTGGTGGCTAGGGATAATGAAAGCTATAGAAAATATCATTTCATTATGCATCACTTTCCTCATGAAATGGTTGAGAATAAAGCTCCAGTAGGCTTGAATTAGCCAGTTGACATGACAGATTGGATGTGGGATGGCTCCTCTATGGATTTCTTGATATGGCTTCGACATACATCTAGGGGCCATGATTCCTTCTTGGTGATCATTGACCAACACACCATGTCAGCCAACGTTGTACCCATCTATGAGTAGAGATCAGAAGAGTATATATAACACCTCTACATACAGTAGATTGTACATCATAATAAGGTTCCATAGCTGATCCTTTTTTATTGAGACACTTTTACTACATCTTGGATGAGGATAGGATAACATGAGGCCATCGAGACTATACTATGCTTGAGCACTTCCTTTCATCCTTAGGTAGATGGTTAGATGGAGCAGAATGTATAGATGCTTGAGGACATGCTCAGTACTAGAATCCATGATTTTGGATGTAGTTGGGAGGACCACATGACGTTGTTGTAGTTCACATACATCAATATCTAACACTCCACCATTGGCCTGGAATAGTTTGAGGCCTTGCATGAGCAACCATGCAGATCATTTCTATGCTGGACAGACCCAGGGGAGTCTGCACTTATGGGTCTATAGTTGGTACGGGCCACCACGAAGCAAGTGAAGATCATCCAGGATCGTATAATGACTACACATATCCATCATAAATCATATGGCAACATGAGAGAGAGATAATTGTGGAATTTGAGGAGGGAGGCCACATCTTCCTATGGGTATCAACTCAATGAAGTTTAGGGAGATTTGGATAGGGTGGAATGATATATATGATGTTCATCAGACCATTTCAGATCCAAAGAAGAGTAGGCATCATGGAGTAATTTCTATCCCTTCCCCCATAGACGCACCATGTGCATAATGTTTTTTATCTATCATAGTTGAGGAGGTACATGCATGATCCATCAAATGTTATCAACTAGGGTGAGTGGGACATTGATGATGGGGCGATGTTTGCCGAGTTCCCAATTGGGATAGGGGAACGACAGTAGTGGGTCATTCATGGGGGTTCGATTCCTCTTGTGCGAGTTCAGTCGCAGGAGAGAACATAGGAATGGGTGGTTCAGAAACGTGCCCAGTAACCCCTTTTGTTTCTATATTTTTGTCGTGGAATTTAATGATGTGAATCCCTAAGGTGGGGAGAATTTAACGACCGAGAATTTCTATTTAATTTTTTAAAATTATTTGGGATTATTATGAATTGGCGAAAACTGACGGCATGTGATTCTGAGGCCCGAAGAGCTGAGAACATATTATTGAACATTTTCACGGCACATTCAATAACTATGTAGGGGGCAATTTCTATCTTCTAAAATGGTGCTTGGATTTAAAATTGGAGGGAACCATTAAATTCACAGCTTTGAGATTGACTTAGTCCAAAATTAACATCGACCGACAAGGGTCGGATGAAAAAGTTAATTTTTTGGACCATAGAAAAAAATAATAAAATAACTCAATGTCTTATTTTACATATTTTTTTAATCAATGAGAAATGGTGGTAGGATCTCTAGGTTGTTATACCATTTAATGAATGGTAACAAATGCTTTTTGAACCACAACATTGGCTGATCAATGGGTTTAATAATTGAATTCACAAATAAATCTCATTAATTTTGGGTTGAGTTATAATATTCTCTTCATATATTTAAAAAATTAATGTGTTTGGGTCTTTTGCACTAAAGAGAGGAACCTCTGACGATGTTCTTGAGATGAAATCCTCCAACCTAGAATGGAGCTTCAATGCATTAGAGGATTCAATCAAGAGTTCAACTAATGAAACGAACATGAAACGAACAAATATTCATCTCCCTCAATGAAACCATCTACTAACGTGTTCTGGGTAGGTGTTTTACTCAATGGATTTTATTATTCTTCAACACTTTTTGATGATTCAATTGCTTCCATTTTATAATGCTAATGTAGATGGAGCAGGCTGAATGAACATGGCTTAGACCCACTGGAGAAATATGAATTGGTTGCGTTCTATATTAGTGACCGGAAAATATGGCTTCAAGGTGAAAATGATGGTTACATTGTGTAGGATCCATCATGTGAGAACCGAAGGCGTTGTTGTGAAATAAATCAGACCACCAGATCTACATCAGTGGCCTGTGGAAGTATCACCGATGCGGGGGTGTAGACGACTGGAAGAGGCGGCAGCTAGAAACCGCCAGCAGTGAGAAGGTGACGGTGTCCAATGGCCCTACTGTGGACGAAGCTGGGGGTGAGGTTTCAAGAAAACCCCCATCGTGTTGTAGCTAGGTGGATTTTTTCTATGGGATGTAATGGTGGAGTGTCGTGGCTTCGTGATGTAGAAAATGGCAGCCTGCTTTCTGCTGGTTCTACAGGTGGCCGGTCTAGCAGACCATCCAGGTGGAGAGGTGCAACTGGTGCCATTGATTGATGAATCCCCAACTGATTGTCCATATTGGTGGGCAGTAGACCCAGTTCTTAGATGGAGGGTAGTGCCTAGCCTGCAGGCCGGGTGGTTCCACCGCCTGGAGGGCCATGCCAGGCCGAGTGGGCCAGGCTGAACACCCATTTGATCAGTCCTAGCATGCATCCAACTAGTAGAGGTCATATCATAGTAGGAAAGAGATGGCCCAGTCAAACCGGGTCAAGCGCAGCCCCTTCAGGTCGGGCCCAACGGGCCAGGTCGGGTCAGTACGACCGGGTAGGACCAAACCCGGAACCTTTTTTTACCATGTTCTCTTAAATGAGAGTAAAACTTAAACCATAAATATTCATGATGAACAGTCTGTGGTTCTAGAGCCATTAGGATGTGACATAATTTTTTAGATACTGTACTTGATTTTTGGAAAAACTTGTATTACAGTTGGGTTGCATTGAACCCAAATCCTACCAGGCCCTTATCACTAAATGCCTATAAATTACAGAGAAGTTTTCCAATAGATTCTCCACATATTTTGTTGGAACCCTAGGGATGTAGCATTTCATCAAGTTACATATTCACGGGACTTCGTACTGGTTGAAATAAAACCAACTTATTGAGGAGAATATCCTATTAGAATCAATCATGCTATGTACTGGAATCTAGTGGAAACTTGTGAAGTTGCGAAATAAAGATCATCTTGTGAGAATTAGTACCTACCGAACTTGTGTGGTTCAGATCCTATGTGGATTAGTTCCTAGCAATATTTTGTGGTTCAGCGCATACCGATCTTGTGTGGGTCAGATCCTATGTGGGTCGGCACTCATGGATCTAGTGTAGGATAGCACCTATTGTTCCAGTGTGAGTCAGTGCTCAAAGATCCTCTAGGAGTTAGTGCATACTGATCCTGTGTGTGTCAGCAACAAGTCCATTGGATAAAATATGATGATCTAGCTTTATGTCTAATCATATGTACATATATACTTATGTAATACCTGGTGTGATCTATATTTATCATTGTTCATTGTGATTGAGATCTTGATTTACGGTCATTCCTTTATGGAATTCTGAGAGACCATCAAGAGGTCTGGGGGTCCCTACTTAGTATTGTTATACTAACCCTTGAACAGGATTTACATGCACCTTGTTTAGTCATGGGAAGTTGACAGGTAGCATTGACTGAGACTCTAATATCTTGGAATTGATGGTGCATGGAAGTTACTGGTTGATGTGGAGAGTTTTAGTGACATGTTTTACCTACCCTTTAAGTAGGATACTTGGCAGGTGATCTCAGGAGCTGTTTTTTCTTTTACATGTATTTCCATTTCATTTGGGCTTTTATTCTAGCACCATTTTAATTTCTACACTTACTTTGACACTCAGTAGAGGTTTTTAGTTGTTGTTGTACCTTTCCACTTTTGTTGTGTTATACTTGTGTGCAGTGTTCTCGATCTATCTATGTATAGGTTTTGAGGAAATGCCGTCTTTTTTAGGTGTATGTCTTTCTGGTTATAGTCTCCAACCATGGACCTATGGAATGGAGGAATGGGGTAGTCACGGATCAGACCCTAGGTGATGGATCATAACAAATTCAAATAAATAATCACATTATTTAATTAAATAATTAAACAATCACATGATTCAATAATTAATTCACCAATTAATTACTCCTATCAATCCCATTATATAATTTCACAATTAAATAATCACAATACACTATTAAATTATTAATCAATTAATAAATCCCATCATTCCAATTAATTAATTTACCAATTAAATAATAAAATTACTCTATTTAATATTTCATTAATTAACTTATTCACTCTATCCCATTATTTAATTACAAATATTAATTAATTTCATTACTATATTAATTAATTAATGAATTAATTAGTCTTATCCATAACATTTTTTAATTAAACAATTTAATTATCACATTACTCCACTATGTAATTATTCAATTATATATTCCATTAATATGATTATTTATTTTAAAAATAAAATCATTTAATTACACCAATAGCTAGTTTAGAAATTAATTAATTCCATATATCATGTTATTTAATTAAAAAATTATAAAATCACATTACTCCCATTAATTAATTAATTAATTAATTAATTAATCCCATCAATACAATTATTTAATTCGATAATTAAATAATCACATTTTTCTAAAAATTAATTTGTTTATTAATTAAACACTATAAATACATGAATTAATCATTTCCATTGTTTCACCAATTCCCAAAAATAAATCATCATTTAATTGTTCCAAAATAATAAATTCAATGACCCGAATTAATTAATACTTATGTTGTTCTATCCCAATCAATTCATTATCTAAAATTATTATCTATGTTTATTATTATATCTCAATTAATTAAATTTCCCTAACTAATTACTCTATTAATGATTCTATTTCAATTAATTTAATACCTCCAAATTAATTCCTCAATTAATTGATCAATCTTGATAATTTCATATCCCCAATTTAACAAATCTCATAATTAATGAATATAACCACTTAATAAATAGAATTTATGGGAATGTAATTCGTAATCATCCAAAATAAATTCTATAATTTTGTACATGTAATCAAAAAAACAACATTGGGATTTGAATTATACAGTACCTACATGATGATTAATGAAGAACACTCAGCAACAAATATACCCAAATTGAAGGAAATCATTCAAGAATGATATGATGATCGAGATTTAGATATGAATCCTAAATCCAAATTTAATTGGATCATGATATAATAAACATATATCTAGATCATGACCCAATATATAATAAACATCCCTATTTTATTAGGGTTTATATGAGAAAGACATATATCAACCTAAACAGATTGAAAAAACATTCCTAAGAGGTGTAGAACCTCAATCCTCCTATCGATTTCCCAAGAACAAAGGTCATGATTGATTGGTATTTTTCCATGGGAATACAAAATCAATATAATTTGATTTGGGAAGATTTGGGGATGAATAGGGGTTAAAATAGGGTGTTATGGTAATTAAAATTGAATTTTAGTTAAAATTAAATTCTTGAATGTGGTTTTTTAAAAGGGTAACATAATTTTCCCTGAACATGTGCCTCAAGTATGTTCCTACTATGGGTGGTGGGGGAAGGGGGTGCATTGTTTCTCTTATTTGGAAGCACAACAAGACAAACTATTCTCTAGCTAGGATTTTTTTGTTTGTGAGGGGTTTCTCAGTTTTCTTGGATAGGGATCACAACTTGGTATAATTTTTCCCCAACCGTGCTCAGGCCCCCTCCATCCCAAATTTCTAGTTTTTCACCCAAACACACCCTAAGGAAAACAAAATTTTATTGTACAAAAAATAGTAATAAATACCAATAAACAAGTCAAATAAATGTACAAAAATTATCCATATCTTACAATCTTACCACATTATAAGAGATTATCCTCTTGATATAATCTCAAGAATATATATGATTCATAGTAAAAAGTATCAGACCATTGAGCCCACATATCTTGTTTTATATTGTTCTACACAGACACAACCATGATTCCATAATACATTGAATATCATCATGTTATTCCTCCTAAAAAGTTTATCACTACGATCTAACACATGTAACATTGGCTCCTCAATGGACCCATCGGTCTCAAACTCAACTTTCACAACCCACTAGATGTGTTCTCCAATATACCATGTTGGAAAACTTCCATCACACCAACCAAAAATGGAACATATAATTTCAATGAAAAGCATCCTAGAAAGGCATGCATCCACCACCACAAAGGACCACATGGCCTTTCCTTGAGGAATTTAAGCATGATCCTTATAGGTTTATCATTTATAATTTTGTAATGGTGTACCTCTAACTATCATGCATCACATAAACCAATTTATCAGAAAAAAACATTGGGGACTCATAAAAAACCCATTTAGGTTTCTATTCATTAAGCCAGATCATTCTAATTGTTCCAGGTATGATATAAATGTAGGGGGCATGATCCTCACTAAATAAAAGTGTATTAAGAATTTTATAGTCAATAGAATTTAAAAACCCACATCACTTATGTTACCTCCCACTATAAAAACACATTATCATTCCAAAAGCCTATAGATTTCATTCCTTCCAACATCTCACCATATTATAAATAATCATGTGGCCCCTCACACAAATATCAACAGAGTTCTCAAATTAGGACATTGTCACCATCAAATTCACCCACATCAATTTTCAAATAAAAAACAATATTAAAATCATATCATTTAAACAATTAAGATGTTGGATTTAAAAAATTCAATAAAATTCATTTCCTCAATTTTTCTAGCATATGGTCAAAATATAAGAACTATTTCTACAATTAACCATCCTAAATCATGGTAATTATTCACAAGGGAAACTAATTATATTTTGTTATGTTTATCATTTATAAACTCAATAATTTTCATCATACAACATTTTAAAATTATCTGTTTGTTATTAGGAACATTTTATTTCCAATTTCATATGAATGGGAAAATAGTTGAAGGTCAACAACATACTCATTTCTATGAAAGCCTAAAATAATGTATATTACAATATTCATATATTCTCTGAACGATGTATCAATATTCAACTCTCATTCCATACTGGGTCACGAGTAAAATGAAATAAATTGGTTAATATAATAATCACATCATAAAAAAAGTGGATCCCCCATTGGGAAATAGCATCAAAAATTACATCAGACATCAATTACAACAATCCACCATATGTACTTGGGTTTTAAACTCATAAATTGGTTATTAACTTCCATACATGATATTTTTCAGAAGTTTTAATGCATAATATTAACCTATATTCCATTTTCAAATATTAAGATAGAAGACAAAAAGAACTGACACATAATATCACTTCGTAACTTCCTAGCCCATGCGCCAGATGGCAGTGCCTTGAGCTGGTCGGTCACATGAACTACGGCATGCCTCCCTAAACACCCGATGATACCAAATAGTTGTGAGGGTATAATTTCCTTCATGGATAGACAATATCATCTTTTTATTTCATAAATATAATCCTTTGGAAATATTAAAGCCATTAAAGAAATAAAATAACATAACCATAATTGTATTAACCTCCCAAGATTACCCAAAACTAGAAAAAAATATAAAAATTAAATAGTGGATTTTCAATGATAATTCACTTCACATGATTAAATTTTAAAAAAGAAAAAATTAATAATGTCACTAAAAACTCTAATGTGGGTCTTGAACCCCGTCTGTTTCCCTCATCTATGAAAATACCCAATTGGCAATCTAATTTGAATAATTTTCCCTTATATGATCTTGAAACCATGAAATCCCTTTGATTAATGATCAGGAAACCTGAGTAGGATGTTTTTACAACTTAGTCGGTCACCAAAAATGAAAACTAAAACAATATACCATTAAGTAATATAAACAAATTTATAATGAATAAATACCATCTATAAATTAAACCATTTAAATTTATTTTAATACTCTTTATTTATCCACATAAATTCATGACAGCCTAATGTGCCCTAAAAAATAATACATTCATTGGCCCATGATTGAGTCTGAACTATCCACATGGGAATTTATAAGAAAGAATTCCTTTTTTAACATTAATCATATCAATTATTACCACTCCAAAATTAAAATATAGTCTGACTCCATCTCTTGGGGATAAAACAACATTTCAAACAACCCAACTCATATTTATACCCATGTCCCTGTCCCAAACATACATATCACATGGATATTTAGATCCTCATTCCATGTCCCACACTTAATGTCTCTAATAGTTATTTTTCAATTCAAACCATATCTGACACATGATATCTGATATTTGGGTATTTTAAGCCTTATTCCATGTCACACACACATTGACCACACATATGGTTATTCAGGGCCTCATTCCTTTTCCCACAAACATTTAACACATATATCACAATATCAAAATTTCACATGTGTCACAATATCATACTCATTAAATAATAAGTTATTAATCAAATTTAATGAATGGCTAATCACATAAATCCCTTAATTAATTCCATCATTAATTAATCATATCAATTAATTAATCAATTCTTCAAATAATTAATCATATCTATTCCATTAATTAATTGAAAATTTTAATATTCTAGTCAATAAAATTAATTTATTCAAAAAAATGATAAATCATTTTAATTCACCAATTAACTAATCACAACAATTCCATTATTTAATTCACAAATAACAACCCACTTCAATAACATTTATTTTTAAAAAATAAATTAATAATATTATTTTTATTAGTTAATGAAATTATTAACCATTCATAATAATTCCATTAATTAATTAAAAAAATAAATAATAACATCAATAACATTAATTAATTCACAATTAATTAACCACATCAATTCAATTAGAAAATGTAGCAATTAAATAATCCTATTTTATTCCATGTAATTAAATTAAGAATTAATTAAACCAATTAGATCATTTTCATAATCACAACAATCCCCATTAATTACTTCAACATTTAATAAATCCAATTAATTCAATTTAATCAACATGAAAATCCCCCATTAATTAAATCATAAATTAATAAATGTGTTTTATTTAATTACATATACACCACTATAACCCTTAATTAATTCACTAATTAATTAACATGATTCATTCCTTGGAAACAACACAACAATTATCATGAATTAATTCAAAATATAATTAATCCCATTCAACCTTCATTACATTATATCTATTAATTAATTCACCAATTACTTAATCCAAATAAATTACATTAATTAATTCAATAATTAATTAATAAAATTTAATGCATTAAATTAATTTAGAAATCTCATTTCAATTATAATCTCTATTTCTTATTTCACATTAACTTATTCACATATAATCCCTTCAATTTAATTACTAATTTATTTTACAAATTAATAAAATTAATTAATTCAATTAATTAATCCCATATATTCCATTATAAAATTATGTAATTAAATTATCATAGTACTACATTAAAATATTATTCAATTAATTAATCACATTAATCCCATTAATTAATTAAATAATAAAAAATTCATATTACTCATTTAGTTAAATCAGTAATTAATTAATCAAATTAATCAAATAATTTAATTCAATAATTAACTAATCACATCAACCCATTAATTATTTAATTAATTAATGAACTACATCAATCCAATTATATATATCAAGAATTATATTATCTCATTAATACATTAATTAATCAATTAAATAACCACATCAACAACATTATTTAATTAAAAAATTAAAAAATCACATTACCCTATCAATTAATTCATCAATTCATCCCATTATACCCATTATATAATTAATCAATTAAATAATTTATTTACTCCATTAATTAATTCATAAATTAATTAATTATATTATTGCATTATTTAGTTTTATAAATAATTTATCACATTACATAAAAGATTTTATTTTTAATTAATTTATCCCATCAATCAAATTATTTATTTAAAAAATTAAATAATCACATTATTCTTTTAATTAATTCATTAATTGATTAAGCACACTATTTCCATTTTTTTATTGATAATTTACTAATCAGATCTATAATAAAAAAATCTAATATTTATTTTATCAATTTATTATTCAAACATAGTCATTTCAATAACCCAAAATTTTTCAACAATTAATTTTTCAATCTTAATGAATTCATTATCCGCAGTTATTTTTTCAAATAATTTTTATATCTCAATCAATTCAAAATCCCAAATTAATTCCTCAACTAATTTTTCTATCTTAATAAATTCAATATCCTAAAATGAGTTCCTGAATTAATTATTCTATCTAAATGAATTTAACATCCATAATATCAGAAATATCTTAATTAATTAATACACCAAATTAAATAATTATGTGTAAAAAACTCAACTACTAATCAAATATTAAAAATTATACAATTACATACATGTAATGGAAATCATATCATTTGGATTTCAATTATATAACCCCTTCCTCATTAATGATTAAGAGAGATCTCCAAAAGATATCCCCAAATTGAATATAATTTGTCAAAAACACGATGATGAATGAGATTTAGATCTAAATCATAAATCCACAATTAAACATATTAATATCTAATACATCAATATCTATATATAGAACCAAAAGTCGATTTATATTTATCGTTTATCATGGGAGAGGAGAAGAAAATAGATATCAACCAAAATATGAAAAAACACATATTTTAGAGGTTCAAATATCTATTTTTCCCTTCGATTCACAATGAACGGTGGTCAAGAGAGCATGAAATCCATCTGTGAAGCTCCAAGATCGAGATAATTTATTTTGGGTGACTTGGGGTCGAATATGGATTCAAATAGGGTGTTCATGAAATTAATGACTAATATTAGGGATAATAAAATTACTACTCATGGTTTGTTTGGGAAAGTCTTGTGGTTCCCCTTATTGTGAACCTTAACTGTGTGCCTTCCCTGAGGGGGGGGGATTGTTTCTCTTATTTGGGAATGTTAAGGTAGGTTTCATGAGAACCAACTGTTTTGTACTTTGATTATGTGGATGTACGCTTTTTATATATTGTTCATTTTTCTGCATGACTATAATATAATAATGACACGGAATATTTGTTTTATATATATGTTCATGGAAGAACCCCGCTATGATGAGAACCTTGAAATGAGATAACAATTTTCTTAAATAAATTCTATGGATGGATGGCATACGATGATAGGACACATAGTATACAGACCACCATGTGTGAGTACTTGTAAAAATATGAGACTCTCTCTCATAGAGTTTAAACATGGTAATCTCCAAGATGGAAGATTAAGAGAAAATACCTGCCAGTAGTTATTCTGCATTTCATGGTGTCATCAGACATTACTATCTATGATAGTGTGTAATGGTCCTTAGACTAAAAGATTTTCATTAACTCATGTCATGACTCAGGCACATAGATTTGCTGACGAAAACCTTTATAAAGATAGTTGGCGGGAATTAGGGTTCGTTGGGTGCCTCACAGATGACATCAATTGAATGGATATGTCGAGGAAGGATTTTTCCCTTCCATATTTATAGAAGTAGATATCTCGGGCCCTTTGATTGAAATAGAAATATCACCCAAATTCCTCGGCCTTGGTGTCATAATGAGTTTATTTCTGATAGTCAAATAATGACGGATCAAATATATAGGTTAATCAGACTCCCAAGAAACCTACATGATGAGATATTGAAAAAAAGGTGTTAATTTACACTTTAAGCATTCATATGAGTTGAAACCTCAGTGAAGTGTCAATTTATTTCTCTTGGGTGCTTTGAACCATTTCTAGATTGTAATCGTGAACTTTAGTCAAGCCTGCCTAATTCCAAAGAGAAGGAGGCCTAGAGGGTCACACACTAAGTGTATCCAAATATCTCAAGTAGAATAAATATTATTCCCGTATGTGGTTTAATAATAATTCAATAATCCTAAATCATTTTAATATTGGAGGAAGAATAAAATGAAACACATGATATACACACTGTGTACATTGAATGTACACTTCAAGAAGTATTCAGTTTGGAAAGGATATGAAACATGAAAACAAGATATATATTCCGTGTACATTGAATGTACACGCCGAGTAGTTTTTATTGAAAAAAGAGTACACATCATGAATTAATGATTACCCTCCCTGTAGTTTTTCTTATTGGGATTCTGAGGAAATAATATTATTAAATTAAATTATATTTTTTATAATCAGTATGGGAGCATGTCAAGGTTTTAATGATTTGATATGGGGTTTTCAATAAGAGTGAATGGAATAAAAAAACTTGTAACAAATTTATTTATTTTCATAACTCTATAACCTCAAACCTGAATATAAATATCCTTATAACCCCAACACTTTTCCTAATAATGGTTGTGCACAACAATTCTGGAGAATTATCTCAAGACCGAAAGAACTCATTCTTCCAAGAATGCTCTCAAGACCAAGAGGGATCCATCTTCATCAGATCAAGGTGATCTAAAGAGTGTAATTCATTAAAAGTCTTCTCCATGATAACACCTATAGATTCCTTTGGAAACATCCAGAGATACGTGGTGCACATGTGGATCACCGCTAAAGGAAGTCTACACATGGATTTTGTGGCGAAACAACGAATCACATCAGAACATGATCAGAAATATCTATATAGAATGAAATCCATAAAAGGTAGTTCTTTTCAACTAATTTAATTGTTTATAATGAACCTGTGATGTTCTTTTTCTTTTTTGGTTTTGGTACTATTCATCTTCTTTGTATATTTCTATGATTTGATCCGTGGAGTCTGGAATTTATCGTCATATTGATACCAAATTGATCATTGCTAATGACAAAAATCCATGTGGGCACATCCACCCACAAGCTTCCGCTGCACTTGGAACCGTCAAGTGGTATCAGAGGGAGTCACAAAATTGATTATAATTATATAATTTTTGTTAATAATTTAAGAATATATATTTGATTCAATTCAACATAAATCATTCTATAAAACTAATTGAACAAGATCTATTCTCTATCCTTCGTTTCTCGATTCACGTCACAGAAATGAACATTTAATTTTAATTTTGATTAAAATAAAAATGAGGAAGTCATCCAGAGGAGCCTCTCATTCTATCTATTCAACACAAGAAGACACAGTGTGTAGTGAATATCACACGCCCTATACTTAGGTTCAAAAAACTTGTACTAGTCCACCAAACCATGTCTTGTGAATTGAGTATACATGGGTTTTTAATACACTAGGTTGATATGAATTCAAAGGTGTGTGGAAACCATAATACATGTCGTGTGTGTTGATTCAATAGGTCCTGACCAAGGTGAAACCATTTACAAGGAGAAGCCATGTAACGCATACATGGGATTGCCAAGCCAGTAACCATGTAACAAGGAATTACACACCGTGATAGATTAATCTAAATGCCATATAATCCAAAATTTCGAAAGTACAGAAAACATGCCAATTCACCCGACATGTAATTTGGATAAAGGTTGAATACAAACACACGCCGTGTAATATAGCTTACAAACCATGTAATTTCTTGAAATGGAATTTAACCAGGAGTTCTCCAAAGTACAAATACCCGTACAAGGAATATGGATGAAAAAAAGCTCAAGGAAATTCATAATGGAATTTAGGATAATGAATTGATTAATTATAAGATCATAATTAATTTAATTCAAGCACGATGTATCTTGAATATAAGAATGATTAAAATAATTTGAGTACTAAATATGAGTTAAGGTCATTTCATGCTATGGACTCTCATGATCTAGACCAAAGACCCTTTGTATGTGTGTATGGTTTCATTTAAATTTATTTAATTTAAATTCGTTGGCCTACAAGCCTTCTTCCGATAAAATGTCGGGCCTGTGTTCCCATGTTTTCTCTAATGTAAACCCTATGTAATGGATGATATCCCATTCTAGAGTTGAGGTTTCAGTATCCATAGCAGAGGAACAACCAACCCAAGAAGATACAATTGTAGACAGGTGGATGCTTAAAAAATACGAACTATCGGGTTCAAGGTGTTTTTTCTTAGGACAAGGTTATCTTATCAAAACCAATAGATAAGAAAACCAATAGAAGCCCATGATCATGCCATCTTATTTTTTTATCTGATTCCAAGGTTTAATTATTATGTATGTGTGGTCATGTTCACCTCATTAATGAAATAAAACAGTATGCAATGACGAGAAAAAAATCCCGACTACGTGTAAACATTATAAGAACAATGTAAATCACTTAAAAATAATCACATAATATTAACAAGAATATGATAATGAGAAAAAATCCATAAAGGATTAAAATCTGTCAAATACAATATTATGTCGGATCAAGCCTTCCGTTACTTGATTAATGTAAAATCTCACTAAAACTATGTGTTTGACCTACCCTTTTTGGGACACTTACTTTTATAACGGAATATCTTACGATAGTTTCAGGTTGAAATAAACATTTTACATCAAGAGGAGTACCACTTGATAGACCTATAGTAAAATGGAGGCAAGTGTCAAGGAAATCCAATTCAGGATTTTAGAATTGGGGAGTCTAATCAACAGATAAAGGAACTATATTCTCATGGTTGGAATGACCTTCCCACCTAAATACCATTAAATAGCTTGACCAAAAATTTTTTGGGGTTATGTGAAGGGGAATATGGATCCTTTCAACTCGAATGTCATCACAATTGGACATCTGAGTTCAATGTTGAGGGCCATTGGGACTTAATTAAATAGTGTGAGAATTAATACATTCATTTATTATTTTTCATAAAATGTAATCAAAAGGTACATATAAATATTTCCTTTTAATTTGTAGAATCAATATGAAAAGCTCGTCAGCCACTTTATCTCTACTATCAATTCTGGATAAATGAAATATCCTCATCGGAATTAACTTTCCATAATGGTTTACGCATCTTTGGGTTATCCTATTACATGGACAAAAGTTTTACTTGCTGGAGTCCCTACATCCTGATTCTCCTGCCCAATGGGCGATTGATCAAGATTACCTAGTCTATGATCTAAATTTTCATGATGCACATGACATTCAATGTTTGATGTTGTCATAAATTTCTAGTGAGCTCATGACGTCTCATGGTGATAGGAATTCCTATAGCATGCTCGATAACCTCCGTGGTCTATAAAATGATAGTATTATACACGAATGGTTTGAGATCTCCAAGGCTCTATTTCAGAGCATGAGAGAGGGTTCCCCAGTTGGGCCTCATGTAGTCAATCTCATTGGATACATTGAGCGCTTAGAGGTTCTAGGGTTTAAACTCTCTGAGGAACTAGGTACTGATCTCATTCTAGAATCACTCCCCTAGAGCTTCTTTAGCATTGTTGTAAATTTATAAATGAACAACATTGAGAAGTCTCTATCTGATCTTCTTATCCCCATTCACCAAGTGTACAATGATATGAAGTGTAAAAAGCCTTCTATCCTTATAGTGAATAAATGGAAAGGGAAGGAAAAGAGCTTTAACCCCAATGTGTCTTCAAGGCCCTCTAAGAAAAGGAATTTCAATGGGGATGAAAGAGAACATGATGCTGTTTGTTTCGCATGTGGCAAGAAAGGCCAATGGAATAAAAATTGCACCTAGCCAAGGAAGCAAGGGGAAGCTTCAGGTGCATTTTTTTATCGAATGAAATCTTTCTATTTCTACCAATTTGGTTTTGGATACTGCTTGTGGTGCTAACATCTGTATCCAAATATAAGAACCAAGTAGATTCAGAAATATTGACTGAGGTGAGGTAGATTTGAAAGCAGCCAATGGAGACAGACTTGATGGTGTAGTTGTTGGAGAATTCCACCTCACTTTGCCTATTAGGTTGGCCATGGTATTAAAAGGATATTATTATTTACCCTCTATAACCCAAAATATTATTTTAGTATTCAGATTAGATACTAATGGATTCACCTTCAAATTGTGAAATGAATGTTGCCACTTTTATAATGACATCATTTGTTTTTGTAGGGTACATTTATATAATGGATTTTATGTGTTAGTCTACAGCATCCAAGTAATGGAAATCGATGATAATGTTAATTCACATGACACATACCACACCCAACATTGGCATCACCGGATAGGTCATGTCAATGAGAATCGTTTGACAAAAGTACATCATGATGGGTATTTAGATTCTTTTGAACTAAAACCACTCGGTGTACGTCAAGAGTGTCTACAAGGCATAATGACCAACGATCCATTTAGTTTGAAAGATTAATGGAATACAGATATTCTAGAATTAGTTCACAGATATGTGTGAGGACTATTTAAAATTAATGAAAGGGGTAGGTTTTTATACTTCATTACTTTTTCAGATGATTTTTGCAGATATGGATATATTTACATAATGAGGTATAAGTCTGATTCTTATGATCGGTTCGAAGAATACCAGAATGATGTAGAGAACCAGCTTGCTAAGAAGATTAAGAAACTCTTCTCAAATCGAGGAGGGGAATATGTTAATAAGGACTTCATTAATTTCTTACGGGAGTTTGGTATTATATCTCAACTCACTCCTCCTTACACACCTTAGTGGAATGGCGTAAGTGAAAGAAGGATCCACACCCTATTGGACATGGTGAGATCAATGATGAGTCATGTGTTTCTTCCATTATCCTTTTGGGGATATGCTTTACAAACATCATCGCACATACTATACCAAGTACCAACTAAATAGATAAATGGTATTCCATAAGAATTATGGAGTGGATGCAAATACATTTTATCAAATTTACATGTTTCGGGTAGCGAAGTATTTGGTAAGGCCTCTTCAGGTATCATACTTGCACCCAAAGGAAAAAAGTGTACCATTATTGGATATCACAAGGAACAAGGGGATATTTACTATATAAACCATCAGATAAAAATTTTATAGTGGAAAGACACGCCATATTCATTGAGATGGATAACATCACCAAATGAGATATTGGGAGTGAGATAGACGTTGATGATGTCAAGGCTCAACATACACAGGAGAAGTTACAAGAAAAGATTCCACAAAGCCCCATCGAAGAAAAATCTATTCCAGAGTTACAAGAACAATATAGGAGCATGAGAGAGCTGAGTGATCCTGAACAAATATGGATTCTTCTCACTGAGTTTGGTGACTCATTATTGGTTGACAATTATGATTCTATTACCGAAATGTAAGTAGTTGAAGGCAAAATTGTGGCCATGTGGCATGAAGACATGAATTTTGAATTGGATTCCATTTACCAAAACCAAGTTGTATTTTGGTATATCTACTAGTTGATGTAAATCCTGTTGGTAATAAATTGGTATTCAATAAGAAACTGGACTTGGAGGGGCAAGTCAGCAACTATAAGGAACTATTGGTTTCATATGGTTTTAAACATCCTCATGGAATTGACAATGATGAAACCTTTTAACTGATTGCGATTCTGAAATCCATTAGAATCCTATTGGCCATTTCCACTTACCATGACAATGAAATTTTTCAAATGGTTGCCAAAAAATCATTCCATAACAGGAACCTTTAGGAAGATGTCTACATGACACAACCTGAAGGGTTTGTGACTCCAATGGATGCCAAAAAGGTATGGAAGTTGCATAAATCAATTTATGGAATAAAGAAATCATCAAGGACATGTAATATTCGTTTTGAGGTAGCCGTAATAGAATTTGGATTCATTAAGAACGAATGTGAGCCATGTGTCTACAAAAGGTCTAGTGGAAGTGAAACCATTTTCTTAATAGTATACGTTGATGACATATTACTAATTGGAAATGAAGTACCTGTCTTACAGTCTGTTAAGTCATGGTTGGATAAATGATTCTTTATGAAAGACATGGGTGAGGCAACATATATTATTGGGATCAATATCTATCGTGATAGATCCAAGTGAATGCTAGTTCTATGTCAAAGTACAAACACTGACATGAAACTAAAGAGATTCAGTATGGAATAGTCAAATAGGGGATTGTTTCCAGTGTCACATGGCATTCGTATTTCTAAGAAAATGTGTCCTCAGGCACATGAAGAAATAATGAAAATGGAAAGGATCTCTTACCCATAAATGATTGGGTCAGTCATGTATGATATGCTATGTACAAGGCTAGATTTTTCTTACACATAAACTGTTGTAGGAATATATCAATATGATCTAGGAGACCACCTTTGGATGGCATTCCAAACAATCGTTAAGTATATGAGGATATACAAAGAATATTATCACATTTTATGGAGAAGATGAGGAAATAGTCATCAGGGGACATGTAGATGCTAGTTTCCAGATCGATCAAGCTGACATGAAGTCGTAGACTATATACATCTTCAGTTTTAATGGCGGTGTAGTTAGCTAGAAGAGCTCAAATAAAGGTGTGGTCACAAATTCTACAATGGAGTCTGAGTATATCACAACTTCTAAGGTAGCTAAAGAAGCACTATGAATTCAAAGCTTCTTCCAAGAGCTGGATGTTGTACCTATATATAAAGATCCTATCACACCCAATTGTGATTATACTGCAGTGGTAGAACATGCACAAGATCCAAGGCCACATCAGCAGAAAATCACATACTTCGGAAATATCATCACTTAAGGTATTTTTCTCAGAGAGGTGATGTAGCAGTGAGCAGTATTTCCATGGATGACAATGTGGTGGACCCCTTGAATAAATCCTTCACTCATCAGAAACATTAACATCATGTGAGTTCTAGCAGACAGAAAATTGTAGGCAGTTGGATGTAATCCAACTGGGGGTTTGTTAGGGTTGTTTTCATGAGAACCAACTCTTTTATACATTGATTATGTTAATGTACACATATTATATATTGTTCATTGTTCTACATGACAATAATATAATAATCTCCAAAATGAAAGAATATGAGAACATATCCACCAGTTTTAATTATTCATGCCATGGTTTTATCAGACATTACTATCTACAAGCATGTGTTATAGTCCATAGATTGGATGATTATAATTAACTCATGTCATGACTCGCGCAATATGATTTTCTAACAAAAAATTGTCATGAAGCTAGTTGGCGGGAAGCATGGTACGTTGGGTGTGTCATGAATGATATTTTGTTAACAGATAACTCTATGAAGGATTTTTCCCTTCAATATTTATAGATGTATATATCTTGAGACCTTTGATTGAAATAGATATTTGGCTCAAATTACATGTCCATGGTGTCACGACGAGTTTATTTCTGGATGTCAATGAATGACGGATCAAGCATTTAGGTTTATGACACTATCATGAAACCAGTTTGATGAGATATTGAGACAAAGGAATTAAATTACACAGTAAGCATTAGTATGAGATGACACATCAATGTGATGTAAACTTCATTCTCATGGATTCCTTGACCTATTTCTAGATAGTAATCATGGACATTAGGTAAGCCCACTTTGTGTAAACGAGAAAAAGGCTTAGAGGGTTACACACTAATTGCATCCAAGTATCTCAAGTAGAATAATGATTTTCCTTGTATGTGGATTAATAATTATTCAAGGAAGCCTAAATCGTTTTGATTTTGAAGGAAGAATAAAATGAAAAACAAGATTTACATCCCATGTACATTTAATTTACAAGCTGTGTGGTTTTTATTTTGGAATGGAAATGAAAAATGAAACCAAGATATACACACCGGGTACATTGAATGTACATCCCAAGTCGTTTTCATTTTGGAAAGGAAATGAAAAATAAAAACAATATATACATTCTATGTACATTTAATATACACGCCATATTGTTTTCAATGAAAAATGGGTACACGTCGTGTATTAATGATTACACTCCATGTAGTTCTTCCAATCGGGATTTTGAAGGAATAATATCGTTTTATTGAATGATACTTATTATAATCAGTGTGGGAGCTTGTCAAGGAATTAATGATTCGACATGGGGTTTTCAATAAGAGTAAATGAAACAAAAAAAGCGTAACAAGATTATATATTATGATAACTCTATAAAATCAAACTTGATTATAAATATTATTACAACACCAAACCATTTCATAAGAATTGTTGTGAACAACAATTTTGGTGAATTATCTCAAGACCGAAACAACTCCATCCTCCAAGAATGATCTCATGACCGATATAGATCCACCTCCATCAGATCAAGGCTACCTAAGGTGGAAAGCACAAGCAAAGGCTTCTCCCCGCTAGTGCCAGGATATTCCTTTGGCGACATGCAGAGATACATGGTGCACATGTGTATCTCCACTAGAGGAAGTATACACTTGGATTCTGCGACGCAATGACAAATCAAATTAGAATATGATCAGAAACATCAATGAACAATGAATGAGAGAAAATGTACTTCTTTTCAATTGATTAAATTAATTATAATCATCCTATGATGATATTTACTTTGCGGTTCTTGGAATATTCTTCCTCTTTTTCTATTTCTATGATTTGACCAATGGAGTCTGGCATTTATTGTCATATTATTCCCATATTGATCATTGCTAATGACAAGGATCCAGGTGGGAACATCCACCCTTGAGCTTCCGCTGCACCCGGGACCATAGGGAACACATATTGACAAACCATGCACTGGACATGGACAACCTCTCTATGAGTTTTTTCATTATTTTCAATGCCATGGTGCATAGTTTGGGAAAACCATTCGCCAACCATGAACATCCCTCCTACATCAATTTTTTCCAATTTTTACTCAAATACACTCCATGGTAATAATGAAATAAATAACTCAAAACCATAGAGAATAATACCTATAAATGATCTTGAGAAATGTCTAGAAAATTTCTGTAGATTATATTCCAACATAACATGGTATTTTTATTTACAATAGTCATAGAATTTTACCGGAGAGGATGGGTGTATGGTTGATATGTTCTTCATTATTTCCATCAATACTATTTATGTCCATTTAGAGACTATAATATGTAATATGGTTGAGTTGGATGCTTATATATTAAGTGTTCAAGGGAACCATTATTGAGACATCCTAACAAGGGATGCACAACTAGAAAATATAGTGTTGAAGGACGTTCATGAGAGGTTATTAGTGAACTTTTACCATGACACACATAGGCATGAGAAGGAATATTTTAATATTAGATTGAATCATGGAAGTATTTCTATGATGGACTATAACCAAAACATTATATACATGAAATGATAATATCTAGTGTTGGGAGTACATGATATTAATATGGAAAAACATATACAAGATTGGCACAAATTACAGATTAATACCAAGTTGAATATCATTTGGCTGAAAAATATTTCTGATGTGGTGATTCAGGATCTCATTTATAATTTGATGCTGATGGTGGAATCTAGTGGAAGACAAGTGGTTTCTTTAGGATTATATATAGGTACATATTCCAAGTGTAGGAATCTTCACTATGATAACATTTTCTATACCATTGGATTGTATTGTATCCAATGGATGTATCAGTTATATGGGATCATACTCAAGTGATCTCTCACTCATGTGGTAAGATGGGTCACATTAGTTGAAAGATCCCTTGACCACCTGTTGAGTTCTAATATTACAGTAGGATATGAAATTTATATATTTTCTAGAAGAACCCATGATTATTGGGTAACGATGGATGATCTAGCTAGAATCAGAGTGATGGAAGGGGGTATAAAACCCCACAATAGTCTCAATGTTTGAGTTCTGCTACCCATGGCATTCAATATTGTGAACTAGGTTCTTCTATTAAAGACAACACACATTGGATGTGTGGAGGAACTCAGGGGGAACATAAATCATAATAATAATGTGGGTAAGGACCGTTGTATATAGATCATTGTAATCTTGTGAAAAGTGGGTCTGGACCATTAATAGATAAAGGTACAATTAATCTAATATCTACAATATATTGTTTATTAGTTGATAATGGTTTCTCACATTATTTTATATATTCACAACATGTGAATGGGTTTAGTCAAACATATGAGTTTAAGAGAATGTTTTTGTTGATCGATGTAGTTTATGGAGTAATGTCCATAAACATCTATTTATGTAAAGGGTTACCTCTCAATATTGGGGATTATCATTTTATATGAGATCTTTTAATCCTGGACAAGTCAAGAATTAAACGAATTCTATTTATGGAACAATTATTTTTCATCCAGGACCCATAAATTTTAATATAATGATATTTAATTTTTCATATCATTATAATGACTATTATAATCACTATGGATAGTGTGATATCCTAGAAGGTTATGTATGGACAACTAAAAAGTAATTGGTGGAGACCACCACCCCTCTTTCTATTATTTTGATGCATGAAGGGAGTGAAAATCATGATGTCATTCCTCCCATATACTAATGGTTTGTGGATGTTTTTAAACAATACATCTCATGATTTCAACCTAAAATATGTTTAATTTATAATTGAGCTCTTTTCTAGTGTTGATATAGTTTTTATTCCACCATAATGAATAGAACCATTAGAACGTAAATAGAAAATGACTCAACTATATGATTTTATGGATAATGGGTTTATTAATTAGAATACATTATCCTGGTGTTCTCTCATTCTATTCATAGTGATGGATGGCATGTGTTCGAAAATGTGTCAATTACTAGATGTTGAAGTAGATGATAGTGACGATCTATTTTCTACAATCATATATCAATAATATTTTGACTAATTGAGGGAGGATAATGTATTTTACAATATTTAATTGATATTAGGGTATAGTTGATTACTATTTAAACATTATGACAAACTGATGAATGATTTATGATGTTTGAATAGCCTTTATAAGTTCTTTATGGTTCTGTTTAGGTAGGTAAATGCACCATCATTTTTTCTAGACTTCATTGAAAAAATCTTCGAGCTATACATGCTTCAATTATTAGTAGTGTTTTTGGGTGACTTCCTGGTGCAGTACAACACTCATGATGACCATTTCCAATATTTTTGTATCATACCAAGAAAATTGAGATCGAATTCGGTATACGTCATGCTATATATGAATTAATTTTCTGTATTTGGAACACATCATTGGGTACATCATCATAATGGAGTATATACATGTCGAACAAGACAAAGTGAAGGCTGTGGTTTCATCGGAGAATCCAACAATTTTTTCATATCTAATGTTTTATGGGATGATTAGAATATTGTTGGAGGTTCATATAGAATTTTTCGCATATGGTAGAACCACTTTTTGTATTGAAAAATAATGATATAATGTTTTAATGGGCTGACCTGTGAAAGGTTTCATTCGTCGTGATAAATATTGATTTGAGTACTATATCGATCTATATCCTACCCGATCCATGTGAGGAGTATATGGTGTTTTGTGTTTCTTTAATGATCATTCATGGAGTAGTGTATATATTAGGAGATCATGTTGTGTAATATGGGTCTGGGAATATAAAGCTCCTTGAAAAAACAAACCTACAAACAACATTTAGTTAGTAATAGATGTTTATTCCTTGATGTGTTTGGAAGCTTTAGCTATTGGAAGAAAAGTTCACTATTCATATAGATCCAATGACATTAAAGTGCATATTGTTAGTAAGATATTTGAGTCTATGAAAGTGGATATGGGTTGAGCATATACATTCATTAAAATTCAATCTGGAATATATACATTAAAATCGAAATAATTTTTCAGAATCTATAATCTGGAAAACAAATTCCATGAGAATTTAGATGTTTATATTAGAGTATAAAATGACAACCTAGTATTTTGAGATGGATGCTGAGTTTCAGGAGAGAAATTATTAGATGAACCGTATGCCAATAACATTTATTCATACACTTCTGACTTTTATTAGGTAAAGGAAGTATCATGGCCTAGAATGTTTGGCCTTGATGGAAAGCCTTGATGGTGGGGAGTCAATATCAGACACGATCATGGATGATAATGATATCATCTATGTATGGAATCGGGTTGTGTATACATGTATATGGGAGGAAATAATATGTGAATATCATTGAATGAATTAGACGTTGTATCTAGGTTTGGAAAAAAAATATCATGACCTATATCGTATTTATTAGATGTCAAGAATGATAATAGTGATTGAAGGGTTCATGAAATGGTGCTACATATGTCAACTGGTGAACACCGAGCATCAAAAACCTAGTTTTTTATTACATATATTTCTTATTTAGTAATAGAAGTGGGATGATGTTAACATATACTTTTCATGGGTCTCCCAATGAATATTAAATGCAATGAATCTATTTGGATTTTTATAGAAGGACTAATTAAAGTAGTACATTTCATTCATCTAGTGGAGTCGCTCTCAAAGGATCAGTTGAGAGATCTATACATTTAAGAGATAGTTTATATTCATGGTGTTCTGTGAATTATTGTCTTATATTCTGACTCACATTTTGCATCATGCATTAGGAAGGGCCTATAGAACAAACTTTATACAAAGGTTTTACTAGGTAAAAAAATATTCCCATAGAGAGATTGGTGGTTTGAATATTGAATATAGGTTCTTGAGGATAGGGTTGGTGTGTGTGTCCTAATAATTATTGGGTCTTGGGGGACGAAACTTATTTGAGTGGAAATATCCTAAAACATTAGTTTTTGTTAAACTATGTATATGAAACCATGTGAGGATCATTAACGTAGGACATGTAGATCACATCAATGTTGAATAGAGGATAGTGATTCTGTGATTTTGGGACTCAGTGTTATGCGAGAGATTTCATATTAATGTTATCGAATTCAAAAAACACATGGCTATGGATTAGAGTTGATAAATAAACATGATGATACACTTAGAAATCTCAAATATAATTCAAATGGGTGTAATGTATTTTGTGTGGTGTCTACTAGATTGTGTTACTATTGGATATAGATACAGGGAAGGTCGAAGCATTAGATTGTTTGACCGTTTGTGGTTGTTGAGAGAATTGAGTCTGGTTAATTCTAATAGGCTCTTTTATATAGTTAATGTGCTATGAATTGTGTTTATATATTTTTCATTATATTTTAGTATCAACCCAAACATTCTCATGTGATCATTGTGAATGATGTTACGACTAAAAAAAATAATCATATGAGGAGCATCTGATACATGTGTTGAATCATAGTGAAAATCTTTTTTTGGGGAATTACTGTAATTATATCTCATGTATTATGTAGATGTGGACTTGTTCAGGTGGAAATGCGGGGGATAGGAGAAGATATGCAAGAATAGTGGCCAGATTTTTTTACATCTAAATCATAGATATGGTTGGGAGTATATCTCTAGTATGAGATGTTAGAATGCATGGAGATTATAATATACCTACATTTTCTAGAGATGTATTGATTTCATTTACATATACTTCTTTTAACTTGTTTTGACAATACAGTATTATTGTTTTTTATTCGGTGTATTTGGGATTAATTTTAATTTTTTTCAGATGGATTTTGGGTAGAGCACAGTTAGTGCACAGTTTTCCCAAATCCTGCCTCTTGCTCTATCAGAACATGATTTCCTAAATAGAGGAGGATCCCACAGTATGTGAAAATATTTTCATGCCATGAACACTATTAGGTATAATCATGCACCCCCATTAAAAAGGTCCATGGTTAGGACACACCATTTAATAAATCATGAATGAGTAAAATAATACACCAAAAAAATAATTATTTTTGATCCCTCAACTTATATCCCAACACACCATACCTCTACCCTAAACTAATTATCTATTTTTGGAGGCCCATAAAAGGATTCCATGAATTTTTAAACTCTATTTTTATAAATGAAGGTTTTTTATAGATCTGTACCTATCCTAGTGTGAGATTATAATCCCTTACTATTTCCTCTCTAAATAACTACGTTTTCCCTTCCATTGAATTTATGTATTCAACTATTGGTAAGTTCTATAGATCCTATTTTTCAATGATCAAATCTATTTGATTTTGGTTATGGATTTCAGATATAGATATTTCTATTATATGTAATCTTGGTTGTTTATCTTCAATTGGGTGATTCCATTGGTGATTTTTTCCAATGATACTGAGATATATAGAAAATTTTTAATATCATATATTCTTGATATAGTTACGTTTATGTAATTTTGAAATTTCAATTTTAATATTTGTAAATTGCATTGGATAATTATTTAATTAATTGAATTTCCATGTGTTACAAATTTGGGTAATATTTAGGGAAATTGAAATTAGTAGAATTGGACTTTTTAATTCGATCATTAATTAAAAGTATTTTTGGATTGTGGGTTTATGTGATATTCAGATTATGTTAATAGTGAGTTAGAGTGATTATTAATAAAATAATAATGAGAATTAAGATATGTTATTATTAAATATAATGCGATAATAGGTTATATGGTAAAATAATGCTAAATAGTTTAATTATGAATATTATATATCATTCTATTTGATTAATTTGAAGAACGATGTTTGTTGTGAAAAATTTTAATGGAATTCCACGGTGAGAAATGTTGAAAAAATGAATATTGTTAGTTAAATGTGATTGTTGTGACAAATTTGGTATATGTGTGATTGAATGATATTCCTGTGTTGGAAATGGATTTTTGCTCAAAATACACATTTGTGATTGACCAATATACAAATTTGGGGAATAGACTGATGCTCCGTATTACCATATGTTTTTGAATGATAAATTTTTGGTGGTATAGCGAATAATGCTCTAAATAAAAATGGGGTTCTAGATATGTCATTCTAGACCCAAAATTATAGTGTTGGACTATTGTTCCACATGGCCATGCTATGGAGTGAAATGAAATGGAAAATTAAATATCATGTGATATATTGATTTGTTACCTGAATATGTGATATGGTTCAGACTCTGGCATGGGATGAATTAGGTATTAAAATTTCAGGTGTCCTTATTAAACCAGAGGTATATGTTGTTAAATGATTGATAATTGAATATAAGTAAAATGTGTACATTAATAAATTTATTTGTTTTAATTTTACAACTTACATAGTTATTAAAAGGATTTTTTTAGATTTCATTGGTGGTATCTAATTGAGTTGTACTCAAAAACTACTCGAGCTTCATGATCCATACATAAATAAACATCTTGTTTATTAGACATGACAGTCAAAAGACAAATTTGTTATATTGATATGTCAGGATGGAGGATGGACGAGGGAACAATAAATTTTTTTAGGACCAACATGGGAGTTGTCAATTTCATTAATTTTAACTTTTCATTTGACAAATTATACATATTTTGCATGATATATATAATACATTAGATTTAAATACTATATTCTTATGTTGGTCATCATGTGATACTGGTATAATTTTGGTTATGTTTCTATCATTTGGCTATTGTTCCTTTATTTCTTCAATTTTTTCACCTTTATAAAGATGTAATTGTCAACCCATGATGAATATTAGTAATTGACTTCATGGTAGAATCATTTTTAATACAAGGAAATGTGCATATGTTCGTGTGTCCAAATTTAATGGTTAACTAATGTGTGGATCTTAGGTGAGGACATTCCAGAAACTGATGTAACTACTATGTAAATACAATTATGTGTTATAGCATCAAACCATTAATGGCTTCCCAAAAAATTATAGTGGAATCAGGAGACATAAAAAAATGTTAACACAAACCATAATCCATAATCAATTCAATAATGGATACTCCATCACATCCTGAAATAATGAAGGTAGTGAAGGGAATAGGTAGAAGTCACCCATATGTTCCATCCCCAACATGGATATTAAGGGAATTACCATAACCAAAACATTTTTCTCACCCATAATGGGTTTTATATATTGTTAAATAATAATATATAATTCTAATATCACATAAAAAATCAATAATTTGAACACATTATCTTTATGATCAATAAAATCTATAATCCCATATCACATATGAATATCGTGAATAATTCATAGAAACTATACCAAATGGATGAACAAAAGGATTAATATTCAACAATTATTAATAATTATTACTTAGTGAATACCCATTAATATTTATTTGTTAAACCTAATAAGAAAATTTTAGTTTAACAATTTCATTTATTTATAATGAAACATGCTATATAATTTCTATTTTAATTTAGGAATTCTTTTCCCATGCTTCAAGTATATGTTAGTTCAACCATCCAATGTTTTAGAACTTATGTACATTATATCATTAATGGTAACATTATCTCTCATTATGTGTGTTCAAACAAGTTAAATTTACCAAAAAATAATTCATATACTTGTGGACTCATCCTAAAATTGGAAAAAGTAGAATAACCCAGATTTTATTTGTTAATTTCAATGGGTTATCAAATAGCACAATAAAAAACTATTTGATAAACATCCAAGAATGAAAACATTATGAAAATAAATATATAAGACCCACCCTCATCCCAAACTAAAAAATAGTTTAGAAAAAAAACATAACTATATAAAATCCCCACAATCACTCTATTTCATATATCCTACAATATCCCTATCTCATTAAAATTGAATCAATAAATACCCAACCATAAATCAAACAATATATCCTAGTCATATCATCCACCACACATGAACACATGATAATGATTTCACATCCTTGGTAACTCATAACAAAATATCAATCACAAAATAAAATCTCAAGAGGAAACATTGAACAAGAATCAAAGGAAACATCCCATTAATAAATAAGGATAGTCTGCCTCAACCATATAAATCGATATCCAGAAAAAATACTTTTTATTTTAATCTTTAATATTCTTTTATTTTATTCTAATGATTTAGAAATAATAATAAAAAATTCCATAAAAAAAATATATAAGAGTTAACAATTAATAATACTCACGTAACAATTCCATATTTTTTAAATTTTCATGGAAGAAAAATAATTATTTTACCTGCATATAATATTATTTAAATAATCATTACTATAAATAATTTAAAAATAAATTTAATACTAATAAATAATTATAAAAATAAATGAGAATCAATATAAGTTGACACCACCCTATGTTTTATAAAACTAGAAGATTAAAAAATAAATATCACAATGTTCTATCACAAACCCAACTAGTTAGTTTTAAATTTAGGTTATTTTATATAATGGGGCTAGTTCTTCCATTGCCTAAAGGATCTAAGCACTGATAATCCCACAGTTACATAAAACAAAGAGAGTATAATAATTCTATAAATTGAAACATTTAAACATATCAAAGAATAAATAGATGAAGAATAGTAATTTTCAATTACTTATCTCGTTAGGAAAACATGATCTATATATAAATCCCACATTGGATCTATAGTAAAACATAATAAAAACCAAAATTAGAATCATTGGGAAACATTGAAAATGTCATGAAATGATGAAATATACAAATATTACCCATTCATTGAGGAATAAACTCTCGTGATATCATGAATGAATGATATCTAGAATAGAAGTATTAATGAATAGAAACAAGGATATAGTTTCTTCGAATATAGGACTCACGAGTCCTAGTGTTCAAAATAGAAATTGTAAATTATGAATATTTTTGAGGATTGTAGGAATTTTTTTCATTACTTTTATTTTAAAAGTCCAAAAGATAATAACAAGGTCAATTCCAAGGTAGTTAGGGTTTTCTTTAAAACAATGAAGAAAAGTAGTATGATATTCCACAAGGTTCCCTGATCTGTGCACCCATTGATATCCATGATGATATTGAAATAATATCTAAAAGTACATAGTGTAAAAGAAGAATCATTTTATGGTATTATAAACTAATATTTTAGTAATAATTTTCATCTAAAATTTACCACACATTATTAAAAAATCATTTGGAATTAATACCACAAATTACATTACCTGATTAAAAGACTGTATCTTGGAGAGGACAATCATAACATGTAATTTATAATTATTTTATGAGAAGATATAAAATTAACTCAACATGTACATCATTGTTCATTGGTTATTTTTTATCTATATATCCACGTACCATCATAGTGTAGAATGAAATATTTATATAATATCTATAGAGATGAAACACATGTACAATATAATATCAAAAATCACTGTATAATTATAGGGTCCTAGCATGGATGATCATAATCAATATTTGTTTTCATTTTTGATCACAAAATTATTCTTGATTAAGGAATAATTACTATTATTACTCAAATTAATTATTTATAGCGGAATAAAGAACATGTTCTTGAAATCAATATCTTACTGTATCTGACATGCACACCGAATGTGAAATTGGAAAAGTGCTATAATATGATATTTATTAGGGAACATTTTGATTGAAAATTCAAAACCACAGCTATAACATTATATAATAGTCTATATTGACCCATGTCCATTAATAATATTACTATTATTATCAATCTCATAAAATTTAAGATTGGATAGAAAAAATATATATAATTTTTATCATTTCAAATCACAAAATAAAGCTCAAAATTCATTCCCATGTCTTTACTTACCGATCATAGAATAATTATTATTTAAGAAATTATTTTCCATACATTATTATATGAATAATATAATAAATATTATATTCATCTAAGGTGAAAGTAATAAGAAAATATAATTATTTAACAAACTTATTCATTTGAATAAATAATGATTAGATTATGGTTATGAACAAATCAAAAAATAAATATAATTTATTCTAATTGATAAAATTCATTATATGAATTTTAATATGATATCATAAACACTAATTACATTAACCTCAAGTCCTATTTCTCTCTTTAATTAATAATAACCTCCTCACATTCATGGTTATAATTCAGCAACATACCAAGGATCCCATAGAGAAATAAAATAATTTTAGTATTACATACCACATAATATGACTATCTAAACTATAATATTATCTATACATCATGATATATTGTATTATGTAGGGTTTTATGTTGGTTCCTTCAACCAATATGATCTATGTGGCTTTTTTTATGTTCTAGAATTGAACTGTCCCATAATACAAATGTACAAGGATTAATGCATGAAATAACATCATTAGTAGAGGACTTAAGATATACAGATCATTTATGGTATAAAAGGAATAAATCCTTTCTCACAGTATACATTATTGAAGTAGTAATAAAGACACTCCTATCATATCCTACCTTAGTGAAGTAACATGTATTCATATTTTTAATCAACACATAAATTTGTTGGAGTCATTATATTCATATATAATAATCCTAAATTTTAAGAATAAATACACAGGTATGTATTTCAGAAAAACTAATGACACATGAAATGTGAATTTTCTAATTGATTGGTCTGTTATCATATCCTCCTGTCATGATTATTGGAATGGTAGAAAAAGGAGAGATTTTATTTCAACATCTTATGAGCCATATAACACTAAAATGTGCTATCATTTGTTTCTCCCATTACAATATCATCCTAACAAAACACATTACTCAATGATGATTTCTGGGAACATCTATTTTCCTATCTTAATGGGGAACTATATGAACTTTTAGTGAGACATATATTATTATTATAGAATCGCAAAAATATATCATGCATTGATAAAATAATATTTTGGTATGTAAAAAAATCAATAATTAAAAACATGTAATATAGTAACAATAAATTTGGTTCTTGGGAACCAACTGTAACAGAATAACACTTTCACTAGATCCAACTATAAAAAACATTCTGCACACTATCTGTCACATGATAATCACGCCGCTGATGATACAAAACCTTAGTCAAGGTGGTTATAATGTTTTCTACCATGGATACTCTACCCCCCATATCTTCACCACATTTATAATGATCCATCACGAGAAGATACTTCTAAAATATGTTATTTTCACATGTTTTTTCCTCTTCTCTTTGGAGAGTGGCATTGAAAAAGAGTAATCGTGATAAAATATGATAGGATCATTACAAATTTGGAACACATAAGGGTCTTAGAAAAATTATCAAATCAGAAAATATTCCATGCCTACCTCTTAAGGCCTAATATACATGGATTGAATGTTATAATCATAAACATCAATATCTACTTAACTCTTTTATCTCACATCTCCTATAATGTGAAAAATTATTTACGTATTCACTAAAATTAGATCACTCTGATCTATATGATTATTTTCATAAGTATAACCCCCGATGATTAGATCTTATTATCATCCATAATCAATGAAAAAAATACATATGTCCCCTGAGAAATACAAGGATATCCTTGAAAACTATCCAATTTTTTTCTCTTAAATATATTTCATATAATCCATTCATGCCCAAAGCATTGAAATCATTAAGCCTCAACTGTAACATGGAATACAATGTGCTTCATATCATATACACAAATGGGTTATTACTCATTCTAGATATTTCCTATTATGGATGATCACCCATTTTCATGGAATGATGTATATCAAGTGACCCTAGATCCAATCCACTAATGATATTCCCTATACTAAACATCTTTAGTAATAAGTAATTGTATGTTCAATGAAAAATTATAAAACCCCTAGTGGATCTATCATATATTATATTTATCCCAATAATAAATATAATCCCCCTATGTCCATAATAGAAAATCATGTTTTTAATAATGTATTACCCTCTTGTTGCAATTGTATATTGTTTACAATTAGTATGTCATATAAAACATGCATTACATAGAATATTAATTATCACACATGCATACACATTAATCCACATGGAGAATAATAATAATTTTTTAAATCCAAATTATTTTATGACTCTATAAAATTTAATATTCTATTACCTGGATTCCTCTTTTAATCCATATATGAAGATATTAAAATATCATTAATTTTGGGAATATTCGAAACTAACATATCCTTTTGTTTTTGTAATATAATGATCCTATTGAAGGTTCCCATTATGGAATGATTATTTTACCTCAAATTTAAAAAAATCATTATCATGTTAATATTCTATGATGAATAAATGTTGTACATAGTTAAACATGAAAAATTGGAAAAATTAATCATTATAGTCAATTCCATAATGTTTTCAAAACCATTTAGTAAATAAATTTTATTTATATATATTTAAATTAAATTCCATTACCATATTTCTATTGAAAACAAATTTTTACAAACAATAATTACATCTACTACTATATAATTGAGAACCCAATCATTTTTTTTGATAAATAAAATCCATACGAAACATTTTGTATTGTTTCTAAATTATTTTGTAGGACCCCTATAAGGATTCAATCTTGGAGAAAAAAATATTTATTTTCAACCAATAGTGATAAAAAAATGGTGATAGGGAATCCAAATCTCCATGGTTTTATTACCACTATTGTACTCCTACACAGTAGTGGGGGTCTAGGAACAACTTATACAACAATGACCTGTTGAATCTATTCTATTAAAAAATGTTATATATCTTGACTATCATCATTATAAAATCAATTATTTATCTCAATAAACATCTTGAATATATGATCTTTCTTTTTAAATATATCCTTCCTTGTGACAGTCAAATTAATAATATATGGTTTGTATAGGTATTTTCCAATAGTTTTCTTGTGATATCCTATAATGATACACTTAATTTCTCAGGGTTATAGTTTTTTTGTTGACAAAACCATAATAAACATCATTAGAAACTAACCATTCAATAGGGAAAATATTTATTTACACTATTTATCTTTAACATAATACAATTTTAAACATTAGTTAGTACTAGATTTATTAATTATTATTTCATCTGTAATTCATCTCCGAAGAAATAATATAGAAGGTTTATGTGACTCATCATTAGCAATAACATGTCAAAAATGGTATATTTTTCCCCTTCACTAACTCTGTTATACTGTAGTATATAATTTGGAGTTAATTATGGAAAAAATATCATATCCAACAAAAATTCAATCAAATATTAGTTAATATATTCCCTCCGGTGGTCTTCCTTACCGGCGATCTGGTGAGACGAAGGGTCGATTTGTGTCAGTGTATGCTTCACGAGGTGGGTGGTGGCCCAAGGCAACGATGTTTATTGCATTTTGAAATTTGAAATTTGAAATTTAAAAAGGTTTTTGTGGATGTTTTCGTGGAAGTGGTTTTGTAAGGTTCCCACATTCCAGAAAGAGGATTTTTAAAATAATAAAAAAAATGCTTTGCCTAAGAATATTATCAAACTTGTTCATAAAAACCATAATACTATGTAATTATTTATACATATACCTCATCATGTATATATTACCACACAATAAATGAATTTTTGATAAATTAATAATGTAAAACAATTCACTTATAGAATCAACATGATAATTCCTACAAACATTAGTGTGTAAAATATATAGAACTCTCTGTCCCATTCATCTTGACCACAATATAATGGGTTGAAAATCCATCACTGTAAATATTTATAACATATTAATAGAGTTTTAAGATCAAATTTTTACATGTTACCATCTTCATTGAGCTTCGTAGAATGATTATTGTTTATGTGACCATGATATGGATAATATGACCATGTGTTTTATGAGTCTCATGTTTTCTATTAATTATCAATATACAATATTTTTAATATAGAATTTAATATATTAGTGTATTTACTTAAGATTTTACATAAAATAACAAATTATATTTTTATTGATATAGTAACCCTTTTTTGAAAATGCAAAAATAAATCAATCCATGTCAAAAAGACGTAATTGAAAAATATGTAAATATTAATCCAAGAAGATGATAATAATTAGTAAAATATAAAATCAATAATGTCAAAAATGTGTGATGGTAGTTTTGAATTTCTATAGAAACACAAATATCTCCATTAGTGTGTTACAGATCCACCTTATCCTTGGTAATTGTTGAAAATTAAATTGGTTCATTTTTTGGGATACAAATATGAGCACCATAGGAAGTATGCAATCACCATATTCTTGAGATGAAATGATTACACTCATTAAAAAAATGAGCCTAATGTAATCCCATAATTATTCTGATGGGTGTAATTTATCTTACAATAAACCTCCGTGAAATATGAAAAAAAGTATTATATCAATTTCATTTACTTTCATTTGGGTCATCAACTTCATGGAATGATGGGGCTCGAGATCCCTAGACTCGGTACACGCCATTTATTCCTTTACTTGTTTTACCTATTCTTATTCACCAAAAGTACAATTTATTTATCAATCAGAATTCCACTATTAAATTATATGTTACTAGTATGAATTCCTGAAAAAATATTCCATCAATTTATAATGTTATATTTTACAATGATTAATTATTTTTTAGTATTGGGGAAATAATGACATCGTTTCATAGCTCATTAGGGATAATAAAACATCTAATTTCATAATAATCAATTTATCTTATCATATTGACTACATTTTTCCATGGTGGTTATGACTATCTAATATTTGACATTAATAGTGTAGTATAGATCTCATATTTCGATGATCTTCATTATTATTCATGGAGTTCCTAATGGTGACAAATTATTTCCCTGAAATAAATATCCTCCCCTAAATTTATATTCTCATTGGACATGTACGATAATAAATAACATTGGGAATCCATTGAATCATACAAATGATTCCAATAAAGAAATAATTCTTCCTTATCATTCTTATTTGAAATGAACCTATAATTTTCGATTAAAACACATATAATTTATGTTTATGGGGTTATATACTGTTAAATATTCCATAAAATTATAGGAAATTCAATCTACTAGAAATGTTTTATTTATTTAGTTTTAATTACAAGGATATTATAAAAGTCATTTGATTTCTCATTTCAACATATAATGTTAAGATGAATGGTAATTTTTTCATTACAAACTAGAATTTATAAATTCAAAATTAATTAAATTCAATTAAACTCAAACTATTTTTCCCAAACCAATTTCCCACACCATTAATTTTATAATATATTTTCTATGTGATATTCTAGTAAAAATATGAAAATTCACATTTCCTAAAGCCATTAATTTTTATGAGATGTTATTTGTAGGGATTTTGGTTGGTGTAAAATTACAACTAAATTAACTCAATATTACTTGATCAATTGAATGGACTACCCATTCATGAAATAATGTTTTGAATATATTCCCCACACTAGCCTCTTAGTTTCAAAAATTATTGATTGGTTAATCAATATTTGATTAAGGCTATGTTTTTTAACAATCATATCATCAATGAAATATTTCTAGAGTAATTTAAAACACCCCAATATGTGTTGTTAAATAACATTGAACAATGAGTTAAATTTGAAATTATTTATTTAAAGGATATACCGGCTTTATATTTTAATTTAGGGATTTTTATCATTTATGTGAAAATCCAATTTTATTATTTAACATTCCATTCTAATATTAGGAAGATTTTACATTATGGATTAAAAATGAGTTTTAAAACATTTACACAATATTTAATTAAATTTTATTCCATATTTGATTCATGAAAATTTATTTATTATGTGATCTTTAATCATCAAAATATATAAATAATTAAAATTTCTACTAAAAAATAAAATAAAAGTGGAATGATCATTAGATTATCTGATGGTTTTATTATATATAGAACAATCATATACCCCTTTTTATCCTTCGGTGGAAATCCTTGAACCTTAGATGGGTAAATGTTTCATTATTCCACGTTTTCTCATATGTATCAATTTTAATGATTTCTCCTCGACGCTAGAATATAGTCTTCCACCTTTGAATTGGGTCTTCCATCATTAAATTATTTTTTACTAAGATTTATGTGATTTAATCTAGTTATTTTTTAAAGGGGTTTATATAAATGAAACTAAAAGCACGTAGACACATTAAATTTAGTGGGGGGGGGACGAATGAAATGGGATAAATAGTCATTTAAATAAAAAAATTAAGTGAAACAAATAACATAAATTGGTATTGTCTTATATCATGATCACAGACATGCCAACAAATGTTAATTCATTTAAATTTTTTATTAATAACATAGAATCATTCATTATAGGAGATAATGATCAATGAATTAATCCAATTAAATAAATTTATCTTAATTTCATACAAGAATATTTAATGCACCATGATGTTTAATTTTATAAAAAATAAACATTTTTTCAATTTAATCAATTACCCATGTTTATTTTTCAGAAATATTTTTTTCATTAACAAGATTTTATTACAGACGAAATATAATATATAATTTCCAAAAATTGGAAATGAAATGTTTATTTTCAAATAAATGAAAATAAAAAGACATTTGAAAAGGTTTGATTGTATGTATAATTTGAATCCATTATAACATTAAAAACTATATACTAAAGACTAAATTGTGTGTAAAATAGTGCACATTGTGTACTATTATCTACCAATGTCCAATGTACACACATTGCGGTTGTGGGATATTCCTACCTTGAATTTGTTTGAGGCACATGAAATTTACTTGAGATACATAGTGTGTGTTCTCAAAATTGTGTGACTTGTTAGCCTTCATATAATGTATCTTATACATGGAACAATGTGAAACCTTCCATTCTTCTAAATGAGAAACCCAAAGCTACACTTGGTGTATAATGGTTTCATTACCACTAGTGGTTCAAGAAGTATACCAATATGTCTTCATAAATAAGTCAATCCAAATTTATAGGATCAATTATCTAATTATATTGGATCTATCTATCTTTAATACATGATCTATATGTTATAATAATATTACATGGAATATATGAGGGATGTATAATATGTGTATTATGGTTTTTTTCTTATATAACCTTTTACAACGATTGATAGTTTTCGTTGAGTACTTCATTTGAAAAAAAAAATTATTGGTGATATAAGAGATAATAAATAAATCATGATGCAATTATGTGAAAATATAATAATGGTTAATTTTGGTAAATTAAAATGAAAACACATGTTTTCAATAATTGAATAATAAAAAATTATAAATTAAACATGTTACCCCTCATATACCACTTGATGGTTACTAGAATAATGGAAGCATCCTTTATAGTTATAACCAACATTAGTTATATTCGTAATTTCTATATAATAAATTTCAAGGATTATTAGAAAATAATTTTGTTGAAAATCAAAGAAACAATGTCGATATTTTAACACTGAAACTATAAGAGATGGATCATCACTTTTAATTTATAATTTATATATTGATAGATATAGAAAAACCAAATCATTTAATTCAGCATTCACTAATGATCTAGTTAATTTATATCATCATACTATCATTCCTTTATATGATCCAAGTAAAAATTACTCTATAAGTGACCCAATTTTTAACCATAATGTCTGAGCATCATTGGAGAATCATTTGTTGCAAGCATGGCTAATCATGACTGCTTGTGTTACTCATTGAAAATGAAAACAAGAATCATCCCAAAGGAGGAAAAACTAATTACACCATCATGTAGTATTTAGAGTGGAAGTTGAGATAGATATATCTAGATCTATATTCCTCACACCATATTTTTTTCATAGAAGAGGTTATTTATTAAATGGTGTATAATAAATATTATTTATTACTGATATTGGTATGAAAAATAATACCCAACCCCATTATTATCATTATCAATCATAGTTTTCCACATGTTCATTAATAGTAAAATTATTACTAATCACTTGAATTTTGAAGTAAATTAATAATATAAATAAATATTAGTTATACTGTTATAGTTGGAATGTTATCCTCAGTCTTTATTCAATCATCTACATTCACTAATCCTTCAATAATAGATATTTAATAAATAAATGTCATACGATTGTACAATAATTAATTTAAAAAATATTAATAAACAAACATGAAAATAAATATTAATTACAATATTTTAACTCACTTATGTGTAATTTAAACCTTGTATTAAATTTTTTTAGTCAACCAATCATGAATTAATACTATTTATTTTTACATTTTAAATTCATTACTTGAATTCAAAAATGATATTGGATAAACATTGTGTGTGTCCCAAAGGGAATCTTTCCCAGTATAATTAAGCATAACTGCCTAATGTACAATGTCAGAAAGCACCCACACTCCAAGGATCCCATATAGAAATAAGATAATATCGTAATATAATCATACCTATTATGAATACATAAAATGTTGTATAACTATTTTATCATTATATATAAAATAATGATGGTAACATATAAGTTCCATCATCCTTCCTGCTTGATGTCCCTGTCATTTAATTTTTGGAAATAAACTCTCCCCCCTGCACACCATGAATTTGATATAAATCAAGAATTTCCTGTCTAATAAATGGTCCTAATATGTTATTGTAGGTTAACAGATAGAAAGAACAAATCATTTATCACATTTTCCATTATTTCAATATTAATTATAATGCACATGATTCATCCTACATCACTATGAGAACATTACACCACTGATTTCATCAAAATTGAAAGTTGAGTGTGGATTTCATAATCCTTAGAATTTGTGTTTAATTTGGTAATCACTACTCTCATGTTTTTTCCATTATATTTATTTACGGAACCGAAAACATCCAATGGGTCATTATGAAATGGGACATACATTCCAAAGATAGGCATTCATTAGGATTGGACCTACGATACATGAGAGCATACACTAGTTGAGAAGATTAAAGGTCAGACTCATCACATCCTTTTTGCGGGATTTATATCATAATCTAAGACTCTCTTATATATTCAAGATATTTCTTATAGATACTTATTATTGTACATAGTATACCATATGTTCCCATGGAAAATTGCAATCAATTATTACCATGTGTTGAATTGAGAATCATTTGTATGTATTGAAGATTCATCGTTAAGGGAAGAATCCATATGTATGTGATGTTCTCAATCAATGGTATCCAATCATATAATTCATAGTGATTTTCTTTAATATTCTTATTATAATACTATTTTTAAGCCACATAGTGGGGAACTATGGAATTTTTTGTCATCCTAGGAGAAGACTATTTGTTTTGAGGTCAATATCATACCCATAAATAAGATACCTATAGATCATTGTGAAAGTAATAAAAACCCATATAGTTCTTGGTCGCTTAATGGGACATATCATACCTTTCAAAGTCATGTTATATAGACCTATCCATATTTTTTCATGTCATGTGGTATGGATATCAATGTGGAAGGTTCTTAATCAATGCTTGGTGTGAGACTTAAGCCTATGAATCCCTTTCAACAAGGAATGAATATGGGTTTCCATGTTGAATTATACTATGTTTGGAATATGTTGCAGGAAGAATAGGGTTGTATTAGAGTGTTGTTTTTGATCCCCATAGAGGTTTCCTATATATCCCATTCCTATGGGAATCAAATACCACATAGTTCAATTAGTCTTATAAGATATTTTAGTCTATTGAGAGAAATGAGTTTTTAATTACTTCTAAAAAGATTCATTTTTTATTTGCGGGTGTAATTTAGGACATACTAATAAGGGGGATAACCATGTATTGTTGAAAATTGAGATGATTATCGTGCCTTAGTAATGCTTCATATGTATGCAAACTATGGTCGAAATAAGAGTTCATATCGTCATTATTGAAATAGATAGTGTGTATGTTGTTATCATCCTAGTTCTCTAATCACACTTTAGTCGG